>CP142461.1:55091250-56582500 GCA_038049695.1 Cinnamomum chago
GGAGCACCAACACTTGGTAGGGGTACCAACAGATGGACAGTTGAGATAGAACCCACCAGCTGAGCACAGATATATGGGGTAAGGCTTCGATGACTACGACGAGGATACTCAATTTCAGAAAAGGTATCCAGCTAGCACTGGATCTGGCCTCTAAATTATCAATGAAACAAAACAACAGAATACCTTTTTGAGTTATAGAGACACTCACTATGATAAAAAATATCAGCCAGTGATTGTTCCAGACCCTTGGAGGCTGAGAAGACTGTTGTAAAAGTTTTACAATCAAAATAATTAGCTAGTTCCCCTTAGCCAGGAAATAAAACAAATTAACAGTGGTTGAAAACCATTAAATGAAAAATGATTAGACTACAATGTGCACTATCGACAAATTTTCACTTGTGGCAACCCACCCAACATTCACTTGGTGTACATGGCTTCTAATCCAGACCATCCACATTATGTTCACCGAGTTTCTCTTTGATCATAAATATCATGGCCAGACTTCAGCTGGTTACGGTCATCTAGCCAGTGTATTTTTTGCTGCGAACCAGATACAATTTGAATGTACATTTGGATGGTGGGTTGATGATGTATGTGATATATGACTGATAAGTTCCCACCTGCCCAAAATCTGTGAAATATGCACATTATAGTTGCTTTTCAAATGAAATATGAGCTAGATCAGCGAACCAGATATAGCAGGGGTCAGAACTCCATCTGCAATCACCATGCACGCGCCAAGCAGGGCCAAGAACAGCATCAGATAGTGACTCCTTTTATTCTTTTCAATAGCTCTTCTAGCCCTTGATTCCACCTTGGGTTTTTGAAGCTTTTCCATCTCATATGTTAAAAGTTCATCATCAGCAACTTCATGATTTGGAAGCAGGCCAACTTTGGCATGCCTGCACAACAATGAGTACAAAGCAAATGTACCACCTGCAATAGCATGTAAATTTAAACAGTGATTTATATTTCAAAATGAAATACTAACATTATCCTAAAGGTATGCATAACATCCACAGGCCTTGTGTATAAATAATGCATTCATTGGTTCAATGATCCAGAATTTTAAACTTAAGGTAGACCACATTAGATCAATAGCCTGGTCACTGAGCCTTGGGCCCACTAGTGCAAACTAAGGGTCCAAAATTATATACATATCCTTGTGTTTGGGTTAAAAAAAAACTCCTCAATATTTCAGTGCTTACCTTCCCCTTTGTCATCAGCTCTCAGAACAATAAATGCATACTTCACCAAAGGTATAAATGTCATGGTCCAAAACATAAAGGACAGCAGCCCATACAACCACTCCTCAGATTTGATATCATCTGGAGATATTGTACCAAAAACATACAAGGGAGCAACACTCAAATGTCCAAAAACAACACCCAGACTTTGAAAAGATAACAAGAGTGTATGCCTCCACGAACCCGCCTGCAATTACAAACAAAGAATGTATTGGTTTTTAGGCAAGCCCCACTGATGATGGATATATAGGAGTCAACTTACTGAACTTTATGAGAATGGTTCACTAATAGTCTTGAGAACCAAACTGCAAATTGTTTACTGTTTGAAGGCCTTAACAAGGAATTTGATTTACAGGTAAAACAAGTTCTAATGATCCAAACAGGAGCAGAGAGTGAGTTTAGAGAGAGGAGAAATGGTGGAAAATTTACCTGGCGATCACCAGGAAAGGAGGTTGGAGAGAGGGGGCCCATGGAAAGAGCAGAGTGAGGGTAGTTTGGGAAAGGAGGGGTTTTATAGGAGAAGAGGAAGAGATGGAAATGGATCTCTGAGGAATCTTCTGCGATGGAAACAAGAGAAGAAGACGGACGAGGAATCCAAGGCATGTTTCCTCTCTGGTGTTTTCCTTTGTCTCTTCCTCCTGTTTTTTTTGTTGTTGTTGTGAAACAGAGGGAACAGAGAGTTTAAATATTGGAAGTGGGGTCCACTTATTTAAAGTTTGAGCCGGTCAAAATAAATATTGTAATTCTTCTAAATTTCTCTAATAAAATTTGATCCCCCATACGATTGACCATTTAATAAAATGCATGATTAATGAAGATTGTGTTAATCAAGTTTTCAGTAAATGGCCAATTTTACGGTAGGGCCAGCTCCTCTTTGGAGTACACTTTTACGTTACCCCGTTCAATGAAAATGGTGTTTATTTGAGTGACTTGGATTTTCAATGGGCAGTCTGACCCCACAGTAGATGTACAGTTAGTATTTCTCGAAATCAAGGCCTTAAGATGATTTGGACTCAATTATATTTTTGGTATGGTCAGTAGTTTGGGGCCCATTTCTCATCATGCTTAACCGTTGGATTATTGCTGTCGCCATTGAATGAGCAGTCAACGGCTTAGAATGACGGGAAGTGGGTCCAGTACTTCGCTTGAAAGGGCCATCACCAGCTTATATCTGTTTCATCCCTGGGATTTGCAACGTTTAATCGATCATGTGTGAAGTATATAATCATGAATGATTTCTACACATGATCAGTTTTACAGAGTGAAGAAATCCATTTGATCATAATTTCTTCAGTTTTTTGAAAGAAGATAGGTGTGAGGTCAACAGCTTTAATCAACAAACACAAGGGTAGGTCCATTGGCCTAGTACCATGGGAGTTTACACAGCTTTCCCCTGGCCCCAAAGGGATTAGTCAAACCAAAATGATTGAAAACCCTCCGATAACAAAAAAAAAAAAAAAAAAGCTTTAATCAGCAAGTGTGGGCCACATGCTAAATCAAGTAATTACCCGCAATATGGTATGGTTAACATCACATGATCATTTCTTTAAATTGAACTAGGACAATAACCCGTGGTCAGGACAGTGTCTCCATACATTACAAAATAAATAATCATACAATAAAAAGAAAGCTACCAAAGTACGTCTTTCTGTATAGCAATTTGCATATAAAATGGTTATAGAAAAATTGGGCCTCAAAGGGAATCTAAGAGAGTTTTCAAAAAATGGAAGAACTGAAACTTCAAAACACAGAGAGCAGATGCAAGTGGTTTGGTGGAGCATAGAAGTGAGTGGTTTGATGAAAAAGACGAGTGGGTAGTTGCACGAGTTAAATAGTGAAGAGAGAATATGAAACATTTGAACAAAAAAAAAAAAACATAATTGTCGATCAAAATTAAAGCCCAAATACCTAGCTTTAATATATTATAATTCTATTGAAATCAAAGCATAGAAATACAAATTTGTGATCAATGGATAATATATCTTCCGCCGTTTCAAACAAAAATAAAAAGCAACATCTGATTTGGACACACATTATACATATTTTGCTTAAGCCACCAAAACTAATTATAATGCCTCTGTCACTGTCATTGGTTTCTTTTTTCCTAGGTAACGAAACTAAATTCAACATGGTGCTACAAAGCAATTTACAATAAAATTGACCTCGTTAATAAACTATCCACCTTATACATCAGTGAGACCTAAAGTTATGCAATTGGGGCAACACTCAAAGTAACAAACAGGAGAAGGCGGCCCAGTAAGCTCATAAACACATCACATAATGGTCATGTAATTATTAATCCTCTGGCTTTCCATGGTAATGCCAATCACTCTTCTCAAGGAGCATCCATCCCTTCTTGTAATTGCAACTTTGCACATGTGAAAAAAAAAAAAAACAGAAACTGGCAGATCCAGGATTCTCAATTAAAAAATTTAAAATCATCATTGACTATTAATCATTAATGCTCACAACGAATAATCTCCACTGATTATATGATTTAGGGCCTACTTTACTTTACTACGCTTTACCATGATTTTATGTGATAAATAAAAGTGGCTTATGAAAAAAAAAAAAAAAAAAACATGGCAGTTGAACTTTACTTGATCATACTACTCCATCATCCAAATGTGGTGAATTATATATAAATTAAAGTGTTTAATAATAAATTATTTTAATAATGAACTTTACTATGATTAGTGACATTAATTTATTGTTCTCTTAAATTTCTTATATATATTAAAATTATAGCACATTCCAAACAAGTCAATTTAAAATGTGTAATATTCTTCAAGAATTGCCAAATAGCAAAAATATTATAATATTTTAATATCACACTATTCTATTATGCACTATTTTATTCTTATAGTAATCAAATATATAAATATTTATTATGTAAACATCCAAACGGGCCCTTAAATACATGATTTTTTTTTATAAATTAAGTATAAAGAACTCAATTCATATAAAAGGCTTTTAACTACAAAAGGCAATTCCTCAAAAAAAAAAAAAATTTAATTCAAATTATATACTAACAAAGTAGAGAAGGTATGCCATGTAAATGAGGATTACAAATATTAATCTTAATGCAATTTGTCATTACTAAGACCTCCCCCCAATTTGTCATGACATTGTGGAGGTGCGATAGTGCAATAATTCTATAAATTGCATTTCTAAATTAAAAAAACTTTAACATGAAAATTAGAGATCGTAGGCGTGTGTCATCCATGAAAGACTGAAGATAACCTTTCCTGCATCCCCCAAGTACTTATAAGTTGGGTCCGCACCCCTCCATTCATATTATATCTTCAAATATCTTGCCAATAAACAAACTTTTGAAGTAGGAAATGATACCTAAATTCAAATTAAGGCATCATAAAACACTTATCAGGATAGGATTTGAATATATATGATTTAGATAGGGTTGTCCGATTTGATTCCACCCAAACCGTTAAGGAGAAGGTAGAATCGGATCTGGTTCTGGAATCAATTTCTTAGCTTAGGAACCAGAACTAAAACCATATATTGGAACAAGTTTAGATAAGTAATTATATTAAAAAAATCATAGTTTTTTAGAATAATTTTTAAAAATTGAGGCAATATGTTCAGTTTCAAGTCTGAACCATGGTGGAATCGGACCTGGACTCATTTATTTATCGAAACCTAAATAAGGTCCAAAACCCGATATTTAGCGAACCAGAGAGAATTAGGTATCCATTTACTCCTTAGATTTATACCACCCGTAAAAATTGTGTCTTGTTATTAAAATAAAAAAAACAGAAAAAGAACCGTTTGAACATTTTGGTCGACCCGCCAAACCCTCTCCAAAACCCTAGTTATCTTCTTGCGACCTTGCTCTCGACTCTCGAGCTAGGGTTTGAATTATTATTTTTATTTCGATCTTGGCCTTCTTCGATTCGATTCTAGGATTCCTGGACTTTTTCCTTCAATCGGAGAAGAGATGTCATGGGAAGATGACACGCTCGGCCCCGATGTCGCTGCGGCGGGCCGCCTCATCAGCGAGCGGATCGGCAGAGACCTCGCCGGGCAGCTCGATCTCGAAGAGGCTCTTGAAGCTTCTAGATACTCTAGTCATCCCTATTCCTCACATCCAAAGGAGGTAAATTTCGTTTCTTTTTTGGCCGTATATGCTTAAATTAGGGTTCATGTGTCTTGTTAAGTTGAATTGTTTATATAACCAATTACAGGTGATTGGATTTCTGGGGTATCGTCACATTAACTCGTATGATCTCTAATTTTTGTCAAAACCACATTTTTTAGGTTCTACTTGGATGCATAAAACATGAGTGGAAAACAGTTCTTGAATCAGTTAAATGAAGAGGATGTTTTGAATATGCTTCTCAGTTGTCATTGGTTTTAGAGTTTAAATAACCCCAGAAGGTTTCCTTCTGAAATAGAGCTTAGTATGCAGCCTTTTGTAAGCTTCGGGGAGGCTTCGGTTCTCATGCATTTTCTATGTTCGTAAATTTAATGGCTTAAGTGTAAATTTTCAGAAAAAATAACCAATGGGTTATTGTATTGTAGTGGCCTCCTCTGATTGAAGTGGTGGATACTCGGGAACTTCCTCCTGTGCTTATTGAAAGATATAATGCATCTGGTGGGGAAGGAACTGCTTTATGTGGAGTCTTTCCGGAGATTCGTCGTGCTTGGGCATCAGTGGACAACTCATTATTTCTTTGGCGCTTTGATAAGTGGTGAGCTTTTTGATAAACTACGAAGTAAAAAAATTTATAAGCACAATTAATAGGCTTCAATTTATAGAAATAATTGCATTCAGGGTGTATAAGGCACCAATTTACCAGCATGAAATCAATATTGGAAGGCAAGGGGGTGTGTAATACCTCATCATCTAAGTCTTATCCCATCTACATTATTTCGGCTTTGAGTTTTCATTTTCCAGCCAGGTCTTATTTAAATCCATGTTCTTTAGATCTTAATAACGAAACATGTTACTTTTGACAATCTCATTCTTAGCCTTTGTTGGTCTCCCCCTTTCATCGTACCTTGAACCTGTAAGACTTTTATTCTCCATTCTAGAGCTGCTCTGATCTTCTGTTTACATGCACAAACCATCTCAAATGATGTTCTTTGCTTTTCTCTTCTACTCGAGACACCCATAGATTTCTTCTTAGTACTTGCTTTGAATTTAAACAACTGCTGACAATAAATTCGCCCTTAAATACCTGTCTTATCTCAATTATTCATACAATTATTCTGCCTGATTATTTAGTGGAGGTTTCCAGTTTTTTTTTCCCACGAAGTTAGCAAATATGATCGCGAACAATTTCTACTTATTTTTTCCAGTTTTATTCTGTGTTTCTCTTAGTTCTAATTTTCTGATTTTGTTCAGGGATGGTCAATGCCCTGAATATAGCGGCGAGGAGCAGGCAATTTGTGCTGTTGGCCTTGTCAAGTCTAAGCCTGGGATTTTTGTGGAGGCCATCCAATATCTTTTAGTTCTGGCAACTCCTGCAGAGGTAGGAGTTTTTCTTGTCAAAATTTTCTTTCTTACTACCTCAATTCTTGTTTTCATGTTTCATGGTTTAGATTCTAATGTAAAGGTTTAGAGTTTCAAATCTCAACTGGAAATTTTAGAATCTTTACATTGAGACCAAGGCTCCAAAGTCCAAATGCAAGTTATTGTGGCCCTAGTTTTGTATTGGTTTATTTTGAGTGTGATGGTTTGCTTTGGACCTTTTCAGTTGTTTGATTTCGTAATGAACCTTTGCTAGCTTTATGATTGTTTCTGTTAAAAGAGAAAAAGAATCGATTCTTAACATTAAGAAAAAATTGAAAAAAATTGTTTCTTCCCTTATTTTAGGGTATTATTCCAGTTACTGCCTTTAGAAAGGGGCAGTGCTTGTCTTGAATGCTTACCCATTACCCTCTTCAAATTGCCAATGACCAACTTTCTCCGCCTCATATTGTCCATTATGAGAACGCTTTCTTGAAGCGCTAACCATCTGAAGGAAATAACTCTTGGAGGGACTTTGATCTTCCAAAAACTGTGTAGGGGGCTTGGACGAGATGTTCCTGTTGAAGTAGTCGGGGAAGAAAGAAGCTATTGAGAATAAACCATTCTATGAAGGGATCCAAACCCTGCTATCTTGGCCTTCCAAAGTCCATCACAAAGGCTGATTAAGAAGATCCATTGGAGAAAAAAGAACTGACTCTCCTCTAACTCCACAAAATTCCTTCTAAAAATGAGACTCCAAAGGATTTTGTCACCAAACTTGATCATATAAGTGTTGACCAAATCCTACCTATCCCTGGAACAAGAGAACAAGTGCGGAAACCTATCCGCCAAAGGTTTTCCTCCTATCCAAGTATCACTCCAAAATTAGAATTTTCTCCCCAAGCTAACTCTGAAATTTATATTCTCGGAAAAGGTTTCCCTAACAGAAACAATTCCCTTCCACAAGGCCGATAACCTGTAGGTTGGGTCTAGAGTGTCCTTTCCTTGACACTGCATATTTGGCCAAGGTAACTTGATCCCAAAGGCTATTTTGCTCTCCCCAATTCGTCACAGACTCACAGCCATTTTCCTAGTAGAGCTTGATTCATGTGCTTAAGGGATTTGAGCCCAACCCACCTTCCTTTTTTTTCTGGCTTGCAAACGAAGGCCTAATTTACCAAATGTAGTTTCTTTTTCACCTCCTTTCCTTGCCACAAAAAAGTCACTCTGCAACTTTTCCAAACGATTCACAACCAACCCCGGGCATCGAAACAATGGCATGAAGTAGACTGGGAGATTGGAGAGAGCCGATTGGATTAGGGTGATTCTGCCCCCAAAAGATAGATGCTTAGCTTTCCAAGCCGCCAATTTCTTCTCAGTTCTTTTCACCATTGGATCCCACAAAGATTGGACGCCTTGCCTAGACAAAGAGGAAGCCCAAAGATTTTGGAAGCGAACCCACTTTGCTACCCAAATATATACACACTGTACAAGAATGGATCTTCTACTTTAATCCCAATTATCTTACTCTTGAAAAAAAATTCACCTTTAGGGCAGAAGCAGCTTGGAAGCAATTCTTGTATAACATTATATTGGTATCTAATATTCATGGGTTTTGCTGCATCTAATTCTTGGTTGGTTGATGCTTCATGCTTGTACCAATAATCGGGCGATGTATCCATTATTCTGTTAATTTCTGTATTTTTGGTTTATTAGTTAACTCCACTTTGTATTTTCAGTAGCTTCTGGAATTGGTGAGCACAACATCATGAAACAAGCCCATCTATTTGAGTCAGATTTCTTGGTCCAATCTTTCCACTTATTCCTATTTAGAGATAAGTTCTGTCACTTAACAATCTAAATGCCACTTTTCAGTGCTTTACTCAAGTCTTTAGCTCTCTTTCCCTTTCCATCAATTCTTCTTTACAGTGGCTTTATACTGTCTTCCATATACATGCTTAAACCACCTCAAGCATCATTCATCTTGGAGGATGGACCGATGGAGGCCTCACCCCACAGGAACTCCCCAATCATTCCTGTTCCATTTTTGCTTGGCATTCAGAAATTTGATCACCTTGACGTATGCATAGTTTTTTAGCCAACCCCATTCCCAGCTCAATTTAAGATGCTACAGAAGCATGCTACACATTTTCTGTATTATTCTGCATCTTTCCTAACAATAACACTGGAACAGTCTTTTGAATGTAATGCTCCCAAGGGAATCAGGTATGTTTAATTCTGGATTCAAACTTTTAGAATTCTGTCATTGCAACTGGGCGTTGTAAACTTCTGCAAGTATTGCCATTATGCTTGTTTAATTCATGAACTAGAAGCATATCTTCGTTTTTTTTCTTATTTCTTTTGAAATAATTCTGGTTTTTTACTTACACACCTTTTACGGTGTTTAGTTGACTCTTGTAGGAGTTTGCTGCATTGGAAGAGGGGATGGAACAGATCCATATGCGGAGCTCTCATTACAGCCTTTACCAGAGTACACAATCCCATCTGATGGAATCACCATGACTTGCATTACATGTACCGATAAGGGACACATTTTCCTAGCAGGCCGTGATGGACATGTTTATGAGATGCAGTACACGACTGGTTCAGGCTGGCAAAAGCGCTGTCGTAAAGTTTGCCTCACCGCTGGTCTGAGTAGTCTTATTTCAAGGTGTGTTTTATTTCTTTTCTCCCATTAATGAATGTAGCAAGGCTTCGAGTTGACTAACAAAAATTATCATTTTAAAGAAAAAAGGGGAAAAAACTTGATGGTTTTCTTACATACGAGGGAAGTCATAGCTGTTTGATCATGTTCTTTTCTTTTCTCTTTTGCTTTGAGGCCTTTGGCCTCCTTGTATATTTCCCCTTCCTTTTGGGTGGTGGCTGTCTTTTGGGGATCTTTCCCAGCTGCTTCTCAGTATAGCTCTTGTATACTGCAAAGCTTTTTTCAATACAAATTACCATTAAAAAAAAAAAAACTCGATGTTTTTCTTACATATGAGATATGATTTAAATTATACCTGGAATTTGCATAGGATTTCAACAATCCTAGAATGGGCTGAGACAATGCTTATTAATGTCCATCCACTTGTGTAAACCTTCTGAGCCCACCAGCTCAGAGTTCAGGTCTGGCCTGCCTGGATTGTTTGCTAAGTAATTGCTGCTCAGCCTGCTCTGATAGATAATGTTTAATTGGTAAGCTTGCCTATCAATGTCATCTGAACCCACCATTTAAGGATTTGGGTTTGGCCTGCCTCGATTATTTTTCTAAGTAATTTCTCTGATAGGTAATGTTTAAATTGGTAAGCTGGACCAATATCCCATGGTACAGTGGGACCTTGGCTGGCAGGTCCAGTAGCAGCATGCAACTCGCATGTTTTGATAATATCATGAGATTTTATGTTATTCTTGTAGTTATGCTTTCTCAAACTAAACATACTTTTGTGGTATTTAGGTGGGTCTTACCCAATATTTTTAAATTTGGAGCTGTTGATCCAATTGTTGAGATGGTTGTTGACAATGAAAGGCATATTCTTTATGCACGAACGGAAGAGATGAAACTGCAGGTGTTTGACCTGGGAGTTTATGGTGATGGTCCTCTTCTGAGAATTGCAGAAGAGAGGAACTTGGTTGATCAAAGAGACACACAGTATGGACTACGATCTGCAGGATCAAGAGCAGCTTCTCGGGCAGCAAAGCCATCTATAGTTTGCATAGCTCCGCTATCTACTATGGAATCAAAGTGTTTACACCTTGTCGCCGTTTTGTCAGATGGTAGGAGGATGTATCTTTCCACCACTACATCAAGTGGAAATAATGGTTCTGTTGGAAGCTTGTCTGGATTAAACAATTTCCGTCAAAGGCCATGCTGCTTAAAAGTTGTAACAACCAGGCCTTCACCTCCCTTGGGGGTTGGAGGTGGGCTTGCTTTTGGTGCTGTGTCTGTTGCTGGTCGGACCCAGACTGATGATCTTGTTTTGAAGGTAGAAACTGCTTATTATTCTTCTGGCACTCTGGTCATTTCTGATTCCTCACCATCAACCATGTCTTCTCTTCTGATTGTGCACCGAGATTCAACTTCACAATCATCTCTTCCGAGCACCTTTGGAACAAGCACAAGAACCTCTCGAGCACTGCGGGAATCAGTATCACCCTTACCGATTGAAGGTCGGATGCTTTCCGTGGGTGACGTTTTACCTCTTCCTGACATGGCAGCCACTATTCAGTCATTGTATTCGGATGCAGAGTCTTGTGGACTTGAAGGCTTGGGGCAATCATGTGAAAAGGCATCTGCAAAACTTTGGGCTAGAGGAGACCTTGCAACACAACATATCTTACCAAGGAGAAGGATTGTTGCGTTCAGCACCATGGGATTGATGGAATTGGTTTTCAACCGGCCAGTTGACATTCTGCGAAGGTTGTTAGAGTCTAGTACACCTAGATCCATATTGGAGGATTTCTTCAATCGTTTTGGGGCTGGAGAGGCTGCAGCAATGTGTTTAATGCTAGCTGCGAGGCTAGTCTATATCGATGAAGGCCTAATAAGCAACTCCGTAGCTGAAAAAGCAGCTGAGGCATTCGAGGATCCAAGAATTGTTGGAATGCCACAACTTGAAGGTAGTAATGCATTGACAAACACCCGAACTCCTCCTGGGGGATTCAGCATGGGGCAGGTTGTTCAAGAAGCTGAGCCAGTATTTTCTGGTGCCCATGAAGGGCTTTGTTTGTGCTCATCAAGGCTGCTTTTTCCTGTGTGGGAGCTTCCTGTTATGGTTGTTAGAGGTGGAGATGGTTCTGATGCTGGGATTGAAAAAGGGGTAGTTGTTTGCAGATTATCTGTCGGGGCAATGCAGGTCCTTGAAAGCAAGATTCGCTCGTTGGAGCAGTTTTTACGGTCTAGGAGAAATCAAAGAAGGGGACTATATGGTTGTGTTGCTGGTTTAGGAGATCTAACTGGTTCTATTCTGTACGCAACTGGTACTGATTTAGGAGCTGGTGAACGTAGCATGGTGAGGAATTTGTTTGGCACTTATTCTCAAAATATTGATTCAGGTAATGGAGCGACTACTAAAAGGCAGCGGCTTTCATATAGCACAGCAGAACTGGCTGCAATGGAGGTGAGTAAATCATAGAAAAGTTGCACGCTTTGAAATAGAATGCCCGGATACTTGTACTTGTTCAGTGTATCATTTTCTCTGACACTATAGTGTTACTGTTTTTAAATATTCACCAGGTGCTTGTATATATATGTAGCTCGTTAACAAATTGGCATGTTTAGGTGATTTTTTGGATTCCCCAACATACCACTTTGAGACACACATGTTCACCTTTGTTTGCATTATTTCATGTTTGTGTTCTCCTAGCTTTTGTCTTCCACTTTAGTTTGTATTTCATTGTATAAAAGAACTAATTATGAGTCCTGAAGATGAATAACTTGTTATGAATAGATGCTGCCTGTCAAAATAATGTTTAATGGATACTGTCATACTGATACCATTCATATCCTGGATTGTGAGAAACAGAGTCATTCATATTGTCAATACCTGTATTGGTTGGAGCATCCTAGAACATTCATCCATGTTTCTGTTTGTTAGTGTTGCTAACTTCTCGTCTGTTCTATAGGTGAGGGGAATGGAATGTGTTAGGAGGCTGCTTCGAAGATCTGGTGAAGCACTTTTCTTACTTCAACTTCTATCGCAGCATCACGTTACTCGTTTGGTTCAGGCATTAGATGCCAATCTGCGCCAACAACTAATTCAATTGACATTTCACCAGCTAGTGTGTTCTGAAGAGGGGGACCTGCTTGCTACAAGGCTTATAGCTGGACTCATGGAGGTACTTGGATGTAGTTGAGGAATGCTAATCTTCAGCATTCTTGGAATCCAATTTCATGATGCTGCATGTGCCAGGTGGAACATATCTGCAAGATATGATCCACCTCACCTATTAGATGCTGTTGTCTAGGGCCTGTAAGCAAGTTGGACCCTGTCCAACCAGACCTGGATCCATACCCAATTCTACTAATTGGATCTGGATCTTGGTTCAGTTCCAAGTTGGACTGCATCTTAGGATTAAGGTTGGCAACAGGCTGGACATATATGATCCGGTGCTTGTTTGTTTTATGAATGGCCCTAGCCTGTTGCTGGGCCTGCCAATTTGACCAAAAAAATAAAAAAAGTAACCAAGTACATTCTTTTACTGTTCATTTCTGGATTTGGCTGGGGATGCAGGCTTGTCGTTTAGATCATATCATAGTTGTAAAGAGAGTGTGTGTAGTGTGCATGCAACTTGCATAAGCAAGATCCCATTGGGCCTAACTATATAATATCCCCCACTCACCCGCCTCCAAAAAAATAAACAAAAAACATTTTGATACCCATCAAGATTGTCTTCACTGTTGGATCACACCCAATTATTTTTTTTTGCACTTTAATTATTTATTTTATTAAATATTTGTGTGCGCGTATGAGTGCATGAGTGTGTATGTATGTGCGGTTTTTTTTTTGTGTGTCCTTCCAAGTAGGCTTCACTAGGCTTTTGCGCATGAAGCCCATGTGTTCTACTTTGCATTTAGAACTTACTATCGTCAAGTTTTCTAAGTATTATTTCTGATAGTTTGTTCTCATTTCCTTCCAGTACTATGTTGGTCCAAAAGGCAGGGGGACAGTAGATGATATCAGTGCGAAACTACGGGAAGGTTGTCCAAGCTATTACAATGAGTCTGACTACAAGTTTTTTCTAGCTGTAGAGTGTCTTGAGAGAGCCATTGTTACAGTTGATACTGAAGAAAAACTAACACTTGCAAGGGATGCTTTCAACTTCTTAACCAAAGTTCCAGAATGTGCAGATTTGACCACTGTGTGTAAAAGATTTGAAGATTTAAGGTCTGCTTTCTTTATTCAAGTAGCTGGAAACCTCATTCCACTTTTATTTGGCTGGGGTCGAGGACTTAAGCATCTGAATACACACACATGTATATATTTATATATTGTCTTTATGTATATGGATTTCTTTCTGGTAACCTTTTTAGCATCATGTGGGATCCCCATGATCAATCCAACCCCCTCACACTCACTAACCACCGATGAATTGGCACTCATCCTAATTTCACACCAATTTGAGTTACACTCATATTTGTATTAATTTTCATAAAAATGTTGCTTAAGAAATCCTTAAACTTTAAGGTCCCTAAATCACTGGTTGTGATGATTTAAGTGCAATGATTTTCACCCAAAATCATATCCACAATGAGACCTTGCCACCACACTTTCCTCCCATGATTGGGCATGCATTCAAGTGGGTCCCACAAGTTGCTTATATTTTTACCTCTCACGCAGGCTGTGAGAGGTACTTCTCAACAGAATACACCCATATGTATATATGGTGTCTTCATGGAGACACTGAATTGATGGCCCAAGGCTCCCAGCCCAAATTGCTTATGCTTATATGTGTTTATCTGTTGTAATCCTTTAGATAAGTGAGCTTATCTGTTGCAATCTTTTAGATAATATAGTATCAATAATTTACTATATTAAGCACAGATAAGCAAGCAATCTGGGCCTTAGGTCTGTGAGTCTTGGGCCTTTAATGAACCATTAGTGTCTTTACGTATACCCCATATCTTGGAGTGTTACCCATGATTCTAGAAATTGGCTGAGTCAAGTCAACCCCAGTAACCTAATTGGTTGAGTCTTTTGATTTTGGGGCCCTAAACACACTTGTTTCCTATTTTTCTATTGGAAAAAGCTGTGGGCGGAGACATTGATTCTAGAAGATCAAAACCACCTTTATTTAACGATGCAAGCATTTGAAGATTGGTGGGGCTATTCATCTAACTGGACGAAATATAAATGTGGGTACCTATAACAACTTAAATTCATTTTTAATAAATGAAACACAAGTTCTAAAATTCTAGACTCACTAAACTGTATTTTTTATTTTTAAGATTTTTTTGCTATTTTTCAAAGTTTATATGGGCCTTGGGTGTGACTTGGTCTGAGACTTGAGGGTGACCGACTTGCCCCTCAAATCTGATTTATAAAACCTTGGTGTTACCTGTATATGCTTTTGCTTTACTTACATTTTGACCATGTTTCTTGTGTTTACATTCATACACACATATACGTGGTCAGACCTTACTTTCTTGTTCCATGATTAAATATGAATTTTATGTGCGTGTCTATTAAAGCTGACCTCATATTGATGGGATAAACCTTAGATGATGTTGAGCTATGGTTGTTACTGTTTCCTATTGGTTTAGAGTTTGTACATAGCTCATATGCTTTCCCTTCTTGTTTTGGTTATCATAATTGTGACATCTCGTACTGACTGGTATTGAGTATTGTAGATTTTATGAAGCTGTGGTCCGATTACCGCTGCAAAAGGCTCAGGCTCTTGACCCCACAGGCGATGCTCTCAATGAACAGATTGATGTAAATCGCCGAGAAGAGGCACTTGCTCGACGTAAACAATGCTATCAGATAATCACCAATGCTCTTTATACACTAAAGGGTGGTGTTGGACTAAGAGGGGCACAAAAGGAGTTTGGCTCTTCTGTTAGACTTCCTGGGACTCAGCCTGTCCTAGATCAGGGATCGCGGGACAGATACATATGCCAGATTGTTCAACTCGGTGTTCAGTGGCCTGACAGAGCTTTCCATGAGTATCTTTACCGGAAAATGATTGAAATAGGCCTTGAAAATGAATTGCTGGAGTATGGAGGATCTGATTTGGTACCTTTCTTGCAGAGAGCTGGCCGAGAGCAAACACAAGAGGTTTATTTTATTCTGATTGAATATTACTTATTAGTGTCAAGAGTCTATTTAACTTTTTATGATTCTCATGTTCTTTTTTTTGTTCCCATTCACATTCTCGTCTCTGGGCCAAGGATTTGTCTCTGCATGTATATGAGAGTTCAGGAGCCTTGTTAACAGTGTTCAGCATATGCACACATTATTCCTATGATGAAATTGCTATTTTCAGTTAAACAATGTTAAGGCCCTGCAATCTGTATGTGGAGCATTCCTTCCAATGACTTAATTGCTATGACGCACACTGATACCAAGAACCCCTATCAGATGACTTTTGACCATCCAATTCTGTCCATGTAAAATGTGGATGATTAGCTGTTGTTTATCTTTTGCAAGAGACCGATCAGACATATAGGATTATCTGACAGTAAATATATAGCCTACTGATGGGGTTCTCCTTATAAATAGCAAAGATCACAAAAGGTGTTTCATGCATATACCTTGAAATAAAAAAAAAAATCAATTTCTTTTAGCCTAGTTCCATGTATTGTCCCTTTCTTTTACAGTTGACTGAACTAAACATTTTGATGCCCCTTTCGTCTCTTCACACTGTTTCTGCAATAACTTAATCTGCTTCTCAATTGGTCATTTGCAGGAAACTGTACCTAATCATGCCAAGTATCTGGAACTTCTAGCACGGTATTATGTTTTGAAGAGGCAGCATGTCCTGGCTGCTCATGTCTTGTTAAGATTGGCTGAAAGGCGCTATGCTAATGCAAAGGATGGGCCTACACTAGAACAGAGGTCTGGTTGACATTGTTAAATGGTATCCAATTTGTAACATTTGTTTTGGAAGAAATATACAGTGGTTAGTCGTACTGTTACTTGGCCTTAAAACTCTACATGTGGGGCTAATGTCTTGTTATTCAAACTGCTTATCTGAGAGGTTTTACTGTAGATAATAGATCCTTAAAATTCTCCCCTTGAGGTGATCTAGTTGCCTGGTTCTGCTTGGTAGATGTAGACCCTTGGCTGTCATTTCCAATTTGCATGCCACCATTCAGGAAACTAGATACATCTGTAGAAAACATTGTCATGGTTCATCACGTGATGGAGTCCACCAGGTGAACCAAAATGAGGGCCCCACTTGTACCACCTGCTGATTGAATTAAAATTTTTCTTACTTTCAAGTTTCAATAGGTAATCATATGTTTACCCTTTCCATCTCATATTTTTTAGTATTTTCTGAATTTTTTAGAGAGCGGATGCTACTGATTTTGCCTTTCATTTTTCAAAACATAGCTTGTATAAAACATTTTGATTTTGTCAGTAAATTTTTTTTTTCTATTTTGTTTGTAATTACATCTTTCGTCTTGTTGAAACCAGGCGTCAATACCTCAGTAATGCAGTTCTGCAGGCAAAAAATGCTAGCAGTATTGGTTCAGTAAGTGGTACTCCTGATAGTGGATTGTTGGACTTGATTGAAGGGAAGCTTGCTGTTATTTGCTTTCAAATCAAAATCAAAGAGGAACTGGAAGCAATAGCGGCAAGGTTGGAAGATTCTTTGGGCATGAATGAATCCATTCCAAATGATTCCTCACCTCGAAGGAACTTGATGGTTGATGCCAATGGTGCGAATGCTGCCAGAGAGAAAGCCAAAGAGCTATCAAAAGATTTAAAGAGTATTACTCAACTATACAATGATTTTGCAGTTCCTTCTGAGCTTTGGGAGGTATGTTTCTTCCAGATGGGTTTTTGTTCCAGGGGTCTCATTTTGGTAGAAACTAGATGTACTTTGTGTATATTGTTCGCTAATACTTTCCACGCTCCCATTCTGCTCTCAGATATGCCTTGAAATGCTCCATTTTGCGAACTATTCTGGAGACACCGATAGCAGTATTATTAGAGAAACTTGGGCTAGACTTCTTGATCAATCTCTTTCGAGAGGAGGCGTTGCTGAAGCTTGTTCTGTATTGAAGAAGGTGGGGTCCCAGCTTTATCCCGGAGATGGGGCTTGCCTGCCTTTGGATACAATATGTCTTCATCTTGAGAAGGCTGCACTGGTAATGTGTCTACTTATTACTGAAACAGCTCCTTATCATTTGATATCTTCTCTTTGTTGGGGAATAAAACTGCACCTGTAAATTTGTAAAAATACGTTCACCTAAATTTGATGATAATTATTACTCATTAATTTTCATCATCATCATCAAAGCCTTGGTCCAACTATGTTGGGTTCAGCTACATGAATTCCTTTTCTCTGCTCAGATCTATCCTAAGCCAAATCTTCAGATAGGTCGCACTTCTTCAAATTTATTGTTAATATTTCCATCCACGTCCTCTTTGGCCTTATCCAAACCATCTCAAACAAGTCTCTTATTTTATCACCTATTGATGCTACATTTGAATTCTCCTAAAAGTGCTTATATTTTATTTTATCATTCCTAGCTTTACCACGAATCCACCTCAACATTCTCATCTTTGATATACTCATTTTGTGAATGTATTGCTTCTTGCTTGACCAACATTTTGCTCCATAGGTTGTAGCTGTTCTAATCGCCGTACTGTAAAAATTTTCCTCCAATCTTGTTGGTGTGCTCCAATCACAAGGTTCTCCAGAAGCAAGTCTCCAATTCAACCATCTCGCTTTTATCCCATGTTCAACGTCTTCCTCATTCTATCTAATTGTCAAATGAAGATAACAGATTGAATCTCTCTCGAGCTTCAGTATTTTCAGCTCTTTGTGCATCCCTGCTAAAGTTGCAATATATATTATTTTTGTTCGACTTATTTTTAAATCCCTTGGGATCTTAAGCCTCCTGCCATCTGTCAACTTTTGTATTCACGCCATCTTCAATTCATCCATCAACACTATATCATTGGCAAACAACATAACCAAGGCACATCCTCTTGAATATGAGTAGTTAACTTGTCCATAATCAATGTAGAATAAATGCATGAAGACAGGATGAAGAGGATCTTGCATGCATTTATGAGATCCGGCTATTCATCATATGGGCCCAAAATTGATCCCAACTTATGAATGAATTACATCTGTTGTGTATTTGAAGACGTCCAGAAATCTGTTTGACTTTGTATTTCTTCTCTTTTATTTGTCAATTTCTGCGAATTGCTAATATTGGTTTCCTGAACACATGATAAAAGAAATTTCTTTTGCAGGAGCGATTTGTTTCTGGAGCTGAACCCGTTGGACACGATGATGTTGCAAGGGCTCTTTTGGCAGCTTGCAGGAATGCAGCTGAACCTGTATTAAGTGCATATGACCAATTGCTATCAAATAGAGCTATTTTGCCATCACCCGGACTCAGGCTACGACTTCTCCGCTCGGTGTGTGTGATCCTTCGAGAGTGGGCAATGGCCGTACTTGGTCAGAAAATGGGTACTAGTGCTTCTGGAGCTTCCCTCATTCTCGGTGGGACGCTGAAATTAGACCAAACTACTTTAATGAATCAAAGAGTTCAAGACAAAATTACGAGTGCAGCAAACAGGTCAATTTCTGTCCTCTTTAAGTCGATATACAACAGAGAAGATGTTACTTATTATTATTATTATTATTATCATTATTATTTACGTACACCCTTTTGTTCTTTTTTTCCCGGCACTTACAAAGCCTCCCTGGAGACGGGAGAAGGCACATAAGAAAGCACTCTTAAAGCCCCCTTATTTAGCAAGACCATGGCTTGTGTTATCACTCCACAATCTATCCCCACTTCACTGCTTCGTTCAAGGACTTTACCAGTCTCCTCTCTTCCCCTTGTACCTTTGCATCATATAGAGAAGAAGCCTGCCTCCTCTATCAGTCCAATCATCCCCCATGTGGACCAGCTTTGTAGTCTACTTTTTGTACATTCACTTTTGGTCTTCATTTTTTACCACGTACAGCATAAATTTTCATGTATTCAGTTCTTATTTATTCTATGCAATCGAACAGGCAGTTAAAAGACTTCCATATCGCGTGGTCCATTAATCTTAACCCTCATTACTGCACCTGGCTTTTTTTTGGGAAGTTTTTCATCCTTTTTTCCTGCCATGTTCAGCGGCAGTAACCTTTTCCATCGTGCCCCCTCTTGCTACCTAATCTCCATTTCAAGGAGCGACATTATTGTTTCACACTGTTTTTTAAGTATTTTTGATGCCATTGGTTCCGAGGGAGGATACACTTTTGCCTTTTCATCTGTAATGTTTTCTTTTAACAACGAATTTGTTTGATTACGGTTCTTTGCATGTGCCAGTTACATTTTTTGAATTTGCAATGTCAGGTATATGACTGAAGTGCGACGCTTGGCCCTTCCACAGAGTGAGACCGAGGCTGTATACCAAGGTTTCCGAGAGCTCGAGGAATCACTGCTGAGTCCCTTTTCTTATGAATGATTTTGACATTTGTTTTCATACCCTTTTATGGAAATTTCATAGTGTAAAATTTTAGTTCAATGAGCCTGCATGTATTTGTATGGGGGGCATTTTGGTTGGAACAAGGAAATAGGCACCAGACGAGGGGACATGAAATGTACCATTATCGGTAATCCTTTTTTTTTTCTCTCTCTGTAATCTTCACTTTTCAATGTTTTTTAGGAGGAACTTACAGTTCCAATAAGTTGCCTAATGGAATTGTATTTTTAATCCGTGATGAAAAGACCAAATGCTCTTGTGCAAAATATAGAGCCATGGTGTATTATTAATATGAGAGCTCCACTTCTTTTTTTTCCCCTTCCTCTTCCTCTTTTTATTTGAAATGTTTCCAGTGTGGAAGATATGTGCAGTGCGTTATTGGGTTCATGATCATTGTCTTGGCCCTAAAACTAGAAGGGCCCCATCATCATGTATTCATGTGTCTCGGACTTGTGAACCATTGGGTCAGTTGAATCAAACCTGTTTCGAGCTACATCTGTGCTGACCTTGTAGCTTTAGGCTTCTAGGCTGTGCTGAGTGAAAATCTCAACATTTTTCACATATGGCCCTCTCAAATTTTTTTTCGCATGGTGACCCTCTGAAGGGATTTCTGGGACTCCCTCACTGATGGGAGCTGGGAGGACTCGCAGATGGACTAGAAGAAAAAAATATGGAGGCCTTGGAAGTGGAACCCATTCCAACTAGTCCATCATGGACCATACTGCAATTGTTATATCTTAATTGGAATAATATCAAGATAATTTTAAATCAGTGATTTTTATCCGTATCATATCAGAAAACATCAAGAAAATAGGAAAAAAAAAGTTGAAAATGATTAAAAGATATATATATATATATATATATATATATTGGTTGTTGATAGAGATTTCTAATCCTTTGGACTGGACTAATCCCTTCGGACCTAGAGAGAAATTGGGTAAAATCCTTGTGTCTCTCAGGTGGTAGCACAAGTGGACTCAACCTTCGATTCTTGAAGAGGCGGGAACGAGTGGTTGATATCAAGACCTCTAGTTTCGGAAGAAAGAATAACCGTGATCCTGACCACTCGGCCAACTCCTTAGGATTAAAATGATAAAAATATAGGAAGTCAATTCAAGAAACTATTTTATGTTCTTTTAAACAGATAAATCAGCTCAGGTTCCTTTGTGTTTTTATCAGATAGTACAGCGAGAATATCAAGATAATTACCTGATAATATATTAAAAAAAAGGAAAATAAATGATATTATCATGATAAATTTAGGGGAGTTCATTTTAGATACTAGGCATCAGCTAAATGGGCCGGGCCTAACTAAATAACCCATCCCATCCTGAAAAATTCAGCACAAATGGAATTCTAAAAAGATGTTTAGAGGAGGTGCATTTATATTTTGAATCCCAGGTAGAACAGGGGCCCTTTATGATCAATCTAATCTGCAGCTGCTCAAGCTGAAGACCCAGCCAACAGGCCTAGCTTGTTTCATAAACAGTATAAATATTGGAAATTGGAAGGAATATACCCAAGCTGCATGGGAAATGCCTGCAATTGCAAAGGTGTGGCACACCTTAAATCAAACTGCTCAAATTTCCACCCTTTTCATGTACTCATTGTGGGCCATAACCATTACAATTAAATTGATAGTGTGGGAATTTTCTTCTTCCATGGAAAAAAAAAAAACAAATTTTGACCCTCCCATGGAAATTTATTTTTCAATGAATCACAGAAAATTTAGTTCATTTTTACTAAAAGAAAAGGGCTACATGAAACATCAAAAAAAAAAAAAAAAAACCCATTGATGGCTGGAATCTATCTCCTCTTTTTCCATGGAAAACCGTTTACATGAGTCCCTTGACTCATGCAAGGACTGCAGAAAATTCCAAGGGATTTTTACTTTTGATGCAATGTGGGGCCCACCTCTTCGACCATCGCACCATCGTGCTGTCAACAACTGAACTGGTAGCCGCCACGAATGCCACGTAATTATGTCAGAATCCGATTAACCAAACATTCGCGGGAATTATCCGGAAAATCATTTTTCGTGGAATCCTAAAATCCCAAAACGGGGCCGATAGATACGACCAAACGCATTCATACATGATACATAGTTCATACTTCATACACGAGAGAGAGAGAGAGAGAGAGAGGAAAAAAAAAAAAAAAACGAACCTTTCTTTCTACAGTAAAAATTAGGGCTTTTCCCGATCTGATGAAAGAAGAAGATGATCTGATCTGATCCTTCTCGAAATGATATCGATCTCGAGATCTTGAGAGAGCTTCTGCGGATTTCAATGGTGGAATCTAGCTCTATAATTCCCGCATCGGTTCTTCGGAACCTCGCCGATAAGCTCTACGAGAAGCGCAAGAATGCCGCTCTCGAGGTACATACATACATGAAATCTCTTTTGTTAGGGTTTGAATTCATTCATTCTTCTTCTTCTTCTTCCGATTGTTGAATTTGTGGAAGCAATTGCAGGTGGAAGGGATCGTGAAGCAGCTGGCGGCAGCTAGGGATTACGAGCGGATTGGGGCCGTGATCAGTTTGCTTACGATGGAATTTGCCCGCTCATCACAATCAAATCATCGCAAGGTATTTTTTTTTTAACTTTTTATGGAAGGTTGTAGGAATGGTGAGTTGTTTTTTATGTTTGATTTCTTGGTTGGTTTGCAGGGTGGATTGATAGGACTTGCTGCATTTACTGTTGGTTTGACAAAGGAAGCCTCACAATATCTTGAGGTGAGTAATTTGATACACGTTCTGGAACATGTGAATTCAATCTTTGTTTTGCAAGTTGTAACTTTTCGTGGTGTTTGTTATGTTGGAGTTTTTTAAGTTTATGAGAATCTGCAAAGACAGAGAATATTGTACAGAAGGAAGTTTACGAATTCATCACCCTGAAGTTCCACAGTTTTGCATCTAGTTTTGTGATCATCCCTCATGATTGTTTACATGTATGTATTATGTATACTGTTTATGGAAACATTTAGAGAGTGAGAGTCTATGCTTTGGAGCGGTTACTTTTGTTGCTATGGTCAATTTAGCTTGAGGAATAGGCATATATTTCAAAGTATATCCTGTCTTCCGTATGAGATGGGACGTTTTATCTAGGGAATTTGGAGGGTGTTTGGACTCTGATCTTTGAAGAAATAACTGTAGTCTGTAATCCTATTCCATTCTACAATCTGTAGTATGTTTTATTTTATTGTGGTAATCTTTGTTGTTATATTTTTTGCTAGCCTAATGAATAAACAGCCTCATGACTTGGCATGGTTGGGATTTTGTCAGTGGTTCTATTGGCATATTTGTTGCAAATTGTATCAATGATACAAATGGCATAGATATTTTAACAAGAAGTTGCATTTTCATGACGTTTAAACTTTGATGATGATGTTATTACAGATCATAAGTGGGATTAGGAAGATGTAAATGTGGATGAAGCAATAAATCTCGATGACATTATATTGGTTGTGATTAATTCACTGTATTTTCAAATTGTAGTCATGAAGAGCTTTTACCTATTCATGATCAATGTCCATTAAATGCTAAGGGTTTTGAGATAACATGTATTTACATAGAGATTAAATTGGTGCTGACTTCACAAAAAAAGTGTATGTTTGACCCCCCCTTCAGGGGGGTTTTGTCGCTAACCATTACAGTAAAAAGAATTGCAAAGCTTGCCAACTCAATGGCAAACTTTAACATTCTAGTTAGCATTCTATATTTTATACTTCTCATCACATGAATAATGAAGCATTCCAGTGTGGTAGAGGTGGTCCATCCTGAGACAAAGGCAAGTTTGAAGGTGGAAATAAGGACAATTCAAGGGCAATTCAAAGGGTAGATAACTCTTGTGCAGATTCATTCTTGAATTAAAGAAAAATGAATTTTTGTATAGCTATGCTAGTGATAAAATAGGAAAAAAAAAAAAAACCTGGAAAAGAAGATTTGAGGATGCAAACCCATGGTCGAGTTCTTCCCCGCCTAAAGAGGATGATGAAGGCTATCCATATCTCTGTTTTTGCTTGTCATACTCTGTTACTTGTATATGCCTATGTACCTGTATCCTTGGACTAGTTTTAGATACTGTATTGATTCATAACTGTAGGTGGAGGCTTTTTTGGTACATTTCAAAACAACTTTTTTATGCATTCTGATACTAATTGTAACTGATATAGTTGCAACTGATGTGCCAGACTTTCATGCTAATATATCTATGGATCTTAATGCTCTCAAGCAATTATATTAAGGGAATGCCTTTGGCTTTCACTCAATCGCTGCATTTCTTTTGGATGTTCTTTCAGCAAATTGTTCCACCTGTTCTTCTTTCCTTTTCTGACCAAGATAGCAGGGTCCGCTATTATGCGTGTGAAGCTTTATATAACATTGGAAAGGTTAAGTGTGGATCAGTTCCTTTGTATTGTGGTTTTATTTGCCTTGTTTATCTATTATTATTCATGTGTACTGTTGCAAGGTCTAACCATTCTAAGATGTCATGCAGGTTGTAACAGGGGATTTGATTGTTTTCTTCAATCAGATATTTGATGCACTTTGTAAGCTCTCAGCAGACTCAGATAGTAATGTTCAGAGTGCTGCTCATTTGCTGGATCGGCTTGTGAAGGTAAAATGTCACCTGATCTTTCAGTTTTTTTATTTGATTTATTGGTTGTTTATCACCATATATATATATGGTACTCTCTAATCTTGTATATATTTTTACCAGGAAATTGTAACTAATAGTGATCAATTCAGGTGCAAAGTCTTGCCTTATACCTTTAGTTTGATTTTATAGGCCAAAAATGTCACAAAACCTGGAATACATTATGGTTGTACAGCTTCCTTATTTATTTTCACCATGTTTTCAGCATCGAGGAATTTATACCACTGCTTAGGGAGCGCATGAATGTTCTAAATCCTTATGTCCGGCAATTTTTGGTGGGATGGATTACTGTGTTGGACAGTGTTCCTGAAATTGATATGCTTGGTTTTCTTCCAGATTTTCTTGATGGTATGCCTTAGTTAGTTGCACATAACACCTCTGTTAAATTATGTGTATTTTTGTTCTTGGGAATCATACGCTTAGGGAATCAATTTTTTCAGGTTTGTTCAACATGTTAAGTGATTCCAGCCATGAAATACGGCAACAAGCTGATTCTGCGCTTTCTGAATTTCTTCAAGAGATAAAGAACTCCCCAGTAAGATTTCTCTTCTCCACTCATTTGTTTTTCATTAGCTCTCTTCTTAGATTTTTTTTTAATGTTTCTACTGTGTGTTTTTAAAGAAGCTCATCTGGTAAATCTTCAGTGTCTTTTGCCCCTAAATCTTGTCATCAAATATTGGCATTCTTTTTTTGTTTCTTAGCATATTTAAGAGTTTAAATGACAACTGTGCTTTATTTTAAACAAGAAAATGCATTGATAGATCAGTATTTTTTATCAGGTATTTTAGAAATTGGAAAAAAATTTCTGAAGGTTTATTGAATGTTTTCCTAAAAAAAATAAAACTGACTCAAACAATGCTACTCTGAAGAATGTAGATTATGGTCGCATGGCTGAAATATTGGTACAACGAGCAGCATCACCAGATGAATTTACTCGTCTTACAGCTATCACATGGGTAAGGACTTCTTATTATGTAGTGCTTATGGTTATTTTGTTTTCCAAGATTATTGTTCTAAAAATTTTTCTCTTGGAAAAAGGATCCAATATTTTTTTCTTTTCTTTTTCTACGTCCCATGTTTCATCTATTATGGTCTGCGTACTAAGTCAGACAGCGAACTTAAATACATCTGTTTTCAATACAGATAAATGAATTTGTAAAACTTAGTGGAAGCCAGCTTGTTCCTTACTATGCTGACATTTTGGGAGCCATCTTGCCCTGCATATCTGACAAAGAGGAGAAAATAAGAGTGGTAAACACATTCTCCATTTGTTTATTGCAGATTGCATTACTAAAGAGTATGTAGGTACCTGCTTCTGTGTTAAGGAGAAAGCTCAATTTATTAAGAAAATGGTGCAATTACAGTTCTTATAACCATGTATTGTTGCTGATTCCTAAGGTTGCTCGTGAAACCAATGAAGAGGTTCGTTCCTACCCGGCTTATCTTGGTGAGGGATTCGATGTGGGATTAGTCCTCTCAGTTGCAAGGAGGTGCATTTTTGTCCCATAGGAAACCAGCTAGGTTTAAAATTTACTTGCATGTTAACATACCTCTTCTGCTTCTGTACAGAAGAGGTTGGCAATGAAACTCCTGTGTAGCACAGCAGGAATAAGCTATTTTGTGGAGGTTCTTTGTTTGTTTGTTTTGTTCAAGAGGCAATATTTTATTGAACGAGCATCTGATTAGATGATGATTATGGTAGTTTTCTTTGTCAGGCAATTATCTAGTGAACAGGATGCTACCCGAATTGAGGCATTGCGTTGGATTGGAACACTTTTGGCTAGATACCGTTCTGAAGTAATTGTTGAGATCTCTTTTTAAGTTCCTGTGATTTTAGCTTCTGTATACTATCTTAAAAAAAGATTTTTTTTTTTTTTTATGGACACTTTTTAATGCATTTGAATGTGCTTGCATAACTATTGGGTTTTGCAAAAGTCTCAATAGAGGCCTAAAAGGGGTTTGGCCTCTGAGGCGCACCTATGATCAAACTGGATTTGAAGTAATTGTTGAGATCTCTTTTTAAGATACCGTGTTGAAGTAATTGTTGAGATCTCTTTTTAAGTTCCTGTGATTTTAGCTTTTGTATACTATCTTAAAAGCAGAAAAAAATTATGGACACTTTTTAATGCATTTGAATGTGCTTGCATAACTATTGGGTTTTGCAGAAGTCTCAAGAGAGGCCAGGCCTCTATTGAGCTCAAAGGGGTTTGGCCTCTGAGGCGCACCTATGATCAAACTGAATTTGAGTTCTGCATTCTGGTTGGGCTTGGGCCTGAAAATCAGAATCTCATTTGAATTTGTGATAGATTGAAATAAGGTTTGGACTGTTAATTTTTTGTTGTTGTTAGTATTGATGTATTAGGGTTGTAAATTGGATCAAGTTGGATTCGGGTTGAACCTATTATTCAGGCTGGGTTTTGGTCTGGTCAAGTCAACCCAAACTGCCCATGTTGCACGACTATATCTAAGCATTCCTCATTTTGTGGGCCTTTCTCCTGTGGTTTACATGTTCCAAACTTGTGTGGGGATTTTTTTTTTTTTAAATTATCACTTTCATCTGAATCAGGTTTTATCATTTTTGGCTGACATCTTTGACACCCTTTTCAAAGCTCTATCGGATCCTTCTGACAAGGTAATTTCTTTCTCATTTTATGTTATTCTGATAGACTAGTCAGAGTGACCCTTTTTTTTTAAAGGACCCCTCACAATATTTCTGTTGGCAACTTTAATGAATTTTAGAAAATGTCAGAACTCCTGATATGACTCTGCAGCCAGATAATAACATTAACTAACCGCACTCTTATCTTATTTTTCGTCTACATGTAACGTTCATGCTTAAGCAAGAAGCAAGATGCGAACCATTTCACTCCATCCTTTGTGCTGTGTGTTGTTTTTCCTTTTCTCGGTGCAGTTTTGCTGCCACTACTCACAACTTTGACTTGGTGTTTATGGTCCTGAAATGATGTGTAGATGTTTTATTTTCTCTGAGGTGGCACATTGGGTGTAATTGTCCTCCATGTAATGGATTTCTTTAAACATTAGTAACTTATTTCATATTTTATAACAAGTGTTAGACAGACCTGGGGCTTTAGATAGTGTTTATGGTCCTCAAATGATGTGTAGATGTTTTATTTTCTCTGAGGTGGCACATTGGGTGTAATTGTCCTCCATGTAATGGATTTCTTTAAACATTAGTGACTTATTTCATATTTTATAACAAGTGTTAGACAGACCTGGGGCTTTAGATATTAATGTGCACATTTCACATAGTGAGGCCTTTAGTTTGGTGATTCAGACTATGAGCATAATTGATTTTACACCATGGATGGTTCATTCCAAGGAAATACTCCAGATTATAAGATCATAACCCTTTGATCGGTGGCCTAGAAGGAGATGGATAATAAAAATATGCAACCACAGGCCCCAAAAGGCCAATGATCGGATGTTTATGTCCTGATCTAGAAGATACCCTGTGTGTCCCTCATCGCTTGCAGTGTGGGCTCGATTTGGTCAATTTCCCAGAACACTCAGCCTTGTGCCCCCTTCTTTAGCATGGGTGTGTATTAGGACACCTTACAAATTCTTGATGTGCAAGGGCTTTATAAACCTTTATTTAACAAGCATTCTGTTCCTAGAAGAACTAGACTCTTCCCCGTATGGGCACTGATATTCAAAATATAAAAAAGATGCTTTCAATCATGATTTGTCTACAGGTGGTGCTTTTGGTGCTAGAAGTGCATGCATGTATAGCGAGAGATGCACTCCACTTCCACAATCTTGTTTCCTTTCTTGTCCGTAACTTCCGATCAGATCACTCGCTTCTTGAGAAGTGAGTTTATCCTTGCAATTTGAGAGACTTTAATCATTACTTTACCATTAGATTTAGATGGGATTGTCTACTATTCAAAAAGAAAAAACAATAAATAAATTAATAGTCAGGACTCTGGTTTTTAACTTCTTGATAATTCCGTCCATTTTCTACAGGCGTGGAACCCTGATCATTCGCCAACTTTGTGTTCTTTTGGATTCTGAAAGGGTCTACCGAGAACTGTCATCAATCTTGGAGGGAGAAACTAATTTGGAATTTGCATCTGTGATGGTTCAGGTTCGATGATTTCGAGATGTATTACTGTCAGCACTTCATTATTATTATTATTATTATTATTAGTAGTAGTTTCTCCATTAAAAATTGATATATATATATTTTATTGATGTATTTCTGCCATATTCCTTTTTATCTATCAGGCTCTGAATTTAATTCTCCTTACTTCATCGGAATTAGCTGAGTTGCGAGCACTTTTAAAACAATCATTGGTAAATTCTGCTGGCAAAGACTTATTTGTTTCTCTGTATTCTTCATGGTGTCACTCACCAATGGCAACAATAAGTCTTTGCCTACTAGCTCAGGTGGGTATGTTTCCCTGGCAGTCCATTGCATCTTTCATAAACTTCCTTTTTATCGTTTATGAGATCGCATATCACCCTTTTTTTTAAACAGGCATACGAACATGCAAGTTCAGTGATTCATTCATTAGAGGAGGAGGATATAAATGCAAAATTCTTGTTCCAGCTGGACAAACTGATTCGATTGTTGGAGACTCCAATCTTTGCTTACCTGAGATTGCAGGTGCATGCTTCATTTTGAAACTCAAGATTCTAATTTTGGACACTGCTTCCTTTGGGCAATTTGAATTGGAAGCAGTCATTTTCAAGTTCTTAACTCTAAATTTATGAATACCAGTAAATTGTATTTTTTAAAGCTTTATATTGGTAGTTTATTGCTCTATAACAAACTAACAATTAAGAAAAAGTATCTCATTTTCTTTGGTTGAAGCTAAGTCAGCAACCAGCAATTAGTAAAAGTATCTAATTGCTATATATAATCTATGTTGATACTAGATAGTGGTATGGCACAATCATAAAGATGTACATGCACGTTGCCTACTGGCATGAACATTTTGTAATTTCATGTTTACCTCTTTTTTTTAATGTGAAGGTGATGTAAATGCTACTTCTGAGTTTTATTAGCAAGTTACTACTGCAGTTTCAAGTCATTAAAGTTGTATGCAACTTTTGCTTACTCCTTACCAAATATGCGCGTGTTGCAGCTTCTTGAACCTGGAAAGTATGTATGGTTGTTAAAGTCTCTCTATGGTCTTTTGATGTTGCTGCCCCAGGTATGTTTGGCTCCACCGTGGCATCACCTTCGCTCCCCACCTCCCTCTAAGGCTTGTGCATAGTTTCTTTTGAGAAGCCTACTATGGTTGTTTTTAATTTACTCTAATAGCACTAATTGGTAATTCCTTCAAAAGTGAGAATTATTGTTAGATGTTTTTAAACTCTCAAAAACTCGTTTTTGAGAAACCGGTTCAAGCTAGGCCTGTTGGGCAGAACCAAGTGGTGTTGAAATTTCTTTCAGATTAGAAGATTGTAGCAGCAATTGCTCAGCCTACAAATCAGGCGTAAGGATCAACACACAACTATCTTGATTCTTGGGAGAAAGATTAGGAACCTAATGAAAATATTGATTTTGCTCTTGTTGTAGCTCTCTTTATTTTTACATAATTCTTTATTTCAAAAAATAAAGAATTATGATGGATGTTGATATAATTGTTCTGAAAATTGAAGTCGCGTTGCAAATCATTCAAGTCGTTAAATATGTTTAAAACATCGATATTACTAGAAAAAATGAACAAGTTGTAGTGGTTTCTATTGTACTCTTTAAATAAGAAAAAATGAATTTAAATGAAAACCATCAACCGTACAATGCTTGAATGTCCGTGTTTTTTTTTTTTTTTTTGAATGGTAGGCTGAATGTCTCTTGAAGTTACATTAAAAAAAAACCAAAAAAAGTAAAAAAACTGGATGTAGGAAAAAATCTCCCCAAAATGCTCGTTCCTTATTTATCTCTAAAATACCCCAAAATCTCGTAAATTCTGGAGGTTTTGTTAATCATTGGATAACCTTTTAAAAACATTAAAGTTAAAATTAAAAAAAAATAAAAAGAGAAAAGAAAAGCAAAGAAAGGAAGCAAGCTACATAAGAGGGTGTGGGCACAGGTTTTGGGATCGGGGTTACTGGAGGGATGTATCAAGATACATTAGCGGGTTTATTTTCTTACGGGTAAGGAAAAAAACTTAGTTCCTATAACTGTGAGATAAGTTTTTTGGGAGGTAATTGAAGAATTTATCACCAACTAGAGCTGTAAGGCAAAGAAATACAGCATGACCTGCAGGCTTTAACCAAGATTTAGGGCTTTAAAGAATGCTGTGCTATGTGAAACTAAGCGTGGATATTCGGTGCTATGTGGTTATTCGGTCTTTCTGGATTACCTTATCTTTCTATGGAAATGTTGACCAGGGTTGAAAGATGTACTGTTAGATGTGCTCCAAGAATTTTTGAGAGGGAAATTCTGAACAAGGGTCCAAATGAATTGTTCATTATGTCAGCCATAATAGCAGAGGTGCAGAAAATCAAAGGTTTTCTCTTAACAAGCCTTGTCGGGTTGCAACTAGCTAGTGATTCTATAGACTTTCTAATTTTTTCTTATTCAATTCTAGTAGCAAATGGGGTATCACTTGCTGGAAATAGATAATGAATCCAGTATGCTTCACAAGATCGACATTTTGAAGGCATGCGAGTCAGACTGGAACTTCAACTTATTACGCGGACAAGCAACCAAATATTGTTGGGAGACTTAAGAGGGTCCTGATGCATCGGGTGGTGTACATCATCCAAAACTGATGTTCATTCCACACGCTGGAATCTGGTGTTCATTATCTGGTGATTCAGACTATTTCCATGATAGAACACACAGTAGATGTGAATACAATAGAACTCTTTGAACTGGTTGGATGATTTATTTATTTATTTTTGAATGATAATGAAAATTATAGTAACAGCAGCGCAACAGTACAAGAGAGAGATACCTAATGCTACAAGGTAGGCCGCCCAAAATGGAGAAACCAACAAACAAACATGGCATAATAGACTAAGAAGATGAAGATTCATTCTGCAGTATCAACAAGATTTGACAACCCACACTCTCATTTGCTAGGAAATCAGCTACCTAATTTGCACTTCTAACATGGCCGAAGGAGATCAGCATCCACAAGAACCATCTAATTGCACAGACAGAATCCCTTCCACCACAATACACCTGAAATTAAGCTGGCATGCCTCCCTAAGGCCTATTCGCAAAGCTTCCATCTCCGCCTTATTAATAGAGTAGACACCAATAGGACCCGAGAAGGATAATAAAATTCTGCCATTTTAATCTCGAATTAGGCCTCCGAGACCAGCGGGACCTGGGTTCCCTAAAGCACTTCCATTTGAGTTTAGCTTGGCATAACCATGTAGTGGCAGGCTCCACAAAGGAGAGAGAGAGAGAGCTTAAAACTCGAAACAAAAGCAATCTCATGCCAATTCCTAACATTAGACCCAATTGAATACTACCGAAAAGTAAGAAGATAAGACACCCAAGCAGCTACAAGGAACTTCATCTTCTCCATCAAACAATTTATTCAATCTTTTTGCTTGCAAATGGACAGATAAATGTAAAGGGGTCAGGGAAGGGCCAATTTCAGTGGGTATGATCTTCTGATCTGGAAGATTTTGGAGCATCATCAACCACTGAAAGTACAATCACTAAAACAGTCTGGATCATTTATCCTACACCCCCGGTCACTTGGAATGGGGCACATTAGAACAAATAAAAATCCTGATACCAGTACCCTATAATTCATATCATTAAAGAATAATCACATTCTCCATGATACCCCTAAAAGTATGAGTAGCATGATCATAATAGGCCCTAATGTTTCAATAATGTGCTTACTGCTGTTTTAACTTATAAAAAAAAAAAGAGGTATTTATCCAGAAAAATAATCCGAAGCTTGATTTGATTGCATTGCTATTAATTTGTCAGGTCTCAGATCCATCCAATAACTCAGCATCTTTTGTTACACATTTTCTTCATTGTTTTTCAGCAAAGTGCGGCATTCAAGATATTGCAAACTCGACTGAAAACTGTACCTCCACACACTTTCAGTGGTAATCAATTCAAGCAGACACCTGTCGGGGCTCGTGATTTGGAGATTTCCCTAGATATGTCTAGAGGCATACAGATTGAAGATGGTGATGGGGACCATGATGCACAAAATGCACATGATGGAATCAACTTCACATCTAGGCTTCAACAGTTTGAGCAAATGCAGCGGAAACATTGCATGCTTTCAAGATCACAATCACAGTCCCGCTCCAGCAACTCAACTCCATATGCTTCATCACAGGTTTGCTGAATTCCTGCATCTACTGTGCCTGCCATATTCTCCATTCCATGGAAGGATTTTAGGCTTTTACACCACAGCATATGTACAGCTTTGTGCTGCAGCATGAGCACAGGTTGGTGCACCTCTCTTTTTTGCTTTGCAGGTTACTGTAGTTTGTTGATCAAGATTGTCCACGCTGGAGGAAATCACCCTAAATTGGATTATCATGGTTGTCCTATAGTTTTTTTTTTTTTTGGGTAGACCGCTGCTGTATTAGGTTTTTACATTCATTTTTGGGCCATTGACGGAAGATATTTTATCTTCTAAAATGTTAATGGTCTGTATCACTCTACAGGTCCATCATGCACCAGAGAATGGAGGTGCAGAAAATCGAATATTTGATGTGGTGCAGGAACATATAATTTTTTTCCCCATTTTGTGATTGTGCTTCAATTCATTTTCTCCTTCGTTTTTTTATCGGTGTCATTTTCTATTCTTTTATGTTACTTAAATTGCACTTACTCTATTGAAATAAATTTGGTTGTTTGAAACCATGAGCAAAATTTTGTTGACTTGGTCCATGGGTTAATCTGTAGGAGGTGCAAAGACCGGAAGAACCCCGCCGACTTTCAACTGTTTCAGACGTCAGCCACCCTCCTTCAAGATCATCATGGATAGCACCAGGGTAATCTCTCAACATTCCCTGTTATTCATTCCCACGGGCGATGAAAGAAATTGTGTATTTTGTAAAATTATATATCTTGGTAATCTGCTGTGGTCGTGGGAGGTTGGATCGAAGGGATCTGATTCCAGTGAAGATCTTCAACAGTTATTGGGTTTCTTCTCATGTGATTTTTGCAATATATTTTTTTCTCTGGGAAAAATCATGTGAGCGGAAGGGAGGTTGAGTTAGGGCGGCAGTTTTTCCCCCTTTTCTTTAATCAGGGAATGGTGTACATTATTTATAATCTTTGGAAATTGTGGATGCATCTCATTGTAATATGCATTCCTTCCATTCTGTATTCAAGGTTATAATTATGAATGAGTTTGTTTGGTTGTGATATTGCGATTCTTGTTTCATCCTTGGAGTAGTTTTTCCCATCCTCACAAAGATGATGGTAGATTATTGGCAGTGGAGTTGCAGAAAGAGCGATTCTCCAAAATGTTGGGTTGGGTTTTTATTAGGTTATTTACAGGAAAATACTGTAGAAAATAATATCATGAAAATTATACAATAATTTCAGTATGTTTAAAATGTTTCACATATACATCCATACAATGCAGTGATTTTAGTAAAATATCGAACTATGATTATCAGAGTTTTGATTCCTTGAAATGTTATTGCATTTTTAAATATTAAAGAATGTTGCATTATTACTGACAGTGTTTACAAAATAGACTGGTAGTGTTTTGGGTCTCCATTAGTATGGGCCCAATGTTGGAGCCCAAGAGAATTAAGAATCTTAAACTTGAGACTTGGAAGCCTGAAATGGTTGGTTGGTTGGTTCTCGCCTAATTTCACACTAATATGTTGGGCCCAGCATCAGATTGATCATTACTAAACATGAGAATGTGTGTTGTACATGTTATCAATTTTGTATCCATTTAAGTAAGAGTTCATCTGGCTAGTGATGAGGCACAAGGCTGATTATTACGAGCCTTTTGTCCATTTTGGGCTCTGATGTTCCGACGCAATACATTGGTCTGGTAAGGGCTCAGCTCATGCTTTTATTGATTTGGCTCATTCAATAGGAGCAATATAAGAGTGCAGAAACAACGGAGGAAGCTTTCACCTTGAAGGCTTGAACTTTGATTGCATAGGACTTGCACATTTATTTTGTTTCGCTCACATTCATGACTGGATCAAAGAAGCATGATTAAAATTCAAACACAATCACACAAGATCACAAATGGTTACCAAATCAGGAAGGCTGGCTGCTTCCATTTTATTTATATATTTATTTGTTTCATGAGCACTTCCCTTTTAGTTATCAGGTCAATGAATAGGTGTGTCCTTGGCCTGCTCCAAGCCCAGTTCATTTAGTTATGTGCCTAATATTGAGGCCCAGATCTGATCAACAGACTGAAACTAGACGGAAATCCAACCAATTTGCAAAACATATATGCCCCTTCATGATAAATATGTTGGGGTGGACCAGTTTTTAATCAAACAAAGGTCTATATCAAGTCTGTTGTTATCTTGGAATGCCAAATCAGACTCTGATCAGTCCACAGGCCTAAAACACACCCCAAATCCAGCCTGATACGGGCCGGGGCAACGATCAGGCCCAGGCTGGTGAGTGTTGATCAGGTCAAGCCCATTCTGTTGAGTTATTGGGCCCAATATTCAGCCCATCCGGCCCACAAGCCTGGAAGTTAGGCCCAGGCCCAGCCCAGCCCCACCTGTCTAACTTTTGGGCCAGAGATTCTGCTTAGATCCAGCCCAAAACTAGCACAATGAAGGCTGTGGCTGGTTTGAGGGATACAATGCATATGAGTGAAGCAAACTCGCCATGAGGCACAACTTTGATCAGTACAGCCTCTTTTGCACTCTCGTCATCCCGTGATGTGGCTCAAGGCCCAATTCGTCAGTCATCGAACCATCAATCAGCGTTGGGTGGAATTAAAAAAATAAATCTATGGTTAAAATGACATTAGAATTTAAGGCCGTTAATCAATGGCTTGGATAATTTCGTGAGGCTGATTTTTTAGCTATTCCTCCTTCCACTGACAGACATGCATCTATGTGAACTTGGCGAGCTGGGTGCTTGGATCACAATGAACAGTGTGCTGTCTGCTCTGCTCATAGGTGAACAACATTTTCCCAGAGAAAAAGTTTTTAAAAACGAAGTCCAAAATAGCGGTTACTAGGGTTTAGCCATGAGTGGCTCACTAAAGAAGCAAGTACTATAATTAATTATAAGGTCAGCCTCTTAAGCGTACAGATGACACTAGAAAATATACTTTTCTCCTCCCCACATCCGTTGCCCACACAAACTTTCATCTAGAAAAAGGGTAAGTAGACGACTTTTTTGTAAATTTTTGTGTCTCTGATTATCATCTACTTCAAGGACAATTTTTATGTCTGTGATTGCCCATTTCACTCCACAAGGATTTTGGAACTTTAAATGCCTGGGAAAAGAAAATCACATCTTGTGTGCATCTAGACTGGTTGACTTTAGCTCTTGATAAATGAAGATTTTGGGTCCTCCTTTGTCTTTCAAATTGCATATACATATAAAATAATGATGGTACCCTTGTTATCGGATCCATACACATGGAAAGGTCGTTCTGCAGGTGCAACCACCCTCCTCTTCTATGTGGGCCCCATTCATTCTTCATGATGTGTACCATCTGTAACCAACCAAGCATATGTTGTCTGAGCCACTTGTCTTGGGACATTAAACACTAGAGACTTGACCTAGTCCACAATGGCATCGTGGTTGATGAATTGATGCGGATTAGATACTGCCACATGTGGTGCATGCCATGTGTTTCTCATATCATGATATTAGAAAGACTAAGTCCGAGTCTACAATCGTGGGCATTTTTGTTTGTCCAGCTAATGTTGGGTACACTGCAAATCCATGTCATTTTTTTATAAGAGAGTCTATCACTAATGCATCAGCCCTACTATAAATGCCACATGGATGATGTAACATTTGCAGATCGGGATCCCCTGTTTGTTTGGACGAAACAGAGGCCGCCACGTGCAGGGGCGGAAGAAAGAAAAAGTTCTTCCCTCTTTCCTCCGCCCCCTTCTGCCCCCACATGTGGTGGCCCTTGATTCGTCCAAACAGGGATCCCCTGTTTGGACGAAACAGGGGATCCTCTTTCAACATTTGCTATCAAGATGCAGCATGGTTAGATGAAATATCTCTTTCAAGGCCCTTTTCCTCGAACCGTTATGCCTGATTCAACCAGTGACCACTCGCCAACACACTCATAATTGAGTCGTGTTCGCACCTTAGTCCTAGGCCGGTAGTCCAACTTTTCATAAAAAAATAAAAACCACGAGGGTCCACTAAGGCTGTTAAAGATCTTGGAGTGTGAGAATAAAGGAAAATCCTAGTGGTTCGGAGTCATGTTTCCACCCATGACCCAACTACATAATGTTTGATCCCCGGGTCGATTATGGGTTCCATCCAACAATAAGATTGTGCTGGATCAAGGTTCGGTCAAGCGCTTGCTAGATTTTTATGATCTTTATTTTTATTTGTTTGATTGTCATTTATTTTAGTTGTACATGGCAAAGGATGCTAGATATCGCCTTCATTTTGTAACACTTCATTTATAATTTTTTTTATGGGCCAGTTTTTTTATTTGAGAGATCCCATATTAAGACCCGTTTGCAGCCCACATGGTTTTATGCCATTATGTACCTGAGAGAGCATCCACATATGTTTTTTTTTTTTTATAAAATTCTCCCCAGCCTTAGTATGGAGCTTCCTTGCAGTTATCAACAGCACAGAATCAAAATTCCTCCCTTTTGAAATATCCATGTAAGATGAAGCCCAATTCCCTGGTGAAAACTCTTTTCTCCAATGAAGTTTTCAATCAATCCAACTGCCTCCCCCTCCCTCCATATTTCTATCCAAAATTGACATTTGAGATGGGGTAGCAGTTCTCAAATGATCCATTCTAGGCTCTTCCATTTGGCTTTTGAACATTGGAGGGTCTGTAACTCAGTAAATGGATCAGGAATGACCTTGACCCAAGTGGAAACCTGCATTCACTCAGAAGACTTTGCACTGATTAAAAATTTAATTCTCAGGCTCATCTACTTTCTTTAGATTTTCAATGATCATTTTCTATCAAAGAGTATATTTTCATGATCTCCTTTGCATCTCCATTCTCCACTCATAAATCCATATTCTTTTAAAGAAAGTGTTGCCTACAAATTTCATATATGTTCCAGAGAAAGTGCTGCCTAAAAATCTCAAATATGAACAGGGGTACTTCTGTTCTTGTTTCCATTTCTCTCTCTTCTGGAGAAGCCTTGAAAAGAGAGAGGAAAGAAAACTACATATAGGACAAAACCTTGAAGAGAAACTACATGCAGGACCAAAGAAGAAAACAACTGCAAGAATACTTGGGTCCACTCAGCAACCTGTTTAGGCAGAGAAGCATCTAACTCCATTTGAACTTGTGAGAACGCCCACATGCAACTTGCCTTGTTTTCCACCTTGTGAAGAAGATAATGTTTGTTTTTGGATCAGTTTGTCAACTCTTTTATTGTTATTTTTCATCAAGATGGTGATCTAATCACATGGTAATCATGCACAACAAAAACTTCAATATGGCCTGTGCCACGTGCACCCTGACACCACAATTCAATTTTTTTTTGCCCTTCTCATCTGTGATCATGCATGCAACCATCTCTGAACTTGAACCAGTTTTTAACAGCCATCAACAGTCAGATTTCATCAACGGTCCACGCGTTTTGATGATTAATTGGAAACAAAAAATTAACTCTTTCATTACATGTGTCTATTGTAAGGGTTCAAATGAATCTGAAAACATGTCCCAGGGACCCGAATCTAGTCCCAACCCCTACTCAACAGGTTCCATTTACTGCAGAAAGTATCTTAGGCCTGAACTGTAATGCCATTTTTTTTTTTGAGTACCCATCTATACAACCCCCCTTAGGTGAGGGTAGTAGACCTCAGGTATGGTGATGGTGTCCTCGGGTAAGGAAAATTGACCTCGGGTGGGTGACAAAGTCCTTTGATAAAGGAAAGTGGCATGCTTAGGATTCGAACCATGAACAGCCAGATGAAAATTGTCACCTCTTGTCGTTGAGGTAAGAAGTAATGTCACCTCAATGGCAAGAAAGGTTATTGTTAAAGACCTTTCATTTTTCTTACGTAAAATAACATAAAGTATATAAGGTGTCACTTTTTAAGGCGTGTTTGTTTGCAATTTAATTGGATGGGCTAAACAAGGATGGCCCAACCAGCTCAATCTAGCCCTAACCATAAATGTCAGATAGTATCTCTTGTGTATGCCATAAATCTAAATAAATTCTCATGTATGGGTGGACCTCTCTCTTACCGAACCCTACCAATTTAAATGAATACCAATCTTCATTCGTACAAGCTTTTGAAATACTAACATAATAATAAACAAAAAGTTGGGATCGACCCCATCTTCTTCCTTGATGAAAGCAAGAGGACTAGACATTTTCAAGACTGGTAGGAAACCAATATGTTGGGTGTGACGCATTGGAAGATTAAAAAAAATTGAGATGAATGGGCTAAATACATAGTGACTGCGCCCAAGGGGAGTTATTCATCATCACCCAAATGGAGTTACAATCCTATGTATTCAATTACATAAACTCCAAGGGGTAGCTCAGTTGGCTTAGGACTACGGTTTGTATCCGGAGGTTGTGGGTTCGAAACTGCTCTACCACACTAGGGCCACAGGGGAATTTTACCCGGCTTTCTCTCCTGGGCCCGTAGGGATTATTCAGGTCCAAAGGGCTAAGAACCCTACGTTATAAAAAAAGAAAAAAGAAAATTACATAACATAAGATTGCAAGACTTTTATTTTCTAACAATGGTTCTGAAGTAACTGCATCTCCCATCTAATGAAAAATGAATTAAGGGGAATTGAGAAATGAATAGAACGTCCAACCTAGTGACTCAAATCTTAAGAAATTGAGGATTGTATCTACATCTTTACCTTGTATCTCTCATCTTATATCTTTCACCTCTTACCTATTTAATAATTATTTAGTGGGACTTAGTTGCCTATAGATATCTATGAATTCCATGTGAACAAACCTACCTTAAACCTTTTGAGTTCATGAAGTTATAACTTATCAAAATAGAGGAGATCCCATTTAAGCCCATGAGTCATAATTTCTATCAACTGTCCACTTCAAATCAATCCAAAATTGATATGTCCAATCTTTATTCGTTTTTTCTTTTTCTAAAACTATCTTGAGGATTTTACGGGGAAACTACTTGTTAGAAGTCCAATATATAAAAAAGGATCTAAAAGATTCTCACAGAAAGAGAAGGCCAACCTGTCACTTTTGTTCTATTTTTGTCGAGCGTCCTAATACCTTTTTTTTTTTTTCCATTAAGCATCAATATCGATGCTCATTCTTTGACAGAAATAAAATAAAAATAATAGGAGGGCTGAGAATCTATTCCGTCCATTTTCGTGCACCAAATATCTAAGCAGTTTTTTCCCCCAAAAATCAGGGCTGATTTGGCATATACTGGATTAGTAAAAGTCACGAAAAGCTTCCATTTCTCAAAAAGGGGTCACATCAATAATGCTTTAATTCAAAATTTCCTTCATCTTTTATAAAAGAAAAAGTAAAAAATCAACATCCTCTTTTATTAAAAGACATAAAAGCTTTACTTTTTTATATATAAAGTTAAAAATATTTTATATCAAACAACTAAAAACAAAAAAAACATCCTAACATATTATACTTTATTCTCTTTTTATTAGATGCTCTCTGACACTTTATTTTACATAAATTGTTTTTTACCAAACATGCTTGTGAGAGACCAGTGACTGAATAGATTACCTAATGTGGCCGACCACACTGGTGGGTCCTAGATAACGATAAGCCATGTGATGTGTCACAAAGGAAAAGATAAAAAGGACGGGCACCAGGGAAAGGAAAGGTCCCTTTCATATTTTTCAAGGCATCCAAATTCTAAAGACAACTGTGTCCACATCTTTTTATTTATTTATTCTTTTAAACATCTCTTCTTTCTTCAAGTGACCTTTCCTTTTGTTTTGTCCCAGTGAGAAAGTACCGGGAAAGATAGGACTTAAAGAGCTGTCCAATCTAGTGCCTATAAGGCCTCATATGCCGCATTCAGAATCTGTTTTAGTTACAGATAATTCAGTAAAATTTGTAGTGTGTGTCACACAATTTTTAAGAATTTCTTTATGAAGTTTTTTATAATACTAATACCAACAATGGCTTGATTTCACCTGGCAACTCTTCCACTTCTTCTATTTTTTCTACTTTTCCTATCATTTTGGAGTTGGCCCACCTATAAAATTGACCATTTAATTGTAATAATCTTAAAATTATTAATTAATCATGTTTAGTTGGGTTTAAAATTTTTAAACTTGTCTCACAAATTTCTCAAATCTCATTAAGATTTAAGATGATAAACTGAGCATCCTTAATGCTTAACATTAATATGAGAATATAAATGGTTCTCGAGAGCCCTCAAATATATAGAAAATCAGATCTATATGATGAAGTTTGTTGAATGTTATTTACAAATTCCTCAAAACTCATGAAGACTAAAGATATGAAATAGACATCTAAGAGTTTATTAGACCACTAAAAAAGATGAATGACTTGGATTATCAATCAGGATCCCACAAAAGTGTGTATATATATATATATATATATATAAATTGTACTTGAAGGGATTTTATCCAACACCCTTTCCCTGGCGGATGCCCCATGACATGTATATTTGCACACTTCAGTTCTAATTCATCAAAATAGAGGAGACCCAGTTTAAACCTACAAGCCATGGTTTCATGCAGCTGTCCATTCTAAAGCAAACCAAATATTGAGATATGATCGATATAGACATGGTAGGTCAGGTGTCACAAAGCATCTTTCTTCCTTTACCTTGGGAAAAGATAAAGAATAGGGACCTTTCATCTTTTTCATCCGGACATTTTAGGTTGACAACAGGGTAAAGATGATCAATCAATCATCAAGGCAGTACTAGTAAAATTGTGTCCACATCTTTTCATCCTTGATGTGTCACACCTTGCTTTTACTTTCTCCAAAAGATGAAAAAGAAGAGAGCGATAAGATTTGCCCATTTTAGTGTCAGTACTGATGCTGGAATAAGAACTCTCTTTCGTTGGTCCCACACCTCCAACCCATAGTTTGATGATTCCAACTAGAGATTTAAACCTTCAAGCAAGGCTAAAGATTGGGTGAGAACAACATTCTCATTGTCTAGGGGAAAATTTTCTTTGCATGCATCTAGATCGTTACCAAAGTCGGACCTCCTGAAGTTCACAGGGTCCTACATCAACATGTCGAAGGGCACTGATGTAGGGTACGCAATGTGCATGAAATTTTTTTGTCCTTTTGTCTAATATAGTCCTTTCCTTTTTCTCCTTCTTCTCTTTTTTCCAATCTGAGCATCTTGAAAAATAGCACACTTTCTACTTTTTTGATCATTCAAATTTTTTTTGAGATTTTCTCCCAAGAAAACCCAAAGCAGGACATTGTTTTCTTTGTAAAGTAAGAAACTTGGCAGAACTGGATTCGTGAAGAAAAAGCTAAAGGCAACTAAAAGACTCCTAGCAAAAATTGCGCGGAAAAGTAGAGAAATGACATTTGTTATTAGGCCCGTCAATTTGGCCATGAGAAAGGGGGCCCTACCCGGCCCTCAAAATGAGGGCTTTTGTTTCTAATGAAAAACCCCAGGGCTAGGTTTGGACAATTTTTTTCAGGCCCTGAGATTTGAGGGCCGGGCTTGGACAGTACTAGCCCGGCCCGGCCCAGCCCCAGCCCTAACCCTCTTACTTTTATTTATTTTATATATAATATATACATATATATATGCTAGTAGTTTGTAGCAATATGGGAGATATGAAGGCAATTTCATACCCACTTACCCTTTAAAAAATGTCCTAAAAACTCATGCGTACATACATACTTGGTTCATTTCATTTATATTAAATTATTTAAGTTATGTATTGTACTTAATACATAATCAATAAGTGTTGCACGGTTGCTTCTAATCCCTTTCTTTTAGTTTTATTTCTTTTTATTTAGGCATTTTATATTATTTTTATAAATTACTGTTAGTGCAAAAGGGAGTGTACTCATTTCTATTAATAATGATACACTTTTTCCTCTATAGAGTTGTTTGGGATGTCAACCAATTCATAGAGTCAGTTTGTATGTACATGGAACTTTAAGGATATGGGGTGATCCAAACATCCTTTTAATTAGATAATTATAACTCTCAATTCTTAAAAGTTTAAACTAATAGTATGTTTTAAGTACATTTATTTTTGTGACTGAAATCCAAGAATGCGTGATAGTCAGATTAGTGTTTAATTAAAAATAATGTCAATTGAAAAAAGATATGTGAGTGTAAACGGTTTAAAACTCTTAAAGATAAGACATTGCTGAAATGATTTCATTTTTAGAAATTCATATGAAAGTCATATTAAAGGTGTTAAATAGATCATACTCTTTAACAAGTTTCCTTCTTTGTCAAAATAAATAAAATCATATGTCTAAAACCCAACCCAAGTCACCAAAGCATATATGACTTTATCCAATAAAAAGAAAGTTTTTAGAAATTACTTATATTCTCCCGATATTTTCTTAATGGTTCATTTGCAATGGAAATTAGACAAGATAACGGATGTTTTTTAATAGTTTATTTGCAATTGAGGTTAGACAAGATAATGCTCGATCACACTCAAATTTTGGTAACAATATTAAAAAAATATAATTTTCTTGTTTTGAAGCCATGAGCCCTGCCCTGGCCCTCGAGAGTTGGGTAAGGGCCTAGATAGTGAAAGCCCTTCGAGGGCTTCGGCCCGCTCAGGCCCGACCCTACATATATTGAGGGTAGGGCAAGGACAACCCAAGCCCGGCCCTTTGACGGCCCTATTTGTTATGTGGAGCATCTATTTCCTTTTCTTGACATAAGGTTTCATTCGTGTCTTAATTCCTTTTCTTCAATTTTAACTACTTTCATAAATACATTTTTTGGAATTGCTAAGACTCAAAACCATGAAACAAAGGGAACATATCACAAGACATCATAGGCCATGTTTTAAATATTAGTGCCACTAATCAAGGTGTGAGTTTGAGGAGGCCTTTTATTGGTTGGCAGCAGAAGTCAAGATCTCGATAGTAGATTATTTAGGCCCTGTTTGGATAAATGAGGAGTAGAATAAAATGAAGTGGATTTTACATGTACAGTGAAATGAAAAGAAATAGGTTGAAGTTAAAGTAGAGGACTTCACTTCACCCTATTTGGATGTTTATTTTAAAGTTAATGTTTGGAATAAAATCTACTTTTATTTAAAGAAATTGAAGTATTTAGAGTTGAAGTGAAGTGGAGTACATGTGACTTGTAACATTACTTCATCTATCGGGTCAGACTCATCCAAACGGGATAGAGTTGAAATTTTAAACTGTTAACGCCCATTTAACTTCACCCTACTAAATTTTTTGCCTATCCAAACAGGCCCGAGAGGGTTGTGGAGGGATTATATATTAAACTTATGCTGCCTTTGTGGGAGAGAGAGGGAGTCTATAAATCACCTTTTCATTCATTGCAATTTGAAGAAAGTAGTGTTGAATGGTATTTCCCAGCTTCTTTATTAGGGCTTCTTGAGGCTTGGAGAGGAGAGGTTCTCCTATGGCATGGTGTGGATTAATTCTATCAAGGCTCATTCCCTTGTCCATTCTTTGGTAAAAAGAGCAATGAGAGAACTTTTAATTTAAAAGGATCGGCATATGAGGGAATTATTTCAGTGGTGGCTTTGATGAAGATTACAAAACGGACATGTACTAGAAAGAAATTCTCAGACCTTAAAATTTTGATGATATTATTCATAATTGGAGTACTTTTTAAAGGTGGGTGCCTCAAAGAAGAAGAGGAAGGTATCTTGGTGCCCTTCTCCGATAAGAGTCCTAAAGTTTGATGTGGATGTGTTCCAAGGGGTGAGCCGAGGTAGGCAGCTAGCATAGGTGGGGTATTAAGAAACAACAGGGGAGAAGTATTGAATTTTTTCTCTAGGCACATTGGGATTAGAGGTTCTAATGAAGCTAAAGTCTTGGTTATTGTCGAGGCTCTTTGCATTTTCAGCTTCCTTTACAAGCAACATCTCATAGTAGAGAGTGATTCTTCTAATGTCATTTTGCAGGTAAGTTCCTTTAATTGTACATGAAAGATGCACTTCTACTTTAATGAGATTCGCTTGTAACCGTCTCGTGTCTTTTCAGCTTATAAGTAGGTCTATCAATTGTTTAATGGATTATCTTACTAAGTAGGGGGTGATCGATCGCTCATGCAATTTAGATGCTTTTGTTATGTAGGTGCAGTTGGTGTGCGGTATAATCCTCATATTCCGGAAAGCAAAATAAAAAATTTAAAATTTAAATATGATGTATTGACGATATATATCTTATAGTTAGGCCTGAACAACATCAATCGGAGACTTTAAAAATCGGCCGAATTCGAGTCAACTCAGAATAATAATTTAAGTGATATGTATTGGTTCCCAGTAAAGTCTTGGCCTCTTGGGACACGGTTGTCTTATTCTACTTTCATGAAAAAAATCTATTATAGAAGTTCCTATCAGACCTTTCTATTTCATTTAATAGCAATGAAATTGATTACTTATTGTCATTTTCAGGATGGAAAAATTGGGCATCCTGACGAGGACATGCTTCTAGAAAGGGAAAAGGAGCAGCGATCGACATAGAAGATTACTGCCGACGGTTTACTTTATTTTCTGTCTTCTCTCAGGCTTACTAATGAAAAGTTAACAACTTCACTTTCTTGTGAATTAACTAATAGTGGGTGATGTATGCATGATAAGATCATCTAAAGTTATCTAAAAAGGCGATAAAAAGATAGAGAAGCCATCCAAACGGACCTTTGGTTGTTGGCCAATGGCCAGTTGCCATGAACCTTCTCACACTAGATGAGTTCCAACTTGTTCAGCATGATAACAAGGAAAATTGCATAACTACTAAATGCCTTTTTTTTTTTTTTTAACAAGATGATCTCATAGATGTGACAAAATGGCTCTAAATGACAATCAATGCATCACTTTGACAGGGTCCAAAAGATTAGTTATCATTTGGTCCAGAAGACATTAACATGGATTTTACAATACAACTTGCATAAGTTGGTTGGTTTATTGTTATTGTTTTTTTGTTGAATATTCCATCAGTGTCAATCAATAGTACTACAATCTAGGTTAATAGTATTCATAAATCACAAAAACTATGCATCTAAAGCTAATGATGAAGGACTTAAAGATCGACAGTACTTCTCTTCTCTAGCCACAAAGAGTGACAATCATCAAGATTCAAATTTGTTACTTAAAAGAGGAGGGATCAAACTCTAAATCTATTGAGGAGACCTTCTCGAAGAGGTTTCTAGGGGAGCCCTAATACCAAATAACATATTTGAGTGAGATTTATACCTCTAGAATTCCAATGTTTTTCCAAGCACTAAGAAGACAAAACATAAAGACTTATCCCTCTAGACTTCCAAGCACTAGGAAATTAAACAAAACATAAAGACAAAAAAGAGCAAGTGGTGGGCCTATACATGTGGGGCCCAATGCAAATGTGTGGTCATGAGGACCACTCACAAGTAGACAACCCAATTGACTTAGAAAGGGCATGAACAATTTTGCTAACTTACTCAGGCCTATGTAGCTTGGTGCACCTTGAGTCGAGCTGATTAGGATGTGTCTAGGGATTGTGATGGCTAAGGGAGACTAGTGTGTGTGTGTTTGTCTGGAATGGCGACGACTTAGAAAGACTTGAGATGTGTACGTGTGTGTGTGATATATTTTCCTAAAATTTACCGATCTTTTTGTATTTTTGCTTGAGAGATTTGTAAACATCATTAGGACGAAAATGTCATTTCAATTTTGATACGGAGGAAGTCGTGTCTCATGCATTAAATATGACTAGACTGATATAATTGGTCTGGTGAGACATGCTGGCCAAGGAGTTTAAAATGAAAATCTTTCCATATATATGGAAGAGAGTTTTTGATAAAGAAGATCTTCCATGCTTTTACCATATGGGAAACTGGGATCTTTCAAATGGAAAAAGGACTGGTGTTTTTTATCTATGAAAAATAGTATACAAGAATCTCAATACTATACTTTGATTATAACGAGAACCATATAAAACACTAAAGATAAAAGGATGGGGTCCAATGGACAGAAGAAAAAACATGACATGAATGTCAAAACTTTACAAAGAAACAAATTTTTCGCAAGATGTTCCACGTCATGTTAACTCTAAAACCTAATAGGGTGTGTTTGTGCATGGTCGGTGAGAAATCCGAGTTTCCTCCTATGCGGCTTTGGTATCTTATGGGGGTATATGGAATTCCATATCCCTTCCGGCGACCAAACACGAAGATTATAAAAGGAAAATCTCGCATCTTCTTCCCTGCACTAAACAAGAGGAAGTCTAGCACGTTGTCGGCAACAACCCATTTTCGTTGAAATATGCCTGCACAAACACAACTCTTTAATGAAGTGAGAGATGATGGACCCCTTTAGAAGGGGGAAAAAGATTCATATGTCCTTTGGGTTTATCTTTTTAGTATTTTAGAAGACATTATGAGAAGACTTTCTTATGAAAAACTCGGACTATCTATATAGAGATCCCATTCCTAAGTGTTAAAGAATTTTCATATGAGAAAGTCTCTCTTATGATATTTGGAGGACTAGGTTTCGAAACTAGACTCCCTCCTCAATGATAGGAAGAGTCTGAATCCTGGTCCTCTCAAGCTCATTGATAGGAACTCACAAACAAAGGGGCACTTATTTCTAGAGATTTACATCTTACACAATTGTACCCCATCAATGAGTCTTATCAATTAATGTATATGAAAGGGATATGATTCAATTTTACAATTGAGCTTTAATTCCACAATTGATTGAGAAATTGGAGCTCATTTTCAATTTTAATTTTGAGGGAGAGATTTTAGGGATTAGAGAGAGAATTTTCAATTTAGCCATAGAAACAAAGAGATCAATCTAAAAAGAGTTTCCTTTTAAAGAGTCCAATCTACCATAGTCTCTGATCAATTAATGCATATTTAGGTTTTTTTTATCTAATGCCATAGGTAAGCAAATCTTATCTGATGTCATATTAAAGAGTCTATCATCTAAATCTTCCATCTCTTATCTCAATGCATAATTTATTTATTTTTTTATCTATGACATGTCATTTGATTCTTCCATCCATTATCTCATACAATACCATGATCGTTTTCAATTTTAGATGGGACATAATTGGATCTAAACTATTTAATCTCCCTCCACTCACATTATTCAAATTAACGAGAGCGAGTGAAACAAAAGGATTCTCACAACTGCATCTTCAATGATTTTTATAACATAATCGTGTTATACCTCTTCCATTTCTTAAATTTCTTCCTTTTTTATGCATTTTTTTCATATTTTAATGTTGTTTTTATTTTTTTTTATCATAGCTTTGTTTTATTATTTTTTTGGTTTTGATGAGTTCTTATAGTTTCTGGTGATAGGTTTTCATGAATTTATATTTTCTCTTTTATTTCTTGATTTCAATATTTTATGTTTAGGCACTAATGGGTTTCCATGAATTTATTTATTTCTTCTAAAATTTTTTTATTATTGGATTGTCTATAGACTTTTACTTTCATATTTTGTTTCTGTAGTCTTTTTTTATCAATTTATCCTTTTATTATGGGTTTATTCTTCTGATTTCAAAAGAATACTTGAAATAAAATACCCAATTGATTTCAAATAAATTAAAGTACTCTCATTTTGAAATTAACCAACTATTTTTTTTTGTCATTATTATAGGTTTTAATTTCGATTGTAATTTTTACCATCTCAATATAGTTTAGACTAAGTATTATTTTTAATATTATAAATTTATTGCTCGTGCTAAATGCGGGCATATTTTGCTAGTTTTTATTTTTATTTTTATTTTGAGTTCCATGGTCTCCCAGTTTCTCTTAACAACATGGAAAGGTTCCTAAATGTGTCACGTCGAGTTATTTTTTAATTAATAACGTTGACAATCCGAGATGGAAGAGCATCTTACATATTGGGTGGGTGGGTGGGTGGGCGGGCCACATCATTTCCAATTTCCCTCTAGGTTAATGCCAAATTGAGTCAATTTTTTAATTTTATATGTATCAGATCACCACCAACATGGCAAGATCCTTCCTCACTCTGATCATTAAATTAAATTTTCATCATCTTCTTAACCCAACTCAACTTTAGTTCATAAATGGGCCTAGATACAGGTTCGTGGGGCACCATGAATTTTTCAGTAGGGTCATAGAGTAATTAATAATGATTAAGAAGAAGAGTTTTTTTTTTATTAACTATCATAAGTTTTCAGAATGAAATGACACATTTTCTCATTAAACACAAACCTCATCGTGGTTGCCATTATTATTAGGCTAATTTTATAGCAACACGTGGAAAGTATCAAGATGAAAAACCGGGAATGTATGACTAAATACTCAAACTGCATACCCTTAATTACAAATGATATATGCCTTAGAGGGGTATAGACACAAACCCTTACAAAATAAAGACCAAAACTATGGTTAGAAAGTAAACTAATTTCAAACATTTGAATGGCAGGCTGTGAAAATGTTGGTGTATGTGATCAATTTTATTGTTGTTTTTATGTGCAAAATGTTCGACTAAATCATCATCCTTCAATAATAACAACAACAACAACAATAACGCCGTAGGTAGGCCGTTGTAATGGGCGCATCTGGTTGCGATCAAAACAAGGACCCAGTTAATAAATTTTTGTGTATGTAGGCGTCAGAAATTTATAATAGTTTTATTTTGAAACAGGATCCTCAGTTGCCGGCATCAAAGATGGGCGAAATTGAATTTGGTTGACACAAGCATGTTAGTCGACTTCATTTGTCCAACCTGAACCTCCTCATTCACTTCACGTTGATTGCAGGTCGGTGTGCATTAAAAATTTTGTTTGATTAGGTATTCTTAGGCATGCAATAAAAATATTGAAATCGACAGTCAAAAAAAGGAGAACAATATCTCTTCCACCGACAGCATGAGGTGGGTGAGAGTGTAACTAATGCTTGGTTTTGGGCCTTTAATCCATATCTCATTAATGGATTGCGATGAGGAAGCAATGGGCATTGTGATAATGCAATGTGTCCCACTTGGTCATTGTGTTTATTCTTTTAGGGGATGCAGTGGACATTGCGATAATGCAATGTGTACCACTTGGTCATTGTGTTTATTCTTTTTTAAAAAAAACAAAAAAAAACAAAAAAAAAGTATTTATTTAGGGGCGGAACTAGAGGGGGGCTGGTGGTGGTCACTAGATAAAGCTAATGATCTTTTTCTTATCTTGGCCTTTGAGGCTTAATTCAGAAGAAATTCGTGAGCCTCTTCAACAAGGTAATTAGGGATGCAAATGGGTTGAATTTGGGTGTAACCATGCTTGATTTGGACTTGAATCTGTCTTTATAGATTTAGATATGGATCCGACACGGATTTTAGGTGTTGTCGCCGAATCTGACGTCAGCTCAAAAATACAGATTCAATTTTAGATTTAGATATGAAATAAAATGTGGAGTGCATTATAGTAATTGGATAAAAGATTTTAAAATAATCTTTTGAGTATATAAATGAGGCTATTAAATGGTATATGATTAAAGTTAAATAGGCTCTTAAATATGAATATACCTCAAGCTATGTAAGCCCTTAAAATGTATATATATCTTCAACAAATCAAGAAAAATGCCTTGGATCCGAATTCTCAAGTCGAAACATACATGATCTAATTTCGAATCCGTATGTTTTTTATCTTATCATGCATGGATCTAGATCTAGATCCGAATTTCTCTTGGATTAGAAAAAAAAAGTTCCATACTTGCTTTGTTCACAACCAAAGACTTCAGATCCTTAAATGATCAAACAACTATATGCAACCCTATAGATGCTCACTGATTTAAATTTTTGATCTGTACAAAGTTTTTTCTTTCTTGTACAGATTAATGATCATTTTCTTATCTTAACTTTTGTGGTATAACTCACAAGAAAATCGTGAGACTCTTCAACAAGGTAATTAGGGATGCAAATGGGTTGGTTTCGGGTGGAACCAGACTTGGTTTGGACTTGAATCCATCTTTATAGTTTTAGATCTAGATCCGACACAGGATTTAGGTGTTGTAACTGAATATGACATGTGGAGTGCATTATTGTAATTGGATAAAAGAATTTAAAATAAAATTTTGAATATACTAATGGGGTAAATAAATGGTATGTGATTAAAGCTAAATAGGCTCTCAAATATGAATATATCTCAAGTTATGTAGGTCCTTAAAAAGTATATATATCTTTAATTAGTCAAGGAAACTGTATTTGGTCTGAATCTTCAAGTCGAAGCATACATGATCTAATTCTGGACCCGTATGTTTCAGTTCTTATAATGCATGGACTTAGATTTGGATCCAAATCTTACTAGGATTAAAAAAAAAAAAAAAAATCTATTCAGACAACTGTTTGCAACCCTTACAATGCTCATTGATTTAAAATTTTCATTTTTGTACAAAGTTTTTTCTTTCTTGTAGAGGCTTTCGCTAAACTTTACATGGGCCGAACTCATAATAAGAGGACCATATAAATATATATATTGGGAAAGTTTCAAGTGCATCTATCTCTCACCATAGGGTGAGAGACACTTCCCATTTTTGCACATGAAGACAAGGATGTGTACCTCACCCTATGTCCTTGAAAAGTAACTTTTGTATTTGAAAATGTCCAATTATGAAAGTGTCCCTCACCCTATGATTGAGGGATGGATGCACTTAAAACCTTCCCATATATATATATATATATATATAAATATATATAATTGATGCTCAAATTCTTACTATAGTAGAATCTGCTGAAGATCATGCAGGACAGGGACATTTTGTCTTGTGCCAAATTTCTTGAGAGTCCGACCACAGACTACTGTTTCACGAGCCTATCGTTTTACAAACCTAACCAAAATTTTTTTTTTTCATGGAATCCACATTATATAAGATATAGCAGCTGTTGGCCCACCTCCTCAATCAGTGGGTCCCACAATAAAGCATTTCTCATATCGGATACTCATGTGGAGGGTACGATCCTGTTCTATTTACCTAACAAATTCAACCCACATGAGGGGTAGGTAACTTTAGGTGTGAGTGTGACCTGTGGTCCTCAAGTGGTTCCCACTCCCCCAGGGTACAATTTTCTTTTTTTTATTATAAAGTCACAGTTTCCCTTTCATGCTACCTGACACAAAGCACATCCTGCTGCTGAAATAGACCAATGCTTCTACACTAATTCATTCTCAAGTTTGTTCAAGAAACAAGCAACCTCAGAGCACTTTTTTTTGTGTTTTTTTTTTTGTTTGGTAAACAACCCCCAATCACTTGATACCAGTTTTACTGGTTGTTGATCCTTTTGCAGCGTGCCTTGGATGAAATTATTGTCGCAATTGCCTCTATCAATGGTGAGTTAATCCCCTGCGCCGTAGCGCTGATGGTTTGCGACGACTTGAAGAGCGCTCGAGTTGTACCACGGTTGAGAAAAAATCCAATTAACTTAGCTGTCTCTCAGAAAATGAAAAAAGAAAACAAAAGGAAGAAAAAAGAACTTTATAGTCAATGTGAGAACAGAAATTAGTCCCCTGTTTAATCCAAACAAGGAAATCCAGTTTAGACCAATGAGGGGGTGCCACATGGAAAAATGTGTCACATCCCATCTAAAAAAAATTCGATCTCCTTGAAAAAAAAACGCTCATTTTCCAGGTGACACCCCTTAATTGGACCAAACAAGGTTTCCTGTTAGGATTCGGATCCAGGTGAGAACATAGAGGAGGTGACAAATGTCACATAGTTGGAGTTATGGATTTAAAGGTGATTTGACCCAAGAGCTATATGTAAAAGATCAATCTTAACGGAGCATTGTTGGCCGTCTAATTAAAGGAATTCATTGTGGTTCATATTAATAGTTCAATCCTTTTCTTTCCATTGTAGCAATGAAAGAACGTGTCAGTGGGGACTTAAATTTTGGGTACGTCACATCTTTCCACTTGCTTTCCACTTACGTCATTGTGGGCTTTCTTCCCGCTGGAGTAGACACAACTTATAAGGGACTTATGAAAAGTCATATATGTTTAAATAGAGTTTAATGCAAATGTATAAATGTCAGATGCAGAATTGTTTCACTTTGATTTTTTTCACAAATATTTTTTTTCTCTCTTCTATGTCTGGTTCAATTAAGAGGAAAAAAAAATACTTATTAAGCCATAAAGGCTCTATATAAAAAGTTGTTATTCAGTCATAAAGTATAAATAGTACAAACAAGCTTGTCATATGATAAGAATTATACTAGTGAACTAATCAAAAACAAAAAAACAAAGTGCATCATCGGGATAGACATATCTATCTATATTTGAAAAAAAAGACCTTAAAAAAAAGGCAAAAGGCCATAACTTTGATCGAATCAAACATCCACAAAAGCCTCATCAAACGACGTAAAGCTCTAAAATATTTATTTAACTAAAGTTTTACATCAATTAGCGACAAACGAAAAAATTATCAAACGTCACTTCGGTGTTTTTCTCCCTCAAAATAAACCTCTCGAAGGCATTATTAATAAGAGAAAAACAAAACTTATAGATTATTAAAGTAATGAATCACTAAATGTCATTGACTTTAACTAAGTTAATAATAATAAAGCATGTCTTGATAAGTTTGCCTTTTTTTTCCATAGAGGTGATGGCATCTTTAATATTTTAGTGGTCCCAAAGAGAAATTCTTAATAAAGTAAGCCGGCCTGCAGAAAGATACGGTTAAGTATCGGTATTTTATTGGGGTTGTTGCGGCCGGTATTATCTCATGAAGGTGCGACTGCTACTGCTACCAAGTACGTATCAAATCACGAGCCATTTCACGTGAGAGGTTGGAGCTTCGTATTTTCGTTTCGATGCTATCTTGTGTTTTTTATTCCTTTTTCATGTCGTCACGGGTGAGGATAAGTGAAACGTGTCAAGGAGTAGTTGGAACTTGGAAGAGATTGATTGGTGTAGAAATGTGACATGCAAGTCGTACATTAATCATCCTAGTGTAGAATGTGGCATTAAGAAACATAAAAAGTTTTTTATTTTTTCTTTCTTTCCAATTAATCCAACCAAGGGGCTTGAGACGGGAACATAGAATGAGCCCTCACATATGGAAAGACAACAGATACAAGTGAAGAAAACTTCAACATAAGTGGAAAGATGCGGCGTACCAAAGGTTCAAACCCTTAGTAGCAAGTGAAGCTTGGGAGTCCATTTAGGAGTGTAAATTCGGTAGAGCAGGCCAAGACAGGCACGACTCAATTTAAAAGTCAACAATCCACCATGGTAAATGCCAAAGGTCGTGTTGGGCCATGGGGTCTTGCCCCGTGGCCTAAAGTATTGGTCATGCTATGCTAGGCCAGGGTGCCAGGGCCATGGCATAGTTTGAAGCACGGTCCAGCCTGAAATTTATATAGAATAAATGTCAATTTCTAGGTAAATGAAACATAAAGTTTCAAATAATTAAATTTTTGTTTTTTCATTTGTAAATTAACATAATTATTTGTGTATTTATTTTAGTTATTTCAAGTTGAAAATCCTAAAAGTTCAAAAGTCTTATTCTAATTTATATAAAAAATTAGAAAAACAAAATAGGATGGGGTTGTGTGGGCCGACCCCCAAGTTAAGCTGGGCATGGCATGAGTGGGCAGCCAATTTGGCACCACTCATTTCACACCCCTAAATCCATTATATTCATGAAATATAGATTGGTCATTTATTTATTTATTTATTTATTTTTGTAAAAGCCATCACTTGACATTTTTAACAGTTAAATTTAATGCTTCCAAAATTTGGTAATCAACATAAGTATACTGAGTAAATAGCAATTGCTGCCTAAGATGGAAGGACTGAAAGTACTTGGATGAAATTGTTCTTTTTATAGATTAATTACTAATTCACAACTACTCATTCTATTTTATCTACTCAAAAGTCTTTTTTTCCCCCTCTTTTTGTTTGAGAAGGACTCAAATTTATAGTCTCATTTGGTGGCGGAGTTACAGCTTGATTCGAGTAATGTTTTCCTACTAGCAGACAAGATACTTTTCGTATGCAGTCTAGTTCATAGGGCACATTTAGATGTCTACTTTTAAGTTGGGTAGGATACATGGAATGGTCTCCTAATGGATAGGGGTTAGAAAAAAAAAATACCAGGTACGCACACATGCATGCAATCCCTCTAGTCGTTACTCTGCTTCTCTTCTCCCTCATCTTAGTCCCGGCACTAACTTGAGCATCGAAGAGTCCTGAACTACCCACAGCCAGGGTCCTTTGACTGTTCTTTCTTCCCTTTCAGGTCCCTGAAGTGGATAACTCTCTATAGTCGATTGGATAAGTCCTCAAAAGCTCCCCCTATTCTTGTGAGTCATATTTTCTGCACTTACAGATCTCCTAATGGATAGGGGTTAAAAAAAAAAAAAAAAACACCATGTGAGACCATCCTAGCCTTGATTTAATTGCCAAAAAAATTAGTGGCATTTTAACCATGGATTTCTTTGAGATTAATCTAACGGTGGATAAAAGTTTGATGAGAGTGAAATTGGGCCCTTGCAAGTCACTGGAGATAAAAGCGTGAAACATCCAACACGGACCAAAGCTGGGCCCAAGTAGGCTCACGGGGCTAGACCTCCTAGGAGAACATTTAAACATTCACCTATGCAATAGTATATTTAGCATCTAGACCAATCTTGGATGTGAGAATCTACCCATATCTAGATTTCATGTTTTTTTTCTTTCTAGATTTCATGTTATTTTCATCCTTTTCTGCTATATGTGGGATTCCAATTCACCTTCTCACACAAAAAACTCATGTTCCTGGCTGCACATGTTTGTTCACTTCCAATGGGCAAAAGGGATTTCCAAATTCTACGGCAATGCTTAAACAAAACAGAAGGAAGGAAAGAAAGAAAGAAAGGAAAAAATTCCACTGCACGCGAGTTCGACCATTTCAATTTCCAAACAAAAAAACATAATGAGAGTGTTTGGAGTGCGGAACTTTATCTCTTTCTTAGTTCCAACTAAACCCAAATGCAATGAATATGTTTGCATGCATGCGATGTATATTGAAAGCCGTGTAAAATACGAGGAACCCTCCAAAAGCTTTATAGGATGTGTACACAAGTCAACTTCTACTAATATATATAGATGATAATTATAAAAAAAAATGATGGAAGCTCTCAAAAAGTATAGTGCTTGCAGTCTTTTTATTTATATTATCCACAGTATTATATTATATTATTGGATTGAAAGAGCACAGAAGAGGTCATTAAGTAAGGGGGGGGGGCAGGCAGCTAGGAAATTTGCCTCGGTGGGTCACTATGTTAAATAAAAATAAAAAATGTACAGACAACTTTTAGGAGGTTATATCAAGATTTATAGTTTATATTGTATCCGTTCTTTCTAGTTTCTACCTAAGGTAAATTTCACTATGACCAAGATGATACATATACATTATGAAGGACAGCCTGCATCGGGCAGGAAAGAAGCTAGGAGTTAAACCCTTTGGAAGTAATTAAGATGAAAAGTAAGGAGCCAACCAACCAACTGAGCTATCATTTTCCATATTGAATAAGATGAGCCTTAAATATTGCCTAATTATTGTATCTGACAGCTAACCATATTAGTTTGCAAAAACTTATAATAGTAATATTAGCGATAACCAAGGGCAAGGGCGGACACAAAAAATTCAACTTAAGGGGCTCAGTGCAAAAGAAATATTGAGAAAAGTGCAAAAGTAAAATATATATATATTAGTTTTTAAAATATGCGGGAGGTTTTTTTTTAAATTTCAGATATGGGTGAGGGCTGAACCTAAGTCCGGCCCTAGAGATAACAATAATTAAGATTACTAACAAGTATGTTCTTTATATTATATCTGAAATAATGTAAGTATTGTAGGAATAATATTATCAGTAAACACAATTAGAGCAGTATAACACATGTATCAGCCAACACATGTAGAACAGTATAACACATGTATCAGCCAACACATGTAGAACAGTATAACGTAAAACCGTGTTTCAAACGCAAGCTAGGCAAGAAAATTTAGATGAAGGAGCCGAATTTATAGAGATCTACTTATTGGTTGTACCTTTCCATAGAAAGGACAAGACCCTAGCCTGCTGTACGAGTGTGACCCACTCAAATCATGAGAGGAGTACTAATATCATCTGATTAGTATTGATCCATTCCACATAAACAACCCTCTTCTCTCTGCTCTCCTCTCTTCCAGAAAGCCATGGTTTCAGATGGGCCCCACAAGATAGGCATCATCTGGAAATCTTTGCCAAAGATGCTGACTTGTAAAGCCTGATTTCCATGTCACCAACCAGTGGGTGCAGTGTTTTTTTTTTCATAGCAGTGACTATCTAGAACCCATCTCTCTATCTGACCTCATCTGCTTCTTCTTCTTCTAGTAAACTTAACCAATCTATCCAGAACCCATCTATCTATCTATCTATCTGAGTTCTGACTTCTGACTTCTTCTTCTTCTTCTAGTAAACTTAACCAATCCACTTCTTCTTCTTCTGCTGTGTGGTGGAGAGTGGACAACAACCAACCCAACAGCAGACGCGCCTCCAACAAAGGAAACGAAGCGAGTCACATGAGTCAAATCAACGAACCGTGTGTGGAAGTCGACGCGGCTGTCTTATCAGACTTATATGAGCTGGGCCCAACTCACAAAACATAAATCCAACCTTCTCTTTTCTCTCTCTCTCTCCAACTCGAGCGTGTGGCGTGCGTGTCCTCTTCTTCTATGCTATTTCTCAAGTTCTATATATAATCTATTTATTTTGTTATAAAGTCATCTCAATCCAAGTCTTTATTCTGTCTATAAAAGGAGGAGGTATCCAACGCTCTTTTTCCAGTTTTGAGGAGGTTGAGAGAGGAACACCAAATCCAAAATACTCGGCCTGTTGTTTTTGTTTCAATTAAGACGCTGAAATCTCTTTTGATTTCATTTCATCCAAACAAAGTACTAGAACTAGAACTACTAAAAGGAGAGAAATGGGTGTTTTGGTAGCTCGCACAGGAAGAGAATTGCAGCGATACACCGCCACTGGCGGTCGCGAAGTTGTTGGGTCCGTCCCTACTCTCTCATTTGATTTTGTGCTGGGTTTCTTTTATTTGGTGTTTCATCATAAGGGTTCATTTGGGTACTTGCTAAATCTTGAGAATTCATTGAAATGGATACCGTTTCAACTGGAAAAATCTGAGGATTGGGATATCTTGCTTGGGAACTAATTGATGAGGTTTCTTGCTCAATTCGTGAGTTGTATTGTCAGACTAAGCATCTGATTCATAGTTTATGAATGGGGTGGTTCTAAAATCAGCTGTTATTTGAAGGGCAAATCAACCCTGTTCAAGTGGTCCATTTTATTTGGGTTTCTACCCATATCATTGAATGGTTGATGTGATTTTGAGCTTATTCGTTAATTTGGGCGAAACCCCAGTTCGATTTTTTTGAAGTTGGAATGGTTTCATCTCATTTATGAACCACTTATTTTGATTTTTTTTTTTAATCATGTTGAGTAATCTTTTTCTGTGTTTTGGGGTTTTAACAGATGCATACCGTATCGAATGAAAGGAGGAGGAATGAAACAAGCAGATAACGATGACAGACCTTGCAGTAACAACTGCTTAGATGAAGAAATGGAAGTCCTTTTGATCACTTCACAAAAAGGAGGAGATGCAATCATGTTCCCAAAGGTACATATAGCTAAAAGTTAGTAGCACAAAATAAAGATTTGCCTGTGTGTATGTCTGTGTTTGGATGTAACTGTATCACATAGCTTAATTACTCTCTGGCTATCCTATTCACTATGCAATTAGGAAAGCATCAGAACAAACCCAACTGCCCATTTGGGAATGGCATGAGATTACAACTGTTATATTACTGTATCACATATATAATTGTGGTGATTGTTGGATGTGTTAACGGCTTTACATCTTAAACAGCCCAAAGTTTGGGTTTTTCACTTGTTTCTCTAATCTGCCTTGTTTTTTTGTTGAGGGTTGTATTTTATTGACTGTGAAGTAATCTTGTTTGATATTAAAAACATATTGCAGGGAGGTTGGGAGAAAGATGAAACTAAAGAAAAGGCAGCCTGTAGAGAGGCAGAAGAGGAAGCCGGGGTATTGGGAACTCTCGAGGTGAGCAAGCGATTTCTTCCTGTGTTGCGGTTGAAATGAATGATTTAGAATTTTGATGCAGTTGATTGAGGTTTTCAGGCATCTAACACTGCTAGCCTTTGCCACACATATTGCAGGATATTCTTGGTAACTGGAGTTTTAAGAGCAAAAGATATGACACCATGTACGAAGGACATGTGTTCCCTTTGAAAGTGACTAAGGAACTAGATCGCTGGGCAGAGGACAAAGTCCGGCGACGGAGATGGGTGAGTGTATATAAGATGTTCATGACTTGTTTATGCATTACATTGCAAATTCTGAGTAGCCCATGATAATATATGTATCAATCTTTACTGGTAACATCCACACACCTGAACATATCGGTGAATGGGGAAGATGATGATTGTTAGCATGTGTTTTCATTTGTGGGTGAATCAGTAAATGGGGTGCTTTGCTTTGCTTTGCTTTGCAATAGTTTGGTTCATGCCTAAAATTCTCTATGCATGATGGATGATAGGTGACAGTAGCTGAAGCAAGAGAAATATGCCAACAGTGGTGGATGAAAGCAGCACTGGAGAGATTGGTGACTCGCCTCTCCCACACCAAAAGGCAGAATGCATATGTGGAAGAAGGAACAGAGAAATTGGTGGAACAGAAAAACTGGTGGTACATGAAAGAAGCACAGGAGAGATTGGTGAGTCGCCTCTCCAACACCAAAAGGCAGATTGCATCTGTGAAAGGAGGAACAGAAAAAATGGTGGAACAGAGAAATTGGTGGATGAAAGCAGCACTGGTGATAATTGTGGAACACCTCTCCAACACCATAAGGCAGATTGTGTCTGTGAAAGAAGGAAAGCTCTTCAGATATTGGTGGATCACCTCTCCAACACCATCAGGCAGATCGCGCCTGTGAAAGAAGGAACAGAGAGATGGTGGAAGAGCAACTTTAACTAATTTGCAAAGCATCTGGTAGCTATGTCCTTGCCACGACTAAGAATGAGACCGACATGCTTTCACATGGAGAGATCAGATCGGATGGAATTGTACATATGAAACTCCCATCTTTGATCCACCTGGAGTGGAGGAACTAATGCTAAGCATTGCTTCTTGTTGCACATGTGCCTCGGCGGAGTCTTTGTTTCAGTGGGGTATCAGATAGTTTTTGCTAAAACAACAGATCATTGTTGGGAGAAGGAAGATAGAAACAACCGAGGATCAAACCCTGGTTGCAGCGCTGATGCCCCAAGAGACTTACTGGTTGTAGAGCTGATGCTAGTGGGACTTGAGGTGGTTGTACTCAACAGAAGATGAACATTCTCTTTCAATTCAATTCAATTCGTTTCATCATCGTGTGTGTATGTTTAGTTTAAGCAAATTTGGTGTTTCCCATATCAATTTTTAGTCCTAATGACATGGCCCATATCCTTTGATCATTCAGAGGTGATCCCATTTCCTTAATTTTATCACTCTGTGTCAGACTCAGACTGAGAAGCGTCAAACTGTTTGGCATCGATGTTTTAAGGATGCAGGAAACGCATCGGCCAATGGCTGAATGTGGCCCATTAATGGCAGTGAAGCCCAATATGCAAATATCATTGTCCTAAAACAGTTCTCCATTGATCGTTGATCATATAAATCTTATCCAACTGAAGATGTCAGGCTGGTCAGGTGGACTTTTGCCAAGGAAGGGGTGGATAGAGCTTCTCCGTGGGTGGATAGGTTTATCTATGTAATCTTTTTGTTTGTGTGGATGGTTTTGTTTGGGTTTCTTGGCTTTGGTGGGTGGGTGGGTGGGTGGGGTATAATGCTTTTATACCCTTGTATTTCTGGTTTTATTTCTTGTACTTTTTACCTTTATTTTCTTTTAATAAAGGTTCCATTACCCATAAAAAATAATAATAATAACAAAGGCGTTTAAAATCATATCAAAGTTTATCTTGAGAGATTGAAGCCTTTCTTTTGGGAATCTTCTCTTTTAAAACAGCCATCGACCAAGATCAATGACGATTCCCACTGGTGAGCGCTGGACATTAAGCTATGGAAAGAATTAGAACAACTTTATGGCCACTTTCAATATTCATCAAACCATTATGATGTCAAATGGGGAAAATTTTTCTACCAATTACCTAAGGCAGGACCTCCCCTGAACCAGGTCCCGCATAGCAAAATGGCACCAACGCGCAGAAGAAAATCATCCATTAAATGGGGACTCCAAATGTGTTAATAGATACGCAACTATTTAGAAGAAAATTGAAGTGGCAGACATTTTAGCTCGTTGAGCTCCTTCCTTGGGTTGCTTAGGATTATGTGGTAAAGAACTTGCTTATATCAGGTTACCATACAAATGAAAGCCCTCATCAACAAGTTTTAGAGAGTTCATTCAGACCACCCATCCAGACGAACAATGGATCCAGACTCACTCAGCGGATTTGCCCCCACATACTGCAGTTAGTCAACTGCAATTGTACCATTGCAAGCAATTAAGGCAAAATTGGACTCACTGTTGTAGGGAGTATGTGGGTCATTTACTAACTGAGACCAAAAACTGGTACATGCCCAGAGTTCCCGAGTCACATCCAGAGATTTCTGGAAATCCATTCACTTAAGTATAAGGGCTTCTCAGGAAGATTCATACCACCCCTCTTACCTGAACCCAGCTGACAGCCTCATGTAGGTGCCTCTCTAGCAAGAGCGTCTAGAACAGACAGGTTCGGGCAAGCTGTTCAAAAAAATTTGGCTTGGATGTGAAGAGCAACCGAAGGAATTTGACAGCAGATTTTAACATGAGGATTCCGCGGTGAGAAAACAATCAGATATTGGCTCTCATAATCAATGAGGATTCCGTCCCTAAATTATCTTTTCATGGGAGGGGAGAATTCCGCATTCCTACCTCTCCCATAAAAAATCAAAATCCAGTCAGTCAAGGAAAATCAGTTCACTTTTTGATCTTTCGCGCAAGTGAAAAATGTGTTTGGACGAATGAACTGCACTAGAAATCAGAACAATTTTCGGTCTTTATCACCAAAATCTCGTCTCACGTCCCTAATATGAGGACCACACTTATCTTTTTCTCGTAAGTTTGAAATATGCTTTTCCTGCATGGGAAGGTGTTCGAACCAAACAACAAAAAATATTATGAAAAAAGAGAGAAATCGCCCATGTCAAGGAACATGCTGACAATCCCTAAACCACGGTTTTACAAAGTATTAACAGAGCCCCCATTAAAAAATACAAACATTTCACCTCTCCTTTCATCTGCAAGAAGCCTTTGAGACCCAAAACCTCTTCACAACAATGAGCTTCTTCCAACAACATTACAAGCTCACAATTTGACTTCTATGTTTAACACAAATTTTTTACATTAACGTTTTTCGCTGTCAACATCAACTTGAATGATGTATGATTTCTGAGAAGTTAAAAATCTTCTATGCACACAGCCCGTTGACGTTGTTGCTCACTAGATTTCCAGCAATGCAACTGAACTCGAGAGGTCCTGATAAACCCAACAAGAATCTACAGGGCTAGAGAACTCTGAACCTGCATAAGCAATGAAATTTAAATGGACACCGTCCCAGAGCAACAGATCATGGTCTCTGATAAACCCAAGAATCTACTCGACTAGAGAACTCTGAACCTGCATAAGCAATGCAATTTAAATGGGACACCGTCCCAGATCATCATACAGGGAAAATACAAAACTGGACAGAGATCCCCATTTGATTTCAGGCGAATGCTCACCAGGATATAAGGTTTTCCACTTCCACCATTTACATCACATTTACAATGATAGAAAGGCAGTTAAACTGCAACAAGTTTCAAAGTGCCCTCAATGGATAATTTACAATGACCCACTATCAATTCTACCATTAGTTAATACAGAAAATATAAAGATACCTGCCCATCACTTCATTCTTGTGTGCTCTGAGGCCACAGGCAACTTTCTTCAGGTCCGGATGTCAAGGAAGATGAAGATGGACATGCATCAATCACCAATGCTTTTTCTTCAGCACCAAGAACAGAAATATATGTTGGATCATCAGATTCATTACGCAGTCCCTGTATGCAATCAACCATCCTATCATACCCTCTCAAACGGATGTAAAGATGAATCAGCATTTACTGTTAATGCTTCTTCAGCACTACTGTATGGAATCTCTTCAGCTAAAATCCAAGGAATTATCATAAGGTCATCAGGGCTATTACACATCATTGAAGCCTCCTGTGGGCCATCAACCGTCCCATCTTACTATCCCAAGGAAGGTGATGATGATTGTGCGATTCCTATTGATGCTTTATTAGCCAGTGTCTGGAATTCCAATTGGACTATCAGAGTTGCTACCATGGACAGAATCCTTCAGAAAAGTGTCTTCGGTCTTCCCATCTTCCAACATTGAGGAAGAAGGCCCAGATAGTTCTGCATTTCCTGCCAAAGTATCTTTTTCTTCAGCTACTACTGGTGGAATGCTGGTTGGATCATCTGGGTTCCTATATTCCAACCTCGAGGAGCAATGCAAAGATGATTCTGCATTTCTTGTCAATTCCTCTTTCTCTACTGGGACAACCAGTGGAATCTCTCTCAGATCATCTGAGCCAGTATCCACCACAGAATCCTTCTGCAAAGTGCCATCAGTCTTCCCATCATCCAACTCCATGGAAGAAGGCGAAGATGATTCTGCATTTCCTGCTGATTTTTCGCTTTCTTCGGCTACAGTTGGCAAAATTTCTGTCGGATCATCTGGGTTCGTATCTTCCAATCTAAAGGAGCAAGACAAAGATGATTCTGCATTTCTTGCCAATGCCTCTTTCTCTTCAGGCACAACCAGTGGAATCTCTATCAGAACAACTGAGCTGGTATCCACAACAGAATCCTTCTGCCAAGCGCCATCAGTCTTCCCAGCTTCCAACCCTGTCAAAATAGGGGAAGATGATTCTGTATTTCCTGCTAATGTTTCTTCAACTACAACAGGTGGGATGTCCACTGGATCATCTGGGCTCCTGTCTTCCAACTCGGAGGAGCAAGGCAAGGACGATTCAGCATTCCTTGCCGATGACTCTTTCTCTTCAGGTAAAACCATTGGCATCTTGATCTGATATTCTGAGCTAGTATCAACCACAGAATCCTTCGGCAAAGTGCCATCAGTCTTTCCATCTTCCAACATTGAGGAAGAAGGCCAAGATAGTTCCGTTTTTTCTCCCAAAGTTTCTTTTTCTTCAGCTACAACCGATGGAATATCCACCAGATCATCTGGGTTCCTATGTTCAAACCCCGAGGAGCAAGGTGAAGATGATTCAGCATTTCTTGCCAATGGCTCTTTCTCTTCAGGTACAACCAGTGGAATCTCTACCAGATCATCTGAGCCCATATCAACTGCAGAATCCTTCTGCAAAGTGCCATCAGCCTTCCCGCCTTCCAACCCTGTGGATGAAGGCGAAGATGATTCTGCATTTCCTGCTGATGTCTCATTTTCTTCAGCTCCAACTGGTGGAATGTCTGACAGATCAACTAGGTTCCTACATTCCAATCTCAAGAAGCAAGGCGAAGAAGCTTCTGCATTTCTTGTCAAAGCCTCCCTCTCTTCATGTACTAATGAAATGTCTATTGGATGATCTGAGCCATTATCCTTCTGCAATGTGTCATCAATCTTCCCATCTTCCAAACCCGGGGAAGAAGGTGAAGAAGATTCTTTATTTCCTACCAAAGATTCTTTTTCTTCCACTACAATCAATGGAATGTCTACCCAATCATTTGAGCTCCTGCCTTCCAACCTTGAGGAGCAAGGCAAAGATGGCTTTGCATTTCTTGCCAATACCTCTTTCTCTTCATGTACAACCGGTGGAGCATGTATCCAATATTTTGAGCCAATATCCAACACAGAATCCTTCTGCAAACTGCTATCAATCTTCCCATCTTCGAACCCTGAGACAGAAAGTGAAGATGAATCAGCATTTCCTGCCAAAGCTTCTTTTTCTTTAGCTACAAGCGGTGCAATGTCCATCTGCTCATTTGGGTTCCTATCTTCCAACCTTGAGGAGCAAGCAGAAGATGCTTCGGCAATTCTTACCAATGCCTCTTTCTCTTCAAATACAACAAATGGCATATCAATCCGATATTCTGAGCAAGTATCAACCACAGAATTCTTCTGCCAAGTGCCATCAATCTTTCCATCATACAACCCCAAGGAAGACGGCGGAGATAATTCTGAATTTCTAGCAAATGTTTGTTTTTGTTCATCATCTGGGCACCTATCTTTCAAACTCGGGGAGCAAGGCAAGGATGATTCTGCATTTCTTGCCAATGCTACTTTCTCTTCAGGTACAACTGGTGGAAAGTCTGTCAGATATTCTGAGCGAAAATCCGCCATAGAATCCTTCCGCAAAGTGCCTTCAATCTTCCCATCTTCCAACCTTGAGGGAAAAGGCACTGTCGAACCTTCCTTTCGATCAACTATAACCATTGAAATGTCTACTTGATCATCTGGATTATGGCCATCAACCTTCCCAATTTCCAACCTCAAGGAAGGAGAAGATGATTCTGCATTTCTTGCAAATGCCTCATTCTCTTCAGGTACAACCAGTGGTATGTCCATCTGATCATCAACGGTTAACACCACAGAATCCTTCAGCACAGAGCCATCAACCTTTCCATCTTCCAACCTCGAGGAAGAAGGCAAAGATGATGGTGAATTTCCTGTCAATGTTTCTTTTTCTTCAGCCAAAACTGGTGGAATGCCTATTGGATCATCCGGGTTATGGCCATCAGCCTTCCCATCAGTCAACCTCAAGGAAAAATGTGAAGATGGTTCTGCATTTCTCGTCAATGCCTCATTATTTTCATGTGCATGCAGTGAAATGTCTCTAGTAAGATCATCAAAACTCACCTCAGAACCCTTCTCAAAAGTTCCATCAACAATATCACCTTTAAACCTTGAAGAAGAAAGCAAAGATGACTCCACATTTTTTGCAGGTATGTCTTTTACTTCAGCAACAACCAGTAGAGTATCTACCAGAACATCCGAGTTAGTACACATGATAGAATCCTTCTCAAAAGTGCCATCAGCCTTCCTAATTTCCAGACTTGATGAAGGTGAAGATGGCTCTACATTTACTGTTGATATCTCTCCTACTTCTGCAACAACCAGTGGAATGCCCATCTGATCATCTGAGTTGGTTTCCAAAACAAATTCCTTCTCGAAAGTTGTACCATCCTTCCTATCTTCCAACCTCGAGGAAGGTGAAGGTGTTTTTGCATATCTTGTCCATGAATCTTTTTCTTCAGCTTCAACCAGTGGAATGTCCGTTTGATCATTGGAGTTATAATCCACCCTAGACTCCAGAATGCCATCGACCTTCCCATCTTTCAGTCTCAAGGCAGGCAAAGATGATTCTCCATAAGCAGTCAATGGTTCTTCCTTTCCTTCTACAACCGGCAGAATATCCATTGACCTCACCAAAGAATCCTCCTTCAAAGTTCCATCAGCCTTCTCATTTAACACACACGGGGACAAAGATAGTGATGATGGAACATTTTCTGTGGATGCTTCTTTTTGTTCAGCTACAGCCAATGGAATGCCTATGGGATCAACCTTCCCATCTTCCATTATTGTTAAAGTAGATGGATCTGCAGTTCCTGTTGAAGCCTCTTTTTCTTCAGCTACTTTGTGCCAAATGTTTTTAGGACTCTCCAAATTAGTACCCACCACAGAATCTTCCTGAGTGCCATTGACCTTTCCATCATCAAATCTCAACAAAGGCATTGATGAATCTGCAATTCCAGTTGAAAAATCTCTCTTTTCAGCTACAGCAAGTGGAATGTCCATCGGTCCATTCAAGCTAGTACCCACAATAGAATCCCCCTGAGTGTTTTCTACCTTGGCCTCTTCTAATCTCAAGAAAGGTGAAGAGGGATCTGCAACATCCATCAATGCTTCTTTTCCTTCAACAACAATGGGTGGAGCGTCGCCTGTACTGTCTGCATTAGTATCCACTATAGTATCTTTCCCATAAGTGCCATCAACCTCTTCATCTTCCACTGTCAAGGAAGAAAGCAAAGACTTAACAGCATGGCCCGCCACTGACACTGCTGGCTTTTCTTCATCTCTGATCTTCCCATCTGAGCGATTTGCTTGTTTACCGTGATTCTCGGTGCCAATAGCATTACCACCTCCAGCTGCAGGAAACTCAAGCTCGCCATAATCTTCCAAAATATGTCCGTCTGAATAGCATGATTCAATGGCAGTTAATGGAGCAGCTACTGAAACAACAGAGTCTTTATCTTTACTTTCTATACATGTGACTTCAAGAGAATTATCATCGGATTGCGTGTTCTGACCAGGAGCGAGTACAATCAGATTCCTATCTGGTATACCCACATGCTTGTCAACTTTCTTAGGACTCAGAGGAACAGAACCATCAATACCTTTGCTCACAATATGAACAGGATCAGTAGCCTCCAAACCCATTTCATAAAGATTTGGACCTTCATTGTGACACAAATCAGTAGACTCGCCAGCTTGTTTTGGAGCAAAGAAAGAAGCATTTGGATCTACTGACTGACTTGCTCCAGAAGTCTCACCTGCTTTCACAAGATTCGAAGAAGCTGCGCAATCAGTAGCTGGACCACTGATATTAACACAATCAACCAAATACTCACCACTTTCTGCAGTCAGGCCAGGCAAAGGTTCCAACAGGGCATTATCATGAACGCCCATTTCTTCACTACAACTAGATGCAGCAACAGCAGATTTCCCAGCACTCTTGGAGAGTTCGGTGTGGAGAGAGCTAGCACAAGCCAACTCACTGGTGGTAGGTGTTTTTTCTTTCCCATCCATTACAGCCCCAGTTTCATGTGATGGAAAGACAGCTAAGGAAACATTTTTACCTTCAGTACAGTAATCTGAGTCACCTTTAACAACTGATTCATCTGAATTTCTATCCAAAGCACTGCGACTATCATTGTGACCAACTGCGGTGTCAGGTATTACAGGACCAACTATGTGCAGATTCTCAGCTAAAGCAACTCCCACCACCACAGGGTCAGCTTCACCGCAACCTTGTTTTAAGGGATCTGCAACACGTATGGACATATCATCAGTACTAGTGGGAGCAGATTTGGACGTATCACCTTCACCAACACTTTCCAGGTTCCTCCTAGCAATGATTTGAATCTCTACAGGAGTCGTTACAGCTGACAATAAAGGTACATCCAACATCAAATCAGAGACCGTCGCACATGAACTAGCTTTAATTGCTTCTTGTACTCCAGAAGAAACTTCTTTCTCACATGAATCATATTCTTCTCGTGCGACACAAGGAACAGAACAGTTAACTTCAACTTTATCCTCCATAACAAACTTCTGTTGGATATTCTGCATTGAGCTCTTTGGGTTGTCATTGATTTCTCTAGGGGAACCATTTGCCACTGTTGCTTTCACTCCAACTAGTGCAACACTAGGAACAGAACATCTCAACTCCATACCCGACTTCTTTTGCCCAACTTTACCTGAATCTGTTGACTTTCCAACTTTACCGGAATCTGTTGACTTTTCGGCAGTAGAAGAACAAAAATAATTTTCAACTGTAGCTTTTACCCCATCAGAAGAGACAGCTTTCTCATGGAAAGCATCTTCTCTTGCAACACCAGGGACTGAATAACTCACTTCCAAACAACAATCTGCAAGTGACTTCCCTTGGCCAAAATGCCCTGAATCTGTTGTTTTCTCCCTAGCATCTGCAAAAGAATGACTTGCTACTACTGCTTCCATCACGTCCAAAGAGACAGGCCTCTCACAGGAATCTTCTTGCTCTTGTGTGACAACAGAAACAGAGCACATAAGCTCAGTACATCCCATGTTATGTGACTCTTCTTCTCTGATTTGTCCTGATTCCGTTGAAGTTTCAGCTTTCCCACATATAACGCTGGCCTCAGCTTCACCAACCTCAGCTTTCTCCTTCATTGCATCTCCATGATGAAGGGTAGAAGATGTGGCAACATGCAAAGGACACGTTTTGTCAGTGCTTACCTGCAGATCACTTCCCATAAGTGAAGATTCTTTCAGCTCTGCATTGGGCATCAAAGCAGAACTACTTCCTGCAGCTTGAGAGTACCTCCTGCATGGAGGTCCTGAAGCATGTTTCTCCAAAGTCGGGGTTTTCTGAAATCCAGTTGTTGGATTGGCAGCTGGGGTTGTCATTGAAGATAATCCGGGTGTGGATTTCAAATGTTGTTTGGGAGAACGGCGCACTGGCATTCCTTCAGACGAGGTTTTACTCTTTCGAGATGCAACACGGGCGTCACTGCCTCTCCTCCTCAGAGAACGGTTGTCACTTGAAGCCTCCACAATCTTCATCTGTGAAGGAAGCGAGATGACCATTGGAATTTTTGTTGAAAAATTATCTATAAAACCAATTTCTGTTTGTTCTGCAGATGCTACACTTACAGCAGGCTGAGTGGAGCCAACCAAAGCTGAAATGTCCACATTCTTTGCTTCATTAGCTTCCTGGAAAGTAGATTCTTTGAGAAATACACTCTTAGTAGTTACTCCATCTGTTGAAACACTTGACTCCCGCTCATTATGGATGGAACTCTCCAACTTCTTACTTGGACTCAGCTTCTGGTCAGAATTCATGTTCAGATGCTGAGGTATGCTTCTTTCTACAGAACCAGCATGCTCAGAGCGACCAGCAGTCAATTCCTGAATATAGTTCCCTTGTTTATCTCCTACGATAACAACCTCTTTTGCATTTTCCTTGCTGCTCATCGACTCCAAGTGAATGTAACCTGCAGGTGCTGCAGCTGTGTTTGTGTTATCAGGAAGCAGATCATTCCTTTCAGGTCCCTGTTTAGCTCTAGCAGGTCTCCTCCTCTTATTTTTCTCCGCAGGCAATCTCGTTTGAGGAATGGGAACGGGAATAGATATTATTTCATTCTTCATGGCTTGAGACCCAATATTGGGTACACTGAGTAAATTTCCTTGGTCTGCAACAACTTTGACTGATTTGAGACTGTGGAGCTCCATGTTTGAAGTCATTATATCATTGAGGATGCTGGGAGGATCCGCCTTACAAGCATTAGTAATAATTCCGGTTTTATCAGCACTTGGGACAGAAGAAAGCCCCGATTTTCTTGTCGGTTTTTGCTTCACGGAAGAAATGAAATCGAGTCCTGCTTTCTGAGTGATTTGGACAGAAGAATGCTCTAATTTCTCAACTGATTTTTGCTTCTGCAAGGCATCAACATGAAGTCCTTTAGGAGTGCTTTCGCCCAAAGAACACCCACTGTTTTCGGCCAGTTTTTGCTTCGGGGAAGCATCAATAGGTCCTTTCCAGGTGATATGACCAAAATCATTGACCTGTGGCCCTGCTTCGGTAATTCCAGCAAAGGAACATTCGGTTTTCTCAGGGTGCTTTTGCATCAGGCATGCATCAACTTGAAGTCCTTTCTCAGTGGTTTGTTCGGATACATACTTTAGCTTTTCAGTTGGTAATGTCTTCAGGGGAGTATCCAAATGAAGCCCTGCTTTCTGGGAGCTTTGCCCCGGAGAGAGTGATTTTTCAGGTTTATTTTGCTTCTGAGAAGTGTCAGCAAGAACCCCTGCTTTTAGGGAGCTTTGAGATGAAGCATACTCAGGTGTATCAGTTGGCTGTTGCTGCTGCAGAGAAGTCTTGTCCAAGGATCCCATTCGTAGGGTTCTCCTTTCCAACAAATCTTGCATCAATGCAGATGTTACAGATGTAGATTGGCCCTTTTGCTCCTGTTCAACATGCACCACATTGAGCTTTGCACCATCATGTTTCTTTGATTCTATCGACGATGAGACACCTATGCTTGCTGCTGATTTGGTTTCAAAAGCAGCTGCTTTACTATCAGAAACAGGGCTCTGTTTCTCTTGAGCAAGGGAAGCCGTTGAATCTCGGACTGGAACAGATTCAATCACTTTGTATGGCCCCACTAATGAGTTAATCTCAGAAGCAGCAGGTGCACTTGAAATTGATGATTTGATTAATCTTTCAGCGTCTTGGGCAGGTCCATAAGTAAAGGATTTTTCTGTTGACATGACTATTTCCTTTGGATTACTTGGAACCAAACTGATTTCAGTGCCAACAGCAAATGAATCTGTATTCCTTTTCCTTCCTCGCCTTCGAGGTGTGCCTGATTCACCTTGAGCCTTTCTGGTCCGTGCTTTTATTTTAGAAGACACAAAGTGGCCATCAGAGGTTAGAGAAACAGCAGTGCCAACACCTACCTCATGTGGGTTAATTACGACCAGTCCTCCCATGGGAATGGAAGCATCAGATATAGAAGTGGTAACAGAACTGGGATCAGTTTCTTTCTGTGGGCCCAGTTCTATTTTGATGACAGTCTCAGATTTTACTGGTAGGACGTTTGGAGGCATAGAAACAACCGTTGTTTCTCTCTTTGGCCTACCCCGCCCTCGTTTCACTGGTGGTGCGGGCTTGTTGCAAGGCATTTGTGGCTCTTTAGGTGATGGTAGGGACAGATCTTTGGATGGCATCAGTGACAACTCTTTGGAAGGCAGTGGTGGAGACTCCTCCTTGGGATGCAATAGTGGCTCTTTGGATGGCAGCGGCAGCTGATGCTTGGATGGCAGTGATGTCTGCTCTTTGCAAGGTAGTAGTGGCAGTGGCGCTGCCATGTTCACCACCTTAGAGTTAGAAGCATCATCTATCGTGCATTCCTTGGCAACCTCTTGAGGTTCAGGGGATTTAGGGGGATCAACCTGACATAGCTTTTCAAATTCCTCTTCTGTCCATTTCTCCTCATAAGAGCGTACCTGCATTAAAAAAATGAAATCATTAATGACAATATTATCCATAATTAAGGGTGCCAACAGGTCAGGCCAGCCATTGAGTCTCCCGGAGACTAAACTCCTGGCTCTGTTGGTCAATGTGAGAACAAAAGCCCAAACAAAACCAATAATAGAGATCCAGGACCAGTTCAGCCATTCACCTGTCAGGTCATGTTGAGCAAGACCAAAAGATAACTACTGCTGCTCCTATCACTGCTACTAGTATTATTCGAGTCTGTCTTAACCTTGTATAATTCTTATATATAATTCAGTACTTAGAGGAGTTTTGTGACCTTAGCTTTGTTTATCCGTGTATTTACAAGTTGAAGTATAACTCATTTTACCCACCGCAGATGGATGGTGTAAGGATTTGATGGTGATGATGATAAAACTAACGGAAAAATTTTCAATGCAAGAACTGTCTCACAATAAGAAAATTTCTGTCATTTCCCCTTAACCAATCCAACCCTCACAATGACTACTCCCCATGAATTTTATTTGGCCCAAATTTGATATCAAATAGTGATGATATGCAGTGTCAGATTTCCATTCAGAAAATGACATTCTATGATGCAGGAACTGGGCCTATATCAGGAACAAGTGAAACCATACACCAGCCGGTCAAGCTGATACCAGATCCAGATCAATACTCAGCTAAGCCAAATCATATATACAATGGATTGGAAAGCCCAGCCCAAATGCACATTAAAGCCCAATGAAGGCTAGCCCAAATTCTGATGAGGTCCCTAAAAGCCAACTGTGTTAGCATGTCATACATGTCACCAAAGCATTGCATAAGTCATTTTTATTCAAAACCTTTGTTTATTTATATCTAAATCTAATTAGTATTTTATTATTGATAAGAGTTTACGAAGCTTTCTCTGTTTATATATGAACTGAGCTTCATTAGAAGGTTAGTTTCAGTATTAATAGGAGTCTTTTGTTGGGTTTTAAATATATGTAATGCGTTGATCAAACAAAATAAGAAATTTACTTGTTTGGGAACTTCCTGCAGATAGCTTCTCTGCTAGTTTCATGTCCAGATGGAACCATATTCATTGTGCAAGATCACATATGCGCACTATTATATCCCATTAGTTGGAGGAGCCACCTTTCATTAATCAAATACCAATCCAAGCTCATTGATGGATGGTGATTGGAAGACATCTACGAGAGGATCATATACCCTTCCAGGAGAGCAGTAAGTGCTGCAATGTCAATTTCATTCTGATAATTTAACAACTGCCATTTCTAGTTCCTTTGTGATTGATATTCACAACTATTATTTCTTGCTTCATTGTGATTAGCCAGTTCAAAGCTTTGTGGGGTATTGGCCATATATTCTCTCAAAGGGACAAAATTTCCAGCAAGACTGAACCTGTTGCCAAGAACACACATGCACTACTGCATCTCAGAAGTCAGATCTTGCTGAGTGATCTTGATGCATTTAAGCTCACTTTAAAAAGCAAGCAGTAGTGCCGTGGTTCATTAAAACAACCATTGTCAATTTGTGAAACTGCCATTTACAGTAGAGGGGTCAACCATTAGACGCAGGCTCCACATCTATTTGGTCCACATGACCACACCCAGATACACAAACACACACCATGGATTCTTTTTTGAAATGCTTGGACCATAAGAAACTCTTTAACAAATAAGGTTTCCTATATGAATGTTTGTTTCCCAGAGAGCTTATTATTAGAAGCAAGGCTCCATGATGGATTAGGAGTGCTGAAAGAACCATTGTCCCTTTTCTATTCTTGAACCCACACAAAGGGTAGTCACCAATTCTATGATTGGTGAGGCATCAAGAAGATTAACACCAAAAAGGGCTCAGGTGAGAGACTTAGGCGAGACGTGCTAATCAAATCGTTCATGGCTTCGGGGATGATATATGGTTTCTAATATTCAGTGGTTGTTTTTGTGATTGTAGATAAATCCTATGCAACATGCATTAATGCTAACACCAACCTCATGATAAGGTCACAGAACTAAGTGTTATTTAGTATTCAACTAAAAGATGACCACTGATAGCTCAGTGGGAAGCCACCTCGGACTTACAGCACCAACCAATGACTCAGGTTGAAAGTACCATGCCTAGACCAGGGATCCAATCTGGCAAAAATAAAAAAATCTGTCCAATGGAGCTGGATTTGCTTCCAGCCACTGGTAAAGATTAGTGGCCAGCTAAGTATTAGTTCCGATTAAGCAGTCTGCTAACAGTATAGAATTTATCATCATTACCTCGGGTACAATGATATTTTATTCAAATGATTGTTGAGATTTCTTGGTGAGATTCGAATTTAAACAGACATCATTTGGGCTATGATCAGACTTTCATTGATTCAATCAACATTTAATCATTATAGATCAACGTGATTGACTGACCACATTGAAGAGTTAATTGGCCAGCCTAAAGGATTAATATCGCAAAACTTTGAGGCCATTAAGGGCACATTTGGAAACAACAGAGAATTTCACAGCCACAGGGTACTTTTTTCATGCATCTTCGGCGTGATTCCGCAAGAAGCAAAATTCGTAATTTTTACTTGTAGCAACCGTGAGGAGACTAATACACAAATCCACGGAACACATTTCACGTCAAACCCTCCCACTCAGATTCCAAAATCCTCAAAAACATGTTTTAGCCGGCAACTTTTCACAAAGTATCCACAGAAAATATCTGCACTCAACATCAGATTTACACATAACTGCGGAAAACCTCAACTTCTCAGCAGAAATATTACTGCACAAAGATGCCCAAAATCAAGAGTCAGGATGCTAAAGGGGAGCAATTATTCTGCAAACCACTAAACCAAACCCAGGATTGGCATGCATCCAGGTCGGCACCACAAAAATTCTCACTGGAGAAAAAGACGACAGTTCTCAGCAGACAATCTTTTACATACAAATATAGCCAAATAAACCATGTTTCCATCTTGAATTTAGGCTATGGGGCACACCTTCAGAAGTGTTAAACAGTTGCAGATGAGCCACACTATGATTGGCAATGAACCAAGCTCAGGCTAAGAAAATTGGGCTTATCTCGAGCTTGGGTTTAGGCTATTTCACACTTGGTCCTGACCCATTTACATCCATATACAGCAAGCAAACTATATTCTGTAACATAAGAGTAAAATATAGACTAACCTCTCTAGCTCGTTTCCCCCTTCCGTACTGTTGGGTATCAAGGCCTCCAAGATAGCCACTTCTCCGCTTTGCGCTGACCTTAGATGCTTCATTTATCTGAATAACACTATAAACAGCCTTCAAGTCTTCATCTGTTACAAGACGAGAAGATAAGGGAATTGAGGACTCCAAGCCATCCTTGCTCATTCCCTGTAACCTCTTCCATTCTGACTGGAATTGGGAAATTACAAACATACCCCATCAGAACAGAATAAACACTATGGCCAAAAGAGCAATGATGAAAACAAATGGTGCATAAGGTAGAGATAAAGGTGTCATTGGATGTATTCTTAAAAGAACATGCTTAGAATACTTTGGCAGAATTGATGGTTAACCATTTGCCCTTCAATTAGGACACACAAAACAGAAACCAATATAGAAGAGATACTGACTACCGCTTTGCCCTACTTATCAACTTCAACCAGTATCAGAGGAAGAAAAGTAGCAAAACATAAAAGGGGTATCTAATCTTTTGGATTTCCAAATTCAACACAGCTCTTAAGTACAGAGGACAGATAACCATCCATTCTCCCAAAGTATTCCAGTAGCTTTGTCATTAGATATGCAGCCAAAAATCCCCTAAACCACATTCATAACAGCATAGCACAAAACACAGACCATCTCCTCTTCACGCCTTGCTTTGTCAACTGATTCAAAAATGTCAATCTCTGACTCACTGCAAAAAATTAAAACAAAAAAGGAAAGAGGTGGCAAGTTTAATTATGCATGCATATACCCCAAAAATATACAGTAAATAAAACAAACATGCAGTTCAAAATAGAAAAAAGAAAGCTAAAATCCTAATCAAAATGACCTGCGGGCGATGAGATCATTAAGAGAATCATCATCTAAAACTGAAGCAGCTTCTTCTTTCTTACACTCCCGAAGGAGGGATTCCAGATATTCCCTTCGATCCTCAGCACTGCAAAATAAAAATTAAATTAAATTTAAAACAAGTAGAACCCTCGATAAATAGTTGATAAAAAAACAAGTTTCAAAAGAAAAGGTCAATGTACAAGGATAATCAAATTATTAAACACTAATCTTCAAATGCAGAAATCCAAATTTACCTAGTGTTGTTATCAAAAAACCCAGCAGTAATGCTTTGATTAGCTACTCCCAGTTTGTGTTCAGCTGCAGCTCTTACTTGCTCTTCCACACTGCGGACCTAATAACAATGATAGCAACATAAGCAACTCATCACAGGCAGCCTTCTTCTTCAATCTTTCACATACTTGTTCATATCCAGTAGATCATCTCCACAGTTTAAAATGGAGCATAGTAGAAAATATGAAATCCAACAAAAATGCTGCTTCATTTACAAGCAATGGCAGTAGGCAGGGTTCGGACCAGCCCAAGCTGACACATTTATGTATTGGCACTGGAATTTTTAAAAAATTAACAGCCTTGTCTCCGTGACATGGACTCGATCAATGCTGCCAACACAAGGGCTCATCTAGGGAATTTGTTGAAAGGGAATAAATCAGGTGCTTCAAAGACCAACAGCCCGGCCCGGCCCAGTGAGCTTGAATCATAATACTTAGGGCTGCTAACTTCCAGTACCAGAGTTGCTCCAAGCTCAGATTTTGATCTCATTGGACTTCCCATCCAAAAGACCAGTTTGTTTGTACTCTGGGTCTAGGCCAGCTCAACATATTAGGTTATTGATGCATGGATAATTCTAGGAATTATCTACACTATTAACATATTTGGGATCTAACATGGGTGGAAAGGTTGGAAAACTTGTGACTCGGACTAGACTTGTCCAGTGCAAAAAGAATTGACTCATATAGTGTCAATGCACAGACTCTCAAGAATCATTTTTTTAATATATTAAAAAATATTTAAAAACATATCAAATACTTATAAAATATAAATATACATTTATTTACATGCATTCATGATAATCGATTCGAATTAATGAATTAATGAATATATCCAAGAAGAAAACTATAATTGCGAAAATAAATAAAAAATATCGTATATACATAATTTGTCAGTCCAAAATAACGAAGGTAAAAGATCTAATATAAGTCTCAAATCACATTCCAGTCATTGTTTTTAAATTGCCAACTTCAAACCTCATGCATAATTACTTAAAAATAAACATTAATTGTTTAAAATCAGTTCAAAGTATCAAATGGTTCAAAATGCAAACAACTTATTAAAATGAGGTGACTCGGCCAAGCCTCTCTTGTATTTGACTTAGTCCTTCATCAAAACAAGATGACTCAGGAGAATCAAAGAGTCAACTCGGAGAATTTTCCAACATTAGGTGGAACTCCTTTAGACATGGATATATCAAAAACCAAAAAACTAGGAACAGAGTCCACATCTACGAAGGCTCTTGACCAAATCTATAGCAAGATCATAGATACACAAGGAAGACTTTTTTTTCCTTGAAAAATGAGATACATGATGGTGATGGATGCAGGCAGGCGGCAGTTAGGTCTTTCTAATTCATTTTTAAGCTGCAAATTTATATTGTGTGTGTAGACATGAATACATGATGAAATACGTAGGTCTGCTGTGTTGGCTGCACATGTACATTCCTTGTGATTTGTTAGAGAACCTTTTTCCTTTAACCATGATATCTTATACATGTGTGTCTGAGTTGTGAGTTGACCAGCATATATTTGGGCCAGAGCACATAAACACTGAGGCCGTCTTAATTTAAGAAAAGAGCACAATATCTACCGTCTCCAAACGCAGGACAAGTACTTCTCTCTTTTGGCCAATCCTATGAGCCCTTGCCTGTGCTTGAAGATCAACCTGAATGGATAGTGACACAAAAGAAAGCTTCAGAAACAGAATAGATTTAAAAAGCAAGCTAATTGATAACTAATACAATCTTTTGAGTTTGAGGCATAATATGATGCTCCTACAAGAATACTGGAATATCATTTCACCAGAACATGTACCCTTTTTTAGAAGATAAGAAAAATACTATTAAAATACAATACAACTAGAATATATAGCAAATCACAAATCTATAAAAAGGCCAAGTAATTGGTGCCCTCTTTGGCCAATATCTGCCACATTCTTGCCTCGAGAATATGAAGGAAAATATCCTTGAGGCCTCCAACCACAAAAACACGAATTTCCTTGATCTTATTAGCGAATTGTGGGGACACCTTTTGGAGTTCAAGACATTCATCTGGTGGCCCAATCATCAAGAAGGCCATGCCATAATATATTCACTCCAGAACATCCCAGCCACCATAAGGGCTTGAAAACAGCTAACCGCTGCTGATGGCCCAGCACCTCCTATACATGGTGCAGATCAACATTTGTAGGGTTCAGGTCACCAAAATGTTGTCTCCAATCTACAGTATGATTTGTGTGGCTGGATTGGAGAACGTTTGCTGATCGTCCTTTATATGTTACCTGAGGATTCCAATCAGTGTCAAATATGATCACAGTGTCAGCAGCCTGGAGATTCACCCCAACACCTCCAGCTCGTATACTACACCACTCACCACATGCACAGAAAATATATTATAATCAATAATTGAAATTTTGAATATCACATGTACATCAATCAGATCAATGGTATAGAGGCCTAAACTTTTTTCATAATCAAGAGGCAACAGCATCCAAAAACATTTACCTGAGCAGAAAAATGAAGAAAGGAGAATCAGGACGGTTGAATTCCTCAATAAGAGCACCACGTTCATTTCCAGAAGTATGCCCATCCAAGCGAAGGTACTTGTAACGTTTCCAGGAGAGATATTCCTCCATAACGTCGAGTAGTCTGGTCATTGTTGAGAAGAATAGAACCTGCAGTTGAGTCTCAGATTACTAGTTCAAACCACAAGAAAGGGTAGTATGGGAATGATAGCTACTTTAATTATAAGCAACAGTCTTATATTGGATGAGTTTAAGGGGTCAAAAGTCAAAACTCTCAAGTCTTGACTAACTCGATAAGTCAGACAAGTGCCTGACTTGAACTATTCAGGAAAAACATAACAGGCGGGAGACACTGGCACCATGAAATACCACTTAGGGAGGGACGCTCCCCACCAACATGCCATGTGTCACCTAGGGCTAGGGGTGGCAATGGACCTAGATCAAACCTCTGTCCGTCCTGGCCTAGTTACAGTGGTGTGGATATAGACATGTGCCCAGTGTGCTGGACTAAGGCCCTTTAGTACATGAGCCAGACTCTGGCCTACGCATTAAATCCAGCCAGCTATATAGTACATTTATCCTGAAATATACATTTTGATACTTTGTATTTGAACTCCACATACATAGGCTGGTCAGCTCAATTTGATGCAAATCAGAGTCAGTCAAGACCAACTCAAGTGTTAATCAGGATTGGCTTAGGGTAATATAAAGCAGAACCCAGATATTCACCAACATCCAGTATTGTGTAGCCTGTAGAATGGATCTTACCATCGTATTTAAATCCCTAACAAAATTATCATGAAATCCACCCTCTGAGTAGGGGAAACAATAATCCATGTGATCATGTTTTTTCACTAGATAACTTCAAAGGCAATCACCCAAACTAAATATTAGATTGTCATCGGCCTCTCTCCCCAGTTTAATAGCTCAATACTTAGCACAATTCTAATATCTCCAACAATCTTACAAAAAGAGGCCAAGATGTTTTTCTTAGGCCAAGATTTCCCATACTTGGCGATTGGCAGATTGGGCGGAGGAGATGCAGGATATTTCTTCCCAGCTAGATACCTCATTTCATCATATTCTTCGAGAGGCTAATGATATTGCAGGTGATCTCGCTAAGCGGGGGGGGGGGGGGAGTGTTTCGTGATTCTATTTCTTTTGACATTTAATGTTGTTTGATTGTTTTGCTTCCATTGTTTATCTGTATTCTATTTAATTGCCGGTCTGTTAGTTCTTGGCTGGGCTGAGTTTTTTTAATCCGGTTCTTTTTTTGGAGCAATAAAATTTACTGCTATAAAAAAAGATTTCCTTTCTTTATTCTTTGGGCATTCTTATACTTAAAACTTTGTTAAATAATTTAATTAACCAACCAACCCCATGTCTACCCATCTGAGTATTCAACTGGTCCTAATAATCTAATTTTCTCCATCTTAGCTGAAGTTCTATTTAGTTATGTTTCACATATTTTGGTACTCACCACTGATATGATTCTAATTTATGATCTGCCTAACTCACATATCCTAAATTTAATAATTCTTTAAAATGAATTTTTCATCCATCCTTAATCTCATCTCTCAACAAGACCCGTCAATTCCATCTCTAATACACATTACACAATTAATGTCCCTAATTCTCCTACCTTATCTTAGCAAGTTATACTCATTGATTCCCTACTAATCAAAGTAAAAATATATCTACATCATAGGCCTTTATAATTACCTTGGAACTTTCTTAGCATATCCTTTGTTAGCATCTATTTTTCAAAGTTTATTTTACTTCTTGTTTTCAGTCGATTCTCTAAAATTGGTTTCTTTTCATCAATATCCTTCTGGACTTTATTCTACCACCAAGTTTCTTTCTGTGTATGACAATTTATCCCCTAGACTCTAAAGCACATTCTGGAAACCTATTTAAGATGACCTAGCAATTGGCTGCTCAATTTTAGCATTTATATCCAATTTCGATCCCCATGTTTCAATTATTTTTCCTTTTTCTCCATTTAGTTTTACTACTACTTTCCTGGACAACCCCGGGGATGAAAATGAATTTTCAACTAGCTAAAGTAGACAAATTGGAAAAATCATGTCGGTCAAATATTTGAATCCAAGTCCAAGTTCGGGTCAAATACCTGAAACACCCAATGCCAAAACTGTACTATTAATTTATCATATATGTATAATCTATTATATATTTATATACATATATGAAGTGTGTTATATAAGTATAAAAGCATTCCATTGAAAAGACTAACAGTTATATATTTATCACCAGAGTCGTGACATGAACTTTAATGGGAAAAATGGATTCACCATCATCAGAAAATCAGATTGAATTTATTCCATAAAACTTTGCACGACACACAATGTTGTTCACATACCCGATGATCGGTTGCCTTTAGCTTTGGAAGTAACCGATCTAACATTTCTAGCTTTCCACAAAGTCTCACAAGTGGTGGCAGATAATGCTTGGGTATCAAGCTATCAACCTACCGAATGAAAGAAAAGAAAGAGTTTAACAAACAATGCAGAAGATTAAACTTAAAAGCAGAAGTGTAGAAAAAAACTAGTAACAGAGCATGCCTCCTCTGAATGAAGGTGACTAAGATACGGATGATTGCATATATTGCGTAACTCCATGACAGAATTGTGCACCGAGCGGCCCTGGTCACAGTGTAATGAGGATTAGGATAAAAATTAATCATCTTTTGACAATCATGAACATATTAAAACCCAAAACAGCGATCAGGTGTAGCTCCTGGAAAACCCAAAGAGGTATTGTGCAATGTTTGTCACAAATTCTAGGCGAAGCATTCTGCACTACTAGGGCCCTCTCAGTCATTCAGATTGTTCATGTAGTGGCCCATCATGGCCAAAAAGTATCCTCCATCAATAAAAATACCAGTCACCTAAATAGTTGGCTATTGTTCTTTTGAATGATATCCACATGGTTGACTTTTGCAGCTCCACTGGCTCACTGACCATGTTTCCTTTCCGCTTTCCATTCACACACCAACTATCAGATTACTAAGATATTCTAGTGTGAGTGTCCTCTGATCAAGCTGATCCATGGTATGCCCCACTTAATAAATGGGAGGTTGATTGACTCTCTATGGATGAGCAAGGACATCGAATGCAGAAATTACCTTTGGATTTCCAATAGAGCCAAGATTATCTTCCACCCTCTTCATCAAAAGCTTTTGATAAGCAGAAGCCTCACATCTTATCAGTCGCTCAATCTTCTCAGGCAGCTCATTTTCGACCTAATCAAAAGTAATAACAAAAAAATAGATTAACATGTAATTGGAAAAAAGCTAGTACCATTTTCACAATTTTGAGAAGCCACGCACGTAACAAGAATGATTAAGAATCATTTCTAAAGAAATCATTTCACTGCTATAATGAACATTAACAAGAAGTTGCAGAAACTTGTTGATCAAAATGCAATCCATGAAATTCAGTCATTGACTTCATATCTTTCTGAAACCAACAGATCTTCGTTTGCTCGACTGTGTTGAACTCCTTAATGCCATCAGTTCCACCATGCTCCAAAGGTTTCGGTGCAGGCCACATAGAACCTGTTGAGTCCATTGCTAAAGACCATTTGGAGAAGACTGAACAGAAGCCCCTCATCTGGGATCCAAGCCACACATTTTTAGCCAAGTGACAACATTAGAGTTAATTTTGGTGTTTTTAATGGTCATATTCCATGCATCAGTAGAGGACTGAATGGTATGAAACTGGATGCACTGGATAAGTAATTCAGTTACATCTCTAACAAGCCCAAATTGTGTGCAAGTCGACAGTTATGGCCCATCCTTCTGGGTTTAGCACAGTACAAGTATTGGAGAGATCTAGTCTTTTAATAGTTTATTATGTTTTAAGGACATGGATTAAAACATCGATTATTCTTGTATGATTGAGATTTGTTTGAGGGTTATGTTGGTGATAAGTAATATGAATACATGTCATAAGAACTGCATGTCCTATTCTAGTTTGTGTTTTTCGATAAAATTGAGTACCTTCAAAGTGGAAACAGAAAATGTTTTACAGTTCTATCAAATGCGGGGTCAGCATAAGACTATAGCTTAAATGAGTCTTTTGCATCTTGAATTAGATTCTAATTCAATTTTGTGTTATTCGTGGGAAAATATCCTGAAGACAATACAAACCCTAGATTGTGTTGCCGTCCTAAGTCTACGATCTGTTGGATTGCATCAGATTTCTTTAAATAATTTATACTTTACAATCAATTATGCTAATCCATGTACACTCAAAACCTTTCAACAAGGAGTTTAATTGATGATGAACGTAGCGTGCCATCAACTTTCTACTGAGCACCAGCATTTGTAAGTCCATGTCAAGCATCAAAGAGGAGTTTGATGCAAGGGTGTGATAAAGTATGTGTATGTCTCAGTTGCTGAATACATTTTCAGGAAAAACCTTTGATGTTGAAATCGAATGCTCAGTACAGAGTTTTCAGGTTTATTCTTCTTAGCTCTTTGGAAGGAGTCCATAATTATGAATAAATTGAAGCAATAGGACAGGAAGTGATTTTGGCTCCTAACATTACCACAATCTTAATGAGAATGATATGGCCGTTTTTCCAAAGGAATGATTTTATCAGACGAGGGAATGTTGTTGAAGTGCATCAAAAGGTATATTTCTGGAGATCCTCCTATGGTGATCTTGTTGAAGCACTAGACCAGCTGGATTATGCCGCAGACAGAGAATTAAACCCTGCAAAGGGTGCTTTATTTTTGTTGGGTAGCAACTAGCAAGCCGTCAAAAGATTCTTATCATACAAAAACTACAGCTAAGAAAACATACAATTGTTTATGCTTGCATTTTGTGCATGTGGATGCAGAAGATGCGAAACATCTATTGTTCCATTGATTCTTTGCCAGAAAGAATAAACTGTGTAGATACTTTCTTAAATTCTTTCAGAGTGGTGCTATTCTAAGAAACCTTTTTGGACCAGTGACTACAGTAGATTCTGCTGAAGTAAAAAATTAGAAGCTTTGCCGGCAGGATGCAGAGAATCAAATAAAATGCTTTCTATGAGAATCATTGAAGGTGATTTAGTTACTGCAATTCAGAGGGAATATGATGATGATAGTACTGAATGGACTGAATGGGTTGAGAAAATCAGACATGTAGTTTCTGAAGAATGTTATTAGTTTAAAAATATGAATTTCCAATGTAAGTGGGGGGCACAAGAATTTTATGTCATTACTGAGTAAAGGACTCAAGAAATCAAGACTACAATGCATTACTTATTTGGATATTTGATGTAGTTGTGCAGAAAGAAACTTCTCAAAAATCTAGTGTCTGTTTAAAAATCTTTCCTAAATCTTTGATCTTTAATCTGTATAATTCTCTTTCTTTAATGATCTGATGAATAATTTAATCAGTTATCCTTTATAAAAAATAAAAATATATAGAAGATCTCAAGATCTGTGGCAGCTGCTTCTATGATTTTTTAAAGGTTTTTTTTGTTTGCCTAAACTCAATCCTGAAAAATCAGTCAAATGAGGAGATGATTTTCAAGGAACAAGCAAATCAGGGGTGATACTGTCATCTAGATTAGCTACATTGGCTTGGAGTTTAGTGTGTCTAAAGTTTTCTGTTAATATTTCTAAGAACGTACTCATAATTTCAGTTCAAATATACATTTCTGTAGGTATATCACGATTGATATTACCATCTTCTAGTTGAATATGGAAATTTACTTCCTGTAACCCTGTTGGTGCCTATTCATATGGTTCTCCAGCATCTACGATACAATAATACTCCAAAAAACACTTTCCAAGAAGAATCGTTTCCAAAATGTAACTGCACAAAAGACAAAAGTGTCAAAAAAGCATAGCTTTGGAGAAATAAAACATTATCCTTTTGCAGACCTTATTTTTCAATCTCCGAAGTACAAAAGGTCGGAGGACTTGGTGAAGACGATTTATAATTAAAAGGTTCTCCTCCTCAGATAGCAATGCCTATAAAAGAGGAGAGTTCAAAAATCAACAAGAGAAAAAAAATGGCTCTCACAGTTTTAACATATGCCATAAAGGAAAGGTGTGTTAATTTATACAGCAAATAAAGAAATCATGATCTTACTTCATCTGGTGAATTATCACCACCACTCTCAAACGGTTTATTGAACCACTGAGAGAAATCCTCCGATGAGTTGAAAATGTTCGGCAACAAGAAGTTAAGCAGCGCCCACAGTTCCTCAAGATTGTTCTATATAAATATATAGATGGTTGTAACAACTATATCAAAAACAAAAAACTCAAATCTAGAAGCAGAAAAGTGTTAATAAAGCTGGATTGTCAACAATAAGAGAATTATACACTCTGTGATGGGTTTAGAATTTAGATTGAACAAAAGTGTAGGCTTGCTCGATGTCATGGACAAGTAACCTCTTAATTGAGAATGGATCCCATCTGTTATATCTAAAAAGAAACAAGAGTTAAAGTAGTAGATGATCTAGGGCTGGTGAATGACTGGGAAATTTGATAAGGTCCATTGGGTGGATGATGGCTTGCTTAAAAAAAAACAAAGAACTATTCTTAAAATAAAAAAAGGTCCTTTGGGTGCTTCTTCCACTCACCATCTTATGACTATTTTGGAACAATGAGTTCTTTTCCTACCCAAATATTCATCACCATTGGTTAAAGGACATGATTTGTATCTCTTTCCTCTGCTAGTCCAAGGCCACCATCATGTTTTGGTTTTTGGACTTCATCCATAAGACAGAACTTCCACAACATACTCATTCATCTTCTCTTTCCATCACTTTTTTTCCTCTGTAACAACTCTCCTTTTTCCTACTACTTACAAGATCTGGACTTAACACAGCAGCTGTGCAGTCCAGAACGTTAATTCTGGAGTTAATTCAGACAGTCCAACTATTGCATGCTTATGGTACTTCTGCAACTTTTTTTCTTTTTTTTATTTCTCAGAGTATCCCCCCCTTTGACAGGACTAATCCCTGGGCCCCACGCCCACACCCACACCCACACAGACAGGGGACGGTTAACACCCGAGGGAATCGATGCTAGGACCTCTAGGGAGCAAACCCAGTGTCCTAACCACCGAGCCAACACCCGGTTGGGTACTTCTGCAACATTTATGTCAACTTCTTCCATTTTTTATTTTGAAGAAAGCTTTGCTTAAAAAAAAAAAAACCAGCAACAACAGGGTGGATCATAATTCAGAGTTACCACTCATCTAGCTTTAGTTAGATCTATCGCTATTACAGTCAATCTACAACTAGGTCCCATATTTTATTAGTTTCAGGAAGCAGAACTATTCCACTTAATCTATAGAACCTATAAAGAGATAGAGCAGTTAAGTCTGACTTGTGGTTATATTTCGGTTGTAAAAGTTGAAGTCAAGCAACCAACTTTTGAATCGATTTGATATCAGAGAAGATAAGGGTTACTGTCTGAAAGTTTTACATTTTGATCTCCATCAGTCTGATTCACAAAAGAACTCCCCCTCCCTGTCTTTCTTCTTCTCTCCTTTCCCCCTTGTAAACCAAAATTAGTGCTGCAGCAACTTTAACAGCTGCGATTAAAAATAATAAAAATAACTAAGTGACACCACTCCGGGATGTTATAACTTTCTAAAATCGTGGATAAAAATGAAATAAAATAAAAGCAAAGATTTAGTTTTTAATTTGGAACCTTTTGTCCAAGCAATACGTGAAACAAAATAAGATAAGATCGGTACATAGGTGAAAGTGAAACAGCAAAAAATGACACACAAGAAATGAAAAGCATGGGCTCTGACATATGACAAGACAGGTAAAAATAAAGGACAAAGATCAAGCAATTATCCTCTCCTGGCTTAGACAAAAGTAATGAAGAAAGAGAATGTTTTCATTGTTCGAACTGCAACCCAATGTCAAGAAAACAACAAATGACATCAGAAGAGGATTGCCACAGACCTGTAGAGGTGTTCCAGTCAACAACAAGCGATGAGAACTCTGATAATGCTTCAAATCTGTATTTAATTTGCAAGATGCATTCTTTATGCGATGGCCTTCATCGATTATGATATAATGCCATGGAATTTTGCTTAGTTTCGGTCTATCATGTTTATTCATCAAGTATTCATAAGTTGTCATGAGAACATTGAATTGCTGATGAATAATCCTTTCTCTGCAGCAGAAAGATCATATAACTAAGTTCAGCATCATTCTTCACACAATCAACAAAATAGCAAAACAAACAAATTCACATTGATATATGGTTACTTGAATAGCCTACGCCTCTCTTCAGGAGGACCAGCGTATGTAATTGTGTTTACACCAGGGGCCCAGGATCTAACTTCAGATTGCCATCCTGGCAGAACAGAGGATGGTACTACAACAAGAAATGGTCCTCTGTCATTTTTTACCTCTATCAGGTAGCAAATTAGGGCAAGGACCTGCAAAAGCACACGTTATCAGACACTTGTTTTCGTTTATATCCACAACTCTTAAGGAAAAATAGCGGAAAAATAAAAATATATATAAAAAGTCATTTCATAATTGAACGAAGCCACTTCATATTGTGTCAAACCAAACCTGAACAGTTTTACCAAGGCCCATTTCATCTGCTAGAATCCCATTCAAGTGATTATTATATAATGAAACCAACCATCGTAGACCATTCATTTGATACCTAAAGATCAAAGCAAAAATAAGATAAATACAAAATAGATATAAAGAAAGGGCATTCATCTGTACTTGTATTCCATATCCACAACCAAGGATAAACCACACAAACGGATATTCCGATATTTGGAATGTTAAGAAGAGAAATGAAAGTAGTAAAGTAACACTCACTCCCTTAATTTGCCACCTTCAAGTAAAGTTGGCTGTTCAATTACGCTCTCCTTTACACTGCAGAAGCAATTATTGCCATATTAAACCAGCAACAATAACAACATACTTCATAATTAATGGACAGAAATCCTAAGGGGTTTTATTTTATGCCACAAATGATAATTACACTTGTTTTTTTTTTTTTTTGAGATTGACTTCTCTTTCTACCATTAGAATACTTTCACCTGTTGCTTCAGACTAGATACAATATGAGTTTTTCTTTGCCGCTCATTGGGTGATGCAGCAGTTTTGGCAAAAGTAATTGTAGGATGACCATCAGGCAAGCAAGATACAGATCTTTTTTACTGGAAATTGAAGTTGGAAAAGACTATCAAAGACATCATGGACTATCGTCATCATCATCATCAAAGTCTTGTCCCAACTATGTTGCAGTCGGCTATATGAATTCTGTTTTGCCATTCCAATCTTTCTTCGGATAAGTTGCACTTCTTCATATCTATTTAAATATTTCCTTGGCATTACCCATTTCAGGATTAAACTTACAAGTCATACTATGAAACAATGGGAGAGAATAATGGAGCAGAAGAATAGACAAAAGACCAAGGTATCTAAAAATCAATTTGGCTTCATGCCGTAAGCCACGGATGTCAAAAAAGCTATCTTCTCACTTATACGATTAATGGGAAAGCATTAGACCAGCTATAACCAATGGAGTAGAATGTTGACAAATTAGGAAACAATACATGTGAAATAAGAGTGCATCAAAGATGAGAATTCTAAGATGGACGTGTGGTAAAAACTAGAAAAGATAGAATAAAAAATGAGCGCATTTGGGAGCATTTAAGTTTGATAGATTAAGAGATGCTCCTTTGAAATGGTTTGAACATGTCCAACGTAGGCTACCAACGTTGCAAGGAGGCAAAGGTTTTTGTATGCAGGTTGTGGCCCCTCAAGGAAAAGGGGTAGGCCAAAGAAGACAAGGAAGGTAGTAGTAAGGATTGATAAGTGTAACCTATCCGATGATTTAGCCAAGGAACAAGGATAGACTAGAAGGGAGAATCAAAATTCATATAGCTAACCCCACTATAGTTGGGAAAAGGCTTTGATGATGATGACGATGATGATGATTATCATATTCTTGACATGCCCTAATTTACAGGAGCTTGAAAGTTGATTCTTTTAAAATGGAAATAGTTTTTGGAAGAAAAGAGAATAGAAAAACAAAGGCAAATTCACTCTCCAATACAAACGTGATGCAGAATGGATTTTAGACCAAGAATTTGAAGTCATTGAAGCTTTTCTGCATAAGCTAGGGCATCAAAGGAAGGCACAAAAGGGTCCCAGCAAGTTTTGATCAAAATTGGACACCAAACAGTCCCCATAATTAGCTAAAACTCAATATTAGGGGCTGTTTTGGAGAAAACAGGAAATAAAGGGGGTTATTTGCAAATTTCCAGCAAGTTCGGAACTCAAAAAGGGACCAGACAACCTCTATCTTTGAGCTGGAGGTTGGTGGGTCAAACTCAGCCCACCCCATTTAAGACTTAGACTCCGGCCATAATCAGGGCCGGCCCTGAGCAAGGGCAGTAAGTGCCCTTGCCCCGGGCCCCTTTTTCGGGGGGGGCATCTTCTCGATGTTGCCAATCCACACCGATTTCCAGCCTGTTTATAAAATTAAGGCATCTTCGCAAAATCTGTATCTATATCTCGTCATTCCTGTGGTGTAAACTGCAATTCGCCCCCTCTTTTTCTGAACCTCGCCTTCTCCCACATCACTCTCTTTGAGATCTCTGGTCTTGCATAGGAGTTTTGGAGGTATCTTTTCCCCACGTACTGTCTATTATAGGCAGATTTTTCTGTGCATTCACCTTGCATGGGGCGATTAGTGAGAAGTAGCATGTGGAGCCCACTTCTGCACTGATCCAAAGTCCAAATCTCCTCCACCAATGTCACTGAATCCTATGAGTTTGCACCAATTTGAATTGATAGAACTATTGGATGGAGGGTCAATTTGAATTGCACCATAAGTGTTCCAATCCCCTTCTAGCTTTATTGCTTCTTATTTAAGACTTTTATATTGTCTTCATATATTCTTGCTAGCCAGGTCCGGCTCTGAACAGGGGTTGTAAGTGCACTTGCCAAGGGCCTATTTTTCCGTGCGCGGGGGGGGGGGGGGGGGGGGGGCGCAAAATCCTTCTCCTTCTAGCTTCTGCCTTTTATTTTCTTTTCAATCATTTGGTGGGGGCAGGGCTCATCCAATGGATTCCATCGTCCTGGGCATCAATAGACCGATCATCAAATCATCTGAGAGTGCTTATTGCATCACTGATTTGAGCATCCTTCAGTAGGGCCCACCAATAATATTTTATATTTGATGGCTGAAATTCTGAGAGAATCTGGTCGAGCGTTAGGATGATTTTGGGCTTTTTTTTTTTACAAATAGATCATCAAGCCTTCAGCCCTTCACCTGTTCGCCTCATCTGTTAGTGAGGCCCACCAATGATTTTTTATTCCCCATATATGATGCTTAAATTCTGGTCTGAGTTCTCTTTCTTCTTTTTTTTTTTTTTTCAAATAGTTATACTTTGGCATCATCAACCCATTGCCAATTTTTCACATCAGTGGGGCCCACCAATGATATTATCATATATAATGGCTGAAGAGGCCTAACTTTTACTCTTGCCCTGGGCCCTGAAAATTTCAGAACCGGCCCTGGCCATAATAGTACTTCAAGATCGTGGGTTTTTTTTTTCCTTAGAGAAAATGGGTCATGTGGGGCCCAAGACAGATCACTTTTATTTTTCCTTTCTTTTCTTTATTTTTCACAATTTAATAATGATTGAGTCATGTTGTTTAAAAAATAATAATAATATATATATTTAAGAGTCATGCAAGCCTTAGTTGGAAATAAGAGTTGTATTAGGAGTCTTTTAGAAGGTTTTTAGGGTTTTCATTGTTTCTTTTGCAAAATAAAGCCATGTAAGGGGACGGCTGTGAGGCCATCTACAGTAACAGTGAATGGTATTTTACAAAAGCAAGAGTTGCTCTCTCTCTTTTTCTTTTTCTTTTTTTTTTCTTTTTTTTTCCTTCTCTCCATGGTATGAGGTTAGTTTGTGGTTGATTTGGGTTCTTTGTTAATTTCTGTAATTTCTGGATTTCTCTACAATTCTTTGCGGTATCCTTATTTTCTAGATATTTGGAGTTTTAATTCAATTGGGCCCTAGACAGAATGATTACATCAAATCAGGACTGCATCAGAACGTAATGATGAGAATCATATAATGGTTTAATGGTATGAAAGCAAAAGGTTTCCCAATGTTTCTCACTCGCTTGGAAAGGGAACAGGATGTGGTTATCAATGGGCTTCAAATGTAACAAACTGTACCCCATTTTCACCCACTTCCCAATTAGTCAAAGTTCAATACTAACTGTAGAGCCTTCATAACCCAAAGCCATCGGAAGTGAATGGGACAATCAATGACAATGGGCATGGGAAACCGACCAGTCAAAGATTATGGCTATTAGAGTAGTGAAATTATTCTCTATTTTTCATGCTATATACTAATTGAGGGTGATTCCAATAATGCGCTGGGTTGGGTTGATTGCAAATCAAAAGAAGTAAAGAACCTAGGGGCTCGGAGACTCGCCTTTGAGGTGAATGGCGTAGGGAATATACTATCATTTGATAAAGTCTCTTGCATGTACCACACGAGTATAATAGGGGACAGATGAGCTAGCCAAGTAGGAAGCTTTCAGTAGATTTCATAGTGCGAGCTAATCACTACTCCTGAAAATTAAAAATGTATTTATTATCTCCATTATCTTAGTGGATAACTTTTTCTTTTGAATGATAGGAAGACCTTTCTTATACAGCTGTATGGCTTTCTCTTCCGTTAGCTTAGAAAAAAGAAAAGAAAAAATATGGTCAATGCCAACAATAAGCAAGTTCTCTTTCTACTCCTATAGAGAGAACAATAGACACTAACAAGGCACAGGTTTTATAGGATCTGATTTCATGTCATTTCAGCCCATAAATCAGTTCCAAGCATCAAATCTTCAGGTCTCACTCTCATGTGCTCAAAGATGTAGATTCACACGCCTGGACACATACAAACTAACTTTCCCACCCCGTGCACACACATACACACATATAGAGAGTGAGAGAGAAGCAAGAACACATTAAACATTATAATGAAATGCTTCTAGTCAAAGGACACACATATATATTTAGAGAGTGAGAGAGAAGCCATAAACATTATAATGAAATACTTCTCATCAAAGGCCAGCAATGAACATTCGACAAATAAACCTCAACTTGACAAAAATTCCAGGGCCAGTAAAGGATGTGACATAAATACCTATGAGCCATTAGATAATACTTCTCATTGCTTTCCAAGTAATGCTGCACAAAAAGAGAGAGAGAGAGAGATACAAAATCAGATGGAGAATGGAATCACTCTAAAAGGCCAACAAGGATTAACGCTTGCCTGTGCACTATCATCTTCATTATAAACAACACTTTCTTTTTTATCACCAAGGTTTACAGCTCGACTGTCATCAGTTTCCATCTCTAAGCGCCCAGTCATGGCCTTTGCATCCAGTATCTTTGAGCTTAGCTTTTGAAGATACTTTTCCGTCTCCTTGAGGAGCTGCATAACACGATCTGATTTTGCATCCTACAAAGTTACAAGGTATCACTATCAAAGAAGACAAAGCATCTAAAATACCCCAATATAGACACAGAACAGACAGATGCAAAGAGCAGGGCATAATAATAATAATAATGGAAAGGATTATGGATTTGAGAATCACAATAATAATATAATGCCAACAAAAGATATAAGGGTCTGCAGTAATTTTAAAACTAAATAAATTAATGTACCTAAAATGCATAATGCATTAAAAACTACATCTTAAAAGCATCCATGAAGAATCTGCCAGTATCAATATAAAAAGACATGCATGTACAGGTATCTCGGCATCCTAGCATAGCATGTTACTACCCCGAAGCATAAATATATCAGAATTTTGATTGAGACCTGAACCATTCGTAGGTAGCCCTCCACATCATTATTCTTCAAAAGGTTGATCTTCTCACGCTGGATTCTGTCAATCTTCTCCTTGTGGATTCTCTCTTTCCTTTTATGGAACTCTTTTACATATTTATTTAAGCCCTTCCAGCGTTCTCTCTTAACCTTAAACAAGTCTTCTAATCTCTCCCTGAAACAGAAGCGTGACATTTAGTAATGATGCTTCACAACATGCAAAAAAAGGGACAATAAAGAACCCAAGGCTTCAAGTGAAGTTTTATTTCCAAAGGCACGATAACAACAACATTATACCTTCTGGAGGCTATATTCCCTAGATCAATAACGTGAAGACTACAGTGTTGGTCACTTTTTCTAGATTATAAATGACTTCATTTTCATATGCATCATAAATGTGTACCAGATATGAGCTAATCATATATAAGGTCCTACCTCCTACGTGCATAGGATGAATCTAATTTTTAGGATATGGCCACGTGATTTGAGCTGACGACCTAATCATGGCAGAGATGTGAAGACAGCTAGCAAGAAGACACAACAGGTACCATTGTATCAAGGACAGAAGCAACTACGCCATCGTATGAAGAAGTAACAAAGCATGAAAAGCAAAAGGAGCATCCAGTCAAATCAGTTTATTGTTCTTATAGTTATAAAATTGAGAGGCTAGTAGTTGCTCCTTCCTTTTTCTTTTTTTTCCTGAAAGGGCCTGGGTATTAGCAGATGAAGGGCTTGGAATTTGGATCTTGCACACATGTAAATGAATAAGCATAAATAAGGATAAACATAAGTTAAATGACTGAGATGTTCATATCAAATGATATAGTGTGTACTTGTGAGCCTCTATTTCACTGAAAAACTCTTTCTGCCTTTCACGAATTCGCTTTTGGCGCTCTTCCTTCATCTTCTGTTCAAATCTTTCAAACTGTTTTATCCGCCTTCCATGTCTATATTTCTTGATTGATTTCAAATGATCCATGTCCGATGAGATAGGTTTGAAAAAATCACGCAGCAAGTCACTGTTCAGAAGAAAAAAGTAATAAAAAAAAATTTTAATAAGCATGTTATATATATATGGCTTAAATATAGAGACCTGGAACAAAATGCTCCCTCCCCTTCTCCTGTATGGCCCACTTGGATACTTAACAATGAAAGAAAGTATGTGGATTGATAGATCTGAAAGATGATCCAAGGTGACCTGAATAGCAACCCAACCAAATAACCCTAGCCCTTAATTTAAGGGCTTCAAAGCTATAATGCACGGATACGGCATGGATTCGGTAAGGACACGCCAGGGACACGGATTTTACACATAAAAAGTGAAGTATCGGATACGGTACCACACAATACGTTGCCCATATTGAAGTATCGTGCATCATAGCTTCAAAGTTCAATAGCATTATGGAGTGCAGACTCGATTTAATGGTCAAAAACAGTGCCCAATGAGGGCCATTGCTAATTCACAGGGGAAGGTGTGCACTGCAAAGGGTATGGAATAAATGCGAGCCCAGACAAAAAATAATTTATTAATTAAAAATTCAATTTAGAACATTATGCATATAAGAATAAGTGGCATGGCTTACTTTTGGGGCACCTCACCCGCCTATGATCAACCCTCAGTACCCCCTATGAATTGCCACAAGCCCAAACTAGGCACTCATCCAACTATTAACAATAAATAGAAATTAAAAAAAAAAAAAATTTGATGCCCTTTGAAACCCTTAAACTTGAGGGCCATAGATCAACAGGTTAGTAGGGCCTGATGGGGTAAGTCTCAATGGCATCTTTCCACGCACAAAAAACTTCCCACCCCCAGGCCACGCCCACCCCACCACCCCCACCCCCACATCCACAGCTCCACCCCAAAAAATAAATGAATAAAAAATAATAATATATAAATAAATAAACCACACCTAACTGAGATTTTTCCAAACCAAACACACACACCCTCCCCCCAACCCAAATGGGCCCCACAGCCAAGGACAGAGGCCGGAGGGAGGGGGGTTAGAGTGAGAGCACTTGCCCCCACTCAATCTTCCTTTCATCTTTGATAAACCAAACCAAGCCTTCTCCCACTAGGTGGGGTCGGCTATATGGATTTGACGACGCCAATCAAATCTGTTTAGGGCCATGTCCTCCGTTAGATCCATGTAGGCAAGGTCATGTTTAATAGTTTCTTTCCAACTTCTCTTGGGTCTCCCTCTCCCTCTCCTACTCCGGGCAATCTCCATGCTTTCACACCTTTAATCAGGTACCTCCGTTGGGCGCCTTCTAACATGGCCGAACCATCTCAGTCGATTTTCTCTCATTTTATCTTTAAACGGTGCTATTCCTACTTTGCCCCTAATCTCCTCATTCCTAATCCTATCTCTCCTTGTGGTCCATCTTAGCATCCTCATCTCTGCAACTTCCATCTTAGTATTCTCATCTCTCCTTTCATCTTTGATAAAGGAGAGAAAATATAGGAGTGTGTTTAGGCATTTTTATTTTATGCCCTTTTGCCCCTCCTCAATTTTCTCTACTCTTTGAACACTTTAGAGAGTAACAAGGGTATTATTTTCTTAATAAGAGTATTATTGACCTTATCTTTTCCTAAAAGATAGAATATTATGGTTCTCTCTCTCTGTTTGCAATGTCATCATTCTCCTCTCATCCATTGCCAATGTCCATCCCACATCCAACCATGTTTAGAGAGTATTTAATGAAGCTCTTGAGTGGAGCCCACTTAATAAAATTAAACAGCCTCGGAATGTGGGTCCTTTTTGGCTGGTGCGCTTGAGTGGGGCATACTTTGGAAAAACATAAACCCCATAAAATAAATGCTCTAATTCTCAATGAAAAATATAACTCAATATGATCTGGCCAAATCAAAATGATCTATATGAAAAAACTGAATTTGTTTATTAGGATTTTATGGAATATATTTCCTTTTAAAAGTTAACAATCTTAAGCAGGGTCATTTGAGTGAAATCTGATACGGTCTATAAACTATATGAGGAGGTTGTTTTTCAACAATTTTAGATGTTTTATAAGTGGGCCGATTGTCGTGGAACTCTTCTATCATGTTTTTTTTCCTTCTCTTTTTACCATCTCTACTGTGTAGATGGCGTCCAAGGACATTGAAATCATCCTAGCTCTTGATTTAACAACCTTAAAGTCTAATACTATTTTAATAATAATTTATCTCCTTTTTTATGAGATCCAATCCAATAGTGGGTAAAGGATCGATGAGCTTCAAAATTTGGCATGCTGCCAAATCAAGGTGAGGATATAAGTATGAAAGGAGCTAAATTGATCAAAGGTTGGCTCAAGTAGGCCCCATAGAGTTGGACTTTATATGTGATCTACTTGTAACAATAATTTTTCTTTAAGTGAACTTTATGTAGATAATAAGGCAGGGGGTCATTTCTTGACTGGTTTACGTTTTTCATATGTGGGCCTACTAATATTATTGGTCAATATCATTCAAAAAATATATATATTATTGGTCAATCAACTTTGCCCTCACTAGAAGAAAATCCTAACTCCATCCCTGCCCACAGCCCAGACCACGCCACCCCTCCCCTCTTCCTTTCATTAGATATAGGTGACAAACCATAAGTTATGATACCCGTAAAAATCTACTTCATCAGGCCCCACTATCATCAACACCACTATAATGTATGCCCCATGTGACAAGTGATCATGCATGGACTTACATGATAATTTGTCTTCTTTGCAAATTTAAGTTTCATCTTCTTCACAAATGATATCACATTTTATAACCAGCTCAGTTTGACTAGTGCTTGGGCCAGTCAATTATAAGTTGTTTTGATCCGACAAAACTTAAGTAGTTCTAAGTTATAACCACCTCAGTAATCTGAAATCAATTATAACCACCTCAGTTTTGAGTAGTTCTGACCTAGTTGAGAAACTATTGTGCAAAATCCGAGAGATGAGACCCACTCCTCACCAAGGTAGACAGACTGGTGGGCCAAAACTAACCCCATATATTGCTACTGGCCCATTCATCACTGCAAGCTAACTGTAAGTCATCATTTGATTGATCTCCGTGACTTCATATCTCCTATTCTATCTTGGGATGAAGAGTGATTCAATCAATGGAAAACATCACCCCAAGCAATTGATTTCAAGACCAGTGGTAATTTGCAGGGTTATGTGTATATAAAATAATAACAACTATTAAGTACCTTCGTAAACGGCGCTGAAGCTGAAGCAGCTGAAGCTTTTTCAGTTCAATAACACTTCTTGTTCTGGCTGAAATATCTTCAGATGAACTCACGCTTTCCTATATAAACAAACTACTGGTTCATAGAGTTCTAAAGCAATTGTATAACATATCAATTATAATAAGGGGTAAGATGGTAGAACACAAAATAGAAGACTATTTGAGTAGAGAGTACTGAAATTGCTAAAACAACTGGGACAAAGGAACCCTATAATCAACACACAAACAAATCAAACTTCAGATTTTATATCAAGTGACCACAACGTTCTTTGCTTTTGGGGGGGGGGGGGGGGGGAGGGGGGGGGGGGGGGGGGGTGCATCAGGATGTAAAATAATTTTTCCCCTTTTTGGAAAGAGTTCTAATCAACAAAGTATGTAAGTGTTTCGGTTCAAATATCTGCATAAATTAAAGCATATTAATAATTTTAACATGCTGGGGGGAAGAAAGACTTGAGGATTTTGTGATCAAAGGAACTGATTTAACAAAAGGACTTTATGGTTCAAAGAAAGTAAGACCAGCATTTAATAAAATAAAATAAAAATGAACTAACCAAAGAGTACAATAAGTGTTTTTGTGGCTTTTCCTTCTTTTTCTTTTTTTTTTTACATTTTTTGTTAAGCTTTATAATAATAACATGGAAAGCAACCTAATGAAACCATATTCCAGCTGGCCCATTTACCAAGACAGAAAAATCAAGAAACAAGAAGTTATTTGCACAATTAATGATGAAAATTAACTGTTTACATCCCCCATAAGCACCTGAAATTTCCTCTTTGTTCAATCATCAAAGGCCAACGCTCATATTTGTTGCCAGATAAAGATAAGATGGTCCCAGGAAATATCTAATGCTCAATCTACGAAGTGGTATAAGATCAACCATTTACAATGGCTTCCCAATGACATGTAACTAAATCCAGTTTCATAAAAATAAAAAATAATAATAATAATAATAATAATAAATCTGAGATGTGTTTCTTCAATAAAATAAAAAATTCGGTTTCTTTCCTCATATGGAGACATCGGTAATTTGAGCAATATTATTATACTTCTGTTACTAGTTACATAATTTTTCGCGCAATCAAAATACTAGGTGCATTTTCAGCAAGCTGTTTCAACTTTCAATTAGAACTTTTCACGAATAGACTATCTGCTATGTCTGATTCAATTAGGAAAAGTTGGTATGTCTGATTCAATTAGAAAAAAGCAAACTTTTCATACCATAAAAGTCATATGGGCAAAGTTGTCATATAGTTTGTACATGCAAAGTTATCATAAAGCAAAAATAGTATAGGCAAACTTTTCATATTATTAAAGTTATGAGGGCAACTGCGCCCCCCCCGCCCCCCCAACCATAAAAAAAAAAGAAAAAAAAAAGTATGATTGCTTAAGATATTCGTATCTATTTGAAAAAGTTACCTCTTTGGTCATTATTGAAAAAGAGGCAAAAGATCTCAAAGCTGATTGAATTAGACATCAAAATAAACTTTGTCAAACAGTCTAAAGCACTCAAACATTTGTTTGAATCAGTTTTAAGTCAAACAGACATAAAATAGACTTGCCAGATGAAACCTAGAAGTACAGCAAAGGAAGGGTGAGCCCCAATCTTCTACAATTATCAAAGGGAGACATCATTATGCTAAAAAGCGGGATGTTGTCCATCTTTACCCTCAAGAGGAGCATGTTAATATGGAGAACCTCCGATTAATTGGAAAGCAATCTCCCAACTAACAAGAATACAACACGCCACTTGGAACATCTATAGTAAAGAGTGAATAAACAAACCACCTAAAATGCAGAACCCACTGCAACACGAATAAATTCCATAACCAAGGAATTTCGCGCTCCCACACACAAGAGAACCAGGTCAGTTTCCATATGGCTGTGCATACCAAGAAGCACACTTGCTCAATATCTGACCTACTTCCAAGGGTCCAAGGTGGGGCCGCCTTTAGATTTTCTTGCCCAAAAAGCGTGGTGGGTAACTCGGCATGTCAGTAGAACTGCAAGAAATCAAATGGACGGCAACATTCCACATCCGGTATACACGCTGGAGCTGCCTAGTGAGTGGACAGTACCAGTCCAAAAACTCAAGTATACTAGCCTTGGCCTGGCCATGCAAACTTAACTTGAAGGGCACCTATTCAACACAGGTCTGGCTTTCTACCAGAAACTCAGTCACATTACACAAGTTACTTGACACAATGCCCTTGTTCTCATGCGAGTAAATTTTAGAACCACAGATATGACCATTTCTAGGGGTGATGGTCTAGACAATGAGTCAAACAATGCATGGCCTGGCCAGTGGCCACCACAATGGCCACAGAAATTCTTGCCAAAAGACTAAAGAGTGACCTGCAATATTAGTAAACCTCCAGAAACATAAAACAACCATGACAAGGAAACCATAAATCAAAAAATGCATTATAAAGCAGTATGCCAATATGCAATAATGTTAAAGTAATACCTTTAACTTATCAAAACATGCAGCAATTCTTCCATCTGTCTTCCTTTGCTTCGATTCCCAAGTTTGATCGCTGAGAAGTTTCCTTTTCTGTTGATCCATTATCCACTTCTCTGATGTGCTGTACTTCGGAGGAGAAAACAGCACGTCATTGGAAATTGACCGGTTCCCTTCTTCCTCTGCAGATTTTTCCTGTACTGTAACTGACTTCCCATATTTTGCAGTATTGCCAATTGTATTAGTGTTGGGACCACCATCAGAAGTACACTGCTTTTGAACATCAGAAAGTCTCTGAATAAATGGGTCATTACTGGAAACCGCTGGTTGTGAAGTACTCATATTCTTGGTTGTACCCGCATGTGCCTTTAACAAGTTGGCATCCTTCAAATGCTTCGCCATGCGCATCAAGTTGTCTCCCTCAACATCTCTCAAAACAATTGGTGCAACCTCCTCTTTTACCAACACATCAGATGGGCACTTACCACCAAAAGTACTAGATTGCACAATAGGAGACTCTGGCTTGTGGAATTTGTTGACTTTATCATTATCCTTCAAAATAGGAAATGGGTTCAAAGGGCCTGCTTTCTCTGGTTTGGATTCATGACCAATCACAATTGGCACCACTTCCACCATAGAAGCATCGTTAAGAGGATCCTTCTCTTGATTAACCTCAGATGGAATTTCAGCACCATTTGTTGAATAGTCACTCCCCGATGGCTTAGTCATTACTGCATGTGATTCTGCAGTCCCCTGAACCAGCTTTTCAGCTTCAGGTTTTCTACTGACAGCTGAAATATGTTTTACGTCTTCTATCATTACAGACCTGGTAAATGGGGGCACTCTCTTATTTTTACCCTTCTTGGTGATCTCTTCACCTTTTGACAAGGTGTCCATACTCCCCATACACGAAAACACTGGAGGAACTCCAGTGGATAATGTCTCCCCTTCTGTCTTTCCATCTACACTTGGTTTTCCATACACACCAATTACCTCTTGACTGTTACCAGACTCCTTCAAAGATAACTCTCTTCTAGGATCATTAAGCTTCTTTTGAGATGCTCCTATATTTCCACCTACTCATGACAAATGATTTAAATAAAGGGTCGAACAAAAGCACTCAAAAAGAAAATCACATATGAGGATAATAACATCAGTAATGAAGAGTGCACTTGCCTTCCTTTTGATAGCTGTCTCCCAGTGCAATTTCAAGATGCAGCTTCCTTGGCACCAAACCATTTCTGCATGTTGAAAAGAATTACAAGTTAGTACCACACCAGATATGAAAATAAGTGCTGCATAATTTTTGTACGAGTCCCATTTGGTACTCTGTCACAGTCCAACAACCAAGATGCATGCCCATTTCCACAGTACACATGAGTCAATCCAAAACAATCCATATTGTGAGCCCTGCAGTGGATGAAGACAACCCCAAATCATATTGAAAGGATCCCAACTGTCCAATTAATGGCCAGCAAATGGCATTTAAATGAACATTAGGGAAGATCCAAAATCAAGAAGTTCATTCGTCGGAGGTTAGAATTGTCCAATCAATCCGATTATGCGGTTCTGCCCTTTAACAAGGAAGCTAAGACTGATGTACATTGTAAGCGTGTGTGCCGTGCACATGCATATATACCATCACACGCTGGTGCAGTATAAGTGTTCTCTTTCTGCAATTAGCACGACAAGAATGGGTGCATGTGCATTTATGATACAAAGGATGGTACCAGGAATATATGACATGCCTGAAAGCTAGAAAGACAAGACACTGGGCTCTGAGCTGTTTCAGATGATGTTCCTTAAAGGGCTTGCTCAAAGTAGCAGTCAGAGGCGAATTCATTCCCCCGTCACTAGGAGCTGCACGTCTGTCCTTGCTCATTTCCATATTACCACTTGTCTCTTTAGAAAAGAAGTCTTGATTTTCCGAACCAAGCTCCTTGCTATGTGGTCCCAAAGTTCCACGTCCCTAGAAAACACAGATATCAATCATAGATTCATAGTAACTTCCAATTTATACTGAACAAGAATCTATAAGAAATCACTGCATATCTGACCTTTTTTTTTTTTTTTTTTTTTTTGGGGGGGGTGGGGTGGGGTGGGGGGGTTTCACTGCATACCAGAATGTCCATGACCATTACAACAGAAGGAAATGCCACCCGCATATCTGACCTCTTTTTCTTTTTCTTTTTTTTTTTGGTTTTTGGGGGTGGGGGAGGGGGTCACTGCATACCAGAAATGGACATGCCATGACCATTACAACAGAAGGAAATGCCACCCGCATGAGATATGCTAACATATACTTTAACTTGGTTTCTATGTTCTACCAAAAAAAAAAAAAACACTTGGCTTATATGGTTTGCCCAAAGAAATTTCTTTGTTTGTGGAAAACATATACAAAGTTGATGGACAAAAGAAATGAAAAAAAAATAGAATATGGAAAGAAAAAAACAATTATAATATATTAAAGCCGAGGGATTTAGATTCAATTTTGACCAGATTCCTTTCAATTTTGATTTTTTTTATCGACCCTAGGTAAAAAGCTAAAAATATATAGGTTATGAAGATTTGAACTCACGACGTATTATCTTTTTAAACAACTAACCTAACCACTAGGCCACACAATACTTATATGTAAGTATTTATCAAAAAATGTTAAAATTAATTAGATGGAGAGAGAACCCTAGCCACATGGGTTATGCTTGTGCGTAGCACAGGTAATTGTATTAGTTTAGATCATTTAAGCACCTCATAAAACAATATTTGAAAGTTCCTTTAAACTAATCCATATGTATGGAACCCAAAGCTTCCCTCCTTTTTTTCTTTGGTTTAGAGAGAGAGAGATTCAAAGAAAAAAAATTATGATGCAAGAGGATGCTAATTATTCCAAATGTATGGAACCCATTGACAACTATCATCATAAAATGATCACGGATGACAGAAGAGATAAGTACCTGAGCCAAGTATGCATGTGAGATGCCTCCCCCATGTTCTAGGACATTGCCAGTAGACAGCAGGGAAGCTTCGACCTTTGAAACTAGTGGCGCCTGAGCTCTCATAAAGACAGGCTTCCACTGTTCAGAATCAGCTGTGACTTTAGCATTACCAAGTTCAACTGAAGAAGATTTTTTCTCTTTTCTCTCTGCCAATTCAGGGCAAGAAGAATCTTCCACCTTCACATACACATTTGAAGCAGAGTTGTCAGCATCAACTGAGGAACTATTAAAATGTGCCGGAGCAGACAGACCCGTTTTTGTTATCACATTCGACGAAATTTTAGACTCAAGAGAACTTTCTGGTGCCAGTCCCATTTTATTTTGATTCCAGAAGCCCCGAGAACTCATAATATCATGTCTGGATTGTAAAGAGCCTCCTTTCTGTAGCCCGCTATGTTCAATTGGATTTTCTTGAACATGTTCGCTTCCTTTGAGAGCAGAACCTTGCACATCATCACCTCTGTTTATCTTCCCCCTCTTTGAATTAGATCTGGTACGAGCAACTTGCTGGTGGTTTTCAGGATGTTCATCCACCTCTGTTGGTAAATCCACCTTCTTCCTCTTAGTACTGGCTTTTTTACTATCCCTCTTTTGTACCTGTTTATTATCAAGTTTGGAGGCATCATTAATTTCCTGTGAATTCACAGATCTGGAGCCCTCCATTCCCAAGCTGGCTGTACTTCCACGCTCAAATGATTTGGCTCTTTGAGACGCAGATCCTTGCTGAATATCACGTGATTCACGTCCCAAACTTTCCATCCTGCTTAGCCCAACAGGTTGCCTGCTCGAAACAACTGCCTCATGCTTGGCCATTTCATTCCCAGCAAAAGATGCTTTAGTATCTTCCAGCACTCCAAATGGGGCTGAAATTCCAAAATCTTCTTTCCCCTTACTCGATGCAGCATGCCATGCTCCAACGGGCCCACTTTTATGAGACATGTCAATACTGCCCCTAGGTGATAAATTTTCAGCGACATCCTTGTCCTTTAATCTTACTTGCCCAGGATCCTCTTGCTGATTCTGAGTTACACCACCAAATGGAAGACGAGATGACTGCAATGCACCAATATCCAGACCATGCTGACTGATAACTGTTTCCATGGCCCTGACAAAGACAAAAGCATGCTAAGATGAACAATTATAGTTACGGCAAAGAATAGCAATCTTCTTCTTCTTTTTAAAGATAAAATTCAAGAATGGCAACTTTCTCTAGATATTTTATACTAAAAACACACTAAGCAGCTTGGCATGCAGCAGAGATTACTCGATTTGGCCAATGTTATTCTCTGCATGGTCTCAACTAAGAACTTTAACAAATCATCCTTCTCTAACTCATCAAAGTCGAACTTGGAATAAGGAAACTTAACCCTGAGTCAAAGATGACTTGCTTTAAGATCTCACATTCCAGTTAATCGATACACTGCCAAATTCAATGCAGCACGGCCGAGCCACACCAGGACTCAACCAAGCCACATGAGGACTCGGACAAGTCATATGCCACTTGGTACCAAATATGATGCAACTGAGCCAAGTAAACTCGGGCACCCAAAATATCAAGCCCTAATTTGGGAGCTCCTCGTCACATCGGCTAAGAAAATTCTCTCGACTTTTTGGGTTCCAGTAAAAATCCAAAATCGGGGGAGAAAAGAGTTCAGCTCCCAAAAGGACCAAAATGCGGGCTTAAAGAATAATGTCAACAATGAAATTCTACACTACGACGACAAGATATCGCTAGTACACGCCATAGACATGGCAAGGACACAGATTTTACACATAAAAAAGTATCCAATACGATGAGACATGACGTGTTGCCTATTTTGAAGCAACCAAGTATCATAGATTCTACAACATACGAATTTTATTTCATTTTTTTGCCTTTTACAAATTAGAGCATATGCCTGTGAGCAGCAATAAAAGTTGCATTCAGTAACAATCATATTTACGTAGCACTAGAAATACCACGGCAACTAAGAGTAAAGAAATGAAAATACTGTCTTGTCCAAAGCAGGTCATTAGGGGTGTTAAAATATCATCAAGTGCAAACAGATCCCCACGCATTGTCACAAATACAGGCGATATTTTGAAAATATAGAGATATTATTGTAATATAAAATTGAAATGGGATTTTCACACATCACGATATTTGTAAAAAAATACAATAAAATGAAAATATCATAAGAAAAATCAAAATAATAAATAGAAAAAATAATTAATCTAAAACAAATATTTTTAACAGTATTTTATATTTATCTTACATTTATTTGTTATTTTAATTACTTACAAAATTAAAATTATTTTCCACAACATTTTCCAGATAATGCCCCTAGAAAACACCAAATTTGGCCAGTAAAAAAAACTACATGATGTAAAAATTCCATACGTATATTCGATTATCTCACGTGGGTAAGATCTTAAATGGAATTAAACTTCCCCATCATTTATGGAAGAAACTAAAACAAGCAGATGAAATTAAGGCTTTAAATTCCAAGGGCTCACAACGAAAATGATGGTAAGCATCTTATGGAGGCATAGCATCTTTTTTAGCAAAGAAAAAGATAGGATATGGAAGAAGGATTCACCCATCGCAGTATACATGGTGTAAAACAATTACCTTATGTATATTCAATTATATAAAGTAGATAAAATCTTAAATGGAATTAAACTTCTCCACTATCTTACAGTCAAAATCCAAATCCATCAATAAAGTTACGGCTCTGAACAAGTGCTCACCATAGAATGATGATATCCATATATTACAATCATCTTATGGAAAAAGCATGGCAATCTTTGTTAGCGAAGAACAAGATATAGGATATAAAATGCATCCAGTAGTTTGCATGAATACATCTAATAACAATATAAATGACATCAAACCTTCTGTATGAGTTTATAGAATATTATACTGGACACTGGGGTTTTACTTGCAAGGTACTCTTGTAATGGACATATCAAACAAGGGACCTGCCCTGTAGTTCAAAAGCATGGACCAGGACCAGGACCAAGATACAGAAGAAACAAAAATGAAGAATGCAGAAGGCATCATATGTACATAATCCAACAGCATTGTATGATTATCAAGCCAAAGATATACACAGTGTCCTAAGAGGCAGGGAACTTGAGCATGCACAAGTAAGTCCACAATTCAATGACCGAAGTTATTGATCTAATAGGACCTGATTGAGATTAGGCCATTCTGCGAGTTTATCCTTGGTAAGAATCAGTTCAAAAGGGAGAAAATTATTAGTTTATTACCAGTTAGGCCTATCAGATCAATGGCACAGATGATTGAACAATGGTACCCACATTCATAAATTTGGCCCTAGTATACAATGCATCCCTGGTAACGGATCATACAGTTCGATTTTAAACTGAGTAGCTATTGATTTGATGACTATGTACCACTTAAAAAAATGGAAATTTTATAATGGAGGAGAAGCGCCTCACCTGGATATTACTTGATAAGGCAAGGATTGCTCTTTCCCACTCATTTTCATGTGTTGCAATATCTGCATGCTCCAAAAGGATGAAGAATTAGCCAGATTATCTATATGATCATCTTTAATTACTAAGTCAAGCAAGTCCTACACACCACGAAAAGTTTAGTTGCTAGTTTGGCAGGCTCGTCCGTTGAGTCTTGGATTAGTTTGTGCAAAAATTTGGCCGCTTCCATTTCAACATGATGAGAAGATGCCATCTTATGAAGCCAACTGCACAGAGAAAATTCAGGCTTCTTCAAAAATAAAAATGTCAGTCATAATCAAATGGACAAAATCTTTTCAATCCAATGCCAAACTCATACTCCACAGGAAGCAACAAGTGTACTTATTTAAATGAAAAAAAAAATAGTTATGTCAAATTGATGCAGCCAGGACGTATCAATGAAGCACTCAAATCCCTCCGCACAGTCGCTCCTGTCCAGTGCAATTTAGACCATGAAAATTTTCCAGGGTAACACAGAGACCCTGACTCACCCAGATTACTAAACCAAATTAGCTTCCTAATTCTCAGGAATGTTAAATATAAAATAGAAATCAAACAATAAGCACCCAAAATTTCTTTATGACCTAAAATAGATATATTCATCGATCTATCATTTATATCGCATGACACCGATCTTATACATTTAATTGGCAACATCACCTTCAACTGAGTTGCATTTTAATATCATTTTTCCAATCATGTTCATATCAATATTTTTGTACCCAGTGTGTTGACAGCAGATTCAATCTCTATAACACGATCAATCCCTTCCGTCGTATCCAGTGGTTTTAACAGCTTCAACTTTAGTCCATAGGGAACGCCATGTTGAGGGGAAAGAAGGCAACCCCGACATTTCGGCTGATCACCTTCACAATGGTAATCGTCCCAATCAGGTTTTCATTCTTGTGATGGTATCATCTTTTTTTATTATATATGGGTATAAATTAATAAGTAATTGGATAATATCTGGGTATAGATAAAAGAAACGCGGAAGGAAAATGAATCATCTATTTCTGAACTTTTTATGATCTGTTCACGCTATATATGTAATATAAACAAAAGATACTTAAAAATACTTCCATCTAAAAAACATACCAGTTAGTCCATACATACAACAACAAGAATACCAATAAAATAAAATAAAAATCAGCAAAACAAACCAACAAAAGGGAGCTCACAAAAAAGACAACAACAGTAGCCCTCTACCTTAAGGCAGACCCGCGCAATAAGAAATCAAAACAAGCTTGATCAGGTACTTTTCACGTCAGGGGCGTAGGTCCTACACTGCAACAATACATCAATGAGGAATCGTGGAATTTGGAGACAGGCAAATTATTTGAAAATAAGCACACTCATCCCACATAGGAGAAAAAAAAATAGTAGAAGACCGAAAAAGTGCACACCAAAAGCAAAAAGGCCACTTTTCGGGCTTTCTTCCAGCTTTGGGGAAAATAAATCAAAACCCCAAACATATAAAAAAAAAAAAAGGGGCCAAAGCAATACATGTTCATGCAACCGTGGACTTCTGAATAAAAAAAGGTGAAATCTTTTCAAATCCGCTACATGGTGGAGATTATGTTAGACGTTACAGACCCAATTCCCAATGTTTCAAAACCTAATTCAGGTCGGGAAAGTAAGAAAGACCGACCTTAATCATTCTTTCAAGAACACAAGAAGGCCAGCACTAAAAGCATATTCAAATTCAATACAATTCAAAATCACGCCTTTAAGAAAACCACCAGCTCAAAAACATGGATACCACTACTTACACCCCCCAATAAAAGAACCCCCAAAACACTACAAATGTAAGCGCTCTCCAAACGCTGAAAACAGACTTCCACGCAAACCTTTTTCTCTCCTTCAAAGCAGCAATTGAAAGATTCTCCGGATTCTTTTACGGAGGAAACGGAGGTGTGGAAGGAAAGGAAAACAAAACCCTAATTTCCATGGCTTCTCTTCTATAGATGTTCGATGTATGCTGGTGTAGAAAAATCCCCTTCCGTCTGGAAGGATTTAATAGGGTTTTCCCTCTGCAACTATTGCATGAATTCGCTAATTCGAAGATGAGATTCGCGAGATTTGAGAGAGGAAATGGGGGATTTGGGGGGTTTTTAGAGTAGAAACCCTCTTTCTACCGCCATGTGAAGCTCTTCTCCAGTTGAATGCTCTCTATCGGGAAAAGCTGATTGACCGACTGTTTGTTGTATTTGCGGGAAATTGAGAGTCTATATGTGAGGGTCTTTATATTGCTTTTTATAAAGTCCGTTTGGGGCCCGCTTTTTAGTTTCATCCAACGGATGAGATTAACGATTGAAGTTGCTTGACTGAATTAGTAAAGAGTGTGGGTCCTCTGTGGCTCGGAAGCAGGGGAAATTAGGGAATTGTTGAAAGTGAGTAGTGACTTCTTGTGATTGATAAACAAAATATCTGATTCGATCAAAATAAATACTTAATTTTAAAAGCTGTGTGGATTTATGATTTACACGACACTATTAATTAAGATTTAGCATATGTAGAATATGTGATTTTTTCGGTCTTTTAATTCATGCAATTTAATTGTGCTCGGATTTATAATATGAGTGGTATTTAATGACGGAATTTATTCAAGCCTCGTATGAGAGGGGAAAGTTTATTTTGTAAGATTTTGATTTTTAATAGATGGAATCATAATTGGGTTGGTGCTGCACCTTAGAGCCTGATGGGTTTTCAATTGATCCTTTTGAGAGTAGCATGGGTGGACACCTTTATATCCTTTCATGGTTGTGAATGGTCAAGGCTCTTCTCATTCTTAGGGACCATTTGAAGGTATTTGTGTGATTTGAAGGGTAAGTATTTTCAAAGACATTTGATCTTGATGTACGAGAGGGCTCAAAATATACCAAGGGAGGAGAAAGGTCGATAATGATGTTGTGTGATCACAATTAAGATTAGGAAATCAATTTTGGATATGAGTTCGGGTTTGGCAGGATCATGATTCTCTTTAATTTGTCATTATTTTTTATTTCCTTTCTTCATCTCTCTCAATTGCTTTCATAATTGCCTTTCTTAATTCTCTTTTCTCCTCAAATTCATTCGGTAATGACGGCATAGTTAAATGGAGAATAATGATATAATTTAATTAAGAATAATACTATCTTAATTCTCTTTAATGTCTTTCAAATTGGGTGGGATGGAATAAAACAAGTGATAAAGAGGTGGACTTCCATGCTGTTTATTTTCTTCTTTTTCTACTAATCAAACAAGTAGTGGTGGAAGAAAAAAAGTTACGTGGAAAATAACAAGACAAAGATGGTGGGGTGATGGTCATGAAAGATAAAATAGCCGAAATGGCAGCAATTTTACTTTTTCCTGCAACATATGTTGAGGGTAGGGCTTGGACAACCCTAAACCTAGACTTGGACAGCCCTACGTGTCAAGCTCCATTAGATCGCTGAATAGTAAATGTGTTTCTTCGTATGTTTCATTCTAATAAAATGGTTAATCTATATGGGATTTTGCACTTCTTCGTGAATTTAATTTAAATGGGTGTGGGGAAAAGCAATCCCACCTCTTAATAAATAAAAACCTTACCAGATGAATTTGATATTATATTACTATTATTTTCTTTTTGCTCTAGTGTAAATTGGAGACCCACTCGCATTTTACCCAAGCCCCCAACCATCAATGTACAACTCTCAATTGAACGCTCTATAAGAATACAATACTCGTTACTCAAAAAATCCCATAAAATAAGAGCTTTTATTTTTCTTGAAACCTCGAGAACAGGGGTAGAACAAATTTCTTGTAAGACTGCTAACTTGTGGGTCAGACTTAGATGATGCTCGGTGGCTGACTCAGGATTTTCGTTTGAGGTAGGCTTGAATAAATAATATTTTTTATTCAAAACGATCACCTGAAATATGAGTTTTAGTGATGGCCAAACTGAAAAGTGTCACCTGAGTTTTAAAAGCTCTTAAAAAAATCATACTAGTTTTTATAACAACATATGAGATAAGTGAACCAACGCTATGTCAAGCTCTTTATTCTCACTCTTCTATCATTCTAAAACGAAGCCCTCTTTTGAGATAAATGAACCCAAAACAACCATTGGCCAGCTCTTCTTACCCATTGTATATAACTAAATAAAAATAAAGAATATGACCAAAATAAAGGTGTTAATCAGTAGGGCTGAACTTGAAAATGACGCTAGGTTGACCCCATGAGCTGAATCACATTCCATTATAAGCATAGAAATTGAAAGGCAAAGTCGTGTTGGAAATAAAATATTCACTCATTGCTCGTAAAGATTTAGGTCTGATTAGGGGGCCATATTTTCCAAATGTGTCAAAATGTAATCTAATCTAAATGAACACAGTATGATAACCATGCCCCGCCTAATGGGTCAATTTGCATTATTTTGACTAGTTGAATATGATTATCACCAAATTGTGGGTTTTGAGTAATTTGTGGAATATATATATATAATCCAGCCAATAAATATGTGGTTCACGATTATATGATCCAAATCATTAATGTTCTCATACTCACGGCAATCATTAATACATTCAATTTCATATCTTTTACATTTTAATAGATTTTGAGAATTTTGTTAAATACATTCAAATAATCCAAATGCATTTCAACCGCTTAATGTACTTTAATAATCTAAAAGTGAAAATAAAATTTTTGAGAAACATGATGAAGTGTTGAACGATCCCAAATTTTGAAGTACTGTTTTGAAATAAAAAGAAGAAAAGGAAAAAATACACTGATTCGGTTATGTCTTATAGTGAATTAGAGAGATGTTAAAAGAGATCTTTTGTAGATCTTGAAGTGAACCACCTAGTTTGCGCTTATGTGCAATTTGTTTGTTTTCAACTATATAAAATTATTTTAAAATTTTATGTTTTATGTGCAAAAAATTGCCACACAACCGATGGAAAATAAGCCGCATAGAAAATTCGAGTGATTTTCCTCATGTTAGGCAAATGTGCCTCCAAAGACTTCATGTCAGTATGGTAACAAGAGAAGGTGTTAGACAAAATATGAAAATGCAAAGACGATAATATTAGAAGTTTAAAAAATATATAGACGTTTAGAAGATAAAAATGATATAGGAAAAAAAAAGAAGCAAAATGACAGTGTGCACACGAAAGCATGAAAACTGAACAAATAAGGGTACGTACCTATAGAGGGTTTTCGAGAATGAAAGGAAAAATGGGAAGCATTGGTGGCACCACATCGCTAGAAACACCTACCCAGAGAGGGACAACAACGGCATGCCAATGCCATTACGTGAGTGTTGTTTAGGGGTCTCTTCCAATTTGGGGATTTTTTAGAGGGATAAAGAGTTTGGGAAAACAGATGGGGACTGGACAAAAATAAAATTTTAAGTGGGGGTTGATTGGCTTTAGAGACGTCATGGGAGTTTTTCCAGCCCTAGACCCCTGTACGAGTATCCGCCCTTGACGATATTGGACCCAACTCATCCAAATCCTCCTATTTTGTTATCTATATATGTGGATTTATTAGAATATGGATATGAATTTATTTGAATATGATTTTTATGTGATTATTTGTTGCCTTTTTTATCTAGTGATTCTTATGTAATTTGTGTAAATAAGCCTGACATGATTCTTATATTTTTTTTTAATTCATTTTTTCAACGTCTTATATGCACATAGAGTTGTATATATGGATTTTATATAAGCATATATGTAGGTCTATTTGAGCATGATGTTTATGTGATTGTTTTGAGGTTTTTTCATGGCACAATATTGCTTCTCTATGGTTATTAGGTTGGCGTTTTGCCTCATATTCATGTTTAAAACTAATGACCCACCTCTTGGATGAGCTACAACAATGAAAACAAAGTTATGGAAAACTCAACAGCGCACCGTAAAATAAATCACAAGACAAATTTTTTTTTTTCATTCCTCTCTTAGATAAGGTTGATTTGTTTGTTCCGTATTTAATTAATGAGACTCGAGTCAATTGTATTTTTATTAAGAAAGAGATTTTACACAGTTGACAAATGTGGATTTGATGAAATAATAGATTCGGGTTTCATAGAAATATGGGATCCAAACTCTTTTATCAAGGGCCTAGTTTATGGGTTCAAGAAAAATTTTAACCAATACTATCAAATAGTCTCATTTTCTTCCAACAATAAATGATGATCCAACAATCATCCAATTGAATAAGATTGTTGAGTAAAGTAAGATTTTAATTTGTTGTTGCCCATTCTCAACAATAGGTATGTCAAACGAGCCGTCCTGGCCCGCCCCAACCTCGGGCCGCCAAATGAAACAAGCCGTGCCGGCCCGGCACGGATCTTTCAATTTTTTTTTCCAATTCTTTTTTCGTCTTTTCGATATTAAAATTAAAAATTAGAGCATAAGCACGGAGAATGACAAAGATATTTAAGCGGTTCGGTCAAACTCGACCTACTCATGTTCAAATAATTAATATTAATTCAACAAAAAATCTTTTTTAAAAGCCTTATTCTTTCACCTAAATTTATATTTATTATAGATGGGGCTGTATATATAGGGGTTAGTCGGGACCTAATATCGGATTAGACACATTAAAAAAAGATCCTTGTGAATCAAAGACGAGAACCATGGTCTGAGGCACAAGTGAAGAGACCAAACTATACTTACAATCATAATAAAAGTAAAAGTAACATTATATATATATTTTTGTGGTTACCATTATAAGTTTATAACTATTGATCGGGCCAGGGAAGAATATTAGAAAGGGATGTAATTTGGGTTAATAAATTTAGGTTTTGTTTCAATTGGACCTAAGTTCCCAACCTATTAACTCGCATGGCTGGTCGTGCCAAATGGGCTAACGGGCTCAGGCTCCTAGGCCCAGCACGGGCCATGTCGCCGGCGGGCCATGGGCCACTGATTTCGGCCCGGCCCATTTGACATACCTATGTGAGCAATATGACAGGGCAGGGCCTGGGCTTGGGCTTGGACAACTCGGTCCAGCCCAGACCGGCCCGGACCTTTTGACATTCTTTCGTGCCCGCAACCCATTCTACAACTCGATGGTCGACACTCTTCTGCAACTCAAACTTTCGTAAGCCCTCTCTTTCTCATGCATAAGCTTTTCTCTAAAACCCATGGGATCCTTCAAATCCTCAGAGTCGAATCCAAAACCCCCAAATCTTTCCACCCCATTTCATATTTCCACTATTCCAAGAACACCCAAACCCCCGATTCCAAGCTTACACTCGCTTTAAAGGAAATCGAAGAGACCCAGTCACTAAAACTCATAGAAGACGAAGGAGAAGAAGCAAAGGAATCCCAGATTCAAAGAAGGCTCCTTTCACATTCATCGTCGCCAAACGATTCCAAAGTTGAGATTTTTCATCCATGGCCCGAGTGGGTAGAGCTCATGGAAAGCCTCTTGAAGAAAGACTACTTTGTGGGCGGTGCCGAAAATGGGTTCCATTTTTCTCGAGGAGATATGGGTTTGAAGGAGTCAAACCGAATTCGAACTGGGTGCTTGAATTTCGCCCGTGACCGGTTCGATCTCATAAGGTATTGGTCAATAGCTAAAACCCATTTGCTTTTCTATTGGATTGGAGTGGTTTTTTTTTTTTTTTTTCCTTGGTGTTTTAGAATCCGATAACGTATTCGTGCTGGCTTCTTAGTGTTATCAAAGGGTTTGCTTGTGTTTAGGAATGTGATTGTTGAGTCCAATGTAACTTTGCTTAATTATGATATATATGTTCACCTTCCAACTTTGCTTCATACTTGCATTTAGGTAGTCTTGACTCTTGAATATTGTCGTTTTAATTGGATTATTAAATCAAGTTGAGTTTTGGTTAATGTTGTCAAATGGGTATTGCTTAATTTGACTATGCCTTTTTGGGTTTAAAAATTTTGGATTATGGAGGTTATGTGTAAGTCTCAGTTGGTATATTCAGATGTACGTGCGAATGAAACGATATTTTGTTCGTGTCTTCATGTTGGGTTGTAGGACTTTGTAGCATTTCAATTGATACTACGGAACATCTATTAATTTATGCAGTGTTTAGGGGTCTCAAGGAGTGAATTACTATCAGTATTTGGAGTCGGGGTTTGAAACTTTATGATTTGAATTTTGCGGGCTTCACATTATGATATTCAATTTCAATGTGCATCTCACATTTTTAAATGAAATTGGCGTGTGCCTGTGATGATTTCTATTACTGCGATGAATCTTTTATGTTAAGGTGATTGCCAAGGCAAAAGTTGTGAAGGAGATAGGCAAAAGTAGTGAAGCTAGGGTTTTGGAAAAGATTAGGGTGGGGATGATAAAAGTAGGGGCGGATCCAGGACTTCTAATCTGGGGGGCTGCACTTAAGTTACACTAAAAAAATTCTTTGGGCTAAGATAAAACTTTTATTGAAATGTTGTCAAACTTTATAAGAAACATAAATGTTTCAGACATCATCCAAAGAGAAAATCATGAGGAGTTAGAAAACCCACCAGAAAAAACCCAACAAAACCCATGTTTCAGTCATCATCCAAAGGGAGAATGATAAGGAGGAGAAAACCCACAAGAAAGGTGGGGGGAACCATGTTTCAGTCATCAAACACATGAAAAGGGGAAAAAAGAAAGAAAAGAAAAATCCATCTTAAAAAACCCAACAAAAAGCATGTTTCAGTCATCAACCACGTGAAAAAGGGAAGAAGAATGGAAGATTTGGGAGGCAATGAACCTGAATAGGAGACAAATTTCTCTGATAAAACACAGTCGCTTTATCTTGAGACTCCCCAAGTTTCTTACAAATGTTGTTAAAACCATGGCTTTTGTTACTAATCAAAGGAGGATCACCAACAGTGTGCTCATTTTAACATATTCAATAAGGAAGCTTGGTATCTGCCAAAATTAAAAATTTAGTTTTTTTTTTTTGGCTGAAATCTTGGGTGGGCTGCAGCCACCCCCGGCCCCCCCCCTTCATCCGCCCCTGGATAAAAGGATCTTTTAGGAAAAAAAGATGAACTATTGGTGGAACTTCATTTTTGTTATCCCTCTCTCTTTCCTCGAAGTCTTCGAGTTGATCAGTTAGACAGTTACATAATGTTGCCTAATTGGATCATTGTTTTTTCCTATGGGCTGTTCAAGGTATGTCCTGCTGATTGTTTGGTTCATATGTTATTCATGGTCTTGGATCTTGTCTAGCTCGACTGATATGGGTATTATATATTGTGATTTTCTTGAATTGTTGTAACAAAGTATTTTAGCCAACGAACTTAAATGTTAATGGTATTTAGACTCTCCCTGGTATGTTTCAGACAAAGATTCAAACTTACAGTGTGGCATAAGTTATACCAGTGAGAAATTATGGTTTCAGTAGGGGTTTAGCTGAAACTGATAGAAAAGGAGTTTTGGTTCACACACACACATATATTTGATACGTAACATTACTAGAACCCCAACCTCATTGTTGTAACACGAGCAACTGCAAATTACGCTATAGGCTCTAGTAATTTTGATTTGTAGTGCAAAAATGGAGCATAGTTGGGACAAGGCTTTGATGTTAATGAGTGCAAAAATGGAGCAATTGGTAACTTGAGGCATAAAATGCTGAAACAACAAGCTTGCTTCTGAGTTGATGGAAGCTAATACTTTCATTTCTCCATCATGTTTAAGCTCTTGATCATCGCCAGTCCACCTGGTAACTTTCATCTGCAAGAATGATTCGTGTGGATTTGAGTCAGCTGACTAATAATGCTGTAAATAAGTGTTGGAACATTGCAAATTGATGTAGCTTGATTAAAATGTTAGGTTGAAAGGGCCAGGTATGGACTATCCCTAGGGCCTGTTTGGATAAATGAGGAGTGAAGTATAATGAAGTGAATTTCACATGTGGAGTGGAGTGGAAGAGAAGTAGGTTGAATTTAAAGTAGTGTGCTTCACTTCACTCCATTTGGATGCTTATTTTGAAGTTAAGGTTTGGAGTAGAATCCACTTTTACTCGAGGAAATATAAGTATTTAGAGTTGGAAGTGAAATAGAGTGCATGTGGCTCACAACATCACTTCATCTATCGGCCAGACTCATCCAAACAGGGTAGAGTTGAAATTTTAGACTGTTAGGGCCCATTTAACTTCACTCTATTCTATTTTTTGCTTATCCAAACAGGCCCTAAAGAAATAATGGCTGGTGAGCTGAGGATCCCTCAATTATCAAATTTAAAAGAATGGATCAATCAAGTTGTTTTGTTCTGGACATAGAATAGGGCTGACCCAAGTTTTCTAAATTTCATTGAAAATTATACTTTTGAACTCTATGTAGATATTTTCCTTGAAACGCGTCAGTTTTGTCTGTCCGCCTATACCTATTGCTTGTATGAAAGAATTATAGAAGCTTCCAGATCTGTATGATTCTTCTCATAAATCTTCTCTCTCAATCAGCATGTTTTTTCAAGTAATTTTGGGTATGTTAGAACCCTCTATATGACGATCCTAGCTGTTTGATTGTGGCCTGTGCTTGGATGATTACGGGTTACGACCGACTGTGTTGGCATCTTCTTACCAACGAGGGGGCCTCGAGTCACCAAAAGGGGGCTCTACCATTTAAACAAATGCTACCAAGTGATTGAACATTAGCTGTTCAGAGTAACCTGAATAAAAATATAGCATCCTTTCAAATTTGAGCATCTTTTTTCCTTCTATTAAGTCATTTTTGCCCTGTAAGTTATGTAGGTTGAAAGCTGAAGCATCATTTTAGTTTGGTAGTATGGCTATACATGTTTGAAAATGTCAATGCTTACACCCATACCATCTCTGCAGATACTTCTCCAGGAAAGACATTCGCGTAATTGTGGGATCTGGATGCCCTAGCTTAGACAGGAAAGTCGTCAATTCTGGGAAGCGTTTGAGAGCTCATGTGGGCATTGATGAAGGAAATGTATGGGCCTCAATCATTCGCATGTCTAATTAACTTCTATGATGTTATAATTGTTGTTTCAAACATTTGCCTAGTTACTCTCTCTCTCTCTCTATATATATATATATTTATTCTATTTTGATAAGGTAGACCATTGATGCTAAGCTTAGGTGTGTCCAACTGTCCATTTCCCAGTATGTACATGTTCAAGATCTGAACTGTCCGTCAGAGGGGTGCCGCTGTTTGTATTCCCTGGGCTGAAAAGTTAGGCTTTATCCATTCATCATCAAGTGGGTCATACATGCATGCTGAAGCCTGAAAGTGTACTGTGGAGCACCTTTTTATTTATTTATAATTAAGCCTTCAATTTGTTTAATATGGCCCACTGGAAGCATGGTACTTGGGCCAGGGGACATGGGCTCATAAACTATGGGACTGATCTAATGGATTGCACAGATGACACACACTTAGGCTTTAGTTGATTGATGAGCCATTTTACCAATATTCTCAAGCGTATGTGTAGGTTTGCAGCTCATGTAATTTAAGAGGAAGCTGTGAGCGGGCATATGTGAAGGCACGTGAGGATGAAGGCGGGAGGACTGTTGATGTCATGCGCATTTTGTTGACATATGGGCTTGATCCTATCACTGGCTCCGTAGAGAATGAACCATGCCTAAACAAAACCATCAAAGAATCAGTTAGGAGGCTTTTGAAGGAAATGACAGAATTTAGCACCAGGGAACTTAGCTCCAGTCCTCCAAAGATGCCCTCAAAAAGGATTCCATTTAAGCTAGAGTACTCAAATCAGCAGCAGCTGCCGAAAGATCAAATTGATGTTCCTATGAAGCAAGGCGACTGGATTTGCCCAAAGTACTTGCATTGCCAACATTGATCATTTTGATTATTTGATATCAGTGCCAGTCATCACTCTTCTCTAATGAAAGATCATTTCCTCTTTTTTTTTTTTGGTAGGTGCAACTTTGTAAATTTCGCCAGAAACATCAAATGCTTGCGCTGTGATGGAGTGTCCCAAGAGAGGCTCAAAAACCTTAGGGAGGATCGTGATCATCTTCCAATGAAGAAGGGAGACTGGATATGTGATAAGTAAGATCCTCTCAAATCTTTCAGCGATGCTTATATAATTCTGTCTGGATGAATTATGTGGTTCTCAGTGATCATAGCTGATCGGATGGCCCCAATGTCCGTAAACACCTTACATTGGAAGATCCTAGCTACCCATAACCTTTGTTCTTTAATTGTCTTCTCTGTGAATGTGGACAAATGCTGTGTTCTTTATTGTCTATTTTTGGGTAATTCATAGCATGATTCAGACTCTTCAATCTTTCTTAGGCATTTTGGATCAATGGTCTTGTTCACCAAACCTTTTGATCACTGGCAATGACTCCGTGGCGATAGACACTATCTATATCTTGGGGCCAGGATCATTTCATTCTTCACATGTTTATAGACTGTCCTTTGTGATCCGAATTTATTAATTTTACAGATGCAATTTCTTGAACTTTGCCAAGAATACAAGATGCTTGCAGTGTAAAGAGAAGCCTTCAATGCGTCAGCTCGGTCCTGGGGAATGGGAATGTGTCTCGTAAGTTTTTCTACTAATACCCACCCTATCAATAGGAGCGTTTATGTTTGTGTGCGCGCGTATGGGTGGGGGTGTCCGTGGGTGGGTGTCCATCAAGTTGGCCCTTGCGCGCCCACCTTCAATGGTAAAATCAACATGTACCTGTTGGGGCTGCATATTTGTGTAGGTAATCTCCATATGCTTCTAAAATATTGAAGAACTTGCATAATGCAATCCAAATTGTTTTACAGGTGCAATTACATCAACTTTAGAAGAAACATGGTATGCTTGAAGTGCGATTGGAAACGACCGAAAGCATCAAACAGCTCAGACAGTTTTGCTCAATTCCGACATGAAAGTGAAGACCACCATCAGAGCTCCAGGATGACATTTGTAAGAAACAACAATGAAGTAAACAGTAGGCGTTTCCTCAGATCAGAGAACCAAAGCCGCGAAGAAGACACTGACTTCTGGAGTGATGATGATTCGAGCTCGCATGGTGATTATTGCGAATTTGAAGATTTTCCTATATTGGGAGGGAAGAGTGCTGTTTCACAGGACCCACATGAGAGGGAAAGATGGAAGGATGAGATGTCAAGGAGGAGCAAAGGTGTTTCAGGGGTGAGAAAAAGAAGTGATGACGGTGATTTGGGTCCGGCCACTTTCCCAAGAAGCTTTCAGTTTGGTGATTCTGATGATGATGAGATGGAAGGCTGGTTTCGCTGTGAAAGTAAGATTGAAAACAGAGAGTCCTGTGAACGTGCCTGATGTTTTACAAAATTGCACCATTTTTAATAGGTTGGGAGAATGGAAGGAGGGGATTATTTGAAGTGGGGAAGAACAGCATTTGGAGTATGATGAAATGATCCAATGGGCCTCACTGTGGCTAGGGAATGCTACAAAATATCTAGCTGTCCAATGGTTGATCTATGGATAGATTGTTAAAACAAGCAAGATATGGCAACTGTATTGTGACAGGAGGCCGAGGTGGATGGATAGGACTCGCCACACCCACACGCACAAAATCAATAGTCTTGACACCCACGAAATCAATAGTCTTGACCACCAATCACATGGCCACACTATGCGCGCTGGAATACTATGAAAGGCTCATCGCATCTGGACTGTACAACTCTTTAAGGCTATTCTCAAAGTTTTATTCATTTCATTCATGTATTTATGAAACTTAAAAAGTAGAACAGTAGTACTATCACATGATTTTTCTTTTTCTTTTTTTGAAAGTTGTATCTGAACAATGATCCTCATTATATTTATATAGAAGAAAGTGCTTACTTATTGTTTGGACTTTCCTTTGGTGGGCTTCACCCAAGATTATGATGGTCCATTCATTGTGGGGTTCTGTCAAATGTTCGATCTACTAGCACATAAGCCATACTGTAGTTTCTATTATAACTTTTGCTTGCATTTGCCTGGGGCTCAACTTTTCCCGGTGACATGTCCAAAATTTTCAGTTCGTCGCCCTATAGAACATTGGATGCTTCTCTTATCCATCAATCAGTGGTTGATCATGTGGTCTCCATGTGATGAAAGCCAAATCAAGTTTCATTGGGAAACTTTCCAAAAGAGTCATTCAATGTTGGCAGCCATGTAGTCGAACTTCCTCAGATTGATTGCAATTAATTACTTGAATGAGCTGCATGGTTGAATCTTGGGATGTTTTTCATAATCCATTTCGACACGTCTGCTTGAACCATTCAAGCAATGGATGATGTGTTTTTGCCATCCTTGGAAGTGCTCGTGATAACATTCCTGCGAGGATAAACTGAAGGGCCAAGGCAAGGATGGATTATTTCTGCTCATCCTACATGGGGTTGATATCGGCTCTTCTCTAAGCATATTTGCGCGTTCCATCAGTGGCAGTGAATGCAAACTAACCTGTAAATGCTAGATTTGTGAGATTGAACGTCCAGTGATTACTACACTTCGGATAGAAGACTACTTTGCCAAGACACTTCACCTCTCTTAACTAAGGTTCAGATAATAAGCCATACCAGTCGATGCTGATTCAAAACTTTATAACAAGAGTTTGATCCTCAATTTAAAGTCTCAAATGGATCAAGACCTCCTGTGGAAGATGAAGTATATAGATTGAAAGTGGCACTAACATCATATCATATTAAAGTTCACTGTACTTTTCATCATCTGTCATCCTCTAAGCCTAATGCCTGATGGCAAACATCATCAAGCGACAGGTCTCTTACAACTAGATGATGGCCCTTACATCATATCATATTAAATATCACATCTAACTAAGCTGTCGATTTGCTTACCAAAAAAACTAAGCCGTCTATTTCATTATCAGTCATCATGGCAAACATTATCAAGCGACAAGTCTAGTCTCTTTCAAGTTGTTTGGTGGGGCTGATCACTGATGCGAGTTCAAAGCTGAAACTCTAGTAGAAGTGTGCCTTTGGTGTCTGGTTCGAAGTCCCAAAAATGATACTTACGTGATATGTTGAGCTATGTTGAGTCAGGGGAGTCTGTTACTCCACAGCTGGAACCCACTTACTAAAAATTTTAACAATTGATAACAATTGCTCGGTATCTCCAAATTTACTGTAGGGGTTGCACCTTCCATGAGATTGCCCGTTTGATTAAAATCATGATTATCACAATCTTTTGAATCTTTCATCATTTTTTTTTATCAAACCGTCAATCTCAGTGGCATCAACTCCCATTGGTGTAAAATTAAAAGATGACCCGATACACTTGGAGGGTTTAATTTGGAGATAGCTTTTCATGAGTGTTGGTTCGTTGGCAAAGGTGTAGGTTTGCTCTTCATGTCTATCGTCTACGCATTTCAAATTTATCTACTTGTGGGTGTTGGGGGCTCATGCATGGGCATCGGGGGTAAGTCCAGTTTAGTCAAATATCACATGATACCTCGTGAGAAAAATAAATAATAAAAGAGGATTTAATTTTATCTGCTAATATTTATGAGGTGGGCCCTGCTGATGAGTTCCACTCCTTCAACTCAACTCAGAAAGAATTTCTCTGAAGTCTCACACACTCAGTGACTCAGATGATCCGGACTCGTGGCTTAGATTTTTAGGAAGGTAGTACTCCACACGTTGAGATATCTGCGTACCCTGTGCCGTCTGGTCGGGATTGGTGATACTTATAATGGTAGCCGACTAGCACTTGAATCTCCCTCACCCTCTTCTTCTTCCAAACTTCTCTTCTGCAATTGGAGTCGGTTCTCTCCAACAGAAATCAGCTTCGAATCACAGCAACCTCTCCAAGCTCTCTTTCTCTCTCTCTTGAAAGGAAGAAACCCTAGCTTTCTCTTCCTGAAATGGGCTCAGAAGGATCGATAGTAGTTGGTAAGTGTCAATTCATTTGCTATTTGCTCATTGTAATTCCAATTGAGTTCTTTCATGTTCTGGGGTTTGATTTGCATTGTGAAATGGCCTAGGTTTAGACAGAATTTTTTTTTTTTTGCTTCTTCTTTTGATGATCGCAGATTAGATTCAGAATGATTTGTGATATATTGTGAAATTACCAAATCGTAGTCTTTTTCGCATTCGGACTATCGGTTTTTGGGTTTTAATCTCTTGTTGCACATTTGTCTGGTTTGCGAAATTGATTGGATTTGTTGGGATTTCTGCTTTGAGAAATGATGTTGGGAATTATAGCTGACATGAATTGTGTATAGATTTAAAGGAATTGATGGGTCATGGTAAGGAATTCTCCAAAATATTTCCATGTTAGATGGTGTATTTGGGGACTGCTGTGGCCTATCGTTTTGTTCTTAATTGTATGCTTATAGACTACTTGCTTATTCAGGTGACTTCTAGTGATTATGTTGTACATTTTGTTTGTCACTAATAACTATAGGTGCATTGCATATATCTAGGATCCAAGTTGGTTTGAATGTGACATGTATTGGCCCAACCCAAACTGCTCCATTAGATGCTTGGAAGTTGAAAATGATACTTATCTGGAAACTCCATCCCCCCTAAGAGGTTACCCATCACTTCCTAGTTCCTTCTTTTCTTTTTTTTTATAAATAGCATTCATCAGGTGTTTGTACTATTTATAAAGAACCAATGAGTGATAGGCTGTTAGCCCATGGTTACCTGATTTTGCGAAATTATGTGAGAAAAAGTGTGCAAGTAATATCTGATTTTGCGACATCTGTATGGTATTTACATTGAAGTGTGAAGCAAGTGCTAGAAATGGGATTTGGAAACCAGTATTTGCAAAGGGAAACATTATTCTCAGTAGTTGCGAATTAAGTTCAACCCGCAGATCTTCCTTTTTCAGAAAATTTTGGACCATTGGAAGCGAGATTTTCTTCAAAAGAAACCAAGTAAGGCTTGCAAATTGACGTGCTTTTTATCTGGAATTACATGTATTGCATCACATACAAGGAATGCCTTTGTGTAGTAGAAGATGGAATCGATTCAAGGATTGAAACGCAAGCTGAGCTTGATGTTTGACTCCCAAGATTGAAAGATTAAGAGGATTTAACCGGAAAAATCCCCTTAGACTTTTCAAAAGCCCAACCGCCACCAACCTCTTGTATAGACCATAGGAATCCCAAAGGCCCTGTTTCCCAAAGATGATCTTTTTTTCTCTTAGCATGGATATCCCTGCTCCTTTTACTTTAAAAGGTTCCCAAAACTCTTCTCCCATTTTCATTCTTTTCCCCTTTTTCTCTGAGCAAGGACTCATCGAAGAAGATAAGCAGTAGCTATCAAGAAGAAAAGTTCAAATCCAAAACCCCCTATATCTTCTCCATACTTTTACCTTAAAATAGTCCCAAAACCCTTTTCCATTTTTGTTATTTTCCCCATTTGCTCTGAGCAAGGACTCTTTGAAGAAGAGAAGAAGCAGCTATCAAGAAGAGAAGTCCAAATCCAAAACCCCCATATCTTCTCCATACAACATATGTAACACGCACTCATTTTAGATAGGGCTGTAAAGTGAAAGTGGGGTTGCAGAGAGATTTGTCCGGATTCCAAAAAAGGCAAATAGGAAAAGGGAGTTCAACATTCTTTATGTTACAATGAACGACGAATGGGGATATCCCCACTCATTTACTTAGAATGAACTGCGATATCCCCGCTCAGCGCCAAAAGCAAAAAAAAATGAAAAAAACTGGCGGGAGGACCAAACTGGTCTATACAAGAGGTTGATGGCGGTTTGGGCTTTTGATAGGTCTAAGGGGATTTTTTCGGTTAAATCCTCAAAGATTAATGAAACCACAAATAAAAAGGGGAATTTCTGATAACTTTATTGATAATTAAAAGTGTGAATGAAGAGAGAGACTACCCCCTTTTATAGAGGGAGGGTTTGGGGATCAGTCCTATTTGGGAAACCTTCTAACCTAAAACTTCTTCTAGGGTTTCTATTTTATTCTAGCTTCCAAATAGAAATTTGCTACAACTCTTTTCATAAAAGTTAAGTAAAACAAGATATTTACTAAGCTAGGCCCCGTACTTCCTAACAATTAAAAATCCTAAACTTGCTAAACAAATACAAGTGGACCCCTTAATCCCTGTCAAAGTTTGCACATAAGAAAGTAAGCTCCACTTGTGCTAATGGCCATGTGGATCTTATGAAGGTTTGTGGGCCTGCTGAGTTTTCTACCTGACATGGTTTTTGGGCCTGTGCAGCTTATGGGCCTGCTGGGTTTGAGGCCCAGTGACTTGTGGGGCTTGATCCAATTGTGATGTGGGCTTGGCCTGCATCACTTTGCATTTTGTAACTAAAACGTAACATAACTTCCATGTATAAAAATGATTGGGTTTTGTGCTGATTGATTTGCAGTTCCTCGGAACTTCAGATTGCTAGAGGAGCTTGAGAGAGGGGAGAAGGGAATTGGTGATGGAACTGTCAGCTATGGAATGGATGACGCCGACGACATACAGATGCGATCCTGGACTGGAACTATTATCGGTCCCCATAATGTATGTTTTCCTCTGATCCTTCATATTAATCATCACTGAAAAGAGGAAATATTGGGTCTCTTGCCTCAGCAGATGTACTGTTTACTATCGTGAGAAAATAATTATACACAGCTGTGTAAAATATATCCTTTTCTATGAATTTATTGCACTGCTGAACAGGCCCTAAGTTGTCCAATTTCTTGCAATTGGACCTTATGGTTCTGTTATTTACAACATTGATCCAGTGGTCATTCTGTTGATGGAGATGCCCTGATTCTACCAGAATAGATGACGCTCCTATTTTTGGCCTTCCTTATCTTCATTAAATGCAGACAATTGCCGTATTATTTTCTTACCACCTACTTGTAGGCTAAAGATGGTAAGATTATAATCTTCCAGTATGGGACATTTAGGTGGGGAGAATTTGTTTTCCATTCAATCAGGCCTGCATCATTGAACCTTGGACATCACATGTTTAGAATGGAATTCCTCTGTGAACTATATATATTTGGAAAGATGCAGGACCTAATAAGTAATAACTCATTTGGTCATTAGTTAGGCTTTACATTGTCCTCTTTTGCTTAATCTTGCCATGTTTGTTTCCAGTTCATTTCATTTTGAAAGAGTGTGAATATTCATTTGCCATTTCAGACTGTCCACGAGGGCCGCATATATCAGTTGAAACTGTTCTGCGACAAAGATTACCCAGATATACCACCAACAGTGAAATTTCAGACACGGATAAACATGGCCTGCGTGAATGAGGACACCGGAGTGGTACTACCCAAAATCTAATTATATCTTCTCTTTTTTAGCTTGGAAAAAAAATGCATTTTCTAGCTTATGCTGCTACAATTGAGCAGGTTGAACCCGCCCTTTTTCCAATGCTTGCTGATTGGCGAAGAGAGTGCACAATGGAGGACGTATTGGTCCAGTTGAAGAAAGAAATGTCATCAACTCAGAACCGGAAGCTGGTCCAGCCTCCTGATGGTTATTTTTCATTTGATTCTTTTGAGTTTTTATTTTATAGAAAATCCTCTAATGATTTATATAACTGTTCAACTGCAAAATTTACATTTTTCATACTTTCCAAGTGTCTTCACTATTGACACAAGAAAAGGTTGCCATGGTCCTAGGTTGTTAGTTTAAATTACATTAAACAGCAGACAAGCCTAGATCCAACAAATACACAGGAGTTTCCAAGAAAGGTCTTGTATAGGTCCAGTTGGAACACCTGTAAATCACTTATCACAGTATACAAATAAGACTATTAGATATTCAACATACCACATTTATAAATCAGCTCTGAAGCACATCTGCCCTAACTCATGTATGAAGCTGTTCAGATCGAATAAGGCTAGGATCACTAGGATTTTGGCTTCCTTAAATATATCTTTAAAATTTGCCAACACACTCATGGTTGAGCGGTGCTAGCACCTTGTATCATGGAAATGCCTGGCATCTATCCCTGGGTCCTCAATAGTATCACTCCCATACCAGTAAGCAGTAGCCCAATGTTACACCATAAAAAAAAAAAAACCTTTTTTCCACAATGACAAGTTTAACCAAAATATTCATGCATATAAAGCTCATCACTCACAAGTGAGCAGTAGAGGATTAAGCTATAGAATAGGTGTAGACAGTAGATTTGGCCCAAACCTGGACTAGAATTGCATGTTCCACATGGGTGTGGTTTCTACATCCAAACCGAGAAATCTTTAATGTCAATGAAGAAATAATAACCGGGGGAGATCCAGTTTTTATACAAGTCTTTATAATCTTCTCAATTATGAACAACCCTAGGACAATCTATTCCATCAGGCCGCCTTTACATCATTAGAAGGTGTTTGAGACTTTCGGTCTTTTGCCTAAACAACCCAACTACTAAGCTGCTGTTTTAAAACTAGAAGCACTGGTTGGTAGGTACTGAAGAAATAGTATTACCTGATTAAAATCCTTTGTGAACATAGAATTAAATTGGGTTATTCTTAGAACGCCCAGCCTGGCTTAATGGTGTGAAAAAAAACGTTGCTTTTATATTCTGTGTGATGAAAAGAAGTGGTAAATCTAATCTAAACCATTCATCCTTAAAAATCTAGCATGAGATGTTTTAATCTCAGAACATTTAAAGGAAATAATGATAAAAAAAAACCCTTGAGACTTAATGAACCAAGGAACTAAATATCCTAGAAAGGGAACTCTTATCTACCCTCTCTTAAAAAGTGGGTCATAACTTTCCTAACAACAGCAAATGTTGCACTAACTTAGGCTATAAAGTTGGAATGGTAACTAAGTATTCTCATCAAATGCATGCAATTTCCTGCCATTCAGACATTGTTTGGTTATCTGTATGGCATATTTGGTCCCTGGTACCAATTGTAGTACAAGACTGAAAATTGAGACGATTGATGTCTCGGATCAACGTGCACAAACCTGAGACCTTAATTGAGAGTTCTCAAAATGTCGGCTGCATCAGTCTATCCACACTGGGTCCATCAATTTGATGGAACGGTTTAATGAACTGATGCTCTTGCTTTGTTAGACTCAAGGACTGTGCATACCAGTCATCCTTGACCAAGGTCCATCACAACTCACAACACTACTGCAACTTACCTTGACCAAGGTTCATCACAATTCACAACACTACTGCAACTTTCTCCGCAGTGCTGCTCTGTTGAATTGGCAGAACATTTGATCTTAAAATATTAAACTGTTTGTAATATCCATAATGTGGAATTGTTATGGTTACAGGAAATGAAGAGCAGCGGGCAGATCAGAAGGCGTTGGTGCTCAGGTGCTGCATTCTTTAAAACAGTGTATGACGAAGTTGGTGATGCATATAAATAATATAAGGGCATTTGCTGAAGCCCCCAACCTTTCTCGAGAGAAATGAAGGTCAGCATAAGAAGAGGATGGTCTTAAATCTCTGGGACTTACACGCTTTACAAGCACTCGGCATCCAGTGTGCTGGCACTCTAATACATGGAGGCAGGGTAAAAGAAGTCAATCCTCAGTACATAAATTTTACAGACATTAAATACATAGGAATCTCTCATTTCAATTTTAGCACTGTTGTTAGTATGATTGTTACATTAATGCTTTTGTATGAACCGCCCACACTTAACTAATTGAGTCTGAAGTAAGGTTCCAGCAATTTGATCTTATAATGGTTAAATGGTGTTACTGCCATACAACTATCGACTGCCAAAGTATGAACTGCCAGAATTAAAAAAAAAAAAATGAGGTCTTTGAGGCTTTGAAAAACCTCAAATAGAACCTTTTAAAATAATCCTGTAACATGGGGACTTGATTCTTGGCTTTGAATGAAATATTCCCTTCTTTTTCCCCTTTTGGGCTGTATGTTACTAGTGGAGAAAATTAAAAATAAAAAATGGTATGATTTTTTGTTATACAACGATCGTTGTCTTGAAAATAACATCAATGCAGCCTCGCCAAATCATGGGCTTTTTTTTTTTAATTGGTTGGACTCCAATTAACCTCATAAACTAGTGAATGGTCAGGTGCTTGATTGTGATTTTTGGAATGTTTGCATCTCTTTTAGGCTGTTATGCGCACGTGCCATGTTATGGTGGATGAGTATGTAATGACGCAGGTCAGCTTGACCAAAGGGGTTGCCCACAACCCATGTATTGGGTCAGCCCACAAGTCAACATTGTATGAGTTGTCACTAGATATTAGATAGATATTAGTTTTCTTAACTATGCCTGTAATCTTGTAATCAGATCTTAATCAGATCCACTAATTTAGGCTACAGTGTTATATATGTAACCATCGTCAATACAAATCAATATACAATCATATGCAATTCTCTTGCAACTCGTCTCTCTTTTACATGCTTCTGTTCTCTCTCTTGTTTGCTTCTGGCTTGGTTCAAGAGTCTCTAACATGGTATTAGAGATCTGATCGTCTGTCCATTCAAGCATAAGAGGAGCCCTGAAGCAACCCTGTTCGTCAGTCATCACGCTCTGCAACTTGCTGTGATCAAAGGTGCCCACCTGTTGATCACCCTGCATCAGAAAATCTCCCCATCTTGGTCGACCATTTATCCTGAAAATTCTGCACATTTTTTCCAGATTTTTTGATCATCCGAGGTAGGCCATTCTCCCTGATTTGTACTCATCTCATCTGAGCAAATAGTTTTCATCTAGCCCGTTCAAATTTCTGGTTACACAAGCTTTCATCAAAATTCCACCTAGAGGAGTTTCGGATTTTTGAGGCGGAGATCACTGTGTGCTCTGATCATCTGGCTGATCATCCAGTGGGGCCCACAACTCAGATCTGTGCCCAAAATCACACTTGCTTAGCCCTGTTTTGGATTTTTTTTGCCTGTTTTGGATTGGTCTGCTCTTTGTGGCTATGATCTCTCTTCTGATCATTCAGTAGGGCCCATAACACTCATCTGTGCTCAGATTCAAGTCTCCTGGACCTTTCTTATTGAAAGTTTTCAGCTCTAGCTTGTTACTATGGCTGGATTTCAAAACTGAATAGGCTTCTGGGGCTGGATTTCTCCTTATTTAGACTGTGAGCACCTTGTTTTGATTCAATGTCTTTTGATCGAACTGTATCAGGAATTACTGTCATCCTTGATGGCACAAATTATCTCTATTGGTCCCATCTCATGCAAAATTTCCTCAAAGGTAAAAAACTATGGAAATATGTTGCTCAGCAAATCCCTACACCAGATAGTAAGGATGCCACTTTTGAGGAATGGAAGCTTCCGTTGGGAAAATAAATTCTTGGATTGCCAATTCGGTCAATCCATCTATTGGAAATCAATTAGCTAAATTCAATTATCCTAAGGCTGCTTGAGATTATTTAGCATGATTGTACACTCAGTCTAATGCTGCTCACCGATATCAGTTAGAATGAGAAATCAAACTGCAGACCAAGGGAATGACTCCATTCATGATTTCTTTATCAAAATGACTGCCTTATGGGATCAACTGACTCTAATGGAACCCACTTTTAAAACAACTGATGATGCTCACACCTTTGAAGTCTATAGGCAACAGACTCGCCTGGTTCAGTTTCTTATGGCCCTCCGCCCTGATTTTGAACATGTTCGTGGTCAGTTATTACATCGGTCACCACTGCCTTTCGTTGATATGGCACTCTTAGAACTTTTGACAGAAGAACAAACTCAACTTTCTCTTACAAGGAAGAAACATGTGGAGCCCACACATGTCCTGTCAACAAATGTTAGTACCCCACAGCATGATCGCTCCTTTCCATCTGGTACCAATGACTTTTGCAACTATTGTAAGAAGAAAGGACACTGGAAACATGACTGCCCAACCAGACCTCCAAGGCCGAATAATAAGACCAAACACTCTGGTCAACAGCCCAATCGTGGTCCCATGCAATTTTATCCACAGCGACCCTATGCAGCCAATGTTACTGAAGACGATAGCTTTGTGCCTCCACAAATGGATCTTACATCTTAGATTCAGGCCATGGTTGATGAGCGCATGCAACAGTTGTTTCTATCTTCCTTCACTGGTTCTGCTTCTCAGATGACCACTACCCCCTCAGCATCTGGTTCTGCCATGTCCATTTTTGGTCCTTCAGGTACTCATGATACTACATGGAATTTTGATTCTGGCGCTTCCTATCATATGACAAATGATGTTTCCAAACTTCATAATTGTTATACTCCTGCTAGCTCTCTCACTATCCAAACAGCTGATGCCACTCCTCTACCAGTCTCTCTTATTGGCTCCATTTCAAATAAGTTGCTCTCTCTTACTAATGTTTTGTGTGTTCCTCACCTATCTATCAACTTGATCTCTGTTAGTCAATTGACTTCTTCTGGATTTCTTGTCTCATTTTCCTCTACAGGCTGTTCTGTGCAGGATCCGCGCACTGGGAGACAGATTAAGACCGGCCTTAGGTCAGGAGGACTATAGTATCTCCGCTCGATGCACCTTCCATCATCTACAATATCCCCTACCGCCCTTGTTTCATCTACATCACCCTTTGCTCTTTGGCACTCTCGTTTAGGATATTTATCTTTTAATAAAATGAAGTTTTTATTTTCTAGTTGTGTATTTGGTAACATTTCTATATCAGACATTTCTACCTGTTTTGGTTGCCAATTTGGTAAACAACATGCATTCCCTTATAATAAAAACACTTCTCTTTCTACTGCTCCTTTTGCTTTAGTGCATTCTGATGTCTGGGGACCGGCCTCTCAGCCCACGAAAGGCGGTTCCATTTATTATGTGCTGTTTATTAATGATTTCACTAGATATACATGGTTGTATTTGATGAAAAATCATTTTGAGTTATATACTATCTACACTGCTTTCTCCACCATGGTTTCCACTCAATTCGACACGAGAATTAAAATATTCAGGTCTGATTCAGGGGGAGAATACATGTCCCACAAATTTCGTTCTTACCTGACTAGTCAAGGGACTCTAGCTCAATTATCTTGTCTTGCCACACCACAACAGAATGGAGTAGCAGAACGGAAACACAGATATATCCTAGAGACTACTAGATCCTTGATTTATTCCTCACATGTTCTCCTACAATTTTGGAGGGAAGCAGTCCTGACTGCAATCTATCTGATTAACAGAACACCATGCTCTGTATTATCTGGCACATCTCCATACGAAAAATTGTTCTCTTGTAAAACGGCATTGTCTCATCTAAAGGTATTTGGTTGCACCTGTTTTGTTCTGTTGTATGACAATGAGAGAACCAAACTTTCCCCTAAATCTACTGTCTGTTTATTCTTAGGATATGACATCGAACAAAAAGGCTATCGATGCTATGACCCTAAAACCAATAAGCTACGGGTCTCGCGTAATGTCACCTTTTTGGAACATATACCTTTCTACACATTACCTACTCCATCCCCTTCTCCTGAGCAACATATGGTTTACCCTCTTGATCCCTTTCCAGACCTGTTTCCCTCCGATACACCTTCTCCTCCACCCCTACAGGTCTATCATCGTCGGCCCAAAACTTTGTCTGCTCATTCGGACTTGGCAGCACCACCTCCTACTCCTGACCCCGGCCCTATCTCCTCTGCTCCAGATGTGCAGGATCTTCCTCAAACTCGAAGGTATCCAGTGCCCACCAGAATCCCTCCCTCTCGATTTGGCTTTATTTGTATTGATAATTTTTCTCTATCCTATAAGTCCTTTCTTGCAGCAATTCATACCTTGGCAGAACCACAATCCTATAAGGAGGCCATTGCTCATCCGAACTGGAGGTCTGCCATTGCAGAAGAACTTGCAGCTCTGCAGAAAACTCAAACATGGAATCTTGTTCCTCTTTCTTCCGGAAAACAGGCTATCAGCTGCAAATGGATATTTAAGATCAAGACCAAATCTGATGGTTTTGTTGATCGCTACAAGGCTCGCTTGGTTGCCAAAGGTTACACACAAGAATATGGGGGTAGATTATGATGAGACCTTTGCTCTGATTGCTAAGATGACAACAGTCCGTACCTTTATATCGGTTGCCGCTATTAGACAGTGGCCACTCTATCAGCTTGATATCAAGAATGCCTTTTTGAATGGATTCCTTCAGGAAGAAATCTATATGCATCATCCTCCAGGCGTCGTGAGACGTCCTCATTATGTGTCGTCTCAAACGTGCTTTATATGGACTCAAACAAGCCCCTCGTGCTTGGTTTGAATGGTTTAGCACCTGTATTATCAGTATCGATTTTTCTCAGAGTGCCCATGACTCTGATCTCTTCACTCGCTATTCGCGATCTGGCTGTGTTTTCCTATTACTCTATGTCGATGATATGATTATCACTGGCAGTGATGCTTCTGGTATTCTATTCTTGAAGCATTTTCTTCATCGACAATTTGAGATGAAAGATTTGGGTCATTTGCGGTACTTTCTAGGCATTGAGGTTGCCTACTCTCCCATAGGATATCTTTTGTCACAAACAAAATACTGTAATGAAGTTCTTCAACGAGCTGGACTCACAGATCTTAAACCTGTCTCTACTTCAATTGAACATAATCTGAAGCTTCGAACTACTGATGGAGATCTACTTTCTGATCCAACTCGTTATCGTGAAGTGGTTGGCAACTTGGTTTATCTGACCATTACCAGACCAGATATTGCCTATACGATACATGTGGTAAGCCAATTTGTTGCGCGACCCACTCATCTTCACTGGGTTGCTGTATTGCGCATACTGAGATACTTATAAGGAAGTTTCAACCATGCCCTCCTTTCCTCTAGTCAGAATCTTACTCTGTACGACTATTCTGATTCAGACTGGGCAGGAGATATCAATGATCGGCGCTCTACTACAGGCTTCTCCATCTTTCTTGGCTCTTCTCTCGTCTCTTGGAAGAGTAAGAAACAACAAGTTGTCTTACGGTTATCCACTGAAGCTGAATATCATGCTATATCTCACACTACCACTGAAATTATTTGGATTCGCTGGTTACTTCGTGATTTAGGAGTTTTAGTTCCTAAATCCACCTCTTTTTTTACGGACAGTGAAAGTGCACGGAAACTGGAAACAAATGATGTCTTTCATGAACGGTCCAAACATCTTGAAGTTGACTGTCATTTCATTCGTCAACATGTTCGGAGTGGTACTACAAAGCTCTTCCAGATTTCCTCCGCTGCCCAAATAGTAGATTTTTTCACCAAAAGCCACTCTACCTCTCGTTTTTCGGAGCTAGTTCCTAAGCTCTCGATGGTCACTTTCTCCCATCCAAAGCTTGAGAGGGGGTGTAAAGAAGCAGGTCAGCTTGACCAATGGGTCAGCTCACAACCCATGTATTGGGTCAGCCCACAAGTCAACATTGTATGAGTTGTCACTAGATATCATATAGATATTAGTTTCCTTAACTATGCCTGTAATCTTGTAATCAAATCCACTAATTTAGGCTACAGTGTTATATATGTAACCATCGTCAATACAAATCAATATACAATCATATGCAATCGTCTCTCTCTTATATGCTTCTGTTCTCTTTTGTTTGCTTCTGGCTTGGTTCAAGGGTCTCTAAAAGAGTAAACAGATTTTTTATTATTTTTATTTAACATGTAAGCTGCAACCTCATGGTTAGAGCAGGGAGTGAGCGTGATATGAATGCTGTAATGATTAATGATAGAATATTAATAAAGTAAGACAATATACAGTTCAAAGTACAGAATGATGCATGATATGATACAGACACCGAGAACTTACCATACAGTCTCTATTTTCAGCAGCTTCTTGTTTAAGTGAACCATGGCTCCTTTTGTATGGAGAAAATGTGGAGACAGTACAAATTCGAATATGAACATGAACAGTTTTCTCATTTTCTTGGCGTTTTCTTTATCTATGTGGTTGCTGATTGGAAGGACATAAACGAGGTTAGAGGTTCGAGGATTGGTGTATCTCCTTTTTCATCCAAGACTTGTGTCATGTAAAATGAGTAAAATAAATAATCAAATCAAGGGACAAGAAAGGAGGACAAAGTTGACGCTAAAAGTAACTAAAGGAGAAAAAGTTATTCTTAAAATGTACAAATGATAAGAAGCTATTACTTAGGGGAGAAAAATTTGTCATAAGTACCTTTTAGTTTTAACCCCATTATTCTTTTCTTTTCTTTTAATTTGACCATTTATTTTACTCTACTCCGCTTATTCATACATAGCCTCAATGTAAATTTTACTCTTGAGGCAAAATGACAATGGTGAGTGTTATAGTCAAGCTTGCAACCGGAATCACTAGAAATTTGTGAGGTGCTTCAATAGTGCCCGCCTCTTAAAATGTGCATGAATTAAATTAAATGCCTTCTTGTATGGGACCTAGCAAAATTTCACTTCAATAAGAGTTAAGACTCATTCAAAGCCTATTTAGATAATTATTATATTTTTTAAGAAATTTTGCCAATGCCCATATATAAGAGGGCGTTTGTTTAAATAATTTAGATTTTGAATTAATAAAGATAAATCTAAAAAAGTGTAACATGCCAATTTCACACATGATAGATTAGAATAGCAAACTATAATTCATGTATTTGACTCAGTATAGTTGGTTGAGACAAAATTTTGATGATGATAATGATGAGATTTTATAAAGTAAACTCCACTAAAAAGCCTCTCCCTTCCGAAAGCTTTATTTATTGAGGAAACGTGCCCCACCAACATCTCATTCCTGTTCATGTGGGCCATTTCTTTATCCAATATGAATGGAATCAATGGATGGAGCCTGCAATCTCTTTCCATCAATAAAGTGAACCTTTGAATCTCTTATCTCATGATCTCCTTCATATAATTAATAATTACTAGAAGGACAGACAGGAAGGTTGGAATTTTCAGACATTGAGAACCTTCTCATCATCTCTATTAGTTTTGAGCTGAGTCTAATTGGCTCTTAACTATTTTTGGGTCTTGATCCTATTTATTATACATGTACAAATGTGAAGACTCAAATTACCTAGATCCCACTTTATCCTAATTCAGTCCCCACTACAGCTCAAGCATAGGTACATCTGGAATTAAAACTTATGCTCATCTTTCTAGGTTTTGATGCTAATTTCTCCTTTGATACTAATTTTTTTTTTCTTCTTCCAAATCTCTTATAGTATTTTGCAATTTCTTTTCTACTTTTCTTCCTTTGGGTTCTCTTTTTCTTTTGAAAGTGATATTCTTTTTTTGCCTTCTCTATCAGGAAGGCTTTATGTTATTCTATGTTTAATTCCGTTAATGCGAGTAACATGCTCAGACACTTCAGTTTCTTGTTTCTTATGAAAATGCTTGATGCTTCACGCGGATCTTTTTCCTTTTCTTTTCCAACATCTAGTATTAAATTTTAATACTCAAAGCATTAGTGCCTTATTGCATGGATTCACTCTCAAACTAAAACTGGCATTGGGTTTAAACTTTAAATTATACTCTCTCTCTCTCTCATAAAATTTTCATCACAGCTCCGTACTCTTGAGACACTAACATTAAGTGCAGCCTATTCATTGGCCTGGAATACACTGAAATGACAAAACAAAATTCATGTAGCTGATCAAATGAAAATTGTCTCTCAAAAAAGCCATCTATACACTTATGGTTGAGTGGCATTAGCATAGCAGTATCACTCCTGAATGAAGTACTGTCCAGTCGCCCAACATAGCCCATAACAAAAAAAAAAGCCTGTTTACATCCTCACCACAGAGGGAAGAAATTTGGGTTTAACCTTACAGAAGAATGGTTTTAAAACGTAATGGTGACAGTTATTTGCATAAAACAGCATCTATTAAAGCTGCCGTGAATTTCACCCTTCAACACAACAGAATCAGAATTTAGAAGATATGGCGTACAAGTACAGACAACAATCAGCGTAAAGCAATCAACAATCAGCAATTACCCTTAGCTTTCATGTATGTAAAAGTCTACGGACCCCGGGCTCCCAGCCGGGGTGTACTGTTCATGTATAGACTTTTGAAATTCAAAAGTAATTGGGTTCAGAACCTCTAATTCTAACATGGGTTTAAAAAATATGGGGATCTCCGTTTAAAATGAGTATTTGTTACAACTGTATTGAGTCTTTTGAGAGATTACCTAGTATCTTACAGTATATGGAGAATTTGTTACAACTATGTTAGATCCACATGTTCTATTATGCTGGGTTTGACTATTTCTTCTTTGTTGGAGGAGAAATATTTGCATATAGTTTTTACGTAAAGATTGGAGAAGATCCGTTAGGTATCAACTCCATCTTGAAGAGAAGATCAATATGAAAGCAACAACTTTTTTTTCAAAATTTTCTTTTTAACTTTCAGTGCTGTATGAGAGAAGTCCATGATAGAAAGAGGCATTCTTCTATTTTTTTTTTCTGAGACTCTCTTTTAGAGTTATGCGATGCAACATTTTTTACATGAAGAAAGAAAAAAAAGAACTAAATTTCTTTATATGGAGGATTGCAATTTCAATCAAAGTGGGGAAATTAATAATAAATCACTAGCTCATCCAAGATTTATAGAATCCAAGATTACATAAAAACATAGAAAATTGGTCAATTCACTATTTTAAGAACGTTAATAGCTATATTATGTTCTCATATTGTACCCCGAGGTTGAGGGTTCGAAAGTGTACGACTACACCAGGGCTATATGAGATTTACCCGGCTTCCCTTGGGCCTGTAGGAATGATTCCAGCTCAAAGGGCTGGAACATCCTCCATTATAAAAATAATAATATTATGTTTTCATAAAATTTACAATTCAAATGTATGTACATAATCAACTATATAATACCCCCAATATCACCAAAAGATTAATGTGGTAGATATTTTCCGTTTGTTTCTGTTTCTAGGTCGGATGATCCAACAGCTTGAACTATTTTAACTTTTTGTCAAATAAGGGCTTTGATCTAGCTTGAAAGGAATTGATCTTGCTCTTGTCAAGGAAGAAACTCTTCATTGTCAACATCCGTGGCAGCACATTTACACATAGCAACAGCCAACAGGGAACGTGCCCACGGATCAAATGAGATCATTGCTTTCTAAGATGGCAAAAGCTGTGATTTCCATAGTAGATTTTGTTCTGACAAAGTATACAGTAGATTTTGTTCTGACAAAGTATAGCACTGACTAGATGGCATGTGTTAGGAACAAAGTATAAAGATGAAGTAGCTGATGTGAGAAGCTTGAAGAAGAAAGATAAAAGAAGTTAAAAAGTTCGAGATGAGGGTTACCCTTAGACCATTTAGTGGACCAATCAGATAATCGATTTACATGATATGAAGGGTGAATGCTCGTAGAAAAGAACCCAATCTTGAATATGAATCCCCCTTAACTCTTAAGGGATTAATCAAGTGGTCAGGACTACGATTTTTCCTTTTTTCGGAATTAGAGGTCTTGGTATCGACCCCTAAATCCCTTTTTCAGGAACCGAATGCTGAGTCTATTTGTGCTACCACATATGGGCCATAGAGATTTTACCCGGCTTCTCTCTAGGCTCGGAGGGAATAGTCCAGCCCAAAGAACTAAGGACTCCGTTAGCACAAAAAAAAAGAAAAAAAAAAAAGAACCACACTAAGTCTCTCCCGCACACTCCGTGTGGGGTGGGATGTGTGTGATTCCATTATGAGGCCCACCTATCGATAATTTAAATTGCTCAAAATGAATGTTATTCTCTCGAAAGATATGTTCTTAAATTTTAATTCAATAAAAGTTGGGTCCACATTAATATTGGGCACATGCTTGATCATATAATTACTGTATGTGATTAGTCACTCAGGATTTGAACTCCCACTCACCTGTACATGTGTACACGAAAGTATGCCTGCCTCTTTTATTTTTTATTCCCTACTCTTGACTCCTACTCTACACATTTTCCCTCTTAAGCTTCGTTTGTTTTGTTCCCTTCTCTTGACTCCTACTCTACACATTATGTATGTAAACTCCCTCCCCCCTTAACCAAGTGTATAAACTCCCTCCCCCCTTAACCAAGTGTATGTAAACTCCACACGTTCCTCTCTCTCTCTCTCTCAACATGTCTTCAGCTCTTGATAGCGAACTCCACACCCAAATTCAAAACAATGGCATGCCTCTAACCCTTTCAAAATAAACCTTACTTGAATTGAATGGTTTGGTACCTATTGCATCACAGAGTTTCGAATTGAATGGTCTCTCTTTCTTGTACTTTTTTCTGTATGTTTATGTAGGAAATAGCAGCGAGGAAGAGATCACGAGCAAATTGAACGTGTTACAAAAGCACGTGGCCTATTTTGACAAGAACCATGACGGGATCATATATCCATGGGAGACATACACAGGTTCTCTTTTTTCTTTTTACATTATGTTACTATCAAATTATCATTAGCTAGCGATTACTGTAAAAAGTTACACATCCACTTGTAATCTTCTCTGGGTTTTTGATATAAAATTGGTTCTTTTTTCTTCTCTTTTCTTTTCTTTCAGGATTTCGTGCCATCGGCTGTGGGGTGCTCTTGTCAGCTGCAAGTGCTTTTTTGATCAATTTGGCTCTCAGTCGTCGCACCCTTCCACAGGTCTCTCTCTCTCTCTCTCTGTGTATGTGTGTGTTTGGGTCTGGGTCTGGTATGATGCTTAGAGTAAAGAGCACGTTTTAAAAAAGTGTGAGCAAATTCTTATGCAAAGGGTTTTTTTTTTTTTTTTTTTTTTTTGTCTTGGGCATTTTTTACACAACAGAAAAAATGGTCTTGTATATTGGATTAGCATTTTGTACCATGATCTTTTTTTTAGGTGAAGGTTTTCTTTTTCAGTTTTGTAGAAAGAAGATTGAGACCCAAGAGGTAGAGAAGCCATTTCTTCATTTTTATAGAAGCGATGAAAACACATTTAATTGTGGAAAATGTTTTACCTCACCAAACACTAAAAAGTTAATAGCATGGAAAATGTAGTCTTCAGCATTCATTTAATTTAGAAAATAAAATAAATGCTGCCAGAAGCTGTCGAGAGCAGAGATTGACAGAGAGAAAGAAAGGCCAAAGGTGGAGTTGAAGAGTGGACTGGAGCCAAGGGTGGGGTCATCAAATTAATTTCTAAGATTCGTGTCGATCACTTGAGGGGAGGATGATCATTTTATATCCAAAGGGATAATCTCATCTTTTGTACTTCTCCACTCCCCTTTGATCATAACTATTTTTCTTTTTAAAGGAACTTCTAAGAATTCAGTAGAAGTTTTGCTAAACATGCTTTACATAACTTCATTCCTAAATCCCCCTAGAATACCAAGATGATTTGAACGACTATAGGGCATATGATGCCCAAATGCAACATGGATACTGCATAAGTACATTTTGAATATGGATAAGAAACATGTTTTATACATAAAAAGAATAGTAAGGGATGTGACACGATATATTATCTATATTTTCAAATATCTGGATATTATGGTATACAAACTTTATCTTACCCATCTACTACCCTATTTGGTTAGAAGAATTGTGAGAATTCTTCTCCGAAAGAATTCTGAGAATTTTAAATGCTGCCCCCAGAAGTAGAAAATCCAAATGCTAGAGGAGAGCATTTGGAATTCTGAAATTCAAAGAGTTCATAATGCTAAGGCCGGTTTCTTTATTAGAATTCTAGATGTTAGGGTTTTTATAACATAGCATTTTATAAACTCCTTGTTTCTTGTCTAGCATTCAAGAATTCTGGCCACAAGAAAAGTCCCAAATGACCTTTGAGAATTTAAAAATTCTTCTATCTTTGCATTTTGGTGGAATTCCACTATGTTTGAGAATTCAGGAATTTCCAAGATAGAGGTTTTTTTAAATTCTAAGGAAAGAAACAGGCTTAAAAGTGCATTTTCAAGTGATTTAAAATTCTAAATTTTACAGAGTATTTGGAGTGTCCAAAAAGACAAGATGTAACATTATGTCATAAATCCTTAACAAAATGGAGAGATTTTAAAAGGCCAGAGGAACCTATTTAGTTTGAAAACTATACTATCTAGCCAATGAAAACACAAAGATATGGGCAAATTTTATAGTGAGATTTTATCAACATAATGGGAAGAGTAATCTACTACATTAAGATCTACTAGGTTAAGATTACAATGAAAAAAAGAAAAGAGGATATGACAAGCTTACAAATAGGGTCCAGTAGAAAGTCGTAACCTATAAAAACTACTTATAATATGCATAATAAGGCTAGAGCAACAATTTATATATATATATGAAAGAGGCTGATTCCAATTGAGAAATCAGTCTCAATTTATTCAATTGATTTTGACCAACTTTAATATTTGATTTTGACCAACAATTTTCTTTCATCTCCTCCACTTAATGGCTCTCTTCAACAATGATCTATTTAATCTTCTTTAAGGCAATAAAATAAAACCCCTAAATATCTCACTCAACGCCTCTCAACACTAATGAAAAACATGAAACGCCCATTTAATCTCTTACATTGGTGCAAAATCCACTAGATCCTACAAGTGTTAAAAGACAAACATATCATCCAAGTGTTAAAAGACCGATCGAGTGTCGCCCCCTCAACTCAAACGATCTCTCTATGGTAGTTATGCCCCCATCATTCAAGTAGTAAAATATTTTTATTATTTTTTAGAGGTTCTCACCGCCTCTCTTTTATTTATTTATTTCATATTTTTTTCAATTGATACTTTATTTTTCTTACCTTTTACTAGGGTCATGGACTCATGGTTATCTAGACATTTGTGTTGTTCTTAATTGAGAAATCAACGTTAATTCAATTCTAATTGACATCAATTGATTTTGGCGCTCCCTAAATAATTGACTCCCAAAATGTCTCCTCACATCCTCAACCTCCCCACATTAATTACAATTTAAAATTTTGACTCGTGACATGTCTTTTCAAGTCATTCCCTCCCCTCCAAGAAACTAATTCTAATTGAGAAATCAACATCAATTGATTTTAACGCTCCCTAAATAATTGACTCTTAAAATGTCTCATCACATCATCAACCTCCCCATATTAATTAGAATCTAAAATTTTGACTCGTGGCATGTCTCTTCAAGCCCCCCAAATTAAGTTAATTGATATTAATGATTAGTTAATAGAGGCAAAATTGATTGATGTTAGTTTCATAACTCTTCAAAACGGTTATCAAATTTTCCTCTCTCCCTCTCTCTATATATATATGTATATATTTATCTACCATCATCTCAAACATTTTCCCCTCGTTATTACTACCAAACTCGCCCCCAACAAAAAAATATTATATTTTAAATTTACTATAAAAATTTTCTTATCAATATAAGAGATATAATATCATATTTTTTATTTTATTTAAAATTTTGAACTTTTTACTTTTTACAATTTTTTATCTATTGTGGATTATATTGCCGTGTTAAGCACGGGGGTATTTTGCTAGTAATATTAATGAAGACAAGAACATGACCAAGATCATAAATATTAGTTACTATAAGGCACCTTTCAACATCATAGTTGACCCAAATTCAAATGACAAGACAAAGTTGATAAGAGATTCCATTTAATATATACATATATAATTATAGGAAAAACCTCTGCCAACCACCAGTGCTCACAATAAGATAAGCACTGATCAGCGACACCTAGTGGGGCTTATCTTGTAATCCATCCGTGTCGGCCGCTTTATATATGTTCTAATTTTCTTTCATAACCATAAAAACTATAATGGTGATCACCTTTCACTCTCTTAACAAGCCCCTTGTGCTATAATAAATACATTTGCTCACTTATTTTATAGCACGAATATGACGTCATCAAGGCATGTACATGACCTCTTTGTCGTTTCATTTCGCATAAAAGCAAGGAGTTGTGAGTGTAATGACCATTTCTTAGCTGTTTTCCTTTAATATAAGCCCCCTCCTTATTTGGGTTTAATTGAATGACTTTGGTTGTCGGGTACTTTATTAGCTCAAGGGGTGCATGGAACAAATAGTACAAGCTTTGATAAGGAGAGGAGAGAGTCGTTCTCAGGTAAAAATGTGATCTGCCCCCCAAGTGTTGGTGGGGCTTACAATTTATAGTCGCTCCCTAACAGATTGGGGTGACTACTTACTAGCAACTAGATAGCTATTGCGGTGGAGCTCACGATTTCTTCTCAATGGACGAGGTGGTTGAGATGCTGTTCATGAGACTCGGCCAAAGATGAGGAGAGGGCTGACTCCTTCCAAGGTGGCGAACTCGAACCACTTTGGGCTTGGTGGGTCTTTATAAGATTGGGCTTTCCACATGGATCGGGCCATTTGGGCTTGACCCATCTGTAGTAATTTCATTCTAACTCTTAATTTTAACCCTCGAAAGTTAAAATTCTAATCCATCGGACGAAATCTATTATAATGAAGTTCTAAACAGTCATCCATGTGAATGTAGGTGAGTGGATTTGATTGTTCATAGATATATCTTCACATGAACATTGATAAAATAACCATCTAAAAAGGCAAGGTATGTCTGTAGTCTGTATCATAATAAAGAAAAATATAAACATTGTCATACACTGCTGTTCTGGAATAAAAACACATAGCCTACCTAACTTCAGAATCTGTCGTGATTCTTTCTCTGCATGAAAAGATACCACTCAACATGTTCTGCATGTAGAAAGGAATGGGATATGGATCATGTTCCGATGGAGAATGCCTTGTTTGGACCAATCGAAGGGAGTCATATGGGGTTGGGATGTCACATCCCATCTCTTAAAAAAAATCACTTTTTTTAAAAGGAAGTTTCTCTTCCCATGTGGCACCCCGTTAGTGGTCCAAACAGGGTTAGTGGTCCAAACAAGGTTATAAACTTATATAGGTCCAAAGGAATGTCATAAACTTATAATGGTCTCTATTCTCTAGGTATGGTTGGAGCCATATATTTCTTAGGAAGAATTCTTGACAGGAGTTAGTAATGCTGGGAGTTTTATAGATAATGATATTGATGTCATGGGGAGTGGACCCAGGTGCAGGTTTCTGGGGGTAGAAGCTCCTACCATATTTGAATAAGTTAACATTAAAAAAAAAAAAACCATGCAGATTTAGAGAATTATTATGCATTTTTCTTTTACATTTGTTTTTCCTTTTTTCAAATTTTGTTTTTTACATAAAGCCTCCTCAAGTTAAATTTTCTAGGTCCACCCTTCGACTGATGGCTACATTCAAATCTCTATATTCTATATTTAATTATTAAAACTTTTGATTCTAACCACATAATTAAAATGCACTTTTATCTTTTAGAAATACTAAATCCCAACCCCTTTAATTTATTTCTTAAAGAGAATTTTGAGAATTCTTATTTAGAAAATTTATAAATTCTCCAAATGCCACTTGTCCACATGAAATTCCAAAATTCTCGTGGCAAAAGAAGCATTTGTAACTGTTGATAAAGTTAGTATTTAAAGAATTCAAAAAGATGTTTATAACTTTTCATGATGTGGTTGAAACATAGCATTATTTTTAGATGCCACAAAGACAATGGCACCATTAGTGTCCTAGTTTCCTACCATCATAACTTGGGTGATTAATCCCCCATGGGCCCATGCTACCGAATTGGACAACTTTTATATCTAATCGAGTAGGACAGGGTCATATGGTTTTCCACGTGGGCTGAGTCACCCGACACACATTGATTGATTGAAAAAAGATAGAGAAACAGAAGGGCAAAGGCTGGCCCATAAAACAGTGTACTATGTGGGTCCGGGTGCTTTACAGGCCACTAAGTCTTCAAAAATCAGGTGGATGTTGTCATCTTTCAGACTATAAAATACTTGGCTAGCAATTAGAAAGGCAAAAATTTTCAATTCTAACAATTTATTTTGTGGCCTAGATTGCCAGAAAAATCTTAGGTTTTTTTTTTCTCTGAAACTATAGGCACATGATTGTTGGTGCTATTATTATTATTTGGTGTTTGGGTTTCGATGCAACAATTAGTGGAGTGCTGTCAATTAGTGGAATGTATCTTTTTATTTACCAAAAAAAGAAAAGAAAAAAAGAGGGAGTGGCGTGGGTTGGGGCTAACTTGATCATATGTCTACAGGACTATGCACGTATATTCTCACCATATACTGGCACATGAGGTTCATTTGGGGTCATGTCAATCATAGATGAGGGGCATTGTGAGATTTAAAAGATATCTACGGACATGCAAAATATTAACTTCATTAGAAATCTTAGCCTTTTAATCTATGACCCTCAAATTTAATGATTTAAAAAAAAATCTATTATTTTGAATTTCAATCTAAGAATAAATAACTGATGGATGAGTGTAAAATTTAGGATTTAGCATTTCACCAGTAGTAGTGTGAGGAGAGAGGTTGATTATAAGTGGGTACTTGGTTGCTCAAGAGAAGTCAAATTGTACATGGGAACCATGTTCTTTCCCCCTCTCCCCCCACACCCTAGAGAGCTCACACAATAGCATATTTAGAGATTGATCATTGGGCAGCTGTTTGACAATCGGCGTTGACAACCAACTAAACAATTTCTTATTGATAACTCAATGTATTTATATATATATGTACTTATATTATTGGACTTACATGAATGCTAAATATATATTTACGTACTATAGAATTTGGATTGAATTTTGAAAAATATTTTTGCATTTAGCTTAGCAGTGATTGATGATTGATCGACTGATTGGTGTAGGGAAAATTCCCTTCTCTCCTTCTCCCAATCTACGTCGAAAACATCCACAAAGCCAAACATGGGAGTGACTCTGGAGTATATGATTCGGATGGAAGGTAAATCTTATCCCCTTACCATTAAGTATGCAAATGGGTTGGATTTTAGGATAGAACTGTGATGGATTTTATCCCAGATCTGTCTTTATAGATTCGGATCCGAAATAGAACCTGGTTTGTATCCATATCCTACATCAATTGAAAAAAATGGATTCAAATTCAAATCTGAATCCTATTATGTTTTTAAATACGAAAGTGGGGGCTGTTAAATGGTATATGATTAAAGTTAGTAGACTCTCAAATATAGATATAACTCACGTTGTAGGCCTTAAAACCTATATGTGTATTTAAGTATGTGAATTTAATCGTCCTGGATTTAGATCCTCTGATTGAAACATTCAAGGATTCGGGGCTAGACATATAAAAGAAAAAGGATTCGGGGCTAGAACCGAATATTCAGGATCCTATATATATTTCTCCTGAATCCAAAATTGGTTATATATCCACTTTATTAGAAACTAGCTAGAGACTTTAGATATTTGAATAATCGAATTTCCATTTGCAACCCTATTGTATACATCGAGATTATTCAATTGATGCGTTCCAAAACCATATGGGACTATCCAATACTTCCCTTCTTGTTCTTTCTTTCAACACTGAATATGGAGTGATGCTTTTGTTTTGCAAGGCCCACCTCCTGATCATTTCCGTTCTCATTTTCAACTACAGATTTGTGCCTTCAAAATTCGAAGACATCTTTCGGAAGCATACACGTTCCAACCCAAAAGCTCTCACCTCCCAGGAACTCATGGATATGCTCAAGGCCAACAGGGAGCCTAAAGACTACAATGGATGGTGGGTGGGCCTACCCTTCTGATTACTTACAAGCAACAAGTGTGAACATGGGCCTGTTGCAGACATGGTTCAGATGAGTCCGGTCCAACTTAACTAATCGCGTCCGAAATTTAGCATTAGGTTCTGATTTGGATTTGGGCCTCATTTTGTGACATAAGCAAATACCAAGATCCAACCCCAACATGTCTTAATCTTGGTTCTACAGTCCAGATCCGACACATGGCCCTAAAACTGAACCAAACATGGCCCATGGAAGGTCTGGGCTGATGGCCCAGGGTCGCTAGCCCTTCTCAACCTGATTAATGGACTAAGTTCATCACACTGGTGCGCACCACATGTGCAGCATTGAGAGGGCAGAGGTGTATTCAAGTTAGAGAAGGGATGCAACAATTTTGATCAGAGGCTTCTGCAGGCATTGATCATGAACCAAAGACATGTATTCAAGTCGAACTGTGGACAATTTCTTTTCGTCATATAAACTTTCTAACTAATGATCCGACTAGCTTATTACTGATTATTATGTTTGGGCTATTGGTTGCGATTCATATATATTAACCCAGTGCAGGACCAAAGCTGGTTGCAAAACTAGGATTAATGCCTAGATAAATTTGGGCCTGCATTAGGTCCAAGGCTTACAAACCTATAAAGTATAACCCCAAGTGAGATACAAGTAGTACATAAACAAATGTCATAATAATTTACTATTACTCTAGACCGATACCAGTTACACTGGATCTAAACTTGAACTCAGACCCAATATTTCTAGGTTGGTTCCAGTCAGGTCCAAGCCATTTACAACTCCAACCATTGGTATTATATTTGAATGGACCATCCCTAGATAAAGATTAATTGGATAATTAGACTAAGATGATGATGATGATGATATTTATGATGGGTTTAAATAAGGCCTGTATGGCATTGGTGCCAGACCCAGAACAGACACGTTAGTTGAGACCCAATATTTTTTTGGGTGGGTCAAGTTGGTTCGACCCATTGGTATTGTTGAACACGTTGTACTATTATGCAGGTTAGCAAGCTGGACAGAATGGAAGATCCTGTTCTTCCTGTGCAAGGACAAGGATGGGTTGCTGCACGAGGAGACCATCAGAGCTGTTTATGATGGAAGCCTCTTCGAACTGATGGAGAAGGAGAGAGCATCCAAACAGAAAACGTCGTGATGGTTTTAACTGCTTTCTGTGCTTCCTCGTACTCAGTTTCAGAGTGCATCATTTGCACTTTATGTGATGGTGAAATAAATAATGAAAGAGGAAGAAGAAGGAGAAGAAGAAGAAGAAGTTTTGATGGAATTGCATGCATTGTATTACCGATCCAAAAAAAAAAAAACCATGAATTGTATTTGTGCTGTGGATGCATTCGCTGTACATGTACATGTAACAAAGCAGTGCTTGTAAAATATCATTCCTCCTTTATGTATGCATAGATTAGTATTGGGTTTTGGAGGATCACTATGTTGATGAACTATTTCAGCCGTTCCATACAAGTTGCTTCTCTATGGTTAGAAGATCAAAACCATTCGCCATCCATACATTTGTATTATATTGAAAGAAAGATTAGCTTCTTTTTCATTTGGATAGTTTTGACATTTCCATCTTCTTTTCTTTACACATCTATAGCTGATTTCTTAGGTCGCTAATCCACAACATCACTTTCCTATCAATTTATCCACCGGAAATCCTCAAGTGAGGTCCTTTCTTTTTAAGCATATGGGACCTCTTATAATCAATCCACCCCCCTTACTCTCTCTACCATTTGAATTAGCTCAAGCCCAAATTTGACACTCATCCAACTATTATTTTGTTGGATTGAAATCCTAGAAATAATGCATTCTAAAACCATTAAGTTTAAGGGTCATGGATATATCAAGTTGACCGCATTGAAATTTTGCCCACATGAAGGTCTCATTGAGATCTTACAGTTCCCGATCGACCTCCCTCTCATGAATTGGCATGGCACATTGGCACCAAGTGGCTGAGCCCCTCAAGGCTCATGATAGGTGCCCATAGAAGGTGCTTGGGTGAGGATCACCATTTATTTATTTATTTATCTTTTACTTTTTTCATCCAATATAGACCACAACAAACATGCCATTGTTAGTGTGACTTGGGAATTAACTGTTGTGGCCTGTTTGTTTGCATTAATACATGGGAATTCATGATCAATGAGCTTTCATGAAGGAATTCATGTGAGTGGTGAAGGATGCAAGAATCCTCACTTTTTTAAGATTTGAATTACTAGGGTGATGACTAAGAATTCAATTCCTATATTCCTTTGATTTAATTTTCACCACCAAACTCTTTAATGATCATTTTTGTATACTTTTTGTCTGTGATTTTAATCAGTATTTATAATATAAATTCCTATATATTCTATGCAAACAAACATATCTGACCTGTCAATTTAGTGTCAATATAGGCTAACATACTTGTCTGAAGGATGGCTAGTAGTTAGGCTAGCCCACTTGTCTGAACTTTCAGATTTACTAAAGAATATGTAGATAGTATGCAGCATATCCTACATATTAGGAATTAGGCTGTGGTTGTTTAGATGATATTTGGAATATTAAAATAAATCCGAATTTGTGATTACATCTCTAAGATCCGTTTCTCTATCAAGATTCACGAGAATGGACCAAGTTAATTCAGTGGGCCATCAAACTGAGTGCTTGATGGGAAATAAGAGCCTTCAGATTAGGTAGGGGTGCTCATGGGCCGGGCTGCTCGCCTTGGGCTGGGCTTGGATATGTAATTAGGGCCCATTTAAAATTGGATTGGGCTTTGATTTAGTGATAGAAAGCCCGAATCCCGGCCCAGCCCTATCCGTGTAAGGAATGGATGTAATTTAATTTAATTAGTCCAAACATTGCTCGAATGCTCACAAAATTTAATAAAAGATTGGTTCGGCCTGGCCAGATTAATTAAATGGGCAGGCCCAGAACTGACTTTTAAGGCTGGACCGGTCCTGGGCTAGTGTTTCTAAAGTCGAGCTGGGCAAGGTATGCCCCAGCCCGGCTCGGCCCGGCCCATGGACACCTCTCTTAAGAGTTAAGAGGCTTTGCTGATTTGAGTTGACTGAATTTTATACATAATCAGTCACCAAAAAGAGCCTTGCTTTCAATCAAATCCACAAGTAGACACTTATCAAGTCTCAACAGTGACACAACCATCATGTTTTCGATGAATTAAAGGTGATTATGATCCAATGATACATGATAATCATTCAGTTTCACCAATATTGTTCAATTTATCAAAGAATGTTGTGGAATGAGACAAGCTCAGTGCACGACTGGAAACTGTTTAGCGTCGCAACCTGACTTGCTTGTTCAAAACTTAATTTAGCCATCAATTTTGGATTTAGGATCTGACTTGTTCAATCTGGGCTATAGCACACTTGTTGAAGGATAGGTGCTCTAGTTAGTCTAGCTCACTTGTCCGAACTTCAGATTTAATAAAGAATACATAGGTGCAATATGTAGTATATCCTACATGTTATAAAACCTCTTGTTTAGATGTCATTTATGATATTAAAGTAGGGTTATGTTCTACAAAGAGGTACCTCTCCCGGATTATGTGAAGAGAGAGTAGCTTTATGACAAAACCATGCATCTTCTTCACCGTCATAGATCCCCTATGAATTAGTGTTCATCGTAATTTGATACTAATTTGAATTATATTCATCTTTGGATCTTTGGATTAAATTTCATTAAAAAAAATGAAACTTAAGAAATCGTTAATATCTAAGGAATCTAAGTCCATGATTTTGATGATTCTCGCCCAAAATCTTTATCAATAATGAGACGTTTCTATCATATAACTATCCTCCTATGATTAGCATGCATACAAGTGAGTCTCACAATAGGCTTAGAGTTTTATCCATCGCATAATCCGTGAGAAATATCTCTTAGAAGAATGTAATCCTATACAAATAAATTAGAATTTCTGACAACATCTCTTAAGATCTATCATATTTGTATCAATATGCACGGGGGTGGACCAAGTTGAATCAATGGGCCATCAAACTGAGGGTTCATGAGAAATTAAGCTGATTTGAGTCGACCTGGTCAAATTAAGCCGAGTCTAAAAAGAGACTTGCTTTCAGTCATATCTATAAGCAGACACTTTCAAGTCTCAGTAGTGCCACTCTTTTTTTGAGGAATAAAGGAGATATTGACGGGCAGTTCATCAAACAATGTTTATCTGCATTTTTCAGTAGTAATCATTCCAAATATGAGATAAGCTTGTGGCATAATTGGAAGGTGTCTAGTGTCACATCCTCACTGCTTTTTTTTACTATTGAAACAAAAAGGAGAGAAAAAGAAGGAAACAGTAAACAATATTCCAAAGGCTCTACAGACGACCCACCCTCGAACCTCCTGTACAAAATAAGGAACACGGGCTGGGTCCCAAGACAGTCCATTTAGACCTACGAATAGGCCTTGAATGGCCATGACCCACTTTTCCTATTAAGCATCCTAAGCTCCTACCTATATGTTAAGTGGAGATTACTTTTGGGTGATGGACCTACCACTTGGGAACATTTACCCAACATCTTACGTACACATGTCTGAACAATCAATCCTTTAATTGCTCCTAATCATTTCAACTTTATCCTAAGCTTTGTATTTGGATACCTAATCAACTCTATCATGCCCACTAGAAGGATCTTGAACAATAACAACTATCAAACTACAGATGTGAGTAATCTTTAGATAAAACCCAGACACCCACCTGCCCTCCACACTTCCTCCCCTCTGATCAAGTCCATTTTTTCTTGTAAATTTGTGCCTTTCACAAAGTTTTACCATACCACTTCTCACTCTCAGATGCCTGCATTTCTTTGTAAACAGACATTTCATCCAAGTGGGACCATCTTTCAGTAATCCAAAAAAAATTCTTGTGGTTCATTTCTCTTGTGCAATGCCACACAAGTGCTCTCCCACCAAAATCATCCCTAGCCATGTAATAACTTACTGAGCCAAAAATAAGGTGTAGCCAATGGGCCAGACCCAATTTAATGAAGCACTTTCTGGTTCCATTGGCAATCAAAGATGGGCCCCATCAAATTAAACTGGTAAAAGATGAGTCCACCTTACGTCCACCTATATGAAGTAGGAAGTAGGAGCCATTGGTTGGTTCTCATTTCCTCACAGCAAAACCTTATCTTTTGTGCAAAATGACAATGTGTTGGGTTTTGAATGAGAAGGGTGAGTGGGGAATGGAGAAGAAAGACAAATCACCATAACTAAAATAAAGACATGATTGAAGTGACTGTGCTCATCCATCTCTTTCCCAGTGTCTTGTGGGAACATGGAGGCATGGTCCCTTGTGGGAAATTGGATTCTATGGCATTGGACAAAGCAGAGAAAAGAAGAAAAATCAAGAGACCCATAGCTTGTTCTCCCAACCAAAGGCCATCAAGAAAACACTCCATGTACATATAACATGGTTTCCTGTTTAAGGTCTACATCTCCTTAGTTTGATTGTTTTCCTGTCTTAAAAGCAAACTCCCCCATTCATGATTTTTAAGTTCAATCATATTAATGAGGATTTTAAGGAAAGGCTTTCTGTATTATTCTAAGTTAATTTTGATTCAAACTTAGGATGTGAGGTTCTAGGGGCCCCACAATTGCCATTATTTATCGGATGGGCCCCATCATGGATTGAAGATAAACAGAAGTCTCCCATACAAGATCTTAGCTAGAGAATCTTTGGACATTTCCACGCCAATGCCTTCCTTTTTTTTTTTTTTTTTTGCTAGTTTGTATTCTTATTGTAGGCTAATAATTGAAGAGGTTGGTTCATAAAATCAAGACATTTTATGGGCATCCCCTATGTGGGGTGGTGTCCATCCGACCCAAGGTAGCCCACATGTGTGGACTTGAAGTGAAAGTCATGAGACACTATAATGTTTCTGAGTGAAATAACAAGAATATTCTTTATTCTTTTACCAAAAGAAAAGTGTTCATAATTATGAAGAGGTTACTAGGCAAATCAAGTCTTGCAACTTTGGTAAGGTAACTGTAGTTCAAACCCAGAAAACCTGACTCAGCTCAATGTCTGTTCCATTTGGTTTGACTTGGGAACAAGTCAGAAGACTCAGGGGGTTAAACAGAACCTACACTTGGTTTTTTTTTTTTTTAAATTTTTCTTGGGTAAAACCTACACTTGGTTTATATGGCGCACACATATATATATATATATATATATATATTTTAAACACCAATAAGACTTGAAGGTGGTTGTACTCACTCAAAATTCAACTAATGGAGTACTTCATATATTCAGAGTTAACATGATCGTTTATCTGGGTCAGACAGGATTCAAGTTTAGGATCAGAGGTATTTTGGTCTTTGTGCTAAAGGGAGGGAGAATATTATATAAATTGATATAACTTGTAAATTTAGTCCTTTTGCCTAACCATGTAAACTTCTTGTCTTTTTCCTTTTGTGTGTGTTTGATTATATCTACATCCATCGACATCGTATTTGTATGTCAATCACAGGTTTTCATTGCGCCCCGACATCAACCGAGTCGAGTGAACTTGGTACAGGAGAAATGATTATACTGGGCAATAAAAAGAACCAAATGAATTTACATTCACAAGAAAAATAAGTGCCAAATGCTATGAACAAAAACCAAAAGCTCACTTCAACTCAATCCATCCAAAATTGTAACAGAAGTACTACCATTTTTCCTAATAATGCAAGTATGGACAGCTGAGAGGATAGATATTGTATGGATTCCAAAAGCTGGAAATAAAAAAAATGGAGAGGCCTTCCCTTCAGGAAACCTTGTGGTCTTCCTGCTTAGGACTGAATGTGACTTAGTGCACGGTTACCATATGTGGCCCAAACGAAAGGAGAGTTGTGAATATCATCAAGCTGGCAATGTAGCAAACAATTGGATTCTCAAAAAATAAATTGGCAGAGACAAAATACAAGCAAACATAGAATTGAAAGTGGGATGGATGAAAGCAGCTTTAGTCTCATCCATTTCATGTGTCTAGGACCCTCTCTGTATTTCCCTCCCATGTGCTTTTCACAAAGACATTTTTGCCTGTAATATTTTAAGAGGCCTTTTTAAGTATGCTCGAGTTTTTGTTCTAGTTAAACCTTTGATTTTGAATACCATCCCAAACCCAATAAAGTCATCAGGTTTGGATCCAGATCATGAATTTGTATGGAGGCATGATTATAGTTTGTATTTTTGTGTGTGTCAGTGTGTGTACATATTCTGGGTTGGGTCCTTGAGTGTGGAACTAAATGGACCACCAACCAACGACCGGACTAAAATATCATCAAATTTAACTAAGTAGAGCCAAACCGAAATCCAAAATCAAATTGGTCCAAAATAAGTGCCGAGACCTTATTTCATGGGTTGGTTCTGAGTCAGGTCTGGGTCAAATGGGTCCCTTGAGTGTGGCTGAATTGAATACTAGGGAAGCAACCTGAACAGTACAAACTCAAGTAAAGGGCTTGGATCAGGCCCAGTTTCTTACATACTATGTACTTAATAATGTATAATATATATATATATATATATATGGTTGTAGGGTAGCATTGGGTGTCATAGCCTTCAGATTAGGAATCCATGGTCCCATGTATTCGGGTACCCCTTTGATCTATAGATGGGGATCCAGAATTTGTATAATTTCATTAGCAAGAGGCACTCTGCTGTCTTTTGATACCAGCATTTAGAGGGTCCAACGACTGTAGGTTTGAGGATTAGCCTTTTGAAAACCTAGACGTATTGGACTTCAGTGGTTGAGTTCGCTGCTGTAAAATGAAGCACTTGGATAATTGAACACAAATAGTGGATTTGGCTCATCTTCAAAGCCCTCCGTATGTTACAAAGTCTTACATGCGGCGGAGAGGATTCAGAAATTGTTCATTGATAGAACCAATCCAGAAAATGTTCTCCAAGAGCAATAGCATGTACATGGCAGCTTTGCAGGGTCCACATTTGATGAGTGCAGGCCCTTTTACACTCGTAAATTATTAAGACTCATGGTTATCTAAAAACCATATAAGCTGGAGGGTATAATTTGCAATTTGGCAGTCTTATAAGGTCATCTGTGTGCAATACATTTCCAGCCATGGTGATCCAAAGATCTTACGGCCAAGATCTTTAAAAAAAAAAAATATCAAAAGAACACAAGCTCAATTTCGTCCTACTGACAGAGAGTCAGAAATCAAGTTCTCCTACCATTCTACGTTAATTCCCCTCAAAGCAACAATCCCTTCCCCTCCTCTCCTCCTGTGTCAGAACTCTGACCCTCTCCCATCACAGAATCTTCTATTTCCATCCCCTTCAACGGCCTAGATTCCCTTCCTTCCCCATAACTCCCCTTCTCCTTCCACACACACACACACACATCTCTCTCTCTCTCTCACCCACTCACCTACCCACACACACAATAGACTCGCCGAAATGCAGCAGAGAACCCATCTTACACTGTCTCTTTTCCTTCCACTCCTCCTCTACACCACCCCATCTTTCTCTTTCATTCCTTCCACAGACTCCTTTGTCTATGGCGGCTGCTCTCAGCTAAAATATGGCCCCGGCTCACCTTATCAACTCAATATCAACTCCCTCCTCACATCTCTCCTCAGCTCCTCCAGCTTCATCACTTACAACAACTCCACCTTCTCCGGCCAGGACTCCTCCCCACTCTACGGCCTCTACCAGTGCCGCGGCGACGTCTCCACCTCCGACTGCTACAGGTGTTGGTTTTATAATAAATTTAAGGGACTTTAATTTATAGATTACTTCCTCTTAAGCTTATTTTTTCACGTGTTAATTAATTACAAAACACCAAAAATGTCACTAGAGTACTTTGATAAAAACCTTTTTTTATTTTTTTTTATTTTTATTTTCGGGGTCTTACTCATCAACCTATGATATTATGGATTTCATTAGCAATATATAAATATAGTTACTTTGAAGCAGTGAAAAAAACTTACAATTTTTATTTATTACTGATTTACTTCCCCTTTAACATAAATTCTTCCGGTTAGTGATAAAAGACCAAAAAATATCATCAGAGTTGCTTCACTTCGCTTCTTTTATTATTATTATTTTTTACAACCATATTTTTATTCCATGATAATTAGATTTTTAAAAATTAAAATTCACTCTAGCTGATTTCAAACCTGTTACATTTGAATGTAATTGAAATTGATTTAGATATAATTGAGGTTGATTTAATTTTGAATCAGGTGCGTCCAGAATGCGATATCGCAGATTGGGGTCCTCTGCTCCGGCTCCTGCGGCGGAGCCATCCAGCTCCAAGGCTGCTTCGTCAAGTACGACAACGCCTCCTTCCTTGGCGCGCCGGACAAGACGATGGTGGCAAACAAATGTGGGCCCGTCACTAGCGGGTCGGGTACGGATCTTCTGAGCCAGAGGGACGAGGTACTGACGGAGCTGGGAAGCCGGAGCGGGTCTTTTCGGGTCAGCACTGTCGGGTATGTTTCGGGTATGGCGCAGTGCGTGGGGGACTTGAGCGCGGCAGAGTGCGCGGATTGTCTGTCGGGGGCAATAGAGCGGGTTCGGAGCGGGTGCGGGGCGAGCGTGTCGGGCGACGTGTATTTGGGGAAGTGCTACGTGAGGTATACGGCCAGTGGAGTGTATGGGAAAGCTGGGAATGGTAAGTGGGCCACCCCCAATTTTGATGCCCCCCACCCCGACCCTATCACCATTGTTTTGCATGAATTTTAGATGATAAAGAGGTAGTTTTTACATGATTGCATATATTTTGGAGATGGTGAAAAATTGATGTCGAGTTGGGCCTTCACCATTGGTTGTTTTTAAAATGATTGAGCAATCAATATGGGTGTTTACACTTCAACCATCATCATCACTGATAGATAAGTCTTCATTGTAAGTTTTATTTGTTTGATTGACTTTTAGGCCATAATCCACATTTTTCCTCTCTTTTTTTTTTTTCATTATAATAAATACCAATGCAACCACATACAATATCCTTCACAATATCTCACACCATCAATGTTACATGTTACTGCTAGTGATCGATCTATGATTATCACTGTGGAGGAGAGGTGCTAACTTTGAACTCTTCATGTTTTGTTCCCCTTCTCATTAAGCATTTATGATTACGAGAAAGAGCGATCCCTCTGTTGTAAGGAGGCGAAGGCTTAGTTAAAATAACGTGCATCCTTTGTATTAAAGGCGCTCATATCCCATGGCAAAAAGCTCTTCTCGGCTTTATCTCTTATATAAAAGTTTTGCTCTTTTTTACATTAATCACATGTTATTGACTGATGCATTATATGATTTACTTAAATCTTAGATTTGTTTTTGGGTCTCTCATTTGATTGTTTTAGTTTACCTTTATTGTTAGTCTATACATTTATTTTACTTACATGTCTTCTCTTGACTCTTACAATATTTAGCTGGGGTCGTTGGTATAAATAATATTATTTTGTTAATTCTTGAGACTTTGGACAGAGACAGGTTGCAAGTTGCAAGACCAAGAAAAAGTATAGAATTTGACTTGGAAAGTTAAAGGGAAATAATATGACTTCATTGTTTTTTGAACGTATATAGATTCTTCGGAAGACGAGGCAGGAAAGACACTGGCTATCATAATCGGATTACTGGCTGGCGTTGCTTTGATTATTCTTTTCCTCTCTTTCCTCAGAAAAGTCTTCGAAGCAGGAAAAGGTGGGTGAGGGTCCATCTCGAGTCTTCTTTTGCATTTTCCACATTTGCACTGCATCATCAATAATTCAATATTCTCCATGGGATTTTAAAACAGGACACTACAGATAGGTTTTGAGGCCCACTGACTAATTAAATACAAAGAATTTTAGATATTAGGTATCTACCAAACCTTAGCTGATGATAGTCATTTAGTCTAAATACCATGAAATGTTTAGTTGAAACAAGAATTTCAACTGGTTAAAAACCAATCAAAATTGTTTAAGCCAATAAAAAAAAAAATAGTTGAACTGATATCAGCCAACGATTCAATCAGTTTCTAAGTTATTTCAATTTAAATGTAATTTGAGAACGAGGGATTGTCTAGTTGGTTGGATACCCCGCTTCTCACTTAATTATTCAGGGTATGATTTCTGGATTCCACCTAGCGCGTGATCGAGTAGGCTTCTTTACCTATGGCTAGGGCTTCTGCTGTATTAACAGGCTTCTTTACCATAGGGTCTCTCATAGATTAAGGGCAGTGTGTATATATATATATATTGTATACTTTGTTTTGTAATTATATCTAATAAGTTTGATAACAACAATTCAAAGAAATATAGTGGTTGATTGAACGGCTTAGATTCTCAAATTTTGTTTATCCGGTGCTATCAATCAAAGCATCATACTTTTGATGAAAGCTTTTGATTGTGTCTACAGTCAATATGCCTAGTTCCAAGTCATTAATTAAATAAACATACCATAATTAGGTCACTCACATGATTCAACAGCGTCCTGTATCAAAGGAACGTGAAAAATCATCCACATTGACTACAGCTCCAATCACGGTTCAAAGGAAAGGATAGTGGGCCCTTGACCCAAAGAAAGTATTTGATTTTTCAATTGCAAAGGCTAAAGGGTAAATGCCGTCCACACAAGCTTATGACATTTCAGTCAATGGTGTCTAGGCATGAGTATTTTGAATTTAGCTATTGAACTGTGTTAAAAAAAAAAAAAAAAAAAAAGGGGATTTGTCAATGGTAGTTGTGAGAATTGATACTTTTTCTTCTGGCTGAGGAGGGCCCTTTCTACTTTTGCCAGTAAAAGCATTAAATATATTTTGACTATTCTTGTCTTAAAAGCATGGTAGGATTTTTGTTTATTCCTTCCACAAGATGGAAAGGCCCTGTATCTTTTGCATCCAAAAAATAAAAATAAAAATGCTTTCAAGGTTAGGGCCAATGAGCGCCCCCCGCCCCCCCAAACTTGCCATATGTCCCATTTTTAGAAAGCACTCTTAGGTGATGAGGTCAAGAAGGATTTATTTGTTTTGAGGTATCTTCTTCTAGAATTGTAAGTGTTGGGAACTTTTTAGGATCATGTCTTTTGGAGCATTTTAAGTTCTCTAAAATTTCAAACACCAATATCTCGTTAAGTTATTTTTCGACATCCAAAATCTTCTTCTACGGACACCTTGACAAGAATTCTCATAATTCCTCTAACCAAGCAGTAGGCCTAGGAAGGCATCAGGTATCTTCTTAATGATAGTATCAAAATATAAAACTTTAAACTAATTAATAATATTTTTTGTTTATCAATTTAATAATGTATATTAAAGTGGATTTGGTTATAAAGAGGAATGTGGTATGAATGATTAGCATGAAAGTGGTGAAAACTCTCATGCATACTTCACCTAAAAAATCATTTCTTTTCTCCAATCTCACCCTTTCAAATGCATCTATTACTCATTTATATTTAATTACTGATGCAGGTAAATAGATATTGCAGTCTCAGATTTTCTTGTTCCTGGGTTGGATTTCATTGTTGGGCATCTGTCCCTCCTTGATTTCCCTTCTCTTCCCCACCTTTTCCAGCTTTTTATCTCTTTCTTTTAACCTTTTGGAGTCCTTTGTTTTATAAATTTCCTAAGAGAGGAGAGTCTTATGAGGGAGGTAGAAAAGATGTGGAGGCAGGCACCTTGAAAGAAGCGAAGAAGAAAGTTGATCAGGACAGAGATTCCATGCCCCACCAACGCACCAAAGTGGCTGTCTTTATGTCGAGCAGAAATCAATTCTTTTTAGGCGGATTTATGTGCCCATGTCTTCTTTTCAAGTGGTGTTGATTTGTTGTCTTTAGATAGTCCAGTTTGTTCTGTCCAATAATTAGGACTTTTCTTATTGTGATGTGAACCATATGCTGTAATTTATGATGATTTTTAATAAATGAATCTAACTAGTTTTTGTGACATTTGAATTATGTAATGCTGTAAGGGGGGTTTTTTTTTTTAAGAAGTGGTCATTTCGAATGTGGATAAAACAGGTGAAGAAGAGTTTATACTGTTGGGTAGCTTTCTCCACTCGTATTTTCTTTTCACTTTTTCCTCATTTAAAGAAGAAATCAAGTGGAGAAAGTAAATAAAGAAGGCCGGCTACATACATATTTATAATGTAAATAATTATGATATTCAAATACAATATAGATACGAAAAGGACATGCCATGAACACGGTAGAGACACAGATTTCACATATAAACAGTGAAGTATTAGATACATTACAACACAATATGCGATCGATTTTGAAGTATCCGTACAGCACAGGTAGACGTACAATTTTCTCCACCTCAAAACAGGCTTTATAAAGAAATTTTTATCTTCGAGAGGGTGGTGAAAGTTGACACAAGTATCAACCTCGTTATCCTTTGGAGTAAATTTTTTTCTTCGTTATTTCGAGTCAAATGCAAGAAGTTATAATTATATGTATAAGAAAAATACGATGAATCTTCCCTAACGCTGTCAATGGGTAAATCTGGTTTGGGTATGACTTACATTCAAGTCCATTGAGGTAGGTGGACATGCAATTGGTTCCGACGGCCGGTCCCAAATCCTTACGGGGCTGGGTTCAGATTATACCTTTTTTTTTTACATTAAATAGGTAGACTTTAACTTCAACCTATTTCTCCTCTAGTTCACTCCTCATGTGAAATTCACTTCATTTTACTCCACTTTTCAATTATCCAAATATGCCCTTAAGAAAATTAATTCTCCTCATTACCTGCTAATCCAATCGTGTCTATGAGGTGGTTTCTTCTTTTCCAAATGACTTGTATATGGAAGAAATAAAGACCACGAGTGATCAACTTCTAATTTCTAAATGGGAGATTTTAGTACATTAAATGTCCATTTAACAATCCATACCATCCACTTTATTTATTGAATAATTCATAGGCCTAGAAGAAGTCATATTAATCAGATCATCGTAGCCCTCTAATCGATGGCCCTTTGATGGTCTGACAACCAATTTGAATGTGAATTATACAGAAACATGCTAATCATCTTATCAAATAGCCAAGACAATATGAAGTGCTTTAGCCGGGATGCACCCTGATCCAATATATTCTTCCTCTCTTTATATGGACTTTAACGTTTTGGTTTTAGACAAATGATCATATCAAGATGATCAGATGCGACTTTTCCTGCCCATTTCCTATCAGACACCCTCCCATATGAACATCCATCCCTCCCATGTTCATTGCTCTTAGAGTATATATTATACAGAAAAACAAGCCTTCTCTCTTTAAAGAGAAATTTGTTGATTGATTCTACTTTCATAATTGGTTGCATATTACTGTGATTTAGATTAAAACTTGGCCTATAACAATTCATTATGAGCATGGCCTATACAAATGATTTGGATCAAGCAAAAATGAACTCCACCCAAAGCCATTCTCCTTGGTTATACTTATATATAAGGCTGCAACAGAGGAAACTATTTAAGCCCCATTTAGTATTCGGTATTGGCCTCAATTGGACTCTAGATGTGGGCTACTGCGATTACATGGGTTCTTAATATGAATTATTTAGATTAAAGAAAGTGAGCTCACATGGTTGGATCAATGATTATAGAAGTTATGTGCAATATTAAATGAGATGGGTCCAGCACCAGAGCCTGTCCTTCCTGGAATCTACAGAGATTTTAAGAATAAAAACAAACAAACGAGGAAGAAGGAGCTATGTAGAGAAAATTGCAGTAAATGAATTGCTCAAAACAATATTGGAGACTGTTATTAAGTTCTCTTCTTTATCTCTCATTTTTAGAAATAAAACCTGGTATGAACAACTGCATGATCAGATGTTGAGATTCCCTTCCAATTGCGCAACCCGAAAGCTCTTATTCGGAATGCATTGAAGACCATACCTATCTATGGTCATCCTAAATTTGGAAGTTGATCGAAGATGAGCGATCACAGTTGAACACCAACCTCTTTCAAGCACTGATTATTAGTAAGTAAAAAGGTAAGTAGCTGATCTCAAAGTAAAACCTCATTACCCTTGTTGCAAGGGAGTGAAATACATGAAAGGGATAGAGAGGTCATGGGGCCACTGTTCCTATTAATATACCAAGAAAGAAGATCTTGAAAGATACCTGCATACAACTAACCAATGCAATCCAACCACCAAAGGCTTCTTTAAGCTAAGAATTTATAGACATGGTAGACAAATGGAGAGAGAGAGTAGATTTCAAAGCAATTAAGTGTCAAGGCCTTCTAAAAGAATTTGATGGTATGACTCGTTTTGTAAGATGACAGTAAATAGGCATGGGTTATTTTGTGGAAAAAAAATATTTCTTATGATATAATTAGAGTGGCTTTGGTATGAGTACCACTCTATCTTGCATATTCTTAGTTTTGACATTAGAGAAGGCAAATAATCTTTTGCTATCTCTTTGCTACTTTATTTCTTGTTTCTTTTTGATATATTAGAAGCATGCCCTCATCTTCACATGTGGATGTAGCCCTCATTGATAGTGAACTATATAATGTTATACTATTATTAGCATGAACCTTAAGATCGAGAACATCATGATAATCACATATATGATTCAATCTTAAATAAGTTGAAGAGTACCTCCAGACATTCTGATGCAGAGAGCTTTCTGATCCTGCTGTCTGGCCCTGTTGTTGAGATCCGTCGAAGAAGAGGCTGGGTGAATGGTTTCGGTTTCTCTCTCCTTGCCTATAAACCTTAATGTGTTGAGGGTTTTGTGTGTAACCTTTGTGATGGACGAAAGACTTTATTTATAGGTGGAGAGAGGACCGAATTCCCTATTAGGTTTACTTTAGATTTAATCTCAACCGTCCATCAAGGTAGAGAATATTAAGAAAACTATCTCATTAGGAAACCGTTTTTGAGTAATTAGTAGCATATATCCTATGAAAACGGAATTCCTATTATGACCACACTTCTAGAAAGGAAATGACTTGTGGTCCAAGTAATGGGCCTAAAATAATTTCCTTACATATAAAGCTCATCTCTAGTGTAATAATTGTTTGAAGTCTTTTACCAATTTTTTTTGGTTTGAAATCATGCCCTTTTTTTTTCTTTGCTTGTGTACTCTTCACATCCATCACCACAAATTGATATCAAATCTATTATTTGTGAAAAAGATTTCACGAAGTTCAAAAATCGATATCAATTCATACAGTAAATAGTACTGCATAGAAATACTTGAGGAAGTGAAATTCATGAAGTTCGACCCACATAATAAATCATGAAAAAAGCTATGATAGCAAAGTTGCCCAAGAAAAGTATTATAACCCATTTGATGCTAATGTCATCAAGGTGAACCATGTTGCATATTCTCTTGCCTCCACTTTAACCAATAACTTTAATAGTGGGTTGTGACCAAGGGATATCATTAAAGTTGAGCCAATCCTAAAGTTAAACACAGTTGATAGAATGGATATGGAAAGTGTGCCTTTTGATAAAATGAAAAGTGGGACTAACCTAATCTATTCTTTGGCTTTCCCACCTTTTCCTTCTTTTATTCCAATCTTGGTTGCATCTGCACCCTCTATAACATTCCAAGACATTGTATAAGTGGGCCACTTCCATGAAGGCAATGAACAATGCTCAAAGGCAGAGAGAGAGAGAGAGAGCTTCCATGCACATGAAAGTGATTTGCCATTCCAAAGTCTTTTGTCCGTTTGGTGGAAAAGCAAAAGGAGAGAAAAGAAGAAAAGCTTGATATGAACTACAGAACTGAGAAAACTATTAGAGAATGAATATTCTAGGTTTGGATATGAAAAAAAGATTAGAACAAAGTTTCTGGGGGACCATTGCCTCCCTTCCCCCTATAAGTTCCACCCATGTAGCTAGTTTGATTCACATGAAATATCTTATTTTGAGTCATTGTATTCTTATAAAAATTCATTGGTTGTTCTTGATAAAAATCATTGAACAAAATGTAGTCCCTAATTTGTCATTGACTGAACTAAAGAAACACCACAATCTCTCCCTTTATCTCATGTGCATGAGTGCTGGGTATTACAAGATACACAAAAAATGAATGATCCACCATCCCGTGTAACTACAGCTATTCTGGGTCCACAGGTGCAAATCAAACACTGAATATAGTAGAAAAAAATGGAAAGCTGGGTGGAAACCAGGGATATGCCAACAAAGAAAGAAAACAAAACATCCCATATGATAGTTCTCAAAATGTCACAAAAGAATTTCAAATACTAAATTCCTAATTGTATCAATGTAGGGTTGGAAATCTTTTGTATACTCCTCAATCATGGTGAAGACAGGCAATGCAATGAGATATTGAGATGTGATGGAAGGGACGGACTTAGATCGTATGGCTAGCCAAAGGAATAAAGTGAACATCCCCTCAAAAGAATAAAATATTGAAACAAGGGGGATTTTAATCAGTACCTTATTACTTAAAGAATGACATGCAGGTGTTCTACAGTCCATTTCAAGGAGTTCTACATTACACATGACACATAACTTTGGTGGCAGAACAATTGATCCTGTGGGTCTCCACATTTGTGGCCACTCTACAGAAGAAATTCTGTGATTGCCCAAGCATGTTTATTAAATCATTTTAACCTTTTTAGGAGAATCTGGCTGCTCTGTTTATTTATTTATTTGTTCAACTATATTTTACTGAGAATGTACAAGGTCTTTATCTATGGTTTTGTCTAGCAAAACTTGTTAACTAACTTCATTGAATGAGAATGGCCACTTACCTCATTGGCGGTAGTTCTCTCCTGATTGCCTAGGATTCGAACCCCGGGTACGTGGACCTAGTCCCACTTGTGGGGGCTTTCTTCTCATGTGTGTGCGGGCTCACTCTTGGGTCCAGCACTTGGGTTAAAAAAAAATGAACTTCTTTCAATTATGCTAATTTATCTCTTTCTTTCTACTTCTGCTTTGGTCTAGACAATTTCTTATAACCTCACCTTCCTAGGGCGGGCGATTCTTCTAACCCATACCCGACCCCTTGATTTCGGGATCTGGTTTGATCCTTCTTTTTATCATATTGGCTTTAGGTTGGCATTCCTGAATCGAGTTCACTCATATTTGAGTGAAACTGAGTCCATTTGCTATCAATGGATCGAGTTCAAACTGAGTCCATTTGCTAATAAATCCATACAGTTCACTCATATTTGACTCAAACCCAACTAATTGTATTATGATCCGCCAAGCCAACCCGGACTCGACTTTGTAAGTAAGGGTTTGGGTTGATCTTGTTATCTTCCCTTTTGTGTCCGAGTAGATATTTTCAACACAATTACTATAATGGCCGAGTCCAGGTTGAGCCTGTACATGTTACCCATACTTTTTAGCTTGACCTGAAAGTCTGAAACCAACTTGTCCCAATCCATTGTCACCCTTTCATCTACTTCCATAAAATTTATATAAAAATGCCACTAAGACAATGTTGATATCACACCACCTAATAAAACACTGTGACTGTGACGGATTAATTTTTAATCATGTTGATTAATGCTTCGAGATATCAGACAATCATAATTTATACAAAAATCGCATTAAGCATAGGAGTGCTCATGGGCCGGGCATGGTTATGTAATTAGGGCCCATTTAATGATTGGGCCGGTCTTGGATTAAGTGATAGTATGCCCAAAGCCCGGCCCGGCCCGGCCCGTGTAAGGAATGCATGCAATTTAATATAATTAGTCCAAACAATTGCCCAAATGCCCACAAAAGTGATAAAAAGCCCGGTTCGGCCTGGCCCGATTGATTGAATGAGCGGGCTCGGACCTAGCTTTCAAGGCCCGTGTCGGGCTTGTGCCAGGCATGGGCCAATGTTTCTAAAGCCGGGCCAGGTCTGGATATGCGTTACCTTAGCCCAGCCCGGCCCATGAACACCCCTAATTAAGCATGTCCCAATAATCCGAATTTCATGAGAATGATCTTTTCCATAAGTAGAAGGTTGAGATGCACTGAAACTCTCTTTATTAGCTTAAAATGAGGGTTGATTATTCACTTTATGTATATGATAATGCTTTTGTTAAAGTGGTGAGCTATCTCTCATGTTATGAACCAAAAAGAGTGGTAGGAATTGATGGGGTTGAATTTGAATTGTAAATGCATATGGTCTTTTAGCAATTGATGGTATAAATATTAGGATATGTGTACAGAAAGGAATCTTTCAATTGCCTCAATTATTCAAAATCTTTTAGTTGCAGACTTTTTTTGGGTGCTTTATGTGATTTTGAGGGCATGTTTGGCAGTGGAATAAGGTGGTGAAGGTATCAATCAATTTTTCTTCAGATTACTTCATTTGGAAATGAGTTGAACTCAGTTGTGCTGTTGTGGTAGACGAGTTTCCAACCATTTTTCTCCCATACAAGGTGCAGGTAAATTCACTTTTTGATATGCTTTTTCTTAGTTCATGTTTGCCAACCAAACTCTCTTTCCACAAAGTCTAGAAAAGTCTATGTTTGGCAATAGTAAATCCTCCGGGATTTGGGCTACCTGGGATCCATATATACACCCATAGGATGTGGAAATCCCAAGTTGAAAAGGGAAGGGTATAAATTTCTGAAATCTGAAAATTGGATCCTCTCTTGTTATCAAACTTAACAGCTATGCCTATGCAGATCTTCAATGAGGAAAGTTCTGTTCCAAAGTGAATGAAGAATTCTCATGTGGGGATTCCTCACTTGTTAACCAAATTTATAAACTCATTAATCAACTAAACAATTCAAAACTATCCGATTTGGCATGGACCTGGTTTGAGGATTCAATTCTTTTAGTGGGGCTGTCAGCGGGCTAGACATGGATTGTCTTGGGCCCAGATTTTAAACTGGTTGCACCGGACCATACAGATAAGGCCCATTCAAAATTTTGCATTTCATAAGCCCAGATACAACATGATAACAATCCTATCATTTAGTTTCATGCTCTATTTGATAATATGCTCAGCTTTGTAGATCGTCATCCTATTTATCTCCATCTGGAGCAGATCCATGCCCCTAACTAATAGCCTTTTGTGGTCATTCTAGGCTTCAGTTTTAGTTCAAAATAATACATGAGCTAGGCCTAGGCAACCATTTTTGGCTCAATCAATAATGGGGCCACAATGGCCCAGTTGAAAGCAGTTTCTGTAAGCTTATTCCTCAGAATTGTGCAAGCAGTTTCTGTTAGCTTTCTTTCAAGTGAGGCCCATGGTTGGTCAGTACACCCTTGATCTGATGGGACATTCCCCATGAATAGGGATGGTGAAGAAATTTCCTGAATTAGAAAGTCCTAGTCCTTTCAACAGCTAGAACATAAGGTTCTGATTTCCCTACTAATGTCTAAACTGAAAAATGGTGGGACTTTTGGGTCATCACTGATCCTTGTGGGCACTGGAATTCGATGCCAACGGTTCTGATTTCCCACTAATGTCTAGTGGGTGATCAGATCAAATGGGCTCTCCTTAAACATGCACCCATCTGATTTTTCTGGGTCTGGAAAAGAGGTGACCAGTCAGTGATGTTAATTAAGGCCTAGTTTTTTAGATTGATCTGATCGCTAGAGCTCCAATCTGATCCATCAATGTTCGAGATAACATGGCCAGAGACTAGAATAAGGAATGGGTATAGGAAGACAATGCAACATCTAAGAAGACTTCAGAATTAAAAAGTGAGTAAGCATAAAACTGCAAATAAGACAGGTTATTAAGTTTCTTTAGCTAGCCATTCCTACCAAAACCTCAAGGCGTTAGTAGAGGCAACGGAAATATTTTTCAATATTCCTCCTTGGGTGGAGCCCACTTCTCAATACTCCCCTTCATGTGGAACCCGGCCGGCGCACTTTTGATGATACGCATTTTTTTCTGCGCCGAGTCGTTCCTCCTAGGGTTCAAACTCACGACCGGTTGGCTCTAATACCATATTAAGTTTCTTTAGCTAGTCATTCCTACCAAAACCTCAGGACGTTACTAGAGGCCACGGAAATACTTTTCAATATTCCCCCTTGGGTGGAGCCCACTTCTCAATAGTTACCAACTATGGTACATGACTGTAATAAGGAGAAGTGGGCAACTATCAGTAATGATAGAGGGTTTTCAAATAGACTCAAAAGGCTTTTACTTCCATGGCAAGAACTCAGTAAATGGTGGAGAGTGCAGGATATTTAAGAGGGAAGAAAATGAGGGGTTACACATGGATGGTTTGTGGGGCTCGAACGGTGGAAATGCCAATCACTCCTATGCATCTTCTTTTCTAAAATTCCGACCCTCCTATCTGTGAGAAATGGACTCCAATTTATAAGAATGGGTGGGTGATTAGCTTAATGTAACCCCTCCATTAATCTATGTTAGGACAGAGATGGCATGAACCAGGGCTAGGATTAGGCACCTCGAATTCTTCACAGCATTTCCAATCAAGAAAAATATGCACATGGTTCAGAGTCTTTTCACAACCATCCATATCATCAAAGCCCTGAAGTCATCTTTTTCATCATTTCGGTCTACTTATTCCTGAGCCAAATTTTCATAAGGTTTCACATCTTCAAATTTATAATTAGTGTTGGTGGAAAGCCCAAATAAAGGAGGAAGATTGTGTTATATTGAAAAATCGATGTGAAACTTTTAATGCATCTACAACATGAATTCTTAACCATTCAGATGATGGTTATTTTCTTCAGCGATGGTTGTCCAAATGATGCGACCTTGGGGGCTTTTATACATCCATTATAGAGCCATCTTTGGTCATTGGCTCAGATCATTGGCTCAGATAGACCCACCCATCAACAAAATAACGCTCAGATTGAGTTGGGCACGACAAGCTCTCATTAGCTAGAATGGGTCCATGTTTTCATTTCTCATGCCAAATTCTATTTCTAGCGGTGTATCCATTACCTGCACCTGTTGAGTCCAACGTCCACCATCATTCCCAAGCGTTCATAATTGTGGTTGAGCCCTCGGCCTCACCATAAAATCATTGTTGTGTCGTTTCCCATCACCAATTGATTTTGGGTTAAGTGGTAGCTCAATGGGGTGTAAAATCCTACCAGCACCTATATCAACTAAAGGTCCATATAATGGAGGGCCATCCAGCATATTTTAACATAAATGGGTCTAAACTTGGCTAAGGGCTCTTTTAAACTTGCTTGATTCACGCTGACCTCAAGCTCAAGTTAAAAGTGTCTGGAATGAGTCATTAACAAATTGCTTGATAACTGTCCCCATTTACATGTCTATTAATGAGTCTGGTAGTCAAATGGGTGACATCCACATCCACATCCACCTCTGTTCAAGTGAATCCCATTAATAGTCCACCTTGAGCTTGAGCCCAGCCCATTGCCACACCAAGCCTGAGCTTAGCTGAATAGTGCTCATCTTGAGCTTCACACATGAGGATATCAGGCCAAGTCCAACTGGATTCGACAAGCTGAAATTAACAAGGGCCCTACATGGATGCATGTAAACAGAGCATTCCCACTTACATATGAGCTGGATGTCATGTAAGCTTTGCGAGTGAAAGTAAGGGAAAATCCATTGAGAAAGTGGGAAACTATTTCTGTGTAATCATCTCTCTTTTAACTATCAAAGCAGGAAAGAAAAGATGTAAAGAATAGTTTGGATCAGATGAAATCCCCCTATTTATCATTTGGCCTTAAAAATGATGGCCTTAGATCAAATGACTACCAATTTTTGATGAATTTGATTAACACAAGTCACAACCCCCTCTATCTGGTGAGGCCAGTGAACCTCACATGCATTCCACCTGTGTGGTTCTGTTTTTTTGTGCTGAAGAAACTCTCAGGCAGACGGTCACTGAAAATATCATGCAGCAGAAAATGATATTTTCTAAGTTCTTTAGTGTTACATAGCTAGTAATGGTTTTAAATATGACTAATATTGCCTGATGCCCAAGTGTTTGAAAGCCCGTATAGAGAACTGATGGTACGCACATCACCAAAATGCTAAATGTTGAACTCTAAACTGTAGGAGAAACTGTATTTGTCTACATGAAGAGGGTCAGAGTAGCACCATTGACCCAAATGCAGTACAAAGGGACTCATGGGGCCTGTTTGCTGGATTGAAATCGAACTCCTAATAAAAAGGTAAATTTGAAGGGGTAAAGGTGAATATCCACAATGCGTCATCAGGCCATCAATTCACCTCAGTTTTCTAGAAACTTGTGAGTAACTCTACTGATGCAAATGCAGTACAGAGGGACTCATAGGGCCTGTTTGCTTGATGGAAATCGAAGGTCCATCGAATCACTTCCTGCTAGTAAATGACTGTCCAACATTACCCCCAGGATCAAATTGCAGGAATGTGAAGCTTCCATCTACATATCGAACTTATATCATTTATTTTTTTTTGCATATCCACCTCGTATCATTTATTTCCCACCTCTTTAATGCTCCTGTGTGTGTATGAATTCCTGGGAATTCAATAGGAAGCAGGCAAATGAACCGAAATGTATGGAATATGGATGGATATGAATTCAACACAAAAGATCATGATTTCATACCCAGGTCCAAATAGTAATGTATATAAAAGAAAAAGGCTCACTTACTACTAGAAATAAGCATGATTTCAGTAAGGCTTGCTTTTTCAGCTCATCATCCCATGGAGTCATAGGAAACCAGTTGGATTCTGAAACTTTAGGAAAAGGCAGTGCATGTGAATGACACTGCAAGAAAAGGACCAAAAACACCTTTAGCTCTCGAAATCTTACCAAAATGTTGGCCCACCTCACCATCAAATCACGAAAAAGAAAGGCACCCAAATTCCCTAATTAAGCAGGAACTCACCAAAGCCTTATAGCAAACAATATAATTACAGCAACAACACACCCCAACACCTAAACCAACCCACAATGTTTTCATCCAAACAAACATTAATCAGTCTCCCCATATCACCAAAAAGACAAAAGACAGAGATGTGCTATGAAAAGAGACTGAATATACACAGTTCTCTGAGAGGAAGACCTCTAAGGACCCTGTTTAAACAACACCACCACACAGATTAAATGGCTAAAAATGTTAAGAATGGCCTTTTTCTTATATGCTACCCTAGTGGTAACAGGACTTTTCTAAAGGAGCATAAGAAAAACCTATAAAGGGTTTGAGCATATGCCCCTGCCTCCAAAGAGAAGGTGCCTTTACCCCTGCACCAACTCAGGAAAGACATTGTTCAATCGAACAGCGATGGTGGTGGTGGTTGTGCTGGTCCATTAATTGGATCGGTCCGTCGTGATGACCCATCATCCACATCATCAACCGAATGTTGGGTTTGGTCGGATTCTTGTTGAATGCTCAGGCGGCGGAGTTCTTCAATCCGTCGTACTACCTCAGACATCACTGGACGCTTGTCAGGGTACTGGTCCGAGCAATCGACTGCAAGTTGCAAAAGCTGAACCATCTCCTCCTCAACACTCTGGTACCTCAAGAGCTCAAGATCAAACACCTCTGATGTCCACTCCTCACGAACCACTGACTGCACCCACCTTGGAAGATCAATTCCTTCCTCATTCAAGATGGAATGTGCTGGGGCCTTTCCTGTCAGCAACTCCAGCAGAAGTACGCCAAAGCTGTAGACATCAGCCTTCTGAGAGACCATGCGGGGATCTATTATCTCGGGCGCACGGTAACCTCCTACACGGTTAGGAGTGGAGCTAGAGCCCACAAGGTGGACTAGGCCAAAGTCCGAGACATGAGCACCATAGGTTTTGGTCAGGAGGATGTTGGAGGACTTAATGTTGCCATGGCAGACGTTCGGGCCTTGCCGATGGAGGTACTCAATGCCGCGGGCTGCACCAAGCGCAATGCCGGATCGGGTCTCCCAGTTCAATGGTGTCCTTCCTGCTCCTCTGCTTCCTGTAAAAAGAAAATGACAGAAAGAGGCCGGCCATCAAAATACTATCACTGTTGCATTGAAAAAGGAAATGGGTTTTGCTTTCATTAGAAAGCCACCCAACCAACCAACCGGAAACCAATGCATTCTAGGAGGAGTTTAAAATCAAGAGAAACCTATGATGCCCAAATGCAACATAGATACACAGCAGGGACACACAACAGATGTTATCAACACACAAATCTTTACATATTAAAATAAAGTATTAAAAATGTTGCCCACCATGAAGTATCTAGGTATCCTAGTGAGAAAATAATACGGGGCAGAGAAGACAAACCAAATCCAGCCAAATGCAGCTCCATTTTTATAAACCACCCCCATACTTTTGGCTTGTCCACACCCACCACAGTACATGAAAACCAGTAACGTTGGGTGCATCTATACATACATTTCTCTTCTGATTTTCTTCATTGATAAAAGGATCTTGGTGGTAGCAGTTTGCCACCTTTTGTCTTCGGGTTATTCATTTATAAAACATCTCCGTGATCAGATTGCTTAGCCCCAAGTCTGGCAAGCCAGACAATCAAATTGATTGTTTAACCATTGGATGAACTGCATTTTGATAAATGCAACAAGCAGACAATTCTAAACAGTTAACTTGACTGGTCAGCAAACATTATAAAGCAAACAATCAACAAGAAAATACAAACAGATCAAAGAACCAAACAGGCCAGATTATTTGTTTATTGTCATATTAAGGCCAGACCACATCATCAACTGTAGGGTCCAGATGAATGAGCATTCGCACCAAATCAGGTTGTTGAGGTAGTTGACACAGTGATATAATCAATGTCATTTTATGGACACCATCATTTAGGTCTATAGAAGTGACAACTCAAATGATGGAATTGTAGATATATGTCAGATAAAAGGAAATTACGGCAATAGGGTACGAGAAGTCACAACTCATGACAACGAAATGCTCTCAATATGAGAAAAGTCAAAAGAATCAGGTGTTATCCCTGGTATTTTCTACTAAACCCTAACAGACATTCAATAGACATAAATACCCAAATTGGGGGCAAAGATAATCCAGGCCCACACAATTATGGGCATGACCTTTCAAGGTAAGGCCCAACAGATAAACAGTACACATCTCTAAATTAGGCTCCCACACTACGCTGTACTGAGACAAAATACCAATAACATAGATGTGATCTTGTAAGCATCTAACACGGGATACCCAAAAGACAAAACAGCCTTGTCAACTAAACTATCCTCTTTGCAACAAAGAAGGACGACATTTCCATGTGCCTGTCCTTCAACAGAGTATAAAAAAGAACAGATGAAAAGTACAAAACCCCAACCATCTTCAACAAGAGGAAAGAAAAACCAACAAAAATGAACACAACATATCCACCATACTACCAAAACGAAAAATGCAAAAGACAAAAAACAACCCTTCTGCCAACATAAAGAAAAAGAAAAATCCCAAATCACTTATAACCAAAAGCAAGAAAAATGCATAGCATTTCCAAAGGAAACCATAAGAAAGCTGGGTTTTCCTACAGAAATCAAAACCTCACAAACACACCCTCTAGTAATTCCCCTTTCAAGGAAATTTTTTTTTTTTTTTTTTTCTGAATGATCTTTCAAGGAAAACTTTTAGTCAACTAGCAATTCAAAGTAGGAGCACCCATCAAAGAAACTTGGCTTTAATAAATACTAAAAGTTTCCGCAGGCAGTTGGCAATTAGCTTTACTTTACCACACGTAATCGGCAAAGATGGCAGAAAACAGATGAACCAACTTTCAGATCACCAACCAAACAAACACATTTGGCCAACAACAGCATGGAATAGCTAACACCAGCTTCGCCCCCATTGCCAAACAAAAACGATTTCGAAAACCAACCCTAGCAAACTGGATTTCTATGCAAAATTAATTGCCTCTAAGAAATTCCAAAGAGAACCCACTACAGAAACTGCATTTTCTTGCAAAAGCATCCTAAGAACAACTCATCTGCTACAGTAATCTAATTTCCATGAGACAAGAAAAATCACAAACAGAAGTTGGGAAATTTGGTTCTCCTGCAATAAAATCATTCAAAACCCAAGATGAAAACAAGGAACAAGTTCTCCAGTGAAAATTAAGAAACAAGGGTTTTGCTGTTATACTATCTATACCATAAGATGTCAATCAACAGACAAACAAACAATACTAATTCCAAAACAAAGAAAGAGAGAAGAGGAAGATGAAATCTCACCATGTAAAAGAGCAGATAGACTTCCCATTGCCATGTAATCATAGACCAGAAGCTTCTCATCCTGGCTAAAGTAATAAGCCATCAACGGCACCAGATTCTCGTGGTCCATCGATCCAACGGCCTCAATCTTCTCCCTAAATTCCTTCTCAGAAATGGTCACATCCCTCAATCTCTTCACAGCCACAGCAATACCACTCTCCATAACAGCCTTGTAAGCCGTCCCAAACGTCCCTTTCCCCAAAACCTCTGCAGAAGCTCTCAGCAAATCCTCCAAATCAAACACCTTTCCACCCACATTTCCAAAAAACACCAGCTTTTTCGCCGCATTGGCGGCCGCGGCGGTCGGAACACCGCCAGTTTCTCCTTCAATCACCATCCGTTTCTCCCCGGGGACCTCCGTCTCCGACACCGGCGGCCGAACCGAAGCAATGTCGACCGATCGCGCCTTCCGCCCGTTGCTCCTCCGGCAGAGAAACAGCAAAACTAGGACAATTGCAAGGAAACCCACCACGGAGCCGATGGCGATGCCGGCGATTGCGCCGCCGGAAAGCTTCTTCTTCTTGTCGTTGTTCATCTTCTTCGTAATATCCGCTCCTGCAGCCGGTGACATCGTCGGTACCGAAGAGGGTCCCGGTATAACTATCTCGCTCGTGCAGGCGGTCAGCGGCTTGCCGCAGAGCGAATTTCCGGCGAATGAGGCAGCCGGGAAGGACCGTAAGCCGGACGGGACGGACCCATTGAACTGGTTGAAGGAGACATTGAGTTGCAGAAGGTTCGGAAGCCGAAGATCGGGAATCGGACCGGAAAACCGGTTCATCTCGAGGAAGACCACGCGGAGCCGGGTGAGGTTGTTGAACGCCGGCGAGATCCGACCGGTGAAACCATTTTCGGCGAGGTTGAGCCGGACAAGATTCCGCAGCTGGAAGACGGACGGCGGTATCTCTCCGGAGAACCGGTTTCCTTGAAGGAAAAGGTTCCGGAGCTCCGAGCACCGTCCGATGTCGGAGGGGAGGTTTCCGGTGAGGGCATTGAGGCGGAGGCTGAGGACGCGGAGGCGGGTGAGGTTGCCGACGGTGTCCGGCGGGATGGACCCCACCAGGCGGGAGCCGGGGAGGCGGAGGGTGGTGACGCGGCCGGAATCGCAGCCAATGCCGGGCCAAGAGCACGGAGACTGGGCCGCTGGCCAAGACAAAGAGCCGCCCACGGCCGAACGGAGGGAGAGGAGAGCGGTCTTGTCAGAATCTATATCTGATTTTCCAGGCAAAAAGAGAGAGAGGAAGAAGAATAAAATCACAAACAGAAGCCGCTGCTGATGCTGATGCTGATGCTGATATGAATCCATAAATTGCATTGACACACTTACACACACAAGATTGATTTTCCAAAACTAAAACCAGAGTGTGAAGAAAGTATGGCTTTAGCTTGGTGAAATGGCGTCACAGTTTGTTTGTGGTGTTGTCTTTCACTAGACTTTTAAGAGTACCAGAAACAAAGAGGAAAAAGGAAGTGGATGGGAGTGAGGAAGAAACCCTAGGGACAACATAGAGATAGAGGCTTCTGTTTCTTTTTGGCCTTTTCTCTTCTTTATTTTATTTTATTTTAGTTATTGCATGCGTGTATTTTTATATGTGGGGGAAATACCAGTGGGTTTTGGGATAGGATGCAAGCTGGATATGCTTTCTACTACTGCTATCTTTGTTGAAGCCATGCAGAGGAGCATGCTTTAATTACAGTAATAGGTGCACCTCGGGTGCACTTGAGAGAATGTGTGTGGTCAGGTCCGTGATTCACCCACGGCTGGTGAGATAGGTCCGTTTCTTCTAAATTTGCACTTTAATTCAAAACTTTCTTTATTTCTTTTAAATAAAAAAATAATCACTTTTATTCATTAAAATATAAAAAAATCTTTACTTTTCTATACAAAAAATTAATTTTTTTTCATAATAGACAATTAAAAATAAAATATCATCAGAACCCACTTATATTTTATTTTTTCTTCAAGAACCCACTTATATTTTATTCTTTCTTCAAAATCAACTTTATTTCACTTGACTCTATTAGTAAAGTTTCCAAACTGGTCCTTACAGTAACCATCCTCTTTCTTAAACTCCAACTAGAGGGGTTGGACCCATAAGATGAAGAGCATGGATCTTTCTTTAGGTGATCAAGTGAAGACGTTAAATAATAAAATTAAATTTTTTGTAATGTTATTGAAAAGATTTCAAAATCTTGAATGAGATGATAAAGCTCTTTGGTAAGAAAAGTGAGGGAATGTGGCATGTCCTGACTTCGAATCCTAAAGTACCCATGTGAAAACTACCACCTTTCACCATTGAGATAATCCGTCGTACGTTTTTAATAACTATTTCTTTGGATGAAAGACTTTTTTTGCCCATTAGAATACTCGTCAACCATCTATTAATTAGATGAAAGACTTTTCACCCATTAGTAGTAAAGCATGCTTTGGTTGTGGGGTCAAGCTCATGGGCCTATTTGGATCATTATCATCCAAAGTCGTGTCCCAATTATATCACGCCAACTAAATGAATGGATGAAAATGTCTCTCTACGAATAAGGTGTCCTGAAGAAAATTAGCACACCAGATTACTCTATTCCTTGACTTGCAACTCAAATTGTAATCATCTATTACCTATACATATTTTATTCAGATTCAACTCAATAATGAGTAAAAGTTTGATGAGAAGAAAGATACCAAATCAAGGGAGGATAAAATTTGTAAAAAAAGTTGTGTTGATGGAAAGTAGGCCCAAGTGTGCCCCGACCATAATAGGTAAAATTAAGTAAATAGTCATAAAGAAGAGTGAAGGAGAAACCATGTAATGTAACAACCATATATTATTAATTATGTAATCCATAAATAAGAAAGGTGGTTGATTTTTCTTCCATGAACCACCGGATTAAAATACACATTTGTGACTCAGGTACAGGTTCATATATTAAGATTTCACGTGGCTCGGAAGAAGTAGAGAAGATTGTAGAGTCTTCAGTGGGAACTTCATCATAAATCTCAACAAGGGTAGACAGAAATGCATCGTTGTCTACATTGAAGCAAATTTTGGTGTTGCAAATTTAGCCTTTTGAGTCTATCCTTACTTAAAACAGATTGAATGAGCTTTAATAAGATTTAACTGCTGACACTATTTTGGCTTAAACAGATTGAATGAGCTTTAATAAGATTTAACTTCTACTCTATTTTGACTTGAACAGATTGAGTCAGCTTTAATAAGATCGGACTTCTACTCTATTTTGACTTAAACAGATTGAGCGTGAGCTTTAATAAAATTTAACTTCCACTCTATTTTGGCTTAAACAGATTGAGTAAGCTTTAATAGCTTTTTATCGTTCTCCACTAAGTAACAAGAAGGTAAGTTTTCAAGCGGACATGAATATCTAAATCCATTAAGCCTTTTTTTTTTCCCTTTATTCTTTACAAGCTAGCTTATATAATTTTTACTATATAACAAGTTTATCGGTGCATGTTTGACATCTCTGTTTCCAACATTTACTTGTCTAAATGTCTTATTAAAGTAGATACATGTTTGGAAAACAATAGTGTCTTGTATATGATTTTACCATTGACCCACTTTAGAAAAGTATATGCAAATCCTTTTAAAATGAAAAGCCCCAATTATGGGCTTTTAAAAATAAGAGCCTCACGTCTCAAAAGAGTAGAGGCGGATGTTTTTTTCTCTCAAGACTAAACATGTTTTTATTATGATTTCATCCTCTTATTATATGACTCTATATTTATCGCTCTATTTTAGATGGTTGTGTTGGAATAAGAGTAAAGATACCAAATGAGGCTTTAGTCTATTTGTAAAATGATCAAATTGGAACAAATTTATTTTAAATAGATCTAATTGAATAATTTTATTTTCTTCATATCAAACTTGCCAAACAAGCCAAACAATTGTTCACTATCAAATTGAGCACATATAAAATATATACATGAATATAATATTTTAACAATTCACTTATTTTATACATGATAAATCTAATTGTGGCTCAGCTCATGTTGGAGTTAAGTGTATTGATTATTGCACAGTTTAGATTATTAACAAGTCAGTTGCACAAGGAGCCTTGCAAATTGACTTTAAAACACATAGCTACTGTGATGTATAATGCTTCTTAGAGTTTATCCCCTAAAATTGTTGAAAATTTTCCAAATCAGGGCTTTCTTTATAGAAAATAAAATAAATGTTTAACATAAAAAACCTAAAACAAAAATATATAAGATTTTTAGTGGTTGGATTTTCTTCCATTGATCACTGTATTGAAACAACCATTTTTTATTCACCTATACATCTTAGATTTCATGTGGTGCTCTTTTTTGTTTAAGGGACTAATTCGTTAAAAAATACTACATAATTTTTGGAGGATTTAACCGAAAAAAACACTTAATGTGCATGTGTTACGCAATCAAACACTTTAGCAAGTGGTGCACCAATTATAGCAATTGGGCCCAATTTTCATTTTTTCTTTTTTTACCTATTTGGCACATCATCGGCGCCAACCTTATTTACAATGCATAAGGTAGGTGCCGACCTTGTCCGCGAATCCTATTAGGGCTCGAAACTTTGTTTCTTCTCATTCTTCTTCTCTCTCCCAGACTACCGCCAAGACCGACCTTGGACGAGTGCTCCTGCGTGGTTGCTGTCATTTCCACTTACACTAGGCTTCAAACTTCCTCCTCAAGTGCATCTCTTTGCTTCCGATCGATTTTTCCATCATCTATTTTTTCTATCTTGACTACAGATGTATCTATCTCCTTCCATTTTTTTAGTCTTTTTCTAAGTTTTTATATTTTCCTTCCTTTTGGTTCTCCTGCCATCCCGCATACGATATCGAAGTGCATAGTACATGGGCTTCAACGTCGTTGTGGGATTTATAGATTATTCGTTTGAATGGACTAGGGTTTGTACGATTCTGAATTTGGGGTTTTGAAGTTGAGGGTCATCTGTGTTACTACGCATTTGGGTGACTCTTAAATTGAAACTTGGAAACATGCCATTAAGTTTTCCCATGATTCGCATGGAAAAGCTTTGATCCCATGTAATGCAACTTATGATATAAGAAAAGCCCCTAAGGCACAATTGAACTGATAACAGTGCATTCTCTTCAAGAAATATTCCAATTGTATTCAACTTGGGTACATCTAAAAGAACCACAATGGCCAATGTAGGATAAGGATTCAAAGCTTTTAGGATAGTTTTAAAGTAAGTTTGAGAGAAAATAAATGCAAAATTTCCAACAGTTGAGAAAGTTCAGAACCAAAGTTCCCCAAGATACACTTCACAAGCCAAACACTAAACCTTTCCATTGCCACACTCCATATTTTATTCGTTCCATGATCTCTGCAACAAAGGGATTTGAACATGAGAAGGGGTTGGTTTCACATGCTATTAGGAAAGGTAGACTGCAAACTATAGAAGGGTCTCTACCCCATCAGTTGTATGCTGATCAACGGCTGGATGAATGGTCCTGATAGTGGCAAATCTCTTAATGTTTGTGTACTTTCCAGTCCCTCCCATGACGGCTACTTGTGATTCAGAAAACGCGGCGTGATGGACCCCGAAGAAGCTAATGTTCTATGGCCACTCTCAAACATGACTGTAAACACCACGGCCTGGCTGGTCCCATCTTCTGAACTTGCCACATAGAAACCTTGCGCCTTCCCCACCACTGGTGACCCCAGCTCATGCCCTTATGTTAGCTCATCGTCGATCACCGTCATTGTCCCAAACAACAACTGCTAAAGTAAGGTCCCCAAAGGGAGCTGACCGGAGGTGAGAAATGGAAGCCTGTTGCCGCCATTAACACTGCTGCTAGTGTTCTGAGGCAAGGTGTTTGATGTGGGGCCACCGAGGCCGGTGAGAAAGGGAAGGTGGTTGTTGTTTATTATGCCATTGTTGGTGTTTGTGAGGGGGTCGGGGCCACCATTTTTTGCAGGGATGACTACACCATTGGGTTTAGCAAAGGCAATTTGGTTGACCGCTGTATTTGATACAATTCCAATCACAGCCTTGGCCGACGGGTTTGATCCACCAAGCACATCGTGCATGAAGAAGGACAAGGCGTGGTGGGGGTCAGGATTTCCCACAGTGGCCCCATTAACACCTGCTTGTGTGGTAGCATTAGCTGCCACTGGAGTGATGGCACCGGTGGTTGGTGAAACAAGTGTACTAGCCACAGCTGGTGCTAGAGCATCATCTTTTGCTGGAACAACAGAATCAACAACAGGTGATATAGCTGGAATGGAGGACTCGGGTGCAATGATAGAAGTGGCTACTGGTGGGAGCTCCTCATCGAGGATTCAAGCAGAGGTGGGATGTGTGACAACAATGGCTAAACCCTGATTTAGAATTTTTTCCAGAGAATGCCTGAAAAAAGTTACAACTTTTGGTCAAAAAAATAAGAAACCTGTGTCGGTAATGACCTTATATTAATATAAGGTCATCACCGACCCTGACTCAGAATTTTTTTTCCAAAATGCTTAAAAAAATTTACAACTTTTGGTCAAAAAAATAGAAAACCTGCGTCGGTGATGACCTTATTTTACACTGTTAAGGTCATCACCGACCCTGACTTACAATTTTTTTTTGAAAAAATTACAACTTTTAGTGTAAATAAGGTCGGCGCCGACCTTATGCAGTGTAAATAAGGTCGGCGCCGATGATGTGCCAAATAGGTAAAGAAAAATGAAAATTGGATCCTATTGCTCTAATTGGTGCACCACTTGCTAAAGTGTTTGATTGCGTAATATATGCGCATTAAGTGTTTTTTCCGATTAAATCCTCTAATTTTTGGTTGAGAGATTCTGTTTGTTTACCAGAATTCTTAGAATTTATGTCTAGAGGAATTTCAGATTCTTCAAAAGTTGTCCCCTTGAGGTGGAATTCCAAATCCCTCCTTTTGGTGGAGCATTTGAAATTCCAACCAAATGCATTGAGGATTGTGTTCTGGGAAATCTAAAATGTCATTTGAGACTTTTTAAGTGGTTGGAATTTTGAATTCTGATGAAAGAAATACAACAACATTTCATATGTTAGGGGACAATATATCACATCATGTTTAAAAAAAAATACCAAATTCTGGTATAGAAATAGGCCTAATGTCACTTTCATGTTGCCTCCTTGAATAAAAAGTACATACTTTAATTTTTCACAATTTTTTGTTTAGAAACACTATTCCACTAAATTGTGGAAAAGTGCACTGGTCTTTATGCTTTTCCTCGGGGGAAGTATTTGTAACAATGATGAAAAAATGTTTTCATGAAACAGTAGTTACACAAATATACTTTAAATCTTCTAAATGCTGGCTTTAGTTGAGAACACAAATGCTCATATGCCTTTGAGCAATTTAAAGGCTTGATATATGAGAATTCAAAAAAATTTGTAAGTTAATTTTTTTTAAAACATTTAGAAAGTTTGCAAATGAAATGGAGAATTCTAAAAGCTTGGAGGGCATTTGTTGACATCATTGTCATCGTATCCTGATTCCAACTATTTTGGGTTGGTTTTATTAATTCTTTTTTTTCATTCCGATCTATTTCGAGTCAAATTTTTAAATAAATTGTACTTCTTCAAATCTATATCCTTACTACTTTTATAACTTTGTGAGTTTTTATTCTCGGTCCCAATCTTAGATAAAGTTGGAAGGTTACATTAGGTAGGTTTATGGCCAACAGTATAGTATTGTAACAATCCAAACATGAATTTTTGACAAAACAATATTTTAGGATCTTACTCCTAACATACTTTTAGAAATACCCAACATCATGAGAATCCTCCCAAACTAACAAGCCCTTTAGAGTCTAATCTACTTCTGCAGTATATGTTTTTAACGACTCACTTCTTTAATAATATCTTTAATCAGAAGTCACTTTTAACATGAATTTCTAGGAACCCAATTCCATGCAAATTAATAGACCATATAAGTGTAATTTAAGATTTAAAATGGTGCCTCATAAACAATGATAGATCAATCCATGGTGAGGGACTTGGGTGTACGTGGAATTGGGTGTGGGCCTGTGATTACTCAAGAAATATATGTATGAGTGAAAACATGAAAACTAGGTAGCGAATTTGTAGACAAGCCACAATCATGGAGATCATACGGACAAATTCTATACAGTAGACCCACCTCTTCTGAAGGTAAAGAGCACAATATCACACACTCGTCCTTAGAGGGAGACAACCATCAAAATAGAATTTCTCATGTTGGTTAAAGAGATGAATTTTTACTCATACAAGGTAACTATATATCTAATAATACCTATGACTAATTAGAAAACTCTCTCTCTCTCTCAACCGTTGATAAATTTTAAATTCACTCTCTCTCTCTCTCTCTCTCTCTCTCTCTCTCTCTCTCTCTCAACCATTGATAAATTTTCTCATTTGAAGATATGCTTAAACAAACAGGCTTTCTCCAGATCACAAGTCATTCCAGAAAAAAAGGAAGAAAATGTGCAAATGGAAAATAATTGACCAGAAAGAGACAAATAAGCTCTTTTTAAATACTTCACTAGATAAAATATTACAACAATATCCGAGCACTGAAAAAAACCGACGATATTTTATCTATAAACTTTCTTATTTCATGAATTTCTCACAATGACAGCTGAGCGGCTGAGGCTTTTTATAATACTTGTTGCTATTTGTCACTGTCATTACCTAGCTGGTCTGGATCCTCTTAGAGTGAGAAATCACGAGTTGAAGGAGTGGAACTCCTCAGTGGGCCATTTGTTAACAATCCAAGTCCTTCAAAATAGAGCTCCTCCTAATATATATTCGTTCAAATTTTATCTCAATAGAAACTGGTCCCACTTTAGGATTCATCATTGGATAAAAAATGGTTAATGAATAATGGGTAAGATCATGGTATCACATATTTAATCGAATGGTTAATCCTATAGTGGGACTACCTCCTTTTGATGTAAAATTTGGAAATACGATATTAGTTGAGAGAACGTTCACCTTTAATGATATGGATTTTTAATAGGTGTATATCACTACAGAGTTTAACTCCTCTACCTTAGAGTTTCTCAAGTAATGGCCTCATAGGATCCAAATTCTCTCAATGGATCGCTCCACCTGAAAGGTAGACTCCACTGGTTGCCCCCGGAATTGTGTTTTTTTTCCTTGACATGTTGAAACACTTTTAGCTTTATACGACAATCCTAATTGTATCTCACACCACTGTACAAATGTCAAGCATCACTTCCCACGAGGAAAAAGTGTTGAGCAATACAATGGAAGAATGAGGTGCAAGGAAAATCATTACAATCTTCCTGTTTTGTACAAAAATACCCTAAGCCACGCCTAACCAAAAATCAGAAAATCCCAACCTGAATTTCACAAATTCAGGTTGGGCCACGCGGCCATTTATCTTGGGTTGGGCTGTGAGATGTACGTTGTCATGATTTTAAAAAAATAAACATGGTCATTTGTGACATTGTGCCAGACTTTTCAGGCTGCTCAACTTGATGACCTTTCAAGTTTCAAAGTTTCTAAACTATGGTACGAGGTTTGTCAAGGAATTGTTTTTACGGATGATCTACAACTCTATCTGTGGAAAATTTCTCCTATGAGATGACGCCTACTTAAGGCTATCTTTGATCAGTGCAGCCGCTTTGATACTTTTGTCATCGTCAATTTTACGCCCAATGAACCTGCACTCACCCATAGATATATAAAGCTATAGATAACACACTATTACATTTTAAAGTTGTTAAATCAAGACAAGGAAGAGGCTGATTTTGGCTCACCCTTATTTCTATATAGACTTTTCATCTGTTCTAAGAGGGCCCATAATTTGGACAACATATGAATAATGTGTTCTGCTCGCAGGAGAACATGCATTAGATTGTGAGGCCCTTGGCGATGCATGGTTATGACTGCTAGCTGATCTTAATGGTCTGTCTCTACAAATAAGGCACTGATTGAATTATCCAAATTTGTCCAATTGATGGAGCTTTTACTGTCAGGTGGATGCAAATTGTCAGCAGAGTGGTGGGTTCCAGTCTCTTTTGAAAGAAAAAAAAAAAAAGGAGGAGTAGAAATTAAATGTCCCACAAAAATTCACTGGACAATTTTTGGGGGGCTCATGGGTGTGCCGGTTTAAGCCTGACCTGGGTCAGCCTGCTTGGTCTGGGTCTGATCTATATGGGTTGTACTAGCGTTCTGGCCCGTTTATAAACTGGGTTGGGTTTGGGCCTATATATGACTAAATGGTCCCCGGTCCCACATTGCAATCATTTGAATTGTTGCAGAAGTGGGTCCATCTGCCTGATGCATGGGTGACAGGCCCACCGGGTCCCATCCAAGACGTCCCATTTACAGTAGGCCATAAAATATTAAAATTTATGCCCCACCCACCAGATTCATACAGCATAATGTAAATGTTGTCTCATTCAGATTGTAAAAATGGGCAATGAGATTACTCCAATTTGAGGAATGAAAGGGGAGGGTAGGCTCACTTTTTCAAATCCAAACTACTCTTCACATGTCTCAAAAGCAAGTTCTTCACATGCCTTGACAATGGCAGAATCTCACTCTTACTGAAACTCGATCATTGTTAAATCGACCTTATGTTATTCACATGCTCACCTCCTTTGAATTTTGGAGGTTTGATCACATGTTCTACCCCGGATAACAAGTAAAGCTTTTTTACATAATATCATCACATTTTAATATTGTAAGATTTCATCATCAAAAAATAAAATAGTAACATATTATAATATTGTTTCACTTCTGGTGTTTGACAATTTCTACAAATTTAAATATATCTTTGAAGTGTTTGGTAATTTATAAAAACTTTCATTGGATGATGCACCAAAATAAGAAATAAATAGAGAAACTGGGATAATTGACCCACTGAGAATCCGCTAATTAGTAGTCACACTAGAGTGATTTAATATTGCTAACCATGGTAGGACCCAATTAATTAAAAAAATATTGGACTAAATGTTAAAAGCCACGAGCAATATCGTTTCATCAATGTGGGTTCACCCCATAATGTAATGCATCCAATGGTGATTATAACGGAGAGCCCTATCGAGTGTACTTAAACATCATTGAGAAATCCATTTATGAAAAATCAATGTGGGACCCCTTTGATATTAATATAGCAATCACTATGGGGCCATTAAACAATGAGACTCATTTAATGATGGAAATTAATAATTCGTCACACAATCCAATATTGGTAATTAACACTAGCAAAACATACTCATGCTTAGCACATGCAATGTAAATATATGAAAGTTGTGATAAAAATATCAAATTAACAAAAAATTATGACAAAATGGAAGGTTTTCAAATTTAATTACAAGAACCGTAGGCTATGGAATTCAAAATTCTACCCTTGATCTTCATCGCCATTTTTTCGAGGACAAGGAAGCGAAGAATCTAAACCGTTTCATCTTATTTAGAAGAAGACAAAGAAGTTTTAAAATGCAGAGTAGTTATAGAGCAGTTACATTGTTAGACAAAAAGATAAAATGCAAAAAAAAAGAAAGATAAAATGGGTGGAGTGAAATAAGAACTAGGGAGTTGGGAAGTAGGGAGAAGAAAAATGAAAGATTTAAAATAAAGTAGTATAACTAATGGTCAAAATAATAACCACCGGTCAAAATTGAAGCCAAACCACTTGAGCTTAATATAGTATAATGAGACACATCTAATGTTGGTAGTACCGCACCTGCTTGATCGCTTGAACTTAATATAGTATAATGAGACACATCTAATGTTGGTAGTATCGGACCTGCTTGATATTGGTAATCATGATAAATGTTACCTAATGTACTGAAATATAACTAATCAACAAAGAACCTATGTGACCCATCCAATATTACTAATCAACAAAGAAACTATGTAACTATGATAGGGTTAGGGGACCTATATAAAATTTATAAACACAAAAGGGCCAATCTAAAATTGGGAGTGATAGTAGGACCCCTATAGAAAAAATCAGTGTTAAAGATTATACTAAAATTATAAATGTTTAAAAATATAGTGGACCACCATGCTAGTAATTTCTTATTAACTTTTACTGGTGTTTCCAAAAACTCTTGAACCTTGATTTGGATAGTTTTCTTAAAGGAAGTTTATTTTATACAACATATCAACATATACTTGAATATTCTAATATAAAGGCTTTTACAAGAAAGTGAGATACTATAGGATATTTTCTAAGTTATTGAAACACCTATTTTTTAGGTGTATATATTATATTCTAAAGTAAGAGATAACTAATAACAAAGGCCCGTCCTAAGCCTAGGCCCAAAAAATAAAAAAATATTAAAATATGAGATTTTATTTAAATTATTAATAGAAAGATAAATTTTACATAAGAAACATATATTTTATTATTATTAAAAGTCTATATATAAAACATTACTCAACAGAAAAAAGAAAAGAAAACAATAAACTTACATAAAATAAGATTCAAATTTCCTTTCATAGATTTTAATATATCTTAATTTTTCATATATTTTTTTGGAAAACTAAAAATTACTTAAAGTAGTTCCTAAATATACTTGAATCATTTTGGAACTTTTAATCCAATTGAATAAAAACAATTACAATTGAAACTCTCCACCTTAGCACATATGCATACGTTAGAATTAGAATTGAAAGATAGAGTATTAACATATTAAATGTTTCAATGGATCAGACATATAGTTTACCAATTGCCTTACTTTCGTTTTTAGTTATTATCTTTGATATGCTAACCTCACTAAGGGAACAAATATGAAAAATAACTTTAAAAAAATTCAGTTCAATTGCACAAGGGTGAGACCGAGAGAAGCATAGAACCGTTGTTTTTAAATTGTTTTGTAGGTGTTTAACCAAATTTACTACATATAAAGAGAATAACAACAAAGATTTATCAGTGTATATTGTTGAAAGGTGGACCTCAAATATTAAAACATAAACATGACAATTTTGAGAAGATGAAAAATAGATGATATTAAGAGGGAATAACTGTAGCAAAATAAAGAGATTTTAGGGGATATTGGTTGAGAGACTTTAGGAGATAAATGATATGGATAAAAAGACTCTTGGAGAAAAAAAATAGTGGAATATGTGATGACATGGCTTCTTAAATCACTGTAAGTTTTTGTACATATTTTTTTGAAAGGAAAACTCCATGGGTGCTGATGTGGCGCCCTCTAGAGTCTCCCTCTATATTGCTTTAATATATATATACAACTAGCGCTTTGGGGCCCGTGCCCATCACGAGCCTTTAATTCATAGAAGGAAAATCCAATTTAAATTGAAAGTAGACACTTAGTTACATACAAACTACATTTAATACAATTATATAGGAAATTTAAGATTGGTCACCATCTTTTGGAGAACCCAATTTAAATTGAAAATAGACACTTAGTTTCATACAAACTACATTTAATACAATTATATAGGAAATTTAAGATTGATCAGCATCTTTTAGAGAACCTCATATACGTTTATGCCTTCCAATTCATATGGTATGGATATTTGATAGAGAGAGAGGTTAGTTGAAAGTAAATTTAAATATAAACAGGAAGTAATTGTGGATGTTCTACCATAGGGCGGGTCTATGCTCATCAGACAAAAGAGCAAATGATATTCATTTTCTGATATGAGAGGTTTTGACTAATGGAATTGATTTAATAATGACCATAAAATATAAGAAAAAGGAAAAAAAAATTATTTGGTTAAGTGTCTTTTTGGTGTGTCCCACCTACATATCCCTCGAAACATTATACCAAATTCAAAATTTAGTGGAGATCTCAGATTTGTTTAAAGATATTTGTTAGATGGGCCCACTCAAATCACATATCCATGAGATTACTTTGAAAGGAGTTTAAATGAGTTGAAGAATCATTTGGTATCTTTGCATGTACCATTGATTGAAGAGATTGTTTTTAGAAACAGAGAGGGATCTTAGGGAACTTCCCAAATATATTTACTTAACTTTTGTTAGTTTGGGAAGTCGTACACACTCACACAAGGAAAGGTGTTCATTTCCCATAATATTTATTTTTCATATCCATAAGCTCTCAAAGCTTTGTCTGCCGTTTATATGTTTTTATGGTCTTTTCTTGATTGCAAGTCTTTCCAACTCGCTATGTGATGACTCAACTTATTTATTCAAATTTGGTATGAGATGTTAAAGAAAACTGCATTCTCAGATTTGCCTAAATAACCTAATAAAAATCCAAAACATTTGCTGATACCCATTTTCAAGTGCCCATTTTCAATTCCATAAAATAAATGCAAGAACTTTAGAGTAAGATAATTACTACAATCCAAAGGGGCACTGGAGGATAAACTTCTCCAATTCCCAAGCTTTCTTGTTATGATTCTAAAAGAAGGGAAAAAGTTGTATAACATCAGAATTAATAAAATTAAAAAGAATTGAGAGAGAGAGAGAGAGAGAAAAGAGAGAGAGAGAGAGAGAGAGAGAGAGAGAGTGTGTGTGTGTGTGTGAGTGTGTGTGTGTGTTAGAAGAGAGAACATTCTAGCTTAAAATGATCAGGAGACCCCTATCACCGATATTTATATGGATCCAAACCATCGATTCAATCTTTTCCTCATGCATTCATTACACACTTCAAATTATAGGTCAATCAAAGTAAGGACACGTGAAAAATTTAGTTATATTATGTTGGGACTGCAATCTTCTAATATTATGTAGACAAACTTTAAACTGTTATAGAACATAGTTCTTCAAAGTCTGTTCTAACATTAGGTCTCTCATCTATTGAAATAATACACCTAAGCGATATAGCAAATAATTCATCCATTGCTTTTGGAGCTTCCTTTGCACCTGCAATGTCTCTATCAAAAGAGTCTATTCCCCCTCCTTCATTCGTGCACAGTCTTGGCCAGAGATAATGTCACCCACACTTCTTGTTAGCAGCTCCAACAGAATCACCCCAAATGCATATACATCAGCCTTAAATGATTGAAGTTGCTTGATAGCAGTGGCAAGCTCTAGTGCCTGGTCATCACATAAATCAACCGAAAGAAAACCCAATTTAAACTGAAAGTCGACACCGAGAACCCCATATACATTTATGCCTTCCCATTCATGAGGCGTGGATATTTGATAGAGAGAGATTAGTTGAAAGTAAATTTAAATATAAATAGGAAGTAATTCTTGGCCAAGTGCATATGGGAGGTGTCGCAATTTCTACTTGGTCTTAATGAAAAAAAAACCATGAATTCTTCTGATTCATGACCCAAGCATACGAAGGCGTCATTCTATTTTGCAATGAAAATTATTAATTTTTTTTTTTTATATTTCTTGATGGTATGAGTTCAAAATGTGGCAAAGGATTTGGTTATTAACGACTTACAAACACATGTGATTTTCGAATTTCTTGAGAACTAAAACAAACAAAAAGAAACTCCAAATTTTACCTGTTGCTCAAATTTTATAAAGAAACAATTGATGTTTCCAACAATCTATCTAACGACCATCCTTTTCCACTTCAAACTCTAACAATGCACTCAATTTTCCATAGTTTTAAAACCATAATCATATAACAGTAGAATCCCTTCAAAAACAGAACAAAAAATAGAAAAAGAAAAAAGAACATTGAAAATAAAGAAAAGTTTTAAGTTTGTCTATTTTCAATCATATTCAATCAGCAAGAGAGAACCCAGATGAATTTTTTCTATGAGATTGTAAAAGGAGAACATGAAATCTCTTCATTTCCACATAACCAAAACCTCTAAATTTCCAAATCAGATTCCTTAAACTAATTAAGAAGACGGTAGCATTTCTCAAGAACCCCAAACATAATAAGTTTTTAAAAGGAATTGAAACGTGTAACTTTTCAAATCAAGCACCGCTCATGTAATTAATGGTCATAATTAGCTCACCTCCATAGTAAAATGACGCATACCCATTTGGAAGGTAACACATGTTTGGATCACATGCTGCAATCGGCACATTTGCCACATCACCAGAGCTCACAGGCCCATGTTTCGTAGGAAAGAAATGGATAACAAAATATTAGCACAAAAACTTCAAGGGACATGGAAGAAATGTTACAAGGTTATAGAAATTATCACACAGGTATGAACATGAGTTCATAATTACCTTTTTAGTAGGGTCAGGAAGTTCAAGGGTCTTGGTTTGAGAATCTATTGAAAACTTCTGGAGCAAATCTGTAGCTTATGCATAACTGAGAGTGAAGGAAACATGCAAAAAGATATTAATCTAGAGATGATTGTATTCCTTTTCAAACTTAAGCAAGCACAGTTGCCCTACAGCAATTTCTCATAGAAAAATACCAACACAAAAACAAAGTAAGAGAGAACATGTGAACAACCAAACAAAATCCATTACTTGAATCAATATCAAACAAAATCCATTATTCATGAGTCTTGAAGTATAGGCGATGAGGTATTGTTCAGGTAACTTCGGTTGTGGCTTTGGTTGGCTGATTGGATATGATGGAGAGGTAGTGAAGGCCTGTTTGGTTGGCTGGGTGTAGTGCAGGGTGTAGCAGGTGGGTGCAGGTGCAGGTGAGGGTGCAGGTGCAGGTGAAGAAGGGAAGGATGAGGGAAGTGCTGGTGTTTGGTTAGCTGGGTGTAGTGCTGGGTGTAGCAGGTGGGTGTAGGTGCATGTGAGGGTGCAGTGAGAGAAGAAAAGAGAGAGAAGAAGGGAAGGATGAGGGAGGTGTCGGTGTACAGGTGGGTGCACAGGTGTGGGGTGTGTAGGGAGAGTGCAATGATGGTGGGGTGGTGACAATGTGCAGGCAGGGATGTGAAGTAGGGACAGTGAAGAAGAAAGGAGAGGAAGGATAGAGAAGAAAAGAAAAAAAAAAGAAAGAAAAAGAATGAGGGAGAAAGAAGGAGATGGAGAAGATGGCGTGTGTGCAGGTGATGGAGCGTGTGGGTTGTGCAGGGAGAGTGGAAAGTGAGGAGGAGGTGATGGGCGCTTGCACAGTGGATTGGGCAGGGCGTGGGAGAGAAAGGGAGGATGGAGAGCAGAGGATGGAGAAGAGGAAAGGAGGAAGGAAAGAGAGGGACAAGGAAGAGGAGCGTGGGCAGCAGGCTGGTGTGGGTGCGCAGGCCTGGGGGAGAGAGAGAGAGAGAGAGAGAGAGAGAGAGAGAGAGAGAGAGAGAGAGAGAGAGAGAGAGAGAGAGAGAGAGAGAGAGAGAGAGAGAGAGAGAGAAAACAGGGGAGAGAAGAGCAGAGGAAGAAGCAGGGAGGAGAGAGATAGCAGAGGGGGGAGAAGAGGAAAGGAGGAAGGGAGGGCGTGGTAGAGAAAGGGAGGCTCAACTGTATAATCATGATGGCCAACAAATGATGAAAACAAAAAACCCCTCTCTAGAAAACAAAGAGCAGGGTGGAGAAGAGAGGGTGGTCGCAGGGAAGAGGGCGGAGAGAGTTGCAGGGCGGAGGGGAACGAAGGAGATGGAAGGAGAGAGGGTGAAGCAGGGACAGAGAGAAAGAGAGGAAGGAGAAGAGAGGGGGGGGGGGGGGGGGGGGCGGCGGGGCGGCGGGGAGATGAAGGAGAGAGGGGAGATGGAGTGGGCGGAGAGGAGAGGGAGATGGCAGAGAGGGTGAGCGAGAGGGAGATGGGGAGTGAAGCAGAGAGGGAACGGAGAGAGAGGGTGAAGCAGGGCGAAGAGAGGAAGATGAAGAGGGTGTACCTGGTGTCTGAGATGAAGGAGATGAAGGAGGGACAAGATGGGCATTGCATGCTGGGGAGGAGAAGGGTTTATTCAGAGATTGGGTTTTGTTGGTAATATGGATCTTATGGATGGAGAGATTTTAGGGTAATTATTGTTCGTAATGGAGATGGAAGAATTTTTTTTTGGGTAATTCAAAGTAATTAATTTCGTGCTGCCACGGGTCGCCCTTTCAGGAAGTTTCCTTTCGCCCCATGTCGCTCTTCTTAAAATAGGGTGCTGCTTTTATATATATAATATAATATAACAAAATATTTAGGAATATATGATTTCCAAACACCCCCTTAAATTGATAGGTGATTTGCCTGATTCAATGTGCCGCATGTCATGAAACCCAGTTGTGAATCTCTGCAGTATTGGTTTTATTAATGGTGTCCAATGAATCATTAGGGACAGGACTAGCTTTAATAAAATGCAATAGGAAAATAAAAAAGGATATATTTTTTTTCTGATTCCATCAATTAAATAATGGGTCAGTAGTTTGAAGACAAATATTAGTTCATAGGACCCATTGTGGTAAATTTGTGTGGGATTCAATCAATAAGAATTTATGGGCCATTAATCCCCAAATAATGAGAGTGATCATTTTAAGAGATGGCATGCCAGCTAACGGCTCATTTGCCTGTGTGATAAGATAATGTATCATGGTTGTAAGTGCCTAAAAATTACGGACTTGGTTATTAGAGGATTAAGCTCTTGATTTGGAGATCTTAAGAAGATGAGGGGAAATGATCGAGCCTCCGATGACCTGAAAGAGGGAAGATAAAGGTCAGAGCCCCTGGCTATATGTAGCCGAAGGCACTCCGATGTTTAAGTCAGTGTGAGAACTGAATGAAATGGAGAAAGAGAGGTCTGGGAGGGAGAGATTGTGCGTACCCTTGGAGTTCTCCTTCATGCACTACATATAGATGTGGGAGTCATCATTGGACTGTGCCCAAGAGGGGACGGAAGTCCCATCAGTTTGTACTCTTTTCTCCTGAGTGGGGGTAGGTAAAAAGGAAATGTCTCATCGGATCATCATCCCTTGCCCATGGACATGACCTTAAGATAAGGCGTGCCTCTTATCTAGGTTCGGCGCCTACTCTGTTTGTCAGTTCGCCGTCCCTGTCACGGCAGCGCATTTATGACTACATTTATGGCCGAGTGACAGGGGCCGAGATCAGGCTTGAGGCCGAGACCGAGGTTGAAACTCGTGACGTGGCCACCGAGACTCGTTCCATAGTTTTTTCGAGATGGTGCTGCAGCCGACCTTGGGCGGTGCCGAGACCAAGGGTAACCCGAAATCGGGGAGTGGCCCCACCTAAATCCGTGATCACAAAACGACCCCACACAATGGTTATAAAATACACATCTTTTAGATTTGAGAATTTAAATAGACATTTAAGTCTTTTTACATCCGAGATGCATGTTTGTGTCCTTACCTATTTTAATTCACTAAACTCTTTACTATCAAGAAGTGAAATTTGTGTGGACTTGACTCCCGACCGTAAGGTTCACAAAAATATGAAATTAATAAAGATAAAATCCACTGAGATGATGCTCGAAAGGAGTGTTTTGAGGCCACAATCAGAGATTTTGGGCTCTATGTTGGGGCTTAAGAGAGCATGTTGCCGGGCTACAGATTCCGTAGGCATACTTCATTTAGGGTATGTTTGTGTAGCCCATTTCCGCGGAAAAGGTTGTAGTTTTCTGCGGAAAACTTCTTTTTCATGTGTTTGGTGCGGCAGTTTTCCACGGAAATGCTTTTTCGCAACGTCAGCTTTTTCCTTCCTAACTATTGAAATAGACTTCCTGTGGGGGGGGGTATGGGAAGTCCATTTCCACGGAAAACCGACCCCCCAATTTCCTCTCTCTCACCCTCACTCCACTCAACCACCCTCTTTCTTCCTCTTCCCCTCCCAACCCCACCCACCCCACACACATACCAACCCACCCACCCAGTAGTTTTCACTAAAAAATGGTTTTCACTAAGGGCATGTTTGTGTAACACTTTTCCGCGGAAAAGTTTACGGTTTTCCGTGGAAAATCCATTTTTCCGGCGTTTGGTGCGGAACAATTCCGTGGAAATGTTTTCCTGCCTCGTCAACATTTTCCTTGATAATTGTGGAAATGAGTTTCCCATGGGGGGGGGGGTATGGGAAATGGTTTTCCTCGGAAAACTTCTCCCTCTTTTCCTCACTCTTGTCCATTTCAACCCAAAAACCCTATAACTCTTTCATTTTTTATTTCTTTATATAAATTATTATTTAATGTTAAATAAACAATATACATGTTATGTTATTTTCTTCAAAAAATTATATCACCAAATAAGAAATTTTGATTTTCTATAAGGAATCCATAGTCGCACCAAACAACATCTGCACCTATTCAATGAGGAAACTCTTTTTGCACCAAACATGAATTTCTAAATTTTACGGAAATCCTTTTCCGAGATTTTCATTTCTATGGAAATTGCTGACGTGGCAATTTCCTCTTTCCGCGGAAAGGATGTGTACACAAACGTGCCCTAAAGAAATCCATAGTTGCACCAAACAACATTAGCACTAATTCATCGAGGAAAACCTTTTTGCACCAAACATAAAATTTTAATTTCCGCGGAAAAACTTTTCTAAAGAATTTGAAACCCATGGATTTTGCTGATGTGGCAATTTCCAATTTTCACGGAAATTACATGTACACAAACGTGCCCTTAAGGAAGGTCTGTTAGTCCCCTCTCCCAGCCTCTTGCTATCTTGAGCCTTATGTCCCCTTATAGGTGGCAAGGAGATGGAGATTCCATCATTTAATTGGATACCTATTTTCAACCATGCAAAGGAACCTCATAATCTCTAAATTTGTAAGGACCCGCTCTAAAAAACCGAGATGATATCTATATTTGTGACCGTAGGAGTCATCATGAGTGGACCCCACCCTTATGAGATCACATTGCACTCGCTAAAATTTTCAATTAAGTCTTTTCATATTAATGTACTTATTCGCTAATCATGTGGGCTAATGCATTATCATCTAGAGCCGACTCTCAACCAATGGAACTAACCCATGAGTCGGCCTAGAGAAAAAGAAAGAAAAACAAATTAAGGAAGACTTAGAAATCGCATTTACAGCGTTTCCGAAGCATGCATCCCAGAAAAACCCATAAATACAGCTTTACAACCAATGACAACAGACGAAAAGTCGTATTTTCTGGTTTTCCGCAGCAAAGGCTTCCGGAAAAGTGGCATTTTCTGGTTTTCCGCAAGAAAAACCTGGGGAAAAATGGCATTTTTGGACTTTTCCTCAGATTGCAGCAGCGGAAAAGCTGCATTTTTAGGATTTTGCATTTTGGATCCAATCAATAAAAGTCCCGGGGGCCATTAATCTCCAGATAATAAGGGTGATCTTTTTTAAGAGATGGCATGCCGGCTACCTCCCCTTTTGCATGGTGGTTACTAAATATTCATCTTTCAGATTTGAGAACTTAACTATACTTTGAAGTCTTTTTACACCTGAGATGCATGTTTGTGTCCTTTCCTATTTCAACTCACTTGTTCAGTTGTTCTTCACTATGAAGAAGTAAAAATTGTGTGGGCTCGACTTCCGACTGTAAGGTTCACAAAAAACTGAAATTAATAAAGATAAAATCCACTAAGATGATGCCCAAAAGGAGTGTTTCGAGGCTGCAATCAGAGATTTTGGGCTTCATGCTGGGGCTTAAGAGGGTGACGTCTGGCTTCATGTTCCGTGGAGATACTTCTTCAAAGGTTGGGGTGATCACTGTCTTGCATATGTAATTAAGGACCGATTAATAATCGGTCCGGGTTTGGATTAAGTGATGAGAAGCCCATAGCCCGGCCCAAATTATGTAAAAAATGCACGTAATTTAATTTAATTAGTGCTCTAATGCCCACAAAAGCGATGAAAGGCCTGGTTCAGTCCAGTCCGATTGATTAAATGGGTGGGCTCGGGCCTACCTTTTATGGCCCATGTCGGGCTTGGGCCAGTGTTTCTAAAGCCGGACTGGCCTGCAGATGCCTTAGTCGGGCCTGCCCGGCCCCAAAACACCCCTATTTACTGGAAGGTATGTTAGTCCCCTCGGCCTCTCCCCGCCTCTTGCAATCTTGAGCCTTATGTCCCATGGTAGGTGGCAAGGAGATGGAGAGCCATCTTTCTTGCACTGACAAAGGGAGATTTCTAATGAAACAAACGAAGCCAATGGTGGCACTACCCTTAATATTGTGGCATAGAGGTAACTTTACTGACCCCTATAGCATAGAGAATTTGGGATTCTTCCTGATCATGATGGTTATTATATTCTAGGTCTAGCCAGGCCAAAGATCGTGGGACCACACCTAACCATGGCTTAAAAATGAAGCGAGACGCCCATTTAATTTTCAAATCATACATACTTTTATTCATACTAAATATGCCGGTGAGTCTAAGAAGTCTTAGACTGTGGTTCAGCCCATGGGCCTAATAGCACAGCTGGATTACAATGTTATTCTCACCGAGGATTTTTCCCATACAATTCCAGGTTTTGCAAAACATAAGGAATATGAGGATTTACATATCCTATATCCAACGGTTACAAGTTTGCTACCATTTTCTCCCAATCCATAATGTATCTAAGCCCTAAAACTTGAGTGTCTAGCCGACTTTAGCCTTCAAGAATTGATGGAAAGTTTGGATATTGAAAATGGGACCCACAAAAATAAGAAAAAGATATTCTTTAGGGAATATACTTTTTAAAAATGTCTTAGAACCTATGTAAAATCAACGGTTTGAAATTAAGGGCACGGTTATTTTGGACTTTATTAACAAAATTGACGTTTTGGATCTTAAAAATGAGGCCCGTAAGGTAGGTTTCCACGACAAAAGCCATGTCACTTATTACCTACTCTGTCACTCTTTGCCAACTCCGACACTTTCTTTAGACAAAAATTTCCAAAATTCCTTCAAAGCTTGTTTGTTTAACACAAGGTTTCTTGTCCATTGGAAATTTAAAGTTTGAGTGAATTTCGGTCCGCTTGAAAAGAAAAAGAAAAAGAAAAAGAAAAAGAAAAAGAAAACATACAAATTCACAAAACAACAAAACAGCTCACAAAAGTAAAAAATAAGAGTTCCACTTTATAAAAAAAATAAAATAAAAATGGAACGTGTCCCACCAGCCCATTCTTGAGGAATCATTCCACTTATCGGAGAATCTTCTGATGGTCATGAAAATTCGACTTTCATGTTGCATGAAAACGACCGTCTCAACTCTATCAACTCAAATACAAGGAAATTAAAGAAAAGGAGAAACCATGGAAATCTTATGCTCGTTGTTTTATAATCTTCTAATTCCATCTTCTCATCGAAATCGCATCTTTATTCTTCACCATCTATTTTCTATCCTCCAATACAATCCACATTCACACTTACACGCACACATATTGTTCTCTCATCAGACAAGAAAGTGGCCCTCCAGTCAGTGGCCCACCATTTGGACAGTCCAGATTATTCCCACTTGCGATCACTTTACCAGTTACTTCACACTGACACGCGTGCCGAAAGGCCCGTCACAGACCCGCTCTCCTTCTCCCTCCTCTTATTTCTTTCATCATCAACTCCTTCACCTCTCTCCATTCCCAATCTGCTCTTGGCTCCTCTTCCCCACAACAAAATACTTCCTTCGTATAAGCTTTCTCTCTCTCGATTTCGATTTCGATTTCGATTTCGATCTCTCTCGATCTCTGGAGATGGTGATGTTTAAAGCTTCTCGAAAAGAAACCTCTCCTTACGATGGCCAGAAACCAGGAACATCCGGTCTCAGGAAGAAGGTATATCTCGAAATCTAGGGTTTCTGATTCCGATCTCATTCTCTTTTTCCTCTTCTTCTTATTCAAGATCGCATTTTTCTTTTCATATTAGGACGATTTCCTCTTCCATTTTGGTTATATTTTGAGATTTGATGGAATTATGATTATTGAGAGAGATCTTAGTATCTCTAGCGATTGATTCGTGCCGTTTCGAATGTTGATTGGATGTGTGCGTTTCTTTCGGATGCTCGTCTGATCGTTTTATTCATAGATCTATCGTGATCAGTGTTTGCTTTTACGGATCTGTCTTGAGGAGTTTGGATCTGTGATTTCTTTGCGGCTTGTTCGATTTAGTAGCTGCATTTTCGTTTAGATCTTTTTTTTTTTTTTTGAGGAGCTCGGATTGGTTTTGGTGTTTATGGATCTGTTATTGTGAAATTGAACCGATCTACTTGCTAGTTTTACTGAATGAGTAATCTGTTTGCTGTTTTGGTAGTTGAATTTATTCGTTTTGCCTATAGCGTGAGTGCCTCTTATCAGTTTTCGGTGACAAATTCTAGTAGATCATTTGTGATTACTATTTTGCATGTACATGTCTGTACTTGTGTCTAAATAGATATCTAGCTGTTTCTACTGAGTATCCACCACCCGTGGATACGATTGCCCCTGTGTCCAGGGTGGCATCTACGGTCTTGATCCAAAGGTTTGCCCCATGAAAGGTGGGATCTGCGGCCAAAAATTTAAATATTTAATTTTAAACAATTCAAAGGTGGTTTCTTTAACACCCACACTGCGACAGGTATAACCATTCAATCTTTGTTCTGCAAGTGTATGTATAGGGAGGCGGTCCTTTCCTTACTGTCTGCACTGTTTGGAACGCCCATTGGGTCCACCTTATGACCCATCCAAAGTCACCACTCATTCATAACCCCCTTATAAGCATTGACTCTCATGCAAAATTCGGATGAACTAGACCGTTGGATTGAGGGTCAATTTTTCTTCTTTGATATAAAGCTGTTAAATTTGTGAGCCATGATGAAGGGGTTAGAGGTATTAGATTGACTTCAAATTTGATATATAAGCTAACCCCACTCGGATCTTTCAATCCCCCTCTGTCCCATGACCAGTGGGGCCTCACAGTGGGCCCCAATAGGATATATATATATATATATATATATTAAAATTAGAATACAATGATGGTCCACACTGTATGGGAGAAATGCCAATGATGGGTAAATTTTTAGGGCATTTGCCCATCTACAACAGTAGGCTCGTCAAATTAATGGTTGGGTCCTTCAAAATTATACCCAACTGTGGCAACCTCAGGTATGAGGATACAATAATGTTGCTGGTGGAATATTATGTATTCATTTTGGCTACTTTTCAATTTGGCTTTGGTGTCTTCCAATTTTTTTAATTTTATTTGCTTAAAATTATGATTTGAAAATGGCGCGGGCCAGCAAGTGCTGATGAGTCTGCCATCATTTGTGATGTTTTGAGTTTTAGCTTGAAATATTAATATAGTGTTGATGGCATGCAACTCAACTGAATTGCAAGCAATTTCTGGCAGTGGCAGTTATGAGTTAGACAACAAAGCCAGGAAAATTCCTGGCACAGAATATTCTAAATCAATTATGAGTTTTTTTTTTTTTGGAAGAATTTAAGATGCAATACCTGACACAATATAAGTCAGATACCACAATACAATAATGTGCATCACTTGGATCCTTCAAATTGTGGCCCCAGCATGCAACATCAGGTCCGAGAATTCAATGAATGTTTTATAGTGGAATATTATGTATTCTTGGTCATTATCCAGTTTTACTTGTGGTGCCTTCCAATAATTTTCAATTTTGATCTCAACTTGCCTTAATTTTATTTTGAAAATACTGGAGGTTCTGGAAATTCTTCCATTATTTGTTTTGTTCTGATTTGATATTGAAGTATTCTGTTTTATGCGTTGGAATGGAACATGCAGAGGTGGTGATTTGATATTTTCATTCTGAGTGCTAGGATTGAGACTTGGCCCCAGATGAACGATCTTACTGTTCTGTTATGGGCATTCTAGATGTGCATACCAACTCCACGTGTTGTTTACTTAAAAATTGAGTAAATTTTTTTTTATCAAGGAACAAAGAACCAGCAGATATCAGGTCGGCTCTGTGCTGATGCTTAACTAGCTGTACAAGACTTTTCAGCGCACCAATGAATTTGCATTTTACCCAAAGTTTTCATATATATATATATATTATTCTTATTTTTTTTTTTTTTTGAAGAAGGCAAGCAGCTTGACTGAGTCGACAAGCGGTTCGGTTGAGTTGATTTGTTTTTAGTGACTTCCAAGTCAAACACTGAAGCTGAGATAATTTCTTGTGTTTAAGTATTATAAAATAATTATGATATTTTATGACAGAGTATGGATTGTGAAGGATTTAAGGTGTTGTATCTGAGCACAGAACTGGCATCCTAAACCACAACATGCAATCCTAACAATCTGTAGTGGGCTTTACGAAAGGAATAAATACCGTTAATTTGTTTGGTCACTGATCAGATGGTGAGGTTTGCCCCCTGGTAGGCTTTAAATGGAGGATTATCTGGGTCGCCTGACTGTGCAGTCACATGTAAACTGGTGATGGGTGCCTAGGTTGATTTTCTTATGTTTTCATCTATTACACCCTGCAAAACAAAAGCTGAATAATTGCAAAACAGTTCGTGGTTAGCAAGTCAACAATAGTGTCTTGTAAATATACAAAAGCTAGCTTGAAAGGTAAATGCTTTGTTATAAACAAAAAAACAAAAAAACAAAAAAATAAAAAAATAAAAATACATGGATTTGCATTCCTCAGTATCCTTCTTTCTTGGTAAAAAGGAACATCAGGGCATGCTTTATGATGTTTAACAGCTCTGCAATGACATGGGAGCTGCATTTTCAGGTCACAGTGTTCCAGCAACCTAATTATTTGGAGAATTTTGTCCAAGCAACATTCAATGCACTTTCTGCTGACAAAGTGAAAGGTTGGTAACCTGCCTTTTCCATATCATGTGCTTTAAAGCCTCAGCCACTAATTTAACCATGTCTTAAGAGTTGTTAATTATCTTGTGAATGACAAACAGCAGAGAATTTTCCCTTATACGAATGTCCGCAGGCAGATGTTTCCATCCAATGGATGGTCTGCGAAAATCAGGGGGGTCCCACTTTTTGGATTCCCCCCCTGCCTCTTTAGCATCTTGATTGGGATGTCTACATGTGGATGTCCTGTAGGAGAATATTTTGCGACAAATAACTATTGCTCTTTCTTAAAGACGCTTCATGATGCATTAGCAGCTGCTAATACAAAATATTTTTACAGTGGGTTCTTTGTTTTTTAAGTTCCTTTCCTCCTTTTTTTCTTTTTAATGTTTTGTTCCCCAAAGATCTAGATAGATTTTGTGAGCATGTGAACAGTTTTCGTATTATAGTCTCTAACACTTGCTGCATGATGCAGGTGCGACACTTGTTGTTTCTGGTGATGGTCGCTATTTTTCGAAAGATGCCATTCAGGTATTTTTGGCACCATCTACTTGAGTCTTTTTCTTTGATTTGTTTCTTATATGTTGATGGTTGCTTGCTTGTGATGTTTTGCAAAAAAACTGGAAATGGTTTTACTTTTACACTTCAGTGTACTTGGAAGAGCATTATAAGCATTAAATCAATAGGCTATATCACCATTGGAAGTTTCAGTTGAGTTTTGCTAGGGATAGACAATGGGAATCATGGCAGCCCCACCCACACAAATGAAGGAATTGCGGTGGGCCCAGCCTACCTAAGCAGTGGAATTGTTTTTCATGAGTCCTTATTAGCAACATTCCATTAGAAAAATGCATAAAGAAACACCTTGCAGCAACATTTAGAAAAAAAGGAATCATTTGTAACACATTTCTTCAGTGCCAGAATATTCATGTTTATATTTTTGTGAATCTATGTCACTCTTAAGTATCTATTGGGTTGCTGATGCATGCACATGTCATGTGATTTGAATGCTCCAAACTTTTTTTTTTTCTTTTTCAACTTTCCAGGTTATAATTAAAATGGCAGCTGCAAATGGAGTACGACGTGTTTGGGTAGGACAGAATGGATTAATGTCGACCCCTGCTGTATCGGCTGTAATCCGTGAAAGAGTTGGTGCAGATGTGTGTTCACTCTTTATTGCCGATGGTTATATCATTTCCAGTTTGGAGAACTAATATAATAGTGCCTTATTAATTCCATTCATATCCAATTTCAGGGATCCAAGTCAACGGGAGCTTTTATATTGACAGCAAGTCACAATCCTGGAGGTCCACATGAGGTATTTGCACCACTCTGAGTAAAAGGAAATGAACTTGATTGGTGTAACTGAATGGAAGTGTATGTTCTTTTTGCTTTTATATTTAACAAATCAAGTCTTTCTAAAATTCTGAATACTTGTGCTGAATTTGTCTATTATCGTCTTTTTGTGTATTCGATACCTTAGAGAAAGTGCTAATCGTTTGATGATTCATTGTCCCATTACTATCTTTTTTTTTTTGGTATGTATGTATGTGTGAGTGGATGGGTGGGTTGGTACATATGGGATATAGATCTGTTTGATAAGTCGAATTTCAGGCAGGAATTCACCATGGATGGGAATTCCAAATACTTGTTAGACCTTATCTCATGAATTTTCCAAATTCTCTTTTTGACTGAGAATTTCAACAGCCAGCTACTGTAAAATGGATAAATACCCTATGAATGCTCCAAATCCTGGACTTCTTGATGCTTTTTAGAGATTGGCATTTGAGGAATTCCAAGGGCAGACACTCTGACTAGAATTTGAGGGGGTTCTGGAATTCCCCAGACAGGAACTCCTCAAATTCTTTTTGTTATTATCTTTATGGTCTGAGCAGAATAATTGGAGTCTGATCTTTTGGATTAAGTTAGGTTCAGTGAAGAGAAATGCAATGAACTGGCCTTTATTCAAGGAGTTTAGGAAGTGTTGGCCTCTGATCTTTGGAGATGCTGGCACAAGTACTTTACCATGGGTGGACCTTCACTTTATCAACCATTAGAATTGTTCCCTCCATTTGTGGTTGTTTGGAAGCTAAACTCGCTAGTACTCTGAGGATTCCAGAAGGGCAGGTTTTTGGAGGGGTGATTGTAGACTGGATTTACTTGTACGACTGCTTATCTATTCAACCTATGTGTCACTTAGACTTTTCTTTCTTTTTTCTTTTTTTTTATTTTTTTTTATTTTTAAGAAAGGCCTGGGTGTGGTTTGAACTCCAAGTCTGCAACACATTCATAAAGGTCTCGGAGAATGCAACTGCTGATTAGGCACCTCCCACTAGGGGAGTAGGTCCTTTGATGGATGCGTTCATGGTGGGTTGTGCTGATTTCATTGTTTCCCTGAATCGTTTGCATTGTGAAAGGAAAGCCCCCGTGCGTTTTCTGTGTTGTTTTATGGGCATCTGAAAATATTAGATTTTTAGTCCTAAATCTATATGATAAAAAAAATTTATATTTCCCTTATGTCTTATGAATTCATTTATTTTTACAGGATTTTGGAATTAAATACAATATGGAAAATGGAGGACCTGCTCCTGAGGCTATTACTGATAAGATCTATGCCAACACAACATCGATAAATGAGTACTTCATAGCAGCAGATCTCCCAGATGTATAATGCATGTCACATATAATTATAATTTCTTTTCCTACGATTGGTCTCAGTGAGTTTTCTTACATCATGTCTATATGCTACTCTATATGTACTGCAGGTGGATATTTCTGTTGTAGGCATAACAACATTTGAGGGGCATGAGGGACAGTTTGATGTGGATGTCTTTGATTCAACTGGTGATTATGTGACATTGATGAAGTAAGCAATCCATGAAGAAATAAATCTTGCAATTTTTCATGGTGCTTAATGCTTTCTTTTTTCTTGACATATACTTCCGATTTTAGTATATATATATATTTTTTGGTAAGCATGTTATTATATACTTCTGATTTTAATATTCTTAAAGCATGTTTTTTTACTTAATTCAGAAGTTAGAGAACATGTGACGGGAAAGATTATATTGGTGATGTGCTTACTTTCTATTTTGTGATGTAATAAATACTAGAATGTATATGTCTGTAGTTGAAACGTTGTCACATTGAATCAACATAGTTGGGACAAGGATTTGATGATGATGACGACTCATGTATACTTATGCACATGCAATGGCATGTTATTTTTAGGCGCCCATTGTATGACTACAATAATTGTTATGAGCCAACTAATTGGCCATGAGAAATAGAGGAGGGGGTTCCAAATTAAATATCGACAAAAAATTCAGCTCATTGTCCATGGCTAGCTATCTGATCCAAGGAGATGATTGTGATGGCTTTGAACTGTAGTGTTGTTCACTGATTTTTAGGTTAACCGTCTACTAAGAGCTTTGGATCTGATGGCTAAGAATATCCATTGGAGCTGATTTTTCATACATAGCTAACTACATGTCCCTCTTCTAATTCATGCGGTCATTGACAAAGTGTGCCCATCAACAAGCCCTAGTGTCGGCTGACTGATGTTAGTTAAACATTTTCTGATTGATGTTAGGAGATACTTTTCCCATCTATTAGTGGCAGTAACCATGATCAATATTGCAATATAATCACCTATCCGAAAAATGGTTGAATATGGTGTCGCCTATTTGAATTAGCTTAGTTAAAGCTGACACTGTACATGACTGTAACAGTATGCACAGTTTAAGCTGACACAGTACATGACTGTTATAGTTTTCAGGTAAACAATGAACATCTTTTTGAGGTGAACTAACGTATAGCATGCTCATGAGTTGAACTTATTGCTGTAGGATACAGATTGGTTACCTCTAAGCAGTGTCCTTCATGTACCCAATATAAAATTGAGTTTGTAGCATCTTTTATCTGTGTCCCGTCTTTTAGCTCTTAAACACTGGATAGTAGATAACTCATAGCACAAAATAATTTCTTTATTTCTCCAATCTTCTTCAACATGAATTACTTTAGCCATTTATAAAAAAAAAAACCATGAATTACCTGAGCCACTTACTTTTTTCCATGAGGTTTGCTAAGCCCAAGCTTGGCTCTATCCACAGCCATGTGTTGTATCCTAGGATTTCAACAGCTGACTCCCACAATGTAGATGCTGCTCTGGCTCAGAAGTGATTTAGATCCGCTTTCAAGTTTATCGTGGGAGATTTTCTAAATCCTCCATTTATTTGATACTTGTATGTCACTGGATGCATGGGCCACCCATGCTCTATGCATAGTGGAATCTATCAGATTCACTACTTGAATCTTTCTCTAGAATGTGTTGCTCATCCCTGAATGGTTGGAAGTACATTGACAGTTAAGCCTGGCAAGCCCAATTATTCTGGAGTTTTTTTATATGATCATTCCGATTCTTCTGTTTGTTTCCATTGCTGGACACTATCACTTCAGATACTGAACATAGACTGGTTGTACAAAGAATAACTGATTTTACTCCCTAACTTGTTAGTTTGGTTATTTTTCTTGGCCAGGTCAATTTTTGATTTTATGTCCATCCAAAAGCTGTTTGGATCTCCAAACTTTACATTCTGGTATGTAAATGCTATTGAATAGGAGCAGAGATGCAGATCTTACCTATTTGAACCTCATTCGTTTACTGGGAATTTCATGCTCTTCATTAATCTTTCAGTTTTGATGCTCTTCATGGAGTTGGTGGAATTTATGCCAAACGTATATTTGTAGAAGAGCTTGGTGCACATGAAGGTTCATTGATAAATTGCACGCCCAAGGTATCTCTTAACTTTCAAGATAAACTCCATGCTTTTAGGAGAATTCTATGTACAATTATTCATATGTTTAGGAGCTGGTATGCATTTGCTTAGATTTTATATATTTCTTCGGCTAGCTTCTATGTTTAGGGGCTGTTGTGCATATGCTACCAATTAGGTAACCGTGTAGGGTGCACTGTGGATATATTTTGGTAAACTGTAATGCACTCACGGTTGGTCCTTAACTTTATATGCTTGATCCTGTTTAACAGGAAGACTTTGGAGGAGGGCATCCAGATCCCAACCTAACCTATGCAAAGGAGTTGGTTTCACGTATGGGGCTGGGCAAAGAGAGCTCTCAAGTTGAACCTCCAGAATTTGGAGCTGCTGCTGATGGTGATGCAGATCGCAACATGGTTCTTGGTAAAAGGTAAGTTATAGGCACATGGTTTTTATTTATTTATATTAAAGGTCTGCCTTGCCTTTAACTTATGATTGCAGCTTTTCTTGGCTATCAGATTTTTTGTGACTCCATCAGATTCTGTTGCCATTATCGCTGCAAATGCAGTTCAATCTATTCCTTATTTCTCTTCGGGTTTGAAGGGAGTTGCCAGGTACCTCTTGTAAACTCCTTAAATGACTAATTTGCAGTACCTGCGGCATAAGTGAACTACCTGTTTTTACTTGGGTTTTCCATTGCCAGCTAATTTTGTTATGCATTCATAAGTTATATGGAACAATCATGAACTTTTGTGCTGTAAAATGTCATTGATCAAACTGCTGTTGCTGGTTTCAGGAGCATGCCTACCTCAGCTGCCCTTGATGTCGTAGCAAAGCATTTAAATTTGAAGTTTTTTGAGGTACTTATTATAGGAAATTATTGCACTTGAGTAAAAGACTTCATTATCTTTAAATGCTTCATCAATCTGGGTGTTAGCATTAAATGCGTGACGTGATGTCCTCATATATCTTTTTTATGTTGTGTCAGGTGCCTACAGGGTGGAAATTTTTTGGAAATTTGATGGATGCTGGACTATGTTCAATTTGTGGTGAAGAAAGTTTTGGTACTGGTGGGTATTTTTTCTCATCACGGGTGATGTTAACTTTCATGTCATGCATAATAAATTAATAATCATGGGCTAGGTTGGTCATAGACACACCTATAGCATGGTGTTTGTTTAACCTAATGGCGTGGAAGTTTCCTCTTTCATCAAGTAGAAATAAACTTGCATAGTAAAATGGCTATAAAGAAGAGTCCGTTGCATTGTTGGAAGGTTCTTGCTCTAACAGCCACAAGGTTTTACCCAAAGAAAAAAAAAAAAAACAACCACCACAAGGTTGCGGGCTTGACTTAGCTTACCTTACCAAAATAAGACAGTGAAACTAGTATGGGGAAAATGTCAGACACTAGGAACTATGTCATTTCACAGCGAAGGGAGGAAAAAAGGAACCCAAATCAGTGTGGACACAATTTATTTTTTAACAGATATGTACATTTGAGATAGAACTCCATAAAGAACAGTGCGTATCTCACAAATCCTACTTTCTGGTATAGTCAAGAGAATCCCAATTGATGTCATACATTCAAAGGTCAATGAAACAACACAATCTTCAGTTGGTCTCTGTTGTCAAGTTGGTGTCACCCAAAGATCCTATATCCTTTAGCAGCAGTTGTCCAAAATCATCAAGATGGAAGGCAATCAAAGCATACTTGGCTGGGCTCCCACATGCTGCGGTGGCTGCAAAAACCCAGATTGGTGGTTCTCATACCTCCAGTGGTTGACTTTCAAGCTGCCACCCTTAACAGACCTGAGGAGAACATAAGGCTCCTAGTCCCACAGCTAATGAAGTGAGAGTAAAAATAGAGAAAATAAAGCAGAATTCTTTTTCAAGTGTTTTCTTCTTTTTAGCAATGCAGAACTATTCAATATTCATTTAAGCTTCTTCATGCGATTTTATTTAATAAAAAAACATATTTGAACAACAATAATGTTGTGGCTATTGAGAAAAAATAATTGATTATTAACTTGTGCGGGGAGTGTGTTTATTTTGTTTTTGGATTTGCTTGCAGGGTCGGATCATATACGTGAGAAAGATGGGATCTGGGCAGTTTTAGCCTGGCTTTCTATTCTTGCCTTCAAGAATAAGGACAATCTCAATGCGGGGGAAAAGCTGGTGACGGTGGAGGATATAGTTCATCAGCACTGGACTACTTATGGTCGCCACTATTATACTCGATATGACTATGAAGTAAGATATGCAAAGTCTATAAGTAGCTGACCCTAGTCAACAAATGGATGGATTGTGAATTTAACTAGTTCTTATTGTTTCATGAAGAATGTTGATGCAGGTGCAGCAAAGGAACTCATGTCCTATTTGGTCAAACTACAATCATCCCTCCCTGATGTTAACAAGTATGTCTTGAGCTTCTTGTCTAAAAAATATTCAAGTTTGCTTTAGAAGCTGTTTAAAGAAAATAAATTTCAGATGACAAGAAGCCCATAGCACGGTTGAAAGGTCTTCATTATTGCAACCGTGAGGTTGTGGGTTCAGGTCTTTTTACATATTTTTGAAAGAAAAAAAATCTCATAGTTTTCTTTTAATTAATTTGAAGCTATGATGTGTAAAGACAGCATGGATATGGCTGAAACTTGACATAGATTCTTCCAAGGCACAGATATTAATCATAAAACTGAAATGGCAGACATTGTAGTGTGGGTGAGAGATCTTGCATTTTTGGCCTTTTTCATTTGATTTGGAGAAAGGTCGAATCCTTATGACAATAATGACTTGGTCATTGGGTCCTGTACGAGAAGAATACTCTTATCAAAGATATAAAATGTCTCGTAAATTTCAGCATATTCTCAGGCTTCCATCGTCGTTCTCAACGATTCAGCTGATTCTTGTTGACTGTATAGGCTGTCAGGGTAGGACGTGGAGGACTTCACTTTGTTTGTGTCAACATCCCTGTTGATTTTTTTTTTTAAATCCCCTTTGAAAGTCAAAACCCTGTAACTGAAAACCGTGCAACCTAGGTACATTTTTCTATTTTTGCTGCTGTTTTGCTGATGTTGTTACTTGTTTTTACTGTTTTAAGTTTCAAACATGAAGCTGTTTGGCTGATAGTTGTCAATAGCAGCCCTGAAACTGTAGCTCAGAATGATAACCTGTTTTTAGATAGGGGGGGTACAATATGGACAGATCCATATTTATGAATTGTGCCACTGACTGAGCCCTTAGCATCACCGGAGAGTCTGGGCAGATGATGTGTATAATCTTGTTAGTTTAGTTGTTAAAGAGAATTATCCTACTTAGCTTTAAAAAAAAAAAAAGGGAATTGGTATGGACTTCTGGGGAATACTTTATTTTCTAAAGAGGAGGAATCTAGTAGCTGTTCTAAGAAACCACCAGAATTGACTGGGAAATAGATAATGGAAAGTTTTATTTTTAGAGGACTATCATAAATAGTTAAAGCAAGCTACATCTCACAAAAACTGCCATAATTAACTGACTCATCTGAACAACTTTTATACATAATCGAATGGAAAAACTCTTTGATTTTCCGCCTCTAACAAAAAATTTCAGTCAGGACGCTACAATCTTTATTGCGTATGTGTCAAATAATGGAAGAAGGAAAAAAAAAAAAAAAACACAGAAACATATCTATTTATCATTCTTTTGCGTTTTATTGATTGATTGATTTTTTTTTTAAATGAATGGGAATGGTATAAGCAGATTATTGAATAAGTGGTAGTATTATGTAGTTAAGAATTATATGAAATTTCTTACCCTACATATTACCTAAAAGCTCTGTAAGAGACCTGAATCAGATATGATTCTCATATGAGCACCAAATCAGGGTCTATACCTTTTATTTTTCTTTTTTATTGTTTTTTTTTTCCTTTTCTCACTTGGGTAGTCAGCAAATGGAGGATCTTCTAATGACCATATATGTTTCTTCTTACAGGATCATAAATGGAATTAGATCAGATGTGTCAAATGTTGTCGAAGCAGATGAGTTTGAGTATAAAGATCCTGTCGATGGTTCCATTTCGAAGCACCAGGGTGTCCGTTATTTGTTTGAAGATGGGTCACGCTTGGTGAGGACTATATATGTATTTATTCAGATTTTTGTTGTTTAAATTTTTTGTAATCAGTCAATATATTGTATTTGCTTTGTCCTGATTGTTCTCCGGAGCGATAATATATCCAGGTTTTCCGCCTCTCTGGTACCGGATCAGTGGGTGCAACCATTCGCCTTTACATTGAGCAATATGAAAAGGATCCATCAAAGACGGGGAGGGATTCTCAGGACGCACTTGCTCCTCTCGTAAGAAGCTATGCTCAGATTTTGTCCTGCAATTTTCTTTTTTGTTGTTCAATAGGTTTCTGATAGGGATTCTTGTTGTTGGGGTGGGAGTGGGAGTGGGAGTGGGAGTGGGAGTGGGAGTGGGAGATATGAATTGTGACGTATGCATGTTGTTGTTACTCAGGTGGAGGTTGCACTGAAGCTTTCTAAGATGCAGGAGTTCACTGGCCGATCTGCTCCCACAGTCATCACATAAGTCAGATATTGATTTTTAATTATTCATCAGTTTTTCTAATGGGGATGTATCGGCTTACGGCAGGTCCTTTGAGCACTCGCCAAAACATGATACTCTTTTTTTTTTTTGACATTATCCTATGTCCTATACCACCTTGCCTTCTGTCATGCTGTGGCACACTTATATAATTGCTGATGTATGTAAGGAATTCATACCATAAAATATGAGTTCGCTGATACCCATGCCATCTGTCATGCTTATTGCACTTAATTGCTGATGTATGAAAGGGATTTTATGCAATAAAATATAATTTTTTTATGTTAACTTACTCTCATCAGACGGCATAAAATCTCAGTTTCTGAAACTATGTTCTTGGTTATCTTAACAGATAACAGAACACATGCATGTTGTTTAGTACACTGTCATTATATGTCTTTTTTTTTTTTTTTTAGTTATAATCTTTCTTGAAATATTGTTCGGTTACTGAAAAAGAAAACAAGGAGGGACAGATAAACACAGACGTGACCACCCAAGAAGCCTATACCCATTAAGATAAGATGAGCCCACACAAAAATGATAAATAACCGTACGTCTCCTGCTTTCATTGAATACAATAGGAGTTGATGGTATAAATCCTGGCCAGCAGGACAACCAAAAAGTAAAATGGAATTCATGCTCAAATGAGCTCTACCAAAAGGATTATGAAATAGATGATGAGTGGAGAATATAAGATAGCGATGTAAATGCGGTGTTTACTTGCTTGTTTGTTTGTAGTAAAATACATAGGAATTCATGGTGAAGTGAACTAGAAAGGATTATTAGATAGGTTAGGAGTAAATGATATAATGAGAGATGTAGCAATGACCTTCACTTTCCTATGTATCACTGGGGTGATGGCTGAGTATTCATTTCTCATCTTTTCTTGATTTTTTTTTATATAAAAGGAAATGTTATTTAATACTTTTTTTAATTCACATTTAATCTTCATTTTTAACCCCTTCTGACATGAAATCACATGTATTTAAATTAATGCAAGCAAACATGCCCTTACTTACTTTCCATTAGAAAGAAGGTTATTTTTTTAATATGCACCATTGATTATTTATTTTTAACTACATATAAAATTACAATTTTAGGAATTGAATTACATGAAATAAATATGACTGATGTCTGAGAATCAGGGGTTGCTCGGTTGGTTATCAACCACTTGTGTGGGCTTTTCCTTCCCATGTTTGTGGGCTCTCTCCCGGGTGCTATATGGGTTCCAACACCCTTGGCCCGTGAAAAAAAAAAAAAAAAAAAAAAAAAAAAAAAAAACATAGAGGCCTTATGGCCATTTTTTTTAATGTTAGTTTTATTGTAAAAGGTTTGCACCTGCGTTATGCATGACCGATGCAACCTTGACTAGGCTAAAACTAAAATTTAAATTGCCAGAGCACAAAATTGATGTTATCATTGGATGATGAAATGGAGCACCAGAAGTCCAGAATATATGTTGTTCAAGATATGAACCTTGATTCCATCATAATATATTAAGCTAGAAGGTTTTAGAATTGATTTTGACCGGTGGTTAGAATTTTGACCGCAAGTTATTTAGTTTTCAAAACATTTCTCCCCACTCGTACAACTACCTACTTTATCTCATTATAATCAAAACCACTTCTAACCACTCCCCACTTTTACTTTATTGCAAAAGCTTCATTTCAATCCAAGTTTTGCATTTCCCTTCCTACTTAAATTCTCTTCTTTCTGCCACTAGCTCTTGAATTGTATAATAAGGTACTCTCATAACCTTCCTACTCTTTAGTTTCTTTCTTCTAAAATCTAAGAACTTTCTAATGCATAAATATTTAAATTACAATGTTGGTCATATCCGCGCAGAGCAAGGGTTATTGTTCTAGTGTTATATAAATAGAGAATAATGATTATAGAAGGAGAAGAATTAGAAAGTAGAGCTAAGCATCTTTCATTACCGAGGACGGACAATTGATGGTGGATATAACAAGTTATAAAAGAAATGATTTTATTAAGAAACAGAGAGTTGATGGGGGTAAAAAAATAACTGAGCTCTAGTTCTACACTTCAAACACACATGAATAAGTAAATTGATTTTATTTTAAGTAAATGAGTGGTTAGAAAGTCCTCCAATCAGTTGGAGGTCTCCGCTTCCAACTGTCTCATAAATTTTTTTGGATACTAAGGTGTCAACCCTTCTCAATAGTGAGCTTGTTGGATCAGAAAAAATATTAGGATAATTTTAAGTTTGTAGCCAATATCAGGAAAATGTAGTTAAAAAATAGTTTTTAAATAAATAAAAATAATAAATTGACAGTATATATGTTTTCATTCAAAAATATAATATTATCTTGTGGTTTATAACATTTAATTGTGATATTATTGTGATAATTTGTTTTATAATAATAGGGAAATAAAAGGTGCGATCATTGTTCCAACCATAAAAATGAACAAAGGAAGAAATCTCCTCTCTCACGCAACTTAAATACAAATACCCCCATCAAACTCGTTGCAGGCCAACGTCGTAATAATCTAATCCATCGTTTTCTAAGGCTCTAAGCTAAAGATTTCTAATCCATCTTCTGAAATATAAAAACTATTATTGCAAGCACAGTAAGAACAAAGGCACTGGAATTTTTCCTTCACTTTTGTGGAAGTAAAAACAATAATACAATGACTTTTTACACATCAATATATATATATATATATATAACGAATATGGACTTACATCATAACTGATCGAGTGATGACAACTTCAATGCCAATCACTTCATTATTAACTGCTTAATACAAAAAAAAAAAAAAATTTCTTAAACATTCTCTACATCATATTAATTTAATTGCAAACTTACAGTTGACTAAATGAATTGAATTAACCCATCAATTCCTCAACCAATATCTCAAAGTCCTGATGTGTATGGAACACTAGTGGCCGGAATCCATGAGCTCCCACCCAAGAAGCTCCCCACGGTGAACTTTCCAGCCTCCGACGCACTTGTGATCACATGAAAGCCGGGCCACTTCACCCGGCTACTGGTGCCTGCACCGCCGCCTGTGTTCATGTACTCCCCATAGTATAATGTGCTCAATGCAAAGTTGCCGCTCCATTCTAACCATCCTTGCGGGGCAATCAAGCTATCTAGAAATGTCTTCATGAACACTGTCCTTGAGTATTGCTGCCATGGCCTGCCCAGGTATGTCTTGAATGAGCCCTGCACCACCTTGAGGTCGGAGGCGGCGGTGACCCTGGAGTTGTGGATTGAGATTCCGGTGTTCTCGTTGGCGTCCGACCGCCCTTGGGCGGTCACTGTGTTCTGCTGGCCGCTCATGGGCCTCCTCACATATATGTTGCAGTTCTGGAAGACTACAACTGCATCTCCAAAGATGAAATCTACTGTTCCATAGACGTCACATTCCCTGTAGAATTGGCGTTGGGAGTAGACGTATAGAGTGTCTTGATAGCCCTTGAAGCTGCATCTGTAGAACACTGAGAGATCGGAGCCGGAGCGGAGCGCCACCGCCTGGTGCTTCTGAGGTCCCGCTGTGTTTTGGAACGTCATGTCCCGAGCGATAAAACCATCGCCGGAGATACCTGCAAGAGAATTCAGGTAAGTGACTGTAGAAATTGACATTTTTGCACCATGCATATGATTTGTGATATAATGTTTGATCTGATGGGTCATTATAAATGATGAGGCCCATTCGAATCAATAGTTTCGATCATAATATAATACATCATAATATAATGATAAAATCGGAAAAAGTGATCATCCAATGATGCTTAAGTTCAATGGTTTTAAAATGCATTTATTTATTTTAATTTCAATCCAATGGTGGGTAATCATAAGTGGGTCAGGTGAGCCTAAAACTAAGGTCACAAAATCTCACCTTGCATGGTCGTCATGTGACTACTAGAGGTGTAAAAAAAAAACCGGAAAACCGTATAACCGAATCGAACCGAACCAAACCGCGGTTAATAACCGTATTTCACGGTTCGGTTACGGTTACGGTTAATGAAATCCAAAAACTGTACGGTTCGGTTATGGTTTTCCATAATAATTCACGGTTATTAACCGAACCGAAACGTATAATACGGTTCGGTTAACCATATGCGGTTAACCGTACCATTTACAAATAAAAGAAAAAAATAAGGGGGCTAAATGAAATATTTCTTATCTTATTTAATTGCTCCTTATGTGTCATTTTACCTTCAATCATTCACATTTATCCCCTTATGTGAGGAAGGCATTCCACGTTTATTAACCGTAACCGAACCGTTTAATACGGTTAACCGCAGTTACAGTTTTCCACGCTTTTTGTGGATACGGTTACGGTTTTGAAAGACAGAAAACCGCGGTTACGGTTCGGTTAACGGTTTTCCCAAATTTACTGGTTAACCGAATCGTTACACCCCTAGTGACCACTGTCCTCACTTATACTGCTGTGGTCTTTACATGAACACTACAAAATCACGCAACTAAAAAAATAGTCTTAAGAGTTTGAACAAACTTACCAAAGGTCGCTGAGCGAAAAGTGGTCGATCCATCTTGAACATTTTTGTTGCCTGTTACAATGGTTGAGTCGATTCCCTCACCAATGAACATCATATTTTTCATGGATCTCGTAATCTCAACATTCTCACTGTAAACACCTGCTTTCACATGGATAATAAATCTCTTAGTCCCAATCCTCAGCTTAACAGATGCGGCCACCGCCTCCGAGATGGTCTTATAATTCCCCGAACCATCTTTCGCCACCACAATATCGGCGGCCACAGTCGAAGACTGTAGAAGCTTCCGATCGGCTGCCATAACCCATGTAGGGAATGATTTATCGGAGAGCAACCGTCGGCCACCACCCGACTTAGTCGATAGAGTAGCAGCCACCTCCACGGAGGCTGCCTTATTGATAGCGAGCGAGTTGCCTAGCAACTCAGAGAAGTTTCCCCACATAGAAGGCAAGGAGGTGAAATGGGAGGAAGAATTGAGCTCCATGAACCCATTTTGGCATGTAAGGTGGTTAGCCACGGCTGCACTTAACCAAGTCTGAGCGTCTTCAAAGCTTTCCGGATTGGTCGAGCTAACCGAGCGATTGAGTTTGCTAATGGTGTCGTTGAAGAGCTCAACACAATCTGCCCAAGCCACCTTCTCTCGCTCATCGAATGAGCCAGGGTCCATGGTCGACACCATCCTATGGGCCCGTTTGGCTTGGTCCAGCGTGGTCTGGATGGCTAAATGGCGAAACCCGAATTGGGTGTCCCCAAGAGAGGATATAGTGTTCGTGGAGGTGATCATAGAATTGCAAATTTGAGGGTGTGGGGTTTGGCTGCATGATGATATTATATCACCCTGCACCACTGTAGCAAGTAGGACGAGGCATGTGAATGTGGAGGAGAAAAAGGAAACAAGTTTGGCCATATTGGTGACCCAAATATTGTGTGTTCTATATCAATGATGATTGATATGAAGTTAGGTGCGATGAATTGATGATAGTTGGGGGTCCTTTTATAGGGCTCCAAATGGCTTGTTCAGGATAAAGATGAGACTTGGAATGAGTTTCCCTTGTTGAAAAATATTAGCCCATGAACAAGAGATGGAGAATATAAAAAAATCAAATCAAATTAATGGCTGTGTTTGTTTTTGAATTTCAACGAAGGCATGAAGGGGCACCAATAGGCAGCGGGTTGGTCATATAATACCATGCATCTATATGCATGTTTGCTTTCTGTAGGACGCGGGGATACTTGAACGTCAGCCACTTTTAAGGAGTTTGAATTATTCTACAAAAGTGTGTTCTGTAATCCCATTTTGTTTCGATAATCTCAATTACTGAAGCAAGAATATATAAGTAGAGTTGATCAGCGATCAAGCAATCTATAGGATGCCCTTAAGACAAAACTTACAAAATTATACAATCTTAAAGCCATGGCTTTTAATAATAATTTTGACTTAACTTTTGATTTGGATCGAGAGTTTACGACTTACCCATGTTATATCCCTACTTCAAACATATAACCACTCAAATCATCTTTTCACTCTTATTCAACAACTTTGTTTCCAACCTCAATCTCGTAAGCCCTTTTTTTTTTTTTTTTGATCTATTTTCTTGTATTCTTTCTACCTTACTTTTATTTTCTTTCTACCCAACTTCTCCTAGTCCATTTCTACTCCATATAGTATTCTTACTTTATGGCAGAAGTATTATCATAAATTTCTCTACTTTTATTCTCTTTTTACAAAATTTGTGCTTTATATGTAAAGTATCATTGACAGTAAGTGTAGTAAAATCTTAAGGCTTATTTTCTTTTTTAATACATAGAATCTCATAGTCAAATGAACTCCACTGAAAGCTTATTGAAGAGATGAGAGGTAAAAAATATGAGGTGAGTGAAGACGCATACAAGGTAATCATATAGACGCAACTATTACTTTCTTAGGATTTGAATTACATGCTGTAGGCAGGGGGTATTCTTTTGTCATCTCCCCTTAAATTGTTTTCCATTAGAGGTGAGATAATTTTATGGTTCTTTTGAGAAGTTTACATATGTTTCTTCAATCTTAATCATTTTGTATGGATTCAATTACATGACACAAAAAGAACCTTCATGCGCATCAGGTATGTGAATGTCCAATTATGTGAACTGCAAGAGAAAGCATAGTGAGAGCCATCAAACATCAAATTCAAAGTATCTAAGATGACAGATATGATTTCATCAACGGTCAAAAACTTTGGTCATCAAATTCAACTATTAACTCAACCCGGCCGAGTGAGTGTGCGAAACCTAACCCCAGCTAGAGGAAATCAAAGATGGCCCCCCACACCGGCTCTCCTCCATGGACTGTCAACCCAAAACTTCTGGTCTAGAAAGAAAAGAAATAAAAAAAATAATAATAATAAAAAAAAAAACAGAAACAAATATTCTTCTCTGTCCATATGTTGTTGTATAAATTATCCTGCATGGGGGGCCCTTCAAAATGGGCAACCCTTTTTAGTCATTAATGGACATCCTTAAAAAAAAAAAAAAAAGGCAAACAAAACACACCAGGCCCACACTTTACAGCCTTCACATAAATAAAGGACAGGTAAATATTGATGGCCTGGATCTTCTAACCACCAAAATTGTATCTTTATAGACCTTGTACTCAATCTATCATTGGTGGACCCCACACGCATAAACTCTTAGGGGCTGTTGATGTAGTCCCCAATACATTAATAATAAACTTGTTGAACTTCTTCTCAGTAAATGCAATTAACATCTCCAGTTGACTTTACTAATGAAGATTCTTCATTTCTTTTGCAGTCAGGACTACGGTTTCCGGTAATCCCAATCGGCTACGTACCCATTGATTCATGACTGCACCATTGAACCATCCATGTTATTTTTAAGCCAAACTAAGTACCAAGTGATAAGACCAATGAAATCATAAACCAAACAAGGGAGGGTTGGCCCTCCTCCTGTGCACACCCTTATCCCGATTGACCAGGCAACCTTTCTTGTGGGGCTCCGGGCCAATGAAATTATAGAGAGGTGGAAGATCGAAAGATATAGACGAAATCCATTAGTATCCAAAATTTCAAATCTATTAAATATTTTTCACTCCTTGATCCGTATGGCCTTAAAGTGTAATGGTCATGTTTTTTAAGAAAACCTTGGGCCTGTGACATTGATGGGGAAGAGAGTCGGATGGACTACATATGGCTCCAAGTGGGCCCACAAGGGAGGCCACATGATTCCTCTCCATCAGCCTGTCCGAATGCAGGAGAGGGCCGGCCAGCATATATAATGAAGATGTATAATAAACTAAATAGGAATGTGAAGGCTTACGAAATGGGTTCTAATTCTAAAGCATGGGTTGGTTGCTAGGGTTTCGGTCAACCATATCTTTGAAATATTGTTTGTGAAAAGTCTGCCTCTTCTCAAACTTAAGTGGTGCCCAAGTGGCACAGATGGGGAAGTTCTTGGGCCTTTTGCTTTGATGGTTTCTTCTTTCTTTCATTTTGGCTGTGTTTTCTTCTAACAAGTAGTCAAGTCAACGGCCTTTATCACACATGTTTTCATCTTCACGCAGCCAAACATTGAATATGGGTGACTCTGGCTTCTTGGGATAGAATTAAATGGCTATTATAACAGTCAAATACTTGGAATAATGGCATATGAAGGTCTGATCAGGTTATGTTGTTTGGTCTAGGTCTAGAGTTTAGCTTTGTAAATCAAATTCAATGCATGTAGGCCCAGATAAGCCCACATTTTCGTTCCTTTTGACAACTCACTGAGGAATCTGGCATTGCAATTTTGACTTTTGAGTTCCATATTTCAACGGATTGGTTAAGCTGTCACTTCAAAAGAATTGGATAGAGCTCTGTGGCTACTAGCTATCACAAGCAAGTACAAAGCAGGACATATTTAGGTGGGATGGGGATGGATATGTCTTATTAGTGTATTTAATTTTAAATAAAACAGGTATAGAGTTTATTTTTAAACTAAATTGATATTCAAAATAGGATTTATGTATATATGATTCAGTATCTGATCCTTGTATTGAATCCAAATTCAGGAAGATTACCTTCAGTTTAATAGTTTCACCTATATATTTAAAAAAATTATTTTAATGCTCTTTATTCAATTATATTAATGACATCCTTATCTTATTTTTGATATATATTCGGAATGGATGCACTTTTTAAGTTGATGCTAGATCCGTATAGGAACACACATGTTTTGTATCATGTTCAGATCCATATCCAAACTGGATCTATAAAGACATGGTCGGGATCCATATCCACCATGGTTCCACCCAAATCGTACTTGTTTGCATAACTAGCTGGACTTGTATAGGCCTGCATCAAGCTTGAGAAGAATGTTATGACTGAGGCCAGTAATGGTTGAACGTCTGCGTTTAAGCATGATTCTGGCTGGTCTATCCCATTGAGCTTGTAGGAAATTCAAATCTATTGCCACTAAATTCAGGCTTAGGTGGGTCCAGGCTGAAACATAGGTTCAGTAATAAACCCACATCTTGAATAATGAAAACCAATCTGGACAAGTTGGGTGATCTCGACCGTTGGATATATATATGAACAAGAGAAAATAAATAAAAAAATGAGACCAATGTTGGTAGTTGTGGGCTATTTCTAAGTTTCGGCATAGATACCTGAACATTGACCACTGAAATGTCAGAATTGGACAGAGCTCAAATTTCATACTAATCAGGTGGTGATGGCTGGCAGCAAGAAGGTTAAATGAGGATAACCTCAAATATATATATATATATATATTTAGAGGGATATTTCAAAATTGGATGGTCCAATCCACATAGATCAAGCATCTATAATTGGTAGAGTTGGTCAATGTTAGGAGGAGGAGGAGCTCTTCAGTCTTCTAGGTTATCTCATTTATGAACGTTTGCCAATGAAATTGTGGTTTATGGGTGGGTGGAGTGTATGGGAATATGATATGAGTTCTGGCGGTTGTTGTTTGGGGACTTTGAGTCTAGCAAGGAATAATACACTGAGAGGAAGAAGAGCATTGGAATATTGAAAAAACATGGCAAGCATATGATATGCCAGTCGATGTGTGCAATGCGTGTTCATCATCCTTTCTTTTGTATTTGTCAATTTTCTTTAGGACTTTAGAAAGATTTTGAATGACAAGTTTGCTAATTCTAGAATCGTCGGACACTTTCTTTCTCATGTTTTTTTCATTATGCCTGATCACACGAGTGACCCACATCTGAGTCCCAATTAATATTAACAGTTAATTTGACCATGAATTTCTTTTTATTAATTATTCACCGAGAAGTTATATTATCAGCCTATGAAGATCATGAATTCCTATTGTATTATATGAAAACAGGCCTTTGTGAAGTCGGTCCAAAAATGGGCGGCGCTACATGAATCCCAATGGGGTCAATTGACTCCATTGATTTATGGGAAAATATTAAAAAAAAAAAAAGAATTCTTTCATGAATTGAACTTATGAGATGTTTTTGACATCATTCAATGCCTAAGTTAATGGATCGATCATCTGTCTACCTAAACAAAATAATAATAATAATAATGGGTTCAACTTTTATTTATTTTTTTAAATTTCCTTTTTTAGACATTCTATCAGTAACTCTTTATTTACCCTAACTTAACCTCTAAATACCTTCCATGTTTAAACATTTCTATTTATTTTTATTTGAGAATTCAATGTTATCTTTGTTGGATTGTCGGAAATAGATGATTTGAGAACTTTATATTATATTTGTCGAATTATCGAAAGTAGACGACATATGTTGGTAAAGGGGAAAACAAATTTATTCGATCTGTGGAAGATAAGTCTTTTGTTGACCCCATTGACTCGAATTCCTGGATCAGCCACTGAGTCTAAAATAAGTATCCTTCGATATTCACAGCGGATGTACGATTATCCTATTTGTGTGGGTTCATCTTATCTTTGTGGGTATAGGTTTCTTATTCTTTCTCGTTGGGTGGTTCAGCTTTTCAGTAACCAAATGATATTTAACTAAGTGAAGATTATAACAAACCTTATAATGACAGTGCATGTACTAATTAAACAACATGCATACGCTCTCCTCCATGGATTGTCAACAGGATCAGTGGGTGCAATCATATTCGCCTTTGCATTGTTGGGTTTATGTGTTGTATTCCGGGTTTATTAGATCGGTCACTTAGGCCGGGTTCAGGGTCAAAAGTATTTTGGTAATTGTATTGAGTCTTAGGAGCTAAAAGGGACATTATATTTATGACGTAATCTATAACTTTAGACTCTAAAGAGAGTCAAGATGTGAGTTATTGCTCTCTTGTCGTGGGCGGTTTCGCCGAACCACGTAAAACTCTTGCCTCTCTCTTGTGTGACATGTTTGTTCGGTCGCAGGTTTCGTGCTTTCGCATGCACATGCATAACATGCATCGAGCAATATGAAAAAGATCCATCAAAGACGGAGGGATTTTCAGGAAGCACTTGGTCCTCTCGTAGGAAGCTATGATCAGTTTTTGTCCTGCAATTTTCTTTTTTGTTGCTCAATAGTTTCTGTAGGGATTCTTGTCGTTGGGGTGGGAGATATGACTGGTGTATGCAGGTTGTTGTTCTCAGGTGGAGGTTGCACATCTGCTCCCACAGTCATCACATAATTAAGTCAGAGATTAACTTTTAATTATTCATTAGTTTTTCTATTGGGGCTGTTTTGATTTAGGCCAAGTCTTTTGAGCACCGGCCAAAACATGATACTCTATTCGTTTGACATTATCCGATGTTCTATACCACCATGACTTCTCTTATGCTGTGGCACTTGTATAATTGCTGATGTATGTATGGAATTCATACCATAAAATATGAGTTCCTTGGTATCATTCTCTCTGTCATACTTATTGCACTTAAATACTGACGTATGGAAGGAATTTTATGCAATAAAATATGATTTTTTATGGTAACTTAAATACAAATACCCCATCAAACTCGTTGCAGGCCAACGTCGTAACAATCTAATCCATCGTTTTCTAAGACTCTAAGCTAAAGATTTCTAATCCATCTTATCTTTTGTAATATAAAAACTATTATTGCAAGCACTGTAAGAACAAAGGCACTGGAATTTTTCCTTCACTTTTGTGGAAGTAAAAACAATAATACAATGACTTTTTACACATCAATATATATATAACGAATATGGACTTACATCATAACTGATCGAGTGATGACAACTTCAATGCCAATCACTTCATTATTAACTGCTTAATACAAAAAAAAAAAAAAGATCTTAAACATTCTCTACATCATATTAATTTAATTGCAAACTTACAGTTGACTAAATGAATTGAATTAACCCATCAATTCCTCAACCAATATCTCAAAGTCCTGATGTGTATGGAACACTAGTGGCCGGAATCCATGAGCTCCCACCCAAGAAGCTCCCCACGGTGAACTTTCCAGCCTCCGACGCACTTGTGATCACATGAAATCCGGGCCACTTCACCCGGCTACTGGTGCCTGCGCCGCCGCCTGTGTTCATGTACTCCCCATAGTATAATGTGCTCAATGCAAAGTTGCCGCTCCATTCTAACCATCCTTGCGGGGCTATCAAGCTATCTAGAAATGTCTTCATGAACACTGTCCTTGAGTATTGCTGCCATGGCCTGCCCAGGTATGTCTTGAATGAGCCCTGCACCGCCTTGAGGTCGGAGGCGGCGGTGACCCTGGAGTTGTGGATTGAGATTCCGGTGTTCTCATTGGCGTCCGACCGCCCTTGGGCGGTCACTGTGTTCTGCTGGCCGCTCATGGGCCTCCTCACATATATGTTGCAGTTCTGGAAGACTACAGCTGCATCTCCAAAGATGAAATCTACTGTTCCATAGACGTCACATTCCCTGTAGAATTGGCGTTGGGAGTAGACGTATAGAGTGTCTTGATAGCCCTTGAAGCTGCATCTGTAGAACACTGAGAGATCGGAGCCGGAACGAAGCGCCACCGCCTGGTGCTTCTGAGGTCCTGCAGTGTTTTGGAACGTCATGTCCCGGGCGATAAAACCGTCGCCGGAGATAGCTGCAAGAGAATTCAAGTAAGTGATTGTAGAAATTGACATTATTGCACCATGCATATGATTTGTGATACATTGTTTGATCTGATGGGTCATTATAAATGATGAGGCCCATTCGAATCAATGGTTTCGATCATAGACTTTGGGCCTCACTAGAACCCGTCTCTGGTGCCCCCCATGGGCTCCACACAGTAGGGGTGAACTAGAAACATGGTTACTTCGAGAAGTTCTTGCTATGATGGAGACAGAAACTTCCTCACCCTTGACCGTACCAACTTCATACATGAATTTATATGATTGGAAAAAAATAAAATCATATATAATAATAAAATCGAAAGAAGTCATCCAATGCGGCTGAAGTTCAATGGTTTTAAAATGAATTTTTTTTTTTTTTTAATTTCAATCTAATGGTGGGTAATCATAAGTGGGTCTGATGAGCCTAAAACTAAGGTCACACAGTCTCACCGTACATGGTTCTCATGTGCCCACAGTTCTCACTTATACTATTGTGGTCTTTCACATGAATACTACAAAATCACTCAACAAAAAAGAACATGGTCACTTATACTATTGTGGTCTTTCACATGAATACTACAAAATCACTCAACAAAAAAGAACATGGTCTTAAGAATTTGAACAAACTTACCAAAGGTTGCAGAGCGAAAAGTGGTCGATCCATCTTGAACATTTTTGTTGCCTGTAACAATTGTTGAGTCTATTCCATCACCAATGAACATCAGATTCTTCATGGACTTCGTAATCTCAACATTCTCACTATAAACACCTGCTTTCACATGGATAACAAATCTCTTAGTCCCACTCCTCAGCTTAACAGAGGCAGCCACCGCCTCCGAGATGGTCTTATAATTCCCCGAACCATCTTTCGTAACCACAATATCGGCGGCCACAATTGAAGACTGAAGAAGTTTACGATCGGCTCCCATTACCCAAGTAGGGAATGATTTGTCGGAGAGCAACCGTCGACCACCACCCGACTTAGTCGATAGAGTAGCAGCCGCCGCCACGGCGGCTACCTTGTTGATAGCGAGTGAGTTGGCAAGTAGCTCAGAGAAGTTCCCACACATGGAAGGCAAGGAGGTGAAATATGAGGAGGAATTGAGCTCCATAAACCCATTTTGGCATGTAAGGTGGTTAGCCACCGTTGCACTTAACCACGTCTGAGCGTCTTCCAAACTTTTTGGATTGGTCGAGCTAACCGAGCGATTGAGTTTGCTGACAGTGTCGTCGAAGAGCTCAACACAATCGGCCCAAGCCGCCTTGGCTCGCTCATCAAATGAGCCAGGGTCCATGGTCGACACCATCCTATGAGCTCGTTCGGCTTGGTCCATGGTGGTCTGGATGGCTAAATGGCGAAACCCAAATTGGGTGTCCCCAAGAGAGGATAGAGTGCTCATGGAGGTGATCATAGAATTACAAATTTCAGGGTGTGGGGTCTGGCTGCATGATGGTGTTATATCACAATGCACCATCGAAAGTAGGAGGAGGAATGTGGAGCAGAAAAAGGAAACAAGTTTGGCCATATTGGTGACCCAAATATTTGGTCTTTTATCAATGATGACTGATATGAAGTTATGAGATGAATTGATAGATGCTTGGGGTTCCTTTTATAGGGCTTAAATCGGCTTGCTCAGGATAAAGTTAGAGTTCGAATGAGCTTCCCTTGTTGAAAATTTTTAGCCCATGACAATGCTTACGTGAACTAGAGAATGAAAATATAAAAAAGTCAAATCAAATCAATTTCAGTGGTTGCCTTTGAATTTCAAAGAAAGGATGAAGGGGCTCCAATAGCCAGTGGGCTGGTCTGGAATACCATGCATCTATGCATGTTTAGGTTCTGGAGGTCGCGGGGATACTTCAGACGGCAGGACGTCAGCCGCTTTTAAGGAGTTTGAATTGTTCTGCAAAAGTGCATGCGTTCTGTAGTTTCGGTTACATAATACCAACTATTGAATGAAAACTACGTTGGGCGGTAAATTGTGTCGTGTTAATTAATTTGAGTCATGGGTTACAGAATTTGTATTAAAATCACCTTAATATTGGTACACGACCCGTTAACTTAACGGGTAAAAATAACCCAACCCGAATCCGACCCATTAATTTAACAAGTTACACGACCCAACCCGTTAACCCGTTAAGCAATTAAGTTATTTCGAAAATTAAAAGAAAATCTATACAAAAATATATAAAGAGAAGAATATATAAGCCACATGAAACTGTAAGTGAAGATCTCGAATGGATCTCACCTAAAATCCCAATATAAAATAATAAATTTTAATTTCTTCTTTATAAATATAAATTAATTATAGCTATACTTAGGGATTAAAAAAAATTTAACAGGTTAAGCAGGTCGTTAACGGATTATTGATTTAATTCGTACACGACCTGTAACTTAACGTGTTAACGGGGTTGACCCGTTAACGAGCCGGTTAATATCGTATGGGTTCGTGTCGTGATAACTGGTCGTCTGATATTTTGACAGCCCTAAAACTATGTCATGTTGATCATGAAGCAGTCTATAGAACGCCCTTAATATGCAAACTTAAAGAATTATACTATATCAAAGCTGTAGCATTTAAAAATAATTGTGATCTTTGCTTTTGATTTTGACGAGAGTTATATTCACACTCTGTAACTTACGTTCTATCCATACTTCAAACATATAACTACTTAAGTCATCTTCTCACTTTTCACACTTATGCAACAACTTTGTTTACAACACCAATCTCATGCGCCGTCTATTTATCAATTTTCTTATGTTCTTTCCGCGCTACTTCTCCTTGTCCATTTATCTATTCCATGGACTCTTGATTGAGAATAGAGGCATTTTTTATATAAAAAAATATAGTTCACTACAACAAATGGGATTTTCAGCGACAAAAATATTTGCGACGCAACCCAAAGTGTCACAAAAAATAAATTTTTTGCAACATAAAACTAGACCCGTCGCAACAAGTTAAGTATTTGTGATACAAGACTCCATGCGTTGCAAATAGATACTTTCAGCAATGAAAATAGTACATCGCAAATAAATGCGTAAAAAAATCATTGGCGCCAAATTAATGGTGGTAAAATTATTCGCCACGCTTGATACACATTTATAAATTTTTCTCATTTCATAAATTTTGTGCTTTAACTACGCCAGATCAGACAGTGAGTGTAGTAAAAGTGTTAGGGCATATTTTCTTTTTAATAAATAACGTAGGATGTCATAGTCAAATGAATTACTGAATGATCATTAAAGAGGCGAGAGGTAAAATATATAAGGTGAGGGAGGAACATATAAGGTAACCACGTAGATCCAACCGTCACTTTCTTACAACTTGCATCACTGGGTGGTGTGAGGGAATTCATTTTTTACCTCCCCTTGAATTATTCTCCATTAGAGGTGAGATGATTTGATGGTTCTTCAAAAATTCACATATGTTTCTTAAATTTTAACCATTTTTAAGTATGTAAGTCTTACCACTTCTATGGATTCAATTACATGATAAAAAAAAGACCCTTAACGTGCCGCAGGTTTGTGAATGTCCAAGTGAACGGTAGTAGTAAGACCCATCAACTACCAAATTCAAAGAATCTAAGATGATAGAGATGTGATTTCATCGATGGTCAAAAACTTTGGTCATCAAATTCAACTAGTCACACAATCCGAGTGAGCGTGCGAAACCTACAAGCACGGGCTGATCTCCTCCACGGCCTGTCAACCCAAAACTGCTGGTGTAGAAACAAATAAAAACAACAAATATTCTTCTCTGTCCATATGCTGTAGCATTTCTTCACGTAAGAACTGTCCATATGCTGTAGCATTTCTTCACGTATGAAAGGTGGTATTGAGCACGTGGAATCCAATAAGAAGGTTACGTGAGAGTTCCTGCATGGGTCCTCCTTCAAAATGGGCAACCCTTTTTAGTCATTAATGGACATCCTTCAAAGAAAAGCAAACAAAACAAACACTTTACAGCCTTCACATAGAAAACAGGCAAATATTGATGGCCAGGATCTCCTAACCCTTTTATCTTTTTAGACCTTGTCTATCTGTCGTTGGTGGACCCCACACGCATAGCCCCCAATAAATCAATAATAAAATTATTCAACTTCTTCCCAGTAAATGCAATTTTTCTTTTTAGAAGTCTCCAGTTGGGTTCATCAAAATGAAATTGTTGGCTTTACTTTTGAAGATTTGTTTCTCTTGCAGTCTGGACTACGGTTTTAGGTAGTTCTTATCGGCTAACTGCCCATTGATTTATGACTCCACCCATGACATCCGTGTTCTTTGAAGCCACACTAAATACCAAGTGATAAGACCAAGTGCCCGCAAGTCTTTGCCTATATTGAGTTAACATTAAACCAAACAGGGGTGGATTAGCCCGATCTTTATAGAACCTTCTGCACACCCTTATCCTGATAGCCCATGTGGCCTTTCTTGTAGGGCTCATGGTGGGGCCACTGGAATTATATGGGGAACTGGGAGATCGAAAGACCTGAATGGGACTCACCGTGTGAGAAATTTTAGGTCCATAAAGTAATTTTAACTCCTTGATCCATGGTTCTTAAGTTTAACGGCTTTATAAGACACCAGTTTTTAGAATTTCAATCTCATGGGTCGATAACACTCAAATCACTGTCAAAGACCTTGGGCCCCTGACATTCAGGGGGTGGAGCCGCCATTCTTGTGGGGCTCAAAGGGGGGCAGGAAATCATGGAAATGTGGGAGATCCAAAGATTCGGATGGGAATCGCCAATTTACAAAATTTCAAATTCATTAAATAATTTTAAATCATTGATACATGGCCCATAACCTCAATTTTTAGAATTCCAATCTAATGGTCGATAACACTCCAATCACTGTCGAAGACCTTGGGCCTGTGACATGCAGGGGGAGCAGAGTTGGATGGACTACATATGATATGGCCCCAAGTGGACCCCATAAGGGAGGCCACATGGTTCCTCTCCATGAGACTGTCCGCACTAGGTGGCCGGCCAGCATAGAGAGAATGTAATATAGTAATTAGGAATGTGAAGGCCTAGGTTGTTTTAAGTGCTTACGAAATGGCTTCTATTTCTAAAACATGGGTTGGTTGCTAGGGATTAGGTAAACAATATATCTTTGGAATATTGCTTGTGAAAAGTCTGCCTCTTCTCAAACTTTGGTGGTGCCAAGTGGCACAGATGGGGAAGTTCTTGGGCCCTTGGCTTTGATGGTTAATTTCTTCTTTCTTTCATGTTGGCTGTGTTCTCTTCCAACAAGTAGTCAAGTCAACGGCCTTTTATCACACATGTTTTCATCTTCACGCAGCCAAACATTGAATATAACAAATGAAAGTCTGATCTGGTTGTGTTTTGTTGGTCTATCTTAAGGAGCAGAATTGAGAAAAATCGAGAGTTCTGGAGTTTAGCTGGTAAAACAAATTCAATGCATGTCGGCCCACATTTTGGTTCCTTTGGATAACTCACGTGAGGAACCTGGCCTTGTAATTTTGAGGTTTGAGCTCCATATGTCGACGGATTCGTTGAGCTGTCATTTCAAAGGAATTGGATACGGCTCTGTAACTATCACAAGCAAGTACAAGGGTTGTCAAACAGGACATATTTTGGCCAGATGGGGACCGATATCTTATCGTCACTGTATTCAATTACAAATAAAATAAAATTTTCAATATCAGGTCCGTATTCATCATTCGTGTATATATAATTGAGAATCTGCATCGATTTCGAATTCAGAAAGATTACATTCAGTTTAATAGTTTCACCTATATATTTAAAGATTTTATTTTAAAGCTATTTATTCAATTATACTGATGCAGTCTATATCTTATTTTAGATGTGTAATCGGAATGGATCCACTTTTTGAATTGAATTTTAGATCTGGATACAACACATATGTTCTGTATCAGATTTAGATCCATATCTGAACCGTGTCTATAAAGATAGAAGGGGATCCATAGCCATCATGGTTCCACCTAAATCCTGCTCGTTTGCATCCCAAGCCAGAGTTGTATATGCCTGCATCAAGCTTGAAAAGAATGTTATGACTCTCATGCACGCCAATAATGGTTGAACGTCTGAGTTAAAGCATGATTCTGGGTCGAGCCCATTGAACTTGTAGGAAATTCAAATCTATTGTCATTGAATTCGGGCTTAGGTGGGTGGATCCAAGCTGAAACACAGGTCCATTAAGAGTCCTGCTAAACCAACAGCTTGAATAATGAAAACTCAAATCAATCTGGACAAGTTGGGTGATCTCAACCGTTGGATATGCACAAGAGAAAAATAAATCAATAAATGAGACCAATGTTGGTAGTTGTGGGCTATATCTAAGTATCAGCATAGATACCTGAACGTTGACCACTGAGCTCAAATTTCATACTAATCAGGTGGTGATGACTGGCAGCAAGAAGGTTAATTAGATTAGGATAATCTCAGAAAATATATTTTTTGGCGAATATTTCAATTAGATCAATAATCTATATAATTGGTAGAGTTGGTCAATATTGTTAGGAGGAGGAGGAGCTCTTTAGTCTTTTAGGCTGCACAAACTTCTAATCTCATTTATGAATGTTAGGCAATATTGAATTTGTGGTTTATGGGACGGTGGCCTGTATGGGAATAGGATCTGGATTCTGGTGGTTGTTGTTTAGGGACTTTGAGTCTAACAAGGAATAATACACTGAGAGGAAAAAGATCATTGGAATATTGAAAAAAGATGGCAACTTGAAGGTTAACAAATACAAAGACATATATATCATATGCATAAATTATATTGCAGTCAATGTGTTCAACGTGTTTTCATCATCCTTTCTTTTGTATTTTTCAATTTTCTTTAATTAGGGCTATAGAAAAGTTTTGGATGACAATTTTGCTAATTCTAGAAACATCAGTCACCTTTTTTCATTTTTCTTCATCATGATCGCACCGTAAATGACTGGAAGAGTATTCATAGTTTAAGCTGTCAAAGTACATGACTATTACAGTTTTCGTGTAAACAATGAACAGATTCTTTTTTAGGTGAACTAATGTATAGCATGCTCATGAGTGGAACTTATTGCTTTAGGGATACAACTTGGTTACCTGTAGGCAGTGTCTTTTATGCACCCAATTATATTAAAGAGAATGGTTGTTGGATTGGATTTTGATCATAACTTTGTAATTTTGACTGACAGTTGTTCCCACTATTTCAAAGCATTTCATCTTTATCCCCAGTTATATTTTGACCATATCTTTTGTTAGTTATCCATTATAACTTGTAACTCCTCATTTTATCTATTACTAAAAAAATAAAAATACAACTCATTAATTATCAACTTCCATCAACTTAACTTTTAACACGCAGTACTCACATATATTTTTACTTTTCTTATTTTGTAACAACTCCTTTTCTCCCTATTCCCTATTGCCTTTTTAACCCACTTCTCCTATTCTCTTTCAACTGCACTTACCACTTCTCCTATTCTCTTTCAACGGCACTTACTTTTGTAGTCTTTTCTCCTCTTTTTTTTTTATATAATCCTTTTTTTAAAAAAAATAACGATTTTAAGTATTTGTTGGATAATATGGTAATTTCATGCTATATTGTGGCATTAATGAAATAAAGGTTCATAATGAGAAATGGGACTTTATTGTCATATTAATCTCATACATATTCATAACTCAAAACTCTCCAAATTTATAATTATTAGATTTGTAATAATAGATTATTAAAATTTCATATATTTCTTCTCTACATGTGTACATTAATCTGCAATCTATAAATGTGTGTATATTAAACTTGAAATATCTGGGCCTAGCCGTGGTAAGCTCGGGTTATTGTGCGAGTATAATATTGATTTTGTAGCATCTTTTAACTGTGTATTGTCTTTTAGCTCTTAAACACCGGAGAGTAGATAACTCATATTGCACAAAATTATTTATTTATTTCTCCGATCTTCTTCAAGAAGCTCATATGCATGTTCAACATGAATTACTTAAGCCACTTACTTTTTTCCATGAGGGTGTGAAGCCCAATTGTTCTCGAGTTTTTTGTTTTTTTCATTCTGATTCTTCTGTTTGTTTCCACTGCTGGACACAATCACTTCCGATACTGAACATAGACTGGTTGTACAAACACTAACTGCTTTTACTCCCTAACTTGTTAAATTGTATTGATTTACTGCAGGTCTTTTGAGCACTCGCCAAAACATGATACTCTATTTTTTGACATTATCCTATGTCCTATACCACCATGCCTTCTGTCATGTTGTGGCACTTAACTGCTGGTGGATGTAAGGAGTTCATAAAATAAAATATGAGTTTCCTTGCACCATGCTGTCTGTCAAGCTTATTGCACTTAGTTGTTGATGTATGGAAGGAGTTTTATGCAATAAAGTATAATGTCGGTGGTAACTTACTCTCAGAGGGAATGGAGTCTGAGTTTCTGAAACTGAGTTCTTGGTTATCTTAAAAGAACGTGTATGCATGTTGTTTAGTACACTGTCATTATTATAAGTTTTTTATTTTAATCTTTCTTGAAACATCATTCGGTTACTGAAAAAGGAAAACAAGGTACAGATAAATATAAACGTGGAGCACGCCAAGGAGAGAAGGAACAAGAAGTCTATACCCACTTTTTTTTTTTGCTGAAAGGCAAATTGTATTAAAGAAGAAAGGGGAAGAAGACAGGGCCAAGAGGCCCAGGAGAGAAGAAACACAGAGAGCTACAACAGAGGAAAAGAAAACAAACAAAAAAAGAACCCACAAAAGCCAGGAGAACACAGACCAAGCTTAAGAGTTTGGGAACAAAAACTTACAGAAAAGGTTAAGAGATCTACCAGAAAAAGGTTTGTTAATGCGCTTGAGAGAGGCAGAGAGGAGCTCAGTCAAGTATAAATGGACCTTCGTCTGGGAGGCTCTTGAATTCGAGAAGAAAGCTTCATTCCTACATTTCCATAGAGCATAGGCAGTTGAGAAGAAGATTGAAGCAGCTCCTTTGCAGGCCAGAAAGTCACTGTGGAGGGAGAGAGCATGCCAGATCTTGGAAGGATAGAGAGGACCAGCAACAGCCGAACCTGCCTTGGAGAGGATCCAAATCCATGTACCAGAGGAGAAAGGGCAGAGGAAGAGGAGATGCAAGGTAGTCTCTTGAGCTTGATGGCACAGACTGCACCTTGATGCCAAGCTGATTCCAGCGTGCTGAGCCCAGGCTTGAGTGGGGGTCTTTCCATGAAGCAATCTCCAGGCAAAGAAAGATATCCTGGGATGTTGGAGGGAGTTCCAGACCAGAGGAGCCCAGTTCAGCCAGTAAGAGGAAGGGTTGCTGGTTCTGATAGATTGCCAAGCTTCCTTAAGAGTGAGACCTTTGTCCTGGTGGTTGATCCATTGCAGAGTATCCTTAGAAGACTGATCTAGAGAGAGGAGCTGGGTAGCTAGACGCAGGGAGTCAGCAGCAGCAGCAGGAAGGTCAGGGGGAGTCGTCCAATGGGAGTCATCCCATAGAGAGTGCAGCTTTTGATTAGGAGGATAATTGACAGAAGGGTGGTGGGAGGCCAAGCTACCTTCTGGCATCCAGTTATCATACCAATAGTTAATATCCTTGCCATCACCAACAATCCACATACTCCCAGAATGAATATGGTGGGCCAAATTCCTGATTTTACGCCAAATACAGGATCCAGATTTGGAGGTGGAGGGATGCCAGATAGAAGAAGTAGGAAAATACCTGGCCACCATCCAGTTGGCCCAGAGAGAGCAGGAGGTCATGGCCGTCCAGCCAAGCTTGATGAAGGAAGCTGCATTTTGCTCGCTGATTCGTCTAATGCCCAGGCCACCTTCTTTGATGGGGAGAGTGACCGTGTGCCAGTTGACTTGGCTTCTTTTCTGCCTGGAAGCACCCCCGGACCAGAGGAAGTTCCTCATAATGGTTTCCAGGTTGGTTGACACTGACTTTGGAATTGGAAGAACCAGCGCAATGTGGATAGGCAGGCTACTAAGCACATGTCTGACAAGAATCCTGCGGCCAGCCATAGAGAGGAGCTGGGATTTCCAGCCAGAGAGTCTTTTCATGAAACGATCAAGCAGGGGGGTGAAGTGGGGTCTTCTAGGGGTGCCAATGATGAGAGGAGCTCCAAGGTAGAGGGAGTGGAGAGGTCTTTCCTGAATTTTGGTGATGCCCAGGATTTGCCTTCTCTTACTGGGGGAGCATTTGCCAATAAAGAGCTTGCTCTTCTCCAAATTAATGGTCTGGCCAGCACTAGATTGGTAGATGGAGATTAGCTCCTGTAAAGCTAAGAGGCTCCTTTTGTGGCCTTTTAGGAAAAGAAGGATATCATCAGCGTACAGGAGATGGCAGGGGGTGTTAGGAATTGATGAGAGGGGGAAAATGGTGTTGGTAGAGGCCAGGCTATGGATGTTGAGGCTAAGGATTTCTTCAACGAGGATAAAGAGGTAGGGGGAAAGAGGGTCCCCTTGCCTAAGACCACAAGAGGAGTTGAAGAAGCCATAAGGGGTCCTATTAATCAGGACAGAGCCTTTGGCTGTGCAAACACAAGCTCTGATGAGGCTAATCCATTTAGAGGAGAAGCCAAAGAAATGGAGGCTTTTGAAGAGGAAAGGCCAGCTAAGTTTGTCAAAAGCCTTGGAGATATCCAGTTGCATACATAGAGTGCCACCTTTCAGCTTGGACTGAAGTTTTTGAAATAGTTCATGAGCTAGGGCTATGTGTTGATGAATGGATCTGCCTTGGACAAAAGCTGCCTGGTTTTGGGAAACAAGATGAGGGATGATCTTAGAAAGTCTGGAGGCCAGGATTTTAGCAATGATTTTGTAGGTAAAGTTGAGGAGGCTGATTGGCCTATAGTCAGCAAAGGTGGTAGGGGAGGAGGATTTGGGGATCAAGGTTAGGAAATAAGTGTTAAAAGCTCTTAACAGCTTTCCTGAGGTAAAGAACTGCTGCACAGCTTTGACCACAGAGGAGCCAATGATGAGCCAAGCTGAGGTGAAAAAGTGGCCAGAGAACCCATCTGGGCCTGGTGAGCTGTCTTTTTTTTAGAGCAAAAACAGCTTCCCTAACCTCTTCCGCATCAGGAGATTTGGAGAGGGAAGAATTCATGGCTGCATTGACTTTGTGGCTGCCAACCCCAAAAAGGAGATCAGAGGGGGCTGAATGGAAGGAATTTGCTATGGAGGAAAAGGGGTCCACTGCCAGAGACTGGATAGCTGCTGGGTCCTCTAACCATATACCCTCTGATTGAATTTTGTCGATGCGGTTAACTACCCCTCTGGATTTGGCAGAGGCATGGAAGAAAGCGGTGTTCCTATCACCCTCGTTCAGCCATCTAATTCTAGATTTTTGACGCCAGTGAATTTCTTGGAGATGAAGGCAGTTGTGGAGGGAAGCCTTTGCTTCAGCAAGAGATAGGTGGAGAGAGGGGGTAGGACCAGCGTCAAGGAGGTCTTGAGCTTCTTGAACTAGCTTTTCAGCAGCTGCAACTTTGAGCCTGAGGTCACCAAACACATTTTTATTCCAGTCTTTTAGGACCTGTTTCACGTTTTTCAGGTTGGAGGCCAGCTCCTGTTGGTAATTACCAGAGGACTCATGGTTCCAGGAGTCTGCCACAAGGGAGAGAAACTCGGGGTGTTGGACCCACATAGCTTCAAACTTGAAAGGAGCCCTAGGAGCAGTGGGCCGACTGTTGTGGGTAAGAAGCAGAGGGCAGTGATCAGAGGATATCTTAGGCAGGATGATGATCTGAGGGTCAGGGAAAGTGGAGAGCCAGTGGTGGTTGCAGAGAGCTCTGTCCAATCTGGCTGCAACGTAGCTGGCACCCTGGCGATTATTTGACCAGGTAAATTTGTTGCCTGAGAAACCCATGTCCTGCAAACCAGAGGAGAGATAAGATAAGTTAACCCACACAAAAGGATAATCGTACGTCTGCTATGAATACCGGAGGATGCTCATCTCAGAGGGACTTTAATTCACGAAGGCCTGCAGCTTTCATAGAATACAATAGCAATTCATGGTCTTTAAGAGGTTTGATAGTATAACTCCTGGCTGTAGTCCAACCTAGCAAATAAAACATAAAAAAATAAAAAGGAATTTATTGTCAAATGAGTTCCATCAAAGGATTACTAAATAGGTAACGAGTGAGGAATATAAGATAGCAATGTAGATGGGGTGTTTATTTCCTCGGTTTTGAATTAATATGATGATGACTCGGTATTCATTTCTCACTATTTTATGGCATCTTTATTTGTAGTAAGATACGTATGAATTGAGTTCAAAGGAATTCATGGTGAATTGAACTACGAAGGATTATTAGAAAGGTGAGGGGTAAAGGTTATAAAGCGGAGATGTAATTATAACCTTCACTTTCCTATGTACAATAGGGTGATGACTAAGTATTCATTTTCCATCTCTTATTGATTCTATATTTATAAAGGAAATGTTACTTAATACTTATTTTTGAAAGCTCATATTTAACCTTCATTTCTAACCACTTCTTACTTGTATTTAAATTAAATGTAAGCAAACATGCCCTTATTCACTTTCCATCAAATGGAAGCTTATTTGAAGGGTATTTTTTATATTTACCTTTGATTCTTCACTTTTAACTACATACACAATTACAATTTTAGGAATTGATATACATGAAATAAGTACGTTGGCCTAAGTCGAGTACGAGGGGTTGCTCGGTCTGTTAGCAACCCCGTATCTCACCCAGCTCTCTTAAGATTCGATTTCTAGGCATGCTGCACTTTCCACTTGTATGGGCTTCCTTCTGATGCTTGAAGGCTCTTTCCTCCCAATTGTTGGGGTACAAAAAAATAATAATAATAATAATGATAAGAGAGACGTTAGTCCCAATTGTAAAGTTCTGCACTTGCGTCATTCACAGCCGATGCGACCATGACTAGGCTAAAACTAGGACTTACATTGCCAGAGCACCAGAATGTATGTTGTTCAAGATACAAACCTTGATACCATGTTATATAAATACAGAATTATGAATAGAGGAGGAGGAGAATTAGAAAGTAGAGCTAAGCATCTTTCATTACTGAGTACGGACAATTGATGGTGGGTCTAACAAGTTATAAAAGAAATGAATTTATTAAGAAACAGAGAATTGATGGGAAAAAAAAAAGTAATAGAGCTGGAGGTCTTTGCATGGATTCCAAACTTTATTTAGTAAATTGTTACCTGTACTCCAATTATTCGAGTGATTAGGAAGTCCTCCAATGAGCGAGAGGTCACCGCTTCAAATGGTCTCATACACTTACCAATGATCCCCCTTACATCGTTCTGCATTACAATTTTGCCCGATTCGGATAATTAATATTTGGAAAACATCCTTAAAAAATAGTCTTTAAATAAATAAAATTAAAAAAAGACAGTGTTTATGTTTTCATTAAAAAATTTATTATGTTGTGCTTTACCACATTTTATTGTGATGTTATTGTGACAATACATTTTATAATAAGTACTGTAGAAATTGGGCTCCTGGCAAGAGTCCCAACATTTATCTCTCTCAAAAAAAAAAAAAAAAAGAGTCCCAACATTTATAATACGGAAATAAAAGGTGCGATCATTGTTGCAAGTTGCAACCATAAAAATGAACATAGGAGAAAATCTCCTCCCACATAAACTACTAAAGGGGATTTAACATCTAAATCCCTCTCAAACTCAACCTCACCAATTTCATGACTGTAATTGAACAAATGTCACAAGAGTCATTTAACTCCAGTCCACTTTCTTTCTTTTTTAACTTTTTTGCCCTAGAATCTCATGGCTCCCACAATATCATAGGTTCCAAATGTTAAAACTTAATAAGCCGTACATTAAAAAATTTAGAATATCTTCTTATCTAGACCTTAATTCCATGATATCATGTGATCCAGGACCAAAAAGTAAAAAAAAAAAAAAAAAAATTTGGGACCAAAGTCAAACGACTCAAGTTACATTAGTAGATTTTCGGTTATATGAAATTAGAAGAATGAAATTTACGTCAAATCTCCTAAACTAAATACGAATACCATATCAAACTGTTTCCACGTGAGTGCCAAATAATCAAATCCATCGTTTTCTAAGCTCCAGATTTCTAATCCATCCTCTGTAATATAAAAACAATTATCGCAAGTACCGTAAGAACAAAGGCTGTGACATTTTTCCTTCACTTTTGTGGAAGTGAGAACTTAAATACAAAGACTTTTTACACATCAATATAACGAATACGTACGGACTTACATCATCACTGAGTGATGACAAATTCAATGTCAATCACTTCATTATTAACTGCTTAATACAAACAAATTCTTAAACAATCTCTGCATCATTAATTTAATTGCAAACTTACAGACTCATCAACCAATATTTCAAAGTCCTGATGTGAATGGAACGCTAGTGGCCGGAATCCATGAACTCCCACCCAAGAAGCTCCCCACGGTGAACTTTCCAGCCTCCGCCGCACTTGTGATCACATGAAATCCGGGCCACTTCACCCGGCTACTGGTACCTGCGCCGCCGCCTGTGTTCATGTACTCCCCATAGTATAATGTGTTCAATGCAAAGTTGCCGCTCCATTCTAACCATCCTTGCGGGGCTATCAAGCTATCTAGAAATGTCTTCATGAACACTGTCCTTGAGTATTGCTGCCATGGCCTGCCCAGGTATGTCTTGAATGAGCCCTGCACCGCCTTGAGGTCGGAGGCTGCGGTGACCCTGGAGTTGTGGATTGAGATTCCGGTGTTCTCGTTGGGGTCCGACCGCGCTTGGGCAGTCACTGTGTTCTGTTGGCCGCTCATGGGCCTCCTCACATATATGTTGCAGTTCTGGAAGACTACAGCTGCATCTCCAAAGATGAAATCTACTGTTCCATAGACGTCACATTCCCTGTAGAATTGGCGTTGGGAGTAGACGTATAGAGTGTCTTGATAGCCCTTGAAGCTGCATCTGTAGAACACAGAGAGATCGGAGCCGGAGCGAAGAGCCACCGCCTGGTGATTCTGAGGTCCTGCAGTGTTTTGGAACGTCATGTCCCGGGCGAAAAAACCGTCGCCGGAGATAGCTGCAAGAGAATTTAGGTAAGGTAAGTGATTGTAGAAATTGAAATTATTGCACCATTCATATGGTTTGTGATACAAACTTTGATCTGATGGGTCGGTATAAATGATGAGGCCCATTCGAATCAATGGTTTCGATCATAGACTTTGGGCCTCACTTAAGCCCGTCTCTGGTGGCCCCCCTCCGATGGGCTCCACACAGCAGGGGAACTAGAAACATGGTTACTTCTAGAAGTTCTTGCAACGATGGAGACAGAAACTTCATCACCCTTGACCGTACCAACTTCATGTGCATGATATCATACGATAAAGAAAAACATCATAATATAATAATAAAATCGGAAGAAGTCATCCAATGCTACTTAAGTTCAATGGTGTTAAATTGCATTTTTTTTTTTTTTTTTTATAATTTCAATCCAATGGTGGGTAATCATAAGTGGGTTAAGTGAGCCTAAAACTAAGGTCAGACAGTGTCACGGTGCATGGTCCTCACGTGCCCACAGTCATCACTTATACTATTGTGGTCATTCCCATGATTACTACAAAATCACGCAACAAAAAAAATATGGTCTTAATAATTTGAACAAACTTACCAAAGGTCGCAGAGCGAAAAGTGGTCGATCCATCTTGAACATTTTTGCTGCCTGTAACAATTGTCGAGTCGATTCCATCACCAATGAACATCAAATTTTTCATGGACTTTGTAATCTCAATATTCTCACTATAAACACCTGCTTTCACATGGATAACAAATCTTTTAGTCCCACTCCTCAGCTTAACAGAGGCAGCCACCGCCTCCAAGATGGTCTTATAATTCCCCGAACCATCTTTCGCCACCACAATATCGGCTGCCACAGTCGAAGATTGAAGAAGCTTACGATCAGCTGCCATGACCCACGTAGGGAATGATTTGTCAGAGAGCAATCGTCGGCCACCGCCCGACCGAGCCGATTGAGTAGCAGCGACCTCTACGAAGGCTACCTTATTTATAGCGAGTGAGTTGCCAAGCAACTCAGAGAAGTTGCCCCACATAGAAGGCAAGGAGGTGAAATGGGAGGAAGAATTGAGCTCCATGAACCCATTTTGGCATGTAAGGTGGTTAGCCACTGCTGCACTTAACCACGTCTGAGCGTCTTCAAAGTTTTCCGGATTTGTTGAGCTAACCGAGCGATTTAGTTTGCTGACAGTATCGTCAAAGAGCTCAACACAATCGACCCAAGCTGCCTTGGCTCGCTCATCGAATGAGCTAGGGTCCATGGTCGACATGATCCTCTGGGCCCGTTCGGCTTGGTCCATGGTGGTCTGGATGGCTAAATGGCGAAACCCAAATTTGGAGTCCTCAAGAGATGATAGAGTGCTTGTGGAGGTAATCATAGAATTGCAAATTTCAGGATGTGGGGTTTGACTGCATGATAGTGTTATTTCACCATGCACCACCGTCGCAAGAAGGAGGCATATGAATGTAGAGGAGAAAAAGGAAGCAAGTTTAGCCATATTGGTGACCCAAATATTTGGTGTTTTATCAATGATGATTGATATGAAGTTATGAGATGAATTGATGATGTTTGGGGTCTTTTTATAGGGTTCAAATTGGCTTGCTCAGGATAAAATATGAGACTTCGAATGAGCTTCCCTTGTTGAAAAATATTAGCCCAAAAGTCAAACCAAATCAATGATAGTGGTTGTTTTTTAATTTCAAAGAAGGGATCAAGGGGTTGGTCATATAATACCATGCATGTCTACTTTCCATAGGACGCGTGGATAATTGAAACGGTAGGCGGTCTACGTCAGCCGCGTTTAAGGAGTGTGAATTGTTCTCTAAAATTAGTGTGTTCTGTAGGTTATATGCTCTAAAACCCCAGTTTCTTTTGATAATCCCAACCATATTGAATCAAGGTTGTGCCATGTGGATCATCAAGCAGTCTATAGAATGCCCTTAATATATATATATATAGGAAAGCTCACACAGGCTGCAGTTGTTTTTATTATGAGCTGGAGCCTGTGTGAGGCCCAACGGATCTGCCTGGCCTCACACAGGCTCCAGCTTGTAATAAGAACAGCTGCAGCCTGTGTGAGCATTCCACATATATATATATAACTTTAAGAATTATACTATATTAAAGCTGTGGCTTTAATTTAAAGATCATTTTCACTTTAACTTTCTATTTTGTTCGGGAGTTATGTCCACTCATTATAGCTTGACCACATTCTGGCCAAACGAAGAACACGTAACCACTTAAGTCATCTTCCCACTTTTCACTCTTATGCAGCATTTTTGTTTCCAACTCCAATCTCATGTCCTTTCTTTATCTATTTTCTTGTGTTCTATCCTACTTCTATGTATTATTTTGACTCTATTTATTGTAGCCCATTTCTACTCTATTGATTGAAAAAAGAGGTATCATCCTAATTTTCTCCTCTTTTAATGTCTTTTTACAAATTTTGTGCTTTATTTACACCAAATCGTTTCCAGGAAGTGTAGCAATTGACCCTAGGGCTTACTTACTTTTTCATAAATAACAGAGGATCTCTAAGTCATATGAACTCCACCTTAGAAGTCCGCTGAGAGGTAAAAGATATGATGTGAGGGAAGAGAATACAAGATAATTATGCAAATGCAACCCTCGCTTTCACAAGATTTGAATTGCTAGATGGTGGCAGGGTATTATTCATTTACCACTTATATATATCTCCTTGAATTATTTTCCATTCGAGTTGAGATAATTCGATCGTTCTTTCCAAAAGTTTTTATTTATTTATTTAATTTTAACCATTTTTAAAAATACAAGTCTTACCATTTCTATGGATTCAATTACATGACGCAAAAAGTCCCTTCACCTGCATCAGGTATGTGAACAGCAGGAGGACGCCTAGTGAGACCCATCAAATATCAAATTCAAACTATCTAAGATGACAGATATGATTTCAACAATAACTTTGCTCATCAAATTCAACTATTGATCACACAATCCGGTCGAGTGATCAGTGTGCGAAACCTATCACCAGCTAGAAGAGATCAAAGGTGGGCACCACAAGGGCTCTCATGATTGGACTGTCAACCCAAAACAAAAACAAAAATTCTTCTATGTTATCTCTTCACGTAAAGGTGGTATTGAGGACGTGGAATCCAATAAGAACGTTACGTGAGAGTTCCTGCATGGGGTCCTCCTTCAAAATGGGCAACCCTTTTTAGTCATTAATGGACATCCTTCAAAAAAATGCAAACAAAACAGACACCGCCACCACTTTACAGCCTTCACATAAAAAACAGGTAAATATTGATGGCCAGGATCTCCGAATCACCAAAATTGTATCTTTTTAGACCTTGTATATCTATCATTGGTAGACCCCACACGCATAAACTCTCAGGGGCTGTTGATGTAGTCCCCAAGTACATCAATAATAAAATTGCTCAACTTCTTCTCAGTAAATGCAATTTTTCTTTTTAGAAATCTCCAGTTGGGTTATTCAATTGGAAATTGTAGTCCCAATCGGCTACCTACCCATTGATTTATGAGTGCACCCGTGACTCCTCCGTGTTCTTTGAAGCCAAACTAAGTACCAAGTGATAAGAAGTGCCCCCAAGTCTTTGCCTTCATTGATTTAACATTAAACCAAACAGGGGTGGGTTAGCCCAATCTTTATAGAAGCTTCTGCACACCCTTATCCTGATAGCCCATGTGACCTTTATTTTGGGGCTCGCTCGGGGGGGGGGGGGGGGGGGCGGGCACTGGAATCATGGGAAAGTGAGAGATCAAAGGACCTGGGTGAGTCCCACCGGTTGAGAAATTTTAAGTCCATTAAATAATTCTAACTCCTTGATCCATAGTTCTTAAATTTAACGGTTTTTTATAAGCCGCAAGTTTTTAGAATTTCAATCTTATGGTCGATGACACTCAGATCGTCAAAGACCTTGGGCCTGTGACATTCAGGAGGTGGAGAGTTGGATGGACTACATATGGCCCCAATTGGGCCCCACAAGGGAGGCCTCATAATTCCTCTCCACGAGGCTGTCCGCAGAAGAAGGCCGGCCGGCCAGCAGAGGGAGAATGTAATATAGTAATTCGGTATGTGAAGGCCTAGCTAGGTTGTTGTAAGTGCTTACGAAATGGGTTCTATAGGGTTGGTTGCTAGGGATTAGGTAAACAATATCTTTGGAACATTGTTTGTGAAAAGTCTGCCTCCTCTCAAACTTAGGTGGTGCCAAGTGGTCCAGATGGGGAAGTTCTTGGGCCTTCTGCTTTGATGGTTTCTTCTTTCTTTCATGCTGGCTGTGTTTTCTTCCAAAAAGTAGTCAAGTCGACGGCCTTTATCACACATGTTTTCATCTTCACGCAGCCAAACATTGAATATGGGTGACTCTGGCTTCTTGGGATAGCAGCAAATGGCTAATATAACAGTAAAATACTTAGAAAAATAGCATATGAATTGAAGGTCTGATCAGGTTGTGTTTGTTGGTCTTATCTTAAGGAGGAGAATTGAGACAAATGAAAAGGTCTAGAGTTCAGCTTGTAAATCAAATTCAATGCATGTAGGCCCATATTAGCCCGCATTTTCTTTCCTGTGGATTACTTACGTGTAGAACCTGGCCTTGTAATTTTGAGTTTTGAGCTCCATGTGTCAACGGATTCGTTAAGCTGTCATTTCAAAGGAATTGGATTGGGCTCTGTAACAATCACAAGAAAGTACAAGGGTTGTCAAAGAGGACATGTTTAGGCCGGATGGGGACGGATATCTTCTTATCACAGTATTCAAATCCAAATAAGCTGTTATGGAACCTATTTTTAAACTAAATAGAAATTCAAAATCAGATCGAGAGATTCATGTGTTTATGACCCACAATCTGATCCTTGTATCGAATCTGAATTCAGGATGATTACATTCAGTTTAGTAGTTTCACCTTTATATTTAAAATGTTTATTTTAAAGCTCATTATTCATTTATACTAATGCAGTCTAATCTTATTTTCGATGTTTATTTGGAATGGATCTACTATTTTAAATTGATGCTAGATCCGGATACAACGCATATGTTCTGTATCAAATTCAGATCCAGATCCGATCCGTATTTTTAAGGATACATGGGGATCGATAGCCACCATGGTTCCACCTAGATCCTACTCGTTTGCATCCCTAGCCAGACTTGTATATATAGGTCTGCATCCCTAGCCGGACTTGTATATATAGCCGGACTTGAAAAGAATGTTATGGCTTAATTAGCCCAATAATGGTTGAACGTTGGAGTTTAAGCATGATTCTGGGCCTAGCCCATTGAGCTTGTAGGAGATTCAAATCTGTTTTCACTGAATTCAAGCTTAATTAGTTGGATCCAGGCTGAAACATAGATCTGTTAAGAGTCCTAATAAGCCGACATCTTGATTAATGAAAACTCAAATCAGGACAAGTTGGGTGATCTCGACCTTTGGTTGTGAACAAGAGAAAAATAAATAAATAAATAAATGAGACCAATGTTGGTGGTTGTGGGCTATATCTAAGTATCAGCATAGATACGTGAACATTGACCACTGAAATGTAAGAATAGGAAAAAGCTCAAATTTCATACTAATCAGGTGGCCATGACCAGCAGCAAGAAGGTTAGATTAGGATAACCACAGAAATTATATCTATTTTTTTCGGGGGGATATTTAATAATTGGATGGTCCTATCCACATTATTAATTAAGCATCTATAATTGGTAGAGTTGGTCATTGTTAGGAGGAAGAGAAGGAGCACTTTAGTCTTTTAGGCTGTCCAAACTTCTAATCTCATTTATGAATGTTAGGCAATGAATTTGTGGATTATGGTAAGGTGGCATGTATGGGAAATATTGGGAATATATAGCATCTGAATTCTGGTAGTTGTTGTTTAGGGACTTTCAGTCTAACAAGGAATAATATACACTGAGAGGAAGAAGAGAATTGGAATATTGAAAAAACATGGCAACTTGAAGGCTGACAAATACAAAGGCATATGATATGCATAAAGTATATGCCAGTCAATGTGTGCAATGTGTTTTCATCATCCTTTCTTTTGTATTTGTCAGTTTTCTTTAGGACTATAGAAAAGTTTTGGATGACAAATTTTCTAATTCTAGAACATCGGACTCTTTTTTTGCCATATTTTTACATCATGCTGGCACTGTACATGACTGTAACAGTATTCCTAGTTTAAGCTGTCACAGTACATGACTATTACAGTTTTCAGGTAAACAATAACTGCTTTTACTTCCTAATTTGTTAACTTGTCTTGGTTTACTTCAGGACATTTGAGCACTTGCCAAAACATGATACTCTACTTTTGACATTATCCTATGTCCCATACCACCATGCCTTCTGTCATGTTGTGGCACTTTGTTGCTAATGTAAGGAATTCATACCATAAAATACGAGTTCCCTGGTGCCCATGCCATCTGTCATGCTTATTGCACTTAATTGCTGATGTACGGAAGGGATTTTATGCAATAAAATATAATTTCGGTGGTAACTTACTCTCAGAAGGCATGACACCTCTGTTTCTAAAACCAAGTTCTTAGTTATCTTAAAAGAACGTGTATGCATGTTGTTTATTACAGTGTCATTATTATAAGAAACATCATTCGGTTACTGAAAAAGAAAAGCAATGTACAGATAAATATTAACGTGGAGCACGCCAAGGAGAAAAGGAACATGATGCCTATACCCACTAAGGGATCCAGATCTCCTGTTTGGACCAAACAGGGCAATCGGGGGTGCCATATGGGGAAAGGAAATTTTTTAAGGAGATAGAAAAGAAATTTTGAAGAGAAGGGATGTGACATCTCTCCCATGTGGCATCTCCTAAAACCCTATTTTGACCAAACAAGGGATTCATTCCGTACATCTGCGATGAATACCGGAGGATGCTCATCTCAGAGGGACTTCACAAAGGCCTGCTTTCATACAATACAATACGGATTCATATTGGTCTTAGAGGTTTGATAGTATAACTCCTAGCCAGTAGTCCAACCTTACAACCACGAAATAAAAAAATAAAAAGGAAGTCCTAGTAAAATGACCTCCACCAAATTATATATATTAAAGGAAAGGGAGAGGTGGGCTGTGAGGGGTGCCACCTCACCCCTGAAAGTTCTCTCCTTTCATAGAAATACAAAAGAAAAAAGGAAGAGATGGTTTGGCTTTGAAGAACGATGAGCTGATTCAACTTTGAGGAACAATGAGATGGAGGGTTGGATTTCCATCTCACACATGGCCCTCTCCATTTTGGATACTCTCAGACCAATCCTTCTAAACAGAAATCGTTTTAAACCGAAACAAAACATTCAATCTGTTTTTCAAATTTGAATACTTGAATGCCTTCTATCCACTTCGATGCCTTCCGTAAATAAAACTTCATCTTTCCCAGGTTTCTCAACCCTAAAATCATCATCATCTTCGTCCTTCACCAATCATACGATCTCCACTACAGTTCTCCCTCATCTCCGCCCATTATAGTTTCTCAACTCTACACTTGTCTGTGAGCACCGCCCATTACAGTTCTCCATCATCTCTGCCCATTTGAGTTCTCCCTCATCTCCGCCCAGCACATCTCTGCTTCAAGTTATTTTTCTTGCAACTTTATATTTGGTTCATCTCTGGATCTGGTTTCGTCAATGCAAGAGACGAACTTCATCTAAGGTGCTTCTGGATTGCTATTCCTGCTCATGTGCTTCTGTTTTTTTTTTTTTTTTTTTTTTTTTCTGGTTATGTTAATGATGGTTTGTTTAGATAGTTGTTGGAATATTGGAGTAGATGAATTTTTTTTCCAACATTTCAAAGCTTGGTGTTTTCTGTGATTGCTGTCTGAGTAATATTGAGAAGATAAAGTAATTCTATTTTAGTTTGGTAAGGGAAAATTTGCCTGAATGCAATCTGGGTGGCCATTCCTGCTCATGTGCTTCTGTTTTTGTTTTTTTTTTTTTTTTTTTTTTTTCTGGTTATGTTAATGATGGTTTGCTTAAATAGTTGTTGGAATGTCTAAGAGAATGTACCAAAACTGCAGGGGAAAAAAACCATAAAAATCTCCCTTGCTCAGAGTAGAACCATGGCTTCATTTTTTCCTGCAACACATTCTGAGTATATGGCATCATCCATCTAGCTACAATTAATTAATGGATTTAGCATGAGTCCTCTCTCACCGGGCTTGCGAAGGGGCTGTGAATGAGCAGTGCCTCATTACCATTAACGAAACAAAAAACAAAACAGAAAAAATGTACATTGCCTGGACTCTATTATGAGCCTACATCGCCTGTAGCATGAGTCCTGTCTCAAACTATTTGGATCTGGTTTCGTCAATCCAGGAGACAAACTTCATCTAAGGTGCTTCTGGATTGCCATTCCTGCTCATGTGCTTCTGTTTTTTTTTTTTTTTTTTTCTGGTTATGTTAATGATGGTTTGTTTAGATAGTTGTTGGAATATTTGAGTAGATGAATTTTTTTTCCAACATTTCAAAGCTTGGTGTTTTCTGTGTTTGCTATCTGAGTAATATTGAGAAGATAAGAGTAATTCTATTTTAGATTGGTAAGGGAAATTTTGCCTGAATGCAATCTGGGTGGCCATTCCTGCTCATGTGCTTCTTTTTTTTTTTTTTTTTTCTTTTTTGTGTGTGTGTGTTAATGATGGTTTGCTTAAATAGTTGTTGGAATGTCTAAGAGAATGTACCAAAACAGCAGGGAAAAAAAACCATAAAAATCTCCCTTGCTCAGAGTAGAACCATGGCTTCGTTTTTTCCTGCAACACATTCTGAGTATATGGCATCATCCATCTAGCTAAAATTAATTAAGGGATTTAGCATGGGATTCCATACAGCACATTGCAGCAGCGGCACAGATTGATATGTGTCTTATGGGCACAGATTGATATCTGTCTTATGGGCACTTCGAATATGTGGGCTGGGGGTGGGTGGGGTTTGGTTGAGATTCTAGCATGTGGTCGTTAACCCTGGTGCAGCATAGACAGATCAGGAGGACCCCTTGATTCCTTCCCATGGAAAGGAGAACTCCAAGGATGCATCTGCATCTGGGTTTCTTTTAATGCCATTCAATTCAAAACAAACCCAATCTTCTGTTATCCTGTGCTCCCAAATTTCACTGGTCCCCCTTCCCTTCTCATGGAATAATTATTGGGGTTTTAAAACCTTGAAAGCATGTAGCTTAGAAATGTTTGTCCATGTCCCCACGAATAAAAACAATGTCAACACTATAACTCAAAATCTAAGAATAATTAACACTTGGTGACCAGTTATCTTAAAAATTATCACTCAAAATTAACATCAACTAAAGAATGAGCTGAGCAAGATGTATGGATAGACAACACAAGTGACAATATATATATATATATAGAGAGAGAGAGAGAGAGAGATTAACAACAAAAAGAATTGGGGTTAACTACACCAATATACACAGTGCTAACCATTCTCCAATCCAATTTGTCTCTATTCCAAGTGAACTCAATTTAGATCAAATGAAATTCAGTGTGAACGAAACCCATGTTTGATATGGGTTGATGGAAGCAACCCATATCTTAGAATGCTCTCAGTGAACACACGTACAGCACAAAAGTGCATCCAGGAGCTGAAAACCTGCAGGGAAAACACATTTGCAACCTAGGTTCAAACATCATTACCTATCAAACAAAAAACTATAAGAACAAGCATGAGAAATCTCATTAAAGATATCATAGCTGATGATGCTAGGATCTGATGTTATCAACTTTTTTTTAAAAAAAGTTAATAATGACAATACTATCAAAGCAAAACTTCTTTAAGCAAAGGGCAGTGAGTGTCTATTGTTTTTGTGTGTGTGTGTGTGTGTGGTGTGGAGGGGGGCAGGGGGGCAGGGGGGGCGACGATGCAATGAAATAGACAAAATCAACAAATGAAGAGGACATGACGCAACTACTTAGAAAGCCCTTTAAGAGCAAAAGTTGCAGGTAGAACATGGAAATGATTGTCTCCCAGAGCCTCACTAGATTTCCTTTGGCATTTTTTAGGAGATTGGGAGACAATGAAGCAGGACTAGGTGGAATTTGTGGCAAAGTTCCACAAGCCATGTCACATTAACACCAACCTTGTTACTACATATTGCAAGCAGGACTAGCTGGACTTTGTGGCAAAGTTCCACAAGTCATGTCACATTAACACCAACCTTGTTACTACATATTGCACTATTCCAGAGAAGTCAAGAAGGAACTCATTAATAGTCTATTGCTTGATTATTTTCTAATGAAGCCTTACAGAATTTTAGCTAAGGTATTGGACTACCTGACTTAGATCCGATGCAGCCCGTTGCAATGAATCTCCACAGCACCAACACCAACTGAATATCAATATTGATTGGGGCGTTCTTCAAACGCAGCAAAGAATTAGTAGTAGCAGCAACCTCTAGAAATGGCCCGAGGGTCATCTCATTAGCCAAGACTAATCTCCAGAAAAATAAAGGAAAAATTCCTTGAACTCCTATGTAGCAAATGAAAACCCGGGACTATCATCATCATGCTTTTAGAAGCAAACCATCACTCTTTTGGTTTCGTTTCTTAAAATCTTATGCTTCTCTGTCTTTAGGGGAGACACAACCTATGAAATGGGCAACAAGGTTGACGATTGCACTCTATTTAGCGCATGCTTTGGATTATTATGGCAGTAAAGGGAGGGCACTCTATCACGATCTTAATGCTTATAGGAATTTGTTCGACCATGTAAACATTGTACTAATTTGTTGTAGTTTTGACACTCCCTTTCTGTATTTTGATACTGTTTTGGGATTTTCCTTTACTTGTTCTCTTTGTTAACATCATTTTGATCTTCTATTTTCTTCTGGACGTGTATATATATATATATATATATATATCAATGCGCTGATGAGTGCTTGGCATTTTGATTCTAGACTATTCACTTGATATTAGCAAGGAACATGTCAATCTGGTTGATGAAAGGCTGCAGAAGCTGATATATATATAGTGGACAGCTTGATGAGAAGGGGTTAGACAGGTACAAACAGCCTCAGCATGAAAACTCTATTTCTCATTAATATGTACCAACCTTTCGTTTGGTTGAATGGTTTCTAAACACTCTTCTATTGAGCTGGTCTCATTGGAGAGATTTATAGATTTGAATTTTGGCCCAGGCCTTAAGCTCTGAGCCTTAACCCTGCAAAATTTTCGGTTGAATCATGTTGCTTGCATCAAATCAGTTTTTCCAACTTGACAATTTAGTTTGTTATTGTTATATGTTTACAATTCATTTAACTCTTTTTTTTTATTTGACTTGAATTATGAATAGAAAGTCCTCAATCCTTTCTCAGACTTACTTTTAATTGGTTATTGAGACCGAAAGTCCTTAATCCTTTCTCAGTACAAGTTATTAATATATTTTACTGAATACAGGGTGTGAGGTTTTCAATGAGTACAAGATATTGGTATTCCTATTTTGATGAGGGTCCAATCCCAATTCTCCCCCTCAAAAAAGTAAAAGATAAAAGATGATTTTTTGAACTCATGAGAAACTTATGCTATGCATGTTGGGCCAATGTTTTCAACGATGCATATTGTTTCTCTGGCAATACATAACATAATCTCCTCCATTGATATTTGACAGAACAACCAACAACCGACACCATAGGAAACACATTTCTACTCTAACATGGGAAGCGGTTTGCATGAAACCTTAGAAAAGGAACCACTGTTAAAAAAAAGGGAACTTTTCTGTCCTCTTGGGTAGAAAAGAGGTTTACATGTAAATCATGGTCATGATCTCCCTATTTTACGAACTTCCTTAACATGTAAATCAAGGTTAAAATAATTAAAAGGTGCATGGCACATATCCTGAATAACATTTACAAGGAACTTTGAATGAAACGTAGATAGCACTGATGATGTGGGCAAGGCCGCAAGAGTTTAGAAGGGATGCTTTGGGCTTTGGACCAACAAGGTTGCAATTTGGCCGAGCCGTGCCAGTTTGGCCCAGCTCAAGCTTTGCCCATATTGCATGTTGGTAAGCCTAGGCTACATCTGAGCCCAAGCTTGAACCCAGGTCTGAGTTTCACAGTTGGTACATATAATATATGTATTATCTGTCATATACAGCTCTGTTACACTTGTATCATATATTATGTTTTGTTTTGAAGCAAAATTCATTATTTAATATTTTGCATAAACATACTTTAGTTTAAAGATTCTTTCATTTTACATTATTATGGTATAATAGCTTTGTGCAACTATAATTGTGCCTCGGTGTCTATATAATACTCTTCATTTCTATTAAATAATTTCCTTTTCGTAATTTTATTTTATATATATTCTCAAAAATAGCTGTATCCATACATACAGATTAGATGCATGCATATATGCACATAACCTTTTGAAGTACAACTTTCAGCTACCTGATTCATGTTCCCATTTCCCATTGCTTTGATTGTGTTTTAGAGTACAAAGCCTTAATTGAAATGTGAAGTTCTATTAATTGGTTGTCAGAACTATATATGCTTACTTCAAGATGAGCAAAGAGTGATCATGTATAAAGGTGTGGTTTTCCAGCATGGTGACAAAAATCATCCCCTGTTTTTTTTTTCTTTTTTTCTTTTTTCTCTCTCTCTTATTCTCTCAATCTTTGTATCTTGCCCTTAATCTCTGCATCTTTATATTCATCCATCTTTCCCTATCTCTCCCTCTCTCTGCATCTTTATATTCTCTCTCTGAATATCCATCTCATTCTCTATCTCAGTTCTCTCTTTATTGTTCTCCAACTATAACCTTTTTAATAATAAGGTTCTAGACTGTATCTTGATTCAAACTTGGAGTCTCATAATGTTGTTGAGGATTTTTCATTCAGTGACAAATCATTGAAGGGAACTCATACTCCACTGCCTTATCATTATAAGTTGAATATAAGTAAAAATCTTCATAATCAATTTGATAAAAGTTACTGCAAGCCCTTCATTGAATCTAATGAAACTTTGGGTTGTGTCACGACTTCTCAACCACTCCACAACTTATGCAAATAGAAATCAAAAATAGATTTGCTGACGATAGTCCATAGTGAATCATTTTCGATCTGTTTGTGTATATCCACCTTCAATGCACTGCCCCCTAAATCAATAGGAAGATCACAGTTAATTCGTGTTCTTATCTAGCAGCCAATATGGGGTAGAGGAAAATGCCCATTGATCTAAAGCTCTTCAACTTGAGACTTACCCTACACAATTGTTTCTCAAATCAGGTACTTTACAGATCCTGTGCTTTACAAATCAATTGTTTCACAAATCAGGTATGCTTTATACTTCTCTATATTTTTCTTTTTTTACCTACACAATTGTTGAATGCATATCATAGAAACTACATTTATAATAGTAGTGCAATTCTTGTATCTTTTTATTGTAGTTGCATATTTTATATAGTTTCCTTTGTTGACCGAAATAAATATACTTTTTCATTAACATGAAGCAAGTATGGTACTTCAAAAGGATGTAAATATATGCAAAATTGCAAGATTACAACGCACACTATCCTTACAGCTGAAGCGGTTAAATCGATATGATGGTATGAACACGTCTTGATTACTTAACATTTTTTTTATATATATTTTAATTCTTATATACATAACAAATATATTATTTTATTTTCTCATCTAGGCAGTAAACATTATTCAAAATTAGCTCGGCAGAGAAGACTATTATCAATAAGATATCGCCGTTTAACGAAGACTCATTCTGTATCGACGACAACAGCCATTTCAAGATCTAGATCTTTGTCCGCGATCGTAGGCTATGTAGAAAATCCCACAGGTATTAATAACAAATAATCTACTCATTAAATTATAATAAACATGTTAGAAATAACATATTGTACGCTTAATACAATTCTCATTTAAAAAAAAGGTCAAGAACAAGGAGCATCAGATAGAGGTGGATACTATAATGATGGTGCAATTCATCAAAATCAATCTTCAGTTCATAGTCAACGTGATATTTGCAAGATTGCTAGAAGACAAAGAATAATGAAGCTACGAGATTTACGTGCATCAAGATATCAATCCCCATCTCAAAAACATATGTAAAGTACTTTTGCGTTAGTGCAATTATTCCTTTTCTCTATATAAAACGTCATCATCCAAGTAATTATTTCAATTCTTTTGACTTAGGTCGCCCTGATGGTAGAAGAGACTTTGGCTTTCCAAATGAAACTTGTCGAAAGTGCGGAGCAATAATGTGGGAACAAGAGGGGAATAAAAGAAGGGCAACTGATCCATACTATATATTTAACAGATGTTGTCGGGATGGAAAAATTATTTTACCTATGTTGCAGCATCCTCCATTGTACTTGAGATCACTCATGGAAGATTTCGGATGTAGAAATGCCTCCAAATTTAAAAGATCAATAAGAGCATATAATAATGCATTCTCATTCACATCATTGGGAGCAAAAATTGATAACAGTATTTTAAGTGGAGGCGGTCCTTTTGCATTTCGTATACATGGTCAGACACATCATAGAATTGGATCTCTGTTACCATTAAATGGTGAGCAGCAAAAGTTTGCCCAACTATATATACATGACACGGCTCATGAGCTTAGAAACAGGAGAGTAGCCTTGGCAGATGGTAAACATGAAATAACTTTGGATGAGTCTATCATAGAAGGGCTAAAAGCAGTTTTAGATGAAGTAAATCCATATGTACAAAAATTCAGATCATTGAAGGATAAATTTCAAGGAGAGCTTCCACGGAATATATCAATGAGAATACTTTTTGATAGATCAAAAGTTGCAAGACGATATAATCGTCCATCAGTGGAAGAGGTAGCTGCATTAATATTTGATGAAGAATCTACAAGCCATTCCAGTAGAGATATCATCTTAGAGAGCGTCTCAGGGCTTTTGCAAAGAATAAGTGAACTTCATCCAAGTTATATGCCACTACAATACCCATTGCTTTTTCCTTATGGAGAGGATGGGTGGCATCCAAATATATCTTATTCAATGTCATCAATATCATCAAATTCTAAAGTCTCAATGAGAGAATACTACTGTTACAGACTACAACAAAGACATGAGGAAGGAAAGACACTCTTATTATCTGGAAAACTCTTCCATCAGTTTATTGTTGATGCATTTGCATGTATTGAACAGAACAGGGCTTCCTATATAAGAGCCAATCAAGGTACATTTAGACTTGATTTTTACAAAGGTATTGAAGATGCAGTTGTTCAAGGAGACACTATAGCATCAACAATTGGTCAACGATATATACTACCTTCTTCCTTCACGGGTAGTCCACGTTACATGATCCAACAATATCAAGATGCAATGGCTATTTGTCGATGGGCAGGGTGTCCCGATATATTTTTAACATTTACAAGTAACCCAAAATGGATAGAGATCCAACATTTTATAGACTTATTTCCCGGACAAAAAAATGAAGATCGTCCTGATATTATTGCAAGGGTATTTCATATAAAGCTCAATGAATTGATGGAAGAGGTAAAAAAAGGAAAGGTTTTTGGCAAAGTTATCGCAAGTAAAACTTTATTCCCTTTATCAAGATTCAATTTCAATTTACATTGTTTACAATTTCTGATAGTTAGAAAAAATTTCTTATTTTACAGATATATATGCTATCGAATTTCAAAAAAGAGGGCTTCCACATGCACATGTATTGATAACATTGGATCAAAATCACAAGATACTGAGCACTGAAGACATAGATAATGTTGTTTCCGCAGAAATACCTGATATAAATGAAGACGCAGAGTTATATGACACGATTAAGAGGTGCATGATCCATGGTCCATGTGGACCTCTAAATCCAAAATGTGTGTATGCAAGATGGAAACTGCAGCAAAAAACACCCCAAACGTTTCAACGAGCGTACGTCACTTGATAATTATGGTTATCCAACTTACAGAAGAAGAGATGATGGAAGAACTATTAACATAGGTGGTGTTATGCTTGACAATAGATGGGTCATTCCATATAACCCATATCTATCAAGAAAATATAATGCACACATATAAATGTTGAAATTTGCAGCCAGATACGAGTGATAAAGTATTTGTATAAATATATACACAAAGGACCGGATCGAGCAACTATCATTATTGAAGAAAGTGGTCAATCAAGAGATGCATCTGGTACATTGAGATATAAAGAAATTGATGAAATAAAACAGTACTTTGATTGTCGTTATCTTTCGGCGCCAGAATCGTGCTGGAGAATATTTGAGTTCAGAATGCACCATAGAAATCCTACTGTTGAACGCCTACAATACCATCTCGAAAATCAACAAGTTGTTGTTTTCAGCGATAACGACAATCTATCATCTGTTTTAAATAGACCAGGAGTGAATAAAACAATGTTCACAGAGTGGTTTACAACAAATTGCCAAGATCCAGAAGCCAGAAGTCTTAGATATGTTGACTTTCCAATAAATTACACTTGGAAAAGTAATGAAAAGATATGGTCAAAAAGAAAGTGTCGGAAATGCATTGGGAGATTATATTATGCTCCACCTAATACAGGTGAAAGGTACTATTTGAGAATACTTCTACATATTATACGTGGCGCACAAAGCTATAAAGATCTAAGGACAGTCAACGGCAAGGATGAAAATAGCGGTAGCGGCGGGCGTAGCGGCCCGCCGCCAAAACGCTACGAAGCGAGCGATACGTAGCGGCGTAGCGGTGCGATTTGAAAAAATCGCCAAAAAAATCTGAAAAAATTCCAGAAAATCCAAAAATTGTAAAATGAAAGAAAATGTACTTTTTTTGCAAAAGTAACTAAGGTAAGGGGGCGTAGCGGTCCCCTCACTGTATGAGGTCTTGTATCGTTGTATAAATAGAAAATAATAGTAATGATCATTTTTTTCACATGTGTTCATGTTGCTTAGTTATATACTAACTTAGAAACTAATGAAAGGCTTATAAAAGAAAAAACTATGTCATGAAGCCAAGAGTTAAGAGTACCTAGAGAAAAAAATACATCTACCAAAGGGGGTGTCTAATAGGATGTACTTAGAGAAGAATCTTTGAGAAGAACTCTCTATATCGACTATAATTCGGCGAAATCATATGATTTTTGGTGTTCTTTTAAACATAAAAGGGTAGAAGAATTGTGTAGAAATGTTATTTGGAAAGAAGAAAAAAAGAAATAAGTTTTATTATGCATTTAAAAAAAAATTGGAAAGTAGAAATTTTTCTCACCCTGTAGCGGCCCCATAGCGGACGTAACGGCCCCGTAGCAGACGTAGCGGCCGCTACGGGTGCGACGGCCGATAAATCGGCCGTAGCGTAGCGGTGGCGGCCGCTACGGCCGATATAGCGGCTGCTATTTTCATCCATGGTCAACAGTACTGTGCATGATTCATTTAAACTGGCGTGCTCGGAACTTGGATTGCTTGATGATGACAATGAGTGGGACAATGCAATTTGCGAAGCATCAACTTGGGCTACAGGACATCAATTAAGGAACATGTTTTCAGAAATACTAATGTTCTGTGAGGTTACAAATCCATTACAATTATGGGAGAAAAACTGTCAATCACTTCCTGAAGATATAGCAATGAGACTAGAGAGACAAAGATGCACAATAGATTCAGAATTTTATATATTTGAAATTCAAAATCAAGCACTTATTGAAATCGAAACCATCTTAAATAAGAATGGAAGATCGTTGAAGGAATTCACAAATATGCCATTCCCTCATTATGAAGACACCGATTACATCTCAAATAGACTACTCCAAGAAGAGATGTCCTACAATACTGAAGAACTTATCTCTGAGTTTGATGTCTTATATACAAAACTAAATCAGGGACAATCTAAAGTATTTCACAATATCATGACATCATGTCAAGAAAAAAAGGGCGAAATCTTCTTTGTCAATGGCAGCGGTGGAACAGGTAAGACATACTTGTGGAAAACAATTATTACAAAACTTAGAAGTGATGGCAAAATAGTTTTGGCTGTTGCATCATCAGGAATAGCATCTTTGTTGTTGCCAGGAGGTCGCAGTGCACACTCACGCTTCAAAATCCCACTACAACCTCATGAGACATCATGTTGCTCCATTAGTAAAAAATCAAATTTGGCTGATCTTATTCGAAATACAACTTTGATTATATGGGACGAAGCGCCAATGATGAATAAGCATGCCTTTGATGCTGTTGATAGAACTCTACGTGACATACTCAATGTGTCTAATCCCACTGCAGCCTCCAAATTATTTGGAGGAATGACTGTTGCATTCGGTGGAGATTTTAGACAAATTTTGCCTGTAATAAGAAAAGGAAGTAGAGAAGATATAGTTTCTTCTTCAATTACAAAATCTTTGATATGGAAGAATTGTAAGGTTCAAAACCTAACAGAAAATATGCGGTTGCAAAATTTAACAAATGATGATGATATGGCACAGTTTGCAAGATGGGTATTAAGTATTGGAGATGGAGAATGCAACTCTACCAGTGATGATGATGACGACGACTTGGTTGAGATACCATCTGATTTAAGAATTGATACATACAATGATGAGGTTCTGCCACTGATAAACTTTGCTTATGAGAACATAGATAAGAATTATAAAGATCCATCTTATCTGAGGGATAGAGCCATCTTAACACCACTAAATGATTATGTTGACAAGATTAATGGTGTTGTTCTCTCAATGATTCCTACACAAGGGCAAACATATTTAAGCGCCGATACAATGGTGGAGTCTGATAGCAATGAAAGTAATCAAGGAATCTTGTATACTACAGAATTCCTTAATACATTAAATGTTAGTGGATTGCCAAATCATCGTCTCGATCTCAAGATTGGAAATCCGATAATGCTGGTTCGCAATCTAAATCAGTCTATTGGGTTATGCAATGGAACGAGGCTTATTATCAAGGAATTGAGACACAAGGTAATAGATGCAGAGATAATTACAGGGACAAATATAGGAGAATGTGTCTTCATACCACGGATTATAATGTCAACAGCTGATACAGAATGGCCATTTATACTGAAGAGAAGGCAGTTTCCAATAAAAGTTGCATTTGCGATGACAATTAATAAAAGTCAGGGACAAACACTGCAAAAAATAGGCCTCTATCTCCCTAAGCCCGTCTTTTCTCATGGCCAACTATATGTAGCTATTTCCAGAGTCACAAAAAAATCTGGACTGAAAATATTACTAAAGAAAAATGATGGCATCCCTCTTGGCTATACAAGAAATGTTGTATACAATGAAGTCTTGAATGAAGTAAAAAGGCATTCCACGAACTCATAATAAAGGTAATAGTTTTTCTTATAGACCCTATAAAATATGTTATCATATTTAATATAATGCTTCTCATTAAAAATGAATCATAATCTTTGTTCCTATTACTACAGGATCTGAAAATCATACAATCATAAATGTCGTCCAAGAGATATCATTGCCTCGAAGAACTCCACTGTTTTTCTGATAGATGGCATATCAAAGTAAGGCTTAGCAGAATCCTTGAAGATAGAGAGTACCATACAAGAAAGGGAGCAGGAAGAATAAATAAATTTATGCTTATTGATGAAAAGGTAAAAAATAGTTTGAATATATTTGTAATTACATTAAATATTTAATATTAAATCTAATTTAATTTCTGTTTTCTATTTTTTCAATTACAGGGCGATCAAATTCTTCTGACATTATTTAACGATGAGATCCCAAAATTCGGTACAAACTTATGTGAGGGTAGCTGTTACACCATAAGAAATATTCGGGTTAAGCCAGCTCCAGATGCGTACAATGTTGTTAGGCATGATTATCAGCTTACGTTGGCAAGAGATTCCTCAATCGTACAAATAACTGATCCATGTCATGAAATTCCATTCATCAGGTTTTACTTTGTTCCAATTGATACACTTCCATCTCTACTAAACAAAGTCAAATTTCTTCCAGGTAATTAACTATGAATTCTAGCTTCAAGTAGAATATATTCTTATATAAATTATTATTCACTGCATTTTTTCTCATTATATAGATATCATCGGAATTATAGAAGATGTAACAGGCATATCATATATAAGAAAACAGGATGGAACAGAACTAGCAAAACTAGATGTTACATTATATGATGAAAGGTATGTTTATTTACAAGATACATATTTAGTTAAAATCTCCTATTGGATAAATATACTAATTTCTCTTTTTCTACTCTATTCTTGTAGTTTGAAAAAATTGAATCTAACATTATGGGGAGAGTTGGCATCATACCACTTTCAATCTTTAACGTCAAATGTTGGAAGAGTCCTCTTGACTACATCGATCGTAGTTAAAGAATACAATGGTAATTAGTTAAACTTTCTTCTATTAATTCAAACATATGATTTAACACTAATCTTAGGAGTAAGTGCAGGTAATATTTATCTGAGCACATCATTCGCTACCAGGATAATGATCAACCCAACTATTCCAGAGGCAAATTCTTTACTAAAGTGGTAAAATTATGTTCTTTTCAATTTTGATAAATTAAATAATAAAATATATCATTCAAATATGTGTTTAAAAGATTAAATACAGGAATCAAGGCCACAGTGGTGATTCGATGAATAACAGAATTTTATTGGAAGATTTAGTTTCAATAATGGAGAAAGGAGTCACTGAAGTAAGTTAGTTATCATTCACATCTTTTATATTATAATTGTGTGCATTTATCATTTATATTTGTAATTTATGAACTGAAATAATAAATTTTTTCCTGGATATTTATAGGTGAAATATGTTACAGTCAAAGCTACCGTCGCAATGTTGCACATGGATAGACCATTATCATTCCTATCTTGTAATATGTGTGATAAAAAAATCGATCCACGTGTAAATAATGGTCAATGCAATCATTGCACTTTCCCCACCCGAACAAACAAAATAAGGTAAGTTATTAATAATGCACAACTTTCATGTAATATGTTGGATTTATAAATTAAATATATTCATTTATACTTTATAATTTTTAACTTTTATAACTGTAGATACATTGCAACAATAAGTGTAATGGATCACACTGGAAGTGCAACATTTTTGCTCCAAGACAACGTCGTTAAGGAATTCTTGAATACATCAGAAGAAAATTTTGAAGTAAATGCAGCTAAGGTGATGACGCAATGTTTGTTTCTTTCTATTCTTTTTAATATGCTCCTATCATATACAATATGTCTAAATCTCAATTATCAAATGTTTGTTTCTTTGTATTCTTTGTCTTATAAATTTATTTCTATCAAATGTTGCAGGATGATTGGTACACCCGTTTCGCACATCAAATCCATAAAGCACTATGGCAGGAATACTTGTTCCATCTAAAGATAGGATCGAACATAAGCAAATCTACTTTGGATAGTGGAGTTCCGATTAAAAAAATAGAACTCATAAACGTCAATCGTGAGGGAAAGTTTTTACTATCAGAAATAGAACATTGTGAGACTTTACAATTTTGTTTTAATAAGATTTATTCTTTTAAAAGATTTTTTTATTTCACTGACTTATTTTCACTTATGTCAACAGCGTTAAGGTTGAAAGATAAGATCAACACTCCATCCATTGGGACAAGTAATGCACCTGATCAATTGGAAAGTGAAGTGCCAAACTCAGTGGCTAGCGCGGATACAAGTGGATGAATCGCACAATCTTTCTGAGATATCATTACCATTGAATTAGTGAATGGCTGTGTCCAATCCAATGTTCATTTTGGGTGGATTTGAATGGTTCATGGATTTTTATTATATTTAACGTTTTGTGTATTCATGCTTGGTTTCATGTTTGATGGTTTATCAGGTACTAATTAGAATTACCGGGTCTCTGGAACCCATGAGAATGGATACATAGATTTTTCACCATGGGATTAAATAAGTTTTGACAAGCTCAAATGTTTTTTTCTTTTTCTTTTTTTAACTAAATTCAATAGATATTTTTTCTGTTAGCTTATTCTAATTTACATGTTCATTAGGAATGCATTTATATATATAATATATTCTCACTTTTAGCCCGGGCCTTTGTTGCTAGTTATATATATTAAAGCAAAGGGGGAGGTGAGCTGTGAGGGGTGCCACCTCAGCACCCAGTTATTCTCCTTTTAAAAAAATACAAAAGAAAAAAAAAGGAGACTTTGCATTTCAAGTGGGGCCTTCCCAATCTCTCCTTCTCAATCTCTTCAAATCTCCTAAAATCTCTCCATCCCCTCCTATCTTCCCTAAAGAATCTCCCATTTAGAATAGCACCATATCATATCAAATCTCAAGTGTTGCTCTCTCTCTCTCTCTCTCTCTCTCTCTCAAATTTATAAATGACCCCTGATGTTTGAAAATAAAACACTTGTTTTTTATATTTATAAAAAAACTACATTTATCAATCACGGGCCTATTTATGTACCGAAATCACCATGTACTCTTACTTTTGTGAAATGAATCCATGATAGAGTTGGGCAATCACGGGTCTATTTATGTACCGAAATCACCATGTACTCTTACTTTTGTGAAATGAATCCATGATAGAGTTGGGTCAGGAGAGAGAAATATTACATTACCGAAATCACCATGTACTTTTACTTTTGTGAAATGAATCCATGATGGAGTTGGGTCAGGAGAGAGAAATATTAGATATCCTCTTTTGATAATTTTATAAAAAGAAAACAAATTGGAAGAAACTCAAATGTAGAAAAATAAAATAGTGTTGTTTCTCTTCTTCTCTCTTCCCTTCACTTTCTTTATTAGTGAAACTTCATACCATGTTCTGTGGATGTACCCAACATCCACCAATCCAAATAAAGAATAATTGCAATCAATCCACACCTTCTAAATTATGGGCTACACCATGGATGAGTAGCTACTGCTCATTCACTGGTACTTTTGATTTTTACTAATCAGGTTTGATTCGCAACTGCATCCCTAGGATGAAAAGAAATGAGCATGTGTATCCCCACTAGAACTCTACAGTGGACTCATTTATCTAAATCCAAAATATTATATTTAACATTAGATACTATTTCATGTATACTATTTCTTCATGTTGAAGAAAAATAAAGATTGGTGGGGATAAAATACGGGGCGTTGTTGCTAGAACTAATAGTATAAGAGTTCTAGCTTTTGGCCAGATCCGAATTTACTGGACCGTTAGATCGACTGTGTACCAATTCGAATGGATTTTTTTTTAAATACAAAATTCCATTTTCATGAGGAAATAAAAATCTGCATAAATTAAAATCCTTTTGTTGCACAGACAAGTCCAAATGGGTTGGCTTTGTTTTATTGGGCTTTGAAATTATCAATATGTAACAAAAACTTGAATGAATTTCTTATTACTAATATTATATATATATTAACAAAATCCGCTTTTCTATATCTTCTTTAGTAATTATTGTTGTTATTATTATTTTTATGTTGTTGAATGAAATTTTTTTAACGTTATCTTTGTAATAAATTATTGTTAATGTTCACGACTTGTATTTTTTATTGAAGATGTGTTGATTGTTTTTATATAAATATACATTAATATATGCTTATATGTTTACAATTAACTTTGATATCTCATAAATTCAAAATGTAATATCTTACTTTTTGCCCCGGGCTAAGCACGAGGCGTTATTGCTAATGATTATTAAAATGATGATGAGTGAAGAATATAAGGTAGTGACGTAGATAAGGTGTTTATTTCCCCCGTTTTAAATTGAGTTCATAGGAATCATGGTAAAATGAACTACAAAGTGTGACGCCCCGGAGTCCCACATCAACTATAGAGAGGAAAGTGAATGGGGTTATATGTAGAGCCTACACCCTTACCTTGCATGAGGCCTTTTGATGGGTTGATGCTCATCAGAAGCAAAACCGTGAGGCCCGTGGGCCAAAGCGGACAATATCATGCATGCGTGAAGGGTGGGGCGTTACAAATGGTATCAGAGCCGACTCTCGACTAGTTCGAGTGTGGGTCCCCTGCCGTGGTCTGGTGCAAGTGGGCGAGTCTCCATGTGGGCGGGCCAAGAGGGCTGGCAGGCTACAGAGACTGGCAGGCTACTGCACAGGGACGTGCAGCCTTAAGGGGGGTGGATTGTGACGCCCCGGAGTCCCACATCGACTATAGAGAGGAAAGTGAATGGGGTTATATGTAGAGCCTACACCCTTACCTTGCATGAGGCCTTTTGATGGGTTGATGCCCATCAGAAGCAAAACCGTGAGGCCCGTGGGCCAAAGCGGACAATATCATGCATGCGTGAAGGGTGGGGCGTTACACAAAGGATGTGAAGGGTGTAAAAAGTCGTGTGTAGACCCAAAAGCTTAAACTCATAGGTGGAATGCCCAAAGAGGTATATATGAAGCATTGCCAAAGGCATTACTTAGGCGATGTGGGATGTGTGACTTTACTTTACCAAGACTCCCCTCACGTGCAGGCCCAATAGGTTTCATGGACGAGCCTGCTATGTGGGCTACACAAAAACGCGAATCGGCATAAATTATTATGCCGTTCACTAACAGCTTGAGCTTTTATTATGTCGTTTACTAACAACTTGAGCTAGATGCCATGAGTTTGAAATTCCAGTGGGCATGTTACCTCCATTTGTTTGTCTGGTATGTCTATTCCATCTGTCTGTTGGATTTCGAATTCAAATGGATTTAAGCTTTTGGATTGGCACATGGCTTTTTACATAGTATTAGAGTAGGTTCCGATCCCGCCGTTTTTATATAACCCATGTGAAAGGCTCGTCCATGGAATCTGTTGGACCTACACGTGAAAAGGAGTATTGGGCCTTCCACCTATTATTTTAACCTTTTGGGTTGGTACATGGCTTTTACAAGGGGTAAAAGATATAGGGAGGGGATATAGCTATGACCTTCAATTTCCTATGCAACTATAGGGTAATAGATGGGTATTCATTTTCCATCTTTAATTTCTTGATTCTATTTCCATAAAGGAAATGTTATTTAATGCTTATTTTTTAAAATCCACATTTAATCTTCATTTTTAACAACTTCTGACATGAAATCCTATGCATTTAAATTAATGCAAGCAAACATGCCCTTATTCACTTCCCATCAAATGGTAGCTTATTTGAAGGTTAATTTTTAAATTCACATTTGACTCTTTACTTTTAACTACATATACAATTACAAATTTAGGAAATGAAATAAATGAAAAGAACAGAAGAACTTAGCAACCCATATCTCAACCAGCTCTCCCAGGGTTCGACCCTGGGCATGTCCTTCCAAGGTTTGCGGGCTGGGCATGTCCTTCCAAGGTTTGCGGGCTCTCTCCTCCTGGGTGCTAGCGTACTCAAAAAAAATAAAAATAAAAATGAAAAGAGAGGCCTTATGTCCATTTATTTAATGTTAGTCCCATACTATAATAAAGTTCATCACTTGCGTCATTCATGAAATGGAAACCTCCGACTCCGCTTGGAACCCAAACTTTATTAAGTAAATTGTCATCCACACTTAAATTGTTCGAGTGGTTGGGAAGTCCTCAAGTGTCAACACCGCTCAAGAAAATATTCTTAAAAATAGTTTTTAAATAAATAAAAATAAGAAAATGACTGTATGTTTTCTTTCAAAATTATATTATCTCGTGCTTTATCACATTTTACTGTGATATTATTGCAATAATTCATTTTATAATAAGTACTGTAGAAACTAGGCTCTTGGCAAGAGTCACAACATATATAATAGGGAAATAAAAGGTGCGAATTTTTTTTTTTTTCTTCTTTTGAAACGATAAAAAAATTTATTAAGAGAAAAGCCAAATACAATATGCGATCATTATTTGCAACCATAAAAATGAACACACACAAAGAAATACAAATACCCCATCAAACTCTTTCCCCGCGAGTGCCAAATAATCAAATCCATCGTTTTCAAAGCTCAAGATTTCTAATCCATCCTCTGTAATATAAAAACAATTATTGCAAGTACCGTAAGAACAAGGGCAGTGACATTTTTCCTTCACTTTTGTGGAAGTAAGAACTATAATACAAAGACTTTTCACCACATCAATATAATGAATATGGACTTATATCATAACTGAGTGATGACAACTTCAATGTCTATCACTTCATTATTAACTGCTTCATACAAAAAAAAATTTCAACAATCTCTACATCATTAATTTAATTGCAAACTTACAGTTGACTAATAAATGAATCGAATCAACCCATCAACTCCTCAACCAATATCTCAAAGTCCTGATGTGAATGGAACGCTAGTGGCCGGAATCCATGAACTCCCACCCAAGAAGCTCCCCACGGTGAACTTTCCAGCCTCCACCGCACTTGTGATCACATGAAATCCAGGCCACTTCACCCGGCTACTCGTACCTGCGCCGCCGCATATGTTCACGTACTCCCCATAGTATAATGTGCTCTATGCAAAGTTGCTGCTCCATTCTAACCATCCTTGTGGGGCTATCAAGCTATCTTGAGAACATTGTCCTTGGTCGACACGATCCTATGGGCCTGTTCGGCTTGGGCCATGGTGGTCTGGATGGCTAAATGACGAAGCCCAAATTAGGTGTCCCCAAGAGATGACAACGTGCTCGTGGAGGTGATCATTGAATTGCAAATTTCAGGGGGTTTGTCTGCATGATGGTGTTATATCACCATGCACCACCGACGCAAGTAGGAGTCGGCATGTGAATGTGGAGGAGAAAAATGAAACGAGTTTGGCCATATTGGTGACCCAAGTATTTGGTATTTTATCAATGATAATTGATATGAAGTTATCTATTGTCAGAAAAATTGTGTGGCCCGATGGCAGTCGAGCCTGGCGGTGTGCCATGGATGAACTCTCAACACATCTTGAACTGCTTGAGTCAGATAAGGATCAAACTCTTGCCTGGGCACGAGCCCCGACATATATACATAGTCCAAGACCAATGGAATGCAATGTGGGCTACGTATATATGTCGGGACTCGCGCCTAAGCAAGAGTTTGATCTTTATCTAACTCAAGTAGATCATGACTTGTTGAAAGTTCATCCGCGGCACACCGCGTGGCACGATCTGGCATGGGCCCGATGGCAGTCGGGTCACACAATTTTCCTGACAATATATAACTTCATATCAATCATCAATACTTCGGTCACCAATATGGCCAAACTCGTTTCCTTTTTCTCCTCCACATTCACATGCGGACTCCTACTTGCGACGGTGGTGCATGGTGATATAACACCATCGTGCAGCCAAACCCCCTGAAATTTGCAATTCTATGATCACCTCCACGAGCACTTTGTCCTCTCTTAGGGACACCTAATTTGGGCTTCGCCATTTAGCCATCCAAACCACCATGGCCCAAGCCGAACGGGCCCATAGGATTGTGTCGACCAAGGACAATGTTCTCAAGATAGCTTGATAGCCCCACGAGGATGGTTAGAATGAAGCGACAACTTTACATTGAGCACATTATACTATGGGGAGCACTTCACAGGCGGCGACGCATGTACCAGTAGCCGGGTGAAGTGGCCTAGATTTCATGTGATCACAAGTGCGGCGGAGGCTGGAAAGTTCACCGTGGGGAGCTTCTTGGGTGGGAGTTCATGGATTCCGGCCACTAGCATTCTATTCACATCAGGACTTTGAGATATTGGTTGAGGAGTTGATGGGTTGATTCGATTCATTTATTAGTCAACTGTAAGTTTGCAATTAAATTAATGATGTAGAGATTGTTTAAGAATTTTTTTGTATTAAGCAGTTAATAATGAAGTGATAGACATTGAAGTTGTCATCACTCAGTTATGATATAAGTCCATATTCATTATATTGATGTGGCACTCTATCCTCTCTTGGCGACACCCAATTTGGGCCTCACCATTTAGCCATCCAGACCACCATGGACCAAGCCAAACGAGCCCATAGGATCGTGTCGACCATGGACCCTGGCTCATTCGATGAGCAAGCCAAGGCGGCTTAGGCCGATTGTGTTGAGCTCCGTCACAAAACTCAATCGCTTGGTTAGCTCGACCAATCCGGAAAGCTTTGAAGACGCTCAAACGTGGTTAAGTGTAGCGGTGGCTAACCACCTTACATGCCAAAATGGCTTCATGGAGCTCAATTGTTCCTCCCATTTCACATCCTTGCCTTCTATGTGAGGCAACTTCTCTGAGTTGCTTGGCAACTTGCTCGCTATCAATAAGGCAGTCTCTGTGGAGGTGGCTGCTACTCTATCCACTAAGTCGGGCGGTGGCCGGCAGTTGCTCTCCCACAAATCATTCCCTACATGGGTAATGGCAAACGATCGTAAGCTTTTTTAGTCTTCGACTGTGGCCGCCGATATTGTAGTGGCGAAAGATGGTTCGGGAATTATAAAACCATCTAGGAGGCGGTGGCCGCCTCTGTTAAGCTAAGGAATGGGACTATGAGATTTGTTATCCACGTGAAAGTAGGTGTTTATAGTGAGAATATTATGATTACGAGGTCCATGAAGAATCTGATGTTCATTGGAGAAGGAATTGACTCGACCATTGTTACAGGCAGCAAAAATGTTCAAGATGGATCAACCACTTTTCGCTCTGCGACCTTTGGTAAGTTTGTTCAAATTCTTAAGGGCTCGTTTCTTTCCTAGAATTTCTGGAATTCATGTCTGGTGGTTGTCTAGGATTTTCAAATGTTGGAATTCCGAAATGCTACTGAATTCTGTCATTTCTGAATTCCCCGTTTCATTTATGCCTGAATTCCTACCTGAGAATTCCTGAGTTTTCTGAATTCCCTGCTTCATAACTAAAAGGATTTCTGACTAGAATTTCACTCCTGTATGCATTGTTTATATACTAATTTAACTCATCAACGTATTTTTACAACTCAATACGCAAATGTGTTTAATACTAATGATAAGATGTAGGACTCAATGTTGGGCCCACTTTCACAATTTAAGAAGCAAAAAAGGAAAACATAATCTATGCAAACCATAACCAGGCAAAAAACTAATCACATGTCCCTAACCCAAAGAGTGGGTCCCATTCCTGGAATGCCAACAACCAAACACCGTATCCAGTGTATGAAATTCAGCACGCAAACAACTAAAATGGTTGAATGAGTTTTACATTCAAACCACATCTAACCTGCCAAACATAATATTGATCCACATCAAACCTGCCAACCCAACCACCAGGAACTTCGGGACTCCGCTGACTCTATTAGTTCTAGATTGGGTTAGGGCTGACATCCAAACTACTAATACACATGTTGGCTCGGGTTGGTTCCATACTTTTTCCTCGACCAGATCCAACAAATTGCACCCCCGCCCATCTAACCTGAACTCAGCACAGCAATATAGGTTTAGATTGATCATTTTACTTCCAGGATGGATTCACATTGACATTCCCAGCCAAATTAATAAAAAGGCACTTGCTATCCTGATCATTTTACTTCCAGGATGGGTTCACATTGACATTCTCAGCAAAATTAATAAAAAGGCACTTGCTATCCTTGGTGATAGATCCCACCCAAACCATATGTTTATAAGAGCCCAACCCATTCCCATCCCTAATAAAATATATTTCCCACAGTTTACAGTTTTTTTTAATGGTAGCTTGCAGTCAATATTAATTAATCAGATGGAGCAAAATGGATGCCAAATATCCCAAAATTGTTCGAGGCTGGTGGACTCTATGCACCAAATTTTTACTATGCCAGCAGACAGTTATGAGAAAATTACATAAAAATCACAAAAATGCCAAAGACGGGATCCATAATGATCTTTTTTTATCAAATATTTGACTACACCACTCGCTGTGATGTTTATGGTATCACTAATCTGCATCACCATCCACTTGCACAGAATGCAAGAATCAGGATATTACAGCAATCATCCATCAATATGCCAAAATTCCCTAAACCCAATTCCTTAAATTGTCACCCGAGCAGAAAACAGACAGAAATGACAAATGGAGTAAATTGTTCATAGCACAAATTTAAACTATAAATAGTGTTTTTTTTTTTTTTTTTTTTTGCACCAGACCCATAATTCCAAATGTAGAGATGGAAAAAACCCAAAAGGCAGAATTCAAATCCAACAATAAATAACTTCTCAGAATAAAAAGAACATCAAGGTAGAGACTTTCTTAACAGATCTTTGAACAAACACATCAAGATCATTCTCATACAACAACTTCCTATTGATTGCATCATCCACATATATGAGCCCTACTTAGTATTGGGTTTAGTATTGGGTTTTCATATCAATCAGGTCCACTTCAATTTCAAATGAAACGAATAAAAAGAAGCAGCTTGGGCTTCGATCATTTCAAGAAAAAAGGAGAATGTGAGAATAAAAAACATGTGATGATCAAGAAATTTCAGAAATTTGGTTCAGATGGGAAGAGCAGAGTACCTTAATGAAGCTTTGGTCGCAGAGAATGACTGCAGTGCGTGCAAGAGAGAGAGAGAGGGGATGGAGAGGGAGAGGAAGTGGCGTCTTGGTATAAAGAAGACTGGGTATTACTATTCCTCTGCCATGTATGCTATAGAGAGGCTTCCAAGCAAACAGGGGTAGGGCATGTTGTGGAATGTGGACTCTCAAAATTCAAGAGCCACTGCTGAAAACTTTAATCACTGTCATCCTTCTCCAGTTTCATCTCCAAAGTCCAAACCCTCCAAAAGAAACTCAAGGTGTAGAAGAAGCCGAAACCGACCTTTCTCCTTGCCGTGGCCGGAAAACCAAGAACCATGGTTTCCGTCGAGTGCCGAAGGTATGTTGCAAGCTCTCCCGGAATTCCTACATGGTGGGTTTTTGGAATGCCCGTTTCTTTTCTGAAATCCAGCGTTTCTTAAGAGGAATTCTGGGCATTTAGAAATCCCAGCATTCACAAATGCCAAAAAGTAGGAATTTCCAAAACTTTGTTGCGTGATTTTGTAGTGTTCATGTGAAAGACCACAATAGTGTGGGCACGTGAGGACCATGCAGGGTGAGACTGTGTGACCTTAGTTTTAGGCTCACATGACCCACTTATGATTACCCACCATTGGATTGAAATTAAAATTGGATTGAAATTAAAATAAATAAATAAATAAATTTTAAAACCATTGAACTTAAGCATCATTGGATGACTCTTCCGATTTTGTCATTATATTATATTGTATTTTATTATGATCGAAACCATTGATTCGAATGGGCCTAATCATTTATAATGACCCATCGGATCAAAGATTGTATCACAAACCATATGCATGGTGCAATAATGTCAATTTCTGCAATCACTTACATGACTTCTCTTGCAGCTATCTCCAACGATGGTTTTATCGCCCAGGACATGACGTTCCAAAACACGGCGGGACCTCAGAAGCACCAAGTTGGAGAGAGAGAGAGAGAGAGAGAGAGAGAGAGAGAGAGAGAGATTTATGGCCATGGACATATATTCAATATATCCGGGTCTAATCTTTTTTTTAACCTAGCCAAAGAGGCTGGGACCAAGAGAGGGCCTGCACAGATATGGGAAGACAACCCGCACAAGTGAAAAAAAAAAAATCCTCACAAGTGTAAAGAAAGCCCACACAAGAGGGAACAGGTGGTGTAGTCAGGGTTCTAATCTTAGGTAACGAGGTAAGAGAATTACCGCAAATTACCCAGATTCGAACCGAGGGTCTACTTACTGGAGTCACAGACTCCATACCAGCCTCCTCTCCTATATAAAACTCATCACTTCTCAGCCCTCAAACATCAAACTCTCCTCCTCCTCCCACCGCACCTGATAATCACCCACATGGCGCCCCGCCTCTCGAAAGAATTCTGACGACAACTCACATTCCGCCTCCCACGCCATACTCCGCTCGTCATGCAGCTCAACCTGGTACTCGAACCTTTGCTTCTCGTCGATCACTGTCGTCCTAGGCATAGCCTCCAACCTAGCCAGCCTCAAGGACATGATCGAAGCATCCCTCAATCTTACGATCACGGATGTGGAACGCACTTACTTCACCATCGAGATGCTCCTCGACCAGTGGGGGCTCAGCCGTCGGGAGAAGATGGCCCTCCACGACAGTCTTGAGAACGTTGACTAGACACTCGATGAGTTGCACAAGACCAAGGAGGATCTTAAGAAGTATCCGCAGAAAAAGGCTGTCCTAGCACACAAACGACTTGAAAATATTGCTGAGTGTAGTCGTGACCAACCAGGACTCGTGCGAGGACGGATTTTCCCACGATGGCGTGGATAAGAACGTGCGTAAGGAGTTGATGAAGAGCCTCACCCACATCTACCACGTGTAGTAACACCCTCGCCATAATACATAACATGACCGATACAAATATAACGATTGCGGGCTACAGTAATGAGCGTAGGCTGAAGGAGCATGTTGATAAAGATGGGGGTTCCTGAGTGGTTGTCGGTGGGTGACCGGAGTTTGTTGCACGTGTCGACGGTCACGCCGAATGTGGTGGTGGTGGCTAACGAGAGTGGGAATTATAAGACAGTGTCGTAAGCGGTGGAGGCGGCGCCAACCAAGAGTAGTAAGAGATATGTGATTAGGATAAAAGCTGGGGTTCATAGAGAGAATGTGGAGGTGCCGAAGAAGATTAATCTCATGTTTGTTGGTGATGGAAGGAAGAACACCATAATCACCGGAAACATGAGTGTGAAGGATGGGAGCACCACTTTCAAGTCAGCAACAGTCGGTGCGTTTACTAACTCGGAATTAAGTTATTTTACTTTGCACTCATTTGTTTGCATTAAAATACATAGAATTCGTGACATTAGAAATTAATAACGAATATAAAATAATTTTTTATTTTCTGAAAAATGAATCAAAAAAAGCTTATTCTATTTAATTTCTTCATTTTTAACCACTTATAGTATGAGTCCTATGTATTCAATTACACTGTATTATGATACAAATAAACATGCCCGCATGGTAACATGAACTTGGTGATATAACACCATCATGCAAAAAACCTCTTCCATTTTTAATCATATTAGGGTTTTTCTTTTATTATTTCCACTAATCCTAGCTACAAGATTAACGTTCATTAATAGTCTACTTGAGCTGGCCCCACACAACATGAATTGTATGAGTTTATGTGACCATGAGGGCATGTTTATTTGTATTATAATACATTGTAATTGACTACATAGGACTCTTACTATCAGTGGTTAAAAATGAAGAAATTAAATAAAATAAGCTTCTTTTGATTCATTTTTCAGAAAATAAAAAATTATTGTATATTCATTATTAATTTCTAATGTCACGAATTCTATGTATTTTAATGCAAACAAACGAGTGCAGAGTAAAATAACTTAACTTCCATCACCGACAAAAATGAGATTAATCTTCTTCTTCGGCACCTCCACATTCTCTCTATAAACCCCAACTTTTATCTAATCACGTATCTATTACTACTCTCAGTCGGAAGCGCCGCCTCCACCACTTCCAACACCGTCTTATAATTCTCACTCCCGTCAGCCGCCGCCGCCACCACATTCGGCGTGACCGTGGACACCTGCAACAACCTTCGGTCGCCCACCGACAACCACTCCGGAAACCCATCTTTATCAACATGCTCCTCGAGCCTGCACTCATTACTGTAGCCATATCTGTATCGGTCATGTTACCTATTATGGCGAGGGTGTTACTACACATGTGGTAGACGTGGGTGAGGCTCTTCATCAACTCCTTACGCACGTTCTTATCCGCACCATCGTGGGAAAACATGTCCTTGCACGAGTCCTAGTTGGTCATGGCTACACTCTGCAGGATTTTCAGGTCGTCTGCGTGCTAGGACAGAGACTTCTTCTGCAGATACATCTTAAGATCCTCCTCGATCTTGTGCAGCTCATCGAGTGTCTGGTCAACTTCCTCAATATATCGTGGAGCGCCGTCTTCTCCCTATGGATGAGCCCCCGCCAGCATAGGAGCTTCTCGATGGTGAAGTAAGTGCATCAAGGAAGTAAATATCGGCCGATACAAAGCGTATCGGCCGATATATCGGGCGTATCGGCCTACAATGAAATTATCGGCCGCCACGGGTGTATCGCACCCGTGGCGGCCCGTATCGGCCGATACATGCCGCCACGCTACGTGGCGGCCGATACGACGTGTATAACCCCCCCTTTTGGACTTTTTAGGGTTTTTTACCCTTCTCTTTCATCTCTTTCCCTCTGGTTGCTGTTTTCACCTCTTTGTGGTCCATCTTACGTAAGTTGGCATGGGGCTTTCAGCCCCAAAGAGCCGTCGGACAGCCCTCCGGGGCTCGGCCTCTTTATCAGTACTTTTCATATATTGAATGATCTATCATGAATGCATGCAACATATAATGTTTATGTTCATATTAAGCTAATTTTGATCACCAAAGTTTTATGCTTAGGGTTAGGTCTCACCACAGTGACCCTAACAATTAAACACTGATATTTGGCTCTAATAGTACCATCATGATGTTTACATTACATATTGTTCAAATGTATGAATATAAGTGTCTCCCAAATCCCTTTTGGTGGTGATCAAGGTATTCCTAATTTCCTTTTTCTTTCACTAACTCTCTACTCCCTTTGTCATTTCTAAATTGGTGTTGAATGTTGATTGTTGATCACTTCATAGTTCATTCACTTTATTGAATTTGAACCTTGAATGCTGAAGTATTGATATTTGATTGTTCAATGTTCACTAATGACCTAACTCTTAAGTCTTCTTAATTCTTATGCCTTTATTTCATGTTCTAATTTTTTTCTATTTAGCTTTCCATTACTTTTTAAGTTAACATGACTAAGAAACATGAATACATGTGAAAAAACTAATCATTACTATTATTTTCTATTTATACAGCGATACAGGACATCATATATTGAGGGCACCGCTACGCCCCCTTTTCTTACTTACTTTTGCAAAAGAACCACATTTTCTTTCATTTTACAATTTTCTGGATTTTCTGGAATTTTTTCAGATTTTTTTGGCGATTTTTTAAAATCGCACCGCTACGCCGATACGTATCCCCGATACGCTACGTATCGCCCGCTTCGTATCGGTTTGGCGGCGGGCCGCTACGCCCGCCGCTACCGATATTTTCATCCTTGAAGTGCATTCCACAGCCGTGATCGTATGATTGAGGGATGCTTTGATCACATCCTTAAGGATGGCTGGGCCGGAGGCTATGCCTGGGACAGCGGCGATCGACGAGAAACAAAGGTCCGGGCACCAAGTCAAGCTGCATGACGAGAGGAGTATAGCGTGGGTGGCAGAATGTGAGTTGTCGTCGGAATTCTTTCAAGAGGAGGCGCCATGTGGGTCATTTTCAGGTGGGGTGAGAGGAGGAGAGAGTGATGTTTGAGGGCTGAGGAGTGATGAGTTTTATATAGGAGAGGAGGCTGGTATAAGCTTTTTAATTTAATTGATTTTTTTAATTGAAATTATATCACCAACATGGAAGGATTATTTTCTCCCTTGCTTTAGCTTTTGTGTTTTGGTAATCATTCGGTTACTTTTGTTTTATTTACAGTCATGATGTGATGTTTGTCTTGGTCTAATTTAGACCAAGATGCTTTTGTTTTATTTACAGTGGATAAAAATAAGAATTCATCAAGAAATTAAAAAATGAGATCATGTTCTCCGAGAGGAAAAACATCAATCGAAAAGAAATCTAACAAAATCCACAAAATGAGATATTACTCTCTAAGGAATAGAAATCATAAAATATAATGGATTAAAAACCAAATGTACAAACACAGATCTTCAAATCCAAAGAAAAGGAGATTAAGAGTGAATACTTATTCCATTTTCATAATCTGAGATGGAACAGAAAATGAACTGGACAATACCTTCATTTAATCTTTTGGTATTTGCTACATCTATATTATTGTTTATGGCGATCAGGTCCACTGTAAGTTGGCATGAAAAATGGCTTTCTCATTGATGTCTTTCGATTTGTGTTTGAATCTGGATACCTTATCCCTCTAGTGCATGAGCAATGGCGTACTACGTAAGAATAAAGAAGAAGAAGATACCAGAAATATATTCAAGGCAAAAGAGTCAGTCTTTCTTGCATCAACTATTCAACAATGCCAATTACAAAACATAAATGGGTCAAGGCTTTGCTACATCCATATTGTTCATGGCGATCGGTCCGATGTAAATTGGAATGAAAAATGGTACTGCTCATCAATATTGTTCTAGTGCCTAAGCAATGGTGCAAAGTGTAAGAAAAAATAAGATGTCAGAAATATATTCGAGGTAAAAGACTCAGTTTTCAAGCATCAACTATTTAACATCGTCTAAAAAAAACTATTCAACAATGTCATTTACGAAACATTAATGGTCAAGGGCTTGAAATCCCAAAAAAGGTGGAATTTTTACGGATGTAATACAAAAAATGGCATATAGAGTTTAAAATACGGGGAAAATCATTATGATGCAAGAGATAAAGCTTGTTCATATTGTGTTCATGTCAAAAATTAGAAACTTGTACCCAGTCCTTGCATAAACCTAGTGATGAGAACAAATGAAATTTCGATGTAAATGAAAGACCTGCAGGAGTGCTCGACTGTTCGTCCCCAAAAGCAAGACCCCATTGACCTTGCAGTTTCATAAGAAATCTTGAATAGTCTGAGAGTATGTTGTAAAAAATAAATACATGATTTGTATGGAATATTACATCAGCATTCAAAGAAAATACGCTGTTTGAGTACAAATGAAAAGTAAAAAAGAGAAAAACATATGTGGAAAGGAAAGAAACATTTCACAATAGAAATGGTGCCAAACAGGCCCTTAGATGGCTCCTGCTACTTTTTCTTCTTTTTTGTTTATCTATTTATTTATTTCACCATAACAGGGATTGGGATTCATTATTTCATATGGATATCACACATTATATATTGTTCACATAATAGAATTAATTAAATTTATATATTACGTATGCTCTTCCACGTTTAATTTTTTCCATGGTTTTCTAAATTTATAAATTATCAATTGTTTATTACTTTCTAAAACACGACTACCAAATGGCACCAAACCGCCCAAAACACTTAAGTCAAACCAACAGAATAACAAGAATAATCTAAAAATCAAAAGCAACTGAATTGTGAAAATGAGATTCTAAAACAAATTCAGATACCAAAGAATTTTTCACATATATACATCACCCACTACATGGGTAGCAGCAGATATCTACTTAAAAGATTGCAAAATATTTAGATTTGACATATAAAAAATTAGTAATGAGATGGAGAGCTTACACTATGTGGATGATTTTGGACAATATTTACTGCTTCCTGATTGCTAAGATGCTCCCAAAGCCCATCAGATGCAAATATAAGGAACTGATCATGTGGCTGTAGAGGATGAACAGAAATAGATGGTTCACTACTCAGTATTGGCCTTCGAAAAGGTTCACGAAGACGAAACTTAGCAAACAAAGGTTATCTGTTGAATTCAGCCTTCTTTAGGTATACATCACCAATTGATCTAGAAATCTGCAAAAGACGAGGTAGTAGGTTCATGAGACGTCAAATAAATGAAGCATATTCTAAATCATGTAACAAGCAATCAAATCAAATTCTAATCAGGCCTTCTTAGAAAAATAAAATAAAATTCTACTCAGGCCTTTAGCTTGTCCATGTGGGACAATGTTTCCGGTGAATCTTGCATAAGTAAGAATTGGATCATAGAAAGTTCACATTCAATACAGTTCTTCAAGCACAACTTGCAAATATATCATTTTCATTATTTTTATTGTTGTTATTATTTTTTTGAAAAAATGACTGAATTCATTTCACCAGGGAACTTTACAGTATAGGAGGAATATACCGAGAACAAAAGGCCCAAAAAACCAAGGGCATAATAAAAAAAATCCCCAAAAAAGAAAAGGTTGTTCACCCCCAAAAATTCAGGCATGAACCCAAGACAAAAACATATTAACAATCAGTAGACAGAAACCTATTCACAATCAGTAGCAATAAACAAAGACAGTCTGGATACTCCCGCTTTGGCTAGGTGGTCCGCTTCCGAGTTTGCGGTGCGCTTAATGAGGTTACAAACAAAACTGATTGGAGACCAACAATGATACAAACAGTGAAAGAATAGAACAACATGAGGGAGATCGTATTTACCTCGGAGATGTTGATCTACGATCCTCACAGCCCCACTAGCCGATCACAGTTCACGAGAAACGTTTCAGCTGATTCCAGATGCAAATGTGTTTTGGGCTGATCTTCTCTCTGTGCATATATTAGAACGACTAGAAGAGATTGAGATGCAGAGAGAAAGCTCTTCTTCGTGGAATCTCTGTTAGAGGCCTAGGCTGACAAGAAGGGAGATAATAGAGAGATGACTCTCCCCTCTGCATCTACCAGACGAGGCGTGAGACAGAGGTTGAGATGAGGCCTCGCGCAGGATAGGGTTTGTGACAGGAAAGAAGACAGCGGATCTGTAAGTATGAATCTATGGTTTGTTGAAATTCCTCTTTTCCTCCTCTTCTTTGTTCACTTCCTTTGTTTTATGTTGCCCGGAAACTGAGAGAGAGTACGAAGGAGAAGGTCTGAACACTTTTGATTTGGGGGTTTTCAAATGGAGAGGGTTTTCGATGATAGGAAGGACAATGGTTTGAGAGAGACGAGGGTAAGGGTTGCAGATTTGGGGCTTTTCGATTGGAGAGGAATTTCAGTCCTCCGGCGATGGATGAGTGAGAGGAGAGGGATGGCATGAGAGAGAAGAGGGATCGGTTGAGAGGGATGGCGTGAGAGAGAAGGAGCGAGCCAGAGAGATGGAGGGCTGCTTAGTGCGCAGGGGAGGGAGACATGCAGGGGCACGAGAGAATGAGAGAGAGAGAGAGAGGGATCGATATTGTTGATTAAACTTTTGAAAACTGTAAGCTTGGAAGCTTGCTGCTAATGAGATGGCTAAGAAGCTATGAATGAGATGGAAGAAGGTCTGAATTTCATTGATATACTTGAATGAGAACATTACAACTTAAATGAGAAAAAAAAACAAGTCTGCTCCTGCAAGCAACGTAACATCCACTTTGCATATTTTGTGGAACTACATACCACGACTCCAGCATGAACAAAAAAAACTCACCATGACTCCTACAACTTAGAAATTCTCCTATAGACTAGGTAAATAAGTTTCCTAACTACTTGCAATCACTTTATTGAAAAGTAAATAATTTAAGGATAAATCTTAACACCCTCCCTTAAATTGATTTATGCACAAAACAGTTTAGGATTGATCTTCATCTCCACTTCACTCCTGTGCGAGTCCCTCTCTTGAACAAACCCCAAGCACACTTCTAAGCTTTTCGAACACGGGTCGTTTGAGAGGTTTTGTCATGAGATCAGCAACTTGATCTTCACTCTTACAGAACTGCAACTCAATCACACCATCCTTGCATAGATCACGCAAGAAATGGTATCTAACATCGATATGTTTGCTTCTTCCATGCATAACTGGATTCCTGGAAAGCCTGATTACTGAAACATTATCACAATAAATTGTTGTTGAATCTTGTTGCTGGTTACTAAGAACTTCTAGCATTCTTCTCAACCAAATGGCTTGACAGGAACACGAAGCAGCTGCCACGAACTCAGCTTCAGTGGTGGATAATGTCACAATTTGTTGCTTCTTCGAGGACCATGAAACTGCATCTAAACTCATTAAAAACACATTTCCAGAAGTGCTTTTACAATCATCAATATCACCTGCATAATCACTGTCAGTAAAACCAAGGAAACTTGACTTTCTTCCTTTCTTATAAAAGATCCCAAAATCTGCTATGCCTTTTAAGTAACGAAAGATTCTCTTGGCTGCCTTGAGATGCATCTCAGTGTGATTTTCCATATATCGACTTATCACGCTTACAGAATGCATGATATCAGGCCTCGTGGAAGTTAGATACATCAAACTTCCAACTATCTGTTTGAAATAAGTGATGTCAACTCTCTCCCCATCAGGATCTTGACTCAACTTTGATCCTACCTCTGCTGGAGTTCCAACTGGATTGCAGTTTAGCATTTGAAACCTTTCCAATACTTCCAGAACATATTTTTTTTTACAAATAAAAATACCAATTGTTGATTGTACTACTTCTATGCCAAGAAAGTAGTGCATCAGCCCCAAGTCACTCATATCAAACTCTTTCATCATAGACTTCTTAAAATCATCAAACATATCAACACCACTTCCAGTATAAATTAGATCATCAACATAAAGGCATACAATGAGCATTTTACCTTCATCACCAACCTTAACATACAAAGTATGCTCATAAGGACACTTTTGGAAGCCTTGTTTGACGAAATATGCATCTATGCGGCTGTACCAAGCTCGTGGTGCTTGTTTCAGCCCATAAAGTCCCTTCTTCAATCTTAGAACCTTCTTCTCTTTGCCTTGCTGCACATAGCCTGGAGGTTGATCGACAAACACTTGTTCTTGCAATTCACCATGTAAAAAAGCAGATTTCACATCTAGTTGAAAAATAGGCCAGGAGTTTTGAGCAGCTAGAGAGATTACCAAACGAATTGTGTCTTGCCTTGCAACTGGGGCAAACACTTCTTTGTAATCGACACCATATTTTTGCTTGTATCCCTTTGCTACCAAACGGGCCTTGTGCTTGTCCACCTCCCCTTTCTCATTCAATTTGGTTTTAAAAACCCACTTCACACCAATAGTCTTCTGACCTTTAGGCAAATCAGTAAGCTCCCATGTATCATTTTTCTCAATGGACTTAATTTTTGCATCCATTGCCTTTCGCCATTTTGAGTCCTCAATTGCGTCCTCAAAGGCGAGAGGAGCAGAGTCTGCAAACAAAGCAAAGTGTGCAGTAGTATCATCATCAGAGAGTTCATCTCCACTTACATAATCAATCATCCAAGATGGTCTCTTTCTTGGACGTTGAATTTGAGGTGGCTGATCATCATTTTCTGGTGGGATTTCGTCAGGCTCAGGAGACTGCTCATTGCTATCGTCTGTTGCATCAAAGTTAGCTGAAATTTGTTGCTGCTTCTTGCCTTCTCCAGACCAAACCCACATCTTTTCTTCATCAAAAACCACATCTCTACTGATAATCACCTTCTCAGTAGTTGGGTTGAACAAATTGTAGGCTTTGGAGTGTTCACTAACTCCAAGAAATATACACTTTGCACCCTTGTCGTCGAGCTTCTTCCTCTTTTCGTCTGGAATGTGTGCATATGCTATGCACCCAAACACTTTAAAGTGATCTACTAAGGGTTTCCGTCCACTCCAAGCTTCCTCAGGTGTCATGTTTTTAACAGAGAAAGTAGGGCATCTGTTCAAAACATGAATGGACCACAAAACAGTTTCAAGCCAAAAACTTTTAGGAACTCCTCCCTTAACTAGCAAGCTTCTGACCATGTTGAGAATGGTTCGATTTTTTCTCTCGGATACACCGTTTTGTTGGGGTGTATATGAAGCAGTGAGTTGCCTTCGAATCCCCTGCTCATCACAAAAAACTTCAAACTCTTTTGAGCATTATTCACCACCACAATCAGTTCGCAGAGTTTTGATCCTTCTTCCACTTTCATTTTCAACAAGTGCCTTGAAGCTTTTAAATGCATTAAGAGCCTCAGATTTTTCCTGCAAAAAATACACCCATGCCTTTCTACTGAAGTCATCAATAAAAGAAATAAAATATTTCTTTTACCATTCGATATAGGATTGATTGGACCACATAGGTCTGAATGCACCAGCTCCAGTAGGTTTTGTGCTCTCCATGCCTTTCCTTTGGGAAATTGATCACGATGTTGTTTGCTAACAATACACTCTTCGTAGACTTCAGATGTAGGTGTGATCATGGGAAGGCCAGTCACCATTTGCTTCTGATGCAGTGTCCTCAAGCCATTGAAATTCAAATGGCCATATCGAAAGTGCCACAGCCACGATGAATCATCTTCTTTAGCCATCAAACTAGTTTGGACAGTTTTGATCTTCAGCAGAAACAATATGTTTGGGCTCATTTGAGCCACAGTAATGGCACCCCTTACAGGATCATATATCTCAAATGCATCTTTCTGAAGAGTTATTATATAACCCTTGTCTTGTAACTGTCCAACACTCAACAAATTTGTTTTCAAACTAGGCACAAAACACATTCGAAATGATTTCAACAAAATCATTCTTAGTCCTAATTTGAATATCACCCTTTCCCATCACATTAACACTTGAACAATCCCCAAAGCTCACGGTAGTTCGAAAGTTTTCATCCAAAAATGAGAAAAATGACTTACAACCACTCATATGATTGTTGCAACCTGTGTCCACAAGCTGGGTTGGCAAGCCTCCACTACGAATTCCCTATGGTCTTCTTGGTTCAAGAATCGATACTTCAACTTCAAGAATATCTGGGATACAATCAACACTTCCTATGGATCCTGCATCTGGAAAAGAATTCGTCGGCTTGCTCACTTCATTCACCAAGGTAGTGCCTGGGTCTTTGGCAATGGAGAAGATATCAACATATGGCATGACATCTGGTATGGAGACAAGCCTCTCTTTGCAGTCTTCCCCAACCAGCTTTTTCCGCGGGATCAATGCCTTGCTTCCTTTTTCCACTTAGGTTCTTGGCATTTCCCATCGAATCTGCCTCCAGCAGTTCTAGAGGTGCTCTCCTCTGCCACCTCCCTCCTCTCTTCCAACCCTTCTGTTAGAGATCTCCTTACCTGGAAGGGAAACACCAATGGTCAGCTCACCCAAAGCAGTGATTGGAATGCTATTAGATCCAGAGGCATCACTCTCCTGTGGCCTTTCCTGATATGGAATGGCATCTCCCTCCCCAGAGTCAGTTGCTTTGGCTGGCGTTTTATGCTCAACCGAACCCCTACTGAATCTTATCTTCAGTACATTGGCTTCTCCTTAGCATCAAGATGCAACCTTTGCTTCAATGGGATTGACTCAGTCTGCCACATCTTCTCCTGCTCAGTAGCCCAGTCCCTTTGGAGTTAGTTACTCCACTCAACCCGTGCTCAGCACCCATCTTCCTGCTATGCTTCTTCTATTTGGATCTCCTTTTCCAGAGGTAACGACTCGGCTGGGAAATCTATCATGGCAACGATCTTCCTGTCTGTCCTCTACAACCTCTGGAAGAACATGAATGCAGCTATCTTCAACAATCAACACTCTCCTATTAACTTGATCCTAGACAACCTGCAAGATGATCTAAGAATCTCTCTCAAGAAGATTTCCAAACCTTTTGGCAGCTTGCAACTAAGTTCCCTTCTCTGATCTATGAACATCCCAGGCCACTGATCTTAGAATTTCCCTTGGTAGCTAGTTGTAGCTCTTTTCAATAGTTTCTCTTCTGTTTTTGTTTTTTCTTTTTGTTCACCTCCTGTTCTGGAGATTATATTATTTGTATTCTTTCTCCTCTTTCTCAATACAATTACCCTTTTATAAATAAATAAAAAAAAAACGCAGCTTGAGAAGAATGTTATGGCTAAGGCCAATAATGGTTGAACGTCTGCGTTTAAACATGATTCTGGCTGGTCTAACCCATTGAGCTTGTAGGAAATTCAAATCTATTGTCACTAAATTCAGGCTTAGGTGGGTCCAGGCTGAACCATAGGTCCATTAATAAACCCACATCGTGAATAATGAAAACTCAAATCAAGCTGGACAAGTTGGGTGATCTCGACCGTTGGATATGAACAAGAGAAAAATAAATAAATGAGACCTATGTTGGTAGTTGTGGGCTATATCTAAGTATCAGCATAGATACGCAAACATTGACCACTGAAATGTAAGAATAGGACAGAGCTCAAATTTCATACTAATTAGGTGATGATGGCTGGCAGCAAGAAGGTTAGATGAAGATAACATATATATATATATATGGGATGTGCTCTTGTGAGAGACACTCTCATCTTATTATGAGAGATAAGGTGGCGGCCTCACATCCAAATCCAATGCCAACATAAATGTGAGGGGCCCCACCCCTATCTCTAATAATAAGGTGAGAGATACTCTCACAAGAGCACATCCCATATATATATATATATATTAGAGGGTTATTTCAAAATTGGATGGTCCAATCCACATAGATCAAGCATCTATAATTAGTAGAGTTGGTCAATGTTAGGAGGAGGAGGAGCTCTTTAGTCTTTTAGGTTGTCCAAACTTCTAATCTCATTTATAAACGTTTGCCAATGAAGTTGTGGTTTATGGGTGGGTGGAGTGTATGGGAATGTGATATGAGTTCTGGCGGTTGTTGTTAGGGGACTTTGAGTCTAACAAGGAATAATACACTGAGAGGAAGAAGAGCATTGGAATATTGAAAAAATATGGCAAGCATATGATATGCATAAATTATATGCCAGTCAATGTGTGCAATGCGTTTTCATCATCCTTTCTTTTGTATTTGTCAATTTTCTGTAGGACTTTAGAATTAGAAAGGTTTTGAATGACAATTTTGCTAATTCTAGAATCGTCGGACACTTTTTTTCTCATGTTTTTTCATCATGCCTGATCACACGAGTGACACACATCTGAGTCCCAATTATTACTAACAGTTCATTTGACCATGAATTTCTTTTTATTAATTATTTACCCAGGAGTTATACTATCAGCCTATGAAGACCATGAATTCCTATTGTATTATATAAAAACGGGCCTTTGTGAAGTCGGTCTAAGCATGGGTGGCGCTATATTAATCCACTGAGATCTGGAAAATATATTAAAAAAAAAAAATCTTTCATGAATTGAACTTATGAGAAGTTTTTGACCCCACTGAATGCCTAGTTAATGGTCCATCTGTCTACGTAAACAATAAATAAATAAATAAAAATAATAATGGGTCTAATTTTTATTTTTTCAAGAAAATTCTCTTTTTTAGACATTATATAAATAACTCTTTATTTACCCTAACTTAACCTCTAAATACCTTCTGTGTTTATACATCTCTGTTTATTTTTATTTGAGAATTTAATGTTATCTTTATTGGATTGTCGGAAATAGATCATTTGAGAACTTTATATTATATTTGTCGAATTATCAAAAGTAGATGACAGATGTTGATAAAGGAGAAAACAAATTAATTCGATTTGTGGAAGATAAGTCTTTTGTTGACCACACTTACTCGAATTCCTGGAGCCGCCACTGGGTCTAAGATGAGTATCCTCCAGTATTCACAGCGGATGTACGGTTATCCTTTTTGTGTGTGTTCATTTTATCTTTGTGGGTATAGGTTTCTTGTTCTTTCTCCTTGGATGGTCCAGCTTTTCAGTAACCAAATGATATTTAACTAAGTAAAGATTATAACAAACCCTATAATGACAGTGCATTTACTAAACAACATGCATACGCTCTCCTCCAAGGACTGTCAACCGGATCAGTTGGTGCAATCATATTCGCCTTTACATTGTTGGGTTTATGTATTGTATTCCTAGTTTATTAGATCTGTCAATTGGGCCAGGTTTAGGGTCAAAAGTATTTTGGTCATTGTAACGAGTCTATCGAGTCTTTCTTAGGAGCAAATAGGGATATTATATATATATATATATATATGACGTAATATATAACTTTAGACTCTAAAGAGAGTTAATATGTGGGTTATTGCTCTCTTGCCGTGGGCGTAGGCAGTTTCGCCGAACCACGTAAAACTCTCACCTGTCTCTTGTGTGACATGTTTTTTCGGTCGTAGGTTTCGTGCTTCCGCATGCATGCGCATAACATGCATCGAGCAATATGAAAAGCATCCATCAAAGACGGTAGGATTTTGGCACTTGTATAATTGCTGATGTATGTATGGAATTCATACCATAAAATATGAGTTCCTTGATATCATGCTGTCTGTCATGCTTATTGCACTTAAATACTGACGTATGGAAGGAATTTTATGCAATAAAATATGATTTTTTATGGTAACTTAAATACAAATACCCCATCAAACTCGTTGCAGGCCAACGTTGTAATAATCTAATCCATCGTTTTCTAAGACTCTAAGCTAAAGATTTCTAATCCATCTTATCTTCTGTAATATAAAAACTATTATTGCAAGCACTGTAAGAACAAAGGCACTGGAATTTTTCCTTCACTTTTGTGGAAGTAATAACAATAATACAATGACTTTTTACACATCAATATATATATATATATATAACGAATATGGACTTACATCATAACTGATCGAGTGATGACAACTTCAATGCCAATCACTTCATTATTAAATGCTTAATACAAAAAAAAAAAAAAAAAAATCTTAAACAATCTCTACATCATATTAATTTAATTGCAAACTTACAGTTGACTAAATGAATTGAATTAATTAACCCATCAATTCCTCAACCAATATCTCAAAGTCCTGATGTGAATGGAACGCTAGTGGCCAGAATCCATGAACTCCCATTCAAGAAGCTCCCCATGGTGAACTTTTCAGCCTCCGCCGCACTTGTGATCACATGAAATCCGGGCCACTTCACCCGGCTACGGGTACCTGCGCCGCGGCCTGTGTTCATGTACTCCCCATAGTATAATGTGCTCAATGCAAAGTGGCCGCTCCATTCTAACCATCCTTGTGGGGCTATCAAGCTATCTAGAAATGTCTTCATGAACACTGTCCTTGAGTATTGCCGCCATGGCCTGCCAAGGTATGTCTTGAATGAGCCCTGCACCGCCTTGAGGTCGGAGGTGGCGGTGACCCTGGAGTTGTGGATTGAGATTCCGGTGCTCTCGGTGGGGTCCCACCGGCCTTGGGCAGTCACTGTGTTCTGCTGGCCGCTCATGGGCCTCCTCACATATATGTTGCAGTTCTGGAAGACTACAGCTGCATCTCCAAAGATGAAATCTACTGTTCCATAGATGTCACATTCCCTGTAGAATTGGAGTTGGGAGTGGACGTATAGAGTGTCTTGATAGCCCTTGAAGCTGCATCTGTAGAACACTGAGAGATCGGAGCCTGAGCGGAGCGCCACCGCCTGGTGCTTCTGAGGTCCCGCTGTGTTTTGGAACGTCATGTCCCGAGCGATAAAACCATCGCCGGAGATACCTGCAAGAGAATTATAAATTGACATTATTGCACCATGCATATGATTTGTGATACAATGTTTGATCTGATGGGTCATTATAAATGATGAGGCCCATTCGAATCAATGGTTTCGATCATAGACTTTGGGCCTCACTTGAACCCGTCTCTGGTGGGCCCCCCTCCCATGGGCTCCACACAGTAGGGGTGAACTAGAAACATGGTTACTTCGAGAAGTTCTTGCTATGATGGAGACAGAAACTTCCTCACCCTTGACCGTACCAACTTCATACATGAATTTATATGATTGAAAAAAAAAATTCATAATATAATGACAAAATCGGAAAAAGTCATCCAATGCTGCTTAAGTTCAATGGTTTTAAAATGCATTTAATTTTTTTTTAATTTCAATCCAATGGTGGGTAATCATAAGTGGGTCTGATGAGCCTAAAACTAAGGTCACACAGTCTCACAATGCATGGTTCTCACGTGCCCACAGTTCTCACTTATACTATTGTGATCTTTCACATGAATACTGCAAAATCACTCAACAAAAAAGAATATGGTCTTAAGAATTTGAACAAACTTACCAAAGGTTGCAGAGCGAAAAGTGGTCGATCCATCTTGAACATTTTTGTTGCCTGTAACAATTGTTGAGTCGATTCCATCACCAATGAACATCAGATTCTTTATGGACTTCGTAATCTCAACTTCTCACTATAAACACCTGCTTTCATATAGATAACAAATCTCTTAGTCCCACTCCTCCGCTTAACAGAGACAGCCACCGTCTCCAAGATGGTCTTATAATTCCCCGAACCATCTTTCGCCACCACAATATCGGCGGCCACAGTCGAAGACTGAAGAAGTTTACGATCGGCTCCCATTACCCATGTAGGGAATGATTTTTCAGAGAGCAACCGTCGACCACCACCTGACTTAGTCGACAGAGTAACAACTGCCGCCATGGAGGCTGCCTTGTTGATAGCGAGTGAGTTGGCAAGTAGCTCAGAGAAGTTCCCCCACATAGAAGACAAGGGGGTGAAATGTGAGGAGGAATTGAGCTCCATAAACCCATTTTGGCATGTAAGGTGGTTAGCTACCGTTGCACTTAACCACGTCTGAGCTTGTTCAAAGCTTTCTGGATTGGTCGAGCTAATTGAGCGATTGAGTTTGTTGACAGTGTCGTCGAAGAGCTCAACACAATCGGCCCAAGCCGCCTTGGCTCGCTCGTCAAATGAGCCAGGGTCCATGGTCGACACCATCCTATGGGCCCGTTCGGCATTGTCCATGGTGGTCTGGATGGCTAAATGGCGAAACCCAAATTGGGTGTCCCTAAGAGAGGATAGAGCGCTCGTGGAGGTGATCATAGAAATATTACAAATTTCAAGGTGTGGGGTCTGGCTGCATGATGGTGTTATATCACGATGCACCACCATCGAAAGTAGGAGGAGGCATGTGAACCCAAGTTTGGCCATATCGACGACTGATATGAAGTTATGAGATGAATTGATGATGCTTGTCGACGACTGATATGAAGTTATGAGATGAATTGATGATGCTTGGGGTTCCTTTTATTGGGCTCAAATCGGCTTGCTCAGGATAAAGTTAGACTTCGAATGAGCTCCCTTGTTTAAAATTTTTGGCCCATGACATGGTTACGGGAACAAGAGACGGAAAATATAAAAAAGTCAAATCAATTTCAGTGGTTGTCTTGGAATTTCAAAGAGAGGATGAAGGGGCTCCAATGGCCAGTGGGCTGGTCCTGGAGTACCATGCATCTATGCATGTTTAGTTTCTGTAGGTCGCGGGGATACTTCAGACGGTAGGACGTCAGCCGCTTTTAAGGAGTTTGAATTGTTCTACAAAAGTGCATGCGTTCTATAGTTTCGGTTATATAATACGTACCGACTATTGAATGAAAACCATGTTGGGCTGTAAATTGAGTCGTGTTAATAAATTTGAGTCACGGGTTAAAGAATTTATGTTAAAATCACCTTAATTCGTACACGACCCGTTAACTTAACGGGTCAAAAATCTAAACTCGAAGTCCACCAATTAATTTAACAAGTTACACGACCTAACCCGTTAACCCGTTAAGTAATTAAGTTATTTCGAAAAATAAAAGAAAATCTATACAAAAATATATAAGGAGAAGAATATATAAGCCATACAAAACTGTAAGTGAGGATCTCGTGTGGATCTCACATAAAACCCCAATATAAAACAATAAATTTCAATTTCTTCTTTATAAATATAAATTAATTATAGCTATACTTAGGGATTAAAAAAATTTAACAGGTTAAGCAGGTCGTTAACGAATTACTGATTTAATTCGTACACGACCCGTAACTTAACGTATTAACGGATTTGACCCGTTAACGAGCCGAACTCGTTAATATATATCGTGTGGGTTCGTGTCGTGATAACGAGTCGTGTGATATTTTAACAGCCCTAAAATTATATCATGTTGATCAGGAAGTAGTCTATAGAACACCCTTAATATGCAAACTTAAAGAATTATAGTATATTAAAGCTGTAGCATTTAAAAATATTTGTGATCTTAGCTTTTGACTTTGACGGGAGTTATATTCACACTTTGTAACTTACGTTCTATCCATACTTCAAACATATAACTACTTAAGTCATCTTCTCACTTTTCACACTTATGCAACAACTTTGTTTACAACACCAATCTCATGCGCCGTCTATTTATCTATTTTCTTTTGTTCTTTCTGCGCTACTTCTCCTTGTCCATTTATTTATTCCATGGACTCTTGATTGAGAATAGATGCATTTTTTATATAAAAAAAAATAGTTCACTACAACAAATGGGATTTTCAGCGACAAAAATATTTGCGACGCAACCCAAAGTGTTGCAAAAATATTTTTTTTGCAACATAAAACTAGACCCGTTGCAACAAGTTAAGTATTTGTGACACAAGACTCCATGCGTTGCAAATAGATACTTTCAGCAATGAAAATAGTACATCCAAATAAATGTGTAAAAAAATCATTAGCACCAAATGACGGTAAAATTATTCGCCACGCTAGATACACATTTATAAATTTTTCTCTTTTCATAAATTTTGCGCTTTAACTACGCTAGATCAGACAGTGAGTATAGTAAAAGCGTTAGGGAAAAATTTTCTTTTTAATAAATAACGTAGGATGTCATAGTCAAATGAATTACTGAATGATCATTAAAGATGTGAGAGGTAAAATATATAAGGTGAGGGAGGAACATATAAGGTAACCATGTAGATCCAACCCTCACTTTCTTACAACTTGAATCACTGGGTGGTGTGAGGGTATTCATTTTTCACCTCCCCTTGAATTATTCTCCATTAGAGGTGAGATGATTTGATGGTTCTTTTCAAAAACTCACATATGTTTCTTAAATTTTAACCATTTTTAAGTATGTCAGTCTTACCACTTCTATGGATTCAATTACATGATAAAAAAATACCCTTAACGTGCCGCAGGTTTGTGAATGTCCAAGTGAACAGTAGTAGTAAGACCCATCAACTACCAAATTCAAAGAATCTAAGATGATAGAGATGTGATTTCATCAATGGTCAGAAACTTTGGTCATCAAATTCAACTAGTCACACAATCCGAGTGAGCATGCGAAACCTACAAGCACGGGCTCTTCTTCACGGCCTGTCAACCCAAAACTGCTTGTGTAGAAACAAATAAAAACTATTCTTCTGTGTCCATATGCTGTAGCATTTCTTCACGTAAGAACTGTCCATACCATTTCTTCACGTAAGAACTGTCCATATGCTGTAGCATTTCTTCACGTAAGAAAGGTGGTATTGAGCGCGTGGAATCCAATAAGAAGGTTACGTGAGAGTTCCTGCATGGGGCCCTCCTTCAAAATGGGCAACCCTTTTTAGTCATTAATGGACATCCTTCAAAGAAAAGCAAACAAAACAAACACTTTACAGCCTTCACATAGAAAACAGGTAAATATTGGGGACTATGCGTGTGGGGTCCACCAACGATAGATAGACAAGGTCTAAAAAGATAAAAGGGTTTTTCCCTAGTGTCCCATGGCGTGCCGTGCCGTACACGGGTTTTCCCCTAGTGGCCGTCCCATTTGACACGCCTAGTTATAGTGCTAACAAACTCTACAATACATGCTCTGCCAGTGCCAAACGTTTCATTATACAAACAAGTAGAATAAAAATATGGGCTCTGCTACCGATCGGCAGGAGACAGAGACGGCACACTTGGCAACGCTAAATGCATGATATGGATGCAACGCATGATATGCAGGTCACTCAATCAACGTGGCGTGCATTCAGCGAAGATTTTGGGACTGTTGGCTTATTTTGGTCTCAACCTCTTGTTTGATTTCCTAATTTTACGTGTCTATCTTTTCGCGTTTCTTTATGTTTTGTTCTCTTCGGTTGCTCTTGTGTAAAACAGTCACTGAGCTTATAGCTTATAAGAAATGAATGAATGCGAAGTGTGTAAGTGTTGCTAATGGTCCTGCTTTCCTCATACTTTCAAAGTTTGTTGTCCACGTCTAATGTATTTGGTGCCTTCTCAGTACACGCCAAACACACCCTACCACTAATATGAACGTCTCATGTATTTGGCGCCTACTCAGTACACGCCGAACACACTATACCACTACTATGAACGTCTAATGTATTTGGCGCCTATTCAATACACGCCAAACACACCCTACCACTAATATGAAAGTTCCTTTTCAGCAAAAAAAAAAAAAAGTGTTGCTAATGGTCTACTAAGGTCATTAAATTCGAAAGGTCAAAATCATCATCCTCAAGTTGTCTTCGTGCATTGATTTAATAACTACAACCAGATTGACGGCCTAGATTCATCCACCCACATCCATGGAAATCAATAAATAAATAAATATATATATAAAGCGAACCGGATCAAATTGTGAATTAATCGAACAATTGGATCCAATTGATTTTGGCCATTATTATATTATATTACATATTATATTATATTATATGAAAAGCCGCTCATTCCAATTAAGAAATTTGGCTCAATTGACCTTGAATAGGACAAGTTCAATAATATAGAAATAGAAAAATTGGAACAAAAATGATATAGTTACGGAACAACTGTGGGTAGTTGCATGAGTTGTTACATAACCATCGGTCAAAATTATAACCGACGGTGAAAATTGAAACCAAAATCTCATAACTTAATATATTATACTAGGAGATTAACGATTTCAATTTCTACCTACCATTATCCTAAAAATCATTGGCCCATCAGTTATCTTAATATATATTGCAGTTTTTTAAATTCAAATCAACACGGTATGTAGTTTTTCAATTTCAAATCAATACGCGCATACACTCTTTCAAAACTAACAAATACAATGATGAGATTCAAAACTAACAAATACAATGATGAAAGGGTTCATAGTCTCTCCTCTAGGTCACTAAACAAATATAATGATGAGTTTATGGATCATGCGTAGCGGATGATAATGATATTCACTCAATGTGGACTCTTACACGATAATCTTGTCATTCACAGTTCCATTAAACAGACGGCTTCCATTGGTATCACCATCTCAACTGCATTTTCGTCTAACTTTAACCATTCCCAGTTTTTAAAAGAGAGAGCTTGCCTTGGTATCCTCATCATCTCATAGGCATTTTTGACAAACCTTAATATTCCCCATAGTGTATTATTCTTCAAACATAACAGAGCTTTGGACAAAACTGCATATCCTCTGTGATATTTTCGCATGCTGTTTGAGAAATACATAATCTTCTTTGAACTTAAATTGTATTTGAGAAAGCAACCCATTTGAATTTTGTGTCTCAGAATCCATGTGCATTAACTGAATGTCTTTAAAGGTTGCTTAATACATGTAGATTTTGGAGACATATAATATATTTTTTCTGTACGTTGTGCTTTTCCATCTGCAGCTAGAATTAATTTTACTTGTTTTTGAGGAGAAAACTTATATTACTTTGGAATGAGTTGAACACACTTTAATGAGTGACAAAGTCATCTCTTAATTTATCCCATAGAGTTTTCCGTAGATAACCAAGTTTCTATTGACTATTGTTTTTCCAATTTTCTAGCCAGAAAATCTACCACTCTGTAATCTCATTCTGACGTCTATTATCTCCCAGAATCTTCATGGTCCCATCATTGAAATTGTATGTGCGCCCCCATACATTATATTATATATTATTTATAGTAAAGCAAAGGGAGAGGTGGGCTATGAGAGGTGCCACCTCATCCCTAAAAAGTCTCTCCTTTCAAAATAATATGCACAAAAAACCCAAATTGTTTTAAGGTGCCACCTCACTTTGGGCTACTCTTTCTCTCCTAAAACCTCTCTCATAAGAGATTTTTATGAACTTTGAATTTGAGTCATATTTCTTGCCATTATCTAAATATTAAGCAAATCTTTACAGTCGGTTTGTTTTCTTTTCCTTAGACTTTCAATCATCAATGGGTCCCATGTTAAATATGTTTTGTGGGCCCTATCGATAAATGAAATCCAAACTGTTGCTCCTCTCCTTTCAGTTTTTTTCCCAAATGGATGGATCCAGTTGTGGGCACCAGTTCGTATTAAATATATTTCAAGATTGGACTCTGGTATTGGATGAAATCCCAATGGCCTTCTCTTAACCCATTTTTTCTAAGAGTGGGCCCCACTGATGGAGGAAGGCAAGCCTGTTGGCCGCTGTCTGGTTTCTTAATAGATGCAAATCAATTAGTGGGCAATCAGACTGGGTTGGTATCATACACAAGCCTAATTTCTTTGATAATTGTTAAGATGTGATTTGAGTGCATATGAGTTAGAACTATTAGAAACATATGCATATGAGTTAGAACTATTAGAAACATACTATGATGACTCATATCTATATCTACGTACACTCATCCCAAGCAATGTACATATTTTATGTTTTTTTCTTCTCTTACACTTGTTCGCCCCCCCTCTCTTTCATTTTTTTCTATTATACTATCCATCATTTGTGGGGGGCAACTGTTCCATCACCATAAATCTAGATATGGTGTGGCCCATTGACTATGAAATCATTTGATTTCCATTTCCTTTCTTCTTATCTTCCCTTTTCCCTTTTTTGGATGCAGAGCCATCAATGGGTCCCACAAGTTAAAAACATTTCAAGGGTGGCCCAAATTGATGGATCAAACATATTAATTTTTTTTATCTTTTTTTTTTTTTTTTGTTATTTTTAGTAGATGTAGATCCATCCGGTTTGTTTTCCTTTTCTTATATTTTTAATCATCAATCGTATAATATATTCATAAACGAGATGGTTGTAATGGACAATGCCTTTAAATTCAAGGGGTCGTCATGTTATGTAAATTTACTTTATTTTATATTTATTTTCATACACAGAAAAAATTTTAATATTCAAAGATAATAAAAAAAACTTATTTATATTTATTTTATCTTAACAATATTTCAAAAAAATTCTTAAATTTTAACATTTTTTCAGCACGGGCTTTGTAGCTAGTTTCTATTTTGGAAATATGAAAGTTTTGTTGTTGTAGATTTTATGTGAAACGGTTTGCTAGTGTCCACGAGGAGTATGTATGGGTAGCAAGCACCTCTCAACCTCTGCCCTTCAAAAGTGAAATGTCTGTGTACCACCCAGGGGCGGACCCATGTCATGATGATGTAGGGTGGCCGCCAAAAATTTCAAATGGGCGCTTAGCACACGTTCAACATCGGTCTAAAGTGCCACACCACCCATCTAAGGTTGTAAATGGGACGGTTTTGGATCGGAACCATAATGGACTCGGTCCCATTTTTAAATAACGGTTCCAGATCCGGTTTTGACTCGGAACATGTTTTGTTGGTTTCAGACCCGGTTCCGATAGGAAAACCTGAATCCGGCTCTGGAATCGAGTCTACCTAGAGGATTGAAATCTAGTTCCTAAATCAATTCTAATTTCTCTTTATTCTTTATTTTTTCTGAAAATAAGTATATCGTTCAGTTTAAAACAGTGCATCAAGTTTACTATTTCCAGTATAATATATAAAAATATAAAAAAAAGGGTTTATTTTGAGGTACAAAATTTACAATATTAAAGACTCATATGCCGGGTCTCGAGTCTACGGGTCAAAACATATATGCACCCAGAATCGGACCCGTTCATCAATCAGAACCTAATTCGGGTTTTGAATCCGGACCCGTTTATGAATTTAAACCTAAAATAGATTTCAAATCCGGTTTTTTGTTGGTCGGTACTTTCCAGTAATCGAAGAATTAAATACCCATTTGCAGCCCTACACCCATCCCGTCACTTCCCTCTCTCTTTGCTCGTGGAAAGGAATCGGGAAAAAAAAAACCATTCCGTCTTATCTCAGCGTAATCACACAACTTGTCTCCATGCTGTAACTAAAGGAACAAGAAGACTCTCCTGTGCTATTCTCCCCCTAATAGAATTATTGACCTTCCAATTAATTTAAAAATAGAAAGATTAATAATGACTAAATGCTATTATATGAACCAACTGGTCGAAGGTTTGTGCTCCAATCCATAGGATACATTTACATAGGCTAAAATGCATTGAACCACTTATTAGTAATATTAAAAGCATAAAAACCTAAAATAACAAACAAATAGCCATATACATCCCATTTTTCCAAAGTAACTCAGAAGAGATTAAGGTAACTTGCTCATTAATAGTAATAAAACTGAATTACTGAATTAAGAAAGTACTTCCATTACATACTGCTATATGGAACCAATGCAACTAATGGAGGTTTGTATAATGACAAAGAAATATGCTAGCAATCCCCTATTGAAAGGAGATTATTTATGTTCTACACACAGTCAAGCCCATTTTGCCAATAGTGACATACACCCAACCCCCACAAGTAAAGAAACATTTGTCCACAACTGCAGTTTTCCACTGTTCTGGATTCTGGTGCCCATGAAATCTGCAGCCAGTAAGTCAACAAGTGCCATATAGATCAAGATTCCTGCAGATGCAGAATTGAAAATACCTTCTACAGCCAGAGCAGTTGGACTATTTTCACTGTAAATAGATGCAATCCCAATCCCCAATGCGATCCCCACTGGGGTGGTCAGAGAGAAAAAGAGACATAATAGCCGTTGATCGGAACTTGAATTGAGCCTGCCAAATCAAGAAGAGAAATGTTCAAAAGTCATATTACCTTGTTTGGGCTAACTTGTTTGGGAGTAAGGCATTTTCAAGAAATTTCATTTCCTTGTTATGGCATCTTAATTCAATTACGTACCTTCTTTTTCTTTTTCCATTTCTATTCCATATCATTCTCAATGGGGTTTTTTTGCACTATTGGAAAGATCCTCAAAGAGATTTTAGCATAAGAAAAACTGAGAGGCAATGGTGCAGAAAGGATATGAAATTCCATGTAAATGCTTTTTGCATCATTATGGATATTTTTCATGGGTTAGACTCTGATGGGTCAGGCCCAAATGGCTCAATCTGCGCTGACGGGTTAACCCCAAACGGCTCGGTCCACGATAGCGGATCAGGTCTGACTGACCCAAGTCCATGATGGGTCCAGGTCTATATCCACCCTCCGTGACAAGCCCAGGTCCAGATCCACTGAATGACGGAGTCAGCGTGCGTCGTTCCACCTACCTACTCTTACCAAGTCCCGCGGAAGAGATCTTATCTGCTCATCTGTTGAGGACAGTGCAGGAGACTCCACCAGACTGGAGCGTACATCATTGGAAATCCTTGGAGAATCTCCCCACAGTGCGGGAGACTCCACCAGACTGGAGCGTACATCATTGGAGATCCCTGGAGAATCTCCCCACCCGTTGGAGAAAGAGTATAAAAGGAGAAGTCCTATCAGATAAATGGGGTCTTCTCCAATTTCTTCACATGATCATTGTAATCTGTTACTTTGTAACCTCTTCCCCAGAGTAGTAAAATCATAAGTTGAAGTGGATGTAGGTCATATCGACCGAACCACTATAAACTCTCTCTCTCTCTTCATTAATTTTACATTAACTACATATCACTTGACCGGTGGTGCCCGAAAACACATTTTTTGGCATCATCAGTTTGGCGCCGTCTGTGGAAATACGAAAACAATCTCCTTTTTTCAAAAAGCCATGCCGATCACCAGGTCAACAAGGCGACAAGATGGTAACCCCTCGCGCGAGGGCGAGGGTAATCCTCCACCGACCAACCTTGCACCGAATGCTCCCGCTCCCTCTCCCCAGCAGATGTTTGAAACCATGCAGCAGTTGGTAACTCAGAACCAACAAATATTGCAGCTCATGCTGGCAAGCAAGGGAGGAGCACTAGGTGCAGGACCGCAGGAAGTGCCAGAGCAGCCGGTTGCTCCACGCAGAGGGGCACCTCACCCGGGCGCCCGTCCACACGGTGCCCGGGGCCGAGGCGCCAACCGACGCCATCCTCACCTGGGCGCCCAACCCCTGGGCGCCCAGAGTCGAGGATTACAGCTGGGCGCCCATCCTCATGGCGCGCAGACCTTGGGCGCCCATCATCATGGCGCCTTGGGCGCCCGTCATCATGGCGCCCACGCCCAAGGGACATCAGCTGGAGCTCCACCGGTCGTCCCACACGGAAGACTCTTGGTCAATCATGAAGGCCGCGCTCACCTCGACGTACCTCCTCCCCCTGGAGGAGTCGCAGGCGGGTCGAACCATGGTGGACTTCCACCTCCTCCCTCTGCTTCCAATCATGAGGATCTTGATTTCCAGGAGGAGGGAAGTGGAAATTACAACCTGGAAGACGAGAGCTAGTTCCAAGGTCAATCGAGAGAAGCTCCCAACCTTTGGGACGAGAAGATCAAAGAGATGCAAAATCAGATCGGCAACGTCTTCAATGCCATGAGGGCACAGGTACCAGAATCCATTGACCATCTGGTACAACGAACGGATACACCGTTCAAACCCTCCGTGGCAAACTATCCACTCCCTAGAAAATTCAAAATGCCAACCATGGAGACCTTTGATGGGACCAAGGACCCGTTGGATCACTTGGAAACATACAAAACCCTAATGCAACTACACAACATCTCTGACGAGATCATGTGTAGAGCATTTCCAACCACCCTGAAGGGCTCCGCACGGCAATGGTTCTCCAGTCTGGCCCCAGCCTCAATCTCCACCTTTGCAGAGCTAAGCAAGGCCTTCGTGTCGCACTTCATTGGAGGACGCCGCCCCTAGAAGCCTGCCACCCACCTGCTCAGCATACAGCAGGACCGAGATGAGAGTCTGAGGAGTTACCTCACTCGTTTTAACGAGGAGGTCCTCCAAGTCGAGGAGCCCAATGACAAAGTCGCCATGACCGCCTTTCTGGGAGGCCTCCGTTCATCCAGATTCCTCTTTTCAGTAATGAAGCGACCACCAAAGAGCATGACAGAACTATTGGCAAAAGCTCAAAAATATATGAACGCTGAGGAAATCAACAGGTCTAGGCGAGGCGAATCATCTCGTGGGTCGCCCAAAAAAGCTTGACATGCCTCTGCACTGTTCTCAAACAGGCAGCCTATCTCTAGCTTAGCGGCTCTCTCGTGGGTCGCCAAAAAGCTTGGCCTACCTCTGCACTGTTCTCAAACAGGCAGCCTATCTCCAGCTTAGCGGCTCTCTAGCGGGTCGCCAAAAAAGCTTGGCCTACCTCTGCAGTGTTCTCAAACAGGCAGCCTATCTCCAGCTTAGTGGCTCTCTCGCGGGTCGCCAAAAAAGCTTGGCCTACCTCTGCGTTGTTCTCAAACAGGCAGCCTAACTCCAGCTTAGCGGCTCTCTCGCGGGTCGCCAAAAAAGCTTGGCCTACCTCTGCACTGTTCTCAAACAGGCAGCCTATCTCCAGCTTAGCGGCTCTCTCACGGGTCGCCCAAAAAACCTTAGCCTACCTCTGCTCTGTTCTCAAACAGGTCATCTGCAACCCGGGGACTACATTAAATTAGCGTACCCAACTGTCTGGCCGCCCAAATGAGCCAAACCAGTTGGAACTGCGCCTATAAGGGCACCTGACACGGTCTGCTCGCCCAAAATAGTTTTCCTTTTGCTCGCCTGGATCAGCATCCCTTGGTGCCTAATGGACTAGAGTAGCCTGCTCACCCACGTGCTCGCCCACATTGGCACACACCACCTTAGCGCCCAGTTCCTCCTCTGCGTAGACCACGGGTACCACCCATCCGTGGCTCATCGCAGGAAGTGCCCCTTCCATCGCTTGTTGCAGCCTCGCCCGCGCCCAAGGGGGCGCCTCGGCCAGCAGCCTCACCTGCGCCAGCAGCAGCGGGCGCCCAACCCCAGCATCCAGCAGCGGACGCCCAGCACCAGGCGCCCAGTAGTGGGTGCCCAGCAGCACCAGAGCCCACTTGTTCGTCGCCCATCCTTCCAAGTGCTGGGCGCCCATCACCTTTCAAGTACACTTGGGCGCCCCTGCCCCCATCAAAAAAAAAAAAAAAAAAAAAAAAATTTACCACATGGCGCCCCTGCACATGTAGTGGTTGAAATACAACTTAATCCAAGCTTTGGACAGTCACTTTTCTTGCCAAAAGTCCAACAGTGGCACATTGACTATAAAAAAGAAAAAAAAAAAAAAAAGAAAAACGAAGAGAGAATGTCACATGAAAAGTACCACATGCATGTGCCCACCATTTGGCTCTTGTACCAGCAGACAGCTGGCAACAATCTACATGTAGAGGATCCATTGTATAAAAGAGTTGAATCATTGGAGGGTGCCTCAGGACCATACTTCAGCATGAGATATGTCCAATACTAAACTGTTTTCAAGTAAAAACAAAAGTTTTGTCATCTTGCCATGGGCTCCCAACAATTAAAATAAGCATCAGCATCAACAGACAAGTAGATTTGTACATATGGAAAGTCAGCATGGACGCCCAGCACCAACGCCTAGGCAGCAGGGGCGCCCACTCCATCACGAGCAGCAGCACGCCCAGGCAGCAGGGGCGCCCGCTGCCTTGTTCGTCGCCCACCAATAAAAAATAAACAAATCTGCTCGCCCAAACAGCTCCCAGCAACAGTGCCCAGGGCGCCCAGCAGCAGCGCCCTCGCCCGCACTGGCCCACCAGCGCCCGCTCGCCCTCGCCCTCGCGCCCGCGGGTCCTAGCCCACGCGCCCGCTCGCCCGCGCTGGCCCAACAGCGCCCGCGCCCGAGTGCCAGCAGCACCCTGGGCGCCCATCTCCTCCATGCTCCTCGCCCGCGCTCCTCGCCCAGCTCTCTGCGCCCGCGCTCCTCGCCCAGCGCTCCGCGCCTGCGCTCCCAGCGCCCTTCGCACAAACAACCAGCTCGCCAGCCCCCACAGGCGCCCGGGGCTTCAGCTGTACTCCCAACAACAGCCCATCATTCAAAAATGGAAAAGACTTAGCAGAAGGAGTCTCCACCAACCAGAGCTAAATAATTCAAGCTAATGCCCCTTCTCCAAGTTTTCTTAGACAAGGGGCATTGGGGGGCTAATGATGGGTCAGGCCCAAATGGCTCAATCTGCGCTGACGGGTTAACCCCAAACGGCTCGGTCCACGATAGCGGATCAGGTCTGACTGACCCAAGTCCATGATGGGTCCAGGTCTATATCCACCCTCCGTGACAAGCCCAGGTCCAGATCCACTGAATGACGGAGTCAGCGTGCGTCGTTCCACCTACCTACTCTTACCAAGTCCCGCGGAAGAGATCTTATCTGCTCATCTGTTGAGGACAGTGCGGGAGACTCCACCAGACTGGAGCGTACATCATTGGAGATCCCTGGAGAATCTCCCCACAGTGCGGGAGACTCCACCAGACTGGAGCGTACATCATTGGAGATCCCTGGAGAATCTCCCCACCCGTTGGAGAAAGAGTATAAAAGGAGAAGTCCTATCAGATAAATGGGGTCTTCTCCAATTTCTTCACATGATCATTGTAATCTGTTACTTTGTAACATCTTCCCCAGAGTAGTAAAATCATAAGTTGAAGTGGATGTAGGTCATATCGACCGAACCACTATAAACTCTCTCTCTCTTCATTAATTTTTACATTAACTACATATCACTTGACCGGTGGTGCCCGAAAACACATTTTTTGGCATCATCAGACTCTATACAACTACTACAGTCTCAGTTCAATTCACACACTAGGAATTCTAAGAGCTCTTTTGTTTGTTTTAATAGCAATTTTAAGAAATGTATTTCAATGAAATTGGATGAAATTGAAGAAACAAAGGTGAAGATCTACAAATTATCATTAAACTGTCTTCCTTCTGGTGAAAAATGAATGCCAAGCCATCAACTTAGTAAATTAAATCTTTATAAAGTCAGGATCCCATCTATATCTCAACTCTTTAATGTTTCTTCATATAGATCTAAACATAAATTGCTGTGAAATTAATTTCATGCAAACAAACCGACCCTTTAGAATTTCAGAATCTTAATTTAAGGTGTTGTTTGGAAAAAAGTAGGAATTCCCATAACATATATTCGCGTTTTAAATAATAATATACCAGATAAGTGTTTATAGATTAATTTTACCTGAACAATGCATCCTCCAAGTCCCATGCCCTCGAAAAATTGATGAAAACACAATGCAGCAACTAGAGGCTTTATTGTGGATGGGCTTTCAGAGGCACCCAGGGAAATTCCAATAATTACAGAGTGAACCACAATACCCAATTCCAAAACCTACAACACATAATATTAAAAACAGATACAGAAGTTAACAAAAAGATTAAAAAAAAAAAAAAAAAATTCAGATCAGAAGAATTCTCATTTTAGAATGCAACAACAAGGTAAAGGAAAATCAGGATACTTGTGTGAATTGAAAAGAAGAGAGTACACATCCTAAACCTTTGGTTCATGAAATTCACAAAATTGACTGAAAGTAATATCATTTTGGCTACCCATAAAAAACAACTTCCTCCTAACTTCACTACATAAATTGATAAAGGTATGGGTAGAAATAAAATCATATTATTTTAGCTACACAATAGAAATAATTCTGAACTTTATTAGGCATCCAAGTACTTTAGTCAAACTCCCTATACCACAGTTGAAAAAGCTGACCATCTACAACCATCCAACCAAGCACCCATAGATGTGGTCCCCATATATAGTTTATAGTTTTTGAAAATCTTTCACTTCTGGTTATTCTAAAAGTTGTTGAAGATTTTGATCATCCTTATGAATCTTTAAATGGAAAAAAGGAATTTTGTTTCAATCACATAAAACATACAATAATCCAATACAAATCCAATACAAATTAAAGTTTATGAAGCTTACCTGCGATATGACTCGATGACGAATAAGCTCACTAGCAGATGAATCATGGGTCGAACCAACAGACCCATGTGTGTGCCATGGCTTGCGTGTGTGTGCAAGTGGGCTTGGCCGGTGTGCTCAACAACTCTTTCTTCATCCACAAAACCACCATCAGTCACATTCTTGGCCTCGCCAAAGTGCGACCGGGTGTAGTAACCAGTTGCATAAGCGTCCACCATCAACGTCCCGATCGCTGACAGCATGGCCACAAATCCGGAGATAGGGAAATTACCCCATGGATTCTCTTAGGCATGGTGAGGTTAAGGCTATCAAACGCATCAGGTAAAACATGTATGAATCCTGTTGCAAGTATCACTCCCGTGGCGAACGCCTTGATGATGAAGAAGACGTCTTTCTCCGGGTTAAGAGCTGGTATTGATTTTCCAAGCATAGGAATACCGACACCAAGAGCACCTGCTATTAGGATTGCAAATATTTCTATGATCTTGAATACCATCGCCTTAGATTTGTTTCTATCTTCGGCATCGGTATCGCATTCACATTCTGCAAGAACTTGATAGGGAAGGAGCAGAGAGTAGAAGAGTAGGACTCTTAGCTTTATGATTCGAGGAATCGAAGGTTAAGTCCATTAGTGTTACCACCTTGGGGCTATATGGGTGTTTACCTGACTTCCCGAGCCGGAGTGATTAGTCCAGCCTAAAGGATTAGGAACCCTCCGAAGAAAAATCACAAGTAAGAAGAGAGGAGTAAGAAGAAAGGAAGAGCTGAGAAAAATGAATGATGGAGAAAAGAAGAGAGGAAAGGCAAAGAGAAATGAAGATGGAAATAAGAAGAGAGAAATGTGTGCTTTTATAGAGGTAAACGGCTTATTATGGTAGCTCTTCTGCGTTTGTTGTATTTAAAAATCTAAGGTAACTGCTATGGATCCTACTGAATACAATGGTTGTCACTTGGCAGCCCCACATAATAAAATCATATTCATGTAGATTGGATGACTCCATGTAGGTATGATGGCCAATTTTCATTTCACTCTATAATATATGCTAGCACAACAACCCGTGCTCAGCACGATATGTCCATGCATTACAAATTTAATATGCGTACATTAAAAAGGTTACGTGGAGTACCTCTTTCATAAATGAAAATAAAAAAACTGGACAGAAAGGGAGTAGAAGAGATGGGGTGAAATAAAAGACTTAAAAAAAAAAAAGAATAAGTAGAACTAAAGTGGAGAGTAGTAGGTGATTTGATGACATAAGGATATGAGTGAGTAGTTACAAAGAAAAAGCAAACCATTTTAACAAATAGGGGCAACCGTCGGTTAAAATTATAACCAACGGTCAAAATTGAAAAAATTATAACCAACGGTTCTATTCAACTTGTCCTATTAAAAGAGTACTTTTGAGATTACATATGAGAAATCAATCAAGGAAAAAGTACTGAAAAAATGGGTGCATTATTTCTCTCCTTGCTCCAACCCAAATGGAAAAAAAACTCTCTGTTAAATTCCCCAAGGTTGTTTGACAACGAGCAAGAGTACTTTTGAGATTACATATGAGAAATCAATCAAGGAAAATGTACAGAAAAAATTGGTGCATTATTTCTCTCCTTCCTCCAACCCAAATGGAATAAAAACTCTCTGTTAAATTCCCCAAGGATGTTTGGCAACGAGCAAGAGTACTTTTGTCAAACAGTCTTCCCCAGAATGGGCAGACATTGCCATTAAACAGGCTTTGTGCGAGTTTCTCTTTGCATACATGATCGGATCACATGTGATGGATGCGATTAATTTGAAAAAGAAGCAGGACAGATAAGTGACCAAAACCCAAAAGCCTCTCCGATCCTTGATCAGGTACAACGAAAAACCCAAAAACCTCTCCGATCCCTCCTGTCTCTCATTGACCAAAACCCCCAAAACAGTGACCAAAACCGCCAAAACCCAAATCTCCCCTTCTTCGTCCCTCTCTCCTTGCCCACTCACATCCCTCCCCCTGTCTCTTGACATCTTTCTGAACCCATCCGAATCCCCAGAGAAGAGAGATTGGGACCCACCCGAATCCCTAGAGAAGAGAGATTGGGGATGTAATCGTTTCATTCAGCAGTAGTGAACAAAAAAAAAAAAGGTTCAAAAATCGAAATCAGAGAGGGAAAGTACCTTCGAATCCCTGGAGAAAAGAGATTGGGGATGTAATCGTTTCATTCAGCAGTAGTGAACAAAAAAAAAAGTTCAAAAATGAAATCAGAGAGGGAAAGTACCCTTGATGAGAAGACAGTTTAGGGATGAAGATGGAGAGCCAGGTAGATAAGTTGCAGTGAGATTTGCAGAAGCCTGAAAACTTTGATCCATCAGTGGTTGCATCTTCAAAAAGTATGTGGAGGTAGTTACAGGTAGGAGACGTGGGGGAGAACGTGAGCGGTGAGTGACCTTGAAGATAGAAGCACTTTAAGTTGCTGGAGCCATTAGTTGAAGTCAAAATCCCCCATGGCGGTCAAAATCGAAACCAAAAACGTCTTAGCTTAATATAGTATAATTCTTAATAACGGTTAAGGAGGAGTACAGATGGGTAATCAAATGGGTCATGAAGAGAGCATTTCTTCTGTTTAAAGCTTTAGAAGAAGACCTATCGTTTCGTCTCCTAAAAACAATTGCAGAAGAGACATCTTTGCTTCCTAACGTCTCCCTGCCTGAAAATTCCTAAATGCCATGGCAGTTCCTCCCCGCCTCAACGATTCTTCATTGCGAAATGCCTAATTGCCTCAACGCGTCAACGTTCAATGACGCTCCTCTTCATCAATGCATCAATGGAATATGAACACATCCATCTTTCTCGCAATATTCTCTCTCTTCTCCTCTTGCGTTCCTCTCATCCTTGCTTGGGCTTGACATATGTGTTGTATCCCTCACTTATAACAGGTATGAATTTTATTTCCACGGCCTGTGATTCTGTTATTCCAATTCTCAATAGAGACGAATTCTTAATTGGGGTTTCTTTTAACTTGGGCTTTTTTTTTCATTTTTTTTTCAAATTATGTATATTTTTATGATTTTGGCTCCACCATAGATAGAAACAGTTTTGTAAAATAATTTTAAGTTGAGCGTCAGTTGTTTGATTAAAGGCATGATAGAAGTCTCCAGTGTGGTATATTTCATGTGTGGTATGAATTCACTTGTGCTTAATCTTCTACTCCTTCTCATGATCATACAACTTTTATATACTGATGCATATTTTTCATCATAGCTTTGTATGGACTCTATCATCGCATTGCTAAAACTCTCTTAGAGAGACCGTTTCATATCTATCAGTTTTCAAAGCTAAAACCCTACTATTTTTATTTACTCAGATTAAAAAGTAAGAGACCTAGATGAACGGGTGGGGTCAAGTCTTCTCCTTCACCCAATGGATTTCTCTGTTTCTTTGTCACTAACTTACTATCCATCTTTGTCATAATCTATTTGGTTATACTCATGTGGTTATGGTATGATTTAGTAATTGTATTCATCAGTGTCCTACGTCTGAGACTTCTTTCACAATGGATCAAGGCATTGTTTTCAATTGCATTAGAGGGTTTTTTTCATTGGACGCCCATAACCCTACGCACGAAACAGATAGTGAGTATAATAGTGTTTCTGTACTGTATGAATGTAAAGTCCTTTTCTTATCAATGAACACAGTATGAATATTGTCATTGTTAACTACCAAATTACAGCACAAGTTTCTCAAAAGAGTCACAGGCTCTTCATTCTTCTTTTACCCCATATTGTATGGACTAGAATGTTTACTATGATTTTGTTCTCAATGCCATATTTGCTTATGAATATATTGTTTTCAGCTAATGCATGAGTTTCTACAGACTTGTTGTTTCAACATACCCTATTCGACTTCTTTCGCCTCCAACCCTTGCTCCAACTACATCAAGACCCGATTTTATAATGCCCTTGCTCTTCTTAATGTTCATTATCTACTCTTTAATTTAAAAATCTTTTATCCTTTTTAAAGCTTTCTTGCTCATCTATATAAACATATATTGCAGTGCTAGCAGTGAAAAAATTGAAGTATGAATGTAGTGTTGTCTTTAGTACTTTAGTACTCAAGTCATTTTCCTGCACTTGAACCATTTTCTTATCGAATGACAAATTATGATTTTTGTTAGTGTTCACTGTCTACAATGTTATTTTTCAGGGGTAAAAAAAAAAAAAAAACAACTGCCTGTTATATACATTCTTCTTTTACTCCATGGACTGACTTGAAAGTTAACTATGCTTTTTTTGTTTCTCAATATTTATTGGAACATATTTGGCTATGAATGTATTGTCCATATCTATCCCCCTTCAAAAAATATTCAAAAGATTCACAGGGGACACCATATATTCTATCCCACCATTGAAAATGATTTTCCATATCTATCCCCCTTCAAAATATAAATCTTAGGGAAATAATGATGCCACGTACATTTTCACCTTATATGATGCAAATGGTTGTAGAAATTTTCCTTTTGGACTTATATACATCTTATGCATGGATGACTACAATCCACGTATGTGAGAGAGAGAGAGAGAGAGAGAGAGAGAGCGAGAGAGAGACTTATTAATAAGCCTACCCAAAATTGATGGGTTAACTAAGATGATGATAGACTGATTTTTGGGTAGGGCATTTTGAGACTTCCATTGCTTTGCCCAGCGTCACGTGGCAGCAGGAAATCTCTCTCCGTATTCAATTGAAAATTTAATATCCAGTCACACGTTTTCGTTCTCTAAATATTAGGTGGGCCATAACCATAATTAATATTCTTCTCTGTTCTCTAAATATTAGGTGGGCCATAACCATAATTAATATTCTTCTCTGTCCATATGCTGTAGCATTTCTTCACGTAAGAAAGGTGGTATTGAGCACGTGGAATCCAATAAGAAGGTTACGTGAGAGTTCCTGCATGGGGTCCTCCTTCAAAATGGGCAACCCTTTTTAGTCATTAATGGACATCCTTCAAAGAAAAGCAAATAAAACAAACACTTTACAGCCTTCACATAGAAAACAGGTAAATATTGATGGCCAGGATCTCCTAACCCTTTTATCTTTTTAGACCTTGTCTATCTATCGTTGGTGGACCCCACACGCATAGTCCCCAATAAATCAATAATAAAATTGTTCAACTTCTTCTCAGTAAATGCAATTTTGCTTTTTAGAAGTCTCCAGTTGGGTTCATCAAAATGAAATTGTTGGCTTTACTTTTGTAGATTTGTTTCTCTTGCAGTCTGGACTACGGTTTTAGGTAGTTCCAATCGGCTTACTGCCCATTGATTTATGACTGCACCCATGATATCCGTGTTCTTTGAAGCCACACTAAATACCAAGTGATAAGACCAAGTGCCCGCAAGTCTTTGCCTATATTGAGTTAACATTAAACCAAACTGGGGTGGATTAGCCCGATCTTTATAGAAGCTTCTGCACACCCTTAACCTGATAGCCCATGTGGCCTTTCTTGTGGGGCTCATGGTAGGGCCACTGGAATTATGGGGAACTGGGAGATCGAAAGACCTGAATGGGACTCACCCTGTGAGAAATTTTAGGTCCATTAAGTAATTCTAACTCCTTGATCCATGGTTTTTAAATTTAACGGATTTACAAGACACCAGTTTTTAGAATTTCAATCTCATGGGTCGATAACACTCAAATCACTGTCAAAGACCTTGGGCCCCTGACATTCAGGGGGTGGAGCCGCCATTCTTGTGGGGCTCAAAGGGGGGCAGGAAATCATGGAAATGTGGGAGATCCAAAGATTCGGATGGGAATCGCCAATTTACAAAATTTCAAATTCATTAAATAATTTTAAATCATTGATACATGGCCCATAACCTCAATTTTTAGAATTCCAATCTAATGGTCGATAACACTCCAATCACTGTCGAAGACCTTGGGCCTGTGACATGCAGGGGGAGCAGAGTTGGATGGACTACATATGATATGGCCCCAAGTGGACCCCATAAGGGAGGCCACATGGTTCCTCTCCATGAGACTGTCCGCAGTAGGTGGCCGGCCAGCATAGAGAGAATGTAATATAGTAATTAGGAATGTGAAGGCCTAGGTTGTTTTAAGTGCTTACGAAATGGCTTCTATTTCTAAAACATGGGTTGGTTGCTAGGGATTAGGTAAACAATATATCTTTGGAATATTGCTTGTGAAAAGTCTGCCTCTTCTCAAACTTTGGTGGTGCCAAGTGGCACAGATGGGGAAGTTCTTGGGCCCTTGGCTTTGATGGTTTCTTCTTTCTTTCATGTTGGCTGTGTTCTCTTCCAACAAGTAGTCAAGTCAACGGCCTTTTATCACACATGTTTTCATCATCACGCAGCCAAAAATTGAATATAACAAACGAAAATCTGATCTGGTTGTGTTTTGTTGGTCCATCTTACGGAGCAGAATTGAGAAAAACTAAGAGTTCTACCCTCCGTTTGGGAAGGAGGAAAATGGGGGGAGGGAAAAAAAGGGGGGAAAGTAGGGGAGAAATTTTTCTGGAGGGTGTTTGAAAAAGGGGGAGGGAAAATGGGGGGATGGGGTGGGGAAAAAGGGTGCAAATTTTTTCCCCAAAAACAGGGGAAAAAATGGGGAAAATGGACAAAATTACTAAATTGTCCTTTATATGTAAAAAATAATTTTGAAGTTTTTACAAAAATAAGGACAAAATGATAATTTTATCTCTATCTCACAAACAAATAAGAGGAGGTAAAATTAATTTTCTCTTCCCTCCCCTCCCAAACGGAGGCCTAGAGTTAACTGGTAAAACAAATTCCCTTCCCAAACGGAGGGCTAGAGTTTAGCTGGTAAAGCAAATTCAATGCATGTCGGCCCACATTTTGGTTCCTTTGGATAACTCACGTGAGGAACATGGCCTTGTAATTTTGAGGTTTGAGCTCATATGTCAACCAATTGGTTAAGCTGTCATTTCAAAGGAATTGGATACGGCTCTGTAACTTTTTTTTTTTCTTTTGCTAAGTCGCAAATTGAATTAATAAGAGCAGAAAAGGGAAACAACAGCCTAAACAGGCAAAAGAGAAGAAACACCAAAGCAAAAACAGAAACAGCAGCACACTATCTTAAAGAAGATTAGTGTTGATTACAGAGGAGGGAAAAAGAATCTAAAATATGACTAGAGAAGGGAGAAGATAATTTGCCAAGAGCAAGGGAAGCATCCTCCAAGAAGAATTTAAAAGCAGTGTCCAGAGAAGGTACCTTGTTGTTGAAGATACACAAGTTTCTAACCTTCCAAATGCTGAAGATAGCAATGATGAATAGAGCACCCAGCCCCTTCTTGGCAGTGGAGCAAGAGTTAGAAGAGAAGGCAGTCCATTTTGCTGATACAGCGCTGGAAGGGGGAAGCCTGAAGTTTCCTTTGGCTTCTAACCAGTCCCAGAAAGCAGTTGCAAAAGGGCAGAGGAAGAACAACTGGAAAGCTGACTCCTGATGGGAGCCACACAGACAGCAAGAGGACGCCAATTGCACTCCAATAGACTGGGCCTAGGCATTGGTGGGGAGCTTGTTATGAAACAATTACCAGGCAAAACAGGCAGTGGAAGGCTTAAGCAGAGTGTTTCAGGCGAACTTGGACCAGACTTTGGGGAGGGTTCTGGATCTAATGGACTCCCAGGCAGCAGCAAAAGAGAGGATGGAGGAGTTGGATCTTGACCAAATTAGCTGGTCAGGCTCTTCCACAAGGCTGAAAGAGGATATGATGGAAGAGGAGAAGGCTAGCACCTGCTGGGGGATGAAAAGACTTTGGAGCCTCTGGACATTTGAAAAAACAGCAAATAATGAATCGGACCAAGGTAATTAAACTGGGGAAAAATCTGCGTCAAAGAGAGAGGGCCATGCCATTTATCATACCAGAAGTCTGTGCTTTTTTCGTCACCTAAGAGCCAGTGACGGCTATGTAACTATCACAAGCAAGTACAAGGGTTGTCAAACAGGACATATTTTGGCCAGATGGGGACGGATATCCTATCGTCACTGTATTCAATTACAAATAAAATAAAAATTTCGATATCAGGTCCGTATTCATCATTCATGTATATATAATTGAGAATCTGCATCGATTTCGAATTTAGAAAGATTAAAAACATTCAGTTTAATAGTCTCACCTATATATTTAAAGATTTTATTTTAAAGCTATTTATTCAATTATACTGATGCAGTCTATATCTTAGTTTAGATGTGTATTCGGAATGGATCCACTTTTTGAATTGGATTTTAGATCCGGATACAACACATATGTTTTGTATCAGATTTAGATCCATATCTGAATCTGTCTATAAAGATAGAAGGGGATCCATAGCCACCATGGTTCCACCTAAATCCTGCTCATTTGCAACTCAAGCTTGAAAAGAATGTTATGGCTCATGCATGCCAATAATGGTTGAACGTCTGAGTTAAAGCATGATTCTGGGTCGAGCCCATTGAACTTGTAGGAAATTCAAATCTATTTTCATTGAATTCGGGCTTAGGTGGGTGGATCCAAGCTGAAACACAGGTCCATTAAGAGTCCTGCTAAACTAACATCTTGAATAATGAAAACTCAAATCAATCTGGACAAGTTGGGTGATCTCAACTGTTGGATATGAACAAGAGAAAAATAAATCAATAAATGAGACCAATGTTGGTAGTTGTGAGCTATATCTAAGTATCAGCATAGATACCTGAACGTTGACCACTGAGCTCAAATTTCATACTAATCAGGTGGTGATGACTGGCAGCAAGAAGGTTAGATTAGGATAATCTCAGAAAATATATGTTTTGGGGATATTTCAATTAGATCAGTAATCTATATAATTGGTAGAGTTGGTCAATATTGTTAGGAGGAGGAGGAGGAGCTCTTTAGTCTTTTAGGCTGCACAAACTTCTAATCTCATTTATGAATGTTAGGCAATGAATTTGTGGTTTACGGGACGGTGGCCTGTATGGGAATAGGATCTGGATTCTGGTGGTTGTTGTTTAGGGACTTTGAGTCTAACAAGGAATAATACACTGAGAGGAAAAAGAGCATTGGAATAATGAAAAAAGGAGGCAACTTGAAGGTTAACAAATACAAAGACATATATATCATATGCATAAATTATATTGCAGTCAATGTGTTCAATGTGTTTTCATCATCCTTTCTTTTGCATTTTTCAATTTTCTTTAGGGCTATAGAAAAGTTTTGGATGACAATTTTGCTAATTCTAGAAACATCAGTCACCTTTTTTCATTTTTCTTCATCATGCTCGCACCGTAAATGACTGTATAAGAGTATTCATAGTTTAAGCTGTCACAGTACATGACTATTACAAGTTTCATGTAAACAATGAACAGATTCTTTTTTAGGTGAACTAATGTATATCATGCTCATGAGTGGAACTTATTGCTTTAGGATACAGCTTGGTTACCTGTAAGCAGTGTCTTTTATGCACCCAATTATATTAAAGAGAATGGTTGTTGGATTGGATTTTGATCATAACTTTGTAATTTTGACCAACAGTTGCTCCCACTATTTCAAAGCATTTCATCTTTATCCCCAGTTATATTTTGACCATATCTTTTGTTAGTTATCCATTATAACTTGTAACTCCTCAATTATCTATTTCTAAAAAAATAAAAATACAACTCATTAGTTATCAACTTCCATCAACTTAACTTTTAACACGCAGTACTCACATATATTTTTACTTTTCTTATTTTGTAACAACTCCTTTTCTCCCTATTCCCTATTGCCTTTTTAACCCACTTCTCCTATTCTCTTTCACCACTTCTCCTATGCTCTTTCAACGGCACTTACTTTTATAGTCTTTTCTCCTCTCTACTTTTCTATAATCTTTTTTTTTTTAAATAACGATTTTAAGTATTTGTTGGATAATATGGTAATTTCTTGCTAAATTGTGGCATTAATGAAATAAAGGTTCATAATGAGAAATGGGACTTTATTGTCATATTAATCTCATACATATTCATAACTCAAAACTCTCCAAATTTATAATTATTAGATTTGTAATAATAGATTATTAAAATTTCATATATTTCTTCTCTACATGTGTACATTAATCTGCAATCTATAAATGTGTGTGTATTAAACTTGAAATATCTGGGCATAGCCGTGCTAAGCACGGGTTATTGTGCGAGTATAATATTGATTTTGTAGCATCTTTTAACTGTGTATTGTCTTTTAGCTCTTAAACACCGGAGAGTAGATAACTCATATTGCACAAAATAATTTATTTATTTCTCCGATCTTCTTCAAGAAGCTCATATGCATGTTCAACATGAATTACTTAAGCCACTTACTTTTTTCCATGAGGGTGTGAAGCCCAATTGTTCTCGAGTTTTTTGTTTTTTTCATTCTGATTCTTCTGTTTGTTTCCACTGCTGGACACAATCACTTCCGATACTGAACATAGACTGGTTGTACAAACACTAACTGCTTTTACTCCCTAACTTGTTAAATTGTATTGATTTACTGCAGGTCCTTTGAGCACTCGCCAAAACATGATACTCTATTTTTTGACATTATCCTATGTCCCATACCACCATGCCTTCTGTCATGTTGTGGCACTTAACCGCTGGTGGATGTAAGGAGTGTTAAAAGTTTCTGTTTTCATTGTATTGCAATAGCAGAGTACAGAGGTATATGTAGATACACGTGAAGCTATTCTAAGAAATACATGATCCAAGGCTATAATTATGGTTGACCCTTTAAGTAAGGGATTTTACAAAGAAACACTTTCTATAACTAATCTGATTTGATCCTTGTACATAGTACAGCTCACGCCAACACTCCCCCTCAAGTTGGTGCATAGATGTCTCTAATGCCCAACTTGTCGAGTGAGATGTAGAAATTTTTGCTGGATACGGCTTTCGTGAGTACATCTGCTAGCTGGTCTTCTGACTTGACAAATGGGAACCGAATAATTTTCTCTTCAAGATTCTGTTTAATGAAGTGCCGATCGACCTCAACGTGCTTAGTCCTATCATGTTGGATAGGATTATGAGAGATGTCAATGGCTGCCTTATTGTCGCAAAACAGGTTCATTTCTGAGCTGGGAGCAAAGCCTATTTCTGTTAATAGCCTTCTCAGCCAAAGAAGTTCACACACAGCCTTGGCCATACCTCGAAATTCTGCTTCAGCACTGGATAGTGCAACAACTTTTTGTTTCTTGCTCCTCCAAGTGACGAGATTACCTCCTACGAAGGTGAAGTAGCCTGAAGTCGACTTCCTATCTGAAATATTTCTTGCCCAATCCGCGTCGGTGTATCCATCAACATTCAAATGATTATTTTTGGTGAACATTAGTCCTTTCCCAGGAGAGAACTTTAAATACCGAAGGATTCTAGTTACTGCACTCATGTGGGCTTCACTGGGGCAGTGCATGAATTGGCTCACTACACTTACGGCGTAAGCAATGTCTGGTCGAGTATGTGACAAGTAAATAAGTTTACCAACAATCCTTTGGTATCTCTCTTTGTCCATGGGCATGCACTTGATCGGCATATATCCCAAGTTGATGATTTTGGACAATGGGAGTATCAGCTGGTTTACATTCTAGCAACCCCACTTCAGCTAACAAGTCTAAGACATATTTTCTTTGAGATAAAAATATGCCTTGCTTTGATCTGGATACTTCGATTCCCAGGAAGTACTTGAGTCCCCCAAGGTTCTTCATCTCAAACTCAGCCGACAATTGCTCTTGAAGCTTGGAAATTTCTTCTTTGTCATCACCCGTAATGATCATGTCGTCTACATAAACAATTAGCGCTGTCACTTTTCTAGATTGGTGCTTTAGGAAAAGGGTGTGATCTGAGTTACTCTGCTGAAAGCCACATTTCTTCATAGCGGCAGTAAATCGACCGAACCATGCACGGGGTGATTGTTTTAACCCGTACAAGGCCTTTTGTAGCTTGCATACTACTCTATCTTTTGGAGTTGCTGAGTACCCAGGTGGAATATCCATGAAGACTTCTTCTTCTAAATTCCCATGTAGGAATGCATTCTTCACATCAAATTGGTGTAATGGCCAATCTAAATTTGCTGCAAGAGATAACAAAACTCTAACAGTGTTTAGTTTTGCTACCGGTGAGAACGTTTCTTGGTAATCTATACCATACGTCTGTGTGTACCCCTTTGCCACGAGCCTTGCTTTGTACCTATCAATGGATCCATTAGCGTTATATTTAATGGAGAAGACCCATCTGCACCCTACTGATTTCTTTCCTTCGGGTAATGAAACCAGCCTCCAAGTCTCATTTTTTTGCAAGGCCTTCATTTCTTCTTTTATCGCTTGACTCCATTGTGGATCAAGTAATGCCTCTTCTACATTTTGAGGAATGTAATCTGAGGACAGTTTATGTGCAAAGGCCCTGAGTGGTTCGGATAGCCTGTGAGTGGACACATAGTTGACAATAGGATATTTGGATCTTCTATCTTCCACTTCCGGAGAATATCGGCTTGGTGGTTTACCACGGTTATGTCTGAAAGGCAACACAGATTGCACAATACTATTCACGTTATCAGTAAAAGAGGATATGGCAGCAGGGGAACTTACCTCAGTGATATTCTCAGGAGAGGGGCCTTCGGGTACTAAAGGGGGGGAACCATCACTCGTGGTTGCATCACTTGAAGCCATACCATCACTTGTTGTTGCATCACTTGGAGCCATATCACTGATAGGTGCAGGTGTTTCATTACATTCCATGTTGCAGGGTTCTTTAAGTGTTGGTTCTACTACTGGAGAGCATTCCTCAGTCGACCTCGTCTCACTATTTTTATCATGATGTTGTTCTGAGTCACCTCCCGGTTCTAGCCATGTTGTTGCTAGCCAATTCACCTCTTCATTTTGAAGCTCCCCCTGAAGAGATGATTTGGCTGAAGATGATGGATAGAAAGTCTCTGCTTCGAGAAAGGTGACGTCCATGGTGATGTATGTTCGTTTAGTGATGGGGTCGAAGCATCTATACCCTTTCTGATGTAGAGCATATCCCAAGAAGAGACATCGGACTGCACATGGTTCCAACTTGGTTCTTTGATTTTTATGGAGATGAACGAAGGCAACGCATCCAAAGATCCGGGGAGGCAGCATTAACACAGTGGGTAAAGATGTATGGCTCGAGAGAGTCTGCAAAGGAGTCTGAAAATGTAGGACCTTAGAAGGCATTCTATTGAGTAAATATACGGCTGTGGCAACTGCATCATCCCAATGCCGAGATGGCACATGTGCTCCAATCAACAATGCTCGTGCTGTCTCTAAGATGTGTCGATTTTTCCTCTCGGCAATGCCATTTTGTTGAGGAGTTTGGGAACATGAGGTTTCATGAATAAGGCCATGGTGTTGGAAGTAAGCCTGAAATTTTGCATTGACATATTCACCTCCATTGTCAGTACGGAGGACCTTAATCTTAGCTGAAAATTGTGTTTGAATCATTACATGAAATGATTGAAATACACCAAACACTTCATCTTTCCGTTTAAGTAAATACAACCATGTCATTCGAGTGCAATCATCAACAAAAATGAGAAACCATTTATTTCCAGATGGAGTAATAACAGGGGAAGGTCCCTGTACATCTGAATGGATTAAAGAAAAAGGCATGTCTCTTTTTGTGTGGCTCACGGGGTAAGGGACTCTATGACTTTTGGTTGCAATACATGTCTCACATTTAAAGGATAAATGTTGTAATGTAGAAAATAAAGCTGGAAAGAGATGTTGCAAATATCTAAAAGAGGGATGTCCCAAGCGATTATGAAGGAGCCAAATTTGTCGTTCCTTATCACTGGTTGTGTGTCGGACCTGATTTGCTTTCCCTGAACTGAAGTCATCCATGTAGTAGAGTCCCCCTTTTTTAGTACCACGCCCAATGATCTCCTTGGTGAGAATATCCTGAAGAAGACAAAAGGTTGGATACATTAATATAACACAATTGAGGTCGGTTGTAACTTGACTGACAGAAAGCAATTTATTTGATAAAGATGGAACAAGTAAAGTATGGTTTAGGGAAAGAGAGGAGGATAAGGCCACTGTTCCTGCTCCCATAACCGGATATTGGACGCCATTAGCATTTGAAATACGAGTTTTCCTGGGCTGAGTGATGTGTGAGAAATCATGAGAATCAAAGGTCATGTGATCAGTAGCCCCGGAGTCTATAATCCACATGCTATCATCGTGATCATGACATGTAACCAACGCCTGTCCACAGTTACCTTGATCACTAAGAGGTTTGAAAGAGTTTGTCGATTCTGGTTGAGCAATCAGAGATAATTGTGGTTCAGCACTTGCAACAGCTGCTCTCCCCGTGCCTTCATTTGTGCCAGTCCCCTCACGTTTTTTCCGTGCTTGAAAATCATTCCACCACTCAGGATACCCATGTAACTTAAAGCAAGTTTCACGGGTATGTTTCATGTTGCCACAATGGGTGTATTTTCCTCCATCAGATTGAGGTTTTGATTTTGGTTTTCCGGGCTTGAATCCTTTGGATGTCATAACCGCACCTGGAGTAATGTCACTACCGGATGTCATGACTGCTTGCCTAATGTCTTCACGTCGAACATGAGCATACGCCTGCTCAACTGTAGGGAAGGGCTGTAGCTGAAGGACATCACTTCGAACCTTGTCTAGCTGATCATCTAAGCCATCGAGGAAGACATAGACTCTATCTTCCTGTAGAATGGAGTTATATTTCTGAATATCCCCTGCACATTTCATTGGGTTAGGACGACGAAAATCAATTTCGCGCCATAGACCCTGAAGATCAGTGTAATATTTCTCAATGGATCCACCCCCCTGCCTCATGCGAGTTACACGACGCCGAAGGTCATAAACTTGGGATGTATCAGTGCCATCAAAAAAAGTTGTAGCAATCGAGTCCCATACCTGTTTAGCAGTTGGGAATCGAATAAAATTACCAATCAAGGAGGGGTCCATCGAGTTGATCAGCCATCCTTTGACAATGGCATTTTCAGTTCTCCATTTCCGGAAAAATGGATCGGTTTCAAGAGGTTGAGGAGATTCGCCAATAATATATCCCAGTTTGTCTTTCCCTGAGATATACATCTCAACAACTTGAGACCATAAGGCATAGTTAGAACCGTCCAACTTAATGCCAATAGGAGCATTCGAGGAATCAGATGGGGTTTGAGAGGAGGTCTGGACTTTGGTCAAGGCTTCTGTTATTTTTGTTGTCCAATCGTCGAGACTGGACTCTGCCATGGTTGCCGAGAGGTAGAGACTCTGATCAGTGGGTAGATGGAGCAAAGATCCTAGGATCCTGCTCTGATACCATGTTAAAAGTTTCTGTTTTCATTGTATTGCAATAGCAGAGTACAGAGGTATATGTAGATACACGTGAAGCTATTCTAAGAAATACATGATCCAAGGCTATAATTATGGTTGACCCTTTAAGTAAGGGATTTTACAAAGAAACACTTTCTATAACTAATCTGATTTGATCCTTGTACAGAGTACAGCTCACGCCAACAAGGAGTTCATAAAATAAAATATGAGTTTCCTTGCACCATGCTGTCTGTCATGCTTATTGCACTTAGTTGTTGATGTATGGAAGGAGTTTTATGCAATAAAGTATAATGTCGGTGGTAACTTCCTCTCAGAGGGAATGGAGTCTGAGTTTCTGAAACTGAGTTCTTGGTTATCTTAAAAGAACGTGTATGCATGTTGTTTAGTACACTGTCATTATTATAAGTTTTTTATTTTAATCTTTCTTGAAACATCATTCGGTTACTGAAAAAGGAAAACAAGGTACAGATAAATATAAACGTGGAGCACGCCAAGGAGAGAAGGAACAAGAAGTCTATACCCACTAAGATAAGATAAGTTAACCCACACAAAAGGATAACCGTACGTCTGCTATGAATACCGGAGGATGCTCATCTCAGAGGGACTTTAATTCACGAAGGCCTGCAGCTTTCATAGAATACAATAGCAATTCATGGTCTTTAAGGGTCCGTTTGGGAAGGGAGGAGGGGAGGAGAGGGGAGGGGAGGGAAAATTTGAGGGGGAAGTAAAATGAAGGGGAGGGGAGGAAAAATTAATTTTCCCTCCTCTTGTTTGGGAAGTAAAAATGTAAGGGGAAGGAAAGTGAAAAAAGTATAATTTTGTTTTTAGTGAGGTACAGAAAAAAAGACTATTTTACCCTTGCTCTTGAAAAAAATTCAAATAAAGTCTAATGGGCATTTTAATCATTTCTTCCCTCTCTCCTCACTTTCCCCCTGTTTTGGGGGGAAAATTTTTGAGGCAAAAAGGTGTTTTTTTCCCTCCATTTTCCTCCCCCCCATTTTCCCTCCCCCCCTCCCAAACACCCCCTAAAAGCACTTTCCCTCCACTTTCCCCCCTTTTTTTCCTCCCCCCCATTTCCCCCCCCCCCCCCCCCCCCCCTTCCCAAACAGAGCCCTAAGGGGGGAGGGAAAATGGGGGGGAGGAAAATGGAGGGAAAAAAAATACCTTTTTGCCTCAAAAATTTTCCCCCCAAAACAGGGGGGAAAATGAGGGGAAAGTGAGGAGAGAGGGAAGAAATGACTAAAATGCCCTTTTACTTTATTTGAATTTTTTTCAAGAGCAAGGGTAAAATAGTCTTTTTTCTGTACCTCACTAAAAACAAATTTATACTTTTTCACTTTCCTTCCCCTTACTTTTTTACTTCCCAAACAAGAGGAGTGAAAATTAATTTTTCCTCCCCTCCCCTTCATTTTACTTCCCCCTCAAATTTTCCCTCCCCTCCCCTCCCCTCCTCCCTTCCCAAACGCACCCTAAGAGGTTTGATAGTATAACTCCTGGACGTAGTCCAACCTAGCAAATAAAACATAAAAAAATAAAAAGGAATTTATTGTCAAATGAGTTCCATCAAAGGATTACTAAATAGGTAACGAGTGAGGAATATAAGATAGCAATGTAGATGAGGTGTTTATTTCCTCGGTTTTGAATTAATATGATGATGACTCGGTATTCATTTCTCACTTTTTTATGGCATCTTTATTTGTAGTAAGATACGTATGAATTGAGTTCATAGGAATTCAGGGTGAATTGAACTACGAAGGATTATTAGAGAGGTGAGGAGTAAATGTTATAAAGCGGAGATGTAATTATAACCTTCACTTTCCTATGTACAATAGGGTGATGACTAAGTATTCATTTTCCATCTCTTATTGATTCTATATTTATAAATGAAATGTTACTTAATACTTATTTTTGAAAGCTCATATTTAACCTTCATTTTTAACCACTTCTTACTTGTATTTAAATTAAATGTAAGCAAACATGCCCTTATTCACTTTCCATCAAATGGAAGCTTATTTGAAGGGTATTTTTTATATTTACCTTTGATTCTTCACTTTTAACTACATACACAATTACAATTTTAGGAATTGATATACATGAAATAAGTACGTTGGCCTAATGTCGAGTACGAGGGGTTGCTCGGTCTGTTAGCAACCCCGTATCTCACCCAGCTCTCTTAAGATTCGATTTCTAGGCATGCTGCACTTTCCACTTGTATGGGCTTCCTTCTGATGCTTGAAGGCTCTTTCCTCCCAATTGCTGGGGTACAAAATAATAATAATAATAATAATGATAAGAGAGACGTTATTCCCAATTGTAAAGTTCTGCACTTGCGTCATTCACAGCCGATGCGACCATGACTAGGCTAAAACTAGGACTTACATTGCCAGAGCACCAGAATGTATGTTGTTCAAGATACAAACCTTGATACCATGTTATATAAATACAGAATTATGAATAGAGGAGGAGGAGAATTAGAAAGTAGAGCTAAGCATCTTTCATTACTGAGTACGGACAATTGATGGTGGGTCTAACAAGTTATAAAAGAAATGAATTTATTAAGAAACAGAGAATTGATGGGAAAAAAAAAAGTAATAGAGCTGGAGGTCTTTGCATGGATTCCAAACTTTATTTAGTAAATTGTTACCTGTACTCCAATTATTCGAGTGATTAGGAAGTCCTCCAATGAGCGAGAGGTCACCGCTTCAAATGGTCTCATACACTTACCAATGATCCCCCTTACATCGTTCTGCATTACAATTTTGCCCGATTCGGATAATTAATATTTGGAAAACATCCTTAAAAAATAGTCTTTAAATAAATAAAATTAAAAACAGACAGTGTTTATGTTTTCATTAAAAAATTTATTATGTTGTGCTTTATCACATTTTATTGTGATGTTATTGTGACAATACATTTTATAATAAGTACTGTAGAAATTGGGCTCCTGGCAAGAGTCCCAACATTTATCTCTCTCAAAAAAAAAAAAAAAAAGAGTCCCAACATTTATAATACGGAAATAAAAGGTGCGATCATTGTTGCAAGTTGCAACCATAAAAATGAACATAGGAGAAAATCTCCTCCCACATAAACTACTAAAGGGGATTTAACATCTAAATCCCTCTCAAACTCAACCTCACCAATTTCATGACTGTAATTGAACAAATGTCACAAGAGTCATTTAACTCCAGTCCACTTTCTTTCTTTTTTAACTTTTTTGCCCTAGAATCTCATGGCTCCCACAATATCATAGGTTCCAAATGTTAAAACTTAATAAGGCGTACATTAAAAAATTTAGAATATCTTCTTATCTAGACCTTAATTCCATGATATCATGTGATCCAGGACCAAAAAGTAAAAAAAAAAAAAAAAAAATTTGGGACCAAAGTCAAACGACTCAAGTTACATTAGTAGATTTTCGGTTATATGAAATTAGAAGAATGAAATTTACGTCAAATCTCCTAAACTAAATACGAATACCATATCAAACTGTTTCCACGTGAGTGCCAAATAATCAAATCCATCGTTTTCTAAGCTCCAGATTTCTAATCCATCCTCTGTAATATAAAAACAATTATCGCAAGTACCGTAAGAACAAAGGCTGTGACATTTTTCCTTCACTTTTGTGGAAGTGAGAACTTAAATACAAAGACTTTTTACACATCAATATAACGAATACGTACGGACTTACATCATCACTGAGTGATGACAAATTCAATGTCAATCACTTCATTATTAACTGCTTAATACAAACAAATTCTTAAACAATCTCTGCATCATTAATTTAATTGCAAACTTACAGACTCATCAACCAATATTTCAAAGTCCTGATGTGAATGGAACGCTAGTGGCCGGAATCCATGAACTCCCACCCAAGAAGCTCCCCACGGTGAACTTTCCAGCCTCCGCCGCACTTGTGATCACATGAAATCCGGGCCACTTCACCCGGCTACTGGTACCTGCGCCGCCGCCTGTGTTCATGTACTCCCCATAGTATAATGTGTTCAATGCAAAGTTGCCGCTCCATTCTAACCATCCTTGTGGGGCTATCAAGCTATCTAGAAATGTCTTCATGAACACTGTCCTTGAGTATTGCTGCCATGGCCTGCCCAGGTATGTCTTGAATGAGCCCTGCACCGCCTTGAGGTCGGAGGCTGCGGTGACCCTGGATGCGGATTGAGATTCCGGTGTTCTCGTTGGGGTCCGACCGCGCTTGGGCAGTCACTGTGTTCTGTTGGCCGCTCATGGGCCTCCTCACATATATGTTGCAGTTCTGGAAGACTACAGCTGCATCTCCAAAGATGAAATCTACTGTTCCATAGACGTCACATTCCCTGTAGAATTGGCGTTGGGAGTAGACGTATAGAGTGTCTTGATAGCCCTTGAAGCTGCATCTGTAGAACACAGAGAGATCGGAGCCGGAGCGAAGAGCCACCGCCTGGTGATTCTGAGGTCCTGCAGTGTTTTGGAACGTCATGTCCCGGGCGAAAAAACCGTCGCCGGAGATAGCTGCAAGAGAATTTAGGTAAGGTAAGTGATTGTAGAAATTGAAATTATTGCACCATTCATATGGTTTGTGATACAAACTTTGATCTGATGGGTCGGTATAAATGATGAGGCCCATTCGAATCAATGGTTTCGATCATAGACTTTGGGCCTCACTTAAGCCCGTCTCTGGTGGCCCCCCTCCGATGGGCTCCACACAGCAGGGGAACTAGAAACATGGTTACTTCTAGAAGTTCTTGCAACGATGGAGACAGAAACTTCATCACCCTTGACCGTACCAACTTCATGTGCATGATATCATACGATAAAGAAAAACATCATAATATAATAATAAAATCGGAAGAAGTCATCCAATGCTACTTAAGTTCAATGGTGTTAAATTGCATTTTTTTTTTTTTTTTTTTATAATTTCAATCCAATGGTGGGTAATCATAAGTGGGTTAAGTGAGCCTAAAACTAAGGTCAGACAGTGTCACGGTGCATGGTCCTCACGTGCCCACAGTCATCACTTATACTATTGTGGTCATTCCCATGATTACTACAAAATCACGCAACAAAAAAAATATGGTCTTAATAATTTGAACAAACTTACCAAAGGTCGCAGAGCGAAAAGTGGTCAATCCATCTTGAACATTTTTGCTGCCTGTAACAATTGTCGAGTCGATTCCATCACCAATGAACATCAAATTTTTCATGGACTTTGTAATCTCAATATTCTCACTATAAACACCTGCTTTCACATGGATAACAAATCTTTTAGTCCCACTCCTCAGCTTAACAGAGGCAGCCACCGCCTCCAAGATGGTCTTATAATTCCCCGAACCATCTTTCGCCACCACAATATCGGCTGCCACAGTCGAAGATTGAAGAAGCTTACGATCAGCTGCCATGACCCACGTAGGGAATGATTTGTCAGAGAGCAATCGTCGGCCACCGCCCGACCTAGCCGATTGAGTAGTAGCGACCTCTACGAAGGCTACCTTATTTATAGCGAGTGAGTTGCCAAGCAACTCAGAGAAGTTGCCCCACATAGAAGGCAAGGAGGTGAAATGGGAGGAAGAATTGAGCTCCATGAACCCATTTTGGCATGTAAGGTGGTTAGCCACTGCTGCACTTAACCACGTCTGAGCGTCTTCAAAGTTTTCCGGATTTGTTGAGCTAACCGAGCGATTTAGTTTGCTGACAGTATCGTCAAAGAGCTCAACACAATCGACCCAAGCTGCCTTGGCTCGCTCATCGAATGAGCTAGGGTCCATGGTCGACATGATCCTCTGGGCCCGTTCGGCTTGGTCCATGGTGGTTTGGATGGCTAAATGGCGAAACCCAAATTTGGAGTCCTCAAGAGATGATAGAGTGCTTGTGGAGGTAATCATAGAATTGCAAATTTCAGGATGTGGGGTTTGACTGCATGATAGTGTTATTTCACCATGCACCACCGTCGCAAGAAGGAGGCATATGAATGTAGAGGAGAAAAAGGAAGCAAGTTTAGCCATATTGGTGACCCAAATATTTGGTGTTTTATCAATGATGATTGATATGAAGTTATGAGATGAATTGATGATGTTTGGGGTCTTTTTATAGGGTTCAAATTGGCTTGCTCAGGATAAAATATGAGACTTCGAATGAGCTTCCCTTGTTGAAAAATATTAGCCCAAAAGTCAAACCAAATCAATGATAGTGGTTGTTTTTTAATTTCAAAGAAGGGATCAAGGGGTTGGTCATATAATACCATGCATGTCTACTTTCCATAGGACGCGTGGATAATTGAAACGGTAGGCGGTCTACGTCAGCCGCGTTTAAGGAGTGTGTAGTGTGTTCTGTAGGTTATATGCTCTAAAACCCCAGTTTCTTTTGATAATCCCAACCATATTGAATCAAGGTTGTGCCATGTGGATCATCAAGCAGTCTATAGAATGCCCTTAATATATATATATATATATATATATAGAGGAAAGCTCACACAGGCTGCAGCTGTTTTTATTACGAGCTGGAGCCTGTGTGAGGCCCAACGGATCTGCCTGGCCTCACACAGGCTCCAGCTTGTAATAAGAACAGCTGCAGCGTGTGTGAGCATTCCACATATATATATATATATAACTTTAAGAATTATACTATATTAAAGCTGTGGCTTTAATTTAAAGATCATTTTCACTTTAACTTTTTATTTTGTCCGGGAGTTATGTCCACTCATTATAGCTTGACCACATTCTGGCCAAACGAAGAACACGTAACCACTTAAGTCATCTTCCCACTTTTCACTCTTATGCAACATTTTTGTTTCCAACTCCAATCTCATGTCCTTTCTTTATCTATTTTCTTGTGTTCTATCCTACTTCTATGTATTATTTTGACTCTATTTATTGTAGCCCATTTCTACTCTATTGATTGAAAAAAGAGGTATCATCCTAATTTTCTCCTCTTTTAATGTCTTTTTACAAATTTTGTGCTTTATTTACACCAAATCGTTTCCAGGAAGTGTAGCAATTGACCCTAGGGCTTACTTACTTTTTCATAAATAACAGAGGATCTCTAAGTCATATGAACTCCATCTTAGAAGTCCGCTGAGAGGTAAAAGATATGATGTGAGGGAAGAGAATACAAGATAATTATGCAAATGCAACCCTCTCTTTCACAAGATTTGAATTGCTAGGTGGTGGCAGGGTATTATTCATTTACCACTTATATATATCTCCTTGAATTATTTTCCATTCGAGTTGAGATAATTCGATCGTTCTTTCCAAAAGTTTTTATTTATTTATTTAATTTTAACCATTTTTAAAAATACAAGTCTTACCATTTCTATGGATTCAATTACATGACGCAAAAAGTCCCTTCACCTGCATCAGGTATGTGAACAGCAGGAGGACGCCTAGTGAGACCCATCAAATATCAAATTCAAACTATATATCTAAGATGACAGATATGATTTCAACAATAACTTTGCTCATCAAATTCAACTACTAACACAATCCGGTCGAGTGATCAGTGTGCGAAACCTATCACCAGCTAGAAGAGATCAAAGGTGGGCTCCACAAGGGCTCTCATGATTGGACTGTCAACCCAAAACAAAAACAAATATTCTTCTATGTCCATATGTTATCTCTTCACGTAAAGGTGGTATTGAGCACGTGGAATGGGCAACCCTTTTTAGTCATTAATGGACATCCTTCAGAAAAATGCAAACAAAACAGACACCGCCACCACTTTACAGCCTTCACATAAAAAACAGGTAAATATTGATGGCCAGGATCTCCGAATCACCAAAATTGTATCTTTTTAGACCTTGTATATCTATCATTGGTAGACCCCACACGCATAAACTCTCAGGGGCTGTTGATGTAGTCCCCAAGTACATCAATAATAAAATTGCTCAACTTCTTCTCAGTAAACGCAATTTTTCTTTTTAGAAATCTCCAGTTGGGTTATTCAATTGGAAATTGTAGTCCCAATCGGCTACCTACCCATTGATTTATGAGTGCACCCGTGACCCATTCGTCTTCTTTGAAGCCAAACTAAGTACCAAGTGATAAGAAGTGCCCGCCCCCAAGTCTTTGCCTTCATTGATTTAACATTAAACCCAACAGGGGTGGGTTAGCGCAATCTTTATAGAAGCTTCTGCACACCCTTATCCTGATAGCCCATGTGGCCTTTATTGTGTGGCTCGCTCGGGGGGGGGGGGGGGGGGGGGGGGGGGCACTGGAATCATGGGAAAGGGAGAGATCAAAAGACCTGGATGGGACTCACCGTTTGAGAAATTTTAAGTCTATTAAATAATTCTAACTCCTTGATTCATAATTCTTAAGTTTAACGGTTTTATAAGACGCCAGTTTTTAGAATTTCAATCTTATGGTCGATAACACTCAAATCACTGTCAAAGACCTTGGGCCTGTTGTGACATTCAGGAGGTGGAGAGTTGGATGGACGACATATGGCCCCAATAGGGCCCCACAAGGGAGGCTGGCTGTCCGCACAAGAAGGCCGGCCAGCAGAGGGAGAATGTAATATAGTAATTAGGTATGTGAAGGCCTAGGTTGTTGTAAGTGCTTACGAAATGGGTTCTATAGGGTTGGTTGCTAGGGATTAGGTAAACAATATCTTTGGAATATTGTTTGTGAAAAGTCTGCCTCCTCTCAAACTTAGGTGGTGCCAAGTGGCCCAGATGGGGAAGTTCTTGGGCCTTCTGCCTTGATCGTTTCTTCTTTCTTTCATGCTGGCTGTGTTTTCTTCCAAAAAGTAGTCAAGTCGACGGCCTTTGTCACACATGTTTTCATCTTCACGCAGCCAAACATTGAATATGGGTGACTCTGGCTTCTTGGGATAGCAGCAAATGGCTAATATAACAGTAAAATACTTAGAAAAATAGCATATGAATTGAAGGTCTGATCAGGTTGTGTTTGTTGGTCTTATCTTAAGGAGGAGAATTGAGACAAATGAAAAGGTCTAGAGTTCAGCTTGTAAATCAAATTCAATGCATGTAGGCCCATATTAGCCCGCATTTTCTTTCCTGTGGATTACTTACGTGTAGAACCTGGCCTTGTAATTTTGAGTTTTGAGCTCCATGTGTCAACGGATTCGTTAAGCTGTCATTTCAAAGGAATTGGATTGGGCTCTGTAACAATCACAAGAAAGTACAAGGGTTGTCAAAGAGGACATGTTTAGGCCGGATGGGGACGGATATCTTCTTATCACAGTATTCAAATCCAAATAAGCTGTTATGGAACCTATTTTTAAACTAAATAGAAATTCAAAATCAGATCGAGAGATTCATGTGTTTATGACCCACAATCTGATCCTTGTATCGAATCTGAATTCAGGATGATTACATTCAGTTTAGTAGTTTCACCTTTATATTTAAAATGTTTATTTTAAAGCTCATTATTCATTTATACTAATGCAGTCTAATCTTATTTTCGATGTGTATTTGGAATGGATCTACTAATTTAAATTGATGCTAGATCCGGATACAACGCATATGTTCTGTATCAAATTCAGATCCAGATCGATCCGTATTTTTAAGGATACATGGGGATCCATAGCCACCATGGTTCCACCTAGATCCTACTCGTTTGCATCTCTAGCCAGACTTGTATATATAGGTCTGCATCCCTAGCCGGACTTGAAAAGAATGTTATGGCTTAATTAGCCCAATAATGGTTGAACGTTGGAGTTTAAGCATGATTCTGGGCCTAGCCCATTGAGCTTGTAGGAGATTCAAATCTGTTGTCACTGAATTCAAGCTTAATTAGGTGGATCCAGGCTGAAACATAGATCTGTTAAGAGTCCTAACAAGTTGGGTGATCTCGACCTTTGGTTGTGAACAAGAGAAAAATAAATAAATAAATAAATAAATGAGACCAATGTTGGTAGTTGTGGGCTATATCTAAGTATCAGCATAGATACGTGAACATTGACCACTGAACTGTAAGAATAGGAAAAAGCTCAAATTTCATACTAATCAGGTGGCCATGACCAGCAGCAAGAAGGTTAGATTAGGATAACCACAGAAATTATATATATTTTTTTGGGGGGATATTTAACAATTGGATGGTCCTATCCACATTATTAATCAAGCATCTATAATTGGTAGAGTTGGTCATTGTTAGGAGGAAGAGAAGGAGCACTTCAGTCTTTTAGGCTGTCCAAACTTCTAATCTCATTTATGAATGTTAGGCAATGAATTTGTGGATTATGGTAAGGTGGCATGTATGGGAAATATTGGGAATATATAGCATCTGAATTCTGGTAGTTGTTGTTTAGGGACTTTCAGTCTAACAAGGAATAATATACACTGAGAGGAAGAAGAGAATTGGAGTATTGAAAAATCATGGCAACTTGAAGGCTGACAAATACAAAGGCATATGATATGCATAAAGTATATACCAGTCAATGTGTGCAATGTGTTTTCATCATCCTTTCTTTTGTATTTGTCAGTTTTCTTTAGGACTATAGAAAAGTTTTGGATGACAAATTTTCTAATTCTAGAACATCGGACTCTTTTTTTGTCATATTTTTACATCATGCTGGCACTGTACATGACTGTAACAGTATTCCTAGTTTAAGCTGTCACAGTACATGACTATTACAGTTTTCAGGTAAACAATAACTGCTTTTACTTCCTAATTTGTTAACTTGTCTTGGTTTACTTCAGGACCTTTGAGCACTTGCCAAAACATGATACTCTACTTTTGACATTATCCTATGTCCCATACCACCATGCCTTATGTCATGTTGTGGCACTTAGTTGCTAATGTAAGGAATTCATACCATAAAATACGAGTTCCCTGGTGCCCATGCCATCTGTCATGCTTATTGCACTTAATTGCTGATGTATGGAAGGGATTTTATGCAATAAAATATAATTTCGTGGAAGGCATGACACCTCTGTTTCTAAAACCAAGTTCTTAGTTATCTTAAAAGAACGTGCATGCATGTTGTTTATTACAGTGTCATTATTATAAGAAACATCATTCGGTTACTGAAAAAGAAAAGCAATGTACAGATAAATATAAACGTGGAGCACGCCAAGGAGAAAAGGAACAAGAAGCCTATACCCACTAAGGGAGCTGGATCTCCTGTTTGGACCAAACAAGGCAATTGGGGGTGCCATCTGGAGAAAGGAAATTTTTGAAGGAGATAGAAAAGAAATTTTAAGGAGAAGGGATGTGGCATCTCTCCCATGTGGCATCTCCTGAAACCTTGTTTTGACCAAACAGGGGATCCATTTCCACCCACTAAGATAAGATTACCCACCAAAAAAGGATAACCGTACATCTGCTATGAATACCGGAGGATGCTCATCTCAAAGGGACTTCACAAAGGCCTACTTTCATACAATACAATACGGATTCATATTGGTCTTAGAGGTTTGATAGTATAACTCCTAGCCAGTAGTCCAACCTCACAACCAGGAAATAAAAAAATAAAAAGGAAAAATGACCTCCACCAAATTATATATATTAAAGCAAAGGGGGAGGTGAGCAGTGAGGGGTGCTACGTCAGCACCCAATTATTCTCCTTTTAGAAAAATACAAAAGAAAAAAAAAGAAGGAGACTTTGCCTTTCAAGTAAGGCATTCTCAATCTCTCCTTCTCAATCTCTTCAAATCTCCTAAAATCTCTCCATCCCCTCCCATCTTCCTTAAAGAATCTCTCATTTAGATTAGCACCATATCATATCAAATATCAAGTGTCTCTCTCTGTCTCTCTCTCAAATTTATAAATGACCCATGATGTTTGAAGATAAAACACTTGCTTTTTTATATTTATAAGAGAACTACATTTATCAATTACGGGCCTATTTATGTACCGAAATCACCATGTACTCTTACTTTGTGAAATGAATCCATAATGGAGTTGGGTCAGGAGAGAGAAATATTAGATATCCTCTTCTGATAATTTTATAAAAAGAAAACAAATTGGAAGAAACTCAAATGTAGAAAAATAAAATAGTGTTTTTTCTCTTCTTCTCTCTTCCCTTCACTTTCTTTATTAGTGAAACTTCATACCATGTTCTGTGGATGTACCCAACATCCACCAATCCAAATAAAGAACAATTGCATTCAATCCACACCTTCTAAATTATGGGCCACACTATGGATGAGTAGCTACTCCTCATTCACTGGTACTTTTGATTTTTACTAATCAAGTTTGATTCGCAACTGCATCCCTAGGATGAAGAGAAATGAGCATGTGTAGTAGAACTCTACAGTAGACTCATTTATCTCAATCCAAAATATTATATTTAACATTAGATACTATTTCATGTATACTATTTCTCCATGCTGAAGAAAAATAAAGATTGGTGGGGATAAGCATGGGGCGTTGTTGCTAAAACTAATAGTATAAGGGTTCTAGCTTTTGGTCAGATCCGGATTTATTGGACCGTTGGATCGACTGTGTACCGACTCGAATGGATTTTTTTTTAAAATACAAAATTCCATTCTCATGAGGAAATAAAAATTTGCATAAATTAAAATCATTTTATTGCACAGACAAGTCCAAATGGGTTGACTTTGTTTTATTGGGCTTTGAAATTATCAATGTGTAACAAAAACTTGAATGCATTTCTTATTACTAATAATATATATATATATATATATATTAACAAAATCCGCTTTTCTATATCTTCTTTAGTAATTATTGTTGTTATTATTATGTTTATGTTGTTGTTGAAAAAAAAATTTAAGCGTTATCTTTGTAATAATTTATTGTTAATGTTCACGACTTGTATTTGCGATTGAAGATGTGTTGACTGTTTTTATATAAATATGCATGAATATATGCTTATATGTTTATAATTAACTTTGATATCTCTTAAATTCAAAATGTAATATCTTACTTTTGCCCCGGGCTAAGCACGGGGCGTTATTGCTAGTGATTATTAAAATGGTAATGAGTGAAGAATATAAGGTAGTGATGTAGATGAGGTGTTTATTTCCCCAATTTTTAATTGAGTTCATAGGAATCATGGTAAAATGAACTACAAAGGATGTGAAGGGTGTAAAAAGTCATGTGTAGACCCAAAAGCCTAAGCTCATAGGTGGAAGGCCCAAAGAGGTATATATGAAGCATTGCTAAAGGCATTACTTAGGCGATGTGGGATGTGGGGCTTTACTTTACCAAGACTCCCCTCATGTGCAGGCCCAATATGTTTCATGGACAAGCCTGCTATGTGGGCTACACAAGAACGACGAATCGGTATAAATTATTATGTCGTTCACTAACAACTTGAGCTTTTATTACTTCCAGTTATTAACATGGTATTAGAGCTAGATGCCATGAGTTTGAAATCCCAGTGGGCATGTTACCTCCATCTGTTTGTCTGGTCCATCTGTCTGTTGGGTTTCGAATTCGAATAGATTTAAGCTTTTGGATTGGCACATAGCTTTTTACATAGTATTAGAGTAGGTTCTGATCCCGCCGTTTTTATGTTACCCACGTGAAAGGCCCGTCCATGGAATCTATTGGGCCTACACGTGAAAAAGAGTATTGGGCCTTCCACCTATTATCTTAACTTTTTGGGTTGGTACATGGCTTTTACAAGGGGTAAAAGATATAGGGAGGGGATATAGCTATGACCTTCAATTTCCTATGCAACTATAGGGTGATGGATGGGTATTCATTTTCCATCTTTAATTTCTTGATTTTGTTTCCATAAAGGAAATGTTATTTAGTGCTTATTTTGAAAATCCACATTAAATATTCATTTTTAACAACTTCTGACATGAAATCCTATGCATTTAAATTAATGCAAGCAAACATGCCCTTATTCACTGCCCATCAAATGGTAGCTTATTTGAAGGTTAATTTTTAAATTCACCTTTGACTCTTTACTTTTAACTACATATACAATTACAAATTTAGGAAATGAAATAAATAAAAAGAACAGGAGAACTTAGCAACCCCATATCTCAATCAGCTCTCCCAGGGTTCGACCCTTGGGCATGTCCTTCCAAGCTTTGCGGGCTCTCTCCTCCGGGGTGCTAGGGTACTTAAAAAAATAAAAATGAAAAGAGAGTCCTTATGTCCATTTATTTAACGTTAGTCCCGTACTATAATAAAGTTCATCACTTGCGTCATTCATGAAATCGAAACCTCCGAACTCCGCTTGGAACCCAAACTTTATTAAGTAAATTGTCATCCATACTTAAATTGTTCGAGTGGTTGGGAAATCCTCAGGTGTCAACATCGCTCAAGAAAATATCCTTAAAAATAGTTTTTAAATAAATAAAAATAAGAAAATGACTGTGTATGTTTTCTTTCAAAATTATATTATCTTGTGCTTTATCACATTTTATTGTGATATTATTGAAATAATTCATTTTATAATAAGTACTGTAGAAACTAGGCTCTTGGCAAGAGTTCCAACATATATAATAGGGAAATAAAAGGTGCGAAAATTAGTTTTTTTTTTTCTTCTTTTGAAACCATAAAAAAATTTATTAAGAGAAAAGCCAAATACAATATGCGATCATTATTTGCAACCATAAAAATGAACACACACGAAGAAATACAAATACCCCATCAAACTCTTTCCACGCGAGTGCCAAATAATCAAATCCATCGTTTTCAAAGCTCAAGATTTCTAATCCATCCTCTGTAATATAAAAACAATTATTGCAAGTACCGTAAGAACAAAGGCAGTGACATTTTTCCTTCACTTTTGTGGAAGTAAGAACTATAATACAAAGACTTTTTACCACATCAATATAATGAATATGGACTTATATCATAACTGAGTGATGACAACTTCAATGTCTATCACTTCATTATTAACTGCTTAATACAAAAAAATTCTTAAACATTCTCTACATCATTAATTTAATTGCAAACTTACAGTTGACTAATAAATGAATTGAATCAACCCATCAACCAATATCTCAAAGTCCTGATGTTAATGGAACGCTAGTGGCCGGTGAACTTTCCAGCCTCCGCGGCACTTGTGATCACATGAAATCCGGGACACTTCACCCGGCTACTGGTACCTGCGCCACCGCCTGTGTTCATGTACTCCCTATAGTATAATGTGCTCAATGCAAAGTTGCCGCTCCATTCTAACCATCCTCGTGGGTCTATCAAGCTATCTTGAGAACATTATCCTTGGTCGACACGATCCTATGGGCCCGACTTAGTCGATAGAGTAGCAGCCACCTCCACAGAGGCTGCCTTATTGATAGCGAGCAAGTTGTCAAGCAACTCAGAGAAGTTGCCTCACATAGAAGGCAAGGATGTGAAATGGGAGGAACAATTGAGCTCCATGAACCCATTTTGGCATGTAAGGTGGTTAGCCACCGCTGCACTTAACCACGTCTGAGCGTCTTCAAAGCTTTCTGGATTGGTCGAGCTAACCAAGCGATTGAGTTTAGTGACGGAGCTCAACACAATCGACCTAAGCCGCCTTGGCTTGCTCATTGAATGAGCCAGGGTCCATGGTCGACACGATCCTATGAGCCCGTTCGGCTTGGTCCATGGTGGTCTGGATGACTAAATCGCGAAGCCCAAATTAGGTGTCCCCAGAAGAGGACAAAGTGCTCGTGGAGGCGATCATAGAATTGCAAATTTCAGGGGGTTTGGCTGCATGGTGGTGTTATATCACCATGCACCACCGTCGCAAGTAGGAGTCGGCATGTGAATGTGGAGGAGAAAAAGGAAACGAGTTTGGCCATATTGGTGACCCAAGTATTTGGTTTTTTTTATCAATGATGATTGATATGAAGTTATATATTGTCAGGAAAATTGTGTGGCCCGACTGCCATTGGGCCCACACTAGATCAAGCCTGGCGGTGTGCCATGGATGAACTCTCAATAAGTCTTGATCTGCTTAAGTCAGATAAGGATCAAACTCTTGCCTGGGCACGAGCCCCGACATATATACGTAGTCCAAGACCAATGGAATGCAATGTGGGCTACGTATATAAGTTGGGGCTACTACAAGAAACTGCACTTTCAGCGACGGAATTTTTCGTCGCCAAAAGTCACTAAATCGTCGGTAAAACACTTTACCGACGAAAATATTTTCGTCGGCCAGACGTCGGTAACAAAAGGTGGACAAAACCTTTTACCGACGAAATATTTTTTCGTCGGCAAAAATTATATTTTTACCGACGCTTATTTGACTTTTACCGACGTTTTTTTTCGTCGATCAAAGTATTTTATCTTTTAAAAAAATATAAATTTGTTTTTTAATTTACTTTTGCCGACGAAAAGAAACGTCGGCAAAAGTATTTGTAAAAAAATTAAAAGGGGATTTTACCAAAAAAAACACATTAAATGACCAGTGGGCTTAAAAGAACAATTTAACCGACCTCACACCATATCAGTCATTTTGACTGAAAATGTGTTTTTTTTTTAGGACTTTCAACTAGCGTCCCTAGGGACCTTATTTTTATGAAGGTAAGGGTCCCTAGGGACCCTACGGCAGACACGAATTAGAATAAAAGAGGCGTTTTGCTCTTGTTTCGATGTCAGTGCTTCACATACAGGTTCCTCTGCGGCCATTTCTTCCTCGAAAAACTGTGGTCCCCTCCAACATCTGTTCCGGCTGCTGCTCCTACTCATCCCCTCCTACCAACTGTGGTCCCCTCCCACACGTCTTTGTCAAAGGTTTCTGGCCTTTTTTTGTGTCGTCTGGGCTGGATTGTCTTCTAGGTTTGGCTGTTTGTTTGGTGGGGAACATTAAAGTGCATTAAAGCCAGCTCTTGAAGGTCATTCCCACCTCTTGAAGACCATTAAAGCCACATGCCTTTGTTTGGTGGGGAACATTAAAGTGCATGTGATACTCTGTTTGGGGTAGAGCAATGGAAAGGTGAAGTTTGTATTTTGCCCTAAAACATGATTTTCTACTGTTGATAAACCCTTTTCATAATAGCTAGTTGCACGTAACCATTTCTACATGCATCTCATTGTATTCTTCCCCACAGCATCCCATCATTAAAAAAAAAAAAAAAAGATTTGAAATCAAAGTGTTTGTGCTTTTCTTCTTCTTTTTTAATATAAATACTTTCTGTCATGATAATAATAAGAAATGTTGTATTTTTATCAAGGCCATTGATCAAAAACCCTTTGGGCCCTCTCAAGGGAAATAACAAACCAGATTGTTGACAATTGTGTGATTGACCTAAGATTTTGAAGGTGACTGATATTTGTAGATCTCAAACCCAGTAGCTAATGACTTGAACCAAATGTTTCAAGCCAAGATAGAGATTGGCATGCAAACATCTTTGATATGATTTTTTATGTTTTAATTTTTTACTGACATTAATGCGAGAATAATATGGACCAAAAGAAATGTCAGCATACAATTGAATTTTGGGTTTTAGAGAAACTGGTAGATAACATAAAGAAAATTATTTGAAATAAGTTATGTGATTAGAAAGAACGTAGAGAATCATATATGAAAATAAAATTTTCATTTGATTACCACTTGAGGTTGTAAAAAAAGCAAGATTAATCGAATCAATGTTATCAGAAATAATTGTACCACTGCTGATGAATAGCCTTACTTACCAGTCAACTTCCAAATGGACTTGTGGTATTGAACAAATGTTCATTTTGCAAATTATATATGTTCAGTGAAGCATGTTTGTTGTTACTGATTTAACCAACTAATATGAAATTTTTTAATGTTGCAGTATTCCTTCGGATGGTGATGTCCTAATAATATTACATTATGATGGTAATTTTCAATCTGATCTCAAAGGTCCTCAATATATCGGAGGAAGACAAAAGATGAGGCATCTCCCTAAAACCATAACATATAGTGAGCTGGTGAAAGTAGCACTCGAAGCATCAAACTGGGAAGCAAGTGTGGAAGCGTTATGTATAAAGCACCTTCTTCACAATGGAAGTTTTTTTTTTCATTGAAAGACATTGATGATGACAATGATGTAAAGGGAATGTTTAGAGCTCTGGGGACTTATCCAAGAAACAATATATTGTTGTTCGTTGCAAGAAGGGAAGGAGACGCATATGTTACCAAAGAAACCCCAGAAACCAGGTTCGTACGTAGTGGAATGTATTTTTAATCCATAATTGTGTTTATATAAATCCAAAGTTAATTGATCCATGTGTTTTTTTATGCAGAAACAATAAGAGGCAAGCAAATAAACATCAACGAGAAGCCTTGATCAATGAAATTAGGTTAACCAAAGCAAAAGAGTTGGTGATCGAGCCGCACACGAAAGAATTTCCCACCATCGACTTGAATGAGGATTGCGATTTCAATTTTCCATCAACGCCGAATGGTATGATAGGAGAGGAGGAACCAATCATTCGTGCTTTGGACAATTATGCAAGTATGGATTATTCAGAGGATGTTCATTACTCTACGAGTATACCCTCCATTTCAAGGCACACGAAAGAACATAGTTCAAACAAGGAGCAACAATTTCATGTTCCGAACGAGTGGATTACTAGAGGGTTGAACGATGCAACCACTAAGAAGAACTTCACAATAGTGGACACGATGGTGTCCGAGGCAATCATATCTGAGGAGGGAGTTGATTCAGCAAGGGAGATGTGGTTGGGTGGTGAGTTTAACGATCGCGAAGCTTTCAAAAGATGCACTGCAAAGTTTGCAATTTACAGTAACTTCACGTTGGAGCATGTGCGCACCAACATGAAGCAAGTAACTGCGCGCTGCAAAGATGCAAATTGTCCTTGGAGAATACATGCGTCCATGGTTGAATCGGGACCATATTTCAAGGTGCGGAAGTATATAGCAATTCATTCTTGCTCGAAGCCTATGATGAGGACAACTCATCCACAGGCATCTGCGAAGCTTATAGCAGATTTCATTGAAGAGAGGGTACGATGCAATAATGATATAAGACCAAAAGAGATAATCAGTGAATATCAAATGGAGTTTGGTACCCTAATCAGCTACAGGAAGGCACACATGGCTAAGGAAGTTGCTCTGCGCAAGGTTCGAGGGTCGTATGAAGAGTCGTTTAAGATTCTACCACTGTATTGTAATGAGCTTAAAAGGATAAACTGGGCACAGTGACCAACATCGACATCACATCTAATGACCGTTTTAGACGTTTCTTTTGGGCCTTTGGTCCCTGCATTCGAGCTTTTCAAAACTCTTTACGACCATTGATAGCAGTGGATGGGTCACATCTTCGTGGTAAATATCCCGGTGTTCTACTAGTAGCTGTGACACATGATGCAAATCATTAGCTATTTCCAATTGCATTCGCCTTTGCTGAATCAGAGCGTCGTGACAGCTGGGAGTGGTTCCTTGCAAACTTATATATGTCATTGGGTGAACCGAATAACCTCACAATTATTTCGGACCGTCAGAAAGGCCTAATCCCTGCAGTTCAAGCCATAATTCCTAGTGCACACCACTGTTTCTGTTGTCATCATATAGCGGAAAATATTAAGGCATCATTTAATGAAGTAGGTATTTTGAGGAAATTTTGGAAAGCTGCGCGGGCTTATAGACCTTTTGAGTACGATGTGTACATGAATGACATATTGTCGGTTGATCAGCGTGCTTATAATTACATCGACGCAATCGGGCGTCAAAATTGGGCAACGGCTTTTGCACATGGACGCCGTTACGACATGCTAACTAGCAACGCCGCGGAGTGCACAAATAGCCTGCTTAAGGACACAAGGGTTCTACCAATTACAAAGCAGGTTGAAGAAATACGTTCAAAACTAATGAAATTTTTTGAAAGACGGCATGCGCAAACGCAGAAGATTGTGTCAAGTCTGACTCCTTATACAGAGAAGTACTTGAGCAATGAAATTAAAGAATCTCGCAGACTGCACGTTCGTGTCACAGGTTTGGTAGAGTTCCAGGTGCAATCAAGTGAGTACGTCGATGTCGTCAATCTCGAGTGTAGATCATGCTCGTGCCGCAGATGGGAAGTAATGAGAATCCCATGCTCACATGCAATGGCTGCAATGAAAGTTTGGAATATTGATCCATATGATTACTATGAACACCGGTACCATACGCCCATGTATCAGATGACCTACAGCGAGGTATTACATGCAACCCGTGATAGAAAGCAGTGAGAGTCGTGCTCTTGCGAACGTGTTCTTCCCCCATTAGCAAGTAAGCAGCCGGGTCGGCCAAAGAAGAATAGAGTCCGGGTGGAAGACCGCAACCGCATCAGAAGGGTTGTAACCTGCTCCAACTGTAAAGAGAGGGGACACAATCGGGGGACCTGCCGTAATCCTCCAGCTGTTCAGTAAAGGAACCAGTTTTTGGTTTTTTGATGTCTAATATCACATGTAATTTTTTGGGTTTTGTTTATGCATATTAACAACAAAATTATACCGATTTAATGATATTTTGTTTCAAATGGTTAATTATGGCTCCTTCTTTATGCATACGAACAACAATGTAATCAGAAGAAATTTAATGACATATCAATGACATTTTGTGTTTTTTCTAGATGTAATGTTCCATCTGGCTTCCTCATGGTTGTTAATGTATAATTTCCTTTATTTCGTTATATTCTTATCCCTCGAATAATTCCAAATTCAAGTTGGATTTCCCTCTGCAGTTATGTTGGAATGGACCTTATAAAGACTACTCATGCTATGCACTTTGTCTCAATATGTGTAAAAGATGTCATCTGTTGATGCATGGGTCCCTACCGACCCTTATTTATAACTAATATCGGTCGTAAGGGATGCAGGGAAGGAAACGGATACTGTTAAATTGGTCCCTAGGGACCCTTATCTATAACTAATATCGGTCGTAAGGGATTCAGGGAAGGAAACGGATACTGTTAAATTGGTCCCTAGGGACGCTGGGAAGGAAACAGCTGCTGTTAAATTGGTCCCTAGGGACCCTTATCTATAACTAATATCGGTCGTAAGGGATTCAGAGAAGGAAACAGATACTGTTAAATTGGTCCCTAGGGACGCTGGGAAGGAAACAGCTGCTGTTAAATTGGTCCCTAGGGACCCTTACCTATAACTAATATCGGTCGTAAGGGATTCAGAGAAGGAAACGGATACTGTTAAATTAGTCCCTAGGGACGCTGGGAAGGAAACATCTACTGTTAAATTGGTCCCTAGGGACCTTTATCTATAACTAATAAAGGTCGGTAGGGATGCTGGGAAGGAAACAACTGCTGTTAAATTGGTCCCTATGGACCTTTATCTATAACTAATAAAGGTCGGTAGGGACGCTGGGAAGGAAATTTGGCCTGCTTATAAGCCCTCATGGTGGATTAACAACAACTCTACAGTTGTTGCCTCATTACATCAAAAATCAACTTCAACTTCAACAAATAAATCTCAACCCAAGCAACAATTTCATTACATCATTTTTCACAAAAAGTAACAACTTCATTACACATCATACATTGAAATCTACACCCATTTGGGGTCGAAGGCCTAGCAATTCTTCGCACAAATCTGCGACGTTTGCACTAGGAAATGTTGTACCGGTGACAGCCGGTCCATTGATCGGTAGTCCGTAGATATATGCAACATCCTCTAGTGTCACTGTCGCCTCGCCGATGGGAAGGTGAAATGTGTTTGTTTCAGGGCGCCACCGCTCCACCAAACCGGTAATCAATGCGTGATCTATTCTAATCCACCTCATCTGTGCAAGGTGGTATAGTCCAGACGAACATATTCTAGCTGCCTCTCGTTTAGATCCCATGTCCCGTAATCAGGGTTAGTCGGAATGCACCTATAAGTACCAAGTTTCTGTCAACATGTAAAAGAGAGCACTTCAAAAACCATGCATTGATATTCAATTGAAAATGGTAGGTGGTTTAGCAACATACAATCCCATTATATATGGCTGAACTAATATGTTTTTCCTGCTCAGAGAGAAGATCAACTGTAGCATTTTCGTTTGCATTGTTGCTCTCTGCTTCAGACATCTGCAAGTTACAATCAAAAGCAACAATATTAACCTATAACAATATTACCTCAATAATTCAAATAGTTCTCGTAAAGATGTTTTTTTATAATCTCTTGAAAGATCAATTAAAGGATTGCTTGTTTTTCCCTTCTATTATTTACAGGTAATTATTGTTCTACTCTTCAGGACAGAATTTGGGTACATTTCTTATTGAACACTAGCCTAAGATTATCATAAGATTATGAAATCTCTTTGCATATTGGTCTAATATACCCAAACAATTGGCAACAGAGATGCATGAATTATTTAATTGAAAAGAGAGGGACAAACTGTTTGAGAAAGAAATACAAAAAAGAGGAAAACTCAACAATGCGCTTAAAAACTGCTTTAGGCATTTCCACATGGTAAGGCATCTCCCTGTTCACATTTTTTACTTTATTAGTGAGGAACCTACCTGTGTAGTATGTCTAAGTGCCCTCTGAGTGTATAACTCACATTAATCATATTATCAGTCAATATCCTCAATCTATTGAAGTGACTGGAAAAAAGTCTTTACTGTATTCTATACATTTCAAGAAGTGACCGAAAAGCAACTAGATTACACTTACTCTAAGAGTGAAAAAATTATGAAATAAGTAATGCTGCACAAAAACACCTTGATGAAACTCATATTTAAAAATAAGTAATCTAACCCAACTCTCTCCACCATATGAGTGTGCTACGAACCATACTTAACATTCCATGTGCCTTTAATTTATGTCAATGCACAAGGACATGCAGTAAGATCCCATTTCAGACCATTTTCCTTCATTGTCTGTTGCAAGCCCATTTTGGAGACCCATATGGCCATATTGCTTGTTGGTGTACAGCCACCCACATCATTAATTTGCAAGACCAAACCAAGTCATTACTTGCTTTGCCTCTATTGCCACTTGACACTTTTATCTATGCTTGTATGCTTATATATACCTATTACCACTTTGCCTAGGGTCATTTAATGATATATGTCTGTGTCAGTGTGTGGGTGGGTGGGGTAAGGCTAAAATATCACATTTGATCATTTTGTCCTCATATAATTGTCAAACAGGCTTTACATGGAAAGGGGCTATCCAATCATGTGAAGCCTTGTCATTCCCTTGTATTTGAGACACTCCAATTAGAAACAACTGGCATGCAAAATTGGGATGAAGTCACACTGTATTCATGGGACCATTCTCCCAACAGACCTAGTGCGCTTTACAGAAAGTGGGCCTTTCATGTGAGGTTAAATGTGGCTCAATCAATTTAGGGTGGTTGTGTTTGGAGGCTAATATATAAGAATAGAAAATACATTTGGATCAGATAATTTATCCTCCTCATTGATAAAGCATCAATTTGATGATTTTCTAATTGTACTTAGGTTTTTTATTATTAAGATTCAATAATTATTAACAATTAGATCAGTGTCAATTGTCAAATGATGATGAATGAAAGTTTATGGCCATTGAAAGAAGGAATGGTTGGATTTTTCAAAAGTGGACCTCACACTACAAAATAAAGAGGGGGCAAAGCAAGCTGATTTGAGAAAAGCCTCAATTTATATTCTTAATATTTATAGAGAAGTGTAGTGATGAAATATGAATTTTTTTTTTTACTCAACTTAGTGGGCTGGGACCCAAGCCCTCTAGAGAGGGAGTAGACCGCGGGTGAGGTGAGGGAGCCCTCTAGTAAGGGAAGAAGACTTTGAATGAGGGAAGGTGCCTACCGAGATTCGAACCGAGAACAAGGCACTAAAAACCCACATCTCTAACCATTGGGGTGAAAGGCAGTCCATTAATTTTGGTAACATGATGAAATATGACTATTGGTATCAAGGAAAGAGATGAGGAAAGAGGACAGGGGCAATCCCTTCATTTTGGTAACATGATTTGTCAAAAAGAACTGGCCATAGTTTCCACAAAGAAGGATCAGGGCAATTTCTTCCATGGAATGTGATGGTCTCAACAATCTCTAACTCATCACATGACTTGCGTATATCTCTGGGTTGGCAAGATCTTGGTATCAGTTCCCCCAAATAGCCATTAACCCCCATCCTACTTAACAAAGAAAAATAATACCATCCTCAGACAAATACCTGAACATCACAGGTGTAAAAATGTTCATTGTCACCTGTTTTCAGCCATAAAAATGTTCATTGTCACCAGATCATGCATTTGCCTTTGGCAAGCCATTAAGAACCGGATACAATAGAAAGTAGAAGATGCATTTCAGAAAAGACACGCCATTTTTAGGGCATTTTTCTTGCTATGAGGGGTATTGTTACTCAAGGAAGATGAAGACCCTTTTAGAAAGCGATTTTAGAGTGGAGAGTAGATGTTTGCCATAAGGAAACATTAACCAAACAAAAAGGCATGGAGATGTAATATGGGTTTATCTTAGACGACAATACAGTCAGAAAAGGCCAAAGAGGAGCATCGTACATTCGACAAACTTTCGACAAAAACGTGTGGGAGGGGACCACATTTGGTAGGAGGGCAAGGGGCAGGAGAAGCAGCCGAACCGAATGTTGAGGGGACCACAGTTGTTCGAGGGAGAAACGGGCGCAGACGGCGAAATGGAAGCCCTGACAGAGAAACCGCAGAAAACTGCTCTTTTGTTCTAATTCGTGTCCACCGCAGGGTCCCTAGGGACCCTTACCTTCATAAAAATAAGGTCCCTAGGGACGCTAGTTGAAAGTCCTAAAAAAAAACACATTTTCAGGCAAAATGACTGATAAGGTGTGAGGTCGGTTAAAGTGTTTCTTTTGGCCCACTGGTCATTTAATGTGTTTTTTTTTGGTAAAATCCTCAAATTAAAATAAATAAATGCTTTTACCGACGTTTTTTTTCGTGTGCAAAAGTATTTAATTTTTAAAAAAAAAATTAAATACTTTTGCCGACGAAAAAAAATGTCGGTAAAAGTATTTTTCAAAAAATAAAAATAAATAAGATACTTTTGCCGACGTTTTGTTTCGTTGGCAAAAGTATTTTATTTTTTAAAAAAAATAAATTTGTATCAGAAAATCTTTTGCTCCGACTCCTCTCCTCTATTTGAATCAGAAAAAACTGGCGGTATGGGACGTGGAAGAGTGACAGAATCTTTGTTGAGCATGAAAACAACAGATGACATAGTGGGCCTATCTGTGACCTTCTCTTGAACACACAACAACCCAATGTGGATGCATCTGGTCACTTCTTCCATACTGCATCTTTCACTCAATGTGGCATCTATCAACTCCACAACTGTTCCTTCACTCCAGTGACTCCATGCCTGCAACAATGCATCAATCATCATTACTTAAATTTTAGGGAATTCGATCAGCAGGAGTCGACCATGCGTTTGGTCATCAAAGTGCAAATGGTAAATGACCCATAGCAAAAGGTGTCAAACTGATTTATTTTTTTTAAAGAAAAAAACAAAAAAATCCAATAGACTATTTGTTGACTTTAGCATAAGGTTAAAATGAAGAGCAGTTTTCATCCAACAATCAAAGTCCTTCATGTGGACCATTAAGATAGGCCCATGATCGATTACAAGTGGGTTCGTCAGCGCTGGTCCAACATAAATTCAGTCAACTTTAGGCTGCATTGGGGGAATTTATAGGCCCATGAGAAAGGAGCTGGGTTAATAATTGTTGGACCAAGAACAGAATGGCATGGTGCCAACCTCTGCGTAAAAGGCTAATAGATGGCCAAACGTGGCCAGCAAATCTAACATAACTGAGCCCTATCCATTGCCAAAGGATTGGGCTCAGGAATGACAAGCCCATTGGTTGAATCTGGATCTAGATATTAGACAAAATAAATTAGATGGGACCTTAAAAGCTCTAAGCCTATCCACATCCTTCAAGCATGAGCGACTTCTGTAAGCCATTAATCAAAGGATTGGGCTCAGGAATGACAAGCCCATTGGTTGAATCTGGATCTAGATATTAGACAAAATAAATTAGATGGGACCTTAAAAGCTCTAAGCCTATCCACATCCTTCAAGCATGAGCGACTTCTGTAAGCCATTAATCACGCAGCCCTACCCGATTACAAGGAGTATAATTTAGAGTAGTCCCAAAAAAAAGGAGAGAGAGAGAGAGAGAGAGAGAGAGAGAGAGAGAGAGAGAGAGAGAGAGCTTGGAAGGTCCTCTGCTAGAGCTGACTGATAGAAACCAGAGTTCTTCAAGCCAGTCACAATCTCTAGAACTAAAACACCGAAGCTAACGACATCGGACTTAATCGAGAATTTCCCATGCATGGCATACTCTGGGGACATGTACCCACTGCATCCATAAAAAAAAAAAAACCAACTCAACTTTAATTAAAACAGTAATAGGCAATTTGTTTAAAAAAAAAAGAGACAATTTTCAAAATTTAGATCCATAATGTAGTGTAAAATCACACATCTATATTGATACATTTCTTGCCTTAGTATATAAGATCCATAGAATGAAACCACATTCCACACAAACATGCTCTGGATCAAACACAATTCATAATAAATGATAGCCTAGAATATCACTCTGATTGAAGTGATATTCACCTTTAGATTCAATAACAAAAAATATAACCCATATTTACAGTTATAACATAACGTTTAATGATTTTCACACTAGCAACAAAAATAGTACTCGAAAGGGATTGAATGTTCCGAAGCTTACTAAGTCCCTGCGATGCAACTGGTATTGCCTTGTGTTTGGCCTACTTCAAAAAGCCTTGTGGTTCCAAAATCTGAAATTTTGGGCTTCATTTCTCCATCTAATAAGATATTGCTAGCTTTGAGATCCCGATGAATGATCTTGAGCCTAGAATCTTCATGAAGATACAGTAGTCCTCTAGCAATCCCTCCAATGATTTTATAACGATTTTCCCAACTCAAACATGCACGTTTGGCTGGATCTACACGCGCACCAAACAGCAACAAATCTTCTAACAGGTTCAACAATAGTTTCCAAACTGAGAAACAGATATAGAAAATTATGCAAGAAAAAACTGTGTGAAACACTTCATTTGGAAATGTTGCATCTTTATGTAGATGAGTAAACAAACTATGAAAAATGTAAGCGGCAGTAGACTGTACTTTTGCTATATGAAATGTTAGAAGTAATGCTAGAAACAGAACTTGATATGAAAAACTAGACAAAATTAATAGCTCTGTCACATTTAGGACAAATACTTCATCTAATAAAGAAGGTAATGGCATGGGTGAAGTATCTCAAGAAAAAACCATAAATTAAATCATAATACTACGTTATAATTGGAACGCCTATGTCATATACATCTGCATTCATTCAAGTACAAACCTGTCTGCACTTCATAGATGTATGCAGTTTAATTACATATATGCACCATGCACCCTGGAAATGATCTAGTAAAATACAGTACCTTGTAAACAGCACCAAATCCACCTTGTCCAAGCTTATTTGCATCAGAAAAGTTGTTTGTAGCAGCTTTGATTGTCCCCAAGTCAAATTGTAAGGACTCGATATCTCCAATTTGATGCTTACCTGCATAGTAGCATAACATTAAAGTTCAACTTAGTTTCTTAAATAATATGTCCACCACCTTAAAGAACTTGAAAGGAAAAAGAATTTCTGGATCCATCCTTCTTACACCATCTCCAAAGGTATTGTTCCTTGGTGCAAAATGCAACCAAGAAAACATGACCTTTTAAAAGAAAAAAAACTGACAGAGGAGCATACTTTGATTGATGATGATGGCTTTTTTCTTGTTTTTTCTCCTCCTTAGGTAAGCATACATGATAAAGATGGCTAAGGCCACTCCAGCTACTGCTGGAACAACAATGGCAATGATAATTCTGGCCGAAATGCGCTTATTTCCTGCACATTCACATATATCAGTCCACATTTTAGTATAAAGTTTCACAAGGAGGTTTATAGACTTGTAACGCTATTTGGATGCATTTAATCCTGTCATGGAATCCATGAAATGGTGAAATTCAAGGAACAACATTTGGTTGAAGAAAAGAAAATGTATCAGCAGTCACCCTCAATTGACACTTAATTGAATTGTAGTAACTACCTGATTAAATCCCATTAAAAGAAAATGTAACTTAAGAATCCAATAAGCTTTGAGGCCCTTAAAGGGTGATTGGATAGAATGGCCCATCAATGGATGCCATTTGTTTTTTGTTGTTTGTTTTTTTAAAGAGTATGACCCACCAATGGATGCCTTGCGCTCTCTATCACCTTCTTTGTATGATACACTCTCTATCACCTCATTTAGATGATCTCGTTTGTAAGGAGCTTGCAAAATGGTCTCAAATTGGATGGCACTAATCCCCTGTTATTTGTTCATGTCTCTGGACCTATTTTTCTGTCCTTAACCATCTGTTGCAGCCTTGCAGGCCAATTGATTCTACATCATGATATCCCAGTCTTGTGTTATTGGGTTTAGGGTCATCCTCCAAATCCACAGCAGGGTATTTGAGACTGTCTGAATCACCAAACCTGTCTGCCCACATAAATTGATTCCCTCCCTTTAGAGTCACTTATAATTGCTTTACATGTCACAGGTGTTTAGAGTCTTTAGACTAATGTCATAAGGCTTTTGCTCCTCTTATTTATATCCTCTGTGTATTTTCTTTTCTTCTCACTCCCATTTTTCTATTTCTTTCTGGTCAAGAGTTTCATTGTGAGCTATAGCAGCATCAAATTCTCAGGCTCCTTAACCATGACAACCTAAATGTAAATAAATAATTATAACGGGCAAACATGCTATGCAAGGAATCAAAATTATCAGAATTAATTCTCTCTGGATGCACCAATATCCCTGAAAATGACAATCATGGATTGTTGATGTGCCATTATACTGGTTCATTCCTTGGCCTGTGTCTTGTAATTTATGATGTGTTAAATCTGCAAGGATTCCATCTGTTGCAAACTTGAATGAATGAACAGGCACCAAAAATTCTTGTTGCAGGGGTTCCACACATAGATACATACCAATACTCCAGTTCATAACATCACATGTTGAAAAAGAAAAAAAAAAGGATAAATAACAAAAAGGATAAATAACAAAAGGTTGAAATCTTACCTTCCCCAATAATCCCAGCAAGGTTGGTAGGTCTCATGAATGGGAGTATTTGAAAATGAGCATGAATAGCAGTCAGACCCAGTTCCATTTGTGAGATATAGATTTGCATAAGTTACATCTCCAATCATCAGAACCAGATTTGGTTTGTTACTTCTCAGATGATCAATTGTGGAAGTCGTGTTGTATGTAAGACCGAGATCTCCAACCACAGCTATTCGTGCAGGGTAGCTTCGAGGACCTGACACTGGCATGGTCCTGAATGAAAGAATGTTACTCATGGCTGGTATAGTGGGATCTCCACATCGATAATAATATTTTGTGTCAGGTTTCAGCCCTACAGAGAAGAAAAAATGGCGTAGATGAATTAATTATAAAAAGATCAAGGAGATAAACAGAAAAGTAAGAAAGGAAGTTTTCTGTTATAATTGATAAACATTTTATCTCTTTTCAATAATTCCTTTATTCAGGAGAAGGGATTCAAATTTCAAACTAGACATGATAGACAAAGCCTAGTACATATGTTCAGATGCCAACACTTAGGCTACAGTGATGTTAGTTGGCATTAAAAGACTCCCCTTGTCAAAACAACAGGAGCAAAACCACTAGCCAGAACAACATCATGACATAAAAACCAGAAATAGCTTATTGATTGATTTTTTTTCCATCAAGTTAAAGTCCCCTGTTTGAAAGTAGAAATCCACAACTGTATAAGAATAAACTGCAAACCATATTCAACAAAAATGTTAATAGCTTGAAATTTTTCCAGAAACAATTTAGTTGATGTGTCCTTTTTTGGAAAATCAGGCACAGTTATGTAGAATTATTAGAAATCCACGAAAAAGTAAACCAACAAAACACATAGGGCCCAGTTGTTTGTTTAAGTAGTATTGAATCCCAAGAATCCCAACGAATTCCTTCCAATGGGCTTAAAGATAAATATCAGCAAACTGCCATCAAATAGTCTCCCCCTGATAGGAAATGATATACATATCCATCATCTTAGTAAATTAAATCCTACCATAGTGATTATCCCAATTCCCATTTACTTCACCACCTTTGACCCTTCACTCCTTGCCTCTTTAATATTCCTTCAATTAGACCAGATTTACTATGAATTACAGGGAACTCAGTATGAAGTGGGCAAGTGAGCATACCCGTCAGACGAACGTGATGGATGATTCTAGAGGTGTAGTTCTTGAGGCCTTCAAATGGATAAAGCTGATTATAAATAAGTGAATAACCAGTGGCTTAATGGATCAGTGGATATCTGATCATTCCATAACGAACAATGCTCGCCACACTTTTCGGGTTCAGAGGCTTTATGTCATCTCCAATTTTTTCTTTAAATCCTCTTTGATCTTCATATCGAACTCCATTTTCTCAATCTTTGCATTTGTCTGAGCAATTTTCTTTTCTAACCTGCAGATCAGTGGATAATTAAACTCATAAAATTGCCAAAAGGATAAACCTGATAAAATTGCCAAGTCTGGCAAGTTTTCTAAAATTACTTTGGATGAGTGATCCTCAATTTTGTTATGCTTTTTTCATGATGGTTCCAAATTAAGCCCATGAAACAGGGACTACTGAGTTTCATTTGCAAGCCACCATTTGGATGAGTCATGAGTTATGAGTGTGACAAATGGGTTCAGTTGTACTTGGAGGGAAACACAATATTTATGGTTTAGAACATAGAAAACTGAATTTTGAAATAGAGTAATGAGGAGAATAAACATCAGTCCATATCAAGAAATGAATACAATGAGCAGTCTCATTTAGTTGTAATTGCAAAACAAAATGTGTATTCTCATCAACCCAGGATTCTGGGGCTACTAAGTTTGAAAATTAGCCTTGTCAGCACGACTAGACATTACTTTGTGGCTCTTCTTTAGTGGAAAATTTTCTAAGCAGGGGGTTGATCTAGATCTTCCTTTCATGGGCCTGTTGCTATATTGGTTGATCTTTCTTTTAATCTTGTTACCTACACAGAGCTCTTATAGCGAATAGACTCTGGATCCTTGTTTTGTGTTTTGTTCGAAGAGAAACACCTTATATTTTATTTTTATTTTTTTTAGAATAAAAACTCTAACTCTATGCATAAAGATTGAATTAGAATACCTCTTCATTTGGATAGAATACAGGAGCTTCATCAATTATGGGCCGGCATGCTGCTTCTGGACACCATCGAGCAGACACCTGTTTCACAAGTTTCAACATTCAAAACTGTATGCAAATCAGATGGACAGATAGAATGCCAGTGAAAGTTCATTTCTACAACAGTGTACCTTTTGGCATCTAGAACTGCCTTGCTGAAATTTTCTTGAAGAAATTTCCTGTGTAATAATAATATCAGGACTCATTTGATGAGCCTAAAAAACAATAGTAGCATCAAGTGGTAGTTGAGAAACAGCTGAGCACAATCTGTTCAGGGTTTTAGTCCGTCACCAATGTTAGTTTTTGAAGCACATCTTCTTTCCAATTTATTTTTTTTACTGATTGCCTCACTGGCAGGGGATTGGAACTCCAACTGTGAGAGTGGGAGATCGACCCCAGGTTGCCTCCTTTATAGTGGTATGCCCATGCCACTGAGTTGTCAGTGCAATGGTTTCTGAAGCACATCTTTGAGCTTTGCACATTTTAGAAGCCATCTTATTTCCATGGTTGTAAAATGGCAATTGCAGTTTTTAGAGAAATAATTAGGATATGGTTTCAAAGCCAAAGTTGGAACAAACTCAATACTTTGAGGTGCCCTATTAACAAGACATGAATGAGTCCTGTTTCAAGGGAACCATGTAGCAAACTTATAAAAGGATTCAAGCCACCCATAAGGCAGGCCCTATGATATAAATGCCCTGGCCTAAACATTAGACTACACCACTATCAATTTGGCCATGCATGCACAAAAGAATTCGTTATAACACAAGGAGGATAACAGTCCACAGTCCACACTACAACTAGAAGTGCAGATCGGTCTGTTCTTGGGTCAGGGCATCCATCAGTAAAAGCTCACCTGATGAGCAGATCAAATCTCACATACATATACCACGTTGGAAAATGGAAGCTACAGCTCCCACAAATGTTAGGAGTCCCATTCACATTTCTTACAGCTGACCACAACATGCAACAATTACCCATTCCTACATGTTACATAATTAATATCCGAGGCAAAGCTAGATCAGGAAAACAAGTAGTGTACCACATTCCTACAAGTTTACTTATCATATATGAAGTCCTCAAAGTCACCCATACCTGCAGGATTTGGAGTCTAAGCTCCAAAACCATAACACAGAACAGGCCTCAGTTTGCATTTATATATTTTTTTAAAGCAAATTAAATGCTATAACCAATCATATAACTGATAATAGAGAAAACTAGGGAGATACCAGATTTCTTATTTCTTAAAACAGTCAAAAACTGACAACAAGAGAAAACTCCCAGTCAGATCACCCACTTTGGTTCCTTATGAGCAAAGATCTATTTGAAAGCACAAACTATGAACATAGAATACCTAGCCCATCAGACTCACCCAACCGGAAAAAAAAATATTACTTCCGATAAATGTTAAATTTTCACATTTGAACAAAACCTTATATGCTTTACGTTTCTAATAGGAATGATGCCTGGCAGCACTGTATCAAAACAAAGATGAAAAAACAAAACAAAAATGAAAGGGGTGCATATTCTACAAAGAAATAAAAGGAAAAATAAGCAAAACCATCACCACAAAACAGAAGAAATCTTTATGGATTTTGAAGATTAGGAAACAGAGTAAAATATGCAATCAAATCTAACCTCTCCATCATAAATTCGTTTGCCCATGAAAGCTCATCCATAAGCAAAAAAATCCCACCATGCCTTAAGCAGCTATTTTGATAATCCTAGTATAATAAATCGCAGAGAACCAACAAAACATTAACTGATCTACTAAAATCAGAACATCCCAAGTTGAAATATTAAAATATCCCAATTCATAAAAGATCCAATTTCAACTGCAACAGAAATATGATGGCCATGGGGAAAAACCAAAAAAGGAATCAATCAAATCATGAAAACACAAAAAAAAAAAAAAAAGAAGAAGAAGAACAATCAACTGATTTACCAAATATCAGAGAGAGAGAGAGAGAGTGAGAGAGACAGAGAGAATGAGCGAGAGAGCGCAGAGATCGAGCCAGGGAGAGAGATAAATAGCAGAGAGAACAGAGAGAGCGAGACCGAGAGTGAGAGAAGCGCAGATCGAGAGAGAGAAAAGAGGGAGAGGGAAAGAGATAAAAGAGGGCTATTGGGCGAGAGGGGAAAATAAGATTTTTACCGATGCTTTTTTTTCGTCGGTAAAAATTAATAAAATTTTATTAATAAAAAGTAAGTTAAAAATTAACAACTTTTACCGACGTTTTATGCTAAACGTCAGTAAAACACTTACCGACGCTAATTTTCATCGGTAAATTAACTTTTTTCATCAGTAAAAATTAATAAATTTTTATTAATAAAAAATAAGTTAAAAATTACCAACTTTTACCGACGTTTTATGCTAAACGTCGGTAAAACACTTACCGACGCTAATTTTCGTCGGTAAAACATTAATTTCGTCGGTAAAATAAAAACATAAATAAAAAATAAATTCCTTTTACCGACGTTTTAGTTTTCGTGGGCAAATAGAAAAATAAAAATAAATAAAAAATAAAAAGACTTTTACCAACGTTTTTTTTCGTCGGCAAAATAAAATAGAAAAATAAATAAAAAATGTAAAGACTTTTACCGACGTTTTTTTTTCGTCGGCAAAAGGAAAATAGAAAAATAAATAAAAAATGTAAAGACTTTTACCGACGTTTTTTACGTCGGTAAAATAAAATAGAAAAATAAATAAAAAATAAAAAGACTTTTACCGACGTGTTTTGTCGTCGGTAAAACAAATAAAACGTCGCTAAAAGTCATTTTACTGACGTTTTCTAATTCGTCGGTAATAATCCCTCATTCTCACTCGCCTATTTTCCGGATTGAACTTTGCCGACGTTTTTAAGGAAAACGTCGATAAAAGTAATACTTTTACCGACGTTTATGTATAACCGTCGGTAAAAGTAGGACTTTTTTTTTTGAAATGGTAACTTGTATTAAAAGGAAAAAGAGAAATACAAAAGAGCTTTACAGTATAAAAGAGTTATACTGAGAAGCGGCCAGGAGAAACCCCCAAAAAACAGCCACCTCCCAAGAGGGGGGGAAGCAGAGACAAAGAGGAGGAAAAGGGAAACAGATCAAACCGAGGTGACTTCCCTCCAATTGTACATAATAGCATCGCTAGATAAGCCTCGAAACTCTGGAAGATTGGAGGTCCACGAGGCAACGCAGAATTTCATTTTAAGAATTAATTCTTCTTGGGAGGAAGCTATCCCTTCAAAACATCTCCTATTTCTCTCTTTCCAAATCGTCCAAATGCAAGCCAAAAAAGAAATGCGCCACATGATCTTCCCTTTGGAAGTAGTAATCGGGTTAGCCCACTGAAGGAACAAATCAGGTAAGGATTGCGGCATGACCCAACTGCAGTTAAACTCCTCCAGGATGGCTGTCCAGAGGCCTTTCGTCTGCTTGCAATGTAGCAGAAGATGATCAACCGTTTCCTCGTCCGCTAGGCAGAGGGGGCAAGCATTGACAAGGATAATATGTCTGTGGCGAAGATTGTCCATTGTTAAGATCTTTTTTTGGAGAGCAATCCAAGTAAAAGCAATGACTCTAGGAGGGGCCTTAATCTTCCATAAACGATGCCAGCTTTGGGAAGCCAAAGAAGTGTTCGATAAGGCGGAGAAGAAAGAGGAGACCGAAAAAGAGCCATCACTAGTATGTGTCCAGATCCTGCTGTCTTGCCTTTCTCTAGAGCCATCTATGCCATTGAGAATCTCAAGAAGATTTAAGAAATTAGCTTCTTTTTCCTCGGAAAGATTCCTTCTAAAAATAGGCCACCACAATTGATTATAATTGCTTGTGTCAAGGTAGTCACTAATCTTGGCATTCCGGTTTCTGACACATCTGTAGAGATTAGGGAACTGAAGCGCTAAAGGGATTTCACCAGCCCAAACATCATGCCAGAAGAAGATTTTCTCACCATTGCCAACGCGGTAGCGGATAGATTGGGTAAAAGAAGCCTTGGAACTGTATATCCCTTTCCAGAATTTCGAACTTCCTCTTGAAGGAGGAAAGGTTTCCCAACCATTTCTTCTCACTTTGTATTTCGCTACCAGGATGCTTTTCCAAAGGCCTTATGAATCACCTCCAAGTCTCCAAAGCCATTTACCCAACAGAGCTTGGTTCATCTTCCTTAAAGGTCTTATTCCAAGGCCACCCAAGCCTTTGGGGGAGCAAACCGTTGTCCAATTCACTAGGTGAAATTTTTTGGAGTCCTCGCGGCCTTGCCAAAGAAAATCTCTTTGAAGCTTCTCGATGCGGTCAATGATTGCAGCCGGGCACTTAAGGATGGACATGAAGTAGATAGGAAGGTTGGCAAGAGCAGATTGAATCAAAACTATTCTACCTCCCAGGGATAAATACTTTGCTTTCCAAGAAGATAACTTTTTCTCGATCCTTTCAATCACTGGGTTCCAAACAGAGTTAGGCACTTTGTCCAAGCATAGGGGAAGACCGAGGTAGGAGGATGGGAAGGAGTCAACTTTGCACCCCAATATGGTAGCATAGTGACGGAGGGATAAGTCTTCGGTAGATACTCCGAGGATGGAGCTTTTTGAGAAGTTTATCCTGAGACCCGAAACAGCTTCAAAACATCTGAGAATTGCAACCAAATTTTTTATTTGGTCTTCATCAGCATCACAAAAAAGGAGAGTATCATCTGCATATTGGAGGTGGGAGACAGGAGGAGCATTGTGAGAAGGCTTGAAACCGTGGATCAAGTTGCATGCTTCTGCTTTGGACAGCATCTCACTAAGGGCTTCTCCAATAATGACAAATAGGAAGGCAGACAAGGGATCCCCCTGTCGTAAGCCCCTCTCAGCTGGAAAGAAACCTTTCGGGGAACCATTGATTAAGATGGAGAAGGTGGCAGACGAAATGCATTCTTTGATCCAGGTCCTCCATTTTAAGCGAAAGCCCATTCTGCGCATCAAGTAAAGGAGGAAGTCCCAGTCCACCATGTCAAAGGCCTTTTCCAAGTCGAGTTTGCAAATAATTCCGGGAAGTTTATCCTTGTATCTGGAATGGATGCATTCATTGGCAACAAGAACCCCAACTAAGATCTGTCTACCTTGAACAAAGGCACCTTGAGAGAGGGAGATGATGGAAGGGAGAATCTTTTGGAGTCTAGAAGCAAGCACTTTAGCTAAGATTTTGTAAATGCTGCCTAAAAGACTAATTGGCCTGAAGTCCTTTATACTGTCAGCCCCTGTCTTCTTTGGGATAAGGGCAATGAAAGAGGCACCGATCGATTTGGAAAGCCTTCCTCTGGAGTGAAATTCCTTCATAAAGGCCATAATGTCAACCCGAAGGAGGTCCCAGAATCTGTGGAAGAATGAAATTGGAAAGCCGTCTGGGCCTGGAGCTTTGTCACTAGCTAGATTAAAAACCGCCGCTTTGACTTCTTCCTCATGGAACTCATCTTCCAACCAATTCGCATTCTCATCACTGATGGAGGGGAAGTGGAGATTGTCTAAGGAAGGCTTGCAAGTGCCATCCTTTTTATACAAGTTTTGAAAGAAACTGAGAATGTGGCTAGATATCCCATCCCTGTCCTCTAATCTGTTGCCATTGGAGTCTATCAAGTAATTAATCTTATTTCCCCTCATTCTGATCGTGGCCAAACTGTGGAAAAATTTGGTATTCTTGTCCCCTTCCTTAAGCCAGCGGTATCTAGATCTCTGTTTCCACTTAATCTCTTCTTCGCGAACTTTACGCTCATAAAGATTTTTTAGATTCAATCTCATAGCGATATCCGCTTCAGAAAGCCCATGGGATTCTTCCTTAGAGTCAATGGATTGTAGTTCTTTTAAAAGAGTGGCCTTAATAGCTTCAACAGACACAAAATTGGTTGTCCTCCAATCTTTGATGCTTAACTTCAACTGCTTTAGCTTCTTGGAGAATCTGAAACCTGCCCAACCAATGACATCGTAGCTGTTCCACCATTCCTTAATAAGGGCAATGAAGTTTTTGTCTTCCAACCACATTGTCTCTAGGCGAAAGGGAGAGGGTCCCCATTTAAGGCATTTGCAATCAAGAAGGACGGGACAGTGATAAGAAATTGGCTTTGGAAGGGCGATTTGGCAAACTTCAGGATACAGATCAATCCAATCCTCGGTGACCAGAAATCTGTCTAGACGCGACATAGTTGGAGGGTTTTGGTGATTAGACCAGTGAAATTAGCCCCCCCTAAGTGAAGATCAACTAGGTAGTGGGAGTTGATCCAATCTGAGAAGGAATTCATGTCAGCTGAAATTCTACCAACCCCTGATTTGTCTGAAGGGAATCTAGTGATGTTTCAGTCACCACCAATGCACCAAGGACCAACCCATCTGTTACGAATGGAGTCAAGCTCGCACCAAAAACTGCCACGAAGTCTACGGTCAGTAGGGCCATAAACAGAGGAGACGATCCAAGAAGATCCATTAGCCAAATCTTCAATCACTGCTGAGACAGAGAAGATACCAATGAAGTGATCTTTCATAATATACTGCCGACTATTCCAGCATAGAAGAATGCCTCCAGAGGTTCCAACTGCGTCAAGGGAGATCCACCGACAATTGCTATTTCCCCAAAGGTCCCTAATAACTGATTGAGACATTGAACTGAGCTTTGTTTCTTGGAGGAGCAGAAGGTCTGCTCGGTAAGTGCGAATTACCTCTTTTATCACTGCCCGCTTCACAGAATTCCCTAATCCCCGAACATTCCAGGATATTGCCTTCATTGACAACACTGGCTGGAATCACTGACTCTGTGAACAGGAGGACGGCTGTCATAGTTAATGGAGCACGATAGATTTTGGAGTTCTCTGCTTCCTTTTCTTTTTGACTTCTTTTTATAGGTGACGGGTTTCCTGAGGGCGGCATCTCTATCCTTTGCAAAGGCAATTAGGCTGTCCCATCCTCGATTGCTGTTGTCTACTGTGATGCCAATTTCCTCACCAGTCACCACAGGCTCTAATTTTTTGAGATAACCACGAACTTGGAGATTCTTGCAGGAAGCTTCGATCTACGCGCAGAGAACTGATGGAGTTGGTCTTCTTTGAGATGCTGAGGTCTTCATCAGAATTCTGCCGAGAGGGAGAAATGGCAGAATCTTTGTAGGCAGAGAGAACGGTTGCCGGCACTGTGCAAGGAGAGGAGGGGAGAGAAGGGTAAATAGCAGAACCTGATTTGGAAGAGTCAAAGTCCGAAACGTAGGAGCAAGCGATCAAACGAAGAGATTCTGGATTGAGATTCTTAGATTGACTTAGATTGAGATTCTTAGATTTAGATTGACATTTTAGTGGTATTCGTCTTAGATTGAGATTCTGGATCTTGTATGATTTTGTTCGTATGGGTTTGGTATTTTATTTCAAATGAAGATGGTTTAACCAGTCTATGAGTTTCCACACTTGATTCTAAGTCATTTGATTCAAACCTGACTGGTTCGTGTGTTTCAGATCTTATGACATCAAAATCTTTAATTAATTCATCCACTCGATCCATTTGATGGTTGAGTATCTTCATCGTCGTCGTGAATTCAGACTCTTCATGTGGGTCATTAAGTTGTACTGTCTCGTCTGTCTTCGAATGAATCGTTACATCTTTTATTTATTGTGTTGAATGATCTTCATTTAGTCGTGTTTGGGGTAGCATTTGTGATGTTGGTATTTTTGATCGAATGATTGTTTGTGATTGATCCAGTTCGTTCATTTGATGCGTAGTGATCTGGGTTTTACCGCCCCAAGGTGTTTCATGTTGTTCGTAATCTTCATTAAGCATATCATAAAATTCTTCAGGAGACATGTCTTTAAAGATGGGGTCGTAAATCTCATCGGAAGATTCAAAAGTTTGGTCATTTGGTGGATCATAGGTTACTTCAGGGGCTAAAGTTGTCAAATATGGAGGATCATAGGTCCAATCCTTGAGAACATGATCTATTGGGGGATTAATTATGGTATATGGCGTGTCTATGGTTTCTTCGTTTTCGAGTTGATGGAAGGGAGCAAAATATGTTCTAAGAATTCGTATCCCCTCTTCTACCTCGTAACCTTTCCATAATGTTGGGATCTTGATCTTTTCGGTCATAAGTCATCTTAGAGTTTCTGAGATTAATCCAAGTTCCCATTCTAGATATTCACCACCTATAAATTGTTCTCCTAGGGGCTTCCCTGTGTTTGCATATGGATCATTCTTTGGAGTGATACTTTTAAACCAGTCTAGGTTGGGCAACTCTAGCTCACTTATGTCCACCATCCTAGCAAACTCTTCCTGGATCTGTTTTCGAGATACTTTGGTTTTGCGTGGTAAAAATGGATTTTGTGTTCTAGCATCTGTGGTTGAGTTTCTGTCGTGGTTATGATTGGATGTTTGACTAAGTTGGTCGGTTGGAGCGTGAGTGGATTGTTGATTTATGATCATTGGAGATTGGGTTGGTGGATGGATTGAGTTGGATGGCATGGTTGGGTGTGGCTGGAATGGGTCAACGATCATGGTAGGTGATGTTGTTTGGTTGAATGGTGAGGGTTGGGTGGGATGATGGCTTTCATTGGATGGCGTGGATTGGAATGGTTGATAGGTCGGATAAGGATGCATGGTCATGGAAGGTTGGATAGGTTGGTTGAATTGATGAGGTTGGATGGTTTGGATTGGTGAAGGGATTTGATTGGATGGGATGGTTGGAATGGATTGGTAGGTTTGATTGGATCGGAGGGTTTTGATTGGTGAGTGAGTTTGATTGGGTGAGATGGTTGAGATGGATTGGTTCGTTTGATTAGATGAAGGAGTTTGATTGGATGGGATGGTTCGAAAGGGTTGGTAGTCTTGATCAGGATGGATGAGGATTTGATTCGTCGTTATATACTGGGTATTTTGGATGTAGATTCGTTGATTATTAAGGTTTAAATTTTGATTTACGTCATGATTAATGTTTTGATTGTTTAAATTTGTGTGCATTGTGTTTTGATTTGGTTGAGTGTAATATTGTCGAGTTGGTTGGGAAGTAGTTTGACATGATTGAGGATTATGGATTGGGCCATGGTTTGGTCTGGTGTGCTCATAAGAGGTGTGATTGTTTAAGTCTTCGTTTGCGTAAAAGTGTCGTCTAGATCTAAGGGGAGAAGGTTCAGTTATTATAGTTTGGTTGGAAAGGTATTGATAATTTTGTGTTTCCTTATGGTAGTGTTGGTTTATATTCGTGTATGAGTTGTTTAAGTTCTGAAAATCTTGAGTCGTGTGGTTTGTGTAAGATTGGTAATTTGAGTCGAGCATGTATGATGTTTGGGATGCAATTGTTCGATATGGATTTTGATAGGCCATCTTATATTTGATTTCCAAAGCAATTATCAAACAATGTCATGTAACACCAAGAGAAATTTTTTGTACAAAATAGAAGGGAGGGAAGAGGAGAGAAAGTTTTATTTTTTTATTTTTATTTTTTTAGTGATGAAAGGGGAAAGTTTTAATGATGGTTTTTTATTTTGTTATAATTAGGGAAGGCTTCAGTAGGCGGTATATTCAGACCTCAGGTTTAAATTTTCAGACTACACTCATAATAGCCCTAAACTGAATGGGACACGGACATTTGATCATTGATCGAATGTTCGTGTCCTAGAATAAAACTCCAGAAAGACCCAAATAAGTGACAAGAAAACAAAAGAGGTCCCATCACGATCGCCAGGCTGTCGGATGTGAATTTTGATCCCCCAGGGGAGGGGAATCGCCATTCATCTATATGTGCTATTTAAATTTTACATCGAAAATGAGGATTCCGACTACCCTCAAAATCGACGGATCACGATCGCCAGCTACGGTAACGGCCGTAACACCGTTCTTCGACAAAAGCCGAAAAAAATGGGAGAAAATAAATGGGTGGGTTCTTCTCTCGTCTAATGTGCTGCCGGCAACACACGACGGTTTTCCTGTCACATTAATTTGGGTCTCTTTGGGTCTCTTTAATATTGGGTCAATTCAGGGTTATGAGTAAAAGTCCAAATAAGGTTAATCCTCACATAGCATAATCATGGTGTATCCAAGTAAAATGAAATAATTAAAATAAGGAAAATAAAAAGGGGGGGAGGTGCCAAATATTTAAGAAGAGGATCGGCCTCGTTCCCGGGTACCCCCTTCTAATCCCTTGGCAAAATAGGGTTTAAAGGCTGACTTTTCAAATCAAGATGATGATGCAAATGAGACTTTGACTTGTGATTTCTGTGTTTTTCGTGTGCGATACACGAGTGATAAAGTAAAAAGCCGATGGGCTGTAATTGATTAAAGGTGGCCGATGGCCCGATGTTTGTTTTAGAGGTGGCCGATGGGCCGAAATAAAAAAAAATGCAAAGTGTGTGAAATCACTCATCTCATCTAATTATTCTCATTTATTCAATTTTTGAAATCAGTTCTTTGTTCCCTTTTATCATTAAGTTCGATTAAATATCTGGCACCTGAGGTGGAGGAAGAAATAAAGGAAAAATCTTTTTGGGTTCATTTTGCTGGTTTTATAGTTTTTATGGATTTTTGATATTGGGGCAAGAAGGGCCTACCTAGGGAATTTTACTTGGATTTACGTGATTAATGCTTTATTACTGATCATCGGATTAACCCTGACCTAAGGTCCTAGACCGCCCACATCAGCTCTCCCGTCCCCTAACGGAACAGGAAAAGTGATGGAGCGAAGCCTAATGCTCTAAGCTACCTAATGGAGGAATACGATTTATTCCTAGGATGCTAATAGCCTAAACTTGACAGTTCTGCCTAAGGAATTTGGTTATGATCTTAATTGATTCAGTTTGTTTTAAGTTATGAGTTGATTAAGAGTGATTTAGGGATGTTTTAAAGTTCTGATTAATATGTTTTTAAATATATCAAGACTCTGTTTTAGTTGTTTAAGGTTCTGGAATTTCAGGTTTTGTCCCAAATGATGGAAAGATGTCAGAATCGGTGAACAGGGTTGGCGGAGGACTTGGGCGCCCAGGCAGTGGCGCCCAAGTGGCTGTTTCTTGATGATTTGGCTTGTGGCAGTGGTGTCGTTGTTATCTTTAGAATCCCGGGGATTCTTACTTGTTGAATTCTAATGTTCCAAATTGTTTTAGTTCTCTGGTGTTCAAATGTCAAAATTAGTCGGGTCCGGATTTGCAAACAAAACCAAGAATTCGCGTTTTAGTGCAAACGAAAGGATAGGCGCCAAGGGGGTGGCGCCCAAGTGATGCCTTGTGATTTTCAGGTATTCCAGATGGGACTAAGTTTTCGGTTTTTTTAGGATCTAGGGATTAGGTTGGGTTCTGGTTTTAGTTAATTTAAGTTATAAGGTGTTTAGTTATTTTGTTTTTGGCCGAGGTAGTAGGTCGGGGTGAAAGTGTAAGATAGGCGCCACAGGGGTGGTGCCTAGGTGGTTGTTTGTTGGTTCGTAAGGGTTTTGGGTGCTAAGTCTGAATCGATTAAAGTCTTAAGTATTTTAAGTAAAAAGTGTTTTAATATGTGGACTGGGATTGGTTTGAATGTTAATTAATTAGGCTAAGTTGTTGGTCGGGGTTCTTATGAAAACAGGTAGGCTGGGCGCCCAGGGTATGGTGCCCAGGTGGAAATGGAGGATGGGCGCCCAGGGGGTGGCGCCCAAGTGGATTGTTCTGTAGTTCGGGTTGGTCTCGTATTTTTAGGTGAATTTAAGTCCGAATTGGTTAAGGTTTCAAGTCTGTTGAATTGACAGTGCTTTAATGTATTAATTCGGGTCTAATTAGTTAAGTCTTAATTTCGATTGATGGTCTCCAAGGGAATGGGGTAGGATAGGCGCCACAGGGGTGGTGCCTAAGCGGATTGATAGGCTGGGCGCCCACAGGGTGGCGCCCAGGTGTCTGGTTTTTGGTTTCGTGTTGGTCTTGTGCTTCTAAGTTGATCCGAGTTCGAATTGATTCGGGTTTCAGGTTTCTTAAGTTTAAAAGTGTTTTATTATGTTAATTAGGATTAAGTTTGGGTTGTGATTAATTAAAAGTTTTAATCAAGGGTTCCTTAGTGATGGGATAGGATGGGCGCCAAGAGGGTGGTGCCCAGGTGTCTCAGAAGGATGGGCGCCCAGGGAGTGGCGCCCAAGTGGACTGTTTTAGGTTTTGCGTTTTCGAGTTAATTAGAGGTTGAGTTTATTCGGGTTTTAGTTGTTTCAGGTTAAAAATGTTTTATTGTGTTGATTCGGATTAGTTTGAGGTTTTAATTAATTGGCTTAAGTTTTAACCGGGGTGTCTTAGAGAACGAAGAGGTTGGGCGCCCAGGGGGTGGCGCCCAAGTGGCTGTGGAAGGATGAGCGCCCAGGGGGTGGCGCCCAGGTGACTGTTTCTTGGTTTGAGGTGTTTTATGTTCTTAGTTGCTTTTAATCCGAATTAATTAGGCTTTTAAAGGGATTAAAGGTATTCTTAATGATTTGATGGTTCTGAAATTATGATGTTCTAATTAATCTTAGGGTTTATCCTACTTAGGCGCTAAGTTCGATAACCTAGACTATCTAACTATTATTTTTGGGTTTTTCTGGATATCTTTTAATTTGTTTTTGGTTTCCTCTCTAATTTACTAAAGAGTAAGGAAAGAGAAGAAGTGATTTTATGTTTTATGATTTTTTTTAGGTTTTTTGTTTTGATTCTACGATTCAAATGATATGTTGCGAAGTGTGACAAAATGGTAATTCGGAGTTCAGAACATATCAAACAGCCAAACATATCATTATGAAACAGTTTCTAAGTAAACTAAATGCGGAAGATCGGAAGTTATGCACGAAGGTGGAAAAAATCCACTTGGGCGCCCAGGGGGTGGCGCCTATCCTGCTCAGTCAGGGTTTTCAATGGATCACAATGAATGCACCGAAAATCTTAATATTTCCAACACAATTTCCGATATTCAGCGACTGATGCGAATTCCTAATGCAAACTATTAATGATGCAGCTAGCAAATCTACGAGAAAACGATGCAACGGGCGAAGGTTTAGAACCCGAACCCAGTCTTAGAAGGGTAGGCGCCAAGGGGGTGGCGCCCAGCCTGTCCAGGAGAGGACAGGCGCCCAGGGGGTGGCGCCTGGCCTTTCTGCCAAGGGCTTTTCGCGATCTCTTTGATATAAACGATAATAATGATACTATTAATGCGAGATCTAACCTAGTTATGCAATTAGGATTACGAAATCAACGCAGATCTACTATATTAGAATGAACCTAAACATGTTTCTAGTATGATGAGATGCTAATATCAATTTTAACACAAGCTAATGTAGATCTATGATGCTTAAATGATCCTAAACATGTTTCTAAGCATTTATGCCAATAGAATGCAGTAAAAGAAAGGGAAGATCTATGAATACCGGTATATGACGCGTTTCTCAAGTTCCTAGAATGAAGCTTTCGCGAAGTCCCATAGCCCCAGTTGAAGATATGAAAGCCTTTTCCTCTACCTCTTCTTCTTCTTCTATAGATCTGAAACTCTTTCTCTAATGGTGGCTACCTTTCTTCTTCTTCCTTATTCTCTATTTTCTCTCTTTTTCTTTTGGGTACCTCCCCTTGCAAATGGGGTTAAGAGGCATTATATAGGCTTTGGGACGAGTTTAGGAGGGCTAGGGCTTCATTAATTCGTGCTTCTAGAAGGTCTCACGCATCCCAAGGCGGCTTAAGTTGTTTTAGGGTGAATTAGGGTTTGAGAGAGGGTGGGCGCCCATGGGGTGGCGCCCGCATGGTCTTCGCAGTCTGGGCGCCCACAGGGTGGCGCCCAAGTGGAACTCAGGGCTGGGCGCCACATGGGTGGTGCCTAGGTGGTTCGGTTCGTTTTTGGAGTTCGGTCCCTGCGTTGGATGGCCCAGGTCTGTTTTCAGCCCAACTAATGGAATTTGGAGGGTGGGCGCCCACCATGAGGTGCCTAGGTGGCCCTGGGCAGTATGGGCGCCCAACATGGGGCGCCTATGTGGTTTATAGTAGGGTGGGCGCCACATGGGTGGCGCCTAAGTGGTTTTGACCTCTTCTTGGGACAAACTTCAGAAGCTCATAACTTTTGACCCGCTTATCGGATTTGGACGCTCTATATATCGTCGGAAAGCTCTCGGAGTCAAGAATCCAATGGTCTAAATGTCCTGATGATTAGGTGCTTGAAAAAAAGGGGAACCTATGGACCAATGGAACCAGCTCCGTAACTTAGGCTAATCGGGTGACGTTAGGGCAAATTAGGGTTTGATAAGTGTGGGCGCCCAGCCTAGGGCGCCTATGTGATTCTGGGAGCTGTGGGCGCCCAGCCCAGGTCGCCTATGTGGTTTTCAATAGGTGGGGTGCCACTTGGGTGGTGCCTAAACCGATTTCGTCACTTCTTAACTTCGGAAGTTCATAACTTTCGACCCGTTGGTCGGATTTGGATGTTCTATATATGGTCGGAAAGCTCTTGGAACGTAGAATCTATTGGTTCATATGTAATAGTGATCGGACGTTGGAAAGAAGAAGGGATATTTGGATCAACGATTCTAACCTCCTGATTTGTATTAGTCATATGATACTTAGGCAAGTTAAGTGTGATCTTTGTGGGAATTGGCCTAAGCATGTCTTAAGTGGTCCGAAAAAGGTTCGAGTAGTGTCAGTGCCTGGCCCTTACGTGAATAATGGGTTTGACTTGGGATCTCGACGCGATTTGGCTTTTCTCTCACGAATTCCTGGAAATCGTCGAACTAAGTCTAAAATTATCAACAAACATCTTCATTGTCATTAATTAATCTGAATTATGTCATTAACCATTCAATTATGGGTGAAATGGGGGCATCGTTATATATGATAAGTGTTTAAGGCTATCATAGGGGGCCAAAATGAGGTGTCTACAGAAGCGATTCAGTGCAGCCGCCATGCCAGTGAGCTTCTGGACTTCCTTTGCAGTGGTGGGACTTTGCACTCTGAGAATGGCTGAGATCTGATCTGGATTCGCCTCGATCCCCCTGCGCGTGACCAAGCTTCCAAGGAATTTGCCGGAACCGACACTGAATGCACACTTAGAGGCATTGAGCTTGAGCTTGAACCTCTTTATAGTGTCGAAGACTGGAGCCAGGTCTTCCAAATGGTTATGTGCCTTTTTAGACTTGACGACCATATCGTCAATGTAGACTTCGACGGTCTTGCCGAGCTGAGCCTGGAACATCCTGGTGAAGAGTCGCTGGTAGGTGGCTCCCTCGTTCTTCAACCCAAACGGCATCAACTTGTAACAGTAGGTGCCCCTAGGTGTTATGAAGGCGGTCTTCTCTTCGTCTGACCCAAACATTGGTATCTGATGATAGCCGTGGTATGCGTCAAGGAAGCTCATTCTGTTATGTCCAGCGGTGGCATCGATCATCTGGTCGATCTTTGGGAGATGAAAGCTGTCCTTGGGGCAAGCTTTGATGAGGTCATTAAAGTCGACACACATTCTCCACTTACATGTTTTCTTCTTGACCACCTCCGTGTTGGCTAACCAATCTGGGTACTGGACTTCTCTGATCACTCTGGCTTCTAGCAGCTTGTCCACCTCCTCGATCACGGCCTCTGTCTGCGGCACCCCGGTCCTGCGAGCTCTCTGCATCACCGACTTGTGGCTAGGGTCCATATTCAACTTGTGGCACATGACCTCGGGGTCAATGCCAGGCATCTCTTGGGGCGTCCAAGCGAAGACTTCTTTGTTCCACACCAAAAATTGGGCCAGCTCTGACCTCTCTGGCTCCGCGAGCTGGCTTCCAAGCAGGAAGAACCGTTTCGGATCATTTGGGTCGATCCTGATTTCGGTCAAATCTTCCACGCTCTGTCTCCGGGTCCTGGCCGACCTCGTCCAGTTTTTTCTCTATCTAGACCATAATGATCTGCTTGGGCTCTCGATCCCCGGACACTACGGCCATCAGGCACTTCTTGGCCGTTTGCTGGTCTCCTCGGACTGTAATTATCTCCACCCTACCATTCCAACTTTCCAATAGAAACTTCAGCTTCTGGTGGTGGGTCGAGGGGACTGCTTCCATACTATGGAGCCAAGTCTTGCCCATTATGGCGTTATAAGGCGATGGCGTATCGACCACCAGGAAATCTGTCATCACGGATGCTCCGCCGACTTGGACTCTGAGGGTCACCCTTCCCTTGGGGTACACTGGCTTGGCACTGAAGCCTATGAGGGGGGTTCGGGCCTCCTGCAGGTCCTTCTCCGTCAGGCCCATCCTTTTAAAGCAATCAAAGTAGAGGACCTTGGATGAACTGCCAGGGTCGACGAGGATCCTTTGCACCGTGCAATTCTTTAGTTTCAGAGTGACGATGATTGGGTCGTTGTGGGGGAGCTGAACCCTTCCAAGTCTGCTTCCGAGAACCAGATCTTGGGCCGCTTTCACCGAGCCCTCTTGGGAGCTGAGCAGAGTTCGGTCTTATGCCCGCCCTGCTTGTGATATGCACAGAACCGGCTCTGATCCCGGGAGGATGGGTCTCCTCTCATGGGTTGCGGCCAATTGAAGAACGACTTCGACTTGATCTTGTTCATGATCTTGTGAATGGGCTCCTTGAAGATAGTGTTGACTGCTCTATATGTGTCTACAGACAGCCTAGGCTTCTTGCTTCCTCCCGAGGTGGATGTTGGAGCCTTCGCCGAACTGGCTGGTGTCCAGTGTCTGTCTGACTCCTCCATTCGAAACGATCCCTTGTCCTTCTTCGATGGTTTGCCATCTCGGTCTCTCTGCGCGACCCCGAAGCTTTCCCGAACTTGGATCTGGTTGTCCTCTTGAGCAATGTAGCGGTTGACTATGACCATTAGTGCTGCTATGGAGGACACAAGGTTCCTGGCCAGATCTTTGCGAAGATCACTGTCTGGCAGCAGGGCGTTCTGGAAGGCGAAGATCGTTATTTCGTCTTTGGAATTTTCGATTTGGCTGTAGACTGTCCAGAATCGCTTAGCGAACCGAGTGATGTTCTCCTCTCGTTTCATCTTTAAGGCCATGATATCCGCATCCATTTTTGGCATGACTCTGTAGGCCTGGAACTTCTTTATGAAGGACTGCTGGAGTTGTTGCCAATTCGAGATGGACCCTTCTGGGAGCGCACAGAACCATTTCAAGGGGAGGTCACCCAAACTGGAGGAGAAGACTTGACAGTTCAAGTGGCCCTCATCCCCCCAAACGGACATCCTCTGGGAGAAGTGTCGAAGGTGCGCAGCCGGATCCGAAATCCCGTCATAAGTGACGAACCTCGGGACAGTGAACTTCCTAAGAAGGGGATGATTCCTGATGTCGCGAGAGAATGGGGACGCGCCGAGGTCGGTGGACTCGCATGCATCCCGTTGGTCTCGGGCGAGACCGACCACCTCCAGGTTATGCTGGACTGTCCGCCTAATGCGCTTGTCGAGCCACTCCTGGTTGTCATACCTGACCTCTGGAATATTGGTTTCCGACACCCTCCTCGAATGGCTGCGACTGGTGTTCGAGCCCTCATCACGAGCTCGATCACGTCTCTTTTCGTTCAGATGAGCCCTCAGATCTCTCTCGGGGGGAGCAGCGTGTCTGCTACGAGAAGCACTCCCCTCGTTTTGTCGCGTGACTGTTGCTGCCTGGTCGAGCCTGTCACTCTTTCCAACTGCTGCTGGAGCTAGCGGATCAGAGCATCTTTTTCTTTAATAGTGGCATTTTGTGTTCGAATCTCCTCAAGGGTGGGGCCAAAGTCTTTGTCAGCGTCATCTCCGTCGTTCTCATGATGGTCGGAGAGGACTGGCATGTTCACTACTGGAGACTTACCCCGTGGGGGTCGTACTAGCAGAGGGGCCTGATTCGGCTGAAGACCTTTTGCCAGCCTGCAACTAAGTTCCCTTCTCTGATCTATGAACATCTCAGGTCACTGATCTTAGAACTTCCCTTGGTAGCTAGTTGTAGCTCTTTTCAGCAGTTTCTCTTCTGTTTTTGTTTTTTCTTTTTGTTCACCTCCTGTTCTAGAGATTATATTCTTTGTATTCTTTCTCCTCTTTCTCAATACAATTACCCTTTTATAAAAAAAAAAAAAGCTTGAGAAGAATGTTATGGCTAAGGCCAATAATGGTTGAACGTCTGCGTTTAAGCATGATTCTGGCTGGTCTAACCCATTGAGCTTGTAGGAAATTCAAATCTATTATCACTAAATTCAGGCTTAGGTGGGTCCAGGCTGAACCATAGGTCCATTAATAAACCCACATCGTGAATAATGAAAACTCAAATCAATCTGGACAAGTTGGGTGATCTCGACCGTTGGATATGAACAAGAGAAAAATAAATAAATGAGACCTATGTTGGTAGTTGTGGGCTATATCTAAGTATCAGCATAGATACGCAAACATTGACCACTGAAATGTAAGAATATGACAGAGCTCAAATTTCATACTAATTAGGTGATGATGGCTGGCAACAAGAAGGTTAGATGAAGATAACATATATATATATATATATATATTTGGGATGTGCCCTTGTGAGAGACACTCTCATCTTATTATGAGAGATAGGGTGGGGGCCTCACATCCAAATCCAATGCCAACAACTTAAATGTGAGGGCCCCCACCCCTACCTCTCATAATAAGGTGAGAGATACTCTCACAGGAGCACATCCCATATATATATATATATATATTAGAGGGATATTTCAAAATTGGATGGTCCAATCCACATAGATCAAGCATCTATAATTAGTAGAGTTGGTCAAACCACCTCTTTAGTCTTTTAGGCTGTCCAAACTTCTAATCTCATTTATGAACGTTTGCCAATGAACTTGTGGTTTATGGGTGGGTGGAGTGTATGGGAATATGATATGAGTTATGGCAGTTGTTGTTTGGGGACTTTGAGTCTAACAAGGAATAATACACTGAGAGGAAGAAGAGCATTGGAATATTGAAAAAAATATGGCAAGCATATGATATGCATAAATTATATGCCAGTCAATGTGTGCAATGCGTTTTCATCATCCTTTCTTTTGTATTTGTCAATTTTCTTTAGGACTTTAGAAAGGTTTTGAACGACAATTTTGCTAATTCTAGAATCGTCGGACACTTTTTTTCTCATGTTTTTTCATCATGCCTGATCACACGAGTGACACACATCTGAGTCCCAATTATTACTAACAGTTCATTTGACCATGAATTTCTTTTTATTAATTATTTACCCAGGAGTTATACTATAAGCCTATGAAGACCATGAATTCCTATTGTATTCTATAAAAACGGGCCTTTGTGAAGTCGGTCTAAGCATGGGTGGCGCTACATTAATCTACTAAGATCTGGGAAAATATTAAAAAAAAATTCTTTCATGAATTGAACTTATGAGAAGTTTTTGACCCCACTCAATGCTAGTTAAAGGTCCATCTGTCTACCTAAACAATAAATAAATAAATAAAAATAATAATGGGTCTAATTTTTATTTTTTCAAGAAAATTCTCTTTTTTAGACATTATGTCAATAACTCTTTATTTACCTTAACTTAACCTCTAAATACCTTCTATGTTTATACATCTCTGTTTATTTTTATTTGAGAATTCAATGTTATCTTTATTGGATTGTCGGAAATAGATCATTTGAGAACTTTATATTATATTTGTCGAATTATCGAAAGTAGAAGACAGATGTTGATAAAGGGGAAAACAAATTTATTCAATTTGTGGAAGATAAGTCTTTTGTTGACCACACTGACTCGAATTCCTGGAGCCGCCACTGGGTCTAAGATGAGTATCCTCCGGTATTCATAGCGGATGTACGGTTATCCTTTTTGTGTGGGTTCATCTTATCTTTGTGGGTATAGGTTTCTTGTTCTTTCTCCTTGGATGGTCTAGCTTTTCAGTAACCAAATGATATTTAACTAAGTAAAGATTATAACAAACCTTATAATGACAGTGCATGTACTAAACAACATGCATACGCTCTCCTCCAAGGATGGTCAACCGGATCAGTTGGTGCAATCATATTCGCCTTTACATTGTTGGGTTTATGTATTGTATTCCTAGTTTATTAGATCTGTCAATTGGGCCAGGTTTAGGGTCAAAAGTATTTTGGTCATTGTATCGGGTCTTTCTTAGGAGCTAATAGGGATATTATATATATATATATGACATAATATATAACTTTAGACTCTAAAGCGAGTTAATATGTGAGTTATTGCTCTTTTGCCGTGGGCGTAGGCGGTTTTGCCGAACCACATAAAACTCTCGCCTGTCTCTTGTGTGACATGTTTTTTCAGTCGTAGGTTTCGTGCTTCCGCATGCACGCGCATAACATGCATCGAGCAATATGAAAAGCATCCATCAAAGACGGTGGGATTTTCAGGAAGCACTTGGTCCTTTCGTAGGAAACTATGATCAGTTCTTGTCCTGCAATTTTCTTTTTTGTTGCTCTATAGTTTCTGTAGGGATTCTTGTTGTTGGGGTGGGTGATATGACTGGTGTCCAAATGTCAGGCGTGGCTGTCTGTGCTGGTCTCGGGTAGCAGCTCTTCACCTCGGCTGTAGCTGAGACGCACATCTCGTTTGACGAAGCATATGGCCGAGATGGTGGCCACCAGTGCTGATCTCGGCAAGCGCTCCAGTGCTCGTGTCGTGGCGCATGTAGCCCAAACGGAACACAAGCTGGCATTATTGCTGGCCTTTGCATAACTTGCGCATTAAGAGTTGCCCCATACAGGTACATATACGCTTTTGGGTACACCATGGACATGACTCAAAGCCACTCTCTTGGCCTGTTTATCTTTGGTTTTGACCCCTTCCATTCTAACTTCCCTTCACCTTTACCCGCTAACCTCTGGTGTTTCTCCAAGTCCTCCCACCTTCTCTCAACCTCTGTTTCCAATGCTTCCTCTCAACATCTTACCATGCTCCTTTTAAACCAAATATCAGGCCTCTCCTACCTCATTACTGGTGTTTATGGTTCCACCAACCCATCCCATAGGAAAGACCTCTGGAAAACCCTTATTGATACTTCCTCAACCACTTTGCCTTGGTGCATCCTTGGCGACTTTAATGCCATTCTTGCCCATAATGAGAAACTTAGCCTTCGCTAGGCAACCCCCTCCTCCCTCAAAGACTTCCAATCTACAGTCTTGCTAGCTGGCCTTTCTAACACCCTCTCTATAGGTAGTCAATATACTTGGTCTAACAACAGGCAATGTCTCTCCTATGTAGCTGCCAAATTAGATAGAGCTCTAGTTAACACTCATTGGCTAGCTAACTTTCCAGACCCAATCGTCCACCACTTGCCTAGGCTTTCCTCTGATCACAGTCCCCTCTTACGATCCCACTCTAATCTCTCCCCCGCCCCCTCAGCCCCCTTCAAGTTTGAAAACAAATGGTTCCTTCACCCTTCTTTCCTTGATGAAAAAATGGTTCCTTCACCCTTCTTTCCTTGATGTGGTCAAATCTTGCTGGAAAGTTTCCATTGATGGGAATCCTCAGTTTATTCTAGCCCAAAAGCTCAAAGCTCTCAAGCTAGCCCTTAAATCCTGGAGCAAGAACACCTATGGCCTTGTTCACCAGAACATCATTGCTGTTGAAGCCTCCATCCTGAGATGCCAAAGAAATCTGGATTCCTCCCCATCCGACTCCTTTAGGAAAGACCTTTTAGATGCCAAACTTCATCTTCATGATACTCTCAAAGCCCAGGAAATCCATTAGAAGTAGAGATCCAGAATCTCTTGGTTAAAAGAGGGTGATATGAACACAAAATTCTTCCACCACTCTGTAAAAGCTAGAGGCTCCTTCAATAGCATCAAACACATCTTAGTCAATGGTAGTCTCACTGATGACCCCTCCTTCATTTAAGACCAAGCTGTCCAATACTACTCCACTCTCTTCAAACCCCATGCTAGTCAGCCCCATCCCATCCTCTTTCAGTCAGACAGTCCTAAGGTTTCAGACTCTGAGAACTCCTCTCTAGTCTTTATTCCCTCAGATTTTGAAATCAAAACAACAGTCTTTTCCCTCAAGAAAAATAGCTCCCCTGGCTCAGATGGTTTCAATGGATTTTTCTACACTAATACTTGGGATATCATAGGTAATACTGTTATCTCAGCAGTGCAACATTTCTTCCATTCAAAAAAAATCCTTAGAGCATCCAATGCTTTCTTTCTTTCTCTTATCCCAAAATCCAACTCCCCTACCACCTTTGCAGACTTTAGGCCACAGTCTATTAAACTTTTCTTACAAAATCATCTCTAAAATCCTTGCTTCTAGGCTCTCCACCCTCCTTCCCAACCTGATTTCCTCTCACCAAGCAGCCTTCATCCATGGCAGATCAATCCACCATCACTCAGCCCTTATCTTTGAGCTCTTTCAAAGACTCAAATCCAAGATTAGTAAAGGATCTCTTTGCCTTAAACTAGATATTTCCAAAGCCTTTGACAAGCTCAATTGGTCTTTCCTCTTCTCTGCTCTTAGATTTTTCAATTTCTCTAAAGACTGGATTTCCCTCTTGAAGGAATGTGTTTGTACATCTAAATGCTCAGTCTTGATCAACCGATCTCCTCATGGTTTTTTTGGCTCTTCCTGTGGGCTGAGACAAGGAGATCCCTTATCACCTTACCTATTCATTATTGCAGAAGAAATTCTGAGCCTTCATCTCCACAACCTCCACTCCCAAAGCACCATCCTCCCCCTCTCCCCTATCCCCCTCACCCCTCCCACCTTCTTTATGCTGATGATATTATCATCCTTAAGAAAGGAACTACCTCTGGTGTACTAGCCCTTCAAGACCTCCTAGAAATTTACCAATCCTCTTCTGGTCAGTACTTCAACCTCCTTAAGAGTCAACTTCTTATTGGCAAATGTGGCAACAGAAGGAAAGCTAGGATCTGCTCCATCCTTGGTCTTTAAGAGAGCCAAGCTCAGCTTAAATATCTGGGTTTCCCTATTGTGTTTGGCACTCCGAAGCGTCTCCACTTCCTTCCCCTACTGGACTCCATCAATGCACAACTTTCAGCATGGAAAGCCAAATCTCTTTCTTTTGCAGGTCGGCTAATCCTCTTCAAACATGTTCTCTCCAGTATTCCTCTACACAATGCTTCTATCCTTCCCCTCCCATCCTTCATCTGTAAAGATATTGAGCGCCTTATGAGACACTTTCTCTGGTCAGGCAATGTTACTTCCTCCAAAATCAATTATGTTAACTGGTCTCAGGTCACTCTCCCCAAGCTGGAAGGTGGTCTTGGCATTAGACGCATCTCTGAAGTTAACAATGCTTCTCTCATTAAGCTGGGTTGGCAAGCCTCCACTACGAATTCCCTATGGTCTTCTTGGTTCAAGAATCGGTACTTCAAGTTCAAGAATATATGGGATACAACCAACACTTCCTATGGATCCTGCATCTAGAAAAGAATTCGCCGGCTTGCTCACTTCATTCACCAAGGTAGTGCCTGGGTCTTTGGTAATGGAGAAGATATCAACATATGGCATGACATCTGGTATGGAGACAAGCCTCTCTCTGCAGTCTTCCCCAACCAGTTTTTTCCGCAGGATCAATGCCTTGCTTCCTTTTTCCACTTAGGTTCTTGGCATTTCCTATCGAATTTGCCTCCAACAGTTCTAGAGGTGCTCTCCTCTACCACCTCCCTCCTCTCTCCCAACCCTTCTGATAGAGATCTCCTTACCTAGAAGGGAAACACCAATGGTCAGCTCGCCCAAAGCAGTGCTTGGAATGCAATCAGATCCAGAGGCATCACTCTCCTGTGGCCTTCCCTGATATGGAATGGCATCTCCCTCCTCAGAGTCAGTTGCTTTGGCTGGAGTTTTATGCTCAACCGAACCCCTACTGAATCTTATCTTTAGTACATTGGCTTCTCCTTAGCATCAAGATGCAACCTTTGCTTCAATGGAATTGACTCAGTCTGCCACATGTTCTTCTCCTACTCAGTAGCGCAGTCCCTTTGGAGCTGGTTGCTCCACTCAGCCCGTGCTCAGTACCCATCTTCCTGCTCTGCTTCTTCTATCTGGATCTCCCTTTCTAGAGGTAACGACTCAGCTAGGAAATCTATCATGGCAACGATCTTCCTGTCTGTCCTCTACAACCTCTGGAAGAACATGAATGCAGCTATCTTCAACAATCATCACTCTCCTATTAACTTGATCCTAGGCAACCTGCAAGATGATCTAAGAATCTCTCTCAAGAAGATTTCCAAACCTTTTGGCAGCCTGCAACTAAGTTCCCTTCTCTGATCTATGAACATCTCAGGTCACTGATCTTAGAACTTCCCATGGTAGCTAGTTGTAGCTCTTTTTAGCAGTTTCTCTTCTGTTTTTGTTTTTTCTTTTTGTTCACCTCCTGTTCTAGAGATTATATTCTTTGTATTCTTTCTCCTCTTTCTCAGTACAATTACCCTTTTATAAAAAAAAAAGCTTGAGAAGAATGTTATGGCTAAGGCCAATAGTGGTTGAACGTCTGCCTTTAAGCATGATTCTGGCTGGTCTAACCCATTGCGCTTGTAGGAAATTCAAATCTATTGTCACTAAATTCAGGCTTAGGTGGGTCCAGGCTGAACCATAGGTCCATTAATAAACCCACATCGTGAATAATGAAAACTCAAATCAATCTGGACAAGTTGGGTGATCTCGACCGTTGGATATGAACAAGAGAAAAATAAATAAATGAGACCTATGTTGGTAGTTGTGGGCTATATCTAAGTATCAGCATAGATACGCAAACATTGACCACTGAAATGTAAGAATATGACAGAGCTCAAATTTCATACTAATTAGGTGATGATGGCTGGCAACAAGAAGGTTAGATAAAGATAACATATATATATATATATATATTTGGGATGTGCTCTTGTGAGAGACACTCTCATCTTATTATGAGAGATAGGGTGGGGGCCTCACATCCAAATACAATGCCAACAACTTAAATGTGAGGGCCCCCACCCCTACCTCTCATAATAAGGTGAGGGATACTCTCACAGGAGCACATCCCATATATATATATAAATATATTAGAGGGATATTTCAAAATTGGATGGTCCAATCCACATAGATCAAGCATCTATAATTAGTAGAGTTGGTCAATGTTAGGAGGAGGAGGAGCTCTTTAGTCTTTTAGGCTGTCCAAACTTCTAATCTCATTTATGAACGTTTGCCAATGAACTTGTGGTTTATGGGTGGGTGGAGTGTATGGGAATATGATATGAGTTATGGCGGTTGTTGTTTTGGGACTTTGAGTCTAACAAGGAATAATACACTGAGAGGAAGAAGAGAATTGGAATATTGAAAAAAATTTGGCAAGCATATGATATGCATAAATTATATGCCAGTCAATGTGTGCAATGCGTTTTCATCATCCTTTCTTTTGTATTTGTCAATTTTCTTTAGAACTTTAGAAAGGTTTTGAATGACAATTTTGCTAATTCTAGAATCGTCGGACACTTTTTTTCTCATGTTTTTTCATCATGCCTGATCACACGAGTGACACACATCTGAGTCCCAATTATTACTAACAGTTCATTTGACCATGAATTTCTTTTTATTAATTATTTACCCAGGAGTTATACTATCAGCCTATGAAGACCATGAATTCCTATTGTATTCTATAAAAACGGGCCTTTGTGAAGTCGGTCTAAGCATGGGTGGCGCTACATTAATCTACTGAGATCTGGGAAAATATTAAAAAAAAATTCTTTCATGAATTGAACTTATGAGAAGTTTTTGACCCCATTCAATGCTTAGTTAATGGTCCATCTGTGTACCTAAACAAAAAATAAATAAATAAAAATAATAATGGGTCTAATTTTTATTTTTTCAAGAAAATTCTCTTTTTTAGACATTATGTCAATAACTCTTTATTTACCCTAACTTAACCTCTAAATGAAAGTCCTTGGGATCCGAACCCTAGAGGGGGGGGGGGGGGGTGAATAGGGTGTGCTACAATTGTGACCAATTTAGACAAATTTAATTTCTTAACATAAACTAGTCACATGTGATGATTAATCAAACAAAATGCGGAAGCTAAAATAAACAATCACCACAAAAGCAAGCACCACAACACCAAGGTTTATAGTGGTTCGGCCTCAATGCCTACGTCCACTATCGGCTTGTGATCCAATCACCCCACCGGATTTCCACTATTTATGCTTTTTACTAGGCTAAGCAATAATCCTTACAATGTTGTTTTTATTAGGCTCAACAACAACCTTTACAAGATGCTTTTCAAGGCTAAGCAATAACCTTTACACAATGCTTTTCTTAGGCTAAGCAATAACCTTTACAAATGAAGATTTCTCTAAGAAAGTGTCTTCACAAAAGATCACTCTAAGAGATACAATTTAAGCACAATGATGTTGCCTCTTAAATAGGCTAATATGAAAGTGTAAATCAAATTACAAACATACACTAAAACAAGCTAAAGTGTGCACAAGTGTATGAATGCTTAACTTCAATCAATTTCTACAATGAAGCTCCTAAATGAATGCTTGATGCATTTTAAAATCAAAGCTTAGAAAATGATGATTGAAGATAAAACTAATCACATAAAAGATTCAAACAACTTTGAAGAAATGAACTAAACAAGTTGTATGAATATTAAAGTCTAAGAACATGTGAATTAGTCAAGAGAGTTTGCAAACCATTCTTAATATTCCAAAGATGATAATGAGTTTGCAAAACAACTCTTTAAAAACTAGAAATCATGCATAAAAGAAAATACAAAGATTTAAGCATGCATAGATTCTAATTTTAATGGAAATCAAAATGATAAGTAAGATCTACCTTTTTAAAACTCAAGCATTCCAAATAGCCCTCTAGCCTTTCCAACTTCTTCCCCTTTCTTTGGCTCCAAAATGCTCTCAAAAGTTCATGGTTCAAGCCTTGAAAAAGGTTGGAAATGAATGGACTTTATAATGAAAAACAGTCCAACGGCTAATCCTCGGTCGACCTGGAAACAGGTCTCGGTCGACCGGGATCACACAACGGTCGGAAATATGACCGTTGGGGCTCCAGGGGCCCAGTCGACCTGCAGTGTACCCGGTCGACCGGGACCCCTGGGCCGGTCGACCGGCGACACTGCTGGTCGACTCCCCTGGACCAAAATTCCCAAAAATGCAAATTTTCAAAGTATTTCTTAGGGGAACTTTTGGCCACTAAATCAAGCTTGAATAACATGTTTTAAATCAAAACTAAGATGTTTAAAACCATGAAACACAAAACGCCTAATATGATTCAAAACTTTAAAACCAAAGGCTTGCTTGATTTGATAAACTTCTTTTCAAAAACAAATGCATCCAAGTTTTAAAAGCAAATCATGCATAAATAGATACTTTTACAAATCTTAAAAGCAATGCATGAATAAAACAAGATTTCAAGATTTCTTAAATTAATGCATATGTGTGTGAATCAAATGATGCTAGAATGATAATGCATCCATCAAATTGCAAATACAAAATCCCTAACACTAAATACCTTCTATGTTTATACATCTCTGTTTATTTTTATTTGAGAATTCAATGTTATCTTTATTGGATTGTCAGAAATAGATCATTTGAGAACTTTATATTATATTTGTCGAATTATCGAAAGTAGAGGACAGATGTTGATAAAGGAGAAAACAAATTTATTCGATTTGTGGAAGATAAGTCTTTTGTTGACCACACTGACTCGAATTCCTGGAGCCGCCACTGGGTCTAAGATGAGTATCCTCCGGTATTCACAGCGGATGTACGGTTATCCTTTTTGTGTGGGTTCATCTTATCTTTGTGGGTATAGGTTTCTTGTTCTTTCTCCTTGGATGGTCTAGCTTTTCAGTAACCAAATGATATTTAACTAAGTAAAGATTATAACAAACCCTATAATGACAGTGCATGTACTAAACAACATGCATACGCTCTCCTCCAAGGATGGTCAACCGGATCAGTTGGTGCAATCATATTCGCCTTTACATTGTTGGGTTTATGTATTGTATTCCTAGTTTATTAGATCTGTCAATTGGGCCAGGTTTAGGGTCAAAAGTATTTTGGTCATTGTATCGGGTCTTTCTTAGGAGCTTATAGGGATATTATATATATATGACATAATATATAACTTTAGACTCTAAAGAGAGTTAATATGTGAATTATTGCTCTCTTGCCGTGGGCGTAGGCGGTTTTGCCGAACCACGTATAACTCTCGCCTGTCTCTTGTGTGACATGTTTTTTCAGTCGCAGGTTTCGTGCTTTCGCATGCACGCGCATAACATGCATCGAGCAATATGAAAAGCATCCATCAAAGACGGTGGGATTTTCAGGAAGCACTTGGTCCTCTCGTAGGAAACTATGATCAGTTCTTGTCCTGCAATTTTCTTTTTTGTTGCTCAATAGTTTCTGTAGGGATTCTTGTTGTTGGGGTGGGAGATATGACTGGTGTATGCATGTTGTTGTTCTCAGGTGGAGGTTGCACATCTGCTCCCACAGTAATCACATAATTAAGTCAGAGATTAACTTTTAATTATTCATTAGTTTTTCTAATGGGGATGTTTTGATTTAGGCCAAGTCTTTTGAGCACCGACCAAAACATGATACTCTATTCGTTTGACATTATCCGATGTTCTATATAACCACCATGACTTCTGTTATGCTATGGCACTTGTATAATTGCTGATGTATGTATGGAATTCATACGATAAAATATGAGTTCCTTGGTATCATGCTGTCTGTCATGCTTATTGCACTTAAATACTGACGTATGGAAGGAATTTTATGCAATAATATATGATTTTTCATGGTAACTTAAAATACAAATATCCCATCAAACTCGCTGCAGGCCAACGTCGTAATAATCTTGTAAGTGCCTAAAAATTACGGATTTGGTTATTAGAGGATTAAGCTCTTGGTTTGGAGATCTTGGGAAGATGAGGGGAAATGATCGAGCCTCCGAGGACCTGAAAGAAAGAAATAGCGAGTCAGAGCCCCTGGCTATAGGCAGCCGAAGGCCCTCCGACGCTCAAGTTAGTGTAGGAAGAGAATGGAGAAGAAGAAGAGGTCTGGGAGGGAGAGGAGTTGCGTACCTTTCATGGTTTTCTTTCATGCGATATATAGACGTGATAGTCATCATTGGACTGCTCCCCTTGAGGGGACGGGAGTCCTATCAGAGTGTACTCTTATCTCCTGAGTGGGGGTAGGTGAAAAGGGATTGTCCAATCGGACCATCATTCTACGCCATAGACGTGACCCTGAGATAAGGCATGCCCCTTATGTAGGTCCGGTGCCCACTCTGTTTGTCAGCTCGCCGTTTCGGTCACGACAGCGCATTTATGGCTGAATGACAGGGGCCGAGGTAGGGCGGAGGCTGAGACCGAGGTCAGGACTCGTGACATAGTCACCGAGATTCGCTCCATGACTCTTCCGAGATGGAGTTGCGGCCGACCTTGGGGGTGGTACCGAGACCAATGGTAAACCGAGACTGGGGGATGGCCCCACCTAAATCCGTGAGCACGGAATGACCCCACACAATTGCCCCCTAACTCTCGACCTCTTGGTTCTTATCTGAGGTCGGGAGATAAGACTCGGAAGTGATGGGGCCATCTTTTCATATCTTGCTTTTATGAGATCCTCATCATGATGCCCCTTCGTCTGCCCTAGGCAATAAATAGGGCACCATAATTGCTTTGCCCTGTCAAGCATGCGGGACGCCGTTCCGTATGCCCGAGGTGACAAATCTCGTACCAGAGGCGTGGCGGGAGGCGGAACGTTGCCGCCACGTGGAGTCTTTTGCCTGGGCGGTCGCTGGGATCAAAGCGACGCGTGGCAGGGTAATCAAGAGGGGCGTCCCTCTATATAAGTGGAAGCGCCCCTTTCCCTTTTACCCTAGCTGTTTGTCTGAGAAGGAGAGCTCTGTTGAAGACGAAGTCCTGCCACAGATTTTGCTGAAAAACGAACCAACTGATCTCGGGAACTTTCCTTTCTAGCCTCCTGCTTCTTCGTCCTCAGTAATCTTCAGTATCCTTTCTGTGAGTTCCATCTTCTTTCTCTGCTATTTCTTTGTGCCTCCTTTTCTCTTTATTTTTAGAAGTTTTTAGCCCCTCAGAACTACTAGCCCCAGTCTTCGTTCCTTCTTGCTTTCTGTCCCTTTTCAAGAAAATGGGAGCCTACAGCCATTGGTTGGAGGGCCCTGCAGACCTGGAGGCATTCAGGGCGTCCTTTAAAATCCCGGCCGACGTCCTGGTGAAGCCCTGCGATTTCCAGGGTCTTTTTGAGGGCTTCGCCACCTTCAAGGAGTGGATGCCTTTCCCTCTGTTGTCGGTGTGCGAAGGGGGGGTCAGGTTCCCTATCCACCCGCTCCTCCGATCCTGCCTCAGCGCTTGGAAGATTTGCCCCTTCCAGCTAATGCCGAATGGTTTCAAAATAATAATGGGCGTGGCCGAGTTGAATTGGATCCTGGACATCAACCTCGGCGTGCACGCATAGAAGATGTCTACGATATCTGCAAGGCCGCGGGGGCCGAGGACGCCTACTATCTCCGGGTGAAAGCCAGGCGTCGTCCCTTGGTGAACGCCCTGGAGGACTCCAGTAAATATGCTGGAGACGACCGCATATTGGTCTCGGGGAACTGGGAGTTCATGGGGACCGAGACTGAAGAGGACCGGAGAATCCAGGTTCTGCGAAAACCTGGGACCCCTCCCAGTAAATACCTGTCTTTCTAGGCTCATTTGCGTTGTCCTTGGTTGTCGTCATACCGAGCTGACACCCTTGTTGTTTCCTGCGCAGGTATTCAGAAAAGGAGGAAAGAGGCCAGCTTGAACAAGTGGAAAAGGAGCGACGCGTGGTTGGAGAAAATTTATCGCTACCACGGTCACCACGACCGAGCTGCCTTCTCTCTGCTTGGGTACAAGCCAAGGTACCAGTCTTACACCAGGAAGACTGCCGAGGTCCCTTCTGAGCCAGTAGGGGAGATCGTACTCGTACTCGTCGAGACCAGCAGCCAAGCCACGGAGCCCCAACGCCCGATTATTATCACCGACAGCCCCCCTCACTCCCGAGGCGAAGAAGAGGAGGAGATGGATGGACAACGCCCTCCCTTGAAGAGTCTGGGGGCCATGATCTTCTGGGGCCGAGCTCCCCCCGCCTCCAGGTGTGCCCCCAGCGGTTCAGGCGCCTCCCAGGGCTCCGCAGCGGCCGCTTCCTCGGGCTCGTCGGGAGCAGCAGGGGCTTCCTCCGCCAAAGCTAAGAAGGGGAGGTCGTTGGAGCCCCCCAAGGACACCTGGCTGCCCAAGGAGCCTCGCCCGCTTAGGGATAGCAGGCCGCGGGTGGTGGAGGCCGAGAAGGGGGCTCCACCGCCTCCGCCACGAAAGGACGCTCGAGCCAGAACCGCGGGAGCCGGGAAGGAGGGCGATGGGGGCCCTCCCGAGAAGAGGCCTCGTGTAGAGGGTGAGGGGGTCCCTCCCGAGAAAAGGCCTCGTGTAGGGGGCGAGGAGGAGAGGCTTCCGGAAGCGGAGCCGCATGCCCGACTTTCCACACCTGCACCTTGGAGGCCCAACTTTGACCTCAACCCTAACGAGCCCATGACCATGGGGGAGCTGCTGGGGAACAGCTGGGAGTCGGTCGTGGCTCTTGCTCGGGGATGTGCCCTCCCCCTGGACATGGAGAGGCACAAAAAGGCCGGGATGATGGGCCTGCTCCACCAAATAATGAGGGCGTCTCTGGAGGTGATTTCCCACCTTCTGCTTTTGAATTTCTATCTCTTGGTCGCCTGGTCTGATTCACTTGCTATGTTTATTCTTTTGCAGAATGTACAGAAGCTCCAAGTAGTGATGGAGAGGCGGTTGGAAACAGCTGCCCAAGTGGCCGAGATGGAGAAGGAGAAGAAGAAGATGGGGGCTGCGCTGGAGGCGAGCGCAGCTGAAATAAAGAAGTCGGAGGAGAAGCTTGCCCAATACGCAACCGAACAACAGGCGGCGAAGACCGAGATCATTAAGTTGCGGGGTGAGAATAAGAATTTGAGGGGCGCCGTCGATGACAAGGCAAGGAGGGCGGTTCAACTGGAGGCCGAGCTTGCCCAGAAGGGGGCCGAGCTTGCCAAGAAGGAGGCCGAGCTCGCCCATAAGCAAAACGAAATGGCTGGGAAGGAGGCCGAGCTCGAGGCTTCGAGGAAAGAGAGGGCCGATGTCGAGTCCACCCTGCGAGCCCAAGTTACAAAAGCTTACCAAGATGGGGTGGACTGGGTGTCGGGGGAGTACGTGGCTCAAATCATGGATCTGAGCCCGGTGCTGTTTGAGATGGGGTGTAAGGAGGCCCTTCGCAAGTACGGGGTTGCTAAGGATGACCCCATATTCGCGAACCTCCCCCAATTCCAACCTGCAGTACCGAGCTCGGAGTCAGAGCCTGGCTCCAATCCTCCCGAGGCCCCTACCGAAGTCTCAGACGTACCTCCTCCTCCTCCGACCCCCGCCGAGGCCGAAGCGGCCCAGGCTCCCCCTACGGCTCCTCCATCTGATGTTCCTGCCTCATCCGATCCTCCGGAGCCGAATAAAGATGTGGCGCCCGAGAAGCAATAGGATTTTTTCTCTTGTCTTTGATGTAATTTTTTCTTTCCTTTCGGATTGTACAAAGTTCTGTAACTATTTTTCCGATAAATGAAAAACTCATTTCTTTCAATTCTTGATCTGCTCATTTATTTCTCTTCTTTCCGTAATGTGGTGTGTATGCTCTGGCGCCATAATGTGACGAGAAACTAGCAAGTCCCTGAGGTCGGTAGAGCATTCAGATTTTAACCCACCCTTCCGCCTTAGGATGACGGACCCTTCTGGTGAATTCACTAGGCTGCCTCTAGACCAATGGCTAGGCTTTGAGGACATGCTTCCGAGAGAAATACCTTGGGAAGGAATTAATTTTGGGCTCATACCCTGGGACGTGGCCCATCGTTTGAAATTGTTGCAAGGGGTAGAATCCTGGCCCTGTGATCGGCTTCAAGTATGCGGGCGCGAGGGCCGGATCCTTGGGGAGTTGGTCCTGTGACCGAACTCAAAGAGGCTGGCGCGAGGGCCGGAGCCTTGGGGAGTTGGTCCTGTGATCGAACTCAAAGAGGCTGGTGCGAGGGCCGGAGCCTTGGGGAGTTGGTCCTGTGACCGAACTCAAAGAGGCTGGCGCGAGGGCCGGAGCCTTGGGGAGTTGGTCCTGTGACCTAACTCAAAGAGGCTGGCGCGAGGGCCGGAGCCTTGTTCATAACTGGAAAGACATAAGGCGGACCTTTGCCAAAAGATTCTTCTTTATTAATCATTTTGAATACAACTAGAAGTAATACTTCTTGAGGTGTGCAGCGTTCCATGGTCGTGGCAACTCCTTGCCATCCATCCCTTCGAGTCTGTAGGCTGACCTCCCTGAGACCGAGACTACCTTGAAGGGGCCGAGTCAGTTTGGGGCGAGTTTGCCTTCGTTAGGATCTTTATCTGCTGGGAGTGCTCTTTTCAAGACTAGTTCTCCAACCGAGAACCTTCTTTCTTTGACCTTCTGATTGTATCCTCGCGACAGCTGCTGTTGATAGGCGGCCAGACGCACGGATGCCGCTTCCCTTCGTTCCTCGGCCAGGTCGAGCTCTCTGGCAAGGTTCATCTCATTCTGCCCTTGATCGAAGAGATTTGTCCTTAAGGCCGGGAGGCCGACCTCGAGAGGGATTACAGCCTCCATCCCGTAGGCCAATGAAAAAGGGGTTGCCGAAGTGGATCGCCTCGGGGTGGTTCTGTATGCCCAAAGGACACTTGGCAATTCTTCTATCCACCTGCCTTTAGCTTTATCAAGCCTTTTCTTCAGTCCGTCCAGGACCACTTTGTTTGAGATTTCTGCCTGCCCATTGCTCTGCGGGTAGGCTGGGGTTGCGTAAAGGTTCCTGATACCGAGCTCCTGGCAGAAACTTTTGAAGAATTTTGAATCGAATTAGGTTCCGTTGTCCGAGACTAGAGCCCTGGGGATCCCGAATCAGGTGATAATGTTCTTCCATACGAAGTTCTTTGTATCGTGCTCGGTGATGGAGGATAAGGCTTCTGCCTCGATCCATTTTGTGAAGTAATCGGTGCCCACCATCAGCCATCTTTTATTTCCTGGAGTTCGGTGAAGAGGCCCCACGATGTCCAGCCCCCACTGAGCGAAAGGCCATGGACTGGAGAGAGGACTTAGGTCCCGAGCTGGCTGGTGCAGGGAATGGGAGAACTTCTGGCACTTCTCGCATTTCCTGGCATAGAGTTGGGCATCTTTCTGCATGTAGGGCCACCAATAGCCCTGGCTAATAGCTCTGTATGCCAGTGACCTTCCTCCGATGTGGCTTCCGCAGATTCCTTCGTGGATTTCAAAGAGGAAATCTTCCACCTTGCTCGGATGGACGCACTGGAGATATGGTCCGGAGTAGGATTTTCTGTAGAGCTTTTCATCTGGGGATATCCAAAAGTGAGCCGCCTTTACCCTGACCTTGTGGGCTTCACTCTTGTCTTCGGGGAGTCTGTCTTATTTCAAGAATGCTACGATCGGATCCATCCAGCTCGGGCCGAGATCAGTGCACAAGACTTGTCGAGCTGGAAGGAGTTCTATGCTCGGTCTTTTTAATGTCCCCACATTGACCGTTCTTCTTTTCCCTGCCTCTACGGCCGAGGCCAAGTTGGCTAGGGCGTCTGCGTGGCAGTTGGACTCCCTACCGACCTGCCTGACTTCAGCTTTTTCAAATTGGGAGAGGAGCATCCTGGTGTGGGCTAGGTAGGCCACCATTCTCTCGTCTCTGGCTTGGTAATCTCCGCTCAGCTGGTTCGTCACCAACTGGGAGTCGCTGAAGACTATCAACCGACGTGCCCCCAGTGTCCTTGCGCTTCCGAGACCCGCAATTACTGCTTCGTACTCTGCTTCATTGTTCGATGCTTTAAAGTCAAGGGTCAGTGCTTGTTCTATGACTAGTCCTTCTGGGGATTAGAGGACTACGCCGGCACCAGCTCTTCTGGATGTAGAGGATCCATCCACAAATACCTTCCAGGCCGACTTCAGGAACTGCTCCCAAGATTGGTCTTCTTCGGTTTCGGGTTCTGCTGCTGCTGCCGCCTTTTCACACCTAATGCCCCCTAGTTCGGTACCGAGCAAGGTCGGTGCCGAATTTGGAGAGGTGAACTCAACGATAAAATCCGCCATGACTTGTGCTTTGATTGTCGTTCTGGGTTGATATTGAATATCGAATTGACCCAGTTCGACGGCCCACTTGGAGATTCGGCCAGAAAAGTCCGCCTTGCGGAAGAGGGATTTGAGTGGGAATTCCGTGATGACCACCACTGTGTGTGTCTGGAAGTAATGGGAGAGCTTGCGAGAGGCGCTGATGAGTGCTAATGCTAGCTTCTCGAGAGGCAGATATCTGGTTTCGGCGTCGAGCAGGGTTTTGCTGGTGTAGTAGATGGGGTGTTGCTGGTTGTCATTCTCTCGGACTAACACCGAGCTCACTGCATGGTCCGAGACTGCGAGGTAGAGATAGAGAAGATCGCCTCGTGACGGGGTGGACAGTAGTGGTGGTGATGAGAGATACTCCTTGAGTTTTTCCAGTGCCAGGTCACATTCAGGGGTCCATTGGAACTTGGCACTCTTCTTCAGGAGCTGAAAGAAAGGACGACACTTGTCCGATGCTCGACTGATGAATCGGTTGAGTGCAGCAGCCATTCCTGTGAGTCGTTGCACTTGCTTGGCCGAGGTGGGACTCTGGATTGACTGGATGGCCGCAATCTGCTCGGGATTAGCCTCAATCCCTTTTCTGGTCACCAGGCTGTCCAGGAATTTGCCAGAACCGACGCCAAATGCACACTTGGAAGCATTCAGTTTGAGCTGGAACTTTCGGAGGATGGCAAATGTTTGGCGTAGGTCCGTCAGGTGGTTCTGCGACTCCTTGGACTTGACCACCATGTCATCAATGTAAACCTCCATCGTCTTCCCGAGCTGGCTCTGGAACATTTTCGTGACCAGCCTCTGATACGTTGCCCTGGCATTCTTCAATCCGAAGGGCATCACTTTGTAACAGTAGATGCCTCGAGGCGTTATGAATGCCGTTTTTCCCTCATCAGGCCTGTGCAGTGGGATCTGATGGTAACCCCGGTAGGCGTCTAAGAAGCTCATTCTGTCATGCCCTGAGGTGGCGTCGATCATCTGATCGATCTTTGGGAGGGGGAAGCTGTCCTTGGGGCAGGCTTTGTTGAGGTCGGTGAAATCCACGCAGACCCTCCACTTGCCGCTCTTCTTCTTCACCACCACTGTGTTGGCGAGCCACTGGGGATAGTGTACCTCACGGATTGCCCCAGCTTCGAGGAGCTTATCCACCTCTTCGATTACTGCCTCTGTCTGTGGGACCCCTGTCTTGCGAGCTTTCTGCACAATGGGCTTGTGTCCGGGATCCACATTCAGACTATGGCACATGACTTCGGGGTCGATCCCGGGCATCTCATACGGAGTCCAAGCGAAGACATCCTTGTTCTGTAGTAGGAAGTCTAGCAACTCGGCCATCTCAGTGTCGGGGAGCTGGCTACCCAGCAGGAAGTAGCGCTCGGGGTCCTCAGGACTGATTCTAACCTCGGTGAGCTCTTCTATACTTTTCTGTCCTGTTGTCCGCCCGACATCCTCAATCTCAGCTTCGAGCTCTGCCATATGCACTTGCTCCGGCTCCACCTCTCTAGGGGTTACGATCATGAGGCATTCTCTGGCCATCTGCTGGTTTCCCCATACAGTTACAATCTCGACTACCCCACCAGGCTTTTCTAGTGGAAACTTGAGTTTTTGGTGAAGGGTGGAGGGCACTGCCTCCATGGCATGCAGCCAACTTCGCCCCATTATCACATTGTAGGGAGACGGCGCGTCCACTACCATGAAGTCTGCCATCTTCGTGGCTCCCCCTACCCGGACTTCCAGCGTAATCCTCCCCTTGGGGTACACCGTCTTGGCGCTGAATCATATCAGAGGGACGTTTGCTTCCTGTAGATCGGCTTCGGTCAGACCGAGCTGCTTGAAGCAGCCATAGTAGATGATTTCGGATGAGCTCCCCGGATCTATGAGGACACGCTTTGTAGTATAGTTGTTGAGCCGCAGGGTGAGGTTGAGGGCGTCATTATGGGAAAACTGGACCCCTCTCAGGTCTTCATCCGAGAACCAGATCTTGGGCTTCTCCTTCTTAGCCCTCTTTGGAGCGCTTTCCAATTCTGCCGACATCACCTGCTTCCCATGGGCGGCCCTCCTGGCCTCTGACCGAGCTTGGGCACTTGCTTTACCTGGAGCGGGGGCCAGGTGGATGACGTTGATGATACCTGCTGGTTCGTCATCATCCTGGTCATCATTGGGTGGAGCGAGCTGCTGGGCTCGGTTAACCCTTTCCTCCTTCTTGATGTACTCCCGGAGGTGCCCGTCCTTGACGAGCTTTTCGATGTGGGACTTTAGTGCAAAGCAGTCCTCGGTCATGTGCCGTGCTGCTTGTGATAGGAGCAGTTCTTGCTTCGTTCTCGGGTACATGGGTCGCTCATCATCGGCTGCGGCCATTGGAAGTAAGGTTCTACCTTGATCTTGTTCAGAATTCTGTAAATAGGCTCCTTGAAGACGACGCTGATGGCCCTGTAAGGATCGCCGGCAGGCTCGTGCTGGGACCTCAGTCTCTTGCTGCCTCCCGAGCTGATTGAGAAAGAACGGGCGGGCTTCCTTTTATCCGACCTTGGTCTGGAGAACGTCCCTGGCCTCTCGGAGGCTTGGTCCTTCTGCGGGAGTCCGAACCGCTCCTTGCCGTGCACTTCGTCTTCTTCCTGCTCGATGTATTGATTTACCCTTGCCATTAGTGCTTTCATTGTGGTGACAGGGTTCCGGACCAGGTCCTTACGAAGTTCGTTCCCTAGGCGCAAGCCTTGCCGGAAACACATGATGGCGATGTCATCGTTGGCGTCGGTGATCTGGCTGTATATCGTCCAGAACCTCCTGACTAAAGTGGTGATACTCTCGCCGTCCTTCATACGGATTGCCATGAGGTTGCCGCCTGTCTTCGGGATGACGCGGTGCGCTTGGAACTTTCCTACAAAGGAGCTCCGGAGCTGCCGCCAGCTTGAGACCGACCCAGGGGGGAGTGCGCAGAACCACTGGAGTGGGAGGTCGCCCAGACTGGACGAGAAGACCCTACAGTTCAGGAGTCCGACATCCCCCCACACCGACATCCGCTGAGTGAAATGCCGCAGATGTGCCTCTGGGTCCGAGGTTCCGTTATAGAGGACGAACCTTGGGACGCTGAACCTCTCGGGGAGAGAGAAATCTTTAATCTCCTGCAAGAAGGGGGACATGCCCTGATCGTCTTCTTCATGTTCATCAGTTTGGTCTCGGGCGAACCCGATCTCGGCCAAACGGGCCTGAACCTCCTGCTTGACGTAGTGGTCCAGCAACTCCTTGAGGTCCGTCTGGTGGTCTAGTCTCGGGGATCCTGGCTCGCGCCGAGATCCCCCGAGGCCACTAGGCAGATGACTGCTGCTCGAGCCTTCCTCCTCGCAGCGATGTCTCCTTCTGCTGTGGAGGACCTGCCTCAGATCTCGGTTGCCCGGATGGGTCCGCTGTCGCCGGGGAGGTGGGCCGTGAGACTTCCTCTCATTCATTTCGAGTCGCTCCTCGAGACGACGAATCACCTCCTCTTTATGTCGGAGGGCCTGGTTCTGGGCATCGAGCTCTTTGAGCAGGGGGTTGTCATCTCTGGCTCCATGGGTTTGATGAAAAGACTGGTCGTCATCGTGGGTGCGATGGTGAGACTGATGGGATCTCGCCCTGACAGGGGTCTTGCCTCGTCGTCGAAGATCCGTTGTGGAGGCGTTCTGCTGCGGGCCCCCGTGTGGCCGCTCGCCAGTGTGGTGAGGAGTCTCACGACGGCTATCTTGGCGGAGACGTGTGGTCATGGGCCGAGACGAAGAGTCCGACTGGACGATGCCCTCCACGTACGCGGCACCCGACTTCCTCCCAGACCTCCTCTGGCGCGGGGTCCTTGATAGCTCCTGCCTGATGGGAGGAACCCCCGTCGGTCCTGGAGGGGGAAGAAGAGCAGAACGAGGGCCAGGGCGTGGTTCCGGAAGCACTGGCTGCAAGAATGGTGGAAATAAAGGTTGCTCTGGTAGCGGGAAGGACGATGCTTTTCGGGACTTCGACGATCCTCCTCCACCATATCTGGTCTTTGGAGGCATGGCTTCTGTAGAGGCTTTGGCACAGATCCTGTTCCCACAGAAGGCGCCAACTTTAAGTGCCTAAAAATTACGGACTTGGTTATTAGAGGATTAAGCTCTTGGTTTGGAGATCTTGTGAAGATGAGGGGAAAGGATCGAGCCTCCGAGGACCTGAAAGAAAGAGATAGCGAGTCAGAGCCCCTGGCTATAGGCAGCCGAAGGCCCTCCGACGCTCAAGTTAGTGTAGGAAGAGAATGGAGAAGAAGAGGTCTGGGAGGGAGAGGAGTTGCGTACCTTTCATGGTTTTCTTTCATGCGATATATATACGTGATAGTCATCATTGGACTGCTCCCCTTGAGGGGACGGGAGTCCTATCAGAGTGTACTCTTATCTCCTGAGTGGGGGTAGGTGAAAAGGGATTGTCCAATCGGACCATCATTCTACACCTATAGACGTGACCCTGAGATAAGGCGTGCCCCTTATCTAAGTCCGGCGCCCACTCTGTTTGTCAGCTCGCCGTTTCCATCACGGCAGCGCATTTATGGCTGCATTTATGGCTGAATGACAGGGGCCGAGGTAGGGCGGAGGCTGAGACCGAGGTCAGGACTCGTGACATAGCCACCGAGATTCGCTCCATGACTCTTCCGAGATGGAGTTGCGGCCGACCTTAGGGGTGGTACCGAGACCAATGGTAAACCGAGACTGGGGGATGGCCCCACCTAAATCCGTGAGCACGGAACGACCCCACACAAATCTAATCCATCGTTTTCTAAGACTCTAAGCTAAAGATTTCTAATCCATCTTATCTTCTGTAATATAAAAACTATTATTGCAAGCACCGTAAGAACAAAGGCACTGGAGTTTTTCCCTCACTTTTGTGGAAGTAAAAACAATAATACAATGACTTTTTACACATCAATATATATATATATATAACGAATATGGACTTACATCATAACTGATCGAGTGATGAGAACTTCAATGCCAATCACTTCATTATTAACTGCTTAATACAAAAAAAAATCGCAAACTTACAGTTGACTAAATGAATTGAATTAACCCATCAATTCCTCAACCAATATCTCAAAGTCAGTCCTGATGTGAATGGAACGCTAGTGGCCGGAATCCATGAACTCCCATTTAAGAAGCTCCCCACGGTGAACTTTCCAGCCTCCGCCGCACTTGTGGTCACATGAAATCCGGGCCACTTCACCTGGCTACTGGTACCTGCGCCGCCGCCTGTGTTCATGTACTCCCCATAGTATAATGTGCTCAATGCAAAGTCGCCGCTCCATTCTAACCATCCTTGTGGGGCTATCAAGCTATCTAGAAATGTCTTCATGAACACTGTCCTTGAGTATTGCCGCCATGGCCTGCCGAGGTATGTCTTGAATGTGCCCTGCACCGCCTTGAGGTCGGAGGCGGCGGTGACCCTGGAGTTGTGGATTGAGATTCCAGTGCTCTCGGTGGGGTCCCACCGCCTTGGGCGGTCACTGTGTTCTGCTGGTCGCTCATGGGCCTCCTCACATATATGTTGCAGTTCTGGAAGACTACAGCTGCATCTCCAAAGATGAAATCTATTGTTCCATAGACGTCACATTCCCTGTAGAATTGGAGTTGGGTGTGGACGTATAGAGTGTCTTGATAGCCCTTGAAGCTGCATCTGTAGAACACTGAGAGATCGGAGCCGGAGCCGGAGCGGAGCGCCACCGCCTGGTGCTTCTGAGGTCCCGCTGTGTTTTGGAACGTCATGTCCCGAGCGATAAAACCATCGCCGGAGATACCTGCAAGAGAATTATGAATTGACATTATTGCACCATGCATATGATTTGTGATACAATGTTTGATCTGATGGGTCATTATAAATGATGAGGCCCATTCGAATCAATGGTTTCGATCATAGACTTTGGGCCTCACTTGAACCCGTCTCTGGTGGGCCCCCCTCCCATGGGCTCCACACAGTAGGGGTGAACTAGAAACATGCTTACTTCGAGAAGTTCTTGCTATGATGGAGACAGAAACTTCCTCACCCTTGACCGTACCAACTTCATACATGAATTTATATGATTGAAAAAAAAATTCATAATATAATGACAAAATCGGAAAAAGTCATCCAATGCTGCTTAAGTTCAATGGTTTTAAAATGCATTTAATTTTTTTTTAATTTCTATCCAATGGTGGGTAATCATAAGTGGGTCTGATGAGCCTAAAACTAAGGTCACACAGTCTCACAGTGCATGGTTCTCACATGCCCACAGTTCTCACTTATACTATTGTGGTCTTTCACATGAATACTGCAAAATCACTCAACAAAAAAGAATATGGTCTTAAGAATTTGAACAAACTTACCAAAGTTTGCAGAGCGAAAAGTGGTCGATCCATCTTGAACATTTTTGTTGCCTGTAACAATTGTTGAGTCGATTCCATCACCAATGAACATCAGATTCTTCATGGACTTCGTAATCTCAACATTCTCACTATAAACACCTGCTTTCACATAGATAACAAATCTCTTAGTTCCACTCCTCCGCTTAACAGAGGCAGCCACTGCCTCCAAGATGGTCTTATAATTCCCCGAACCATCTTTCGCCACCACAATATCGGCGGCCACAGTCGAAGACTGAAGAAGTTTACGATCGGCTCCCATTACCCATGTAGGGAATGATTTGTCAGAGAGCAACCGTCGACCACCACCTGACTTAGTCGACAGAGTAGCAGCTGCCGCCACGGAGGTTGCCTTGTTGATAGCGAGTGAGTTGGCAAGTAGCTCAGAGAAGTTCCCCCACATAGAAGACAAGGGGGTGAAATGTGAGGAGGAATTGAGCTCCATAAACCCATTTTGGCATGTAAGGTGGTTAGCCACCGTTGCACCTAACCACGTCTGAGCGTGTTCAAAGCTTTCTGGATTGGTCGAGCTAATCGAGCGATTGAGTTTGTTGACAGTGTCGTCGAAGAGCTCAACACAATCGGCCCAAGCCGCCTTGGCTCGCTCGTCAAATGAGCCAGGGTCCATGGTCGACACCATCCTATGGGCCCGTTCGGCATGATCCATGGTGGTCTGGATGGCTAAATGGCGAAACCCAAATTGGGTGTCCCCAAGATAGGATAGAGCGCTCACCACCATCGAAAGTAGGAGGAGGCATGTGAACCCAAGTTTGGCCATATCGACGACTGATATGAAGTTATGAGATGAATTGATGATGCTTGTCGACGACTGATATGAAGTTATGAGATGAATTGATGATGCTTGGGGTTCCTTTTATAGGGCTCAAATCGGCTTGCTCAGGATAAAGTTAGACTTCGAATGAGCTTCCCTTGTTTAAAATTTTTAGCCCATGACATGGTTACGTGAACAAGAGACGGAAAATATAAAAAAGTCAAATCAATTTCAGTGGTTGTCTTTGTATTTCAAAGAGAGGATGAAGGGGCTCCAATAGCCAGTGGGCTGGTCCTGGAATACCATGCATCTATGCACGTTTAGTTTCTGTAGGTCGCGGGGATACTTCAGACGGTAGGACGTCAGCCGCTTTTAAGGAGTTTGAATTGTTCTACAAAAGTGCATGCGTTCTGTAGTTTCGGTTATATAATACGTACCAACTATTGAATGAAAACCATCTTGGGCTGTAAATTGAGTCGTGTTAATAAATTTGAGTCACGGGTTAAAGAATTTGTGTTAAAATCACCTTAATCCGTACACGACCCGTTAACTTAACGGGTCAAAAAACTCAACTCGAATCCCACCACTTAATTTAACAAGTTACATGACCCAACCCGTTAAGTAATTAAGTTATTTCGAAAATTAAAAGAAAATCTATAAAAAAAATATATAAGGAGAAGAATATATAAGCCACACGAAACTGTAAGTGAGGATCTTGTGTGGATCTCACCTAAAACCCCAATATAAAACAATAAAATTTCAACTTCTTCTTTATAAATATAAATTAATTATAGCTATACTTATGGATTAAAAAAATTTAACAGGTTAAGCAGGTCGTTAACGGATTACTGATTTAATTCGTACACGACCCGTAACTTAACGTGTTAATGGATTTGACCTGTTAACGAGCCGAACCCGTTAATATCGTGTGGGTTCGTGTCGTGATAACAGGTCGTGTGATATTTTAACAGCCCTAAAACTATGTCATGTTGATCATGAAGCGGTCTATAGAACGCCCTTAAAATGCAAACTTAAAGAATTATACTATATTAAAGCTGTAGCATTTAAAAATATTTGTGATCTTAGCTTTTGATTTTGACGGGAGTTATATTCACACTCTGTAACTTACGTTCTATCCATACTTCAAACATATAACTACTTAAGTCATCTTCTCACTTTTCACACTTATGCAACAACTTTGTTTACAACGCCAATCTCATGCGCCGTCTATTTATCTATTTTCTTTTGTTCTTTCTGCGCTACTTCTCCTTGTCCATTTATTTATTCCATGGACTCTTGATTGAGAATAGAGGCATTTTTTATATAAAAAAAAATAGTTCACTACAACAAATGGAATTTTCAGCGACAAAAATATTTGCGACGCAACCCAAAGTGTTGCAAAAAATAATTTTTTTGCAACATAAAACTAGACCCGTCGCAACAAGTTAAATATTTGTGACACAAGACTCCATGCGTTGCAAATAGATACTTTCAGCAATGAAAATAGTACATCCAAATAAACGTGTAAAAAAATCATTGGCGCCAAATGACGGTAAAATTATTCGCCACGCTAGATACACATTTATAAATTTTTCTCTTTTCATAAATTTTGCGCTTTAACTACGCCATATCAGACAGTGAGTGTAGTAAAAGCGTTAGGGCATATTTTCTTTTTAATAAATAACGTAGGATGTCATAGTCAAATGAATTACTGAATGATCATTAAAGAGGTGAGATGTAAAATATATAAGGTGAGGGAGGAACATGTAAGGTAACCATGTAGATCCAACCCTCACTTTCTTACAACTTGAATCACTGGGTGGTGTGAGGGTATTCATTTTTCACCTCCCCTTGAATTATTCTCCATTAGAGGTGAGATGATTTGATGGTTCTTTTCAAAAATTCACATATGTTTCTTAAATTTTAACCATTTTTAAGTTTGTAAGTCTTACCACTTCTATGGATTCAATTACATGATAAAAAAAGACCCTTAACGTGCCGCAGGTTTGTGAATGTCCAAGTGAACAGTAGTAGTAAGACCCATCAACTACCAAATTCAAAGAATCTAAGATGATAGAGATGCGATTTCATCAATGGTCAAAAACTTTGGTCATCAAATTCAACTAGTCACACAATCCGAGTGAGTGTGCGAAACCTACAAGCACGGGCTGATCTCCTCCACGGCCTGTCAACCCAAAACTGCTGGCGTAGAAACAAATAAAAACAACAAATATTCTTCTTTGTCCATATGCTGTAGCATTTCTTCACGTAAGAACTGTCCATATGCTCTAGCCAGTGGCGGATGGAGTGTATCACCCAGGCTCCAGTGGATTTCTAAGTTTTAATTCTAATTTTGGTAGGGCTCACTAATTTTTTCCATAAGGCCTCCAATGAATTTTTTGGGCCCCCAATAGATTTTTATAGCCCAATATTAACTTTAGGTATTCCATATTCTTGTCCTCTCCAATTTTGATTGTTTTAATCACTTTCTTGTAGCATCACCGCGTTCTCAGTCTCCTGCAAGGGCTAATGCCAAGGAAAATCAACAGCAGCCATCACTGAGTCGCAGCCATCACTTGCTGCTCCTTGTGCATTTAGAAATAACCAAAAAAAATTTTCCGGGGGTACCCCCGCATTCTTTTTGTGCCCCCAATGACTTTGAATCCTAGATTCGCCACTGGCTGTAGCATTTCTTCACGTAAGAAAGGTGGTATTGAGCATGTGGAATCCAATAAGAAGGTTACGTGAGAGTTCCTGCATGGGGTCCTCCTTCAAAATGGGCAACCCTTTTTAGTCATTAATGGACATCCTTCAAAGAAAAGCAAACAAAACAAACACTTTACAGCCTTCACATAGAAAACAGGTAAATATTGATGGCCAGGATCTCCTAACCCTTTTATCTTTTTAGACCTTGTCTATCTATCGTTGGTGGAGCCCACACGCATAGTCCCCAATAAATCAATAATAAAATTGTTCGACTTCTTCTCAGTAAATGCAATTTTGCCTTTTAGAAGTCTCCAGTTGGGTTCATCAAAATGAAATTGTTGGCTTTACTTTTGAAGATTTGTTTCTCTTGCAGTCTGGACTACGGTTTTAGGTAGTTCGATCCAATCGGCTAACTGCCCATTGATTTATGACTGCACCCATGACATCCGTGTTCTTTGAAGCCACACTAAATACCAAGTGATAAGACCAAGTGCCCGCAAGTCTTTGCCTATATTGAGTTAACATTAAACCAAACTGAGGTGGATTAGCCCGATCTTTATAGAAGCTTCTGCACACCCTTAACCTGATAGCCCATGTGGCCTTTCTTGTGGGGCTCATGGTAGGGCCACTGGAATTATGAGGAACTGGGAGATCGAAAGACCTGAATGGGACTCACCCTGTGAGAAATTTTAGGTCCATTAAGTAATTCTAACTCCTTGATCCATGGTTCTTAAATTTAACGTCTTTATAAGACACCAGTTTTTAGAATTTCAATCTCATGGGTCGATAACACTCAAATCACTGTCAAAGACCTTGGGCCCCTGACATTCAGGGGGTGGAGCAGCCATTCTTGTGGGGCTCAAGGGGGGGCAGGAAATCATGGAAATGTGGGAGATCGAAAGACTCGGATGGGAATAGCCAGTTCACAAAATTTCAAATTCATTAAATAATTTTAAATCATTGATACATGGCCCATAACCTCAATTTTTAGAATTCCAATCTAATGGTCGATAACACTCCAATCACTGTCGAAGACCTTGGGCCTGTGACATGCAGGGGGAGCAGAGTTGGATGGACTACATATGGCCCCAAGTGGACCCCATAAGGGAGGGCACATGGTTCCTCTCCATGAGACTGTCCGCAGTAGGTGGCCGGCCAGCATAGAGAGAATGTAATATAGTAATCAGGAATGTGAAGGCCTAGGTTGTTTTAAGTGCTTACGAAATGCCTTCTATTTCTAAAACATGGGTTGGTTGCTAGGGATTAGGTAAACAATATCTTTGGAATATTGCTTGTGAAAAGTCTGCCTCTTCTCAAACTTAGGTGGTGCCAAGTGGCACAGATGGGGAAGTTCTTGGGCCCTTGGCTTTGATGGTTTCTTCTTTCTTTCATGTTGGCTGTGTTCTCTTCCAACAAGTAGTCAAGTCAACGGCATTTTATCATACATGTTTTCATCATCACGCAGCCAAACATTGAATATAACAAACGAAAATCTGATCTGGTTGTGTTTTGTTGGTCTTTCTTACGGAGCAGAATTGAGAGAAACCAAGAGTTCTACCCTCCATTTGGGAAGGGGAAAAATGGGGGAGGGAAAAAAAGGAGAGAAAGTGGTGGGGGGGGGGGGGGGGGGGGGGGGGGGGGGGGGGTTGTTTGGAGGGGTGCAACAATCCCCCAGGGGAATGGGAAAATGAGGGGAAACTAGATAAAATTTAAAAGATAATTTTGAAGTTTTTACAAAAATAAGGACAAAACGGTAATTTTCTCTCTATCTTACAACTACTTTTTCACTTTTCTTCTCCCTACTTTTTGACTTCTCAAACAAAATGAGATAAAATTAATTTTTTCTTCTCATCCCTTTCCTTCATTTTTTTCCCCTCAAATTTTTCCTCCCCTCCCCTCCCAAAACCCATACGGAGGGCTAGAGTTTAGCTGGTAAAACAAATTCAATGCATGTCGGCCCACATTTTGGTTCCTTTGGATAACTCATGTGAGGAACCTGGCCTTGTAATTTTGAGGTTTGAGCTCATATGTCAACGGATTGGTTAAGCTGTCATTTCAAAGGAATTGGATACGGCTCTGTAACTATAACAAGCAAGTACAAGGGTTGTCAAACAGGACGTATTTTGGCCAGATGGGGACGGATATCTTATCGTCACTGTATTCAATTACAAATAAAATAAAATTTTCAATATCAGGTCCGTATTCATCATTCATGTATATATAAGGGAATTTTACAAGAAAAGTGTTCTTAAACACGTATTTCGCCATTTTAATCACAAATACACGTATTTTTCCACTTTGGTGTTCGTACTATCATTTTTGGACGGTTTTACCCCGGTTTTTGCGGACGAAATCGTCATCGAATCAAACCTAAACCCAACCCTTATTCATTCGAACGATTTCGTCCTCAGCCTCTTTACCAAATTTTCTACTCTCCCGCCTTTTCCCTCTGTCTTCTGCTCCCTCCTCTCTCTTCCCTCATCCTGCGTCATGGCCCTTACTCTCCCCTCTGCTCCCTGCTGACTAAGAAACTCTGGCCAGATCCTCCGGCGGAACCCCAACGACTATTGCAGCGTCATCTTCCATTCGAAATTTCTTTGAAGGTGATTTTGTCTGTTCTTCTCTCTTCCACATGGTTTATTTTCTTGTTTTGTTTTCATTTTCAGTTTCTAAGACTGTTGGAACTGTGCTGTACTAGAGAGGGGATTTTGTTTGGGTATCTGCAGAAACCTCTCATTTCGATCCTCTTGCTTGGAGCAAGAGGTTGCAAGTATAAGTGGTTTCTTCAAATCATTTTCAGTTTCTACAACCGTTTCTATAACTGTTGACAACCTCTCTTATTTCCAACCTCTTATATTTGGAACCTGTTATAATTATGTTGGGCGGGTGCTCTCCAGAACTCCCAAAATCATCATACAAATAGAGAGGTTGTTGAGGGATTAGTCCATTGGGAGGCAGCTGAGGAACCTCTCATATAACCAGAGATAGATTACTTCTACTGCTCTTCTGGATTCTTGAAACAGTGCTCTTCTGGATTCTTGAAACAGTTGCTATTGTCAAGGTTTTTTCTTCTTTTCTTTTCTTTATAGAAATTATACTTCTGTGTATAATGTAAACCTGCATCTGATATGTTTCTAAACTGTCTAACGTTAATTATTCTGCAAAGGCATGATGTTTTCTTTTGATTATTGATGAAAATATAATGATTTTGTTCAATTCATTTAGCTTTTTATTCGTAACCTATTTGATATAATTCTCTCCCTCTCCGGAGATTGCCCAGTTGTTCAATCAAAGTCTCCTAAAATTTTTGCTTAGTTCCCATCAGCATTGATCATTAATTATTTTTCTTCTTTATATCTATTTTTATAGTGTATAGATGTTTAATTGGCAATGTATGGACATACCTTTGCTTAACATGTTTTATTGTGCTAGCAATTCTTATAAAAGTGAAATGAATGAACAAAAGCTCTAATTTCAATAGATAACATTTCAATATATGTCAACCCATATGCCAACACACTCTTAGTTGAGCCGTAATAGACACTTTAGAGCCCGTCTGGTTTCAAATTTGTCGTTTTTATTTTATTATTTTTTTGAGTGTGTGTCTGCATTTGGAGAGTTTTAAGTGAGATCCAACTATGTGTCATTCATGAATGTCCAAGGCCATAAATATGGGGAGTTAAAAGATAAGATTCACCAACTCCATCAATTATTGTGTTCTCTTAGACAGAAAATGAGGTCCACATCGATCCCACTATTCAAGGAGGGAGTATTAAAGTAAGACTTCTATATACCACCACAGTGATTGTTGCATTACATTGACAGTTTGAGCTCGATTATATAAGGGGTTAATGATAGGTTAACACTCGAAGCCGTCACCTAACATCCTAGGACTTTACCCCACCCCCACCGGTCTTGTTTCGCAACTCTAGTAATTTAATCAATTAAGATAAAGCCCACATTTCACAAGTTGAGAGCCCACGAAAAGGTTATTTAATTCAAGAATTCCCACCGTATTTGGAATAAGAAGATAAAAAATTAACCTCATTTGTCGAATAAAAAGACAAGACAACTCAACAATGACTAACAATAGTCCTAAATCTTCCATAATAAACAACTAAAAACATAATACCCTAACTTATATTTAATTTTTTATTCAAATTAATCCTTACCTCACTAAACTCCATTATGTTTGCTCACGTACAGCCACAAGGATAGGGTGAGATATGTCCGACTTTTACACACGGATTTCAATTAATGCATGTTTTACCAATGGTCACATACCGTACGGTGTCTGCAACCTAACACCATACTTTTCTGTCTTGTCATATATGGTTTAATGCGCTCTCCAAAGATACAGTTAATCTCGTTTGGTTTCTGTATGGTTTATGAATAAAATTTTGTTTGTTTTACGGGAGTCAATTAATGACTTACATGTACACATACTTTATACATGTCATCATAAACTTAGTGCCAATATGTTGCCGGAGATGCAAAACGAAGGAAGAAATTGAAATCCATGATAACGTTATCGTTATCACGATAATTTGGAAAAATAATTATAAATTGATGACTTTCTATCGTAATCACGGTTGATGCATCTCAATACAATGCGACTCATTATTTACTAGTTGAAAAACAGAATGAAAGAGTAAATATTAAATTATTCTAACGAAATCGTTACCATTCCATTCACACAAGTCAACTATTTGATTAGAATCACGAGAAGTTTACCAAATAAATTGGCATGAAACCTGTATTTTCTTCTGTTCCATTTGGTATTGAAGAAGACGAAATGGAAGGATGTGAATGGAGATGATGAAAATATGTGAGAAAATCGGGTGTTGAATGGAGAAGATGAAAACATGGAGATGAATGGAGAAGATGATCTAGGGTTGGTAGAGGAGAATGAAGGCATGGGTTCATTGAATGCACTTTAAAAAATCATGAATTTTGATGGTGGATGTAGAAGGATGAGGCTCCCCTACGTTTTATTCTTCTCTTTGTTTCCTTCTTTTTCTAGTCAAGTGCCCGTTTCAGGATGTTGGGTTTTATTGACATCAACTAAACATGGACAAAACGGGAATGAAAAATTGGGATTTGGGTGGGAGAACCTCTGCTGATCTTATAAAAATTTGGGGTCTTCAGTTGTGATTACCATGTTTAGTGGGATTTTTTTTGGTAAATATCCCTTTGATTTATTTACAGTGTCACGAAAAAGCAGGGGGCATTCATGAAAGTACTGCTCACTCAGTCCGGACCAACATTTGAAGATTTTTTTATTCAATTAATGTAACTCAAACAACTGGTTTGCTGCAAAAATAGCAAGTTGAGTTTGAATGAGTTTTTAGTCAAATCATCGATATTCCATGACACAAATTAGTGAGCGCATTTGTTGAAGGCCTTAAGAGTTAAGAGTGAATTGCGCATTGATGTCCAAAGTCACTTTTCGATGCCATACTGTTAGTCTTACTGTTTGACAATATATATATATATATGGTTGGCTTATAAAGGGGCTCCCACTTAAAGAAGAAATTAACACCTCTCCCAACTATTTTGCTTCACGTTTGGGTCTTAGTGTAGTATCTGCTTCTCAGATGCATGATGCTCCTCTATCCTCTCAACCTACCCTCAAACTACATTTGAGCTTTTGACTCTAGACTCTAGAGCCAATAAATAAGTGGCCCAAACATCAATTCACTTATATAGAAGGCAATGGACAAAGGAGGAGGCAGTTGACCCCGAAGATGAAGAAGAGTTAAGGTTAGAACTGACTATTGATGCAGTCAATTTTGAGCCTGCAATCTCCTTCAATTTTTTTTTTTGAAAATGATGATGATGTATTGAAATGCTCAAGAAACTGTACCGCAGCCAGTTGTCAAATTGATGGATTCAAGCAACTCCTATAAACTTGCTTCGTGTTTAGATTGTTTAAGTTGACTCAACTACGAACTTCATGATATGATTACAAATGTTGACATCCTAACAAGCTTGATAAAGTTTGATTAGTCTAAGATGGATGATGCGGCACTTCTGCAATTACTAAAACAGTCTGTCCTTATCCTTTTGGTGTTGACCCAAAAGGCAGTTTGCTCTTTGTTGCTCCACAACTCTGAGAGTGTTTTAGAGATTTTGAACCTTGAGGGGAAGGTTGGTTTTAAGTGGGGTGGACTGTAATAATCCTCTCATCTAAACCTCATCTCATCTTTTTAAATTTCAAAACTATCTTATCTATTAGCTATGTTCTTTCATTTAGTTATTTTCCTTTAGGTCACGTTGTGTACGCACCATTTCCATTGAAAGAGAAAATTGCCACGTCTGCATAGTCCATGGAAATGAAAACATGGAAAAGGAGTTCCGTGGAAGTATACATGTTCATGTTTGGTGCGGATTTTCTTTCCTTTATGAATTGGTGCTAATGTTGTTTGGTGTGGCTCCAGATTCCTTGAAGAAAACTAATTTTTCTTATTTGGTGCAGCAATTTTCCCAAGGAAAAAACCATTTCTTTTTTATATTGCCAACCAATCAGATAGAAAGAAGTAGCTCTAGGTTCATTTGGATGGTCCTGCGAGATGGCATGCCATTCACTTTAGATAATCACTGCTGACTTGTAGATTTGAGATGATCTCCTCTTGGGGGTTCCATATTCTCATTAATTTGACATTTTCATGAATAAGGACGACAACAGGTTTGGGTTAAATGGTTGACTTGCCTCAACTCACCATATGGTTGACCTACCTCAACTCACCAGTAATCGCAGCATAAGTGGGGACAATAGTGTGCAATTTCGATTCTTAAGCATGTGTTTTTTTTCTTTTATTCTATTAATCAAATACGGGCATTTACTCTTCAATCGGTCAATTTGTGGAAGCCCAGACCGAGCATCCAGCCATTACAACTTACATGTGAAACAGATAGAAAACCAATTCTTTAGACACCCCCACCCCATGTTACCCACACATACACAAACAAAAGAAAAATAACAAAAAATGAGGGAGCGAGGGAGGGAGATTCCCTGATACCAGCTGACCTGATTCTCGTAGCACATACAGAGAAAGACAGAGATAAGAGAGACAGAGAGGGAGAGAGGGGTGGGGGGCCGTCGCAACAGGGAACCATGGGGGTGAGGGGGGTGCTGGTTGGTCGTTGAAAAAGATGGATGGGGAGCCATTGCACACACACACACACACACACACACAGAGAGAGAGATACCTTGCAGTCGATGAAGGGAAGGGGACAAGTGGGGAAGAGGTTGCAGTTGTCCAAGAGAAATGGTAGGGTTCGTGCGTTTCAGATGGAAAAATGAGAGAGGAAATGAGATAATAAAGGTGGGGCAAGTTTTATGAATAAATGGAAGTTTGATGCCCCCATAGGAAATCCATTTCCCGCCTTAGAAAGGAAAATGCTGACGTGGCAAACAAGTGTTTCCGTGGAATTGTTCGCACCAAATGCATGAAAAATGGGTTTTCTGTGGAAAACCATCCAGAAAAACTGTTACACAAACATGCCCTTAGTGATAGAAATGTTGTAAGGCATGTAGAATGATTTTCAATTGATTGGGTAATAAAATAGGTGGTTTAAGGTTCCCTCGAATGATCCAAGTAGAGGTTCTGGTTTCCTCAATCAATCTAAATATCATTTTATTTTATTTATTTATCTTTCGGCGTGGACTATTACATGTTATTCTCTTTCTTGGGTGTGTGTGCCCTGTATGGATTGAAAGAGACCTAGGGACTCCGATCCTCAGTAGTTGCAGGAGTCTTGATCTTGTGTGGGCTCATTATACTCCCTGGTCTAAGGCTATATCTCATTGATTGAGATCAGGTTTCATTGATACTCATGCCTACATCAGTTGGTTTTAAGGCTATATTTTTTTAGATTAATGTTATTGTCACTTTAATAATCTTTTATGTATCTTGGTCTACCACACTTAGCATCATTCTCGAATGCTTTGAGGGGAATCGTAGTTGGTCTCCAACTGCAAGATCTTTCTCTTTGATACCCCCTGAAGCACTCGGAAATTGATTGATGCACAGCTTGCACACCAAGTGGAGATCTAGAGTTTTTCCACTACTCAGTATTCTTCGCTGAATCCACAATGCAACCTCAACAAACAATAAAATGGAAATAACAAGCCAAAATAAGTGTTATTAAAAAAAATTCAAAAATAAACGAGAGCATAAATGAAGTCAAAGATGAAATTGCATGTCCCAAATAGGTTAACACTAACACATCCACACTGTCCAATCTTCTGGGATTTTTCTCATAATAAATATACACACGACTGAAAGTTATGAACTTTTTCATTCTTATTGATTATATGCACTGTTATATAATGAGAAAACTCTACAGGTTTCGTTATAAACTTATTGGTGCGAACATGTTGTTTCAGATAAAAATGGGTTGAGTAATATGGAAATCAGCACAAAGAATTCGTTGTCGTGGAACTTTGTCAACTACATTATGATTGAGATCGTTATATATATATATATATATATATTCTCAATGTCTATGCATCTCAATATTGAGTATATCATTACTTACTATTCGAGGAAAATGAAATTGCCGATTAACTATATGTGGTTTTATCAATATTGTTACAATTGCGGTCACATAACTCAATCCATGAATTATACCTCTATAATATTTTTGATTAACAAGTCTCGGTTGTGTCTATTAGAAACCTCATTTTAGTCTATCAACTTGATTTGGTGTACATTATGCTAACTTTAAACTTGTTATAGATTATATATGGACAATCTAAACCCCGGTCCTCTGGACAAGTCCATTTTATACGATCAAGATAACCATATATCAAAGCGAGTCTGGCATGGCAAGGTGAGCATTTATTGAAATTTCGCTCAATTTACTATATTGTCCTAACAATCATCACCACATAACTGTAAGTGTATAATTTCCTCGTCATTTAATTATTACAGGAAACCGGTCCACTGCGATGCATTCCCACGCCAAATCACGATAGCTGGGAAATCAATGATCGTATGTGGGAGCTAATAGGTCAGACCGGGCTACATCACCTTGCGAAGATGAAAAAAATAGAGCTCGATCATGGTCTAATAACTACCTTGGTTGAGCGGTGGAGGCCGGAGACAAACACCTTCCACCTTAACAGTGGGGAGGCCATTGTTACCTTGGAGGATGTAGCGTACTTATATGGTCTCCCAACTGATGGACACCCTGTTAATGGACGCACATTCTCTTCCCCCTTGACCATGGCTAAATTATGCGAAGAACTGTTGGGTGTGGCACCGGACATGAACTATGACTGCTATGGAGTGCAGATCAAGTTCACGTGGTTGAGAGATAATTTTGGGTTGGAACCTAAGAGCAGACCGAGAGATCAAGACGTCCGGCGGACACATGCATTTCTATTTTGTCTAGTTGCCGGTCAGATTTTTTGGACCTCTTCGGGCACTAAGGCTCCAGCCCACATCCTCGAATTATTTAGACGTTTTGAAAGTCGATCTTGGGGCTGCATGCCTGGCAAATCTATACAGGGCCCTTTCCAAAGTATCTTTGCTACAAAAAAAAGGAAAAGTCGTCAAAACAATTACCGGTCCTCTAAAACTACTGCAGGTGATTAACTTAGTGTGTGATATGCATGAATTATGATTACTTAATGTTTTATTTATTCTCTAACTGGAACCATCATTTTCCTGCAACTGGTCAGGTCTGGTCATACTCACGCATGACAATTGGCAGGCCGATCCGTCGGAGGGCTGATTGGGACACCGATGTCGAGTTCCCTCTTCTCTTAACCTGGTACAACAGATTGCGTTCCCATCATTTCCAGACAAGAGTTGAGGATGCCAGAAGACACCTCGATATTATGGAAGTCGATGCCGTAAGTATTAAATTATGATATTATATTGGTAATTTGTATGGACTCATTGATTTCAAATCTGGGGTCGAATCAGGCTGTTACTTTATTCAACTGTCTTTATTGTGGTCCCTTTCTTACTTTTTATAAACACAGTGAATGGATTTAACTATGAATTGTTATTCCTGCAAGTTCAATTGGCTTCCATATCGAGATTATGAAAACATCCAGGACTACATCGACGATGCAGATGTCCCTCTCTTCCGGTCCAACACGGCCTTGATTTCCTTTTGGATTGTGGAGCGACACAATCCAGAGAGAGTAATGAAACAGTTTGGTTTACAGCAGGTTGTGCCCCCCAGCTTCCATAGGCCATTCCCACGTAATGAAATGGTCCCAATAGGTGAGAATCAACGTGAAAAAATACGAGCCATTTATGCTGGTGTTTGGAATAAAAGGATGGATGCAATAACTTACGGAGAGGATGGCGATGCTGGCCCGCATACGGATGCATACTTCCATTGGTATAGAGGCATCACTCGACTTCGCATCGGCCATCCAATTTCCGGATCTGGACTCAACCTGAACTCCATCCAATCTCAAGTAAATTCCTCAACTTTCTTTGCTAACTCCCCAAACAAGTATAGACCTCCATTTTTTGCCATGTCAGACTAAATCCTTTGCTATCTTCATATTGCCTAACATAGATCCTGAAGTTTAGCAATAAATTATTGGCATCATGTGGCGATGCGGCTCAATTAGAAGAAAAATCTGCTGCAGATTTCTCAAATTTCATCGAGGCTGTGAGAGCCGATGTGTTGATGTTAAAAGATGCGTGTTTGTCTGATCGTGTGCCAGCTAACTTAGACGACGTGGACAATGTGGGGTTCAAAGAGCCATCCCTAAAGGTATGATTTAAATCCTCATCGCCTGTATATTCCATTAAGTTATGTACTCATTTTTCATGCGTCTATTTTAATAGAGTGGCAAAGGAGACCCCGCAGAAGCTCCTGCAGGACTTGGTCTGAAGAAACGGAAAAGCATGGGCAAAGTCGCTCAGTTTTCCTCCACCCCATCCAGTACCAGCATTCCATTGGGATAAAAACCCCCCAAAAGATCCAAACGATAAGTTGAAAAGATAGCAAAACCACCAGATTTGCTCAAACCCATTAGTCCAAAGGGGCCCGTCATTTCCGAATCGCCTTCAAGTCCCATACCGTTATCACCCAGAAGATCTCCCAGATTCATCCATGTGCACCAGAGTCCAAAATCTCCAATTAGAGTGGCTAGCCATGGCAACAGTGCTACATCCTTCTCCAAGAGTCCTTTCACTTCCATGCCATGGACAGTGCCCGAACTAGACAGTACACCTCCGATTCAACCTAAATTTGGAGTAACTAATTCCCCATTTAGCGAGATCTCCTCTATGATCCTAAACATCAAGGCACGCTTTAGAGATCCGAAGCCCCCTGTATGGATGGTTGACTACAATACCGGAGCGTGGATGAGAAATCCGAAGTATAAGCTCATGATGGAGGAGCATGATATCCTCACCGTTTTCCGGAATGAATATGCAGATAGGGAGGGGTATGACCAACATTCCATCACACTTAAATGCATTATTCTTGTTTATGTTTTTACTTAACCGATTGCAATGCTGCACCATTTCAGAAATGCAAAGTTACGGGAGTTCTGCACGCCTGTAACTGCCGATATCATGAAAGATTTGCTTAAGGGTGCATGGATGGACAATTGGGTTAGTAATTCCTGGCTCATAGTAATTTTGCATTTTCTATTCGTGCGAACGCATAGTCATGTTGTTTTGTTCCATCACCGAAACTCGCGGTCTTTTCCATTCTTGCAGACCATGCATTCTTGGTTTCAGATAATAAAGAAGCAGGCTGCATCGTCGTATTTTTTTGAATGTGCTCTATCCATAAGTGACGTCTAAGTCTGGACATTAAATTTATGGGGACTGGTACTTTGTGACCTTTCCTCCTTTCAGTCATAACTAACGATGAAAGTAGTTTACATTCAAGATTGGTACGTGCATGCCCAAGCAAGCGAGAAGCACATTCAAAATTCATTTGTGCTGGAAATGCTTGAAAATATGACGGAGAAGGAGTTCCTGTTCTTCCCAGTATGGAACAACCATCACTTCTTCCTAATTGTTGGTCGGGTTGGTGGACAGCGATGGGAGTACTATAACAGCCTGAATCGAGAAGGAGATTACACGTTCGCTGTACGCTATGTAAGTACTATCAGTCTCGTTTAACAATCAAAACTGTTATTCAACCATTGTATTACCTTTACAATTAATAGGCGGTGGGACGTACGTATGTGCTACAGATTGACTGGATCGTCGAACGCTTTATGCAATTCGGGTGGAGCGATCCAATTGTATGGACAAAACACCAGATGGCCTGCCCAATGCAGTCGAATAGGTTGAATTTTACACCAAATCCACCAACTCGGCGTGCATTATGTCTTACATACAAGCTCATACAGCCATGTATTGAATTACCATCATATTCTAATTCGAATTTATTGTAATCACAGCGTCGATTGTGGAATTTTTGTCATGGCGTACGCACATCACATTGCATTAGGTCTGCCGATGGAGTTCACTAAGGGCGATATGTACTACTTCCGTGCGAAGATTGTCTCTGACCTATACGTTGACCAATATACACATCGGACGCATCGACGTCCCGATGGAACGCTTCCTGATCAATCTGATGCGTAACATGTAAGATTGAGGCTATCACGGAGGAATGGTTGGACCTAACCTGTAGATAATACACTTCTATTGTTCTGCCACGGACTTCATTGATGTCGAGATTTGATTATGAAGGTACAAAGGTATGTAACGATATCGTTGTAGTAGTATCATCATTTTGTTACCCTTTTCCATCGCATTTGTGTCTCATTAGGGAAGTCATGTTCATTCCCTCTGCCCGAATGCAACAAAAAATGAAACTCTACCAAAAACGTAACGATATCGTCATGCATAAAATTTTACTTCAAACAAATTTTTGCCCCCCCTGGTGATTTGCATGTCTCCCGACTGATTGTAATGTGGACCTTACGTGTTGATAGGACGTAAATTGATTCGGGTTTCAAGAATTCCGGATTTGATCCAAGTATTTCTGTCTGTTTAATTCCAGGATACCGTACGAACGAAGCTTGTTGCCGTTTAACTTCTCCATTTGTTATAGTTTTAAAAAAATTTATTTTGGGCTGAAACTGTATTGTGATTTTCTTGTGTATAGGTAGCTACTAAATGGTGGTGGAATGGTCAGAATCCCTCAATGACCTATATGTACAAGACAACATGTTCGAGGGGGTGACAATGACGCGGCTTCTACCTTTTAACATAAAAAAGTCGACTTTGAAGATAGACTTGGCTTTGCGATATCCCAGAGATTGAAAGACTCTATCTGTGACCGATAATGGCTTGGATGGAAAGATGGATAATTCCATAACTATATCCTCATGCGGACAAATTGTTGATGCAAATCCCATTCATCGATGAAGGACGTTTACTGGTCTGTAGTGACCGGACAAACCCCATGGAAGAGAAAACACATTGAAAATCAACCATATATGTTCTTGCCTCGGACCCTATGTATTATAGTTAATGAATTTTTTCGAAGTATCATACTGACTGCTCGTGTAAATAATGTTTTTCAATTAATAGATGTGAATTTTGATTATGCATATGCTCTTCAAATAAGATGTACATGGTATGATCTATGTCCTATTTCGCTACCTTCCTAATAACTGCTATGTACTGGTATGATGACTTGCAGTCTAGTTGGCAATCAACAGAGGACTTGTAATTCTCTTTAGATGCATGAAAATGAGATTTTGCTACTGACAGTGGATAATTGAAACAAAAAATGATCTTTTGCTTTTTAACAGAAGGGCTAACTATATGTACTCAAAGCTAAGTATGGTATTGGCCATTAAATGGAGGCTCAATTTCTGACACATGAGATTTATTTCCAGAAAATGTTCACCATGTAGAGTGTAAAAAGGCATTTGGTATTTTCATATATTTGTCACTCACCTCCCCACTCAATTGTATACCCATTTACACATTATAAATATGGTAGGAGTGACAAACATCCACTTGACGGATTGGTTCCTGAAATTCAACACTACATTGAAATATCTTCTTTTACTCAAGGAAGGCTATATGTATTAGGTTTAAAAATTGAGATTGAAAAGTGACCAGCTTGGTAGCGATATCGTTCTTGACATATAATGAAATTGACCATATTTTGCAAAATCATGTGGCCTTATATATGCATTTGGATCTGAATACATAGTCAGATTCATTGTTGATCTGTACAAGCTTTGAGAAATGAAAAGCGATTTCCAAAAGTAACGATATCGTCATTCAAAATTAAATTGAACTCACACATCGTAAGTTGCCTCTTGATTTAAATATTGTCGGTCTATCTCGCTGCTGATATTCAGATCCTACCTCGTCCATTCTTATAAAAAAAAAACGGTTGCTTTTGATGGGCTTCGTATGAGGCCTCGCATTATGGTTGAAGAATTCCTTCACAGCTAGATTGCATTTTCTCGTTTCACCTTCCAGCAACAAGGTTTGCAAACTTTTGAATTCAAGGGTTCATGGAGGTTAGAATTTATCAACTCCCTGAGCCATTTTCTAGTGAGGTCAAAGGTTCGAACCCTCTGGATGAGGGTTTGAACCCTTGTATGATTCACTAATCAGGCCATTTTCCAGTTGGGGGAAAGGTTCGAACCCATCTTTAAAGGGATTGAACCCTTCAAAAATGCACTGTTCAAGCCATTTTCCAGAGGGGGCCAAGGTTCGAACCATCATCCGGAGGGTTCGAACCCTTGATAAATGCACTCCTCAGGCCATTTTCCAGAGGGGGCCGAGGTTCGAACCCTCATCCTGAGGGTTCGAACCCTTGAATTTTACATTCCTCAGGCCAATTTCCAGAGGGGGCCAAGGTTCGAACCCCCATCCTGAGGGTTCGAACCCTTGAAATTTGCATTCCTCAGGCCAATCTCCAGAGGGGGGGAAGGTTCGAACCCATCCTTAAAGGGTTCGAACCCTTGAAAGTTGCATTCCACAAGCCAATTTCCAGAAGGGGGTTCGAACCCTTGAAAGTTGCATTCCAAAGGCCATTTTCCAGAGGGGGGAAGGTTCGAACCCATCCTTTAAGGGTTCGAACCCTTGTATTTTGCATTCCTCAGGCCAATTTCCAGAGGGGGCCAAGGTTCGAACCCCCATCCTGAGGGTTCGAACCCTTGAAATTTGCATTCCTCAGGCCAATCTCCAAAGGGGGGGAAGGTTCGAACCCATCCTTAAAGGGTTTGAACCCTCGAAAGTTGCATTCCACAGGCCAATTTCCAGAGGGGGTGCATGTTCGAACCCTTGAATAGAGGGTTCGAACCCTTGAAAAATGCACTCCTCAGGCCATTTTCCAGAGGGGGCGAAGGTTCGAACCCTTATCATGAGGGTTCGAACCCTCGAAAAATGCCTTAATCAGGCCTTTTTCCAGAGGGGGCCAAGGTTCGAACCCTCTTCCTGAGGGTTCGAACCTTTGAATTGAGAACCACCCGAGCCAATTTCCAGACGAAATAAAGGTTCGAACCATCCATCATGGGCCAGAATCCAGCCTGGCCAAGGGTTCGAACTCTCAAGTTCTGAGTTCGACCCTCACCTTATGACCCATAAGTCCCCTCTGAATAAATAAAACCGGATGGACCTCAAATCATCCTCCTCACGGAAAAAAGTTGGCATGAAACCCTTGCTCTCGAAGAACCTTCTAAGACAGCGCCGCCCACAGCCGCCCCTCTTCCTCTAGGGTCAGAACCGAGTCGTTTTATCCTCACTTTCAAAGGTAAGTCTCTTCCCATATCTTGTCCTCAGCGTGGTTTTGTGCTTATTCCTTGTCAGGGGTTTTATCCCCATCCTTCTAGGACTGCTAACTGAACTTTTACTGGTTTCTTCCTCTCGCCTTGCTTTTTGTTTCCTTTATTTTTATTCCGACTGCTTCCACGTTCAGTACTGTTGAAGCTTTTGGTGTATGAAAAGCTGATTTGGGTGCAAAAAAATATTGATTTAAAAATATTCGGTAGAAATTTGTGGAATCTGGGAAGTTCAGAGAAAGGTTGAAGTAGACTTAGTCGTATCATGCTACAGCTGCCCATCAATCACCTTTTTGCCATTTTTTTTATTTATATATAATATCTTGACAAGTAACTGCTCTTGTTCATTAGCCTTTATGCCATTCTTTTTTTTTTTTTTTGTTTATATATAATATCTTGACAAGTAACTGCCCTTGTTCAATGCGGAAATTAACCATAGATTCTTCCCCTGCTCCTGTCATGATGATTGCACACTGGATGAGGGATCTTTACACTAATATTGGCATGATCCTATTCAATATGTGATGGGACACTGAAAATAGATATACAATTGATTTAGGAATTATTTGTTTATATTATCCAATATTTCTTGTTGGATTGCATTTCATGTTCTGTGATGAGATGTGATGATCTTGGACTTCCACCCTACTTGACGATGTGGTCATGATATGGGCCATAAGGCAGAGACACTCAATCTTCCTTGAATAAGGAGCTGGGACCAAATTAATGCATAACCAGTTCAAGTCCTCCTCCTCCCATTGTTAACAATGCTGAACTGTAATAAAAGATGTGAAGTGAACTGTTGCATTAGAACATTTTCAGTCATAAGAAACCTGGGATGCCGACTAGTTCAGCTGTGTAGTTCCCTTCGGTTATAATATAACCAATCAATTTTTCCATATTTTTCCCTTTGCATAATCTTCTTGTGCCTCATTTAAACCTGAGCTTGTTGCAGGTTCTGCTACTTCGTATGGCTCCAAAAAAGAAAAGAACTTGCCAACGGCCTTCCTACGATCAGTCTCGGTTTCTAAGTGAGGATGGACAGATTGCCTACATGCACAAGTTCCAGCATCGTTCAGTTGTGCCCGAAAGAATTGTCATGTACAATGAGCTGAACGACCTTGATTTTGCTGAGTGGATGCGCGAGAGAGAGTGGTGGACACTGTATGATACTGGCTACTCTAACATGCATGAACTATCAAACATCTCGTTCAAGACATTTGTTCGAGGAGCTGAGCTTGAGATTACACCTGATCTCCTAAGTCAAGTGCTAGGAATTAATCGGGTGGAAGGCGCACACTTCCCGATTGAGGACAACCGTCGGATTAATTTCAATACGGTAGCCAAAAAAATCACCAGCAGGCCTATCGCATGGATTGGCGGTGACATATCACAGAACAAGCTTAGCGACTCTTATCGCTTGCTCAATATCTTCATACGTCACAATGTCAGCCCCAAAGTCAGCAAAATAGTCACAAAGGAGGATGGGTATCTCCTATACTGCATCGGGACTCAAAGGAAAGTTGACATTCCTCTCGCGGTGTTTCGTGCAATGGCAAAGGTACAGACTGCACCTCATAATACTGCTCTTCCATTCCCCGGGATCGTATCGAAGATACTTCAGGACATGGGTCAGCTGCCCGAATCGAATGAAGACATTATAATTTCAAAGCAGAATATTGATCGATTCACCCTTAATAAGTCCAGGTCACACATTCCGAATGTTGAGTTGGATGGCGATGACGAGGGAGATCTAGCTGGACCCTCTGGAGCTGGTCATCCAGGGATAGGCCAGTCTGTAGCTGGAGATTCGGATGCAGGACTATCAGGGGATGAACACGTAGATGAGGGGACGATTCATGCGTTGAACCAGCGGCTCACGCGTTTGGAAATACGAGTGAATGAAGGGTTCGCCGAGATGCGTCAGAGTGTTGCCGAGCTCATCGACCGTTTGCACCGCGACTGATTGACCATTTTCTGCTGTTGGTGTTTTGTCCACACAGCTGCCGAGATGCTCACAATGGACTTGTAATTGAAAGTCACCAGTTGACTTTAATGACATACTTTTCATGTACTTGAACAGATATGCAATCTCACTGGAGTCATGTGACAGTTTGAATGTTCTTATTTTGTCCTTTTTCCATTGTGTTATGCTTCACGATTCAGCGGAACTACCTCAAGTTCATGTTTTACACAACTGTTTATTAGTTGATGATCTGAAAATTTTATCTTTGGGCGACCGTTTTAATATTCATGTAAATTATGATGACTCGTCTGTCTAAAGCAGCCTTGTGCTTTCAAAAAAATAAAAATATTTAAATGATAAAAAATGCAAATGGGACTTCCCTCACATCAACCCTCTCAAAACACCGGCAAATCTGCATTCATTGCAACGGAAGATTGACCAATCCACTGAAATGGCCTCGTATGGATTCAGATGACCGGAATGGCAATCTTGAAAGGTATGCTGAATTGATCAATTTTGAGTTGGGAGGATGGCAAGGTAGAATCATAGTAAGATTTCATGACCTTTGGTTTCCGTCCTACTCCACTGTATTTACATCACAATCTGCTGATGTCATTTGTCTGATCGTCATTAGATATTTGCAATCAATGCAACTAAACCATGTTTTAGTAGAAGTTACAGCCCGTACGACACGTCAAATTATTGACAAGAGACCAAAAAAGGTTTTCACGAATATTATGATAATAAGATAAAATCGACATATGTTGCTTTCATATTACCAGTTAGATTATGAATCTTCCTACTTGAAATATTACCGGGTGCAGATTAATCGTTCGCTGCTGGCAGGGTGAAGCCAGCTTGGAGCGTCTATCAATTGCCCCATTTTTGGCATATTATCTTCACTCTCGCTGTGATGAACTCCGCTTATCAAGTTTCAAGCAGGGATTGCTGGTAGGGATGGCTCTTTACACTGAAAGCAAAGGATCGACATTGACTTACATGGGACAAAGATGCAGAACATATCATGTTGGACTACTATAATTTCGCACCGGTTTCTAGACGCGTCTCAAAACCAATATCAGTTTTGATCATAAGAACCCATACATGTACTCTAAAATAATCATTTATATGTAGTAACAAACATCAGAGGATGGCCAAGACCGATAACAAATAAAAAAAGGAAGGGAAAAACAATTATATTCAAAATAAGTGGATGAAATGAAGAGACTTGAAACAAAACGGGCAGAGACGATGGTATTCATTGATTGACATATATAACAGACGACCCATATGGATGGGGCCAGTATACATTCAAAATTTATAGATTAACATATACAAAATAGGCTACTGGTATGGAGATATACATCGATATATACAATCGTTTACACCAAGCCAGACTACTTGTAAATAAATGTATACACTTTGTAGAGATATGATATCAAAAAAATGGGAGAAGATGCAATCATCCCCTTGTAGGTGGCTCTCTACATGTCTGTCTATTATGATCACGCTTCTTACAATGTGAGCATGTAACCTGTTTCCTCAACCTGTCCTCCGTTCGTATCCGACATTTTTTCGGCCTTCCAGGATGTCTGCGAGCCATCAGTGGTAACACAATTTTGTCACTTCTAGGATCCCACTGCTTTCCATCGCGCGTGGCATGGATGACATCATTATAAGTTGTGCGATAACAGTCACTGGAAAACCAATGCGCACAGAAGTCATATGGAACGTATCGCTTGAGGTTAATAGCACAGAGGCTATGAGAACAAGGAATGCCAAGGAGGTCCCATTTGCGGCAAGTGCATGTCCTTTTATCGAGATGCACAACATCAGTGTACTCCGGCGACACCACTTGAAATTCAAAATCCCCCGCTTGCCAACACTGGAGTCTCCGTGAGGCTTCCGCCTCGCGGGTAATGATCTTATCTACATATGGAGTGAATCTTGTCTTCATGTTCAGCGACTTTTCACGCTGGTTCTGATAAAAATCCATCAGCTTAGCCTGTATCGACTCTATCTGCTGTGTGATGGGTAGCTCCCTAATATCCTTCAACAAACTATTTGTGCTTTCTGCAATATTCGTGGTTAGCATGTCGTAACGTTGTCCCTCGATGGATGCGTTTGCCCAATGCTGGCGGCCGATCGCGTTAATGTAATCATGGGCCCCTACATCAATTGATCTGATTTCTGCCATATAGTTGTCATACTCACATACACGAGTTGAACGTGCGGCGCACCAAAACTTTATTACGATTCCATCGTTTTTGAATTTCGCTTGGATATTTTGTGATATGTGACGGCAGCAGTAACAATGTTTTGCGGTTGGAAGTACGTCTATCAATGCGGAGGTTAGTCCCTTCATTCGATCGGACACTACAGTAAGATTACGAACATGTTCCAATGTTTCATCCAGACATGCTAGAAACCATGACCAGGTCGCATAGCACTCGGACTCCACAATAGCAAAAGCTAGCGGAAAAAGCCCATGACCACCGTCCTGACAGACCGCAATGAGTAATGCTCCCGGGTATTTACCCCGAAGGTGTGTACCGTCTAGGGCGATTAGTGGCCTAATTGATGATTTGAAGGATCGAGCACATGCACCGAAACAGACATAGTATCTTTGGAAGGAGTGATCATCTTCTGTCCACAAATTGTCCATTGTGCCCGGGTTTGTGCGATTCAGCTCCAGACGGTAATCAGATAGGATCTTGTATGAATCCTCGAAAGAACCGCGGATATGTTTCATAGCAATTTCCTTCGCAAGATGTGCCTTCCTGTAAGATATATGTACGCCAAATTCGCAGTGAAAGTCTAACATGATTTCCTTCGGCCTGTAGTCTTGATGTACTCTAAGTCTTTCTTTGATCCAATCCGCAATCAAACCTGAAGTGGCCTGAGGATATTTTACTATGTTCATTGGTCCTGAACAATTATGATCAGGGTTGTAGGTCCTAACTTGAAATTGGGGCCCAGCTTCCACAATAGACGCATGGATGCGCCAAGGACATGTAGATGGCTACACCTTGCCGTCGCTTCAAATCTATTGGTCCTTAGTGGTTTCAAGCAGAAGTTTGTATACATTGCAAACTAGGCCAATGTGCTTTTGAATGCATCACGGTTACTAAACACCCTGCCGTTCCACATTGCGTGTGGCGTATCTTCATGAGGTGGCGTGGACATCAAATCTTCAGCCGCTTGCATGGGGTCTGTAATTTTACCCGCAGTCGTCTGTTCTAGTTTTGACTAAACAGTGTCGCCTACACTTCGCTCTGACATTCCTCTACCAGCTTCTGAGACATTTGATGTTGTGTCTCAGAAAGTATTGTCCGGGGTTTGAGTCTGTATGTTTTTCGGCGTCTCTTCATTCTCAATGGAGAACCCTTGGCCCTCGGCTGCAAGACCATGTCTGCAAATTTCTGTGGCCACGCGCAGAAATTCAAGAGTGTCAACGTCAATCCCCAGCTCCCCAACCCTGTTTGCATGGGGACTTTCCTCGACTCCTACAGTATAGCATCTCTCCATGCAACTATAAGTGCCCATTTGCAAAGCTATAGGATTGTCATGGTCAGTCCAACACCAAGCTGATGATCTGCAATTGGAGATCCCTCCACTACGAATCGATTTTCTTCAACCACTTGTAGATTATGTTGTTTGTCACTGCCGATATCCAGACCAGCATCGATATCTGCAGATGGATTTTCTTCCTCTTTGCATGTGTAGCACCCCTGTGTAAAGGGCAGCTCAAAATCGGCTCCGAGGTCAACAAACGGATATGACTGCTGCATAATAGAATCTTTTACGGCCGACCTAGTATTTGATTCCAAGCATGACACTTTCTTAGTTGGGTTAGCCCTGCATGAATAATGAGCTTCATCGTCACAAACATTGCATAACACTCAATATTGCATATAATGAGGAATTTTTCCATATCAACAAGTGAGGGCAGAAAATATGGAAACTTAGAAAATCATGTATCAATAAGCAGTATGAAGCATGAAATGACATACTTAGGAGAGGGTAGTGTGTTATTCCAGTTCGCATCCTCGACCAAATGAATGCTCCTGTCACATTCTTGACGGTAGAGAGCCTGTCCGGTTGCATCCCTACATGACAAAAGATCCAAACTATGGATGAATTAGCATGTAACTAGCCAGTATTTTAGGATAGAATGGTTATTCCCCTACATAGCAATGACCTTTTTCCAGGAACTGATGGCCGACTAATCTGCTTAACAACTTTGCCGTATCCCAACCTGCATGGAGAAAAAACTCAGGATGCTCAAAACATCAGATGTTATTGTTGAAAACAACAAGTTTCAACATACAATACCTTTGATCATTCCATTGATGATCGTTTCCATGGTCTGAGCGTGGCTGGATGTATAGGTAAACTGCACTGCCATCCCCCGCAGATGCTCTTAACATCACCTCGACATCGTCATCGTTTTTTATGGCAGCCAGAGTGCATATTTTACCATTTTGATGAAGGTATTGGATAATTGGGATGTGTCCAAGCATGTTCTTAATTGAGATGTCACATATTTTTTGGACCAATTCTGAATACGTTAGGGACCTCTTCAGGAAGGCCATCTTGGGGCTACCTCCATTATAAACTGGACTTCCATTATCCCATACTAATTGTCTACGAGAATGGAATATGACAAGCAAATCACGGTCAGACATCCTGCCACTGGCACATTGTCTTGAGAGTGAAACGGCTAGCTATTTAATTCTCTCATGGCAGACACATTGGCAAGGTGTGTTCCAAGAATGATCACCAAACTGAATTGGGTATATTAAATTGCGCGACAACAATACTCAATCGAAGCAGCCACCACAACGCGGCTCCACGCAAAGGTGCACTAGAAGATGAAACAGAAGAGGAATACTCCGTTAATTTTAAAAAGAAGAAAAGAGAAAAACAATAAAAACTAACATTGACCAATTGATATTGAATATGTCTAAATTGTAAAACAGTGCTAACTTGGGCATGTACGAGGATTCATTCTTGCAATTACGCGATACAGGTCGTATTTCAACAACATATATACCATTGCAACAGTTGGCATTTTACGCAATCAAATCTTCATGAGGCAGAGGGTTAAATGTAATAGAATGTGACAAGGGAAAGCTAACTTTAATAACGATATAGTTATCAAAATTTAAATGTACACCATCCAAATCCGGTCTCCACAATCAGTATGATGGGGAATTTGTATTGAGATCCCCAGAATTGGAAAAACCAAAGGGGCATCACCTTGGTACAGCAGTACGAAGAGGGACTCCATAATGAGGTGGTTCAGCTATGTGAAGGAATCACCATTTCATGAAATTTGTGTAGGTAGTTTCCCTAGAGTTGTGTTTTTTTTATGATAATGAAATCGCTACAATAGTTTTCAAATTTCTTTATCATTGCAATTTGGTGTCCAACAATGTAATATTGCTGGCTGTAATCTGAGATACGTAGATAGTGAGAAGGACTCACGGACTCACTTGATTTCGATTATTGAGAATCAAACGGGAGTAACTAATTTTGTTGACATCCATTTTTGGGTCTACTTCTATTTTTGGCATCCTATATCTAAAGAGGAGGATCCCCTTAATGAGGTGGATCAGCTATGTGAAGGAAGCATCATTTCATATAACTTGGGTAGGTAATTCCATCTCTATGAATTTTTTTCATTTTGATAACGAAATCGCTACAATATTTTCTAATTTCTTTATATCTATTTGGTGTCCAACAACGTAATATTGAATTGGCTTTAAACTGAGATGCGTAGATAGTGAGAAGGACTCACGGAAACACTTTAGTTGGAATAATGAGAATTTACCGATTACGATTTTTTTGGACGCTGAATGTTTTTGGTTCTACTTCTATCTTTGGTATTCTACAACAGAAGAAGATGGAATCCATAATGAGGTTGAGTCAGCTATGTGAAGGAATCACCAATTTGATATAATTACGGGTAGGTAACTTTCTTTATGGTAACGAAATCGCTACAGTACTTTTTAATTTCTTTATAGCATTTGGGTGTCCAACAACGTAATAGAGATGGCTATAATTTGAGAAACGTAGTTAATGAGAAGGACTCAGAGACTCGTTTGATTTGGATTATTGAGAATTTACCGATAACGAATATTGTTTCTCATGCAAATTTGGTTATACTTCTATCTTTGGTTTCCTACAACATAAGAGGAGGGACTCCAAAATGAGGTGGATCAGCTTTGTGAAGGTGCGAACCGTTTCATAAAATTTTGGTAATTTCTACAGAATACAAATTTATTATGAAGACGAATTCACTACAATACTTTTTATTTTCTTTATATCAATTTGGTGTCCAACAACGTAATAGTGATGGCTTTAATTTGAGATCCCTTAATAGTGAGAAGGACTCACAGATTCACTAATATTGGGAGGGTCGATCTATAGTACCATCATCTTCGTTCCCATTGTCATTCATTCAATGAGTCATTATGCATATACACAGAATTCCTCTACAGAGATGAAGGATATACAAATATCGAACTAGTTGATTTTAAACTTGGGTACCTACAGCTCCCTTCTCTTATGGACTAGGAACTATATAATAAACCACAAAGACGAAGTCCACAACCCATTTGAAAATCTCCCAGGGTCATTGATGCGCATGTCGTGTAAGTAGTGAAATAAATCAATCAATCTCAACGAGATTGCAGAGATTCACTATTGTTTTAACTAAACAAAAAATACAGACTATAATCATCTATCTCAAAACATTCCATTACAAATCGTGATTACATATTCTCATACATAACATCATCCAAAGAAAAAGCATAACCACGCATAAAAGAAGTAGTAAAAAACGGTTACTAGTGCCTTTCATATGTTTATAAGTTTCAAAATCATGAACAGCAATGCCACGCAAAAGTGTTATTACATTATTTAGCTAATCTTAAGGACAACTTATAATCGCATAGAAAGGCAAGGAGATATTCCCTCCCAGGTACAATCATATCTAAGAAACAGAACGTGGGAGAATTGATGCATACCCGAAACTGTATGTATGACGAGATCGAGGCCCGCATCCAGAAGATCTTGCTCTAGGTGATCAAAAGGACATACATCGCTCGTTATAAATCCAAATTAGACTTAAAACCACAAAAGGCAATCAAGGGCAATGCCATGCTATTGTTAAAGCAAAAAACAGATAGGTTCAGCAATTTATCACCTGAGTTGGAATGAGTAACCACGCTAATCGTACGGGCCATTTTTCTTTAAAGGATGTATGACGAGGGAGCATCGATGGTAGCCGGTGAGAGATGATAGCTCCAAACTGAATGATTGGGTGAAGACAGAGAGGAAGAGGAACATCTAGATGGAATATGACGACGGTGGATTCAAGGGTGGGTGATAGAGATAAGAACGCTGATCGTTCGAACAGGGATGGGAGGAGGCGTGTGAATTCCGTATACAAACACCGGAATGAGTGTTTCGGTGGATTCAAGGGTGGGTGATAGAGACAAGGACGCCGATCGTTCAAATAGGGATGAGAGGAGGCGTGTGGATTCCGTATACGAACACCGGAATGGGTGTTTTGGTGCATCTGTAGTTAAATCCGTCTCATAAAAGTTTAATGCATATTATTTGGTGCAATACCCAAGGAAAAAAATTTAAAATTTAAACGGAAAGGGAATTAAGACCCAAAACAGTAATGAAAAATCCACAATAATCCACAACATAACACAATCTTATGAAAGGCTGAATAAAGCAGCAAAACAAACAGAAACTACACTACAACCCGGTTGGATGAAATCATCAAAAAAAGTCAGCATGAGTCTGTGCCAAGGCATACCAGCTCATTTTCAGGTAATATAGCAACATCTTGGTAGCTGCACTTCCTCACTAGACTACTACCAGAATAGTCTCATCACCAAGGCTATCCATAACCTGTAGGCATGTTACGGCTAAGCCGTCCACACATTTATAAAATCAAACATAGAGATGCTATATTTCTTATCCCCATCATTAAGTGTACTACATATCTTGTTAGATGCATCTTTCATCATTTCATAAGCATCTAACAAAAATCCTAAATGTCCTTTTTCCAATTTTTACAGACCCTACTCGTCAGTTCATCAACCAAAAAAACAAAAAACAGTCTCTAATTCACAAATAAGACCCCCCAATAGCTTAGTTTCCATGTCAGATCTTATATAACTATGTAGAATTGCGTAGGGAAATTATTATTTGATAACGATATCGTAACCATAATTTCTATCTATATCATCCATTTTTGGTGTCCATAAAAGGGAAAATGCTGGTGCTTTATATTGAGATGCATAAATTATGAGGAGGAAGCACGATTTAACTCAATTTACTTTATTTTGGGTAATTTCTAATGACGATATCGTTTCAGTAATTTATAAGTTCTGCACTATTTCTATGCACCATGGAAGAAAACGATAATAAATGTAGAATCAGCCACATAACCAATGGGAAAGAATGACAAACTTCACACAGGTTTCCATTTCAACTTCATTTAGCCTGACAATGGGATCATCGTTCATTATTTATCGGTATTTTGTTCTTTTTCGTTTGATCATGCACTCTTGACGTATTTTTGCAGCTTATATGCCCCAAAACCATGAAATCTCATATTACTAACTAGGCAATAGGTGCCAATAGTAAGTCGCTGACCAAAAAACGAATATCACTAGATTAGGGGAGGAACCAATAATTGAAATTGGTCGGAATTTTTTTCTTTTTTGGGAGAGGGGGGGTGGGTTGGTTCGGACTTAGACACTATTTGCTAACCAATCAAATCTCTAAAGCTCGATCGATCAATACAATTGACGGCTTCTTACCCCTTCCCATCCATTATAGATAGAAATCGACGTCTGTCAAACTCTTCGTATCCAAACTTTAAAGGATGTAAAAATATATAAGAATTGGATTTGGTTCCATTATCTGGATCTATCTTAATTTTATCGATGACACGATAGCTTATATAGTAGACCACAAGGCTAAAAACCATAACCCACTTCAATGAGGTTTCCTATGGTTGTTGTTGCATATGTCAAGTAAGCTGCGATGGAAACACATGGGAATTCACTAACATTTTAACAGCTTAACAAAGCAATCATGATATACTCGTCTGACTTAAACATTCCTATTTGGATCTTAATTACTCGTTCTCATACATAGTCTCATTCCAAGAAGGAGCCTAACAAAAAACAACAAACTAGTATGGAATATGGTTTCAAATACCAACCATATCTTTATCAGTTTCAAAATAATGAAAAGCAATGCAATCTAAAATTAATATCAATCAGCGGTGCAGAGAAAGTTGGTATATAACCTTAGGACGAAATTAATATCGCATGGAAAGGCAGGGATGCATTCCAGACCCAATACAGTCGTATTATAAAAACTAAACATGGGAAATTGATACTACCAAATAAACTGTTAAGATGTTCAAATCGAGGCCCATATCCAAAAAGGTAAATCAACCAAGAAATATTTTAGTGGGATGTCAATTTCATGACTGAATATGTATAGTCGATATTATAAGTGGGAGACATTCCAAATGACATTTCTGGCTGCACTACTATGTGACAGGTGCTACACGAAGGCTAACCAAACTTACTTGGTGATTGGAATGGCGTAGTGAGCCTATAGTTGAATGCAACCCAAAACTGACCTAAGCTAAGTAGTTTGGCATCTGGTTTTAGCATATTAAGCACCGATGTTTTCAAAACACCCAACGTATTGAGGGCCTACAATTGAGATGTCAATAACAGGGAAATGAGACATAAAAAAACAGGGAACGACTATATTTCTATTGGGTATTCCGAATTCGATTAAAGCCCATGACAGAGAAAGAACACAAAATCGCGCAAACAACTAATATGCAGGGCAAGCAGTGGCGGACCCAGAACTTTCACTTGGGTGGGGCGGATATGGACTACAATGAAAATCGGCGATATTCTGCAAAAGCTCTATCAGCAAAGAGGATCTTTTCAAACTACATATATGGGAAATATATGAAAACTAAGATCGAGTTAGACTCTGCACAGCACAACTCACAATAATTTTTATAAAATATACCCTTTAGTCATATTTATACAAAGGGCACCTGCCATAAACATTGCATTACAAAGCACATGTCACACTACATATCAAACAAGTCACACACAAGATACTCATTTATTATCATTATACCCTTTAGATGCTCTCTACTCCACACACACACATAACACTATAAGTCAGTGGATATTCTCCGTTAATTGAATTGGAGCACCAGTAGTGTTTTGGAGTTCCTTTATGCATGCCAGCAGAGGGACATGTGCGGCAATCTTCCCATGTACATGGGGCGACTAGTCACATACATGTACTGCATGAGTCAGGTCCTGTTTAAACTCTATGCATATTACCAGATTTGATCTGAGGCGACCGCCCCAGATCATAACAAAGTGGGTCCGCCCCTGAGGGCAAGAACCCAAACAACAAATTACTTATTGAGACTTATGCTAAAATGGGTACCATGTATACAGGTTGAATCAACATTTGGCAAATTCTGTTTGATATTTGAGGCATCAAGATTTCAAGACTAAATCTATAGAGTTTTTTTTTCCCTTAGCAATGTGGAAGGCTTGGCACCGTTAATGAAACATCCTAAAAAGCCATATGGGAGTGCAGACTATAGTTTTGCACAATACAGTTACCAAGCTTTTCATTTAATATAAACAAATGAAACATTCAATGCGGGTAAAGTTCTAATAAGAATGGCCATAAAACAAGATAATTCGCACCCATAGATTTCAGCTGAAAACCCAACACGCAATGAACAAAAACAAGATAGAAATAACTGACAAAACTCAATAACACATTTGTTCAAACACTTTGTGAGCAACAAGAAGAGGAGAGAGAACTGACAGAACTCAGCAGTCTAGATTTGTTGAGAAACCCACAATGGATATGTTTTGCAGGTTCTCACCTTTATTGGCTGGAAAAACCCTCTTTCATATAGAAGATTTTCCATCAACTCCGGCGACGATACAGCATCGCTGGCTGCCAAACACTAGAGGAAAAAAAAAAACAAAGAAGAAACCCACTTAGACTAGCTTTCTGTGCATCCATCTACTGGACATTCGGTGTCTTTTTCATTGCAGCCACTTATATTTTTCTCCACCACTAGACAGCCGAATGGGAAGAGATAAAGATTGGGTGCTGGATAAAATAACAGATGGCATACAAAAGATTGATTACATAACCTGAGCGTACAAGTTGACAAGCTTAAAGGATCATCGGCAATGCATCGTCTGGGCACTCCTTTTATTCAAATGATGTTGCTGCCCTTTGAATCCTGGTCGTTGATTGCATATGTCTGACGGGGAAGGGCGAGGCCGGAGAAGAAGAGGGCAAGAGAGAGCAGTGAACAGAGGGAAAGCAGCAGCAGGCCAGAGCGAGGTGAGAGGATGGAGGGGAGAACACATGCAGAGCGGGAGATGGAGAAAGAGAGTAATATACGGGAACGGTTGGCGGGAATGAGTCATAAAGATGACGATGTCGTTGGATACATGTGGGGGTAAAAGTGTCCAAAAATGATATACGAACACTGATTCGGTTGTTTATGTGTATTTGTGTTTAAAATGGCTAAATACATGTTTAAGCACACTTTTCTTGTAAAATTCCCTATATATAATTGAGAATCTGCATCGATTTCGAATTCAGAAAGATTACATTTAGTTTCATAGTTTCACCTATATATTTAAAGATTTTATTTTAAAGCTACGTATTCAATTATACTGATGCAGTCTATATCTTATTTTACATGTGTATTTGGAATGGATCCACTTTTTGAATTGGATTTTAGATCCGGATACAACACATATGTTCTGTATCAGATTTAGATCCATATATATCTGAACCGTGTCTATAAAGATAGAAGGGGATCCATAGCCACCATGGTTCCACCTAAATCCTGCTCGTTTGCATCCCAAGCCAGAGTTGTATATGCCTGCATCAAGCTTGAAAAGAATGTTATGGCTCTCATGCACGCCAGTAATGGTTGAACGTCTGAGTTAAAGCATGATTCTGGGTCGAGCCCATTGAACTTGTAGGAAATTCAAATCTATTGTCATTGAACTCGGGCTTAGGTGGGTGGATCCAAGCTGAAACACAGGTCCATTAAGAGTCCTGCTAAACCAACATCTTGAATAATGAAAACTCAAATCAATCTGGACAAGTTGGGTGATCTCAACCGTTGGATATGAACAAGAGAAAAATAAATCAATAAATGAGACCAATGTTGGTAGTTGTGGGCTATATCTAAGTATCAGCATAGATACCTGAACGTTGACCACTGAGCTCAAATTTCATACTAATCAGGTGGTGATGACTGGTAGCAAGAAGGTTAATTAGCTTAGGATAATCTCAGAAAATATATTTTTTGGCGAATATTTCAATTAGATCAATAATCTATATAATTGGTAGAGTTGGTCAATATTGTTAGGAGGAGGAGGAGCTCTTTAGTCTTTTAGGCTGCACAAACTTCTAATCTCATTTATGAATGTTAGGCAATATTGAATTTGTGGTTTATGGGACGGTGGCCTGTATGGGAATAGGATCTGGATTCTGGTGGTTGTTGTTTAGGGACTTTGAGTCTAACGAGGAATAATACACTGAGAGGAAAAAGATCATTGGAATATTGAAAAAAGATGGCAACTTGAAGGTTAACAAATACAAAGACATATATATCATATGCATAAATTATATTGCAGTCGATGTGTTCAACGTGTTTTCATCATCCTTTCTTTTGTATTTTTCAATTTTCTTTAGGGCTATAGAAAAGTTTTGGATGACAATTTTGCTAATTCTAGAAACATCAGTCACCTTTTTTCATTTTTCTTCATCATGATCGCACCGTAAATGACTGGAAGAGTATTCATAGTTTAAGCTGTCAAAGTACATGACTATTACAGTTTTCATGTAAACAATGAACAGATTCTTTTTTTGGTGAACTAATGTATAGCATGCTCATGAGTGGAACTTATTGCTTTAGGATACAACTTGGTTACCTGTAAGCAGTGTCTTTTATGCACCAATTATATTAAAGAGAACGGTTGTTGGATTGGATTTTGACCACAACTTTGTAATTTTGACCGACAGTTGTTCCCACTATTTCAAAGCATTTCATCTTTATCCCCAGTTATATTTTGACCATATCTTTTGTTAGTTATCCATTATAACTTGTAACTCCTCAATTATCTATTACTAAAAAAATAAAAATACAACTCATTAATTATCAACTTCCATCAACTTAACTTTTAACATGCAGTACTCACATATATTTTTACTTTTCTTAGTTTGTAACAACTCCTTTTCTCCCTATTCCCTATTGCCTTTTTAACCCACTTCTCCTATTCTCTTTCAACGGCACTTACTTTTATAGTCTTTTCTCCTCTCTTTTTTTCTATAATCCTTTTTTTTAAATAATGATTTTAAGTATTTGTTGGATAATATGGTAATTTCATGCTAAATTGTGGCATTAATGAAACAAAGGTTCATAATGAGAAATGGGACTTTATTGTCATATTAATCTCATACATATTCATAACTCAAAACTCTCCAAATTTATAATTATTAGATTTGTAATAATAGATTAATATTAAAATTTCATATATTTCTTCTCTACATGTGTACATTAATCTGCAATCTATAAATGTGTGTATATTAAACTTGAAATATCTGGGCATAGCCGTGCTAAGCACGGGTTATTGTGCGAGTATAATATTGATTTTGTAGCATCTTTTAACTGTGTATTGTCTTTTAGCTCTTAAACACCGGAGAGTAGATAACTCATATTGCACAAAATAATTTATTTATTTCTCCGATCTTCTTCAAGAAGCTCATATGCATGTTCAACATGAATTAATTAAGCCACTTACCTTTTTCCATGAGGTCTGTGAAGCCCAATTGTTCTCGAGTTTTTTGTTTTTTTCATTCTGATTCTTCTGTTTGTTTCTACTGCTGGACACAATCACTTCCGATACTGAACATAGACTGGTTGTACAAACACTAACTGCTTTTACTCCCTAACTTGTTAAATTGTATTGATTTACTGCAGGTCCTTTGAGCACTCGCCAAAACATGATACTCTATTTTTTGACATTATCCTATGTCCCATACCACCATGCCTTCTGTCATGTTGTGGCACTTAACTGCTGGTGTATGTAAGGAGTTCATAAAATAAAATATGAGTTTCCTTGCACCATGCTGTCTGTCATGCTTATTGCACTTAGTTGTTTTTTTTTTTTTTTGCTAAGTTGCAAATTGAATTAAGAAGAGCAAAAAAGGGAAACAACAGCCTAAACAGGCAACAGAGAAGAAAGCCAGAGCAAAAGCAAAAAACAACACTCTATCTTATAGCAGGATAGAGCTGATTACAGAGTAAGGAGAAAGAATCTAAAATATGACTAGAGAAAGGAGAAGACAATTTGCTAAGAGCAAGAGAAGCATCCTCCAAAAAGAATTTAATAGCTGTGTCCAGAGAAGGTACCTTGTTGTTGAAGATAGTCAAGTTTCTAACCTTCCAAATGCAGAAAATTGCAATGATGAAGAGAGAACCCAGCCCCTTCTTGGCAGTGGAGCAAGAGTTAAAGGAGAAGGCGTTCCATTTTGCAGAGACAACGCTGGATGGGGGAAACCTGAAGTTCCCTTTATCTTCTAACCAGGCCCAGAAAGCTGCAGCGAAGGGGCAGAGGAAGAACATAAGGTAAGCAGACTCCTGATGAGTGCCACACAGACTGCAAGAGGACGCCAGTTGCACTCCAATAGACTGGGCCCAGGCATTGGTGGGGAGTTTGTTATAGAACAATTTCCATGCAAAACAAGCGGTGGACGGCTTAAGAAGATTGTTCCAGGCAAACTTGGACCAAACTTTGGGGGGGGGGGGGTGTGTTCTGGATCTGATGGACTCCCAGGCAGTAGCAAAAGAGAGTTTGGTGGAGTCACTACAAGAAATTTGGGGTTTAAGGACGACACAAATTTGTCCCAAAATGTACATATTTTGTCACCGAAACAAATTAAGACGAAAATTTTTCGTCACCCGTTTTGTTGCCAAAACCTTGTCGCTAAAAGGTATTGGAGACGAAAAAAAAATTCGTCATTGAAAAAGATAAATTTGTGATGATTTTTTTTTGTCTCCAATACACTCTGTTGGAAACATACTTGTAAGTAATATTTTTTCGTCTCCAATACACTCTATTGGAAACATACTTGTAAGTAATTAGTGACAAAATATTTTGTCATTAAAGGAAGAGATTAGAGACAAAAATATTTTGTCATAAATATAAGAAATAGAGACGAAATAATTTTGTCGCGTTTAATATAAAGGATATCACAGCCCTGCCCAACTCAAGGACTTCCTAGGAGGTCACCCATCCTAGTACTGCTCCAGCCCTAGCACGCTTAACTTTGGAGTTCTTACGATTTTCAGGGCCGCATGATTTTAGAAGGCCTCATGCTAAGTTAATACGGGATTTGACTTATAAGCTCATGGTCAGGACTTCAATATTTCCGATGCAGGCTAACAGAGACACACTGTTTGAAGCCCGTGGTTGACACGCTACGCCCCGTGGTTAAGAGTACCGCCCGGACCAAGATCTCACATTCTCCCCCACTAGAAATAGAGTCGTCCTCGGCTCTGATACCAACTGTCACAGCCCCACCCAATCCCAGGAGGTCACCCATCCTAGTACTGCTCCCGCCCGAGCACGCTTAACTTCGGAGTTCTTACGATTTCCGGGGCCGCACGGTTTTAAAAAGCCTCATGCTAAGTTAATACGGGGTTTGACTTATAAGCCCAAGATCAGGACTTGGATATTTCTGATGCGGGCTAATGGAGACTCACCGTTTGAAGCCCGTGGTTAACACGCTACGCCCTGTGGTTACGGGTACCGCCCGGACCAAGATCTCACGTTCTCCCCCACTAGAAATAGAGCCGTCCTCGGCTCTGATACCAACTGTCACAGCCCCACCCAATCCCAGGAGGTCACCCATCCTAATACTGCTCCCTCCCGAGCATAATTAACTTCGGAATTCTTACGATTTCTGGGGCCGCACGGTTTTAAAAAGCCTCATGCTAAGTTAATACGGGGTTTGACTTATAAGCCCAATGTCAGGACTTGGATATTTCCGATGCGGGCTAATGGAGACTCACCGTTTGAAGCCCGTGGTTAACACGCTACGCCCCGTGGTTAACGGTACCGCCCGGACCAAGATCTCACGTTCTCCCCCACTAGAAATGAGCCGTCCTCGGCTCTGATACCAACTATCACAGCCCCGCCCAATCCCAGGAGGTCACCCATCCTAGTACTGCTCCCCCCCCCCCCCCCCCCCCGAGTACGCTTAACTTCGGAGTTCTTACGATTTCTAGGGCCGCACGGTTTTAAAAAACCTCATGCTAAGTTAATACGGGGTTTGACTTATAAGCCCAATGTCAGGACTTGGATATTTCCGATGCGGGCTAAAGGAGACTCACCATTTGAAGCCCCTGGTTGACACGCTACGCCCCGTGGTTAAGGGTATCGCCCGGACCAAGTTCTCACAGTAGCAGAGACTGAGAGAGGTAGGTGTACCTGGTGGTGGCGGACTCCTGGATGGAGGATGATGGGCACAGATGATGGTGATTGGTGATGGTGGCTGCGTCTGGGAGTTCTAGGCAAGAGAGACTGAGAGAAGTAGAGATGAGAGGGATCACTGATCAGGGATGGGTCTGTACTGCGTGTGTTGATGGAGGGTGATGATGATTGATGGGGGCCAATTGGCCATGGGGTTTCTGCCTGAGACGATGGGTGGGAGATGTTGGAAAAGGGTTTTGGAAAATGGAGAAAATTGTTCTTCTCTCCTCTTCTGGAAAAGGGTTTTGGAAAAGAGAGACCGGGATTGATGGGGGACAAAGGGGGAAATTAGTTTTGGAAAAGGAGCGTTGGATTTGGGGGGGGGGGGATGAACGTTAGGGCTTGGGGGGGGCATTTTAGTCATTTTAAAGGCTTTTCCAAAGCAATACTTATAAGAGAGGAATAGGCTCAAGTGCGAATGAAATTGGCGCCACCGCAAATGAAATTGGCACCTTATTTTGTTGGCCGAAATATTTTCGACTTCCATAACTTGTCCTTATTAGTGACGAATTACGTTCGTTGCAAAAATAAATTATATTTTGTGACAAAAATGTTTGTCTCCAACGAACTAAAATAATTCGCGCCAACGCAAATGAAATTTGCGCCTTATTTTGGTGACCAAATATTTTCGCCTTTCATAACTTATCCTTAATAGTGACGAATTATGTTCATCACAAAAACAAATTATACTTTGTGACAAAAATGTTCGTCTCCAATGAGCTAAAATAATTCGCGCCAAAGCAAATGAAATTGGTGCCTTATTTTGGTGACAAAATATGTTCGTCTTCCATAACTTATCCTTATTAGTGACGAATTACGTTCGTCGCAAAAAAAAAAAAAAATTTGTGACAAAAATGTTCGTCTCCAATGAGCTAAAATAATTCGTACCAACGCAAATGAAATTGGCGCCTTATTTTGGTGACCAAATATTTTCGTCTTCCATAACAGATCCTTATTAGTGATGAATTACGTTCGTCACAAAAACAAATTATATTTTGTGACAAAAATGTTCGTATCCAATGAGCTAAAATAATTCGCGCCAAAGCAAATGAAATTGGCGCCTTATTTTGGTGACGAAATATGTTCGTCTTCCATAACTTATCCTTATTGGTGATGAATTACGTTCGTCACAAAAAAAAAATATTTTGTGACAACAATGTTCGTTTCCAATGAGCTAAAATAGTTGGCGCCAACGCAAATGAAGTTGGCGCCTTATTTTTGCAGACGAAATTTTTTTTTCGTCTCCTATACTTTTGAAAAAAATGAAAACAAATGACAAAATTTATATTTCGTCCTCTTTGGGTGTTCTTTTAAGACAAAAAGAAATTTCGTCATCAAATTTCGTCACAACAGCCTAGATTTCTTGTAGTGAGTTGGAGCTTGACCAAATTAGCTGGTCAGGCTCATCAACAAGGGAGAAAGAGCCTATGATGGAAGAGGAGAAGGCTAACACCTGCTGGGGGAAGGAAAGACTTTGGAGTCTCTGGTGATTTGAAAAAACAGCATACACTGAATCAGACCATGGGAAGTTTACCTCAGGAAAAATCTGCGCCAAAAAGAGAGGGCCATGCCATTTATCATGCCAGAAGTCCGAGCTTTTCCCGTCACCTAAGAGCCAGTGACTGCTTTGAAAAAGGAAAAGAGAGATTCTCTTGATAGGCCTCCAGATGCAAGAACCAGAAGATAGGGAGATAGGATGCCAAGGAGAATAACCTTTAAAGTATTTAGCTCTAAACCAGGAAGCCCACAGAGAAGAAGAGGAGAAAGCTGCCCACCCCAGCCTAATAGAATTGGCATTGATCATGTCCTTAATACGACGAAGGCCCAGCCCACCTTCCAGCTTAGGCATACAAACAGACTTCCAGTTGAGAAGGCTCCTTTTAACTTTATCAGGGCCCCCAAACCAAAGGAAGTTCCTCATCCATTTCTCAAGAAAGATGCAAATGGAGTTAGGAATGGGAAGAACAAGAAGGATGTGAATTAGAAGACTCTGGAGAACATGCTTGACAAGGATGAGTCTCCCAGCAAAAGAAAGCAGATTACTTTTCCAGCCAGAAAGCCTTTTCCTAAAGTTATCCTTTAAACTCTCAAAGTAACTGGCTTTGGGGCTGCCAATGAAGAGAGGAGCACCCAAGTAGTTAGAAGAAAAGAAAGCCTGAGAGAAGCCTACAGATCTTAGAACTCTGGATTTGAAAGACTGTCTGCTGTTGCCAAATAGGACACTGCATTTCCTATGGTTGAAATGTTGGCCAGCTGCCAGTTGATAGGCTTTTAAGACCCCTTTTATAGCTTTGATACTCCGTGGAAAGGCTTGGAAGAAGAGCATAATATCATCCGCAAATAGCAGGTGATAGACTGAGGGAGAAGCTGGAGCTCTGTAAATCGAAGTCACAAGCTTCTAGGTAACAAGATGAGCTATATTCAAACTTAGGATTTCTTCCGCAAGGATGAATAGGTAAGGGGATAGAGGATCTCCCTGCCTAAGCCCACACCCAACTTCAAAGTAACCAACAGGCTCTCTGTTGATCAAGACCGACCCTTTGGAGGAGCAGACACAAGCTTGAATAAGAGAGGCCCAATCTTTGCTAAAGCCACAGAATTCTAAAGCTTTGAATAAAACGGCCAGCTCAACTTGTCAAAAGCTTTTGAGATATCCAACTTCAAATAAATTCCTTTACCTTTGGCACCCTTTTGAAGATTTTGAGTGAGCTCATGAGCCAAAGCAATATGGTCTTGAATTTTCCTACCTTTCAAAAAGGCCACCTATGAAGAGAAATGAGGTTAGGAAGAACAGCAGCCATTCTAGAGGCTAGGATTTTCGATATAACTTTGTAGGAGAAGTTGAGAAGGCTTATGGGACGATAGTCTCCAAAGGAAGAGGGGACAACAACTTTAGGAATTAGAGTGATAAAGAAGGAGTTGGTAGCCTTAAGAAGCTTTTTAGAAGTGAAAAAATTCTGAACCGCGGCTATAACAGTCGATCCAACTATGTCCCAGCAACTGCAGAAGAAGCTACCAGAGAACCCATCCGGACCAGGAGAGCTGGTTTTTTTAGGCTAAAAATCGAAGCCTTAATTTCTTCAAATGAAGGAACTGCAAGCAGAGCTGAATTTTGAATAGGAGAAACACTATTATTGGGCACTTGGAAAAGCTTGGGATCCATGATTCCAGGGGAAGGCTTGAAACTGTCAATACAGAAATCCACATCAACAGCTTTGATCTGAGATTGAGCTTCCAGAGATTGACCTTTATAGTTCATTGTATCAATTCGATTCTTGGAGCCTCTAATTTTTGACACCATGTGAAAAAAACTTGTATTTCTGTCACCTTCCTGCAGCCAGTTAGTCCTAGATTTCAACTTCCAATGAGTTTCTTCCACTTGGAGCAAGTTTTGGAGAGAGCATCTGGCAAGGCTGAGGGCGATCTTGGTTGAATCCAGGGGATTGGCGTCCATACTTTCCTGCCAATGAATGATGCTAGCTTCAGCTGTAGCTATGTTGGTCTTCAAGAGACCAAAAACTTCCTTATTCCAAGACTTCAGTCTTTGTTTGAGGGCCTTGAGCTTTTAGCTGAGGATATATTGAGGATTGCCATGAATAGGGATGTTCCAAACTGCAGCCACCAGCTCTTTGAAAGAGGGATGACTAATCCACATTTCTTCAAATTTGAAAGGAATGAATCTAACTGTCATAGGAGGACGGCTACAGAGCAAAATGGGGCTGTGGTCTGAGTTTTGTCTGACATGGTGATGGAGAAGACCATCAGGGAAGTAGAGAGACCAAGCTTTATTGGTAAGGGAGCGATCAAGTCTGGCAGCAACATAGGACCGGCCTTGCCTGTTGTTTGACCAGGTGAACTTATTCCCAGAATAGCCTAAGTCCATAAGACCAGAGGAAGCTATCATGTTGTTAAAATCTGAAGAGGAATGGGAGTTGCTTGGGTGAAAACTGAGCTTTTCAGCTATAGAGGAGACTGCATTAAAGTCACCTATAACTGCCCAGGGATGATGGGAAGAAAAGGGGGTGGAGCAGAGATACTGCCAAAGGGATCTCCTCTGAATGTAGGAAGTGGAAGCATAGATTCCAGTGAAAAAGGTAGTAGGACAATTTTGGGAGGAAGAAAGGGAAATGGTGAGGTGTTGGGAAGAGCTATCCACCAAGGAAGATGAGTAATTAGGAGAGGCTTTGATGAAGCACCAGATAGAGGGGATAGGAGAAGAATGGGAAGAGTTTGATAGATAGGAGGAGAAACCAAGCCTTTCTAATTTCTGGAAAAGAGGATTGGCATTAGAAGATTTGGGCTCAGAGAGGAAGATAATATCTGGAGAATGGGAATTGACAAAGAAAATGAGGGTCCTAGAAGTTGGGGAGTTTGCAATCCCCCTACAGTTCCAATACAGGGACTTAAACATGGAGATTGGTAGGAGGATGGGGGCCAGTTGGGGGGTTGAGGGAGGGGCTTAACTTTATAGCTTTGGAGGTCTTTTTCCCCTTAAGTTTCTTTTTTTTCTTTGAGGGCTGAACGGTTGTGGCCAAGTCTGCAGAGGAGGGAGACCAAACTAAGGTTGAGGGAGCAGGTTTAGAGGCTTTGATGGTTGGGTGGGGTGGAGGTTCATCCTGAATACGGAGGTCAACAAAGAGGTTATTGGATATATCAGCCAAGAATCTATTAGATTGAAAATGTTGGGGGCTAGAATGGTTGGGATCAAGGACTACAGTATCTGATGAAGGTAAGGGAACCATCTGGGTCACTTGTTCCAGGACAGAAAAGGGATTATGGAGATCTAGAGATGAAGCTGATGGGGATAGGGGATCCTCCAAAGGGATAGGATCAGTCGCAGGGTTGGAAGTTCTAGGATCCTGGGGAATAGGGGAAGAAGCTGGATGCAGGGGATCAGGGTAGTTTTTTCCAGGAGCAAGGGGGGTTGGTAATAGGCTAGGGCCGGAGGAACGTGGTGGAGGGAGCTTGGTCCTGAGCTTCTCCGTTCTATGGGTTGATTGGCATAAACCTTCACTATGGCCTGATCCCATACAAAGGGAGCAGGATAAATTTTCATACAAGACTTCCACTTCCACTTTGGTATCACCTGCAAGGTCGACCACTATAGTAGAGGGCTTAGGTTTTTGCAGATCAAGGTTTATACAGATCCTGGCATACGAGAGGAACCTTTGGGAAGCTGTAATCTCATCTATTAGGATGGGGTTTCCTATGGAATTAGCAATGGAGAAAAGAATGTGCTGGCTCCAACAGTGGAAAGGAAGGCCTTTTAACCTAATTCAGGTTGGGGACAGAGTGGGCCAGGAGAAGGTTTCCATCCCTAAAGACCAGGGTAGGAGATGTAACTTTCTATGGCCAAGAGGGAGAGGGGAAGAAGATAAGAAGGAATCCCTAATCTGAGCGCAGTGAAACCTGAAGAGGAAATACCCTTGATCCGTTAGGGAGATTAGGCTTTTGATGGAAAGGTTCCAAGATTGGTTTGAAAGTTGCTCTACCCACTCCAGAGAGGGTCGTTTCCCTTCAAAACGGCCAATCGCTGCATAGGAGAAAGACTCTTGGCTAGAAGAGATCATAGCTTTAGGGATGGAAATTGTTGGCTTTCCATCAACCCAGGAGGTTGGGGGCAGAGGTTGAGGGAGGGCCAGGGGGATTTGGGAGAGGAGAGAGGCATAAGATCTTGGATTGGGGTTAGAGGAAGAAACCATAGTGGGTGGTTGGATGTTGGATCCGCGAGGGCAGCGCTGGTTCAGAAGGGCAACAAGCTTTTGAATTTGGCTAGAGGATACAGTCGAAGGAGGAGGAGTCAGGGAGTGCTGGTTGGCTTGTAGAATGGCCAGAATCTCTGCTACATGAACGGAGGAGGGAGGAGAGGGATCGGGGAAGAGGGGATCGGGGTCGGGTTCTGCAGACATTCTTACTCTCCAGGTTCAACTCAAACTCCAGACCCTCTTCAGCACTTGAATAGGCCTTGAGCTTTGACTCTTCATAACCCAATGCCTTCGATTGCACTTAGTTGTTGATGTATGGAAGGAGTTTTATGCAATAAAGTATAATGTCGGTGGTAACCAACTCTCAGAGTGAATGGAGTCTGAGTTTCTGAAACTGAGTTCTTGGTTATCTTAAAAGAACGTATATGCATGTTGTTTAGTACACTGTCATTATTATAAGTTTTTTATTTTAATCTTTCTTGAAACATCATTCGGTTACTGAAAACAAGGTACAGATAAATATAAACGTGGAGCACGCCAAGGAGAGAAGGAACAAGAAGTCTATACCCACTAAATTAAGATAAGTTAACCCACACAAAAGGATAACCGTACATCTGCTATGAATACCGGAGGATGCTCATCTTAGAGGGACTTTAATTCACAAAGGCCTGCAGCTTTCATAGAATACAATAGCAATTCATGGTCTTTAAGAGGTTTGATAGTGTAACTCCTGGCAGCAGTCCAACCTAGCAAGTAAAACATAAAAAAATAAAAAGGAATTTATTGTCAAATGAGTTCCACTAAAGGATTACTAAATAGGTAACGAGTGAGGAATATAAGATAGCAATGTAGATGGGGTGTTTATTTCCTCGGTTTTGAATTAATATGATGATGGCTCGGTATTCATTTCTCACTTTCTTAGGGCATCTTTATTTGTAGTAAGATACGGACGAATTGATCTGTTCATAGGAATTCAGGGTGAATTGAACTGCGAATGATTATAAGAGAGGCGAGGGGTAATGGTTATAAAACAGAGATGTAATTATGACCTTCACTTTCCTATGTACAATAGGGTGATGGCTGAGTATTCATTTTCCATCTCTTATTGATTTTATTTTTATGAAGGAAATGTTACTTAATGCTTATTTTTGAAAGCTCATATTTAACCTTCATTTTTAACCACTTCTGACTTGAAATCCTATGTATTTAAATTAATGCAAGCAAACATGCCCTTATTCACTTTCCATCAAATGGAAGCTTATTTGAAGGGTATTTTTTTTATTTACCTTTGATTCTTCACTTTTAACTGCATACACAATTACAATTTTAGGAATTGATATACATGAAATAAGTTGGCCTAATGTCGATTACGAGGGGTTGCTCGGTCGGTTAGCAACCCCGTATCTCACCCAGCTCTCTTAAGATTCGATTTCTAGGCATACTGCACTTCCCACTTGTATGGGCTTCCTTCTTATGCTTGAAGGCTCTTTCCTCCCACCTGCTGGGGTACAAAAAAAATAATAATAATAATAATGATAAGAGAGACGTTAGTCCCAATTGTAAAGTTCTGCACTTGCGTCATTCACAGCCGATGCGACCTTGACTAGGCTAAAACTAGGACTTACATTGCCAGAGCACCAGAATGTATGTTGTTCAAGATACAAACCTTGATACCATGTTATATAAATACAGAATTATGAATAGAGGAGGAGGAGAATTAGAAAGTAGAGCTAAGCATCTTTCATTACTGAGTACGGACAATTGATGGTGGGTCTAACAAGTTATAAAAGAAATGAATTTATTAAGAAACAGAGAATTGATGGGAAAAAAAAAAGTAATAGAGCTGGAGGTCTTTGCATGGATTCCAAACTTTATTTAGTAAATTGTTACCTGTACTCCAATTATTCGAGTGATTAGGAAGTCCTCCAATGAGCGAGAGGTCACCGCTTCAAATGGTCTCATACACTTACCAATGATCCCCCTTACATCGTTCTGCATTACAATTTTGCCCGATTTGGATAATTAATATTTGGAAAACATCCTTAAAAAATAGTCTTTAAATAAATAAAATTAAAAACAGACAGTGTTTATGTTTTCATTCAAAAATTTATTATGTTGTGCTTTATCACATTTTATTGTGATGTTATTGTGACAATACATTTTATAATAAGTACCGTAGAAATTGGGCTCCTGGCAAGAGTCCCAACATTTATCTCTCTCAAAAAAAAAAAAGAGTCCCAACATTTATAATACGGAAATAAAAGGTGCGATCATTGTTGCAAGTTGCAACCATAAAAATGAACATAGGAGAAAATCTCCTCCCACATAAACTACTAAAGGGGATTTAACATCTAAATCCCTCTCAAACCCAACCTCCCCAATTTCATGACTGTAATTGAACAAATGTCGCAAGAGTCATTTGACCCCAATCCACTTTCTTTCTTTTTTAACTTTTTTGCCCCAGAATCTTATGGCTCCCACGATATCATAGATTCCAAATGTTAAAAGTTAATAAGCCCGTACATTAAAAAATCTAGAATATCTTCTTATCTAGACCTTAATCCCATAATATCATGTAATACAGGACCAAAAAGTAAAAAAGAAAAAAAAAAAAAAAAGTTGGGACCAAAGTCAAACGACTCAAGTTACATTAGTAGATTTTTGGTTATGAAATTTACGTCAAATTTCCTAAACCAAATACAAATACCGTATCAAACTGTTTCCACGTGAGTGCCAAATAATCAAATCCATCGTTTTCTAAGCTCGAGATTTCTAATCCATCCTCTGTAATATAAAAACAATTATTGCAAGTACCGTAAGAACAAAGGCTGTGACATTTTTCCTTCACTTTTGTGGAAGTGAGAACTTAAATACAAAGACTTTTTACACATCAATATAACGAATACGGACTTACATCATCACTAAGTAATGACAAATTCAATGTCAATCACTTCATTATTAACTGCTTAATACAAAAAAATTCTTAAACAATCTCTGCATCATTAATTTAATTGCAAACTTACAGTTGACTAAATGAATTGAATCAACCCATCAACTCATCAACCAATATCTCAAAGTCCTGTTGTGAATGGAACGCTAGTGGCCGGAATCCATGAACTCCCACCCAAGAAGCTCCCCACGGTGAACTTTCCAGCCTCCACCGCACTTGTGATCAGAGGCGGATCCAGTATAAATCCACTGGGGGCCTGGGCCCCCAGTGGATTTTATAAGTTTTACTTATAATTTTGGTGAGGCCCACTAATTTTTTTCATAAGGCCCCCAATGAATTTTTTGGGCCCCCAGTGACATTGAACCAGGCCCCCAATGAAAAGTTATCACTTATCAGGAGAGGCGGATGGGGTATGTAGGCCCCCAGTGGATTTCTAAGTTTCAATTCTAATTTTGGTGGGGGCACTAATTTTTTCCATAAGGCCCCCAGTGAATTTTTTGGGCCCCCAATGGATTTTTGTAGCCCAATATTAACTTTAGGTATTTCATATTCTTGTCCTCCCTAATTTTGATTGTTTTAATCACTTTCTTGTAGCATCACCGCGTTCTCAGTCTCCTGCAATAGCTAATGCCAAGGAAAATTAACAGCAGTCATCACTGAAAACAGTTAAGATAAATTTGTATGCAGAGGCGGATGTAGTTCATAGTCACTGGGGGGCTGGGCCCCTAGTGACTTTTTGGGAAAAAAAAATTATGTATACTAAGTTAAGCACAAATCAATTAGGCCCCTAGTGACATTGAACCAGGCCCCCAAATGAAAACTCGTAGGGAATAATTGTGATAAATAAATATGTCTTGTTTTATTGCTTGAAATTATTATATTATATTTATTCCATATAAAAGGTTTGGGGTAAATCTGCACTCTATTTGTCCTTGCTAGGCATGATTTGCAATGCAGTGGAAATCTACAAACTATCTGTCTTTGAATGCACATTTCTGTGTATTAGTTACTGATAGTGTATGTAAAAGGTCCACTACTTTTTTTGTGTATTGTTTTTTCTCATGCATGAAGAAAAAAAAGAAGAAAAAATCATTTGCAATCATATAAATAATAAAAAAAAAAACCCTACTACTTAATCGTGCCCCCAGTGATTTTGAATCCTGAATCCGCCACTGCTTGTGATCACATGAAATCCAGGCCACTTCACCCGGCTACTGGTACCTGCGCCGCCGCCTCTGTACTCCCCATAGTATAATGTGCTCAATGCAAAGTTGCCGCTCCATTCTAACCATCCTTGTGGGGCTATCAAGCTATCTAGAAATGTCTTCATGAACACTGTCCTTGAGTATTGCTGCCATGGCCTGCCCAGGTATGTCCTTGAGCCCTGCACCGCCTTGAGGTTGGAGGCGGCGGCGACCCTGGAGTTGTGGATTGAGATTCCGGTGTTCTCGTTTGGGGTCCGACCGCGCTTGGGCGGTCACTGTGTTCTGTTGGCCGCTCATGGGCCTCCTCACATATATGTTGCAGTTCTGGAAGACTACAGCTGCATCTCCAAAGATGAAATCTACTGTTCCATAGACGTCACATTCCCTGTAGAATTGGCGTTGAGAGTAGACGTATAGAGTGTCTTGATAGCCCTTGAAGCTGCATCTGTAGAACACTGAGAGATCGGAGCCGGAGCGAAGCGCCACCGCCTGGTGCTTCTGAGGTCCTGCAGTGTTTTGGAACGTCATGTCCCAGGCGATAAAACCGTCGCCGAAGATAGCTGCAAGAGAATTCAGGTAAGTGATTGTAGAAATTGAAATTATTGCACCATTCATATGGTTTGTGATACAAACTTTGATCTGATGGATGGGTCGTTATAAATGATGAGGCCCATTCGAATCAATGGTTTCGATCATAGACTTTGGGCCTCACTTAGGCCCGTCTCTGGTGGGCCCCCTCCGATGGGCGACACACAACAGGGGGAACTAGAAACATGGTTACTTCTAGAAGTTCTTGCAACGATGGAGACAGAAACTTCATCACCCTTGACCGTACCAACTTCATGTACATGATATCATACGATAAAGAAAAACATCATAATATAATAATAAAATCGGAAGAAGTCATCCAATGCTGCTTAAGTTCAATGGTGTTAAATTGCATTTTTTTTTTTTTTTTATAATTTCAATCCAATGGTGGGTAATCATAAGTGGGTTAAGTGAGCCTAAAACTAAGGTCAGACAGTGTCACCGTGCATGCTCCTCACGTGCCCACAGTCCTCACTTATACTATTGTGGTCCTTCCCATGATTACTACAAAATCACGCAACAAAAAAAATATGGTCTTAATAATTTGAACAAACTTACCAAAGGTCGCAGAGCGAAAAGTGGTCGATCCATCTTGAACATTTTTGCTGCCTGTAACAATTGTTGAGTCGATTCCATCACCAATGAACATCAAATTTTTCATGGACTTCGTAATCTCAACATTCTCACTATAAACACCTGCTTTCACATGGATAACAAATCTTTTAATCCCACTCCTCAGCTTAACAGAGGCAGCCACCGCCTCCAAGATGGTCTTATAATTCCCCGAACCATCTTTCGCCACCACAATATCGGCTGCCACAGTCGAAGATTAAAGAAGCTTACGATCGGCTGCCATGACCCCCACGTAGGGAATGATTTGTCAGAGAGCAACCGTCGGCCATCGCCCGACCGAGCCGATTGAGTAGCAGCGACCTCTACGAAGGCTACCTTATTGATAGCGAGTGAGTTGCCAAGCAACTCAGAGAAGTTGCCCCACATAGAAGGCAAGGAGGTGAAATGGGAAGAAGAATTGAGCTCCATGAACCCATTTTGGCATGTAAGGTGGTTAGCCACCACTGCACTTAACCACGTCTAGAGCGTCTTCAAAGCTTTCTGGATTGGTCGAGCTAACCAAACAATTGAGTTTAGTGACGGAGCTCAACACAATCGGCCTAAGCCGCCTTGGCTTGCTCATTGAATGAGCCAGGGTCCACGGTCGACACGATCCTATGAGCCCGTTCGGCTTGGTCCATGGTGGTCTGGATGGTTAAATCACGAAGCCCAAATTAGGTGTCCCCAAGAGAGGACAAAGTGCTCGTGGAGGTGATCATAGAATTGCAAACTTCAGGGGGTTTGGCTGCATGACGGTGTTATATCACCATGCACCACCGTCGCAAGTAGGAGTCGGCATGTGAATGTGGAGGAGAAAAAGGAAACAAGTTTGGCCATATTGGTGACCCAAGTATTTGGTTTTTTATCAATGATGATTGATATGAAGTTATATATTGTCAGGAAAATTGTGTGGCCCGATTGCCATTGGGCCCACACTAGATCGAGCCTGGCGGTGTGTCATGGATGAACTCTCAACAAGTCTTGATATGCTTGAGTCAGATAAGGATCAAACTCTTGCCTGGGCACGAGCCCCGACATATATACGTAGTCCAAGACCAATGGAATGCAATGTGGGCTACATATATGAGTCAGGGCTCGCGCCTATTCACATGCCTCCTACTTTCGATGGTGGTGCATGGTGATATAACACCATCATGCAGCCAGACCCCACACCCTGAAATTTGTAATTCTATGATCACCTCCACGAGCACTCTATCCTCTCTTGGGGACACCCAATTTGGGCTTCGCCATTTAGCCATCCAGACCACCATGGACCAAGCCGAATGGGCCCATAGGATCGTGTTGACCATGGACCCTGTCTCATTCAATGAGCAAGCCAAGGCGGCTTAGGCCGATTGTGTTGAGCTCCGTCACTAAACTCAATCGCTTGGTTAGCTCGACCAATCCAGAAAGCTTTGAAGACGCCCAAACGTGGTTAAGTGCAGTAGTGGCTAACCACCTTACATGCCAAAATGGGTTCATGGAGCTCAATTGTTCCTCCCATTTCACATCATTGCCTTCTATGTGAGGCAACTTCTCTGAGTTGCTTGGCAACTTGCTCGCTATCAATAAGGCAGCCTCTGTGGAGGTGGCTGCTACTCTATCAACTAAGTCGGGTGGTTGCCGGAATGATTTGTGGGTAATGGCAGCAGATCGTAAGGTTCTTTAGTCTTCGACTGTGGCCGCTGATATTGTAGTGACGAAAGATGGTTCGCGAATTATAAAACCATCTAGGAGGCGGTGGCCGCCTCTGTTAAGCTAAGGAGTGGGACTAAGAGATTTGTTATCCATGTGAAAGCAGGTGTTTATAGTGAGAATATTATGACTACGAGGTCCATGAAGAATCTGATGTATTGTTTATATACCAATAAACAATATTGGTGATGGAATCGACTCGACCATTGTTATAGGCAGCAAAAATGTTCAAAATGGATCAACCACTTTTCGTTCTGTGACCTTTGGTAAGTTTGTTCAAATTCTTAAGGGACTGTTTCTTTCCTAGAATTTCTGGAATTCATGTCTGGTGGTTGTCTAGGATTTTCAAATGCTGGAATTCTGAAATGCTACTCAATTCTGTCATTTTTGAATTCCTGCCTGAGAATTCCTGAATTTCCTGAATTCCCTGTTTCATAACTAAAAGGATTTCTGACTAGAATTTTACTCCTGTATGCATTGTTTATATACCAATTTAACCCATCAATGTATTTTTACAACTCAATACACAAATGTGTTTAATACTAATGATAAGATGTAGGACTCAATGTTGGGCCCACTTTCACAATTCAAGAAGCAAAAAAGAAAAAACATAATCTATGCAAACCATAACCAGGCAAAAAACTAATCACATGTCCCTAACCAAAAGAGTGGGTCCCATTCCTGGAATGCCAACAACCAAACACCCTATCCAGTGTATGAAATTCAGCACGCAAACAACTAAAATGGTTGAATGAGTTTTACATTCAAACCACATCTAACCTGCCAAACATAATATTGATCCACATCAACCCTGCCAACCCAACCACCAGGAACTTCTGGACTCCGCTGACTCTATTAGTTCTAGATTGGGTTAGGGCTGACATCCAAACTACTAATACACATGTTGGTTCGGGTTGGTTCCATACTTGTTCCTCAACCAGATCCAACAAATTGCACCCCCGCCCATCTAACCTGAACTCAGCACAGCAATATAGGTTTAGATGGATCGTTTTACTTCCAGGATGGGTTCACAATGACATTCTCAGCCAAATTAATAAAAAGGCACTTGCTATCCTGATGATTTTACTTCCAGGATGGGTTCACATTGACATTCTCAGCAAAATTAATAAAAAGGCACTTGCTATCCTTGGTGATAGATCCCACCCAAACCATATGTTGATATGAGCCCAACCCATTCCCATCCCTAATAAAATATATTTCCCACAGTTCACAGTTTTTTTTTTTTAATGGTAGCTTGCAGTCAATATTAATTAATCAGATGGAGCAAAATGGATGCCAAATATCCCAAAATTGTTCCAGGATGGTGGACTCTGTCCACCAAATTTTTACTATGCGAGCAGAACCATCCCAAAATTGTTCCAGGATGGTGGACTCTGTCCACCAAATTTTTACTATGCGAGCAGAACCATCCCAAAATTGTTCCAGGATGGTGGACTCTGTCCACCAAATTTTTACTATGCGAGCAGACAGTTACGAGAAAATTACATAAAAACCACAAAAATGCCAAAGACTGGATCCAAGATGATCTTTTTTTATCAAATACTTGACTACACCACTCGCTGTGATGTTTATGATATCACTAATCTGCATCACCATCCACTTGCACAGAATGCAAGAATCAGGATATTACAGCAATCATCCATCAATATGCCAAAATTCCCAAAACCCAAATCCTTAAATTGTCACCCGAGCAGAAAACAGACAGAAATGACAAATGGAGAAAATTGTTCATAGCACAAATTTGAACTATAAATAGTGTTTCTTTTTTTTTTTTGCACCCGACCCATAATTCCAAATGTAGAGATGGGAAAAACCCAAAAGGCAGAATTCAAATCCAACAATAAATAACTTCTCAGAATAAAAAGAACATAAAGGTAGAGACTTTCTTAACAGATCTTTGAACAAACACATCAAGATCATTCTCATACAACAACTTCCTATTGATTGCATTCATCCACATATATGAGCCCTACTTAGTATTGGGTTTTCATATCAATCAGGTCCACTTCAATTTCAAATGAAACAAATAAAAAGAAGCAGCTTGGGCTTCGATCATTTCAAGAAAAAAGGAGAATGTGAGAATAAAAAACATGTGCTGATCAAGAAATTTCAGAAATTTGGTTCAGATGGGAAGAGCAGAGTACCTTAATGAAGCTTTGGTCGCAGAGAATGACTGCAGTGCCTGCAAGAGAGAGAGAGGGGATGGAGAGGGAGAGGAAGTGGCGTCTTAGTATAAAGAAGACTGGGTATTACTATTCCTCCGCCATGTATGCCATAGAGAGGCTTCCAAGCAAACAGGGGTAGGGCGTGTTGTGGAATGTGGACTCTCAAAATTCAAGAGCCACTGCTGAAAACTTTAATCACTGTCATCCTTCTCCAGTTTCATCTCCATCTCCAAAGTCCAAACCCTCCAAAAGAAACTCAAGGTGTAGAAGAAGCAGAAACCGACCTTTCTCCTTGCCGTGGCCGGAAAACCAAGATCCGTGGTTTCCGTCGAGTGCCGAAGGTATGTTGCAAGCTCTCCCGGAATTCCTACATGGTGGGTTTTTGGAATGCCCGTTTCTTTTCTGAAATCCAGCGTTTCTTAAGAGGAATTCGGGGCATTTAGAAATCCCGGCATTGACAAATGCCAAAAAGTAGGAATTTCCAGAACTTTGTTGCGTGATTTTGTAGTGTTCATGTGAAAGACCACAATAGTGTGGGCACGTGAGGACCATGCAGGGTGAGACTGTGTGACCTTAGTTTTAGGCTCACATGACCCACTTATGATTACCCACCATTGGATTGAAATTAAAATAAATAAATAAATACATTTTAAAACCATTGAACTTAAGCATCATTGGATGACTCTTCCAATTTTATCATTATATTATATTGTATTATATTATGATCGAAACCATTGATTCGAATGGGCCTCATTATTTATAATGACCCATCGGATCAAAGATTGTATCACAAACCATATGCATGGTGCAATAATGTCAATTTCTGCAATCACTTACATGACTTCTCTTGCAGCTATCTCCAGCGACGGTTTTATCGCCTGGGACATGACGTTCCAAAACACGGCGGGACCTCAGAAGCACCAAGTTGGGGGGAGAGAGAGAGAGAGAGAGAGAGAGAGATATTTATGGACATGGACGCATAAATTCAATATATCCGGGTCTACTCTTTTTTTTAACCTAGCTAAAGGTTAAAATCTACAGTTGTAAAAACGATGCAAGAACATCTACTTCAAGCTAAGCTTTTAAGTTCTGCAACTTTTTATTCATTTGCACTCAACCAAGTAATTCAACTCCTTTTCATGGCAATCAAACTCTAGAAACAGAAGATCCACAACATGTCACATGTGATTGACACTTAGCAAAATGTTGAGCATCAATGATACAAATTAAAGAATATCATGTTAGGTACAAATACAATGCCTCATAATTGGTGCAGCATAATAAATTGTTAGATGGAGATCTAACCACTTTCCACATGTCTCTTTTCTTTTGATCCCCACAAAGTATTGGGCCAGAAATGGAACAAAAGATTAGAATGAATAAGCACATACATATATATATAGAGGCTATAGATGGAATTGTTGGTATCAAGCATACCATCAAAAGACAACATAAACTACGGTAAAATATCATCCCAGAATGTCCAAATCATTTTAAAGCCAGGTAGGTCACATGGTGTTGTAAGATCCTCAAAAGCCAGTCAAAAATATAGAAAATCCATAGACGTTAAAGCCATGGCGGTGGATTTGATTTACAGTCAAGCATAACCTAGAAACACATATATGTTAAAGATTCCATTTTATTCTTTAAGATTTGTCAAGCATAACCTATAAACACATTCATTCAAACAATAAAATAATGACCAAGGTATAGATGAGAGCATGCAAGAAGAGAGTATAGAAGGAAATTTAAGAATAGATTATGCGTCTCAGTTGCTAAAAACAAAATAAACGAATGGCTTTAGAATAGATTGTACAGAAGGAATTATCAAAGTAGTTCATCTATTCATGTGGAAGTTTCTAGAAACAGATTACACACTAATAAGCAGCAAGCAATGCTCATGTCTACAGAGCAGAATAAAAAATATTGAAAGGAACCAAAATCTGGAATCTGTGGAAATGTAAGAATAGAGTATTTGTTTCTCAGTAGGGCTCAAAGATTCTCCCTCATTGTCTTTGAATCATGAACAATATCTAAACTGCCATATCACCTAACAAAATCAACCTCTGAGCCTCTCATCTCCAAATTTCTCATTACACCATTTAAAATGCAAATTCACCGGATAAACTTTTTCTAAGTCCCTGTTTGTTTGCATTCAAATTCATAGGAATTGAACACAAAGTGTGGTTAAAAATGAAGCTCAAAGGTGAACTTCCAAAACTGAGCATCAAATGGCATCTTCTTCTTATTCTATTTCCCCCAAAAAATACTATTTGATGTTTGTTTGTTTGTTTGTTTGTCTTTTAATTCACCTTTAGTCCTCATTTTGAACCACCCTATGTATTCTAAAGCAAACAAACAGGCCCTAAATGATTAAATAGGAAAACTGAATACAGCTTTCCTATCTTTTTTTTTTCTTCCAATCAGTACAAATTCCCATCGTTTGGGCAAACAAACAAAAACTCAATCTGTTTTATGGAGTTGTTAAGGTTTCCAAAAATCACAGATGCAGTAGCAATATAGTATAACTCACAAAAGAAAGTCACGAGGATCAGATCAACACAGTCAAAAAGTAAGAATTCATGGATGTATCAAAAGAAAATCATAATAGTTTGGTAGATATCTCCATCAATCGGGTGGGAATTTCCCTTCTATTCCAAACAATGTTTCACCTTCCTCTTCCTCCTACGTATAAAAGCAAAGGAAAAACAAAACAGAAGTGGATCTTAGACAGACTGATTCAAGAAAGAAACAAAGAAATGTGTAAAATTACAGTGAAAGGAATCATCATCCTTTCGTGAAATCTAGGGAAATTCACGAAAGTAATTATGATGTGAGAAGGCTAAATCCAGGCTAAACAATAATAATCACCTTCAATCCTAACAAAAAACAAAAAACAAAAGCTCAAATTCAAAACGTATATATATACAGATATACATTGTTGTTGTGGTAGAAGATTTCAGGAAATACAAGAAGGGGGAAATGAGAATCCTAAAATTTTTGATAAAAAGAAAAAGGATGAACACTTGAACAAGAAAAAGGGGTACCTTCAATACAGTGGGGGCAAGAAGTCCCTGCTCTCAGAAGCTTCATCCCTCCTAATTATAGTATTAATGGCGTCACTAGCTCGATCTGGTAGCGTTTCAAGGTCCATATACTAGCTCGATCTGGTAGCGTTTCAAGGTCCATATACTCAGCCTACAATCCAAAAAACAAAACTTTAGAATACTCAGAAGCAGACAGGTACCCATTTCACAGTGAGAGCAAATACCTCAGAATTAGCTTTAGAATACATGATTTCTTCAGCCTTCAACACTATAAGAGGAAGTTTGTCCTGCCATTCCTTGTTCTTCTTGGTTGCAGAGCTGTGAATCTCAACTTTCAAGGGAGTCAAATTAGATACCCGAACACAAATATACAAAAAAAAAAAAAAAAAGACCAAATCAAAACGTTTCTTGATTCTCTGAGACCAAGAAACCATAAATTGAGGGAAAAAAAAGAGAAAAGATTAGGGTTTTATAAAGAGTAAATAATAAGATGCATCCGATGAGGAAATCTCTGTTGTGAGAGAACTTCTTTGGGTAGAACTGAGTGACGAGAGCGATGGCGATGATTATGATCCCTAACAGCAATCTGATGTTGCTCAGCCTCACATCTTCAGAGTATCCACTACTCGTCACGATCTGCTAGAAGAAGAAGAAGATAATCATGATTTTAGAGGTCTAAGGCAACGAGAGAGAGAGATATTTGGGAATTGTTATAAATGTAGAGAGAGAAAGAGAGAGATACATCAGAGACTGATTCATTACGTTAGAGCATCTCCAACTTTTATGGCCACATAAGCCTCCAACGGCTTAAAAAAAAACGTAATGCACATGCTCCAACCGATGAGCCTTTTCCTTGCACGGAAAAAACACAGCAGTTGGTACGTCAAAAATGGTATGGGAAAAGTCCCATGCCATTTTATTTTGTTGAATTAAATAATGAGATTTGAAAATATCCAACCGTCACCTGACATGGTGAAATTTTTTACCGTTTGAAAAGTCCCATCTCCAAAGGTTTGGAATATTTTTTTATCGTTTGAAATTTTTTATTATATTAGTTTGAGAAATCTTTAAAGCCGGGATATCTATAAATAAGGAGTGTTTAAAGTTCTTTTTTTTTTCTCATTCACACTATGGATTCTCAATTCTCTCAATTTCCTGATTTTTCTATCCAATATTCACAATATTTCGTTGAGGCTTCCGAACTCCCTATTGATGATGCCCCAAAGAAAAAGGGTGTTGGTCGAGGTGCCAGCTTCAATATAGAAGAAGACCGTCTTCTCATCGATTCGGGGTTGAACACTAGTGTGGATGCTGTACATGGAAACGAGTAAAAACTTGGAGCTTTTGGGAACAAATGTGAGAATACTATCACAACAATAAGCAATTTCTCAGTGATCGTACAGACAAAATGTTGTCACAACAATGGCAAAAGATTCAACCTTCTGTCAACAAATTTTGTGGATGCCTTGCCACAATTATTTCCAGAAATCAAAGTGGCATGAATGAAGAAGATAAGATAAAATTATATATATATGTGTGTGTGAGAGAGAGAGGGAGAGATTTTTTTTATTCTTAATTTGAGCTTACATTTAATTTTCATATTGCAGAAGCAAAAAAAATTTACGAACATCTATATGCGGTAGGGTTTTAGTGATACGAGGGCCTTTTTTTTATTTCTGAAACGGTTTCTTTACCTAAAACAGGTCAAAACCGCTACATATTACGAACGGTTCTTAACTGGTTCGGACCAGCGTTTCGAATTTTGAATTTTGGTGTAGTGGAACCATAACATGTTGAAAAACATTTCTATTGCATCTACTAAAGACTTGAGGTTTTAGTAGGATTGGTTATTGGACGAAGTTCAATACGGCATAAGAGCTAATCAATTGCGAGTTAGAATCGTAGGAGGAACGACTCGGCACTGAAATCTATGTGTCGGAAAATGTATCAACTGAGTTTCACTCCAACTGACTCTCTTGAGAAACTTGTGTTGTAATTTGGTAGTTAACAATGACAGTATTCATACTTTGTTAATTAATAAAAAAAAGACTCTACATTCATACAGTACAGAAACACTATTATACTCACTATCTACTTCGTGCGTAGGGTTTTGGGCATCCAATAAAAAAAAAAACCCTCTAATGCAATTGAAAGCAATGCCTTGATCCATCGTGAAAGAAGTCCCAGACGTAGGACACTGATGAATACAATTACTAAATCATACCATAATCCACATGAGTATAACCAAATAGATTATGACAGAGATGGATATAGTAAGTTGGTGACAAAGAACCAGAGAAATCCATTGGGTGAAGGAGAAGACTTGACCCCACCCGTTCATCTAGGTCTCTTTTTAATCTGAGTAAATAAAAAGAGAAGGGTTTTAGCTTTGAATTTACCACTGATAGAGATGAAACGGTCTCTCTAAGAGACTTCTAGCAATGCGATGAAACGGTAGGTCTTCTGCATTTGTTTTTAGAAGACGAAACGGTAGGTCTTCTGAAGCTTTAAACAGAAGAAATGCCTATTCATGACCAATTTGATTACCCATTTGGACTCCTTCTTAAACCGTTACTAGCATCATCAAATCCCCATGCGATCAACGGTTAAGAAATACATCAAACACCTCCGTAGCTCTAATGTACTAATACACCTCCGTAGCTCTAATGTACTAATGTATTCTAATCCTCCCAACTTGCTCTTTAAATTGTAAAATTAAACCAGCAGTATGTACCTTTCAACCAAAGTAAATGATGGAGAAAAAATTATCACAAGAATGACACTAGTCACCTACTATGTCCCACAATTATGGCACTATCAAGTTCTCTGGCCTTACTTTGGGCTAAGGTTGGGTTGAGTTTTAGACATGTGGACTGAATCTGGTACAAAGTATTTGTCCTAATAACTAAATGGACTGGGCCAGACCAATATTTTCCTAAGTGCCTAGTCAAGTTCTCTGGCCTTGCTTAATCTATCGACACCAATTGGCCTACAATCTACTGAAGGCTTGGGCTTTGGTTTCACTTTCAAGTACATGGGCTGAATTTGGGTGTCAAAATATTTGACTCAACAACTAGATGAGCTGGGAATGGAAATACTCTTATACTAGTCTAGCCCATTTGCAACCATGCTAGTATGGGACTACTAATAATAATTGGGACTCAGATGTATGTCACTCATGATGAGGCATGATGAAAAAATATGAGAAAAAAAGTGTCCATGTTTCTAGAATTTGCAAAATTGTTGTCCAAAACTTTTCTTTAGTCCTAAAGAAAATTGACAATACAAAAGAAAGCATGAATCGAAGAAAACACATTGCACACATTGACTGGCATATAATTTATGCATATGATATGCCTTTGTATTTGTCAGCCTTCAAGTTGCCATGTTTTTTCAATATTCCAATGCTCTTCTTCCTCTCAGTGTATATTATTCCTTATTAGACTCTTAAGTCCCCAAACGACAACCCATAAACCACAACTTCATTACCTAGCATTCATAAATGAGATTAGAAGTTTGGACAGCCTAAAAGATTAAAGAGCTCCTCCTCCAAAAAAAAGAATGACCAAGTCTACCAATTATATTATAGATGCTTGATCTATGTGGCTCGGACCATCCAATTGTGAAATATTACCCCGAAAAAATACATATAATTTCTGAGATTATCATAATCTAACCTTCTTGCTGCAAGTAATCACCACCTGATTTGTATGAAATTTGAACTCTGTCGTATTCTTACATTTCAGTGGTCAATGTTCGTGTATCTATGCTGATACTTAGATCAAGCACTTTTCAACTATCCATATAATCTTTCATTTATTTATAAAAATATCCTTTGACAAGCACTTCCCAAAATTATCCTTATAAACTTAGTAGCATGCTGCTTTGAAAATTCTTCTCCTCCAATTTCTTTCTAAGAAAAAGGAATAAAATAAATGGATATCTTTGTGAGCCCAGTCAATCCTTCGTTTTTCTAGGAATAATAAAAATATGTGTAGGAGCCTATGTATCCATCAGTTATGTCCCTGCATACAAGAATCAACACAAAAAATAATAATAATAATAATAATAAATAAAGAAGAAAAAACCCCGCAATAGTGGATAAAACCGAGTGCTAGTTTTAAAAGATTTTGAAAGTTATTATTTTTCCAATGAGAACATTCATACAACACATCAAGGTTTTCTTTTTTTTCTTTTTATCTTTTGATCAATAGATTTATGCATTAAATTCAAGGAAAACTTGGGAAATGAATTAAAATTTATAATTCAAGCAACATAGCCCAATCCTTGTTTAGGAAATAAAGAAAGTATTTTTTAAACTTATTTGAAAAATTGAGTCCTTTTTGGTGTAGCATATTCAATTGTTGACAATGAAGGGAAAATATTTCTATTTAAATAGATAAAAAAATGTTGATATAAGAAATATAGCAATTTAATTTAAGATTTTTCTGTTACTTCGGCACCCTAACAAAAAAAAAATTTGGTTCTCGCAATGTCAGTGTCAGTATTTGATGTGATGTGCTTTCTTATTTTGTTTCTTTAAATCTTATTCAATTTTAATTATATTTAAATATGATCAATTTGAAGTTGGGTATTACTTTATTTCATGATGATAGAGCTGGAGAAAATACTTGAGGGGAGAGAGCGAGTTACGGGTGAGCAAAGAGTGTTGAGAAGAATTTATTACTTGAAGGGCAAAGTTGGAAAAAAAATGAAAACACTAAACGTACATGAGTTTTGGGAAGGTGTAACATGCATTTTGAAAGCAAAAAGTCTATGCACCCCGGGGTCCGTCCGCGGTCTGGATCCCGCCTCTGGGATCCAACGGACCCCAGGCACCTCGGGGTCCGTCCGGGGTCTGGATCCCGGGGTGCATAGCACCGCTGTTTTGAAAGACATGAGGAGAGGGAGAGAGTGTTACGTGTGAGCAAAGAGTGTTGAGAAGAATTTATTTCTTGAAGGGCAAAGTTGGAAATAAAATGAAAACACTAAATGTACATGAGTTTTGAGAAGGTGCAACATGCATTTTGAAAGTTGGAATGACTATTGGACAGCACAAGCCGGCCCCATGCAAATCGTGCCTTGCAACAAATCGTGAGCAGAGTGCAACCGGAGAGAAGAAAAAACACGATGAGGAGGTCTTAGATCATCTTAATAATTTTTATGCATAATCAAATGGAAAAGCTCTTTAATTTTCCGCCTCTAACAAAAAAATTTAAGTCATGACGCTATAATGAAATCACAAATAATACTGAGCTTATAAGACCGTCATACTTCGAGAGTCTGAGTACGGTGGGGAAATCCAAACTGGCTCAACACCAAGGGTTAGGAATTAGGATGAGTTGGTTAATCGAAATCAAATCCTTCGCCTACCGTCCTGTCACATGATACGCGTGCATCCAAAATCACCCGCCTAGCTCTATGGTAAAAGTGTCTACCACTTTTGACTCTTGAGACATGCAAGGGTCGTATTGGTTTATGTAATTATGATTATCCTAAAGCAGTCACCGCTATGATGTAAGTTCAAAGATGATCATCCTACGGCTAGAAGTTTATGGAACCTTTTTGAACCTGGGTTTAGACAGGAAGGGTTTTATAGTTGGGCCATGATAAAAAAAAAGGAAACTCCAAAAAAGGAGAAATTGGGAACGACCTTACTTTTGAACTCGGTAAAAATTTGTGAAGTCTTTGGCTCCAGGAAGTGGGCCCAAGGTTCGAATCTGGGTAATTGACGGTAATTCTTTTAGCTCGTTACCTATGATTCAAATCCTGGCCACACCACATCTTTCCTCTTGTGTAAGCTTTCTTTATGTTTGTGAGGATTTCTTTTTCACTTGTGCATGTTGTCTTCTCGTATATGTGCGGGCCCTCTCTTGGTCAAAGTCCCTTTGGCTAGGTGTAAAAAAAAAAGAGTAGACTCAGATATATTGAAGTTATGAGTCCATGTCCATAAGAATATAAATATATCTCTCTCTCTCCTTCTCCAACCTAATTAACCACACTTTAATTATATATTAAGACAGTAAATTAAACACATATATAGCAATAAAGGATTAGATAGCTAGAAGCATTTATAACATTTTAAATGCCTATATTAATTTAGATAACCATGGTTGGCATTCACACTATTTCAATTCAGGCATGGACCATAATCGTTGCACTGTATTCAAGCACACCACTGTACATTGGTATATATACGTGTAAGTGCAGAAATAATAATACTCACAAGATCAGGATGCCTCTTAGGACTTATTCAATGCATGGAGGAGATAGCTGCGACGACCTGAGCCTGAAAGAGGAGAAAGACAAAGGTCAGAGGACCCTGGCTCTGGGCAGCGCAGGGCTCTCCGATGCTTAAGTCAGCAATGGATCGGAGAAGCAGAAGAAGAGGAAGAAGAAAGACTGGGTGTTTTTGTGAGAGTGCTTACCCCTTGCTCCCTTTGGCTCGTGCCTCATATATGGGACAGTCTTGGGTGAATGCCAGTGGGCTTGGTGATGTGACCTGGGTCACATCAGCCCACAAAGCCATTAATGAAGGTCCATCATAGCCCATACTGCATTTAATGTGGGTCCGATCAGCCCACAATGCATTTAATGTCAGTCACATTGGGCCTGATCCTGCCCTGATCTGGTGGTGGCTGAAGTCCCATCAGATCCCTTCCTTGGGCTTTGCCACGATAGGGCCGCGGCTATCAGCTGCAAGCGCAATTCCGCATTGCCGAGCTTGCATTGCCGAGACTGAACGATATGCGCGGCCGAACTGAATTCTGTTTGGCCGAGACCAGCACGTAGTGCCGAGACCGAAGTAGATCGGATCGTAGCCGAGATCAAGGGACGTGGTCCCCTAAACAGTAGCTAACCGAGCACACCCTAGCCGAGACCAAGAGAAACTAGTTCACGGAATGGGCCCCCACACAATAGCCCCTCAGTTCTTGACCTCTAGGGCTCTCTCGGGCACTAAGGTTAAGAGCTGGACCGATCCCCCGCACTAGGGTTGAGAACTGAACCGATCTCCCGAGACGGACAGTGCTCGCCTTCCATCTGATTTTGTTTAAGGGTTCTGACTTATTCGGCGCCGGACGCCGCCGTTGCTTCGTCTGCCAGAGATAATAAAGGGGGTAATAAATGCGGGGGCTATGATTAGCATGGGAAGGCGAACCATCACTGCCACAGCGCCACGCGTTATTGCCCGGTAGGCTATCTTGCCTTTTCGAGGGGGGATGCGACGCAAGCCGAGGCGACATCTCACGCGTGTCCTGCTTCGAATTCCGGAATGGCGCCCATTCCTCCCCTTTATATTCATTTTCGTCTTCTCCCTTTGCCATTTTCGCTCTCAATTCCTCTGCTCTCTGCCTGGACTTCTGTTTCCTGCTAGAACTAGTGCCACCGGACTAGGACCAGACCTCGTACTGTTTCCCAACAGTAGTCGCCCACATCCGTCAGTCGGAGTCTGACTTTGCCCCGTCAAACCAGTGAGTTTTCTTCCGCTCCCTCCTCCTTCATTTACATTCCAGACCTAGCCCCTAGGGTTTCTTAGATCCGGAAATGGGGATTTTCACCCATTGGATAGATTCCCCGTCAGGCCTGGCTAACCTTAGGAGAGTTTACATGATCCCGGACGAGGTCCGGATCATGGCAGCCGACCCTTCTGTTTATGCTTTCCGCAACGGCTGGATGCCGTTCCCTCTGATAGCCGTCATCGAGGGTGGGGTCAGATTCCCCGTGCACCCTCTTCTTAGGTCTTGTTTGGAGACCTGGAACCTCAGCCCCTGCCAGCTAATGCCCAATGGGTATAAAATAATCATGGGCGTCGCCGAGCTGAATAGGATTCTAGACATCAGTCTCGGCGTCCATGATATAGAGGATATATATGACCTCTGCAAGACCAGGGACGGGGTCACCTATTACCTTCGCGTCAAGGCGAAGTGCCAACCCCTCGTCACGGCGCTGGAGGACTCCAATAAATACGCCGGAGATGACCGTCTGCTCGTCTCGGGAAACTGGGAGTTCGGCGAGACCGAGACCGAAGTAGCTAGGAGGGTCCGAGTCCCTCGACGCTTCGGGACTCCACCGAGTAAAGACCTAACCCCTTTGGGTTTCGGATTTTCCCTTTCCCCCCTTTTTTTTTTTTTTGTTTTATTTCTGCTGCCGAATTCTAACTCAGCTGTTTTTCGCAGGCCTTTCTCAGCGCAAGCGTGAAGCCCAGCTGAACGGCTGGAGAAGGCACTCACCTTGGCTGAGCAAGGTGTACTGCTACCACGGCCACCACACAAGAGCTGCCTACTCTCTTCTGAAGTACGAGCCGAGATACGTGTCTTACACACGGAAATCCGGCAACCCGGAGAGATTCGCCCCCGATCCAGCAGAAACCAGCGGGACCGTCACGGTTGCGGAAGCGTCCGCAACGTTGGCCGTGGTCACGGGCATCCCGCTAAGGGAAATTGAAGAATATACCTCCGGAGCCGAGGTAGACTCTCCGACAAGGGAAGTTGAGAACTATACTTCCGGTGCCGAGGCCGAAGTCGACGATATGGAGAGGCGCAGGCCCGCGTTTCAGCCAAAGAGTCTGGCGAACGCCGTCCTCGGAGGCGGTAGAAAGGTTGCCGCAACCCGCACTGCCTCGCCCTCCTTCGGGACCATCGTCCCTGCTAGAATTGAGGCCCGACCTTCCCCAGTCTCGGAAAGCGAGAGGCCGAGGAAAAAGGCGAAGGGGAAGGAGCCGGAGCGGGAGGAGCGACCACGGCAAAGTTCCCCACGAGCTGCGAGGGAAACGGCAGTGGACATGGTGCCCACCCCGGCAGTTCCTCTGGCGGAGAGTCGCTCCGAGCCCCAGGCGGCAACGTCCCCGGGTGCTGAGCCGGCCGAGTTCAGGCCGGACATGGAGCTGAGGAAGGGGAGGCCCCTAAATGCTGGGGATAGACTGGTGGGGAGCCCGGATGTCATCGCGGCGCTCAGCCGAGCCTGTGCGCTCCCCAGGGACATGGAGAGGCACAGGTCGGAAGACACCCCCCTGCTGCTTATGAGGACCATACAGCACTCCCTCGCTGTAAGTGCCCGACTTTCCTGGTCACAGGTGTTTCTATCTTTAAATATTTCTTGCTTTCATGCTGAGCTTCTTTTGTTTGATCCGCTGCAGGCTGTCCAAAGGCTCCAGATAGTCGCGGACAGGATAGCGGAGGAGGACAGTCGGTTGGCTCGCCTGGCAAAGGAAAAGCAGAAAGCCGAATCCGAACTGCGAGCGGCCAAGGAGGAGCTGAAGGCGGAGGCGGCCAAGACTGCGGAGCTCAAGGCTCAGTCAGATATGATGGCCAGCGACCTCTGCAAAGCAAGGTCAGAGGGCTTCGAATGGCAAACGAAGCTCCAGGCAGAGGAGAAGAGTTCGGCGGGGTTCAAGGCCGAGCTGGAGCTGGAAAGGAAGGCGAAGGAGGAACTCCTTGCATCGAAGGAGGAACTCCTTGCATCGAAACAAGCTGAGGTCGATGCCGCCTTCCTGGAGGGGACTGAGGAAGCTGCGAAGATTTACGTTGATCAAATCACGGCGCTCAGCCCGAAGCTGTACCGGCTCGGCTGCAAGGCCGTGTTGAAGAAGATGGGGGTTCCTGCAGATGATCCGATACATCAGAGTCTCCCCGAGCTCGGAGAGGAGCCCCTAGATGAGGCCCTGGCCGAGACCCCTGCCACCCCGGCCGAAGTCCCTTCCGAGCCAACGCCTGACCCCGTTGAAGAAGCTCCTCAAGCCGAGGCCGCCGTGGTCGTCATCGAGGACCTAGAAGCAGAGCCATCGACTTAACTTCCTCTTTTTTCTTTTCTTTATAAAATGTAGTCTTTGTTTCAAACTGTCTCGATGTAAATCAATGCTATCAATGAAAGACTCTTTCTCATATTTTTCTCCTGTGTGGTGTGGCTTTTACTTGCTTTCCTTTGTACGCTTTCCGTGAGTGTTGTGAATTTGGGTGTGACTTCGGACCAGAGTAGACCGACCTGATCAGGGTTCTCTGCGAGCGCTGACCCTTTGGAAGCCCCATGTATTTCGGCGAAACCAGATTTCCGTGTTGGAAAACTGGTGCCATTTCGGCTGGTCTAGGTGGCTGAGTACCAGCCTTAGACATGGGCTGTTTCGGAAACTCGTCTAGGTGGCTGAGTGCCAGCCTGAGACATGGTCCGTTTCGGCAACTCATCTAGGAGGCTGAGTGCCAACCTTAGATATGGGCCGTGACGGAAACTCATCTAGGTGGCTGAGTGCCGACCTTAGACATGGTCCGTTTCGGCAGCTCGTCTAGGTGGCTGAGTGCCAACCTTAGACATGGGCCGTTTCGGCAACTCATCTAGGTGGCTGAGCGCCAACCTTAGATATGGGCCGTGGCGGATACTCGTCTAGGTGGCTGAGTGCCGGCCTTAGACATGGTCCGTTTCGGCAGCTCGTCTAGGTGGCTGAGTGCCAACCTTAGACATGGGCCGTTTCGGCGACTCATCTAGGTGGCTGAGTGCCAACCTTAGATATGGGCCGTTTCGGCAACTCATCTAGGTGGCTGAGTGCCAACCTTAGATATGGGCCGTGGCGGATACTCGTCTAGGTGGCTGAGTGCCGGCCTTAGACGGTCTTCCAACTTCGCACCATTGTCACTGTCAGGATGCCAGATTGCTACAAATTGTGGAGAACTGTAGTTTCATTGAATCCAGAAGCGTTGTACAAGTACAAAGACTAAAAATAGAATTTTTTGAGGTGTGAGGCGTTCCATGGTCTCGGTAGCGGACGTCCCTCCATGTCTTCGAGCCGATAAGCCGACCGTCCAGCAATGGAAGTGACCTTAAACGGACCATGCCAATTCGGCGCTAGCTTCCCTTGATTCGGATCCCTGTCGGCTGGGAGCGTTTTCTTGAGAACCAGTTCCCCCACGCAGAACTTCCTTTCTCTGACGTTCTGGTTATAGCCCCTGGCTAGCCGCTGCTGGTAGACGGCCAGTCTGACTGCCGCCGCTTCTCTTCTTTCGTCTGCCAAATCCAGTTCCCTGGCCAAGTTAGTCTCGTTCTGTCCTTGGTCAAAGAGTTCGGACCTCAGAGTGGGGAGGCCGATCTCCAAAGGGATGACCGCTTCCATCCCGTAGGCGAGCGAGAAGGGGGTAGCCGAAGTGGAACGCCTTGGAGTGGTCCTGTAAGCCCACAGGACGCTCGGCAGTTCTTCCACCCATCTCCCCTTCGCTTGGTCCAGCCGCTTCTTGAGCCCATCGAGGATCACCTTGTTGGAGATCTCGGCCTGGCCGTTACTTTGTGGGTAAGCTGGCGTGGAGTAATAGTTTCTGACGCCGAGCTCCTGGCAGAAGGTCTTGAAGAGCTTGGAGTCAAACTGAGTTCCATTGTCCGAGACCAACGCTCTAGGAATGCCGAACCTTGTGATCACATTCTTCCATACAAAATTCTTGGAGTCCCGCTCTGTGATGGATGAAAGTGGTTCCGCTTCAATCCATTTGGTGAAGTAATCTGTTGCCACAATAAGCCATCTCTTATTCCCCGGAGTTCGGTGGAGCGGTCCCACAATGTCGAGCCCCCACTGAGCGAATGGCCACGGGCTAGAGAGCGGGCTGAGATCCTGCGTTGGCTGATGGAGGGAGTGGGAGAACTTCTGGCACTTCTCGCACTTCTTCGCGTATACCTGTGCGTCTTTCTGCATGTACGGCCACCAGTAACCCTGGCTGATGGCTCGATAGGCCAGAGATCTTCCTCCGATATGGCTTCCGCAGATTCCTTCGTGTATCTCGAAGAGGAGGTCCTCGACCTTACTCGGATGGACGCACTGGAGGTAGGGTCCCGAGAACGATTTCCTGTAGAGCTTGACCTCGGGAGATAGCCAAAACCGGGCTGCCTTGAATCTGACCCGGTGGGCCTCGCCACTGTCCTCGGGAAGCTTGTCGTCCTTAAGGTAGGTGATGATGGGGTCCATCCAGCTCGGGCCGAGACCAATACATAACACTTCCCGAGGTGAACGGAGCTCAATGCTGGGTACAGCTAGCGATCCGACTTCGATGCTCCTCTTTCTTCCTGCCTCAACAGCGCTGGCCAAGTTAGCCAAGGCGTCTGCGTGAGAGTTCGCTTCTCTGCCGATCTGCCTGACTTCGGCTGACTGAAACTGTGCCAGCAGCTTCTTTGCCAGGGCCAAGTACGCGGCCATCCGGTCGTCGCGAGCCTGATAATCTCCAGTCAGCTGGTTTGTCACCAACTGTGAATCACTGAAGACCACCAGCTGTTGAGCTCCAAGGATATTGGCACTGTTAAGTCCGGCTAAAAGGGCTTCGTACTCAGCTTCATTGTTTGACGCCTTGAAGTCCAGTGTCAGAGCTTGCTCTATGACCAGTCCTTCCGGCGATTGGAGAACAACTCCTGCTCCGGCTCTTCTCGAGGTGGAAGATCCGTCGACGAAGATTTTCCAAACTGGGGTCTCGGCTCGAGATGGTGATTGTTCAGAACTTGTGGGAGCCCCATGCTCCTCACCCCCCAGTTCGGTGCCGAGCGGGGTTGGTGCCGAACTTGAATCAAACTCGGCGAGGAAATCTGCCAGAACCTGGGCTTTTATTGCTGTCCGTGGCTGATATTGAATCTCATACTGCCCTAGTTCGACAGCCCATCGGGAGATTCTTCCTGAAAAGTCGGCCTTCTTGAAAACAGATTGGAGTGGGTGCTCCGTAACAACCATAATAGAATGGGTTTGAAAGTAATGGGAGAGCTTTCGCGAGGCGCTAACGAGCGCCAAGGCGAGCTTCTCCAGAGGCAGATACCGGGTCTCGGCATCAATAAGGGTCTTGCTCGTATAATACACTGGTTTTTGAACCTTGTCCTCTTCTCGGATGAGGACTGAGCTGACCGCATGAGCCGAGACCGCCAAATATAAATACAGGGTCTCCCCGTGGGTCGGGGTTGACAACAGTGGTGGTGATGAAAGGTAAGCCTTGAGCTGCTGCAAGGCGTGGTCACATTCTAGAGTCCATTGAAATTTAGAATTTTTTCTAAGAAGCTGAAAGAAAGGTCGGCACTTATCTGAAGATTTGCTGATGAAGCGATTCAGTGCCGCGGCCATCCCTGTAAGCTTCTGAACCTCCTTGGCCGAAGTGGGACTCTGCACTCTGAGGATAGCCGAGATCTGATCTGGGTCCGCCTCAATGCCTCTGCGTGTAACCAAGCTGCCCAAAAACTTGCCGGAACCAACACCGAAGGCGCACTTCGAGGCGTTAAGCTTCAGCCGGAACTTCTTTAGAGTGGCGAAGATCTCGGCCAAGTCTGACAGATGATCCCGCGCCTGCTTGGACTTGACCACCATGTCATCGATGTAAACCTCCACAGTTTTGCCGAGCTGATCGTGAAACATATTGGTGACAAGTCTCTGGTAGGTGGCCCCTGCATTCTTCAGCCCAAACGGCATCACCTTATAACAGTAGGTTCCCCTGGGCGTGATAAAAGCTGTTTTCTCTTCGTCTGGCCCAAATAGTGGGATCTGATGATAGCCGCGGTAGGCGTCGAGGAAGCTCATTCTGTCGTGCCCGGCCGTGGCGTCGATCAACTGGTCAATCTTCGGGAGGGGAAAGCTGTCCTTGGGACAGGCTTTGTTGAGGTCGGTAAAGTCGACGCACACCCTCCACTTGCCAGTCTTCTTCCTGACGACCACCGGATTGGCTAACCATTTCGGGTATTGAACCTCCCTGATAGCTCCGGCCTCAAGCAGCTTATCCACTTCCTCGACGACGGCTTCGGTCTGCGGGACCCCAGTTCTCCGTGCCTTCTGCATCACAGGTTTGTGGTTAGGGTCAACATTTAGTTTGTGACACATTACCTCGGGGTCGACGCCAGGCATCTCCTGAGGCGTCCAGGCGAAGGCATCTCTGTTCTGCATCAGGAACTGGGCCAGTTCGGACCTTTCCGGCTCTCCAAGCTGGCTGCCGAGTAGAAAGAACCGATCCGGGTCCTTCTGGTCGATCCGGACTTCGGCCAATTCCTCGACGCCCTTCCTGCCCGGATCTTGGCCGAGCTCATCCAGCCCCTGCTCCAGGTTCTTCTCCATCTCGGCCACATTGACCTCCTTGGGCTCTTGCTCCCCAGGTACCACAGCTGTCAAGCACAGCTTAGCCGCCTGCTGATCTCCTCTTACCGTGATAATCTCAATTCGGCCGCTCTTTCCCTCCCATGGAAATTTCAGCTTCTGATGGAGGGTGGAAGGGACTGCTTCCAGGCTGTGGAGCCAAGACCTGCCCATTATAGCATTGTAGGGAGAGGGTGCGTCGATCACCATGAAGGTTGCCATGACAGACGCGCCACCGACCTCGACCTTGAATGTCACTTTCCCCTTAGGATAGACTGGTTTGGCGCTGAAGCCGATAAGGGGAATTCGAGCCTCCTGCAGATCTTTCTCTGTCAGTCCCATCCTTCGAAAGCTGTCGAAATAGAGGACCTCGGAAGAACTACCGGGGTCAACAAGGACTTTCTTCACAGTACAATTCTTCACGCCCTGCTTAGAGCAATCGAACTTCAGAGTCACGATCAGGGGGTCGTTGTGGGGGAGCTGCACCCCTTCTAGATCTGCATCAGTAAACCTGATCTCGGGACGCTCCCTCCGAGCCCTTTTCGGTGCTGAACCGAGTTCGGCGGCCATGACATGTTTGCCGTGAGAGGCTTTCCTGGCTTCGGCACGTGCTTGGTTACTCCCCTTGGGCGGGGGTGCCAGATGGATAACGTCAATTATCTTCTCTGTCCCGTCGCTGTCGTGACCCCCTTCGTCTCGGCGCGGGGCTCGGGTGTCGGCCCTGGTTTCTCTCCTGACAAACTCTTGCAGGTGTCCATCCTGGACAAGCTTCTCTAAATGCGACCGCAGTATCCTGCAATCTTCAGTTTTATGGCCGCCCTCCTTGTGATAGGAACAGAACTTCGTCTGATCTCGTTTAGAAGGGTCGCCTTGCATGGGCTCTGGCCAGCTGAAGTACGGCCTGCTCTTGATCTTATACATGATTTTGTGGATTGGCATCTTGAAGACCGTGTTGACCGCCTGGAATGCGTCCTCTGTCAGCCTGGGTCGCTTGTTTCTTTCCGAGACGAACGCATGAGGCCTTGCCGAGCTGGTGGGCGCCCAACGCCTGTTTGGCTCATCTCTCCGCCGCTCCTCTCTCCGAGGTTCACTCCTCCGAGACGGTCCCCCGTCTTGCCTGGATGTCCTCCCACCCCGGTCCTTCAGCGCGGTTCCATGGTTTTCCCGAGCGCGGATCTGGTCATCTTCCTGGGCAATGTACCGGTTGGCGATGGACATGAGCGCTGCTATGGAAGACACCGGGTTCCTAGCCAAGTCCTTGCGGAGATCGCTGTCTGGCAGCAAGGCATTCCGGAATGCGAAGACGGCAACCTCGTCCTTGGAGCTCTCTATCTGACTGTAGACCGCCCAGAACCGCTTGGCGAACTGGGTGACGTTCTCTCCTTGCTTCATCTTCAAGGCCATGATGTCTGCATCTGTCTTCGGAAGGACTCTGTAGGCCTGGAACTTCTTCAAGAAGGACTGCTGGAGCTGCTGCCAGCTCGAAATGGCCCCCTCCGGTAGTGCACAGAACCACTTCAGGGGGAGGTCACCCAGACTGGAAGAAAAAACCCTACAGTTCAGGTGACCCTCATCTCCCCAGACAGACATCCTCTGGGAGAAGTGCCTGAGATGCGTAGCTGGATCCGAGACCCCATCATAGGTGACGAATCTTGGTACGGTGAACTTCTTGGGTAAGGGGTACCTCCTGATGTCTTGGGAGAAAGGAGACGCACCGAGATCAACGGGGTTACAGCAAGCATCCTCTTGGTCTCGGCCGAAGCCGGCTACCTCCAGGTTGCGCTGGACCGTTTCCCTTATGTGTGCGTCCAGCCATTCCTGGTCTCGGTACATGTTCTCCGGAATGGTTTCGGACGCCTTCCTGGAATAGCTACGGCTGGCGCTTGAGCCTTCATCTCGGGTTCGGTCGTCCCCTTTCTTGTTCCTGTTCAAGTGGTCCCTCAGATCCTCCTTTGAGGAAGAGATGCGCGTAACACGAGTAACCCTCTCCTCATGTTGTCGCTGGGATCGCTCCTGACGAGTCCGCTGCTGCTGGGACTGCTCCTGACGAGTCCGCTGCTGCTGTCGAGACCGTTGCTGCTGTGACTGCTCCCTACGAGTCCGCTGCTGCTGCCTTGCTGAGCCCGCAGCTTTCTCCAGCTGCTGCTGGAGCTGGCGGATTAGAGCATCCTTTTCCCTGAGGGCCTCGTTCTGTGCCTTAATCTCCCGAAGGGTGGAGTTCAAGCTGTCGCCAGGGTTGTAGTCATCATCCTCTTCATCCTCAACGTCTTCGACGTGTCCTTCCTGACCTGAAGGGCGTGGTCCATCGACCACTGGGGACTTATCCCGCTGGTCTCGCCCTGTCAGGAGACCTGCAGGCTGCTGGGCGTCTCCCCTCCCGGGAGCGGACTCTGTACGGAGGTCACGCTGCTGGACGTTGATCCGGATGAGAGCGCGTTCAGCATCGTCCTCTGCGACTACTTGCTTCCCAGCCCTCTGCTGGTCAGGGGGCGGTCCTGCATGCTTTGTCTTGGAAGTCTCTCCGCTTTTCGCAGTTCTCCTCGTCATGGTATTTAGGAATAGGAATAGGAAAGATTATAGAAATCGCTCCCCACAGACGGCGCCAATTGTAAGTGCAGAAATAATAATACTCACAAGATCAGGATGCCTCTTAGGACTTATTCAATGCATGGAGGAGATAGCTGCGACGACCTGAGCCTGAAAGAGGAGAAAGACAAAGGTCAGAGGACCCTGGCTCTGGGCAGCGCAGGGCTCTCCGATGCTTAAGTCAGCAATGGATCGGAGAAGCAGAAGAAGAGGAAGAAGAAAGACTGGGTGTTTTTGTGAGAGTGCTTACCCCTTGCTCCCTTTGGCTCGTGCCTCATATATGGGACAGTCTTGGGTGAATGCCAGTGGGCTTGGTGATGTGACCTGGGTCACATCAGCCCACAAAGCCATTAATGAAGGTCCATCATAGCCCATACTGCATTTAATGTGGGTCCGATCAGCCCACAATGCATTTAATGTCAGTCACATTGGGCCTGATCCTGCCCTGATCTGGTGGTGGCTGAAGTCCCATCAGATCCCTTCCTTGGGCTTTGCCACGATAGGGCCGCGGCTATCAGCTGCAAGCGCAATTCCGCATTGCCGAGCTTGCATTGCCGAGACTGAACGATATGCGCGGCCGAACTGAATTCTGTTTGGCCGAGACCAGCACGTAGTGCCGAGACCGAAGTAGATCGGATCGTAGCCGAGATCAAGGGACGTGGTCCCCTAAACAGTAGCTAACCGAGCACACCCTAGCCGAGACCAAGAGAAACTAGTTCACGGAATGGGCCCCCACACAATACGCTTTTGGGTACACCATGGACATGACTCAAAGCCAATCCATTTTCATCCCTGGCGTTCAGCTCATTACATAGAGTCATACAGTCATACAGTAAAACATATCTGTAAAGTTTGTAGGCCACAGTGGCTTGTCAAATCAAAATAGAAGAGAGCTTTAACATCCAATGATCTTGAAATTATACGATCATGAGTTTGTATATTATATTGGCAGCTATTTGATTGAGTCCATTTCATGACATTCGATTTAGGGATGACAATTTCCCCCCCCCCCCCCCCCGCCCCGCCCCGCCCCGCCCCGCACGGGTTTTCCCCGCCCCGATCCTTAGGTGGGGCGGGGATGGGGAATAAAACTATGCCCCGAAGGCGGGGCGGGGCGGGAATGGGTTTGCTCTTTTCCCCGCTCCGCCCCGCCCCGCCCCGCCCCGTTGCCCCGCCCCGTGCCCCGCCCTGTTACCCCGCCCCGTTGCCCCGCCCCATGCCCCGCCCCATTGATTAATAATCCTCTTAAATATATATTTTAGATTTTTTTTATAATAAATAAACATATTTATATGTAAATGTATAGATTTATTTTATGTTGTTATTAAGGGTTAAGTAGATTGATTGAAGACTTTTTTTAAAGTTAAACATATAATTAATTGAACCCTATACATTATAAAAGCATATAATATGATCACATTCCTTCTAATTCAAATTTAATGAAATTAAAGTTGTTAAAAAATCTATCTAAGCTTATTTGACTTTAATCATATATAATGTTAAATTGTGACATGATAAATCATATTAAATAAAACAAATATAATAGAATGATAGATCATGCTTTAAGCTTATTATAATATAGATGATTAGAGATAGCAAGGTAAATTATAATCGGTATGATTCTAATCATACTAATAACAATATAAATTATACTAATTTGATATAATATTACAAAATATATCATGCTATACGCTTATAATAACTTATATGATTAGAAATGGCAAGGTAAATTATAGTTAGTAACTTAATATGATTCTAATTATACTAACAATACTATAAATTATACTAATTTTAATTATATGTAATCAACCTTAGTATGATTAGAATCATTGTACTAATGATTTAACATTGCAAGTTAAGTGTCACATAAATAAGTAATTATTTACCTAAGCTAATATGATCCACATGCTTGGAAAGTCAAAGCGGCTGAGGTTGTTTGACACTACAATAACCATATCCACATATTGATAGGTCATTTCTCTTATCTTTGTTTTGAGGGTTTTTTTTTTTTTTTTTTTGAGTGATTTGCAACTTGCAAATAAATTGCAAACCCACGATTACCTCTTTATTAGTGAGTGGAGTTCAACACCAGAAATGAAGTGAAACCATATATTGATGGAGATCATGATATTTTAGAGAGAGATTGTCTTTTTTATAAAGAATGTCTCAAAGCATATATGATATTTTCAAGTGTATAAATATGTATGTGTGTATATATATGTATGTATATATATACATATACATATACATATATATGTATATGTGTGTAACAATCTTGAATATATGAATATATTTTAAATAAGGTAAAGCATTACAACAAATGAAGTTTGGTCTAGTGGTAAGACAAACCTCTAGTTACTTTCCCACCCAAGTTCGAATCCCAACTCCTGCATATTTAAAATTTTTATAATTGCGGGGCGGGGAACCCGTGGGTGTGGCGGGGCGGGGACGGGGCACAAAACGGGGACGGGGGACCCCAATTCCGTCCCCGCCCCGCCCCGTTGCCATCCCTAATTCGATTAGACAACTGTTACCATACTAGAAGCTGCATTTGCTTGTAGTTGGCTAGTTCTAGGCATGTCAAATGGGCTGGGCTAGCCCGGTTCGGCCCGCCAGTCAATGAGGGCCGCAATCCGGCACGGCAAGGCCCGTGACATGGGTCGTGCTGGGCCGAGGTGCTTGGGCCCGTTGGCCAGTTTGGCCCGGCCTGCCTGGCACCTGGGCTGCCCCCTGTGGCCCGCCAAGCCTGCTAGGATCGGCCCGTCCAAAAATTACTATTTTTTGAAAATATTGTTGATTTTAACCCCCCAACAGCCATAAAATAGTCATATAAAGGGTATTTTGTGTTATTTTCAATTTTACAAAGTCTATAAATACTCTAACCCTCCTATTTTTTTTAATCAAAGTTTTATTTACCAAAAAAAATACAAAGGATGTAAATCATTATATAACAGATGGGCCCATTGTGACAAAATTACTGTGGAAATTGGGCCCAAATAGAACACAAACTTCTTCTGTGCATTTTTTATTTTGGCTCCTACCAAACATCACTAGATGGCTTTGTTTGGCCAGGTAAGCTTGGAAATAGGTTGGGAACTTGGATCTAATTGAAACCAAACCTAAATTTATTGACCCAAATTACATCCCTTTCTAATATTCTTCTCTGGCCGGGTCAATAGTTATAAACTTATAATAGTAATCCAAAATATATATATATATAATGTTACTTTTACTTTTATTATGATTATATTATCCTATTAAAACATAATCAGCTCAAAGTATAGTTTGATCTCTTCACATGTGTCTCAAACCATGGATCTCGTCTTGGACTCACAGGTTTCTCTTTGGAGTGTGTCCAATCAGATATTAGGTCCCAACCAACCCATATATATATATAGCCCTAGCCATAATAAATATAAATTTAGGTAAGAGAATAAGGCTTTTTAAAAAGTTTTTTTGTTGAATTAATATTAATTATTTGAACATGAGTAGGTTGAGTTTGACTGAACCACTAAATATCTTTGTCATTCTCCGTGATTGTATTATAATTTTTAATTTCAATACTAAAAAGAAAAAAAAATTAAAAAAAAAATGAAGTAGGCATGCCTGGCCGGCCGGCCCGGCAAGGCCTGGCCCGCTCCAGCCCGGCCCATGGAGTGTCGTGCCGTGCCAGGGTTTTTCCCTAGTGACATGCCTAGCTAGTTCCAACAAACTCCACAATACATGCTCTGCCAGTGCCGAACGTTCCATCATACAAACAAGTAAAATAAAAATATGGGCTCTACTACCGACCGGCAGGAGACAGAGACGGCACACTTGGCAACGCTAAATGCATGATATGGATGCAATGCATGATATGCAAGTCACTCAATCAACGTGGCGTGCGTTCAGCGAAGATTTTGGGACTGTTGGCTTATTTTGGTCTCAACCTTTTGTTTGATTTCCTAATTTTACTTGTCTTTCTTTTCGCGTTTCTTTATGTTTTGTTCTCTTCGGTTGCTCGTGTAAAACGGTCACTGAGCTGATAGCGTATAAGAAATGAATGAATGCGAAGTGTGTAAGTGTTGCTAGTGGTCCTGCTTTCCTCATACTTTCAAAGTTTGTTGTCCACGTCTAATGTATTTGGCGCCTTCTCAGTGTGCCAAACACACCCTAACACTAATATGAAAATTCCTTTCCAGCCAAAAAAAAAAAAAGTGTTGCTAATGGTCTACGTTCAAACGCATAAAAAGTCATTAAATTTGAAACGTCAAAAACGTCATCCTCAAGTTGTCTTCATGCATTGATTTAATAACTACAACCAGATTGACGGCCTAGATTCATCCACCCACATCCATGGAAATCAATAAATAAATATATATATATATATATAAAGAGAACCGGATTAAATTGTGAAATCGAACAATTGGATCCAATTGATTTTGGCCATTATTATATTATATTATATATTATATTATATGAAAAGCCGCTCATTCCAATTAAGAAATTTGGCTCAATTGACCTTGAATAGGACAAGTTGAATAATATAGAAATAGAAAAATTGGAACAAAAATGATATAGTTACGGAACAACTGTGGGTAGTTGCATGAATTGTTACATAACCGTCGGTCAAAATTATAACCGACGGTCAAAATTGAAACCAAAACCTCATAGCTTAATATATTATAATAGGAGATTAACGATTTCAATCTCTACCTACCATTATCCTAAAAATCTTTGGCCCATCAGTTATCTTAAATTCAAATCAACATGGGTATGTAGTTTTTCAATTTCAAATCAATACGCGTATACACTCTTTCAAAACTAACAAATACAATGATGAGATTCAAAACTAACAAATACAATGATGAAAGGGTTCATAGTCTCTCCTCTAGGTCACTAAACAAATATAATGATGAGATTATGGATCATGCGCAGCGGATGATAATGATATTCACTCAATGTGGACTCTTACACGATAATCTTGCCATTCACAGTTCCATTAAACAGACGGCTTCCATTGGTATCACCATCTCAAAGGCATTTTCGTCTAACTTTAACCATTCCCAGTTTTTAAAAGAGAGAGCTTGCCTTGGTATCCTCATCATCTCATAGGCATTTTTGACAAACCTTAATATTCCCCATAGTGTATTATTCTTCAAACATAACAGAGCTTTGGACAAAACTTTATATCCTCTGTGGTATTTTCGCATGCTGTTTGAGAAATACATAATCTTCTTTGATCTTAAATTGTATTTGAGAAAGCAACCCATTTCCATTTTGTGTCTCAGAATCCATGTGCATTAACTCAATGTCTTTAAAGGTTGCTTAATACATGTAGATTTTGGAAACATATAAGATATTTTTTCTGTACGTTGTGCTTTTCCATCTGTAGCTAGAATTAATTTTACTTGTTTTTTAGGAGAAATCTTATATTACTTTGGAATGAGTTGAACACACTTTAATGAGTGGCAAAGTCATCTCTTAATTTATCCCATAGAGTTTTCCGTAGGTAACCAAGTTTCTATTGACTATTGTTTTTCCAATTTTCTAGCCAGAAAATCTACCACTCTGTAATCTCATTCTGACGTCTATTATCTCCCAGAATCTTCATGGTCCCATCATTGAAATTGTATGTGCGCCCCCATACATTATATTATATATTATATATAGTAAAGCAAAGGGAGAGGTGCGCTGTGAGAGGTGCCACATCATCCCTAAAAAGTCTCTCCTTTCAAAGAAATATGCACAAAAAACCTACATTGCTTTAAGGTGCCACCTCACTTTGGGCTACTCTTTCTCTCCTAAAACCTAGGGTTGTAAATGGGTCCTCGATTCTCCGATTACCCGAAGGTTCTGACCCGTTAGGTTCTGGGTTTGGGTCCTTATTTTGGTTCCAATAAGTAAATGGTTCCGGTTCCGGATCCTTTTTTTGGAACCGTTACCTAAACGGGCCGGTCCGGTTCCGGATCCACAGTAGCTCAGACCTGTGGACCCGGACCCGACCGAATATACTCTAACCTAAATATACATTTGAGATGTTTTGCATTGGGGTGATGGCAATGTACACATTTTTATAATGGATAATGTACACCCATTTACCAAATCAAATTACAATCACCTTGAAAATAAGCAATTACCTCAGTAAGTAGTACTTCTAGTTCAATTGATCCTTCAAATATTTTTTGGGTTCTTTGTCCTAAATTTCCTATGCTACAAATAGCACTAGTGCTCTGAACTGCCCTGCCAAACTTTTGAAACCTACCCAGGACCAGCAATACTATATTAAAAGCTCGTTGCAATAGTTGAGTTAATTTTTACGTGCAACTCAGATGACAATGCAAATCTAATCAATTCAAGCCATAAGTAAAATAGTGTTTGCATCGCATGGCATGGTCACTAAATAATGTATTTCCGATGCACCTGAAGCATGTTTGTAATTGATAAAATAATGGGTAACAATACACCTTTACAAGGCACTGTTACGTATTCAATGGATCAAGATTTTTTTTCAAATTACTGTACTGATTTGATCTATCATTAAAACTCCTTATTCCATATTTACAAGGCAAACAGTTCCGGTTCCGGATCCGGATCCGGTTCCGGTTAAAATTATCGGAACCGGTTCCGGAACCAGTTTCTTGGTTCCGATCCGGGTCCGGTTCCCCCTCTTACTAAACGGTTCCGGTTCGGGGTCCACCCTGGACCCGGACCGGAACCGTCCCGTTTACAACCCTACTAAAACCTTTCTCATAAGAGATTTTTATGAACTTTGAATTTGAGTTATATTTCTTGCCATTATCCAAATAATAAGCAAATCTTTACAGTCGGTTTGTTTTCTTTTCCTTAGACTTTCAATCATCAATGGGTCCCATGTTAAATATGTTTTGTGGGCCCTATCGATAAATGAAATCCAAACTGTTGCTCATTTACTCTCCTTTCAGTTTTTTCCCCAAATGGATGGATCCAGTTGTGGGCACCAGTTCGTATTAAATATATTTCAAGATTGGACTCTGGTATTGGATGAAATCCCAATTGCCTTCTCTTAACCCCTTTTTTTCTAAGAGTGGGCCCCACTGATGGAGGAAGGCAAGCCTGTTGGCCGCTGTCTGGTTTCTTAATGGATGCAAATCAATTAGTGGGCAATCAGACTGGGTTGGTATCATACACAAGCTTAATTTCTTTGATAATTGTTAAGATGTGATTTGAGTGCATATGAGTTAGAACTATTAGAAACATACTATGATGACTCATATCTATATCTACGTACACTCATCCCAAGCAATGTACATATTTTATGTTTTTTTCTTCTCTTACACTTGTTCGCCTCCCTCTCTTTCATTTTTTTTCTATTATACTATCAATCATCTGTGGGGGCCAACTGTTCCATCACCATAAATCATATGGTGTGTGGCCCTTTTTTGTCCCACGCAACATGTGCCTTGCTTTTCTCTGCTACAAAATCATGGCATTGGCATCTTTGGACTCTGCTGTCTGCACGCTGCAGTCCTTGAATTATTTTTGAAAGAACCAGAGCAGCTCCGTTTCCCATTTTGGTTTTCTGTTACATAATAAAACTCTCGGGGGTCCGTTAGTTTAACACTTTTCCGTGTAACTCATTTTTTCGGCGTTTAACGTAGAATAATTTTATAAAAATACTTTTCTATTTCGCAAGTTTTTTTTTTTATAAAAGTAAAAATAAGTTTCCTATGAAGAATATGGAAAATAAATTTCTTTGGAAAACTTCTCTCTCTTTTCTCTCTCTTTTCTCCACTCTTGTCCATTTCAACCCAAAATCCTACAACTCTTTTTTTTTCTTTATATAAATTATTATTTAATGTTGAATAAATAATATACATGTTATGTTATTTTTCTTCGAAAATTATATCACCCAATAAGAAATTTTGATTTTCTATAAGGAATCCACAACCGCACCAAACAACATGAGCACCAATTCAATGAGAAAACTCTTTTTGCATCAAATATGAATTTATAGATTCTACTGAAATCCTTTTTCGAGGTTTTCATTTTTATGGAAGTTGCTGACGTGACAATTTTCACTTTCCACTGAAAGAGTGTGTACACAAACATGCCCTTAGAAAATCGAACGTGGTTTTCAAATTTCTACACTCTCAAGACATTTCAACACAGAAAAGGTAAAAGGGTAAAATCATATATATATTGGTCTTGAATAAAATATAAATGTATCATGCAACACAGCTTGGTTTAGTCCAAGTTTTAAAGTTGTGGAATCAAGCACAGAAACAACTGCTGCAAGCTAGCTATATTTGACTAATTAATTTATCTAACAAGTCTTTTTTCCCAATCCAATAATATGCAATCGTTTTCTGTAGCAATTTTAAGAATTACTTTCTCTTAAATTTACTTTTCATGAACTAAACACAAAAGTTTACATGATCCTACCATTTCCACCTTTGAGTAATCCGTACATGATTTTGGTGGAAGGCTTAAATGTTGCCCTCTCAACCATCCATTCTGACTGGGAGAGAATCGTAGGCCGTAGCCCATCAAACAATTGCATGTAACTAATTAACAGATTTCCATTCATTTATTTCAAACCATGAAACACATCATTAGAAAGTTGTAGGTTCGACTGTACTACTATACTAGAGCTACAGGAGAACCCTCCCATAGAAAAAAATAAATAAATAAATAAATTTGAAACACACCACCCCACTCTATCAATCAATTTTTATTCAATTGAGCAGAAAGAAGATCATAGGCCCGGAATGAAAGGAAAACCAGTGGACCCTAACCAACTGCTTCCATTAATCAAACTCCCAGCTGTGAACTGCTGAGCCACCGTGGCGCTCGTAATTCTCCTATACCCCTTCCACTTCACTCTATTTGCAGTCCCAGCCCCAGGCCCTGTGTTATCATACTCCCCATAGTAGAGGGTGTTTAATGCAAAACTCCCATTCCACTCATGCCACCCTGCTGGGCTTATCACACTGCCTATCACTGATTGCATGACTACAGTCCTTGAATACTCTCTCCAGGGCCTGCCCAAGTAGGTTGGGAAGTTGGACTCGACGGGTTCAAGATCCGACGTGGAGCCGATCCGACACTTTTGGATGGATATGCCCGTTTTCTGACTCAGGTCATCGCGGCCCTGGGCCGTGACCATGTTCTTCTGGCCCGGGTTGGGGCGGCGGGCAAGGATGTCGCAGTCCTGAAAGACGACGGCGGCATTGCCAAAGATGAAGTCGACGGTGCCGGTGATCATGCAGGAGCGGTAGAACTGGCGGAAGGAGTGGACGTAGAGGGTGTCTTGGTAGGCGAGGATGTCACATTGGTAGAAGGCAGACAGGTCGGACCCGACCCGGAGGGCCACTGCCTGGCCCTTTGATGGACCCGCCGTGTTTTGAAATGTGATGTCACGGGCTAAAAACCCACCTCCCACAATTGCTGCATCAGATGATACATAAGAGTTAATATTTAAGCTTATCATCAATGTCGTTAATCACCATCACATGTAAAACATATATATGATGACCCTTCTCTTTTTTCTCATTCTTTTAGTTTATTTAGTTCTAGTAATATATGTGTTGTTCAATTTAGCAGTGGTATCAATTCCAATTACAACAAGATCTAACACTAAACGCCAAGGTCGATGATCTAAACCCACTACCCAGTCCAACTGTAAGCCGGCCCATAAGAGTTATATCTAAAAACTCAGATTTGGATATGGGTAGGATCTGGCTTGGGTTTTCCTTTCGGAATTTCGATCCAGGCCCTGATGAATTATTGATTTCCTCCCTGAGCATTTTACTAGATTTGAATATGGTATGGAATCTTGGGTGGTATGACTTACAATTTAATCTCCTGTGTTTTTCTGTCAGCAATGAAATGGGCTACCAAGGACAATTTTAGTGAAACAAATTCATCGTTTTCATAGTATACTACTACATTTGAAAAAGATAATTTAGTGGTAAGTAATAATTTCATGGTGTTAGAGGAAAGACTAGCTTGCCAATGCTCATACCCATTTGAGTAAAGGTAATGACATTGATTACCTACTAACTTGGAAAAGATAATTTACATCAATTATTCACAGTGGCGGATCCAGGAGGAGGAGGAGAGGATCATGTGAGAGGGCCTAGCAATGAGGAGTTTTATAGGAGAGGAACAGAGGCTGCTTTAAGAGCCTTTCTATTTTAAAGGGTGGCAATCTTGTAACTGTAGAGAAAGTCACACATCCAGTAATGGGTTTGCCATGGCTTCGCAAATCTATATGGGCTTTTCACCTATCAACTTATGTTTTTGGATTGGTACATGGTAACTTACTTGGTATTTTAGTTAGGGGTGCACATAGGCGGTTCGGATCAATTTAGAGGGAAAACTATTAACCAAATCGAACCCATCAGTTTTTTATTTTCCTAAACTAAGTCAAACCGAACTGCCATGTGTTCAAACCGAACTAAAAGGAACTGGTTCGGTTACAGTTTTTTTGTTTTTATTCCTTTTAACAAAAGAAAGGAGTTCAATTTGTGAGAGACGTTGGACTTTAAGTAACGGAGTGAGAGTTTGAGTCTTCTTCGAGTAATTTTTCATATTCCTTTATATATTTTATAAAAGATATATATTTATATAATTTGTTTGGTTTGAACGGTTTAACCGCACCTTCAAACCGAAACGAACAAAACAATTTAAAGAAAATCCAAACCATGACTGAACCGATCTACTACAAAACCGATCCGAACCACCGGTCCGGATCAGTTTAGCAGTTTTTTGTGCACCCCTAATTCTGATTTTGTTTTCTTGTTTAGCCCATAGAAACAAAAAAGAAACTGAAAATGCCCAGCCAATTGAATTTCATGCACGAAATATTTGGGCTTGGGCTTCATGTGGCCACTTTGAAATTTACACATCGAGGTAAATTCTCTCCCTAACTTTTACAAAGGACTCAGAATTCACGCAATCACACAAACTACACGTCCCTGACCATCTAGCCAACAAGTCGGGGATCCCTACTCCTATTTTAGGGTAATTTTTCTGTTTATAGATGTGGAGCCTGCTCATGATAAATCCAATGCCTTCGTTATCCCCTGGGTTGGGATTGATTCCAACTTTACATTGATCCAACAATTTTCCCTATCAGATCAACATTACTTCGAGATGTCAATTCTCTGCAGTACCAAATTGGTAGAGTGTCGCCTCTGAAAAAGAAATAGATCACTATCTCCCCCAAAGAAATAACCTACTTCGGTTGAGCATCAGCATTTTCTGAGGTTCGAATTTGATGTAATAAAGAAATGCAATATATGTAATGCCACTAAACTTCAAGATTCTGTACTTTGAGGACCAATGTCATTAATTTGATCTGGCTGATATTGGGGCCATCTCCAATTTACGGACAAATTCATGATCATCCCCTTATTCCTCTTGATTTTCATGCATGCAAGTGAGCCTCACAGTAGGTGTTGTATGATTTAAATGCATCGAAGCAGCTAAGAAGGAAACAACTTCATGACTTGATCCAAATGCCACAAAGGGTGGATCCAATCCCATGCAAAACAAGTACACGACTGACTCAAGAGCTGGAGATTATCATTCTATACACGCATACAAGGGGTTGCTTAGTTGGTTGGCAACCAATGGCGATCCCAAGATTTTCATTTGAGGGGGGGCTTAAGATAGTCAATTGAAAAATTCGTTCACTATTTTTTTGTTCTTTCTTAACAATTAACATTAATTCTTGCAAAAGAGATAGTATTGCAATTACAAAAATATCTAATTAAATCAACTAACATTCTATCATCAAAATTTATATGACATTTGTACTAATGTTTTAAGGTTCCTTCTTCAAAATCCATATTTCAAGTGATCAAAAAAAAAAAAAATTTTATGGATTTTGATCAATTTGTGAAAAAATATATATAAAAAAGATCCAACCAATAAATTTATGGGTCACAATTTTTTTGACCCAAATCATTAGCATTCCAGATTAATGGTAATCATCAATACGCTTAGTTCTTTTAAATTTTAATGGATTTTTGAGAGAGGAAACGAGACTGGGAAAGGGAATTTTTGAGATGGGGAAAGGGAGGTGGGGGCTATTCATTATTCTAAGTAGGGGCACGACCAGGCTTCTCTCAGCGCCTTAGTGGTTTTTCTATAGGGGCTGAAGCCCCCAACTCAATACATGCCCGGGGGGTGGTGGGAGTTCAACTCAATACATGTAGGTCGGTCTCGATATCACCTGATTACCAACGGTTGTAAGAAGCAGTATAGATATTTTGCTTGGAAAGGTAGAGGATCTGAATTCATTAGTGTGTGTGTGTGTTTTACCTACTCAAGGGTCCTAAGACCCATGAGAGAGCCCAACACATACAAAAAAGACTTCATATCTAGGGATCAAACTCCACAGACAACTAGGTGAGAGTCAGAGTTGCTAACCAACTGAACGACCCTGGTCTAACCAACTAACCAAATGATGAATCTTTAATCACAATCACGAGGACGCATCCAACTTTTGGCGTCTTTCAGTTACCATGACAATCAAATCAACCAGGCATGCTCGCTCCAAAACTGAAAGCCCATCTTTCTTGTACATCTAATTCATGAAACTCTTATCTATACCTGAGCACAATGTGAAATCTGCCTACATGACAATTGACACATGTCCTTAATTTCTCTGTTAAGCTAACAACACATTTAGGGTAACGCTAGCGTTTTACTTGTTGCTGTTACGATGACAATAATGCCAACTTTTTTGTTTCACTAGTCCACTTTAAAGAGCTTATTACAAATCCTCAGTTCCTAACCGCAAATAGTATAGACAGTGAGTGGATACTGATGGAAAAAAAGTATCCAAAATCCTAAACTTAACTACATTCAGAAACAGAAATAACAAAAAATCCAACTTTCAAACCTTTACAGCTATTATCTTACGCAAAAATGTCCATTTGTACACATGAATTAATGGCAATAGATGAAGCTTTCATCTTCTTCCAACTCGTTTTCTTTTCTAAAAAGTAATGCTGATGCCTTACACGACACCACCTATGAGGCTCCGATTCTGAGCTCATCAATCATGAAGGAGAGGGGTGAAAAGATCCAGTTCCATAAACAACAGGACCAGCCAATGAACGAAATTTGAAGGTAATTCCCATCATCCAAAATCTTTGTTCTGTGGCCCTCAAGTATAAGGATTTTAGAATGAACCTTTTCTTATTTCAATCCAATAGTTGAGTCGACCGTTCAGATCCATATAAATTCCATGAGTTCCATGCCATGAATGAATCTTTGTTTGTCTCCTCTTGCTTTTTTCCCCTCTTGGAATGAATCCTCCTTGCCAAAAAAACTAAGAAGAAGAATATAGCAAATCGATGACTAGGGTGGTTTCATGATGTGATTGTTGAATTATATGAAGTTAACTCAATACCCACTTAAGAAACAAAAGGGTACTACATAAAATATATAGAAGATGCAAAAGATGCAAAAGCCTCTTCCGTTCTAAAAGTTCATACATTTTAAGGGGTTTTTTTTTTCTTTTACCACTAAACATACAAGAGTAATGTTCAATGAACGGGCTACTTGAACTAGCCACCACATTGCATCAAACCATAGCACCATCCAATTGAAAACCTTCACTCCTGCTAGGTATAGGTGATGCAATGCAGTATCACAAAATCTCTCCAATTATGACTTATATGAGTTTATACTATCGCTATGTAAAATCAAATTCCAAGCAAATTAGAAAACGTACCGACTGTTGCTGAGTGGAAAGTACTGCTCCCATTCTTCACATTCCTGTCCCCGGTGATTGTTGTATTCTTCCTTCCATCTCCTACAAACATGAGATTAGTTTTTTTCTTTGGAACCTCCACATTCTCCTTATAAACACCAGCTTTTATCCTGATAACAAATCTAGTGCTACTCTTTGTTGGTGCCGCCGCCACAGCGTCTGACACTTTCGTAAAATCCCCACTCCCGTCGGCCGCCACTGTCACATTCGGCATCACCATCGATGCCTGCAGGAGCCTCCCGTCACCTGCAGACAACCATGTCGGAAACCCATCTTCAGCTACGTGCTCCTCTAGTCTACGCTCACCTGTGTAGCCTGCCTTCATCATATCGGTTTTGGTCATGTTACATATCATGCCGAGGGAGTTGCTGCACAGGTGGTGGACGTGAGTGAGGCTATTGATCAACTCCTTAAGCAATTTCCTTTCTGATCTTTTGTGGGAGAACCCGTCCATGCAGGAATCTTGGTTAGTCATGGCTGCGCTCAACAAAATGTTCATGTGGTCTGCATGCATGGACAGAGATTTCTTCTGTGGATAAATCTCTAGATCCTCCTTCGTCTTATGGAGCTCTTCGAGCGTCAAGTCGACATCCACAAGGCAATCGTGGAGGGCTGTTTTCTCCCTGCGGGTGAGGCCCCGCCGGCTGAGGAGCCTCTCGATCGTGACGTTAGTGTGTTTGACGGCAGTGATCGTCAGATTGAGTGAAGCATCGATTACATCCTTGGAGTTGGTGAGGTTGGCGGCCATCTCCGGCACAGCGGCTATAGATGAAAAGCAGAGGTCAGGGTACTGGGTCGAGCTGCATGAGCAGCGGAGTATGGCGTGGGAGGTGGAGTTTGAATTGTCCTCCGAATTCGTTGGAGTGGCAGCGATGCCGGAGACAGAGGCAATGATGATGGCGGCAAGGAGGAAGGAGGAGAGGAGAAAGAGGGTGAGCTTCTTGTTGTTGCGAGCTGCGGTTGAAATGCGCTTGCCGCCGGCGAGGATTTCTGCCATCATCATTGTCTCTGTTTTGAACGGGGGAATCTTGTGACTTAGCCCGTATTAAATATTAAACTAGAGTAGTAGAGTTGCAAATGCCCACGTCTTATGCAACTCACAACTCCTGAGTGGGTTATGTGGTCGTCATCGTTCAAATCACTTCCAACTATCAGGCGATTAAGGTGATAGTTTATAGAGAAGTATAGGGATGTGTTTCATTATATGAAGAAATAGAGAAGTATAGGGATGTGTTTCATTATATGAAGAAAGCCACCGTGACAAACTGTTATCCATCTTTTTTTGGTAGAACTTGCTGATTCAATCAAAGGTGTATAATGGATGGCATATCAATAATTTCAGGACTTCTATGAATTACGTACCCCAACTGCCAAAAATAAGATTGAGTAGATGTTACTACCTTTTGTGGTTATAGAATCCAGTCTATTTCAACTTAAATCAGGCCATGTGCGAGAGCACAGTAGTGGAAGGTTGAAAGGTAATGCTTAACATTAAGGGCTTGTTTGGCAGGTCTAGTCTAGTCTATTTTTTAAAGGTCATTCAAAATAGACCCATACAAAAAAGAACCATAAAAAAAAGAGGCTAGAATAAAACGAGGTGTTTGGTAATGTAAGGGTCTATGCTAAATAGACATTTTTATATCATTGGTTGAGAGTTTTTCACATACTTCTTGAAATCCACAAGATATTAGGTAATGAAAATTGATCACATGAACGTGCTCAGCCTTGCATAGAGACCTCAAGGTTTGGATCTTGTGTTTGGGGCCCACATAGTCCATAAAATTATACTGAATGGCTCACGTTTTTTGCACATATCTAGATATTGGTGATAAGCCAACGGGTGAAATTTGGTCTCATGGTCATGTTTGATATTGTAGACATTACTAACGGTTTAGATCTTATCTTACATGCCTCTAAATAACAAAAATAATCTAAACAGTTTGCTACTCATGGACAAATGCAATATTGAGCATAATACATCAGTGGTTATTTTTATTTTTCACATATCCTGAGATTCACAAAGTATTATGCGATCAAAATTGACCTCATAGCCATTTTTAGCCTCCCAAACATATCCAACGGTTTTGATCTTGTGTTTGGTGCCCACAAATTATAACAAATTATATCCAATAGCTTGATTTTTTGCACATATCTCGAGATACGTCCGTATTTGACCTTGTGAACATTTTCAACGGTTTGGATCTTGATTGGCCTCTCAGATTTGGAGAAAAATTGAAAAAACGGATAGGCGTAATTATGAATAAAACATTGTAGCTCCGTCTCTTCTTCTTTCCCTCTATTTATCAACTACCTCATCAAGGGGGCTGTGGAAAGTAAAAAGTTGAGTCATTGTCTTTACTTCTTTAGAATGGATAGAGGTTTGGGAAATTAGAAGGAAAAATTAGACCTACCAAACATGCACTAACTCATTAAATATGTATGGGATCTATCTAAAAATGTGGCCCACGTGACCACACGCCTAGGGATGGGCTCCAACTTGGATGGTCTAGTGGCAAGTGCATGTATGGTTTCTTTGGCTATGTTTATAGGCTTATGGCTTAAAACCAGGCCTAATAGAACTGGACAGATCTAAGCAGGGCCGGCCCTGAGCAAGGGCTGTAAGTGCCCTTGCCCCGGGCCCCTTTTTCAGGGGAGCCCAAAATCCCTTCTACCTTTTTTTTTTTTTTTTTTAATCATTTGGTGGGGGCAAGGCTCATCCAATGGATTACATCGTCCTGGGCATCATCAAATCATCTAAGAGTGCTTATTGCATCACTTATTTGAGCATCCATCAGTGGGGCCCACCAATGATATTTTATATTTGATGGCTAAAATTCTGGGAGAATCTGGTCTAGCGTTGAAATGATTTGGGACTTTTTTTTTTTACAAATAGATCATCAAGCCTTCAGCCCTTCACCCGTTCTTCTCATCTGTTAGTGGGGCCCACCAATGATTTTTTGTTCCCCATATATGATGCTTAGATTCTGGTCTGAGTTTTCTTTCTTCTCTTTTTTTTCAAATAGTTATACTTGGGCATCATCAACCCATTGCCAATTTTTCACATCAGTGGGGCCCACCAATGATATTATCATATATGATGGCTGAAGAGGCCTAACTTTTACTCTTGCCCTGGGCCCTGAAAAATTCAGGACCGGCACTGGATCTAAGCCAATATATAGTTGAAGGCCCAGCTCAGTGTCACTCACATAGTACAGAGTTAAAATAAACTTTGCAAAAGGATTGGGCTTGGGCCTGACTTTCATTCCTCTAACTATGTTCAGGTCTGTTTAACAGGCCCGATAACTAATTGGCCTGTGCTTGGACGATCATTAGCCTGATCTATTCTGGGTCATTGAGGCCTTAACCTAGAGAAATCCTGCGGCAAAAGGAGTACGTACTTCACAATGGGCCCGCCAAACTATTGGAATCTTAACCATCGAGAATAAATGCCCTCCAAGAATATGAGATATCCTAAATAGAATTCGGATACTCTAGCTCTGGGGTAAAGCCTCACCATATCCGGACTCCAAATTTTACGTAAATCCGTGTTTTTCACATGTTCACCTTCGTATATATCTGGAGGGCATTTATTTTAAATGGTTCGGAGAATGCTGAACCATTGATTTACTTATTAGGTATTAGGGCTGTCAAAGGGCCGGGCTTAGAGTTGTCCTAGCCCTACCCTTAATATATGCAGGGCCAGGCCTGAGCAGGCCAAAGCCTCGGAGGGCCTTCACTATCTAGGCCCTTACCCTACCCTGTTATCTTGTCTAATGTCAATTGCAAACTAACAATTAAGAAAACATTGGGAGAATATAAGTCATCTCTAAAAAGTTTCTTTTATTGAATAAAGTCATACGTGCTTTGGTGACTTGGGTTGGATTCTAAACGTATGATTTTATTTGTTTTGACAAAGAAGGAATATGGTTAAAGAGTATGATCTATTTCACACTTTTAATATGACTTTTATATGAATTTCCACATATGAAATCATTCCAGCAGTGTCTTATCTTGAGAGTTTTAAACCATTTATACTCACATACCTTTTATCAATTGACATTATTTTTAATTAATACTGATCTAACTATTACGCATTTTTGGATTTCAGTCACAAAAATAAATACTATTAGTTTAAACTTTGAAGAATTGAGAGTTATAATTATCTAATTGAGGAGTGTTATGTGGACCGATTATGGGGACCGAACCATGGCCCGGTCCCCATAAGGGCCACAGGATCCCAGTGGTTGCATTTGTAGAGAGGAAATGCAAACCCGAACCCTGAATTAATTGGTTCGATTCAGCTTGGGTTGATGGGTCCGTCAGGAATTGTTGTCCCTCTACCTGCTGCATATGCAATGCTTGATGGACCAATCGCTGGGCCTCTTCAGTTAACTAAATGGTTAATTTTATAGGCCAATGATGAATGGGATATGCTTGATGGACCATTTGCTGGCCTCTTCTGTTAACTTTATGGTGCTTGATGGACCATTTGCTGGGCCTCTTCTGTTAACTTTATGGTTAATTTGATAGGCCAATGATGAATGTGATATCCTCAGGGAAAAGGTCCTCCTAAACCCTTAATGGGGTGTCAAAGAAAATCGGTTGATAAAAGAGATTTATGGGATACAACAGAACTCTTGATAAAAGTGAGAGAGAGATTGTTGGGATTTTTGAAACTATGGTTATGGGCCCACCTAATATTTAGAGAATGAAAACGTGTGATTAGATATTAAATTTTCAATTGACTAGGGAGAGAGATTTCCTGCTGTCACTTGTCGCTGGGCAAAGCAATGGAAGTCTCAAAATGCCCTACCCAAAAATCAGTCTTTCATCATCATCTTAATTAACCCATCAATTTTGGGTAGGCTTATTAATAAGTCTCTCTCTCTCTTTCTCGCTCCCTCTCATTCGTGAATTGGAGTCATCCATGCATAAGATGTACTGTGGAAATCTTATAAGTCCAAAAGGAAAATTCTACAACCATTTGCATCATATAAGGTGAAAATGTACGTGGCATCATTATTTCCCTAAGATTTATTTTTTGAAGGGGCCGGGATAGATATGGACAATCATTTTCAATGGTGGGATAGAATATATGGTGTCCCCTGTGAATCTTTTCCTTTTAATACCTCACTTTCAGCCATGAAAACAAGATGTCATTGCGTAGATGAAAGAAATCCTGGAAGTTCCCTACCAGTCCAATCACCGATGGACCCTTGATTAAACTTTAGATCAACCCATTACCACCAAAATTCAGCACTGGTCAAAGCAAAAACTTAAAAAGAGTAGCGAGCCAAACTGTTATTAGTTATGGCCAATTTCTAAAATCACATGACAGCCACTTTGACTTATTAGTAAGAAATAAACTAGTTGAGAATTTCAACCATCCAGATTTCTTCGTACAAGCATCCTAGAAGTTTAATCGGGTAATCTGCATGGTGGATTTGGGCATGCTTTTAAAATCAGCCCATAAATTTCTTGACAGCTGATACACGATGTTGCCAATACATCATTATCTTAAGTTTGGAGCGCTATTGATTCCATCGGCATAAATTTGTACAATATTATTGTCATTAAAGTTTGAGAACTAAAATTAAGGATTAAAATCATTTGTCTGAACTATATTACTCAGACCACCACCCTCAATGTTAACCCCCACAAACTTGATTCCCATTCTTGATTGTTATCCACTGAATTGGGCCCCACAAAACACATTATTCGCAGCAAATACATATATGATTCATCTTCATTGATTCGCCACAATAAAAATTAGGGATTCCATGATAGACAATGTTGATAATCAACTATTTGTAAGCTGCATTTGTTTGAAAATTCTAATATTCTCATCACCACCACTCTAAAAATGTGCTGTTCAGTTGCAGAAACTCAGAAAGTCATTCGAAAACCACTCAATTTACAAAGGAATGCATCTACTTCTAAAAAGTACCACACACAACCATAACACAACTTAGAGCTGCTGGTGCTAAAAAACATGTAAAAGCATTGACCCTCTAATGTTGAAAAATTACATGAATCTAACTGAAAATTTCATCTACAATAATGAGGTCCGGTAGAAAAGTCAAACACTTATTTTCAGATTCTACATCATTTTTCAAATGTCTCTGATACAGTCAATACTATATCGATTCCTTGAGAATCTAATGCAGGGTCCTAAACCTATAACACTCTGCTCCACCTACTACTACCCAGGGTGGATACAGCAAGTCTGGCCATTTGAAGGGACCGCACAAATATAAAGCACAGTGAAACAGCGTGTATCCTCATCTTCATCCAAAGAGAGGAGACAATTCAAACAACTGCTACCTCCACTGAAAAAAGAAAATGGGAGATTAGAAGAAACACCCGAGCGGAAAACAACTGCTATTCCAATTTCCAACTGCTACCTCAAAAGCTGCAGTGCTCTATTAAGTAGACATGGCTCCAGCATGATAGTTCTCCAATTCCTTGTCCAGCTCATCTGCAGACTTTTCAACCGGTTTCTTCCTGCCACGCCCACGTCCTCTGCCACGAACCCGATTACCACGTCTGGAACCTCTACGATTCCGCTTACTGTGAAAGAATGGAATAAAAAATGTGAAATTACTCACTATATGCCCAAAAAAACATAAAGAAATATAATTTAGTAACAGTAGTTTGATTTGAAACACAACTGTCAACTTTCAGAGAATCAATCACCTTCTCCTACCCTGCCCTTGGTCACCCAAATTTTCTGCCTAGTCACTGGTTATTTCATTTCCCATTGGCCTATTCTCGCTACTCTTGTGAAGTCAAGTGTACTACATACCCGGTGTCATGTTTCCATAGCAGTTAATCCTCATGCCCCTTTTTCCCCCAATGCAGTATGGTCATCTGGTGAAAATGCAATCAGAGCCTCCTCTCTACACCCACATCTTACCACAGGGTTAGAATCAGATCATATTGAGGTGTTCTTTAGCACTCTAGATTGAAGGGTTTGGGTTTTGGGAATTTTATTGGCTCACTTCTCAGAACCAATTGAATCTTTGCAGCTTCCATTGAAAATGCCTCCATTTTTTGGGTTCATCCAACTCCAAGAGAGTTTGAGTACCCCAATTAACTACCCACATCAACACCAGGGCAGCTGGAATTACAAGGAATCAGTTAGAGAGATCTTTGGCCACATTAACCATACTTGCCTTGGGTTCACTCCACCCAAGCTGAGATTTTTTGCATTGTACCAGGGTCATTCTTGGTAAAAAGCTTGGGTTTCAGTTCCTCACAGTTAATGGTGATTCAGAATAAGATCATTGTGATCCAGGGAGGTCCAATCATCTTGGGACATCCTTGAATAATTACCACTTAGTGTGGTTGATCTCACATGCATTCAGAGAAGGGAATCAAGTGGATGATAGGCTCTCTAAGAGGAGACTAATACTCGGAATAGCTAGACACATCAAAGTGCAGATGATAATGTGGAGCTTCTTGCTGCAGGTAAGTTGAAAAAAAAAAAAAAAAGGTTGGTCATTCTAGCTAGCTACTGTTAACACCAGCTGACCCACAAGGCCCATAGGCCAATTCCACATACATCAAGTGGGATATCCTGGTTGACCAATCATGCTGTAAGTTATTTTCCTTCCATGTATTCCATGTACAAGATTTGTAACATATATACCTTCCATATGTGTAGATTGTAATTGCCTTGATTAAGGTTGGAAACATTATAAATAGAGCAAGCATTGATCAACAAGGATCATCCAGTTTTTCCAAAATATTTCTTCTCTTCAATTGGCAAAAATGCCCCATGCCGCGTTTTGTGTTTGCGCAGGCACAAGTGCGTAGGGCAAGAAGGCCTCATGCCATGTTATCTTGTGCAAGCGTGTGCTTCGGATCCACGCAGTGTCCCACCCGAGGGGTGTTAATTAGTTGTTTGTGCAGTTTCCTATTCACCAATTGATTTTAGGATTACTGGCTATCAATTCTGGCAGGCTATACAGGAAGAACTTGGGGCACCATCATTTGGTTGCCGCCAAAAGGATCGTTCGGTACATTCTTGGTTCCCCAACCTGAGAATTGTTTTTTTTCCGACAGGCACCACTTAAACTTAATGCTTATTCGGATGTCGACTAAACAAGCTGCCCAGATATTCGCCTATCCACTACGGGCTGGTGTGTTTATTTGGGCAAATCACTCATCTCTTGGAAATGCAAAAAGCAATAAAGGATCTCAAAGTCTTCCACCAAATATCGTGCTCTATTTGCTGCTTGCTCCGAGATTTTATGGCTTCGTGGTTTACTTTCAGATCTTAGTTTTCGTCGGACCTCAGCAACACCTCTTCATGCGGACAATACTAGTTTCATTCGAATCACTGAGAATCCAGTTTTTCACGAGCGTACAACACATATTGAGTTGGATTGTTACTTTATTCGAGATGAATATGATCGCCAGATCATCAGTCTTCCATATGTTTCTAATGAACTCCAACTTGCAGACATCTTCACAAAAGGGTTATCTAGTCACGAGTTCCTAGTTCGCAAATTGCTATTGTTTGACCAGCACCAATATGAGGGGGGGTGTTAACACCAGCTAACCCACAAGGCCCATAGGCCAACTCCACATACATCACGTGGGATATCCCGGTTGACCAATGATGTTGTAAATTATTTTCCTTGCATGTATTCCATGTACAAGATTTGTAACATATATACCTTCCATATGTGTAGATTGTAATTTGACACCAGAGTTTCTCAAAACTTCCTGCCACCAAGTTGTCTTTTGAGCTTCTCTAGACTTTGTTAATTTCTTTTTAAAGTTCCTAGGTGTCTTTTAAGTTCTTAAGAAGTCTACCTAGTTAGTTGTAGTCAAAGTCTTTGTTTTCATTTAATTATAGCTTTGAAAATCTAAGTTTATTTTTTCTATGTTGGAGGGATGTTTCAACAAGTCCTATATATATCCGTTGCTACGAATGAAATCAGTGGAGTGTGTTTTGATTGTGAGAAGATATTTCTTCTTGTTAACTCTTATCCTTCGGTGGATTCCGATAGGTGGCGAGTTCCCCGCTTCTGTATCTCTTAGGTGGATTGCTTAGAATGGTGAGCGGTTCTCTTGCTCTGTATCCCTTGTGAGTTTCCTTTGAGTGGTGATTTCTGTATCCCTTTGGTGTTCTTGCTCGGGTGGTGAGCTTATCTTCCTTTTGGTGGTGATATCTATATCCCATTGGATCCCTTTTATCTTCATCTTTTTGTTGCCAATCATATCCCCGGTATCATAATTGCCTTGATTAAGGTTGGAAACATTATAAATAGAGCAAGGATCGATCAATAAGGATCATCCAATTTTTCCAAAATATTTCTTCTCTTCATTAAGGTGTCAGCAATTGTGTTTGGTTAGGTTGGTGTTTGGTAGTAATTATTTAGAATGTTTTTTTATTGGTAATTATTTACAATGTTTAGTATGTATCTTTGTTTCGGTCTCTGAAATGTCTTGTTAATGTATTTCCTGTTAGTCTTTTTATAGACTACTATTGTTGCACTATTATTGGCAAAAGTAAGCACCTTCCAACTACACAATGGGCTCATCTTTAGATATAATTTTATTTCAGAGCCCAAAAAAGAGAGTAAAAATCAATTACTCAAATTAAGTACACTTTTGCAGGGAGAAAAACGCTATTAAAATTATGTTTCTGCATGCATCCTAAACAACCCAGGGAACATGGGACAGACTATTTTTTTTCCAAACTTGATGGATCAAAGTAATGCATTAGTCACCTTATTCTATCCAACTTACCAATTAATCTAATCTTCATACACCAAAACTCAAAGTCAATTCAGTCAGGCATCCTAACTAACAATTTCTGGATTTTTTTTTGAAGAAAACAAAATGCATTGTCTAAGGAAAAGGCCTACAAAGTTATGTGAGATAATCTGGCAGTGTAAAGACAGCTTTGCAACACACACTAGCAGTGAACACATGCACGCATGTGCATGTGCATGTAAGCTTCCCTAGTGGGGCCACCTTTTGGTCCATCAAAGTGGACTATCCAAACCCAACCCCTAATATTTACAAAGGTCCCACCAGGTTTTGATAGATCCGAATGGAGTGAACCGTTGTGAACTTAAATAATTGCATTACAGGCTGCATTGCATGATGCAAATCTAGATGCTAGAGGCATCAAAATAGTAGCAGTCATTTTCTCTAGTATTTCTGTCCAGCATGCAACATGTCGTGATAAATTTTGGGCATTTGTCTTGGGCTGTAACTCAACTGGTTAGGGGCACCGACAGCGCCCTTTAGTGGGTCAGAGTACATAAGTTCAAGTCCTTCTAAGCCATTAAAAATAATCAGGGCACTGTGAACAATAATTTTAGCATTTTAGCAGATTCTATCATTTCAAGAAATAAACTATCGAACTTGCAAAACAACTACATTTACTGCATGAATATAAGGGGAAATTTTCACACATTTACCTTGGACCATGACTGATGGAAGCAGGGCCCATTCCTTGACCTGATTCTGGCCTGCATAAGTTTTCAAGGAATTTGACAAGTTAATTGAATGTTTTAAATAAGATTATAAGAAAGCATACCTTTTCAAAAGCCCATATTACAATTATTGTCTTTTCCCATTTTTGCTAATAGATCATTTTTTAAGTTTCAATTAATTTTTGCTTTTGATAAATCTTTTGGGGTTTTTTCACCTTTGAATGTAAAAAGTTAAAAAATCATTTTGAGAGCAACACATAGGCAAAAAGTTGTTGGAAGAAGACAACAAAAGGGGAAACTGGTATAGGAGACTTGCACCAAAGACCTTTTTTTCTTATTTAATATAATTTTTTATGTTGCCGATAAAATTAAAAAAAAAAAAGGGAACATGCTGGCAAACTTTGTTCTATTAAGAAAGGGGATCACCATCTTCTGATATTTAAGCGTCCCCAAAACAAAAACAAAAAAAAAAAAAAAACGCTTTTGAAACTCCACTAATTGCACTTGCAACAAATGTTGCAGACTAAGTCCACAAAATGCCAATTTCTTAGAAACTTCACATGATTTATCCAATATAAATGACAGACATTGACCGTTCACCTAGTGGAGCACATCTGACATTTCACACTCCATCCAGTTTATTGATAGTATGGTAAAGCAGCCACCAATTCTCAACAGAGGGAGAAAATGACAGAAGAAAAGGAAACACAGTAAGTAGCCAAAAGACAACCTTCCGATGGAGTGGATAAACGGTCTGCTCTGAGCAGCTTTAGAACTATGGAGCATTGGAGCTTGCCAAGTGCACAGTCGGGGCATGTCTATGAGTACATAAGTGCCGCACCTTAAAAAAAGATTCCCCATCCACATGGTAGCAGGTATGATCTTTCAGCCAGTGAGGTACAAGGAGAAACAACCCATCAAAGTGGAAGCCAAAGGGATTTTGGGATCCCAGTTTCCCAGGAAATAAGACGGTCACGGAAACAGTCACTTCAAAACTTTAAATTAGAAATTTGAGGAGTGCTCAACTTTCAACTTTTTAGAGTTAAGAAGACAGATGAGGGTGGGGGTTGGTTTCAGAAACATGAACCAACAACAAACATGATTTAAAGCACCAAAGCAGACCCCAAGTTCATAAATCCTAGAAACCAAAACATCCACAAATGTGCAATCTAAATGACCAGATATCATATTTTATCAACAAGCAGTATAACAAAGCATTGAATCACCTTAATTCAATTCACGCTATTAACTAATCACAAGATATGTTTCTGATTCAATGATTTGCCCTCAGTATTTACAGGAACGTATCCCTAACAATCAAAACCAATATTTGATTTTGTGTTCCAAGGAGAGGAGGGAAGGGGGAAAAAACCTAGCTTATTGACAAAAAGAAAACTACCAAACTATACATGCATCAACTGACATTAAAAAAAAAATTATATTGGCAACACGACTTCGACTCACAACCTCGTGATTGGAAAGTGAAAACCTTCCAACTTCCAACTGTTTTACAAGCTCTTCTCAACTCACATACAACTTGCTACACAGGATTCAAAAAGACATATAAGAACATCATTAACATAACAGAGGATATGATGCAAGCCAGACAATAGGTCGGCCAACCCATTGGGTCTAGTGTATAAGCCAATGGGACATCCATTTATTTAGGAGTACTATTTAGTAATTTGATTTGATTCAGATTAATATTGGTATGTTTTCTATTTTAGGCATTATTCAAATATTAGAAAGTAGAGTTGCTTAGGGATTAAGCCAACTCTATGAGGATGCTAGACCTCATTGTAATGCAGTGATTATCATCAATTAATCTTGAGTTATGAGAGCTTTCTCAGTTATGGTGTTTTCTCCTCTTGTGAGGGTGCCCTAGTGGTTGAATCCATTGTTGGATTCGATCAATCATTCAAGAGATTGACCTGTTATCGGATCGCAGACCCGGGCTGCGCCAATTGATATGAGAGCTGAAGAGCGATTGCCGGGAGACAACAGTCCTTCCCGGACTCCTGTTCCATCGTCTTCCATCACCATCATCTATCAAAACTCAGCCTCTGTCAACCCACTGCCGAACCCAAAATCCCCATTCCACCAACTTCCCAACCATCAGCAAATCCCCAAACCCTCTTCACTGTAACTCCTGAGCCCAGCGCCCAACCCCTCTCACCTTCCGTTGACCCACCATCAAAATCAAGAGCCTCTGCCCACTTCCAGAGCCCTCGCCTATTCCATCTCCATCGAAACCACAATTCCATCTCACGAAGACCCCATCCACCCACAATCGACCTTCACTGTCACCCGAAATCCCAGCGTTCTCGAACCCCCAAATTCCCCGTTCCACACAATCCGAAACCTACATTACCAAAACCCCTTCCCTAACAACCACATTAGTTTCCAATACCCAACTTCACCCCAATCCAACCATATCAGTGGAATCCCATCCCAACCAAATCCAATTTCCCAATCGACTGTCACCCTACATCCACGCCCAAACAACCAATCTGAAAACCCCTCAATCCCAACCCCAAACCCCAAGTCCGGAACAATAACTCACGCCCAAAACCCAACCAAACCCTCTTTTGTCTCCCAGCACCACTGAAACCCCTTCCCCGAGCCATATACCCCACTCCTTTGACCTCCCAGAACCAGTCGAACCAGGGGGAAAAAAAAAAAGAAAGAAGAAGAAAGGAGCGGAAGAGAGAAGAGAACAGGAGAACGGGCATACCTGGCACCACCGATCGACTGCAGCAGCTCTCCATCACATTCCAGCCAGCACCCAAATCGCCTCTGCTTCCTATCTCCTTCAATCAAGTGCAAGAGCCTCTCCAGTGCGACTGCAAGTGTCGCGCTCCAGCAGCACCATCGACTTCTTCGTTCACACTCCAGCAGCACCGTAGCATCCAGTCATCCTCTCCACTACTCTCTTCTTCATTTCCACACAAAACAGCAAGTAAGCTGCCATCCCACCTTTATTTTTTCTTCTCTGCACTTCAATTGAAGTGAAACAAAAAAGAACAACCTCACGTGCCATCCTCAGGCACGAATAGAACCTGGGTTTTGCAACTGGGCCTGGCCTACAAATCCAAAGCAAATTTTTTATTTTCTTTTTGGACAACTTTCAAGAAAGAGACAAAGCAACCTCCCACGTGTCTGTCCTTTGGCAGTTTTCCTGAGTCCGGGTCCAACCTGAACCTGAACCCAAATCCAAACACTAGTAGCAGAAGAAAAAAAAAAAGTGCACAGGCCTGCCTCAGGTGGGCCCAATTCCAATCCAACCCATTCAGAGTGCCATTAGCCCAGCCTATCAAGCAACAATATTTGAATCATCCGGATTCCAAAAGGTGACCCGCTTGTACCTGCAATCTCCAAAAACCAGGATGGTCCATTCAAAGAAAAATATCATCTCTTCGTGTTTCCTCTTGCATTCATATCAATATGCGACACATTGAAACCGTTATATATCAGTTCATGTATGGAAACCAATATTTCGAGAAAAAGTTCTACTTTGAGCATTATCAATTTAAAGCAAGAAGACTTGACTGTAGATGAATATACCTTGCAGTATCAAGAATTTGAATGTATGTGGTTTGAAAGAGAGATAAGAATGATGGAGCTCGATATATCAAATGGTTAAGACCAAGCATACGATCGAAAGTAAACTTTTGTGAAACCATTGCAGTAGCATACAAGGAAGCGATTCGTGTTGAGCACATGTTTATAAAATCTCGCATGTGTGAATCTCAGTCTCAAGAAAGAATACTTCAGCAAAGATGAAGAGCTCATGTTGTGGAGAAACTTTTTGCCAGAGAAGATAATCCCACTATTGTCACTCGCCGACTCCTTAATACAAATGAGAAGGAAAAAGAAGAATGGAGACGTGCTAGGAAATTTCAGACGCAGGTAACAGTCGAAGACAAGTCCGTTAGTTTGATTATTGACAATGGTAGTGCAATGAATTTTGCCGCACAAAAGGTCACGGACAAACTTCATTGGCCAACTAAGAAGCTTCCTAAGCCCTACCAAGTCACATGGTCTAATGGTCATGTCATTCCTATGACTCATCGATGTTTGGTATCATTAAAGATGGGCCATTATGAGGACAAAATTTGGTGTGATGTGATCCATATGAATACTGTTCATATTATTTCCAAACATCCATGGCTTTTTTTATTGAAAAGTGCAAAATGATAAAGTGGCGAACACGTATACCCTTTTGTAGAATAGAAAAAGGGTTATGCTCATTCCAATGAATTCAACATCCTCATCTTTGTCTACATCATCACCTTCAAATGAAGAACCACAAAAAGAGCAAAAAGTTGAAAAAAAAAAGTCATGATTGCACCACAAGAGATACAAGTCATGCCAGCAGACATCAAGGGTGCAATAGAAGAGCAAGTTCAAGGCAAAGCTGATCTCATGGAAAATTTGGAACAGCTGCAAGATGATCAAGATAGTGTTAATCAAGAGCCACAAAAGGTAGAGCAAGAACAAGGAGACACAAACATTGAAGATTTTGACCGGTTTGCCAAATAGAGTGAACATTAGGTAGATCTGGTTGAAATGCCACTGCCACATAAACCAATTGCGTCATCGGCAATCAAATCAATTGTTCCAGTGGTTTCACATGAAGATCAAGTAGTTGAAGTTCCTCACATTGAATCCATTTTCGGCGATCAACAATGGATAGTCAATGTTCATGAACTGTTGGTTCGAAGGAAACGACTAAAGCTTCTAATGGTCAAATCACACATCCGAGCTCAATGCATACATCAGAAGAAGCGACACCTCCCATCTACTTCTAAATGGAGAATAAGAATACATGAAACTTGCTAGACACACAAAGCAAATAAAGATCGCAAGAACATTCTAAAGTTTGTGCGATTGATTTTCAACCCCTCCCGAACTTGTGGTCGGATTCTCTCTCGTATTATCAAATTGTTAACTCGCCGGAGCCGAGCTTTTTCAAGCGGGGGAGAATTGACACAGGCCAGACAATAGGCCAACCATTGGGTCCAGTTTATAGGCGCAACGTGACATCCATTTATTTAGGAGTATTATTTAGTAATTTGATTTGGTTAGGATTAATATTAGTATGTTTTCTATTTTAAGCATTATTCAAATATTAGAAACTATTGTTGCTTAGGGATTACGCCAACTCCTCTATATAAGGATGCTATGCCTCATTGCAATGCTGTGATTATTATCAATTAATCTTGAGTTATGAGAGTTTTCTCAGTTATGGTGTTTTTTCCTCTTGTGAGGGTGCCCTAGTGGCTGAATCCATTGATGGATTCAATCAATCTTGGATTCAATCAATCTTGGATTCAATCAATCCTTTAGGAAATTGATCTATTATCGGATCGCAGATCCGAGCTGCACCAGGATAACAGAGGATGATTCCCAATTCTAAATTATGGCATCAACTCTTGACTACAAAGCAGGAAAGTATACAGTTGAAGGGTGCTCATTGTCTCATCCATAAGGTTGAGGGCTAAGTCACATTGCCTACAAAAAAGAAAAGAGCGAGCCTTGTTAATTTATTTCTAGTAAGTATTGTCAACACGGAATTCCATGGAAAATTATTTAATCGCTTTCTATACCATCTAATCAGAAAGCTTAAATCCTTTCAAGAATAAACAATGCCTTCCTGGCAGACCATGTTTCTCCAGCAACCTCTGTCACGAACAGAAATTTTATTATTGACAGAAATGACAAGCATCAGCAGTTTGGCAAGTTCAAAGTAGCCAGCATCCAGTTTTGCATATTCAAGATGAAGTGTATTTGCTATATGTTGAAGTAACTATGTCATTTTTCACAAGCCTGCTAACTAAAACTCAAATCTGTTGGGCAGATTCAAGAAAAACCAACCAAAATAATCAAGCGGTATACAATGGAATAAAAGAGTTCAGCTAATAGTTTCTAGAAGCGAAGAAGATGTATTTACATACATCATAACAACTGTCCTCCTCCTCCTTCCATTTACTCCAGTAACATTCACACGAGCAGAAACAGGTGCGCCTGCATTGGTGCCTATCAACTCTACTTTCATAGGTTTCCCATCCAACTGAACATTATTGTAACGCTTTACAGCAGCTATAGCATCACTTCTCCTAGTAAACACTACTTCTGCAGAACCCTGCAATCAAATACCAGACATGAAGCACAAGACCTTAGAAAATTTGTATAACCCTGGTTTAGGTAATATTTCCTATCCATTTAGCAAGGAAGCCAATACGGTAAAATGTGGGGATTACCCACATAAAAATGGGAAGAAGTTCAATAGAAACCAAGCAGTAAATAAAAACAGTTAATGAAATCAAAAGATTAATTCAAAAACATCTCAAATAATATATTTTTTATCGGTAAACCAAAAAGTCTTCACACAAGGGGCTACACCTGCTCAATGAATTCACAACAACGATAGGGAAAAAGGAAAAAGGAATTGAATGCATAAATGAGAGAATAGAAGGGAATTTATAGAGGATGAGATGACAATCCTATCTATTAACACTTGCTCAGATGAGATTTCCTTTCCTTTCCACAAGATGAACACATCAATCTTTTTTTCCCTCTTATTGATTACATGCAATCCACCATCTTGCTAGATCTAAGATATCGTCCAAGTTTTTCTTAGAACATTTGCTAAATTAAGAATATAAATCTCAAAAAATTTATTGGAAATTACTATACTAAGAAAGTAGACATGGTTGGGCCAATGGGCTGGCTGATAATGGGCTAAGCCCAATAGACCAGTCAACTATGGCATTGGCCCAATAGGGTGTCCCCAGCATAGTCTAGGCCCAATAGGGTGGCCCAGCTGTGGATTAAGCCTAATGGGCGCTGGCTCAATGCACCTACACTTGGGCCTCATTTTACAGACCTTTGAGGCCCGTGATGTACTTGAGAGACAGATCAATGCATCGTGGATTTTGAAATTGGAGTTTACAAAGCTCCATATAATATGATTTCTCCCAAAAGACACCCATGTATTTATGGGAATAGATTGGATTTGTGAGTGAAAGATACAATATGGTGCACAGATGAATAAGCACGAACAAAAATCCCAAGGCAAAAGAATTCACTTAAGGCCACTGAAACCCTCAGAAGCTCTCTACAAGACAAAACCAGCAATAAAGTCTCCATCTGAGGCAACTAATCCAAGTAGACAATAAGAGATCAAGGAATTATCTCAAGAAGAATCAGCAAAAAAACTAGTTGCAGCCTATGGAGGATGGTAAAATAACCGCACGAAGAATCTTAACTAGAGCTGACAGATCCCAACATTGGTTATATGATCCCAGATCCTCCTTCAGTCTCAACAAGCCCCAAGAAAGATCCCAACATTTTTTCCCCAGTGATCCACGATAGGTTCTGGTTTTGGAGAACCAATGGTGTATGGAATTAATTGAAAACAATGGACAGATAATCATCATGACCTGTATAAATCCACTGGTTAGTTTGTTATCATTCAATGGTCCAACAGTCCATTTGCATCCCAGTGGCTGACTTTGAGTCCATCATTAGATGGATAGTCATGAAAATAGCAAAATGAAACGGCATCTCAAATGAACTAGACAACTATAAATCAAAGTGAGACCACCCGATAAAGCATGGTAAAGGATGCAATCATGGTGATAGCATCCCAATCCAAATGATGTAACAACATTGGGCCCACACAACATTAAGAGTCATAATGAGACCTGCGATCCAAAATGCAAACTCATCGTCTCATCAAATCACAAATTTAAAGCACATGCACTAGTTTGTTAGATGAGTTTCTATAATAACAAAAGTGTTCTGGTATATTTCTAAATAAACTAACAAGTCCAGAGAACACATGATGCCGTTGAAAATACCAATTCAACCAATATCAAGGCAAATGAATAACTATAGGTAGTTAGGAATTAAACTACAAGGAAACGGAGCTTACAATTGATCGCCCGTTTCTGTCATAATGGACAGCATATCGCTTAAGTTCTCCAATCTCTGAAAATAGTTCCTGAATTGTAATTCATATAAAAAATGAATTTAGTCGTTTGAAATGCAATAGAAAAAATAAACACCATGGTGGAACAATAAAAACATGCTATGGACCGTGGTCTAACCGATATACCTTTATATCTTCATTAGACACTCCATAGTCCAGGTTGGAAACATACAATTTGGTGCCATATTCAATCCCTGTAAGCCCAGCAGCAGCCATGCCATCCTCATACAAATCATGCCGCCACATCAAATCTTTAGGTCTTCTGAAAGGCTGGCAAAAAGTACAGGAACAAAAATCAAGATTAAGAAAATAATTGAGTCAGCAAGCGACTATTAAAATGAATGATGCCATTCAGGAGCAAATCAGATGCATGGTTCTAAAAACCGCTCAAGTCCTAGTCCTTGTTTTATGGTTTCTTGGCCTCAACTCACTTTATTTACCATTTCTACTGGGAGAAGCATTGGGTGGCTCTTAGAGGCATTTTACATTAGTGGAGTGAAACATTAACGTGGGTACCTATTGCTACTTAAATTTACTATTAATGAGTAAAACATGGCAAGTTTACAATTCTATATTCATAGAACATAATTCTCTCTCTCTCTCTCTCTCTCTCTCTCTCTCTCTCTGGTGGAGTGAAACATTACGTGGGTACCTATTGCTACTTAAATTTACTATTAATGAGTAAAACATGGCAAGTTTACAATTCGAGATTCATAGAACATAACTCTCTCTCTCTCTCTCTCTCTCTCTCTCTCTCTCTCTCTCTCTCTCTCTCTCTCTCTCTCTCTCTCTCTCTATATATATATATATATATATATATAGTTATTCTTAATTTCTGGCAATTTAAAGGGAAACTACCTTAGATGTAGAAGTGTAGAACTACTAAATGGTGAAATTCCAGATCGCAGAGAGGAAACTCCCAGTCTCCCATTAAAATTTCGGATAAAATATACGAAAGAAACAGAAATATTGGATCAAGTTTTTGCTTCTACATGCACCACATCAACTTCTTATTCCTCTGTAAAAAGAAACAGCAAATAGCATTAAGCTTGCCTTAGCATTTGCATAGGGCGCTAACCAAGGGTTCACCCTCAGAGGACCTCGACGGAGTGTTCCTGCCTCCCTTCCACGACCAAAAGTGTCGCGTTGGCCCCACCCATACCTCTGGTCTTGGCGTCGATCCCACCTAGCACGGTTACTTCTGCTCTTTATATTATCATCCAAAGAAGTCCCCATTGTGCTGAGAGATTATAAATGCCTGTTTGTGATCCAAATGTAAAGGAAACTTTGTTAAAAGCCACTCAAAATTTCAAAAATGCAACCTTTGAGAAAGTATAAATCTGTTTTAGGACCCATTTGGAACCAATTTGGATTTTAAAATGCTAGGATTCATGAGATCTCTGAAGTCCTCCCAACAAGAATTTAGTATTGAAATGCTGCGAGAATTTCTAAGATGCTGGAAATGCCCAAAATTTTGGAAAGGCTCTCCTGATGGGATTTCAGAAATAATGACATCTGAATGGACTTCCAGAATCCCACCATGTAAGGAGATGCCAGATTCCAGAATACTATTACAACCCTAACGCTTTCAAACTCTATATTTCATTGGAAATTAAGAGAATCTGGGGCTTCAATAATCCATACCAGGGTTCCATGTGAGCTCACTCCACAGCCAGAAATCATCCTAGCCATGCATAGTCTCATCCATAGTTTAAAATCTCATTCGGACTCACCCAAAATGGGTAAGTCAGCAAAGTCAAGCGAGCCAGATGATCACTCGCCCACAACCCAAGTCACTGGGCACAGCCACACGGTGTTTCTGGACTTGTTATCATCCTTGAATCGTGAGACTCATTGTTTGGTTGGACCCCAAAAACGCAGGTAGAAGCATTGCTTTTATTGTTAAGCATGAAAACATTCCAGAAAATGAAAATGGGACCAAAGAATAAAAAAAAAAAACGCTTTGCATCCCATGTTCCTCCTAGGATGTGGTCCTGCTATTCAAAATACAACCAAAAAGACCATAAAATCAATAAATACATCATCTGAAAAAAAAACAAGACCCGAGCAACAGAAACCCAATAAACGAAGAAAAGTAGTGGAGTATCAAGCAACACGAAACACAACAAAAACCCATATCAGAACTTGCACAAACAGAAAAAAAAAATACTAAAGCAAGCTTTTTTTTTTCTCTTGAACGTTAAAGAAACATCATTAATTAAGGATTCTTAGGCCGTATATCACAACGATGTCTTACCCAGTTAGATCAGATCATGTTCTCAAGTTCCACACCGTACGGACAAGTAACAAATCAGATCTGAACCGTCCGAACATGGAAATTTTCAGCTCGTGCCCCATCCAAAAAAAAGATACACACTAGATCAACCATCCAGATTGAAAATACAGTGAAGCAACCCCAAGAATCTACAGGAGAGCCATTTAAAGCATCAAAACCCTAAATTCCGACCTCAGACTCTCCAACAGGAAGTGAAGTTCAGCTGTTGCGCGTGATCAAGAGCACTAAACGAAAGAAAACGGAAACAATTTCTTCTTAGATTGGATGCAGATACCTGATAGAGATGACAGATTCCTTCCTGATCGAGATGACAGAGTCCTTCCGAGATGACAGATTCCCTCGGCAATCCGAGAAAAACAGAACAGAAGAAGATGCGGCGAAGAAACGCCAGAGAAATCGATCGGTTTAGGGTTTTGGATTGAGAAGGCTATAGGCAGGCACAGGAGAGACTCGTAGGGTTTTTCGCTTTTTTGTGGGGGAGGGGAGAGTAGACTACTTTGAGTAAAAGTAAGTGAGAGAGCGTCTGGAAGGAGATAACAAATGAAGGGGTTTATATATAATTTCTGCCCTTCAATTGATGGGACCACCATTTTCTGCTGTCCAATTAGAGCAGTGTGGGTTGTCATTGGGCCATGTAATTTGAAGGGTCCCACCTGTGGAGATGGTTTGGATGACCACTCACACATAATGCATTCTCTCCACAAAGTGAGACCACCTGAATTAAATGGAGCGTTAAACCCTATAATAAATAGGGATGTAAACGGATAGGAACTGAAATTAGAATTAATGAAAAGATAGCACATGAATTGGAATCGAACCGAACCTGAACCTATTTAGATTATGGGTCCAAAAAAAGGATCCATACCGGGACGAGTTTACTTATCATGACCTAAATAAGAATCCAGATCCGGTTTTTAACGGATCAAAATTTTCAGGTAATTAGAGAATCAATGATTAATTTATATTAGGATTGCTAATAGTAGTGATCTAAAGGGAAATCTCCTTATTTATATGTTTAATGCCCTTTTTTCACTTATGAGTCACATGATGGAAGCTTTATTTTTGGTCGACCTATGGGCTTTGGGACCTAAGAGAGCCCACATAAGCGGGCATATTGAAGGGGCTGGGGGACTTCTTGAATTATTATTATTATTATTTTGGTATAAGTCTTCTTGAATTAAAGGCATTGACATGACTGCCTTGGAAGAGTCTTAGTAGCACAATAACCCGTGCTGAACACAGGTAAGTTAGGTATTGCAAACTAAATATTCATATATAAAAAGATTAAGCAATTACAAACAAAATCAAATTGAAATAAAATCGGACATGAAAATAAAAGAAAATTAACTCATAAATTCACTACCTTCTAACAAAAACCTCCAAATAATCATCACCTGCTAATTTTATTTATTGGTTTTAGAAAAAAAAACCATAAAAAGTAAATGTCGCCATACTATTAGAGCTAACCGGTATAAAATGTGAATTGGAGTAGAATGATAATAGAAGAGGTTAGATAGAAAGATATTTTTTTTTTAAATAGAATAAGTGAAACTTTAAAAAGTGGAGAGTAGACGTGAGTGATTTCGTCAGATAAAAGAATAAGTAGTTGAATAAGATAAATAGTGAGGAAAGAATATGAATAATTTTTTTTTAAGAAGGAGTGACTTATAGTCAAAATTTAAATAGACATTCAAAAGTAGATCCAAAACCTTCTACTTTAATATATTATAATAGATAAAATTTGCCTCTATCAAAGGCTCTTTTTCACCCTTCATGGTGATTTTGATGGCCCCTCGTCATAGGGATGGTCCAGACGAGCACTCTCACACACTGTTGGGCTGATGAGAAAGTTTTTCCCACAAATTGAGAACTCTCAAATTAAGTTGCTTTTTTTTTTCTTTCTTTTACGTTAGTGGGAATCGTGTATGCGAATGGTGTAGAGTTGAATTAAAGTATCACTCCCTAAAATTAAAGGCGCCGACACAGCCGCCTGATTAGAGTTCATAAGGTGTAAACTACATGTGCGAGAGGCTTTTTTCTCCTTCATGATAATGTGAATCCCCTTCAATGTTCCTTACGAGTCGAGCTAAAACTAGAGAAATCTGAAAAAAAAAAAAAATAATAAATCTATAATGTCAAAAGATATGTCTATTGCCAAGCCACCGGTGAACCAGTGGCACAGGCATTGTAATTTCACTATACCAATTAGAGATTGATCTCCACTCCTCGTGTTGGAAGTTGCACTCACCAGCCAATGAATGAAACTAGTGACTTTAAATTTCAAGCAAACTCTTATCAACTTATCATGAAAAATGTATCTTCCAACATCTCCAACAAGGGAAAACTTCAAGTGAGCATTGTGTGCCTAAGTACTCAGTGGGACCCCCCTGACGATCCATTAGAGTGGATCGTAAAAAAGGTACCCCCTTTTAGTTATTGATCCCGCGCTTGATACACATTCAAATTGATTGGACCATTGGACTAATTGTGTACTCATTTGGACGATGAAAACTTATCGACCGTTGATCCAGTAGTCGGATGATGAAAACTTGTCATTTGTTAATCAAGTAGGTGAGGAGGAAATGATAAAGAATAGAGATGTAGATTGGATGTGACTTTCTTTAAGTATTTAATTATAGAGTCATAAATTTCTCATATTCTCTTGATTCAATTTCTAATAAAGTGAGGCTGGTAAGCTGGTTAGTGATCACATTTGGTTTTTCAACTTTGATTCTTCATTTTTAACCACCGATATAAAAACACACAATCCTTGGTATTCAATTCAACTACATGAAACAAACAACCCCTTAATGTGATTCATGACAGGGTTAAGGCAGCACACAAATTTATTTAAAAGTCACTATCTTGAATGTACAAGCATTCTTTTAGTTTTTTTTTTTTTTTTTTTTAAATTTTATAGAGGACACGTGTCATGTTAGCAGGGCCGCAATAACTACAAAAAAACTAAATTAGCCATCTATCAGGAATTGGATCAAGTGGGAATCCTGATCAGAGATCATTTAAATGAATTGTTGAAACAAAAACTTATTTTGTTTGAAACTTCTATATTCACAGAGGTCACTCTTCAGTGCTCCGGTGCGTGAGATCAAGTCAACTGTGAAGCTAAAAACATGAAACTGTTATTGGCAATAGCATTTTTGCTTCACTTTATAATGATATATATGCTTAGAGACAGAGATTCCCACAAAAGAATGGAGGCAGCCTCAAATTGTCAGGAATAACTTTATATTTAACTTTTATTCTTAAATCTAGGGAAAGAGAATATTCTTGTACTGAGGAAAAAAAAAACAACTTGCTTTTTAAGTAATATTCCTCAGTTTCATTCTGATATCAGCTAAAAATAAATAAATAAACTCAAACATGGCTTCTTTTCCCTAAAATTGCAAAATAACATTCTTCAAGAAAGCCTCAAAACCCTGAAAACTCAGACCCCCTGTTTGCTAAAACTCCTCTACAGTACTATACAGCACCCACACCCACACCCACACCCACACCCACACCCACACAGCGCGGCGCACACACATTAGACACAATTTATCGTATAAGATCGCAAATAAGAAAACCCATTGTCCCTCATCTGCTAAATCCCTCAAATTCAGCATTTAATTAACAAATCAAAAGTGGGGTTTCCTTCTCAGATTCCAAGGAACATAAAAATCCAACCTTTTTAAACTACAGGATTCTCACAACAGCTTAACAGATCATATATACATAATATGGGTCATAAACATAAGAAAAAGAAACATATGACAAGATCCAATGCCTCCATTCAATATTGGGCCTTTCTTCCTCCATGTTGCAGAGGACCCATGCTCTACTGTACTCTGTAGCCTCCAAACAAAATGGTTGTATTGGGGAACCAGCCACCAGATTATACGCATACATCATGCGTAACATGCATACTTTATAAACCAGCCAGTGCGGTGGCCTACACATAAAAAAAGAATAAGTTACCAGATGAAAAGCATTGTTATCGGCCAAATAAAGTTTCATAAAAATTTTCAGTCAATAAAAGTTATACTTTAAGCTATATGTAAGAGCCCTGTTCAACATAAAATGTTGATGACCGCCTCCTCCTCAACATTAACCTCCATACAAATGGTTACTCCTCAGTCCTGTTACTCCTCAACTTGCAATGCCTGTCATAGGTAATTAGTAATTAACCTTATATTGGTGTGGACATCTGCCCCAAATTAAAGGAAGCAAGGATTGTATGACTGCCCAAGTGAGGAGTGCCAGCGCCAGCGCCAGCACCGGGAGAAAGGGTTGCCATGTCAAGGGTGCTCCTTTCGCATTAGAAGGTGGGTGTAAAGCTGCAACTTTGCACAAACATCTATCTTTTAAAAAATTTTGAAAAAAAAAAAAAACAAAGGATCTGGCTTTTCAATTATGGAATACTCACTAGTTGATTTTTCAAGTAGGAAATACTCACCGGTTTTCTTTCACTTTCTTTTCCTACATTATAACACTTGCGAATGTTACATGGCAAGGTTGTGAAGAAAATACTAATTTCAACACACTGGGTGACTGAGCATGATACATCTATAAGAATAAGACTGGTTCAAAGATAGAGAATCTAAAGATAACTACTTGTAAGTTTGTTCTTCTTAAATTTTAAACTGCTTTTAGGGTGCTTTATATTGTAAATAATAACAAAATAAAATATCAAGACTTGTGGTGGCCCACCTAAAAACCAGGATGAAGAAGTAGGGGTGTAACGGTTTGGTTAACCGGTTAATTTGGGAAAACCGTTAACCGAACCGTAACTGCGGTTTTCTGTCTTTAAAAACCGTAACCGTAACCGTATCCACAAAAACCGTAACCGCGGTTAACCGTATTAAACGGTTCGGTTACGGTTAATAACCGTGGAATGTCTTCCTCACATAAGGGAATAAATGTGAATGATTGAAGGTAAAATGACACATAATAAGCAATTAAATAAGGTAAGAAATATTTCATTCAACTCCCTTATTTTTTCTTTTATTTGTAAACGATACGGTTAACCGAACCGTATGATACGGTTCGGTTCGGTTAATAACCGTGAATTATTACGGAAAACCGTAATCGAACCGAACCTTGCGGTTTTTTTATTTCATTAACCGTAACCGTAACCGAACCGTGAAATACGGTTATTAACCGCGGTTCGGTTAGACGGTTTTCCGGTTTTTTTTTACACCCCTATGAAGAAGCATATTGAGGAGGTTAAAAATGGAGTTTCAGTACATTTTGAGTGTCAAACTACATGCATAAAAAAAAACCATGACGAGTTATAAACCCATGTTGCCGAATAATATGTTTTGCCTTCCTTTGAATCAAGGTGTCTTATACAAGTTTTGATATGTTCTTTAACAGATAGTGTACAGAAAACTTTTTAACACTTAAAAATACCTTCAACGCAAAAATGGGGGCCTCCCAACATGACTCATGTGCAATAAAGCGAAAAGTTTCAGTACATTTTGAGTGTCAAACTACATGCATAAAAAATAAAAAAAATAAAAAAACCATGACGAGTTATAAACCCATGTTGCCGAATAATATGTTTTGCCTTCCTTTGAATCGAGGTGTCATATACAAGTTTTGATATGTTTCTTGAACAGATAGTGTACAGAAAACTTTTTAACACTTAAAAATACCTTCAACGCATAAATGGGGGCCTCCCAACATGACTCATGTGCAATAAAGCGAAATAAACAGCGAAGGACAAGTCTGCAAGGAGATTCAGATTTGCACAAATCACTTTGGGATTTCTAGCTAAGAATGGCACTATTGTACTTTTGGTTTGCTTTTGTAGAAAATGCATTATAAAGTATGGGACCTGGAAGCATCTAAATGAGAGATGGAATAGAATTGTGGCTCATACCTCCTCGTGCTATGTTGTGGGCCACTTTGAATTGGAAGGCATGCATAACACACCCACCACTTGTCAAGCCCTCATGAATCAATATGTTGTCTTAATAATTTGTTCATTGATGATAAGCACTGTCATTTCCACTCATTTTTTCACTCCGAAGGAGAAGTTAGATATGTTGACAATGGTGAATGCACTGCATTAAAAAATTATGGAAATCACCAAGATTCAATCTAGTAATTGGGCTCTACTTAATTAGAAGAAAAACAGAGTTCTGTTTCTTTATTCCTCTCACTGCTGTACATTACATCAGTGCATGAGCCTATTTAAAGTGCAATGAGAAGATAAGGGAGGAAGAGCTGGTCTTCAACACAACTCTGAGAAGATCAAGGGAAAGAGCAAACTTGTAGAACACAAACTGCAGAATCTACTTTATGCAATCCTAAAAATGTCACATATATAGCCCTCATTAGTGAACCGCCTAAATCTTTGTATTCCTGTTTTTTTTTTGTACCCCATATAAGGGGAGCTGGGAGACCATCGAGTCCTCGGGTTAGATAAGGGGGCCCTCAAATGAGGGAAGAAGACCTCGGGTGAGGTGAAGAGCCCTCAAATGAGGGAAGGTGTCCGGACCAAGTTTGATCCCTGAGCAAGCGGGTGAGAACTGTCACTCCTTACCACTGGGGCGTCTCTCTCTCTCATCCATAGACCCATACTACAACACAGTAAGTGATTTTTCATAAATCCCAGTAAATTCAAGCAAGTGAAAGAAAATGAAAAGACATTACTAAGCTTAGTTTTAGCTCACAGAATACACACATACCTATATCGCTGGTAATCTCCTGGGGGTCTATGTGGATCCCACTCTTGGGCGAATCAGTAATCTTTCCCCTTCACAAATTAAAGATCTAGATCCGTATAGCCCATACGCAATGGGCCCAGTTTGAGCTCTGCACAGACAGCCACAGCCATTGAATCTGAGATTGACATAGTCGATCCTGGTAGATCAGTTGGATCTGAAAATGCACAACACACGTCTGCCACAGACCCTCCATTTAAACCTGTGCCAATCCATTGGTGCTGGTCCCAGCCCTTCTGGGTGCGACCAACAAAGCTCTTGCCCAAGAATTCTGAACAGCTTCACCATGAGATCACAAACATATTAAACCACCCCATTAACAGCTAACTAGAAAGAAATTAAACAATCCTCAGCAATTTCAGTAGTAGTGAGGCATGGTTTGGCGAACCAAAACAACAAAATATGGGGGGCTGAACATGGATTGGCCATCAGCCAAGATAACCAGCTACAGATGAAAAGGATTGTATCAGCAAAATAAAGTTTCATAAATGTCTTCAGTCAGTGAAAAGTGAAAGCTATTCTTATACCGTATGTCATATGTAAACCTTGTTCAACACAAAATGATGATGATTATGATGACCATCTACGTAGCAACCTCCACCTTCTTAAACTTCACTCAAATGGTTACACCCCTCCGCCATCTGACATCAAGCTCTATGACCATATCTTTTAGATGGTTGCTGGTGACCTGCCAGGTTGGGAGATGCAAAGCTCACATGTAAAGTCGGTGAGCCGGGGAAGGATCTTGATTGAAGATACAAATGCTGACTGCAGCTTTGCCTGTTACACAGAACGCACTTTGGGTGACGAAGCCAGCACTCGGAACACAATGAGTCTGGGCAGACAGTCTCTCCTGCCTCCACCTCCTCAAGGCTGACACACCCTCCGCACTCCTTGCACCTTACAATGCAAAACAAGCACCCTCTACATGACCACTTCTGGCACGGACCCTCACTGGGGCAGTCAAATTCTAACTTTACTTAATTGCATTTTGGGCAGATGTCCACGTTAATATAAGGGTGATCACCTGTGACAGAACATGTAGAATGCTCGCCATTGTAGAATATTAATGGCTGCTCTGGGTTAATTTCTTAATTAGCTTCTACCTGTTTGGACAATGGTTAATTTCTTAATTAGCTTTTACCATTACAGAATATCTCAGGTTGGATGACCCATGAACCAAACTTTTTCATGTCTAGCTTTAACCAACCTTCCCCTTCTTCATGGATGATCCATGAACCAAATCTTGCCAATATGAACCTTTTTCTTTTGCAGTTTCAAGTGGGCAGAAGGCCAGAAAGCAAGTATGCACCAGAAAGCAGGTTCCCAACTCATTTATACATAAACTCTTCCAACCTCTTTGCCTCCTCTCCCATGTGGAACAAAGAAACACAGTCCAGTGTCTAGGGACAGGTTTCGTGATTGTTCATTGAAATTTCATGCATCCTGCCTTTTTTCATGATAATTTTAGTTATAGGCAAGGAGATTTTACAAATTAGTTTCTTCTTATTTTTCACTTAATAATGTGTTTACTTCTAAATATTGTGCATGCATGCATCAAACACTTACAGATTATCAACTATATTGCCAGTAAGATTACCCCAACTGCTCACTGGATGACTTACAATAACAAAAATGGGACACTTAAAAAATATATATACGAAATATTCAACAGAAGCAGCAACACCACCACCAACAAGACTCCATAACTATTCACAAAAGTTATCAATTGGTGGTTATGATAGCCCAACTGGGGTGATTCTGGGGAGGTTACCACTTACCCATCAAAAAAAGGAACCACGGTCATAAATGGCCTGGATCTCATACAATTTAAACTGTGTACTAAAATATCAGGAGAGAAAAAATGACCAAAGATAAATGATCTAAAATAAAATAAATAATCAAAAAGTGGGAGGAAATGAAGTGTTAACAGAGAAAATATATGAACTATAAAGGGGGGCTTGGTGTATAAACCAAGCCCTTACCATTTTGCATAATGCTAGGAATATTCTTGAGAAGAAAGACTGGAGAACTAGTCCTATTCACCATGCATAATCACGGTGCACTGAATGCATCTCTACTTCACTGAGCAACATGAAGGCAGATGTGGGCAGTGGACTACACAACTGTTAATGCCATCTAGCAGTTGGCTAAACTTTTCTTCTCATCAGGTATCAGTTCTTATTGGCAACTTAATAACATTAGAAATTAGCAATAATTATATCAAAGACCTTGAATAGAACAGATGAGTTTAGGCACACCTCAATCACAAACGAATCAAATGTTTGACATAAATTGAAGTTGATATGCCCCCCACGTACAATCATCTGGCGGGATATCCATGCACAAAAAAGTACTGTCAAAATCCTTAATAGGATTATCTTGTATAAACATTTCTCCTGTTCTGTTCTAGATCCAATAAAATGCAACTTAGGAAAAAGTTTTCAATCATGAGATTGCAATTGTGGATTTCTTTTTCTTTTTCTTTTTTTTGAATAATTGTGAGATTGCAATTGTGGATGTCCAAACAGCTAACATAAATTTTTATATAATATGATTTGAGATCTGATTTGGTAGAGTTGCAGGAGTGCATTGCAGGGTTGAAGTGAATGGGCTGACACGGGAGTGAAGTACACCCATAGCAAGCCACGGTAATAGGCTCTGCAACAAAAGAGGTGCAGATATAACTAAATGACTTGGAATGCAGTAAACTCATATAGATTTTGAAGAGCTACTTCACAAAATGTAGCGCCTTTGTCATAGAAGAATTTTTATCATCTTGTTTGAGTAATATGCCATAGTACTGCTGTTCAAAAAAAAAAAAAGGAAGCAACTTCTTTTATGCAATCTTAGATTGCATGTCATAATTTCCTCCATTAATAACGCAAATACAAATTTCAATCAAATGCATTTTAGAAACAATCAGAGGAGCATTAAATGACAAATAAAACTAGACAATTACATTAAGAAAAACCAGCACAATTGGCACGTTAGATTTCAACTCATATCTTAACCTCTCTTTATCAATAAAGATAGGGCATAACTCAAAGGTTTATGCAATCATGTAGTAAGTTATACCAAATGTCAGTGGAAACCACAACAAGGGTATGTATCAGCTATTGCTTTGATCTAGCAATAAACACTTCTCTAGTTGTTAATACAGCACAGCACTACTTGTTCCAACGGGGAAAAGACATGGATGCTAAAAACTAAATTATGTAACCATGGGACACATACATGAGGCTGCTTAATTGTTCTTTCTTCAATTTTCAAGTAGGCTCTATAGTAAGAGACACAAGCAGGAACGGAGATTATTGCATGCATAGACCATAGAAGAACGTGCCACGTTGATCAGAGCCCATTAAAGGATTTCAGTTCTGCCAGACCAGATATTTGATTTAATCAATTGATGATGCAGCATACTCATATTCAGGTTGAAACTCTGGGAGATCAGAGCTCACAGAGAACTTGACCCACCGGCGCTTGTCAATGTATCTCAGACATGGCTGCATAACAAGCCCAATAAGCACGGCGACAAGGCTCACGACCATGACTTTGAGAGTAGAAAGAGCTAAAACCACACAGATCAATATAGTAGGAGGTATACACAGTAAAATAGCACCAACAGTACCGCCGGGAATTTTGTAAGGTCGCTTGGCAGTTGGGTATTTCATCCTTAACCTTATAAATGCCAAGAACTCTAGGATCATTCCAAAACAGTATAGGAAGTTCTCAGCAGCCACAATCTCCTGAAAGCTCAGCCAAGAAAGCAAAACCACACCCGAAGCAGAAAACAAGATTCCAACAAGAGGAGTTCCATGGCGAGACCTTTTGCCAAAGAACTCAGGCAGCATTCCCCGCTCAGCCATTCCTAAAAGTTGAAAGGAATCGCTACTCATTTCAGCAACAAACATCCCCATATTTGACAGCGCAGAGGCCCCTTGAATCCACCCTCTTAACCAAACCCCACCGATCATTTTTGCAATATCAGAAAAATACCCATCAGTCCATAGTTCCTGGTCAAGTTTAACAGCTCCAGTACCAATCAAAAGTGGGAAGAAGTAGCCACAAACAACCAAAATTACAGCATAAAAGAGGGCCTTTGGCAGAGTCCTATTTGGTTCATGCACCTCTCCTGCAAGAGTACTTATCGAGTCCCAATAGTTCAAATTCCAGAACAGTGTGTTCAGGTACAGGTTCCAATCCACATGTTGGATGTTAACCACAAACCATCTCGAAGGTTCTAGCTTTGGTATCGCAATGAATCCCATGAACACAAATGGAAGGAGTGAAAACACCCCCAAGAACACAGCAACCCATCCAACTATAGTTAAGCCTCTATAATTCAGGTAAGTGAGTGCGACTGTCAAAATCACGACAGCGAAGATCCTAGGCCACCCTTCTCCTAAAGCAGGAATAGCCGATTTCATATAGTCTAAAAGAAGGACAGGATATAGAGCATTGTCAATTACACCACTCAGCCATTTCATCCATCCCTGCTGGAAACCCCAATAAGGACCTAAAGCAGAGGAGACCCAAACAACATAACCCGCATTCTCGGGGAACATAGTGCCCATCTCTGCGGTTATTAAGGCTTCGGGAATGCTCCATATGAATGGAAAGAGTAGAAAGCCAAGAAGGGCTAGAAGCGGGCCAGCTGCCTTGACGCTGTCCTCTACACCAAATGGGCCACCAGAGACCTCATAGAATATTAGAAAAACAAGAGGTATGACCGAAACCTTCCTGTAATTCTCTAGTCTAGAAGGTCCTCCTTCTAGGCCTGCATAATCTGCAGATTCTACACAACGAAACTCTCCCATCTGAGCAGATGATTGCCTGTTAGCAATGCTCCTCAACTTCTGCGTACACAATAAAAAATAACAAAAAATAAAGATGGTTCCTTCTAATCTTAGATTGAAATATATGCTTAGAGTCAGAGATTCCCACAAAATAATGGAGGAGGTAGCCTCAAATTGTCAGGAATAACTTTATATTTAACTTTTATTCTTATATCTAGGGAAAGAGGATATTCTTGTATTAAGGGAAAAAACAACTTGCTTTATAAGTAATATTCCTCAGTTTCATTCTGATATCAACTAAAAATAAATAAATAAACTCAAACATGGTTTCTTTTCCCTTAAATTGCAGAATAACATTCCTCAAAAAACCCTCAAAACTCTGAAAACTCAGATCCCCTCTTTGCTAAAACTCCTCAACAATACTATAGAGCATCAGAGACCAAAAACACAAACCAAATAAGAAAACCCATCATCCCTAATCTGCTAAATGCCTCAAATTCAGCATTTAATTAACAAATCAAAAGTGGGTTTTCCTTCTCAGATTCCAAGGAACATAAAAATCCAACCTTTTTAAACTACATGATTCTTACAACAGATTAACAGATCATAGATATATACTATGGGTCATAAACAGAAGAAAAAGAAACACATGACAAGATCCAATACCTCCCCTTGCAATTAAATCAAAATTGAGAAAAACACCATCAAGGAAAACAATAACTCAAGTAGAAATCACTACAGTTCAGGAGAACCCATTTAAGTTGCAACAAAAACACAAAAGAAGAAGTGGGGGTGGGGAAATATCAGCTATAGTGGAAAACCTCTTAAAGGGGTTGTGCAGAATAACCGACTGACCATGAAAGCAAAGAACTTTTGGTGGAGAAAGCTCTAATTCCCATAATCTCCATCATCATCTACACATGAAATGGGGAAAGCTGTTGATGTTTGGATTATAATAATGAGGAAAATGGAGAATGGGGAATCCACGTTTCCCACGCGCCAGATCGGGACAACTGGGGCAGACAGATTGTTGTATGTCTTGTGCGTACGCGTCCCTCGAGTTAAATAAAGCTGTCGAAAAGCACCTGCTTCTTCTTCATCTGAATTTCTGTTTTACCTATACCTGGTAACACCTGGTACAACCAACTCAACTGAGATGGTTCATAGTCTCTCCTCTAGGTCACTCAACAACTTAACTGGATCTTTTCGGATTTAGTACTGATTCCGGAAAAGATATAGAATAAACCGCCTCCTCAGTGGGCCTGTCAATGTGACGTAATGAAATAGTTAGAAAGCTTGGCCTGGCCCGTCCCAAGTCTGAAAATATAGGGCTTTTAAGAAAAAAACTAAGCCCAGTGGGCTGGGTTTGGACAATACATTTTAAACCCATGCCAAAATGAGACTGAGATTGGATAGAAACAACCTAGCCCGTTCAGGCCCGGCCCGGCCCACTACAAAGTCATTTAATAATAAATATTTATATATTACAATGGTGGAAATTAAATTCAACTAAGTATCATATTTTATCTCGAATGGCACGTGATATTTTAACTATTCCAGTTTCTATCGTTGCTTCAGAGTCAGCATTTAGCACCAAATGGAGGGTACTTGACCCACATAGGACTTCTTTGAAATCAGATACGGTAGAAGCATTAGTTTGTACCCAATATTAGTTTAATCATGACCCAACTAGTGATGGTGATTTAGACAATGATGGGAGTACACTAACTGATGTTTTAGACATATTAAAAGAAAAATAATTTCTGTTGATTTCTTTTTTATATTACTTGATCGATATAGGATATTCATTCTCATTCATTTTATTGATTTTCTACTTTCACCGGCAAAAAAAAAACAGAAGAAGTTTTTAACCGATACTACATTACTTTAACTTGACTTATATAAGATACTCATTCTCATTAATTTCTATTGACTTGATATTCATTCATTTCTATCGATCTTCTGATTTTCTACTATCACCGGCAAAAAATAAATAAATAAATAAATAACTTCGCGATGTTGCTTGTTGCATTGCACTGCCGATTCCAAGCCCATAAAAAATGAGGGGCTAAGCCTAAGCTCGGCCCGGCCCTGTCCCAGCTCGGGCCCGTACGGGATGAGATTTAATGTAGGCCCATTTAATTTAGGGCCGGGATTGGACAATACCTGGCAAGCCCAGGCCTGGCCCGTCCCATTGACAGGCCTAAATATATTGGGTATTTCCAAATTAATCACACTTTTATTAAAGGGCCAATCTTATGTGGGGTGGGGCTAACTTCTAATAAAGAAGATTTTGAGGAAGTGCCAAAGATGGGAGGGAGTTTATTCTAAGTGGATCAAGTTTTAATAGGTGAGTTCCATTATGATATGCTATTGTTTTGACTTGGGATCGGATTTTGGCCAACTTTTACTAGTTTAGTTGAGTTGAGTTGGATCAGGTTGAATGGATTGACTCACATTAGATGTGGATTGGGTTGGGTTGGTTAAGCTCGATTAAGTGCGGGTTTGAGTTACTGGACCAATTTATTTTTAAGTTTTTTTTTTTATACAAAAGGCCCATATATTTTTAAGAACCCTGAAAAATGCTCTATATCTTATGTTTTTACTCATCTCCCTTGACTAACGGTCAATTGAAACAAAAGAAACTAGAAAATTCAAAAAGAAGTTATTTGTTTTTGAATGATTTACTTTTTGTTAAAAAAAACTCAAATGAGTTATCCCTTGAATTAAAAGATAAAAAAAAGAGACAATTTTGCCTCTTAAACTTCAAGAGCGTAAATCCAAAAGATAAGATCATTTGAATGGGTTAGGGTGCATTTGTGCAACCAAAGGATTTGGTGATAGAGAGTTGCTCTTAGTTTTTCTGTACCCCACTACTACTATTTGATTGGTATAACGTGTTTTTTCTCACGAGAAAGACAAAAATGAATTGATTTTCTTTGATATCTAGAATTTTGATTTTCTAATATATGAGAGATAGAAATGTATGATTTCTCTCTCTCATATAAAAATAAAATGCACAGAGTGACGTCTTCTCATTGCACAAACAAACATTTGATGGTATATATTTAACTTATCTATATCCTAAAGTCATTTCATTCTCAGGCCTCTCTTGGTCATCAGACAATTAGATGGGACTCTACTATAAGTAATTGAGTTAGTGGGATTTGCTAATTTTAAATGAAGGGTATTTCTATCATCCATCATTTATAAAAAAAAAGTAAAAAATGAAAAAAACTAACAATCATATGTTACACAATCAAGTCAAGTTTTTTTATTTTTAAATAATAATTAAAAGACAGACTTTTTCAGATTCCCTAAAAATGTAGGGGCTTCTCTAAAAACCTAAAAAAGTTATCCTCATTGAACTTCAACCTGCGAACACCTATGATCAATCGGACCCTTTTGCAAATAGGGTCAAGTAAGACATGCCATCCATACATGAGGGCCATTAGAGAGCGCATTGGTCAGGTCCGGATTTACGAGTCCAACCCCTAGTGGGAAAAGTCTACTTTAACCCACAAGCCGAGTGTTATTTCATGTTGAATTATTTCTGGTTTTCAGCCCATTCTTCAATGCCCATCTCTCTCCTTCATTTCATCATTTGCTACAATGAACCCATCTCTTTTAGCTCTTAACCATTTTCACTCAAAATGACTTGAGATTTTTCTCTTCGGTCAAATAGCCTAAATGAAATTTCTATCAAAACTTTTTGTTTTGGATTATGGTCAATTTCAACTGTAATTTAAGATTTCGACCAATTTCGAATTTCGTTTGAAATGGTATTTTACTTAAGTTGAGGATGTGTTACCTCCCATCTATGTAAAGGGCTCACCTTCCATCTCTAGAAAGGAAGCCTTTCACAAATTCAAGGCCAAGAAGTCATTGTTAGATGTGGGCCATGTGACCAGTAGTTGTATCAAATGGCCCAACACTTGGGACCATTTCAGAAATTCTTAACGGTGGATCATGTACATGTTCATCGTGGCGCACTGTCCGATCCAAAGTGTCCAGCACATTGGCCACCATCTAACCGTCGGAGCATATATAGGTGTGAAGTTTTAGAGCGTACATTTCATTTTTTGATTGTATGACAATTGACAGACCTTTAATTTGGATCATAGTGGATTGGCGCCCAAATGTCCATAAATGATATATATGGTCAATCAAAGCCCCTCATAGTCACTACTTTTTTAATTATTACGAGACCAAATTTAACACTCATCCAATCATTACTCACAAATGGAATTTCGAAAAAAAAAATGATGCTTTCTAAAATCACTAAACTTGATGGTCATGATCGAAGGTTTAGAATGAGATGACAGCGCTAAAATTTTGTACACAGGCAGTCAATACTCCTACAGACCAAGTGTCCATGCACCGACAGCTTATGGAGTGTCAAATGTTTGAATGATAGATGTGACTCTTTTCAAAGGTTGACCATAGTTAGGGCACGTGCAAATACTAAATAGGGTGGGTTCATTTTCAACACCCTAGATCGAGGGCTAGGGCGTTGAGGGCGTTGAAAATGAACCCACCCTATTTAGTATTTGCACCTATCCTAACTATGGTCAACCTTTGAAAAGAGTCACATCTATCATTCAAACATTTGAATCTCCATAAGTTGTCGGTGCATGGACACTTGGTCTGTAGGAGTATTGATCCAATGAGCTGTCAGTGCATTGGCATAGTATTCACCATTTAGCTTTTACCGTTGACACTGTCCCTAGTCTTTGTCAACTAAACTCTTTAAATCCAACAGACATTACCTAGCATTCATTCGTTGTAATGGGTGGTGTGAAACTCTACATTGGGTCCATTCAATAGAAAACATGGGAAATTACGGTGCAGCCGTGCAGCACCCCCATCTTCCATGCATGGTGGGCCCCACTTTTTCAGTAATCAGCCCTAGGACCATTTGTAATAATCAACTTATGAATTATTGTTCAAATTTGTAAGAGGAGAACCATTAGATCAGATTAGACTCTATCTGAAACATGTAATGAACTTGCCTTCTTTCTTGTTGGGATAGAATTGGAAGGAATCACTCATGTGTGACAAATTTAATGGGTGGCCCACTGAGAGTTTCTACCATGAATATTATGAGTCCTGGGGCTGATAAGAGTTCGGATTCTGAAAAAGTGGGCCCCGCCACATATTGAGGATGGGGCGCTATACCATACTACAATGCAAAGGCACTGTAATGTGATCGTGCTGGAAAAAATGAACCGCTAAAAATAGGATTTGGTCATATGATCGAGTACACGGTGTTCTCAATCATATGCTTAGTTTTGAGGTAGGACCAATTCATAATAGAGTAAAATTTAGAAAAAAACTAGCTTAAAAAAATGGTGTTTACTTTGATGGGCTCGGATATTTAATAATTGACTCCCATTTAAGGATCTCGAGTGGATCCCATTTAAAACCCCACTATAAAATAATAAATTTTAATATTTTTTTATGAATATAAATTAATTATAGCTACACTTAGAGCTTGCTAAAAAAATATTAACTGGTTAAGCGGGTTTTTAACAGATTACTGGTTTAATTCGTACACGACCCGCTAACTTAACGTGTTAACGAGTTTGACCTGTCAAGGGCCCGAACCCATTAAGAGCCCACCCGAATTCATTAATATCGTATGTGTTCGAGTCGTGTTAATGGGTCGTGTGGCATTTTGACAGCCCTATTGATTAGCTCTCTCGTCCCATTATGAAAGTCACGAGGGATGAGACTTTGCTCCCTCGTTTGGAAAGGGAGAGAAACCACGGAAGGTTGGAGGCTGCATTGTATTGAAACTGGATCTTCCGAGACTTTAGCCTAGAGAAATCCCAAATTAAAATAATGCAACTCCACAGTAGGACCCACCTATTAAAATTAGAACAATTTAAAATAACCACCCTCCAGCCAAATAGGTCATCCTCAAATTTTACATTTAATTAGATTGGTAGTTAAAAACGGGGATTAAGTTAATCTCATGTATATTCATTATTACATTTTTGATCAATTAGTGAATCTAACTGGAGAGGAAAATCCAAAAAGCGTAAAGTCTAAAATATAACAGACACAAAGGATATTTATTTTCGATGGTTGGGATGTCGAAAGAGCAATCCCACAGCGGAGCAAATTGGAACAACTTAAAATCTAAAATGCAACATACACAAAGGATGTTTATTTTCGGTGGTTAGGACGTCAATATGTGAGCTCCACTCCTCTGAACTCGGTTGGTGGTCCGTGAGGCACACCGTTGAAGATTCAAATAGCCCCAAGTGAATGTCTTGCGTCGGGTTTAACCAAAATTTTACACGTACAGAAGCTGAAAACTGTGAAGATGAATCCAGTATCATGGATGGGTTTCTTTTGTATCTTTTAGGTCGCCCTATCGATCATACACTCACAATGATGAATCGTGCCATACATCGATTCAAAGTGTCATATGACATGTCTCAAATCAAAACCACTGACACACACCTCCTCATCGGAAAAGGATCCCCTGTTTGGACCACCCGGGGGGTGCCACATATGGGGGAGATGTCATATCAATGACATCTCTTCTCCTCTAACTTAAAAAAAAAAAAATCTGGTGATGTGGATCCCCTTCATTGATCCAAACAGGGATCCCCTGTTTGGACCAAACAGGGGATCCGGATCCCTCCTCATCAGATAGGGTCAATAGGGTTATGTCTCTTGTCATAATTGCCCACATTTAGGACAGCAATCCGACAAAAGATTGAGTGCCCATTGATCATGGCTCAAAGGCAGACGTTTTGTATGATTGAAGTGGTTGCTGTGGATCACAAGATGTACGGCTTTGATCTGCCTTGACGACTGTGCATGGCGTGTCAAACATTACGTAGATTTCCCCTACCCATTATACATAGGGCTGGGGTAAATACACCCACCCTACTTAGTATTTACACCCACTCTACCCTATGGCTACAGATGAATGGGCCAACACCCAATGATGAGACACGTGAGGGAGGAGAACAGAGCAGTAGTATTACAGTATTACTAGTACTATTGAGAGTGAGAATAAAAGTTGAAAAGACTTGAGAAGACTTTGCAAGCAATCAGAAATGGCAATGTAATGTGGTGAGAGAGTGGGTGAAGTGGGAAAGTAAAGTTGCACTTCGTGATAAGTCTACATCCCACTTGGAATCCGTTTTTCTCATCGTCTGAAAGCAATGCAGGCTTAATGGAACCCTCTACCTACTTTCTGAGCTTTCTTTTTCTATATTTCAAAATGTTCTTTTATATTTTTGGATGATGTAAATGTTCTTTTATATTGTTGTTTTTTTTTTAAATTATTTTTCTTTATTTTTTGGGTTCTTATTGTAAAAGGAATGGATTAAAAGGTCATTACCCTTTTAAGATGGAAAAAACAAGAGCAATGATAATTTGATGATATTTGTTTTTTTTTTTCATTTTTTTTTTCATGACTCTTATTTAGGAAGAAATCTTCTCATATATACATTTCCCAATAATTGAAATGCATCCAAATGGGTGCCACCGCTTACTCATGAAATTCAATGAGTTGTTATAAATGGCGGATCAAGGATTTTCATTTGAGGAGTGCGAACGGTAGTTTAGTTTTGGGGGCAGACCATGGATTTTGAGGGTAGGCCTATAATTTTAATTGGACTTTTTGAAGGGTGCCATGGTTTAACAGGTGCAGCCGCACCCGCATAGCTGTGCCTGGGTCCACCCTTGTTGGTTTCAACCTTGTCTATTTTGATCATTGATTGCCATTGGATTTTTGTTACACTTGTTTGAATAATTGATATTCGATTTTGCAAACCTAGGAACCTTAGTTTTTTTTTTTCTTTGTTTTTTGTTAAGTTGGATAGCTAGTTGGAGAGTGATACTATGACTTAATTAAGGACATGAGTATTGGTTGTCGTCCATGTGAGTGAGACCAAGATGCGGACATCACTTAACCACGAATGTGTTGGCATGTAAGAAGAGACTGGATGCTTGCATGAAATTGAATTCATGTGTATACTAAAATGTATATTTTTGAAAGCGATTAAAAGTAAAGAAGTAGAGGTAAATATTTATAAATGGTCATCGAATAATATTTACTTTAATGGAAGAGGAATGAAAGGAGGTGGGACATGAAAACCCAACTATCACTTTAATAGATCATTCCTCATCTCTTCTCATTTTATTTTCATAGAAGAGGAGATCATTTTAGTGTAATTTATGGGCATTCACTTTTACTTGTTTAATGTTGACCACTTTTGAAAATATCTAACTTAAAATACATAGGAATTCAAACTCACCAAACAAACTAACTTAAGTCTGGACTTTATCATGCCCATTAAAAGTATATGCTTTTTTTAAAGAATAATGCCTTTTGCCGTGTAGCATTTTCATTTATTTTTGTTTTAGCCACATGTATTACACCTGTTTAATATGACAATGGGGCCAATTCTATTTTAAATTTGGCCCAAAGTTTTTTTTATTTTTTCATGGTACCCCAGCCTAAGGTGATAAGATTGAAAACCCACAACACGAGAGGGAGAGCCCACAAAAGTGGTAAATTCTATTTTAAATTTGGCCCAAAGTTTTTATTTTTATTTTTTTCATAGTACCCCAGCCTAAGGTGATAAGATTGAAAACCCACAACATGAGTGGGAGAGCCCACAAAAGTGGCTCATACACATGGAAATAGTAGCATACCTAGGATTAACCCCCAGGGAGCAAAGTAACATGCGGGGTTGCCGACCAAATGAGCAACCCGTTATTGTCTACCCATAGTTAATATTACTAAATAGAATGTTGTTTTTAGCCATTTGAATTTTATAATTTTTTTCTTTTTCTTTTACTTTTCCTACTTGTAGAACTTATACACCCACCCACATACTGTATCCAAGTCCCTAATCACCAGCACTAAGGCCGGCGATCTATTACATTGATTTATTCACTCCCCCCCCCCACCCCCAAAAAAAAAAAAAAAAAAAAATCATGGGATATCATTATTACATTGATTTATGAACCTGAAAAGTTTAACGGTATCTTAAGCTGCATTTTTCTGAAAATTCTGATCGGAAATAGTTCGTAAAATTAAGGTGAGTGCCACTAATGGGGATTTTGAAAGTATGAATAGGTTGGATTAATGATGGTTCCATATGGGGCTAAAATTATTATCTCTCATATAAGCCATGAGAAATACCTCTCAAGAAAAACAAATCCTGCACATCATATGCCTAACATAAAAAAAATATTCACATGCTGATATGCATGCACCACACTCTCCTGCCACAGTACAATTCATTGATTAAAGTCAAAGGACCCAAACCTCCAATAATTCCAAAAAGGCACAGACAAAGGCGGCTCTAATACTGTTTGTTCAGTTGTACCAGCTATTAGGTTTAGGCCTAGTGTGTGTATGTTGTATTCATTTTATTTCAAAAACTCCTATAGGCCCGTACACCCACCCTTCATAGGGTGGGTGCAAATACCACCACCCCCTAGATTCCCTTTCTTCCCTATAACTCCCCTTCTCCTTCCACACACACATCTCTCTCTCTCTCAACCACCCACCTACCCACACACACAATAGACTCGCCGTAATGCAGCAGAGAACCCATCTTACACTGTCTCTTTTCCTTCCACTCCTCCTCTACACCACCCCATCTTTCTCCTTCATTCCTTCCACAGACTCCTTTGTCTATGGCGGCTGCTCTCAGCTAAAATATGGCCCCGGCTCACCTTATCAACTCAATATCAACTCCCTCCTCACATCTCTCCTCAGCTCCTCCAGCTTCATCACTTACAACAACTCCACCTTCTGCGGCCAGGACTCCTCCCCACTCTACGGCCTCTACCAGTGCCGCGGCGACGTCTCCACCTCCGACTGCTACAGGTGTTGGTTTTATAATAAATTCAAGGGACTTTAATTTATAGATTACTTCCTCTTAAGCTTATTTTTTCACGTGTTAATTAACGGCAAAACACCAAAAATGTCACTAGAGTCTTTGATAAAAACCTTTTTTTTTTTTTTTTTTTTTTTCCGGGTCTTACTCATCAACCTATGATATTATGGATTTCATTAGCAATATATAAATATAGTTACTTTGAAGCAGTGAAAAAAACTTACAATTTTTATTTATTACTGATTTACTTCCCCTTTAACATAAATTCTTCCAGTCAGTGATAAAAGACCAAAAAAATATCATCAGAGTTGCTTGACTTCGCTTCTTTTATTATTATTTTTTTTATGACCATATTTTTATTCCATAATAATTAGATTTTTAAAAATTAAAATTCACTCGCTGATTTCAAACCTGTTACGTTTGAATGTAATTGAAATTGATTTAGATATAAATGAGGTTGATTTAATTTTGAATCAGGTGCGTCCAGACTGCGATATCACAGATTGGGGTCCTCTGCTCCGGCTCCTGCGGCGGAGCCATCCAGCTCCAAGGCTGCTTCGTCATGTACGACAACGCTTCCTTCCTCGGCGCATCGGACAAGACGATGATGGCAAACAAATGTGGGCCCGTCACTAGTGGGTCGGGTACGGATCTTCTAAGCCGGAGGGACGAGGTGCTGACGGAGCTGGGAAGCCGGAGCGGGTCTTTTCGGGTCAGCAATGTCGGGTATGTTTCGGGTATGGCGCAGTGCGTGGGGGACTTGAGCGCGGCGGACTGTGCGGATTGTCTGTCGGAGGCAATAGAGCGGGTTCGGGGCGGGTGCGGGGCGAGCGTGTCGGGCGACGTGTATTTGGGGAAGTGCTACGTGAGGTATACTGCCAGTCGAGTGTATGGGAAAGCTGGGAATGGTAAGTGGGCCACCCCCAATTTTGATGCCCCCTACCCCGACCCTATCACCATTGTTTTGCATGAATTTTAGATGATAAAGAGGTAGTTTTTACATGATTGCATATATTTTGGAGATGGTGAAAAATTGATGTTGAGTTGGGTCTTCACCATTGGTTGTTTTTAAAATGATTGAGCAATCAATATGGGTGTTTACACTTTAACCATCATCATCACTGATAGCTAAGTCTGCATTGTAAGTTTTATTTGTTTGATTGACTTTTTAGGCCATAATCCACTTTTTCCCTCCTCTCTCTCTCTTTATTTTTTTTTCATTATAATAAATATCAATGCAATCACACACAATATCCTTCACAATATCTCACACCATCAATGTTACATGTTACTGCTAGTGATCGATCTATGATTATCACTGTGGAGGGGAGGTGCTAACTTTGAACTCTTCATGTTTTGATCCCCTTCTCATTAAGCATTTATAATTATAAGATAGAGTGATCTCTGTTGTAAGGAGGCGAAGACTTAGTTAAAATAACGTGCATCCCTTGCATTAAAGGTGCTCAGATCCCGTGGCAAAAAGCTCTCCTCGGCTTTATCTCTTATATAAAAGTTTCGCTCTTTTTTACATTAATCCTATGTTATTGACTGATGCATTATATGATTTACTTAAATCTTTGATTTGTTTTTGGGTCTCTCATTTGATTGTTTTTGTTTACCTTTATTGTTAGTCTATACATTTATTTTACTTACATGTCTTCTCTTGACTCTTACAATATTTAGCTGGGGTCGTTGGTATAAATAATATTATTTTGTTAATTCTTGAGACTTTGGACAGAGACAGTAGGTTGCAAGTTGCAAGGCCAAGAAAAAGTATAGAATTTGACTTGGAAAGTTCGAGGGAAATAATATTACTTCATTGTTTTTTGAACGTATATAGATTCTCCGGAAGCCGAGGCACGAAAGGCACGAAAGAGACTGGCTATCAAAATCGGATTACCGGCTGCTGGCGGTGCTGCTGGCGGTGCTTCGATTACTCTTTTACTCTCTTTCCTCAGAAAAGTCTTCGCAGCACGAAAAGGTGGGTGAGGGTCCATCTCGAGTCTTCTTTTGCATTTTCCACATTTGCCACTGCATCATCAATAATTCAGTATTCTCCATGGGATTTTAAAACAGGACACTATAGATAGGTTTTGAGGCCCGCTGACTAATTAAATACAAAGAATTTTATATATTAGGCATCCACCAAGCCTTAGCTGATGATAGTCATTTAGTCTAAATACCATGAAATGTTTAGTTGAAACAAGAATTTCAACTGGTTGAAAACCAATCAAAATTGTTTAAGCCAATAAAAAAATTATAGTTGAACTGATATCAACCAGCGATTCAAACAGTTTCTAAGTTATTTCAATTTAAATGTAATTTGAGAACGAGGGATTGTCTAGTTGGTTGGATACCCCGCTTCTCACTTAATTATTCAGGGTATGATTTCTGGGTTCCACCTAGCGCGTGAGTAGACTTCTTTAACTATGGCTAAGGCTTCTTATTCTGTATTAGCAGGCTTCTTTACCATAGGGTCTCTCATAGATTAAGGCCGGTATATATATATATATATATATATATATATATATATATATATATATATATATAGGAAGTTTCAAGTGCATCTATCCCTCACCATAGGGTGGGGGATGCTTCAATAAATGGAAATTTTCAAGTACAAAAGTGAATTTTCAAGTATATAAGGTGAGGTACACTTCCTTGTCTTTATGTGCAAAAAGAAAAAGTGCCTGCACCCTATGGTGAGGGATAGATGCACTTGAACATTCCCTATATATATATATATGGAGGCGGTTCTGTTAGGACCGTCCTCATCTTTCTTTTTAAGGACCCATCCCAATCGTCAGTTCACGAGGCTCATCCAATGCTCCATGTTACGACTATATAATTGATGGAGGGAAACGAAAAATGAAATGAAAAAGAGATTCTATCGCCCAAACAAACAGAAGAACATAGAGTTGAATCGAGCATCCTCTCTCTCTCTCTCTCTCTCTCTCTCTCTCTCTCTCTCGTTTCCCTCGCCCCTTTCTCATGCCTTCCATGCCGTCCATCTTCCTCATATCTTTCTCGGACTCTCTTTCCCTCGATCGGTTAAAAGCACGATCTCGTCCCTCTTCTTCGCCTTCCCTCTCTTAATCTTGCCCTAAATCCATTGAGAGATGAAAAAAATGGCAGGACGAGTTTTTGTTGAAAAAAAAAAAACTCATAACTGAGCTCTGAAAGTCTGAGTTCACTCCTCTTCCTCGTCTCTCCCTCTGTCTGCCGATCACGCTCACCTTTTTCTGATTCGGACTCTCTCAATCTGTGCACAGGTAGATCTATCTTTCATTCCCTATTCCTCTCCTCTCTCACCCAATCCTACTCGAACCTCAGTCACAACTATTGGAGATTTAGAGTATGTTTCAAAAATGATATTGTGGCTTTTATGGCATGCTATGATTCAAGATTTTGGGGTTTTAGGGCTTGCTACGTAAAGAAAATTGGGGTTTTTATGGCATGCTATCATTCAAAGTTTTGGGTTTTAGAGCTTGTTACAAAAATGAAATTGGGGCTTCTATGGCATGCTATGATTTAAAATTTTGGGGTTTTAGGGTTTGTTACAGTAATAGAATGGTGGGGGTAATGACTCAGAAATTGGGTATTTTGTGCTTTGTTACGATTCATAATTAGTGGATTTAGATTTTTTTTATTTTTTATTTTTTGTTCTAATGGTGATTACGGCTTTCAATGTCGGATTACGGTTCGAATGTAGCAACTCTGCTAATGTATCAGTGATTATTTTGGCTTTGGATATCGGTATAAATGATTTTATATGTAGCAACAGTGCTGCTGCAATTCCATTTGCATGTAGTTTGACTTGCACAATGTATATGAGTCGCTGTTCTCTGTTATCAACTCCATTGTCAGTTAATTTCAACTGTTGAAAATCTTAGACATTGAACATGCTTCTTATAACGTACTAATTATGATTTAAGCTAGACTATTGGACAAGATCAAATCCAGTGCAGTGTGAATCTCCTCCAAAATACCCATGTGGATTTGGAGATATGAAATTATTTTTGTCACAGACGAACTCCAATGTAGCAATCCTAATAAATTTTTTTGTAGATGCTCAAATTGAAATGTAAGTGTGTCCAGGTTATCTTATGAATGTGCAATTACTATTATATTCTGTTAATTCAAAACTGATTTATGTTTGTGAAAATCTCAATGCAGAAAGAAAAATGGTTGTGGAGCTGAGTTTTCGAAAACATGGAGCATCCAATAGAGAACCATCCGAGCATAATTCATCAACGTGTACGTGTACGTGTGAAAGTGACAATTCGACAGAGCTAGCATCCAATATAGAACCATGTACGTGTGAAATAGACAATTCGATAGGAGCAATGCTAGGTGTATGGGGACCGAACTGTGGCCCGGTCCCCATATTCGGGCCAAGTATACTTTCTCATTCGACAGAGTAACCAGAGAGTTGTGTTAGACCGAGTACAACTACTTCAATATTCAGTTTATATTAAAATAAAACAAAACAGTACTCTATTTGAATGTAAAATGAACTAGTTAGTGTATAATAACTCTCTCTTCTTGACTCTGAATGAGTGACTCAATGCAAGTGCAGCATCAACATCGAAAATGGCAATCAGGTCTCTTCATAGTGGGGTTGCACCTCTTAGGACTACACACCTCTTAGGACTAGGGACACACCCTTTCATATACGAAAGGGTACACACCTCTTGGGACACACCCCATTTGGAAAAAGGAAATTTTATTAAATAAAATTTCTCCAAAAAATTATAAATGGGTAGTAGGCCGAGCAAGGCCCAACTCGCGTGTGAAGCCCAAGCCCGATTCGGTGCGGGCGGGGCGCCTGTGGTGGTGACCCTACCTTGATCTAGGTCCTCCCTCCCCCACAAAAGTGGGGTGCCCCTTGGGGCTCATCTTATACTACCAAGGTAAGTATATTTATACCCAATGGATGTTTTGCTCCCAAGCAATGTGGGATGCAAGTTTACTACTTCCTTTTGTTTCTATGTTTAACATGTTCAAGTAGTGGTGTAAATGAGGCATTTTCTCATTCATTTCATAATGGATTAGAGCAACCCAATACATGTCCTTAAACTACTCATAGAGTAGATTACATTCCTATGTATTCCCACGTAAAAAGATAAGTGGGTCCCACGTTTATTTTGGCTCAAAGATGACCAAAATAATGGGTCATTCTAACCATTTTTCCAACAAGTTCAACAACTACACTCGAGAAACTGGAAATTGGAAAAAGTAGTGCGTGCAAAAATTGAGAAGACAAAATACGGACTTTGTATTTATGTAAAATGTATCATGCAAACGTATCCTTCTGTTGTATTATAATTTTTGTTTTCATATTGTATTGGACAAAGATACTGTAAAAGGTATTGTTTATAATTTGAGGTGGCGGGTTGTAGTTTGAATTATCCTAGATATAATTTTAAATTGCAGTTTGCAGTTGCAACTAATTTAGTCATGGAATGAAGTTATGAATTGCTTTAGTCAAAACTTGATTTGAAAAAACAACAAATTAATGACCACTTTAGAGACCTGGATCTTAAATATGAGAATGGAAATGTATGATGAATTGATGATGCCTCGAGGAATCAACGTCCATTTGTAAAATAAAGTGGAGTATGATAAAGATTTTGTGGTTTTAGTTGACAGGCACAACTCACTTCTATGTTGTCATAGGAGAGAACCATTTAAACTTAAAAGTGGTAATTTGAGGCGCGCAGAAAGCAAATCAAGTGGAATGATGTTTGTAGTGCTTCTATGTTCTCATAGCAGAGTCACATTTAACTACAATTGCAGTTAAAGCAGAGTGCAGGCAATATAGTTCGATTGACCCAAATTCAGCTAAAATCATGATTTGAATCAGGAAAGCATTTCTCCATTTTTAAGCTGCTACTAACGAACAACTTAGATGCCTAAATATTAAATGTGAGCCAATGCAACTGTATGATGATGCTTAATTTCAAACAGTACCCTTCAACAATAAGCCATCAACATTTCAGCTGCAGGGGGAATAAATTTATATGGGACTGATTTAGTCTATTCTTCACATTCCAAACACTTCATCTACATAAGTCCAAACCCATTCTTTGCTTATTGAAGCAAACCATAGTCATCCACAATACATCAAATGAAGCCCACATAACACTTTTATTTACAATTTTATTAAGAAGAGAGCGCAGTTAACTGTAAGTCAGCCAATAATGGGTAAAGACCCAAGATAAAAAATAAACAAAACAAATTAAAAAAATCTATCAATTCATCCTCCACAGCACACTCCAAGTTGGCATCCAAATCCTCCTCAAAATGCTCCAAGCCAAGTCACATTGCAACCCTACATGAGCTGAATTCCTCTTCGAGCTCTCGGAGGTGATGACCACTTTTTTTTCCTCTGCATAACATGGGGAAAAAAAACATAAACAATCAGAGAACATAAAATTATTTTGGGAGTTGTTCTCCAGCTATTCTACTTTCACCTCTTAATATACCATTTTGCATTCTAGAAAAAAAAAAAACTATAAATCAGCAAATCAAACAACAACAACAAAAGAAAAAAAAATGTTATCTATGATTTAGAGATTGAAACATAAAACATATCGAAAGTCTAAATCCAATATCCAGGGGCTGAATTTAGGGATTTACGGATCTGACGGGTTTAATTAGAGCTTTAGGGAATAAGATATTGGATTTGGGTTTAAGACTTTCAGGTTTTGGAGGTCTCAGGCTGGGTTGGAATCGGCTAAGAGGGGGAGACTGAGAGAGGAAGTCAGGGCTTCGCATTCGATTGGTGTCGGCTAAACGAGAGAGGGTGAGGGATAGAGTGTTGACAAGGGAGAAAAGGAAAAATATATATATTTATTGCCTCTGCCTGGTCCGGGCCGGAAACAATGTAACGCAATGGAAAGCTCCTCGACAACATAGAGAGAGGGCCATGACGGAGAGCGACAAAGAGACGAGGCCAAGCGAGGGAAACGAGGTATGGGAGAGAGAATGATCGATTCAACCCTGTGTTCTGTTTGATTTGGGTGATTGAATCCCTTTTTCGTTTCCCTCCATCAGTTATATAGTCGTAATATGGAGTGTTGGATGAGCCTCGTGAACTGACGATTGGGATGGGGAGAGACCGAGAGCTTCATTCGTCATTGTGAGAGAGGGAGATCAAGCGAGAGACAGAGAGGCGAGAAACAGAGGAGAAGGGGGAAAATGGCTTCTCGATTAGGTCGAGAGACAGAGAGATGAGCTCTAGGTCGTCGTCGTCCGATCGTTATCGTCCGAGAGAGAGTGAGAGGCGAGAGAGATCAGGCGAATCGCTGAGAGAAAGGGAGAGAGACGAGAGACAGAGGAGAAGGTGTGACTAGGTCTGAACTATGGAGTGAGAAGGGGGAAAAGAGAAATAAGAGCGGGCCCTGCAATCCAGCGTCCCATTTCAAATTTCGTCATCAACGTCCCATACTGTCTCAAAATTGGATTCACATGCCTGCAACTTACAATAAGGAACACTGCAGTGTAGGGGAGCAGTTCTCTCTCTCTCTATATATATATATATATATATATGTAGAGGGGGCCTCTCCTTAGCTCAAGCTGAGGAGAGCGTCCGCTCACCCACGTGCTACGTGAGACCGTCTCAACTGATCGAAATCATCTGTAATAATTCACGTGTCTCGCCGAAGCCTCTGAAAAATCAAAACATTTCACATGTCCCGCCCAAGCCTCTTAAGAAAAGCAAAATATCTCTCTCACCATCCCGAGCTTTCTCTCTCCCAGAGCTTTCTTTATTTCGTCCCGATCTTTCTCTCTTCCGACCGACTACTGTCTCTCTCCCGACCGTTCGCCGATGCCCTGGCCCAACCGAACAGCAAGTGTGCAGTCGACGATAGATTTAGCAAGTAAAATATGGATTCGTGGTCAAACTCTTTATACTGCGATATCTAACTCATGTCAAGTGAGTTTCCATCTCTCATCCTCTAATTCTAATTCCATAATACATAACCCTAAATCTCCCTTCTCTCTCTATTTCTTTCTTCACACTCTCTCTTTCTCTCTTTTTCATTTGATGAAGATAGATGTAAAAATAAATATGAAAAGGAGCAATTGGCATACTAGGTGTTTGTGGAATTGCCCAAACCAAATTCCAAGCTCGAATGGTCATGGAGCTCGCCCAAATAGCGAGCGGGTTTGTTGTAGTGAGGTGTAGAGCTGTGTTTGGTTTGGTAGAGTGGAAGTTGAACTTTTTGAAAATGAGTTGATGATGCAGTGATGTTGGCAGGGGAGCAAGGGTTTTTTATTTTTTACAATGAGGAGATGGGCTGAGGAGGAAATGGGTTTCACTATAGATTCTGGATGGAGTCTTTTACAATGGAAAGATGGGCCAAAGAGGGAAGGGATTTCACTATACATTCTGGATGGAGTCTTTTACAATGAGGAGATGGGCTGAGGAGGAAAGTGATTTCACTATAGCTCATCTTCTCTCACACTATTAGAAAAAAAAAACCACCACCACAGAACCTCATTCTGCAGCTATAACTGATTGAACGGTTGTGATTTCTAATTTTATTTTTTTTATTTTTGCTTATTAATTTCAATGGGTGTGAATGTAGGTCTGTATCGCCCACAGAATTGACCTTGAGGGTCTGAGTGATTGAATGAGTGAGTTTCTTGCTTACTGGTTTCAATGTGTAAGGATTTCTCACTCATTTTATTGTATTTGTGCTATTGATGCTTGATGCCTTAGATCAGAGCATGTGCCTTCTAGTATCAAAATGATAAATATTATTCTTGTGAAATTATCTAATAAGAATTACTCTGGGAGATTTTAGACTTCAGAAGCCAGAACATGCTCCAATATGAAGTTTATACTTCTACCATATGATTTCAGCTACTGGGACATGAAGGGTTGAAGGGTATACATCTTTTTGTTAAGGAAGTTGGAGTTCAGCATGAAGAGCAAGTTGGGATCGTAATGGTTTTGTAATGGAAATGGAAGTTGTATGTGTAATGATTTTGTAATTGTACATGAGTCTCTAGTTGGTAATTTTGATTGAATTTTGAGTTTGAACACATTGTTGAATTTGGTCTCAATTGAATTATGGAATGGACATGGATTTTTTGGCACGTACTTGGATTGTTGTAACCTTCAAGGGTTTGGAATGGATGCATAGGAAGATGCATGTGAGGTTGTTAAAATTCATGTACAGGTGGAATGTATGTAACTGTTGCTAAAATGCATATTCAACTTACATGGACTGAAGAATGGCTACTTACCCGGCCGCATGGTAAGAAGCGTTAGTTTTTTTACCCGGCTGTCAGGGTTCTTGGCTTGGGTACCAAAAGAAAAGAAAAGAAAAAGTTACTTGGTCTGTAAGATCAATAGAAATCCATAGAATCACTTCCAGCAACAAATCCATTTAAAAAATCAACAACAAATCTGAAAGATCCATAGAAATCCATTAATACATGAAACACTTCCGGCAACAAATCCATTTCAAAAATCAAATTCCAATTATAATATCCAATAACATAAAAAATATATTCATCAAAATTCAAAAGACCACTACCATTCCAATCAAAATTACAACATTCAAAATACAGACTCTACTTTCAACTACAGCATTCCAAATCCACTTCCATTACAAGATTCAAAGTACAAACTCCACTTCCATTCCAATTGTAGTGTTCAAAGTTTAGCTTCCATTCCATTTACAGCAACAAATCCATTCTTCCAACTGCAGTGTTCAAAATTTAAGCTTCCATTCCATTGACAGCAACAAACCCATTCAGTCATATATTGTTTACTCTCCCATGGTTTGTATCTCTGAATTTCTTTATTATCATACCCACTGAACCCTAGATCAACAGGGATCTAATATATAACATATAAAAGCCTGAAAGAGCAGACAAGGTCGACATATTTTATCTCCGTTCCAATACAATTTGGAAACCCATGAAAAATTATTTTATTACAATGTATATGTTCATCATCACGAACAAGCTCGCTATTCATGAGGATCAACTATTGTGACAAACTTTATTGAACATCACATGTTACAGGGCTCTAATGGGGCATGCTCAATCATATGGTTGTGACAATGAGCAATATTTCCCTATTCTGGAATTTCCTTCCGAGCTTCAGCTCATGGAAAAAAACATGTCCATTCATCAAATACTGCAATGCATAAATACAACTATCTTCACAACCTGATGTTCCCACATTCATCAAAACTACTTCATAACCGTTGTGCACCAAATCACAGAAATCAGCAACACGCGCTCAAGTAATAGATCCTAAAAACAGTGGAGAATAACAACTTCTTCAGAAGCCTCCATGCCAACTGCACCAATACACTCAAGACTCCATACCAACCGCACCATCTTCAGAAGCCTCCATTGCAGCATCTTCAAATTCCATTTTCACAGCAAAGACAACATCTTCAAACTCAAATTTAATTGTGATGACAACAACTTCACACCACCCTAAATACTGCAGCCAAATAACACAACTAAATTAGACTTGTCAATCGTTTTGATCAACTTATAATTCACACAACCACTAACAAATACAAGAACTATGGCTGGAAAGTATTTGACACATCCGTATCTAGAACAATGTCATCGGCAATGTCATGAGATGTTAACTAAAAAAAAAAAAGAAGCATTCATGTTGCAGAAAGAAGAGTCATTTCCATATAAATAAGAATGGACAAAGTGATGCTCAAGGCAAGGAGCCTGAAGTTGAAAAGAATTCAAAACCAGAGGAGACCTCGGTTGAAATAGCAGTGGGCGAAGAAGTGCAAAGCCAGAGTCCAAACAGAATCAACGAAATGAGACCAAACAGAACTTCTAAATGTTGGTTGAGGAGTTCCCTGTTTACTTCAGTATTTCTGGTTTCGGTTTATGTCAGTTTTCTACTGGTTTCTTCTTCTTCTGTTTCTGAAACTAGTAGTGTAAAACTGAGTTTCATTCTTTATATACATTTAGTTACAGAACTTCAGGTTGTTCTGTAAATTGCATTCTGTTTGCCTCAGTCTTCAGTAACCAGTTACAAGTTATCATATAGTCTGAGTTACTGTTTACAGTACTATTAGTTGTTTAATTCTGTAGTATACTCTGTTTAAGTGATTTCTGTTCTGTTACACAGAAATGGGTATTGAGAAGAATACTCCAGTCACTACCCCTATTGTGATAAACCATGGGGAGAAACCTGAAAAATTCAATGGGACTGAGTTCAAGAGATGGCAACAGAAGACGTTGTTCTATCTCACCACCCTGAACTTGCATAGGTTCCTCCATGAAGAAGCTCCTGCTTTGAAAGAAGGTGAAACAGACAAGCAAGTAGTTGCTGCTGTAGAAGCCTGGAAGCATGCTGACTTCCTCTGTCGAAATTACATTCTCAATGGACTAGACAACACATTATATAATGTGTACTGTTCATTGAAGACTGCTAAGGAATTATGAGATTCACTTGATAAAAAGTACAAGACTGAAGATGCCGGAATGAAGAAATTCGTTGTTGGCAGATTTCTTGACTACAAGATGAACGATTCCAAAGCGGTTATCAATCAAGTTCAGGAACTTCAAGTAATCCTCCATGAAATACATGCAGAAGGAATGTCTCTTAGTGAGTCTTTCCAAGTGGTAGCAATCATTGAAAAATTGCCACCACTTTGGAAGGATTTTAAGAACTACCTCAGCATAAACGAAAGGAGATGAAACTTGAAGACCTGATAGTAAGATTGAGGATAGAGGAAGACAATCGTGCTTCTGAAAAGAAAGTAGGAAAAACCTTCACTGAAGCCAAGGCAAATGTGGTGGAACATGGGCAAAATCCCAAGAAGAGGAAGAACAATCCCAACGGTCCAAAACAATGTCCCAATGACAACAAGAAGTTCAAAGGGAAATGCTATGTGTGCGACAAACCAGGCCACCGTGCTAAGGACCGTCGTAAGCACAAGGATCAAGGCAATACAAGTAAGAAACTCGCGCAGGCCAACATGACAGAATTGGACACTCTCTCCACTGATGTTTTAGACATCAATCTTTCTGCTGTAGTCTCAGAAGTCAATCTGGTTGGTAACACCAGAGAATGGTGGGTGGACACAGGGGCCACTCGACATGTTTGCTCTATTAAAGAGATGTTCTCCACTTATCAAGCATCAACTGGAGAACAACTCTTCATGAGCAACTCTGCCACCTCTAAGGTTGAAGGCCAATGACAGGTGGTATTAAAGATGACTTCTGGAAAAGAACTCACCCTCAACAATGTGCTGCATGTACCTGATATTCGTAAGAATCTGGTATCAGGCTTACTACTGAGTAAGAAGGGTTTTAAACTTGTATTTGAGTCAGACAGGTTTGTCCTCACTAAATCTGGGATGTACGTGGGAAAGGGATATATGAGCAATGGGCTCTTCAAAATGACTGTAATGACAATTGTACCTAATAAGAAAAACTCTTCTGCTTATATGCTTGAGTCTTCTAATGTGTGGCATGGTAGATTAGGCCATGTTAATTATGATGCATTGCGTAGATTAATTAACATGGAATGCTTGCCTAAATGTAGTTTTGATTCAAATATCAAATGTGAAACATGTGTAGAAGCTAAACTTAGTAGAACTTCTTTTCAATCTATTGAAAGAACTTCTGAACCTCTTCAATTAATTCATTCTGATATTTGTGACCTAAAGTTTGTTCAAACTAAAGGTGGTAAGAAATATTTTCTTACATTCATTGATGACTGCACAAGATACTGTTATGTTTACTTACTGAGAAGTAAAAATGAGGCCTTGGAAATGTTCAAACATTACAAGAATGAGGTTGAGAATAAACTTGATAAGAAAATCAAGGTGATAAGAAGCGATAGAGGTGATGAATATGAATCACCTTTTGGTGAATTCTGTTCACAGCATGGGATTATACACCAAACTACAGCTCCTTATTCACCTCAGCAAAATGGTGTTGCTGAAAGGAAAAACAGAACTTTAAAAGAAATGATGAATGCTATGTTAATCAGTTCTGGATTACCTTAGAACTTGTGGGGGGATGCCATACTCTCCGCAAATTATATTCTCAACCGAATACCTCAAAAGAAAACCAATAAAACCCCCTACGAATTGTGGAAAGGCAGAATGCCTACTTACATATACTTGAAAGTGTGGGGGTGTTTGGCTAAAGTAGCGGTTCCTACACCTAAAAAGGTTAAAATAGGACCAAAAACAGTAGACTGTGTATTCATTGGGTATGCTCATAATAGCAGTGCGTATCGATTTCTAATTCACAAGTCTGAAATTCCCGATATGCATCCTATGAGTCAAGGAATGCATCGTTCTTTGAATATGTATTTCTTTACAAACCATCACAGGAAACGAGTTCTCCTAAAAAAACTCATGACACTGCTACTAGCAGTAATCAAAACCAACAAGAGATTGATGAACCTAGACGGAGTAAGAGGGCTAGAACATCAAAAATGTTTGGTTTAGATTTTCTAACATTTCTGTTGGAAGATGCGCCTCAAAGCTTTAAAGAAGCAGTGTCTAGTCCTGAGGCACCATATTGGAAAGAGGTCATAAACAGTGAAATTGAATCCATTTTGCAAAACCATACATGAGAACTTGTAGATCTTTCACAAGGTTGCAAAACTCTTGGATGCAAGTGGATATTCAAGAGAAAGCTGAAAGCAGATGACTCAATCGATAAGTACAAGGCTAGGCTTGTTGTTAAAGGGTACAGACAAAAAAAGGCTTGGACTATTTCGATACTTATTCACCAGTGAAGAGAATAACATCCATTCGAATGTTAATAGCAATTGCTGCTATATACAATCTCGAGATACATCAAATGGATGTAAAGATAACTTTTCTCAATGGTGAATTAGACGAGGAGATATATATGGAACAACCAGAAGGGTTTAATGTTCCAGGTCAAACTAAGAAAGTTTGTCGGCTTGTCAAATCTCTATATGGATTAAAACAAGCACCAAAGCAGTGGCATGAGAAATTTGACAGTTTGATGATGTCAAATGGGTTTAAAATCAATGAATGTGACAAATGTGTATATGTCAAGAACACTAATAATGGCTCTTGTGAGGCCCCACCCTTAGTGGGCCCTCTAATTGCTATTTTTATAGACTAATCTTTGCTAATTTATGCTAATCTATGCTAATTATTGGTTAATTATGCTAATTATTGCTAATCTTGGCTAATTACTATTTAATTGGGCTTATTAGGGGTTGATTAGAGAGATTAGTTAGACTTCCTAAGTTAGAGTTAGATTTGCTTAGTTGGGTTAGTATTTTAAATTAGTTGGGTGTTTGTGTTAATCCTAGGCTATTAGTGCTAGTTAGGTCCTTAATGGGGCCTTAATTAATTAAGAGGGGGTTTAGTTTAGGCTAATGGTGCATCTTCTAGAAGCTTCCAGCCAAAAGACCTAATCTACCCTAACCCTAATCCCATGATGACCCTAGGGCTAATATGGTCCTTAATCATCCCACCTAAGCTATAAAACATCTCTTATCCCAATACAAGAACCCTAATCCCTAAGCCAGCCCCTTTCCCAAGAAAACTACCAGCCCCCAACTGTCTCCTTCCCATTCCTCTCTTCTCCTCCTTCCATTTCAATTTCCCTTCCTACGTTGAGCTGAAACCTCACTCTGTTACTGTGCTGGAATTCCATTGGAGCTGCTGCATTTCTTCTCCTTCATCTCTATTTGTGCTGGGAGGAGTCTTGAAGCTACTGCAACTGTTGCTGTGTTCTCCTTCTTCTTCTTCATTTCAGCTGGGAGCAGCTGTTGCAACCCTTCTCCTTCATTTCTCTCTTCTTCCTCTCTCTTTTCCCCTCAGTTCCAGCCTCTGTGACTGTGCTGGAACACCCTCTCAGCTGCTGCCTCATTTTCTTCCTCTTCCTCATTTCCCTCACCTGAGCTACTGATTTCCTGCTGGAAGTCCTTTTAGAGCTGCTGTAACCGTGCTTCTTCACTTCTTCCTCCCTCACTCTCCAAGCTACTGTATGTGCTGGAATTATTGAGGAGCTGCTGCTACCCTGCTTTATCTACTTTCTCTCTTCTGTTGCTGCTGGGATTTTGGCCTCAAGGGACTACAGCTACTGCTGCTACAGCAGCTGGGTTATCTTCTTCTTCACTTCCTCTGGTTCAGCTGGGTTCTCTTCTCTCTTGCTCTATTTCTCTCTACAAACCTCTTCCCTCGAGCTAAAAGGCAAGTGCTCATACTCCTAGCTTAGGACATGTATTTTATTTCGTGATTGCTGTAGTTCAATTCATAGTTTGTGATTAATTAAGTTTTAGTTTCCACCTGAGCTCTGTTTTTGTTGTTTGGATGAAAGGTCACCGATGGATGGGGGTTTCACCCCCCATTTGGAAGATCAGTGGGCCACAAGGTGTTAATGGATGGGATTTGGAGTTAATTAATGTTTAGAGATGTGTTGGTGAAGTTTGGAAAGGTTTGGAAGTGGTTTGGGCGAAAAAGGAGTCAAAACGGAGAAGTTGCAGAAAACTGCCTGGGACTGAAAATGCAGTGTCCTCGGTCGACCGAGACCCCCCCCTCGGTCGACCGGCGACACTGCAAAACTGAAAAAAATGACTCTCAGTTATTTTCTGCAGATCTCGCCCGGGACTCGACCGACAGTGTTCTAGGTCGACCGAGACGTGTCTAGGTCGACCGAGAACACTGTATTTTTGGGAAAAATTGGCCCTCAGCCATTTTCTTGCAGAAAATCCATTTCAGTTAGCCAAGTTGACTTGGCCTTGACCAAGTTAACCTGGAACACACTATTACTGCAAGAATTGACTGAAAGTTGGTTTTTCACCCGAAACTCAGACTCTTTACACCCAAATCAACCTGAAACTTAGTATTTACATTTAGAAAGTGTTTAAAGCTGGAACATCAATCTTTCTAAGGTTTTTGGAGTATGCGGTCAATCACCTAGGCCTGGTTGTTTGACCGGACACGCTGGAAACCTTTAGAAACGAATTAAGTTGTCCAGGAAGCCTGATTCAGATTTGTCAGTGCACTCGGTTGATCCTCCAGGCCAGGAGATCAACCGAGCTCACAACACATTAGGTTCACCTGGAAAACCCTGATTTTCCAGTTTTCAACATTTAGGAGTTGTGACCAGTTGTGGGGGCCCATTGACCATCCAAATGAGCATTTATCGATGTCCTAAGCCCGAGTCAACGGTGTGGCTCAACCTTGACTCGCGGGGACCACTGATTAGTGTTTTGGTTATTAATCTAAGATGATTCGACCTCTAAGAGTTGTCAACAATGCCCTTAACCACCTAAGCATCAAATACAGTATTTTATAGCATTAATGACTTCGTCTAGAGATCGAATTACCGGAGATAGACCCGAACCTAATGTGACCATTACCTAGAATTGGACCGTTGGATTTCCCTGTTGATTCCTTCATTGAAGTTCATACTTCATTATTATTATTACTGTCATTCTTAGATCTTTAGTGTAGCTGTTTACGGTTAATTAACATAAATGAAGGACCTGAACCTAGGATATCTAGAGGTGACCCGATAGTGTAATTTGGGAGAACATTGACCCGTGTCTGTGTCTAGGCGGGCCCTTATTGGGCCTAAGTGTGGAGATGAGAACCCTTTAGTTGGAAGAGGTAGTTTTTATTGGACTGTTAAGTTATATGGATTGATATGGAACTGTTTATCAGTAGTAGATGGATTAGTTGCCTCGTTTGGACAGATTTAGACCAGGCCATGTGATGATGGGCCTTGGTATGGATCCAACGAGTGGGCTTGGACCTTGAATGAGATCCATAGACTGAAATGGATATTTGTAGACCTCTTAGAGAATTGTTAGGACCTTGTTCACGCAAGGCAAAGCCTAGACAGACACAGACCCTTAGATTTATTCCTGAGTCGGCATGAACATTCACTCGGTTGATTTAAGCTCAACCTGTGGACTGATCATCCCCGGTAGGAGCTAGTTGAGTATTGTGAAGCTATCATGATGAGCTGTGTGGTTAAGACGGACGATGTGATACCGTGTCCGGTCTGGAGTGTTGAGATGATGAGATGATTTGCGGGATTAGTAATTCCCAGCACCGATGAGATTTCCCCGCCGCAACTGTGTTCAGTATGGGAGGGCCGCGACATAATATCCCGCGGTATTCCAGTTCGTGTGAATGTGCCACTTCGTTGTAGTAGTTTAGATGTTTATCTTTATACTGATTCCTTATGATTTAAATGCACAACTGCTTAGTTCTTTACCTTGCTATTCATTTAATCTATATACCTGTCTTTATTTCCTTTGATATATATGTTCTATGTTAGTAGTATGCTGTAACTTGCCAGATCGTTTCGATCTGACCCTTCATTGGTGCTTAGGCCTTGACCCAGAGATCCCTGAGGATGCATTAGCTCTAGTGGAGGCGCCTGTCGCTGGAGAGTACGCGTGGGGCCCAGCTGACACGGATGTCGAGCCGGAGGGCGAGGAGTACTTACCAGGGTTTTGAGGGTCTCTACTTATTTTGGGCTTTGAGAGACAATTTTTGTAGTGAGTTGGGTAGAATTCAAATATGTAATAACTTTTGATTTACAGCTGACACATTTTAATTAGACTACTGTTCTGCTCACACTTATATATATCGATACCTATTGCTTCCGCTTTATTTAATCGTTATGCTTCCGCAAATTTAAATGTTATTATTATATGGTTCAAAAAGTTTTAAATTGGACCTCACTGCGGCCTACGATCTTGGAAGTTCTCGGATTTTTCGGGAAGTAGCGCGCCAACTTCGGGTATTCGAACGATTATATCGGTATCCGGAATTGGGGCGTTACAACTCTCCCATTATTTGTTTATATGTTGATGATTTGCTCATTATGGGTAGTAATGCTAATATCATTCAATCTACCAAGAGAATGTTAAACAATAAGTTTGACATGAAAGATTTAGGTGATGCAGATGTCATACTCGGGATAAAGATCTCTAAAACATCAGATGGATTGATATTATCTCAATCACATTATATTGAGAATATACTCAAAAAATATAATCAAGATAATAGCAATCCAGCAAGGACACCTATAGATATTAGTATTCATTTATCCAAGAATAATGGAAAAGGCATATCACAACGAGAATATGCACAAATAATTGGAAGCCTAATGTATGTGATGAATTGCACTCGTCCTGACATTGCATATGCTGTTAGTAAATTGAATAGATACACAAGTAACCCAGGATCAGACCACTGGAAGGCCTTAGTTCGGGTTTTAAGATATTTAAAATACACCCAAAACTATGGTTTGTATTACTCTAAATATCCAGCTGTACTTGAGGGCTATTGTGATGTCAACTGGATATAGATATTAAAGATTCAAAGTCCACAAGTGGGTATCATTTACACTTGGTGGTGCAGCAGTATCATGGAAATCTTCTAAACAAATATGCATTGCTAGATCCACTATGGAATCTGAGTTTATTGCATTGGATAAAGCTGGCGAAGAAGCTGAGTGGCTTCGTCAATTCCTCGAAGATATTCCAATGTGGTCAAAACCTGCGCCTCCTATCTGCATTCATTGCAATAGTCAATCAGCAATTAGAAGGGCACAGAGTACAATGTATAACGGTAAGTCTCGGCATATTCGTCAAAGGCATAATTCCGTGAGACAACTGCTCTCTAATGGCATTATGACAATTGAGTACATAAAGTCCATAGATAACATTGCAGATCCTTTAACCAAAGGATTAGCGAGAGAGCAAGTAAATCGTTCATCGAGGGGAATGGGCTTAAAGCCTATGAATGAAAAGTCACCATAATGGCAATCCAACCTAGTTGACTGGAGATCCCAAGATCTAGGTTCAAAGTGACAACCGAATTGTGTGTGACTTAACGATATCACTATGGAGACAAAATCTCCTGCTCATTTCCATAATATTAATAAGTGATACCTGCAACGGTAATTAGGGTAAGTAAAGCTTTTAATGATTCTTATATCTTGGTTAATCAGATGGGGTATAGCAGGATACTCTTAATAAGAATCACCTATGTGAGTGTGAATTGGGCCGATTCTATGAGAATAATAAGGTTAAATTCTCTAAAGCACTCATGAAAGCAGGTATTGTTCAGGGCCAAAATGAACACAATCATGAGAACCAATTGTGTACGGGAAGATTCTGTGTGAACTCTATTGTCTCGGTTTACGCAAAAGGCTGAACAGTTCAAGACATCATGTTCACTGTTCAACCAGTAAATCCGATAGTACTTCACAAGGGAAGGTTCAAGGCCACAAGCTACCTCTCTCTATACAGAAAATTTCAAATTTACTCTCTGTGTGTGTGTCTGCATATCATTTCATTGCTTTCGGTCAATTTCATTCATGTGGGGGATTGTTGGAAAAATGGTTAGAATGACCCATTATTTTGGCCATCTTTGAGCCAAAATAAACGTGGGACCCACTTATCCTTTTAGGTGGGAATACATGGGAATGTAATCTACTCTATGAGTAGTTTAATGACATGTATTGGGTTGCTCTAATCCATTAAGATATGAATGAGAAATTGCCTCATTTACACCACTACTTGAACATATTAAACATGGAAACAAAAGGAAGTGGTAAGCTTGCATCCCACATTGCTTTTGAGCAAAACCTTCTTTGGGTATAAATATACTTACCTTGGTAGTATAAGATAAGCCCCAAGGGGCACCCCACTTTTGTGGGGGAGGGAGGACCTAGATCAAGGTAGGGTCACCACCACACACGCGCGCGCGCCGCCGCCCCGCCCCGAACCGGGTCGGGCCTGGGTTTCACGCGCGGGTTGGGCCTGGCTCGGCCCACTACCCATTTATTATTTTTTGGAGAAATTTTATTTAATAAAATTTCTTTTCAAAAAGCCACTACTACTGTTTTTCTGCCTTCAAACAGTAAGTTCATTTTACATTCGAACAGAGTACTGTTCTTTTTATTTTTACTGTTTACTGCTCTCCTAAAATACTGAAGTACTTGTACTCGAACTTACAGCTGTACTTGTCTCGAGCCAGATACAACACACAAATGAGAGAAAAACAACTTTTCCACACATGAGTTAAGCTCACTGAACATATCAATAGCAATTACTTCATAGCGGAAGCTGTAATTCTACATAAGGGTATCATTTTCCATTCCGTCCAAATAACTATTAGTTTGGGTCGGGGTGTAACAACCACTGCTGGCACCGACCCCTCTCTGCGGCAGTCGAAACTGAACCAACCTTCATCGCATTTGGGGCAGACGTCCAGGTCAATATAAGGGTCATCACCAGTAACTGAACATGTAGGATGCTCACTATTGTAGATTACTAGTAGCCGCTGGGGGTTTATTCGAAGGAAAGAGTTGAGAGAGTAAAGGTGCACTTTCTTCATATTCGGGATACCATAGACTCTCATGTGCTTGAGATTGTTGAGCTTCTTCACAGCTCTCACCACGCCGCCAGGGGTCAAAGCAGAACATCTCGGGATGTGAAGCTGCAATTTTGCACAAATATCAAGTATGGAATGCTCACTGGTTTTCTTTCACTTTCTTTTCCTACATTATATCATTTACTAATATTACATGGCAAGTTTGTGAAGAGAGTGCTGATCCGGGTACATCGGCAGAGGATGATGCCTCTATAAGACTTAACTGATTCAAAGATTAAGAAAGGAGGAGATACATATAAATATGGGCGCCAATATAAATATGGGGCAGTCCCCCAGAGGGTAACGATCCGCATTCATTTCCCCCAGGCCACACAAACAGATGTGATTGCCACATCCAGGTCATGATGGCCGATTGCCTCGAGCCCAAAATGCAGCTTATGAGGCCCAAAATTGAGGATGCTCCAATCAGAAGCGCCATGTCCATTGAGTATAAACTCTTGTCCAAGTTTTTTCCCCATACGACCATACCGTCATTAATGTCATAGGACACAGCCCACCTGATGAGTAGAATGGCTAATGTTTTTTAAGGTAGGCCCGACTTGGAAGAAGGGTCAGATCTTACAGTTGTATCCACAGAGAGCAACTCGGTTTCCAAGCACATAAAATACTAGCAAAAAAACATTCTATGCGAGTGTTTTTGCAAACTGACTTATTCATAAGTTTCTGAGTCTGAAAGGAATTGAAGTTTGTACTTTGTATATTTGTACAAGACCCAGGCCCCAGGCAACAGAAACAATTACAATCCACCCAAAATACAATTTTGTGAAAGATCAAAGGGTTGTTACTACTTATTAGATACCGAGGCCAATTTTGTCTGGACACTAAAAAATGTAAGTCCTTAGAGGGGATCAGATTCAGGTGAAGAGGTCATGTCAGTTTCAGTCGGAAAACGTAGCAAAAACCATCTACGCCTATAACAAGAAGCAGGGAAGGCATCAAAGTCTTAAAACAGACAAGATTTAAAAGAATCAGACATTACTGAAAATGCAGAAAATATGAAACCAGTAGTACACTATTTTCAATAAATTGAACGCCGGTAGACTTGTGTTTTATAGACTGATTTTAGTACATTCAAAGATAATCGATACAAATGCAACTGCTCCCATTTTATGCTCATCAGTAGATGGCAGGTGGCATAAAATATTAGGGAGGTTGTTCCACCTGTTTGCATTTGACTGAGCACAAATATGACTAAGCATTATTAGGTTGATTCTGACCTAGGTCTATGTTAGATAAATACATGTCAAAGTCAAATAACTTTATATCAAACTCAGATAAATTCAAATAAAAACTAAGATAAATTTATGTCAAACTCAATTAAGTTCAAGTCAAGATGATTTGGTTGCTCGAGGTCATTGATGAGTTGATTTTGCTTCTTTTCGCAGTTTCCTTCATCTTTGCTTTCGGAATCTTTGTTTTGCTTAGGTTTCGGAGTGTATGAAGGAATATTTTAAAGCGGAGCGTATTTGGTGACATAAAGAGTATATAAAGAGAAGGCGTTTTTGTCTATTTGACTTATTTAATGCTAAAAGAGGACCGCTGCCTCTATGAGAAAATGTCTTGGTCCTTAGGCTATGAAACGTAGTGTATAGGGATCTGCCGCCAAATGCCCCCTGATTTTACTTAATATCTAGAATTTGATTTCCTAATATAGGAGAGATAGAAATGTAGGATTCCTCTCTCTCTCTCATGAAAATAAAATGCACAGAGCATGACACCTCTCATTCCACAAACAAACCTTTGATGGCATATATTTAACTTATCTATAACCTAAAGTCATTTCATTATCATGCCTCTCTTGGTCATCAGACAATTAGATGGGGGTCTACTAAAGGTAATTGACTTAGTGAGATTTGCTAATTTTAAATGAAGGGTATTTCTATCATTTATATAAAAAAAAAAGGAAAAAAAGAAGAAAACTAACAATTATATGTTACGCAATCAAATCAAGGGTTTTTTTTAAATAATAATAAAAAGACAGACTTTTTTAGATTTTCTAAAAATGTAGGGACTCCTCCAAAAACCTAAAAAAGTTATCCTCATTGCACTTCAACCTGTGAACACCTATGATCAATCGGACCCGTTTGCAAATAGGGTCAAGTGAGAGATGCCATACATGAAGGCCATTAGTGAGCCCATTGGTCAGGTCCGGATTTACGAGTCCAACCCCTAGTGGGAAAAGTCTACTTTAACCCACAAGCCGAGTATTATTTCAAGTTTTCAACCCATTGCTTCAAAGCCCATCTCTGTCTCCTTCATTTCATCATTTGCTACAATGAACCCATCTCTTTTAGCTCTTAACCGTTTTCACTCAAAATGACTTGAGATTTTTCTCTTTGGTCCAATGGCCGAAATGAAATTTCTGTCAAAACTTTTCATTTTGGATTTCAGTCAATTTTGGCTGTGATTTAATATTTCCACCAATTTCGGATTTCGTTTGAAATGGTATTTTACTTAAGTTTAGGATGTGTTACCTTCCATCTTATTAAAGGGCTCACCTTCCATGCATAGAAAGGAAGCCTTTCACAAATTCAAGGCCAAGAAGTCATTGTTAGATGTGGCCCATGTGACGAATAGTTGTATCAAATAGCCCAACACTTGGGACCTTTTCAGAAATTCTTGACTGTTGATCATGTACATGTTCATCGTGGCGCAATGTCCGACCCAAAGTGTCCTGCACATTGGCCACCATCTAACCGTCGGAGCATATAGAGGTGTGAAGTTTTAGAGCGTGCATTTCATTTTTTGATCGTATGACAATTGACAGACCTTTAATTTGGATCACAGTGGATTGCGCCCAAATGTCCATAAATGATATATATATATATATATATATATGGTCAATCAAACCCCCTCATAGTCACTACTTTTTGAATTATTACAAGACTAAATTTAACACTCATCCAACCATTACTCACAAATGAAATTTTTAAAAAATTGATGCATTCTAAAATCACTAAACTCAAGGGTCATGATCAAAGGTATAGAATGAAATTTTGTACACAGGCAGGCATTGGTGGAACCAAATGGGGGGCATCCTCCCCAATTTCTAAAAAAAAAACTTTGAACTTTTCGGAAGTTTTTATAAAAAAAAATTTACATAGTGGCCCCCCAAAACATGTAGAAAAGTCCCTATGTATTTTGAAAACTACATGTATTATTTGTAAGTGGCCCTTTCAAGATTTTTTTCTACATAATGGCCTCCCCAAGGAAGAGCTCCTAGGTCTGCCCCTGCATGCAGGTATTCCTAGTTTTAATTCCCAACCTCTGTCGTGATTGATATGGCCCTAGGGTGTCCTAAAGGTGGTCCTACCTGGGTAGGACCTTTTTATATTTCTTTCAATCCAATATTTTTTTAAATATTTTTTAAAAAGTATCTTTTACATAATATTTTATTAATAAATATATAAATATGTACAAGTTGCATTTGATACAAAAACAGGTAAGTGACTACAGTTCTAATTTAGCTATCCATAGTTTGAATCTTGGGTATGCTACATTTTTTCATTTGTATTGGCTTTTTTCTTGCACTTTGTAGGCTTCTTTTGTGAGCTTCCTTCCCGCATTGTGTGGGCTTCTTTTTGGCATTTACGGGGATGTCTTCCCACCTGTGTACGGGCTCTCTCTTTGATCTTAGCCCTTTGGCTGGGTTACCAAAAAATTAAAAAGAAAATATTATATTTGATGCGTAATGAAATGGAAAGTCAAAATCAAAGCTCACACCCAACTTGTGCCGAAAACTTATAAAAACCCCTATCATATCATCACCTAATAAAACCACCAGCCACCCTTATAAATCAACCCATTGCCATCTTTAATACTCTATCCCAGAATAGATGCCCCAAATCTTCCTTCATTGATCTCAAGAAAGCAGACTCCTCTGTTAGTTGAGTTTTGCTCTAACAAGCATGGCGGTTGAGCGGTTGAGTCTGGATCTTGTATTGTGTTGATCACAGTAAGTTACTTGTTGCAAGCCTACAAAAGCCATATGGGTCCTTCATCCTATTTCAGGGGTGTAAGTTTTTTTTTCATAAAAATCACAATATTTTTAAAAAGTATTTTTATGTAATCCATTAATATATATATATATATATTGCTAACGAAGGGTTTCCAACCCTTTGGGTTGGACTAATCCCTCTGAGCTAAGAAAAAAGCCGGGTTTTTCAAAGAAAATCCGGACCCGAGATCAGAGTCATTAGGGTTAACCCCCAAGTCGCGATGTTAATCATACTTACTCCCGTAAACCCGAATTAACCGAAGTTAATACGAATCTATAAGGGATCTTGCATACGTACCAGTCAATGTACAGTGCGGAATATACAAATAATATACATTGACCACCATTTAAACAAAATGAACCAACTCTTTACTTTGAACAGTAAAGTTACTGTACATCATCTCAGTTTCCTACTATCAACCACTGTACATTTAAAATACAATGCAGGGGATATCACTTTAATACTTACAATACCAAAATGAATATACAAAACAGTTTCTAAAAAGTTTCCAAAGGATGCTGTGTTATCCTCTCTCATATCACGTCCATTCGGCTAGACCTCCTGGAGGTAGCGAATGGGCCGCCTCCGCTGTCGGGACGGTCTCAGAGGTACTGGCACGGGCAACTGAGCCTTTAACATCATCAGTAATACCATGAACACGACGGTTCAACAAAGTATACATATATTTATAACATTTCATAATTCCTAACAATTCATTGTTTAACAGTGCTAAACAATTCATAATAAATACCATTAATCACAACAATATACTGGCAACTACACTAGCAGGGGTTTCAACTCCATTCTATTCATTTAATCTTCCAAAAGGAAGCATTTCATATTCATTTATGCATAATGTTCAATATTTATTAATGGCTTTTCAGTGTATGACTTGTTAGTCAATGACCTTTCGGTCCAGTGTGGTGAGATCTCCCAGTGTCTTGATCAGAGATCACTGGTGTCCCACGGGCTCCGGAACACCCCAATCTCATCTACTGCAGTAGGAATAATCATTTCATTCATTTATCATGTCATTCAATTCAATTTCATAATGAGTTCGGAAACCACTAGGTAGTGCCAGTCTCGTTTATGATTCAATTGAATCTCATTCTAAGTCTTAAGTAATCTCCTAACCAACCCTAAGTGTCACTTTGATTATTAATGCAACGATTACTATAGATGATGTTACGTATATAATGATGCATTAAGATAACCCTAGTTAACACTTATGGAGGTTTAGTACTAATACTAGTCATACTTCCCTCAAGACTCAACTTAATTCTCGTATAATCCAAAACTCACTGGCCCAATCGCGAGGATCGTTAGGTCCGAGCGATTGGCCAAATTTTTCCTTCCTACGACTAATCGGGTCAATCTCTAAGCTTAAACTTTGAATCCCGGACACTTAGACTCAAACTACACGTTTTGGACAATTTTCAGTGGTCCAGGTCGAGTCCCGGTCGACCTACAGTTGTAAGTTAAAAATGCGCAACAGAAACTTCGTCAGGCGCAAAAGCACCTAATGCAGTGTTCCCGGTCGACCGAGACCTGCTGGTCGGTCGACCGGCGACACTGCAGAAACAGAACACAGGTTCTGTTCTGCAGTGCAGTGAATGTGATTTTTCAGCCCTTTTTCTTCCTGATGCTTCCTGAACCTAATAAGCAATTAAAACATGCATTTAACAAGGAAATTTAAGACTAATCATTCCAACTAAATCATCTCCAAGTAAAGATCTTAAAATCCATAAATGGCCTCACAAATCAAGCTAACAGTGGATTTTTTCCATTTCCTTCCATTAAAATCCATGCAAACTCACTCATAACCATAAACATATGCATGACTTGCCTTAAGTGAAGCTTTGGTCTTTGTTTAACTTGGATTTAAGATACAAATCCACTCTTGGAAGCTCTAATCTTAAGAAAACTCAAGAAGATGGTGAAGATGATGAAGATGATGAACTTCTCTTCACCCCACTTCACTTGAATCACACTTTTGATGAAGAAACGAAGGAAGAAAGAAGAAGAAAAGAAGAAGAAACGGCTGCTGGAAGAGCTGCTGGAGATGAATGACTCATTTGAGTTCATCATCTTATCTTATAAGCCCATTTTTGCATTCAACCCCCCTTAATTCTCTTTAATTCCATTTCAAGTCAAATCAAGGTCCATTTGATTCATTTCTCGTCGAATCCATTCAAGTCTTTGATGTAATTTGTCGTACTCATAAAGATACACATGCGAGTATCAATACTTTCCGAATTCGACAAAATACGTACAAATCCGTATTTAGACATAATTCCTTCAATTGGCTCATTTGAGCTTCATTTTCACTCAATTCCTTTCCTAATCTTGTTTAGCACTTCATTAAACCTAAATTCCTCATTTTAGGCTAATTCAATTCATTTAGGCACTAAACTACCATTAACTCACTAAAACCGGCTTAATTAGTCTTAAGTTCAATTAATTAGAGTTAATCGTGATTAACTCGGGACGGAGCCTAACATTCTCCTAAACTTTTAGAACCATTCGGTCCTCCGAATGCAATAAAATCAATATCAATCAATTCACTTAAAAGTTACCTGAACGAATAGCTCTGGATACTTCTGAGCCATTTGTTCCTCAAGCTCCCATGTAGCTTCATTGGGTGTATGATGATCCCAAAGTACTTTGACCCATTTGATCGTTCTCGTGCGTAGAACTGCTTCTTTGGTATCAATTATCTGCACTGGCCTCTCAACATATGTGGTATCTGGCAGAACTTGGATCTCTTCGTGACGAATCACGTGTGAAGGATCAGCCACATACTTGCGAAGCTTCGAAACATGAAACACATTATGGATACCAGAGAGCTCTGCTGGAGGGTCAAGTCTATAAGCTACATTGCCAATCCGACTCACGATCCTAAAAGGACCAATAAACCTCGGGGAAAGCTTCCCTTTCTGCCCGAATCGGATCGTTCCCTTCATCGGAGAAGTCTTCAAAAAGACTAGATCATCAACGGCGAACTCTAAATCACGCCGACGATGGTCAGCATAGCTCTTCTGCCGTGATCTAGCAACTTTCAGTCTATCTTGAATTTTCTGTATTCTTTCAGCTGTTTCAGCGATGATGGTAGGACCGTGGAAACTTCGAGTTCCAACTTCTTCCCAGCTCACTGGAGTCCTACAGCGACGACCATACAGTGCTTCAAATGGTGCCATCTCAATACTGGAGTGATAGCTGTTGTTGTACGTAAACTCGCACAACGCTAAATGGTCATCCCAATCACTCCCGAAATCAACTACACCGGCACGAAGCAAATCCTCCAATGTCTGTATAGTCCTCTCTGACTGTCCATCTGTCTGCGGATGATAAGCAGTACTAAATCGAAGTCTAGTACCCATCGAACTCTGAAACGACTGCCAAAATGAGGACATAAACTGACTATCCCGATCGGAGATAATCGAGACTGGTGTTCCATGCAATCGAATCACTTCCTTGACAAACAACTTGGACATCTCGCCGAATCCCATATCTTTCCTAAATGGAAGGAAATGTGCGGACTTTGTCAGACGATCCACGATCACCCAGACGGTATCGTGCTGCTTCCTCGTCCTTGGTAAACCCGATACAAAATCCATCGTAATATGATCCCATGTCCACTTGGGAATATCCAGTGGATGAAGTAATCCTGGCGGTTTCTGATGCTCGAACTTCACACGCTAGCAAGTTAAGCAGGAAGCTACATAGCCTGCTATCTCCCGCTTCATATTATTCCACCAAAATCTGCCTTTGAGATTCCTATACATCTTGGTACTTCCTGGATGCATAGAATATCTGGTGTGATGAGCTTCAAACATCACAGCCTGCTTCAAATCCTCCTGTGCTGGTACACACAATCTGTCCCTAAAGTAGAGGACTCCTTCTACCAACACGAAATCTGGTCTCTGAGCAATGTTATCCCTGATCTTTGCTAATTCAGGGTCTTCAAACTGCCTCTCCTTAATATCTTGGATAAGGAGTGGTTCAAAGACGGACATTTGTGCAACCATCACTCTATTATCCAACAAGTCAATGGCCACATCTGAGTCCTTGAAATCTTCTAGCAGATTCCATCCATCTTCCAACGCTGCCAAGTCAGCTACTTTCCGACTCAAAGCATCAGCAACTACGTTCCCCTTTCCAGGTACATACTTGAATGGAAAGTCGTAGTCCTTAATCAGCTCCAACCAACCGGTGGTGCCCGAAAACACATTTTGGAATCATCAGATCTTATTCTTCTAATTCATTTGGAGAAATCTGGGTCATTGAATTGAAGGAAAGAAAATGATGCTAACATCAATAATCAAAGGTACTTTGGACCTGCGGTTTCCAAACATCTATGGATTCTCGCTTTTCTCGTAAGTTCTATATTCTTCTAGAGCTAGAAATTTTGTGTTTTTTTCCTCTTATTCTTCCCTTAATCTCTATTCTACGTTAATCTTTGTAGATCTGGAATTTTATTATAATTTTTCAGTTTTTAATGTTTGTTATTTTGTATTAGATCTACATAGAGAAATATAGTTTTTGTTTTTGTTTTAATATTTATTTTCACAAGATTTCTGGATTGCAAACGTTTAAGATTTCAGAAGTTTGTGAGATTTTTTTGTTTTCTTTTGCTTGAAAGGGTCTTTATCGATCCCTTAAGAGAGGCTGGGCTCGATGATGACTTTTATGCTTTAACCACACTGAGAAGAATCAAAAGGGGCTGCTTATCTAATATAATTTTAATTTTGAGGTAGCCCTCTTATTTTCTATGCTTGAATTGGCCTGGTCTTTTATACCAGATCGGAAGACATGGAAATGTGTCTTTTTGACAAGCACTGAAAATAGGTAGGCTCTTCAAATGGTTGGATAAGGGCGCCTGACAGTTCTAATGTCGAAAGAACCATGGCCTTGGCTGAGGGCTCAGTTTTTTATCTCCTCTTTCACTTGTCTACTTTATTTTTTTTCTCATGTATATGTATATGTATATTGGGGATGCTCTTACCTTACTTAGACATAAGGTGAGGGCCTCCTCAACTCTAAAAGGATTTCAAGGTGAGGATTTTCAAATCCTGTTGGGGGGAGGTTGAAAGCAAAAATGTGACCTATATGTTTTTGTAGTGGATAAATTAACAATGGAGATTGGGGAAAAAATTTGGACATGGTACTATAATAAAAATGAAATTAGGCAAATTTGATAGACACTTTCAAATGTTGTTTTAACCCATTGAGTGCTAAAATTCGATGAGATAAAAACAATATTTATGAAAATTAATCATCTTAATAGTCTTTGGCAACAGTTTGGCTAAAATCTTAAGAACAATTAGTGACAGTTTTAATGACAAACCGCCCCTAATTGTATTTTTTTTTCCGCCACTAAAACACCTAAATGTTAATGGGGTTTTAATGCTACATACGAATTAAATGAAAAACATAAAGTCGTGATTGGAGAAAGAATAAAAAGTTATCTTAAGGAGATGAACATTCGTTTCTGCTGAGGTTTTGAAGAAAAACACAGATGGTTAAAAAGATAAGAAATGAAGGAATGAGGTGAGGGTCTTTCTCATGCAGTGTTGGGAGAAATGCTCATGGCCAGGCTTTCTCAAAAAGCCATTTCTGCAGCTAGAAATCTAGAGATAGCAATAGAAAGTTATTAAAAATCACAGCAACATTACTACTTTTGATGAACCAGAGCAACTCTATGCTATTGTTTTGGCGGACCAAAATGGATTGAAGATAATCGGGATTGGAAGAAAGTCACTGCCTCCATTCAAAATTGGCCTTTATTCTTCTATGTTGCTAAGGTCCCCCATGCTTCTACTGACCTCTAGCTTCAAAAGAAAACTGCACCTGATTCTCCATATGCAATTCATGGTGGTTTCGAGCTCTTTTGAGGACTGCATAAACTAGCAAGTGCAGTGGCCTATCAATTAAAAGAAAAGAAAAGAAAAACCAGCTACATGGCAAAAATATTGTATTGGCCAAATAAAGCATTATCAATAATTGTTATATTTTAAAGTCATATATAAGAAGAGCCCTGTTCAACATAAAATGAGGATCACCACCTCCTCCGGCACCTTAACACTTGACAGTTATAAAGTTAGAGAAGCTCTTGATAGTTCTAGTCCAGTAACCACGTCGGTTCCTTAGTAGCAACGCTGGCATATGAAGCTAGAGAAGTTGGATGATCTTGATTGAAGATGCAGATGCTGGCTGCAGCTTGGCCTCTTAAACACAACAAGTCTATGCAGAGGGCATCTTCTGCCCCCACGTCCTCAGTACCCTCTTCATAACTGCTTCTGGCACTGACCCTCCCTGGGGCAGATGAATACGAACCATACCTCATTGCGTTTGGGGCAGATGGCTCAGAAAGTCAACAGCATCGAATCTGAGATTGACCTGGTAGATCAGTTGGATCTGAAAATGCAGAACGCACATCCGCCGAAGACCATCCATTTAAACCTGCACCAATATGGTGGTGCTGTTCCCAGCCCTTCTGAGTAGGACCAACAAAGCTCTTGACCAAAAATTCTGAAAGGCATCGCCATGGGATCACAAACATATTAAACCACCCCATTAACAGCTAACTAGAAAGAAATTAAACAATCCTCAGCGCAGCATATCTCAGTACAGATGAAAAGGATTGTATCAGCAAAGCTATTCTTATACAGTATGCCATATAAAAGCCTTGTTCAACACAAAATGACAATGACCACCTACACAGCAACCTCCCCCTTCTTAACCTTCATTCAAATGGTGACGCCCCTCTGCCATCTGAGATCAAGCTCTAGAACTATATCGTGTAGATGGTTGGGAGATGCAAAGCTTGCATGTAAAGTCAGGAGAGTCGGGGGAGGATCTTGATTGAAGACCCAAATGCTGCCTGCAACTTGGCCTGTTGCACAGAATGCACTTTGGGAGACTAACCCAGCACTCATTACACAAGGAATCTCGGCAGACAGTCTCTGCTGCCCCCAGCTCCACTAGGCTGATGCACCCTCCGCACTCCTTGCACCTTACAATGCAAAACAAGCACCCTTTACATGACCACTGTCATATCCCGGTCCCGAATCACCCTGGCCTAAGGTAATTTCCGAGGTGAGACACATCTACTCCCGTGATGCTATACCTGTCTCGAGCCAGATACAACACACGAATGAGATAAAAACAACTTTTCGACACATGAGTTAACCTCACTGAACATATTAATAGCAATTAATTCATAGCGAAAGTTCTAAACGTATTAATAGCAATTAATTCATAGCGGAAGTTCTGAACATATTAATAGCAATTTAATTCATAGCGGAAGTTGTAATTCTACATAAGGGTATCATTTTCCATTCAGTCCAAATAACTATTAGTTTGGGTCAGGGTGTAACAACCACTGCTGGCACCGGCCCCTCTGGGGCAGTCGAAAATGAACCAACCTTCATCGCATTTGGGGCAGACGTCCAGGTCAATATAAGGGTCATCACCTGTGACTGAACATGTAGGATGCTCACTATTGTAGATTACTAATGGCCGCTGGGGGTTTATTCGAAGGAAAGAGTTGAGAGAGTAAAGGTGCACTTTCTTCGTATTCGGGATACCATAGACTCTCAGGTGCTTGAGATTGTTGAGCTTCTTCACAGCTCTCACCACGCCGCCAAAGCAGAACATCTCGGGATGTGAAGCTGCAATTTTGCACAAATATCAACTATGGAATGCTCACTGGTTGTGAGGAGAGTGCTGATCCGAGTACATCGGCAGAGCATGATGCCTCTATAAGACTTAACTGATTCAAAGAATAAGAAAGGAGGAGATACATATAAATATGGGGCAGTCCCCCAGAGGGTAACGATCCGCATTCATTTCCCCCAGGCCACACAAACAGATGTGATTGCCTCATCCAGGTCATGATGGCCGATTGCTTGGAGCCCAAAATGCAGCTTATGAGGCCCAAAATTGAGGATGCTCCAATCAGAAGCGCCATGTCCATTGACTATAAACTCTTGTCCAAGTTTTTTCCCCATACCGTCATTAATGTCATAGGACACAGCCCACCTGGTGAGTAGAATGGCTAATGTTTTTTAAGGTAGGCCCGACATGGAAGAAGGGTCAGATCTTGCAGTTGTATCCACAGAGAGCAACTCGGTTTCCAAGCACATAAAATACTAGCAAAAAAACATTCTATGCGAGTGTTTTTGCAAACTGACTTATTCATAAGTTTCTGAGTCTGAAAGGAATTGAAGTTTGTACTTTGTATATTTGTACAAGACCCAGGCAATAGAAACAAATACAATCCACCCAAAATACAATTTTGTGAAAGATCAGAGGGTAGTTACTACTTATTAGATACCGAAGCCAATTTTGTCTGGACACTAAAAAATGTAAGTCCTTAGAGAGGATCAGATTCAGGTGAAGAGGTCATGTCAGTTTCAGTCGGAAAACGTAGCAAAAACCATGTACATCTATAACAAGAAGCAGGGAAGGCATCAAAGTCTTAAAACAGACAAGATTTAAAAGAATCAGACATTACTAAAAATGCAGAAAATATGAAACCAGGCGTACACTATTTTAATAAATTGAACGCTGGTAGACTTGACTTTCATAGACTGATTTTAGTACATTCAAAGATGATTGATACAAATGCAACTGCTCCCATTTTATGCTCATCAGTAGATGACAGGTGGCATAAAATATTAGGGAGGTTGTTCCACCTGTTTGCATTTGAATGAGCACAAATATGACTAAGCATTATTAGGTTGATTCTGACCTAGGTCTATGTTAGATAAATACATGTTAAAGTCAAATAACTTTATATCAAAATCAGATAAACTCAAATAAAAACTAAGATAAATTTATGTCAAACTCAATTAAGTTCAAGTCAAGATGATTTGGTTGCTTGAGGTCACTGGTGAGTTGATTTTGCTTCTTTCCGCATTTTCCTTCATCTTTGCTTTCAGAATCTTTGTTTTGCTTAGGTTTCGGAGTGTATGAAGGAATATTTTAAAGCGAAGCGTATTTGGTGACATATAGAGTATATAAAGTGAAGGCGTTTGTGTCTGTTTGACTTATTTAATGTTAAAAGAGGACCGCTGCCTCTATGAGAAAGTGTCTTGGTCCTTAGGCTATGAAACGTAGTGTATAGGGACCCGCAGCCAAATGCCCCTTGATTTTACTTAATATCTAGAATTTTGATTTCCTAATATAGGAGAGATAGAAATGTAGGATTCCTCTCTCTCTCTCTCTCATGAAAATAAAATATACAGAGCACGGCACCTCTAATTGCACAAACAAACCTTTGATGGCATATATTTAACTTATCTATACCCTAAAGTCATTTCATTATCATGCCTCTCTTGGTCATCAGACAATTAGATGGGGGTCTACTAAAAGTAATTGACTTAGTGAGATTTGCTAATTTTAAATGAAGGGTATTTCTATCATTTATATAAAAAAAAAAGGAAAAAAAGAAGAAAACTAACAATTATATGTTACGCAATCAAATCAAGGGTTTTTTTTAAATAATAATAAAAAGACAGACTTTTTTAGATTTTCTAAAAATGTAGGGACTCCTCCAAAAACCTAAAAAAGTTATCCTCATTGCACTTCAACCTGTGAACACCTATGATCAATCGGACCCGTTTGCAAATAGGGTCAAGTGAGAGATGCCATACATGAAGGCCATTAGTGAGCCCATTGGTCAGGTCCGGATTTACGAGTCCAACCCCTAGTGGGAAAAGTCTACTTTAACCCACAAGCCGAGTATTATTTCAAGTTTTCAACCCATTGCTTCAAAGCCCATCTCTGTCTCCTTCATTTCATCATTTGCTACAATGAACCCATCTCTTTTAGCTCTTAACCGTTTTCACTCAAAATGACTTGAGATTTTTCTCTTTGGTCCAATGGCCGAAATGAAATTTCTGTCAAAACTTTTCATTTTGGATTTCAGTCAATTTTGGCTGTGATTTAATATTTCCACCAATTTCGGATTTCGTTTGAAATGGTATTTTACTTAAGTTTAGGATGCGTTACCTTCCATCTGATTAAAGGATGTGTTTAGGATGTGTTACCTTCCATCTGATTAAAGGGCACGCCTTCCATGCATAGAAAGGAAGCCTTTCACAAATTCAAGGCCAAGAAGTCATTGTTAGATGTGGGCCATGTGACCGATAGTTGTATCAAATAGCCCAACACATGGGACCCAGGCCCAGCCCTGAGCAAGGGCTGTAAGTGCCCTTTCCCCGGGCCATTTTTCAGGGGGGCCCAAAATTCCTCTCCTTCTTACTTCTGCCTTTTATTTTATTTTCAATCATTTGGTGGGGGCAGGGCTCATCCAATGGATTCCATCGTCCTGGGCATCAATAGACCCATCATCAAATCAGCTGAGAGCGCTTATTGCATCACTAATTTGAACATCCATCAGTGGGGCCCACCAATGATATTTTATATTTGATGGCTGAAATTCATGGAGAATCCGGTCTAGTGTTGGGATGATTTGGGCCTTTTTTTTTTACAAACAGATTATCAAGCCTTCGGCCCTTCACCCGTTCTTCTCATCTGTTAGTGGGGCCCACCAATGATTTTTTATTCCCCACATTTGATGTTTAAATTCTTGTCTGAGTTCTCTTTCTTCTTTTTTTTTCAAACAGTTATACTTGAGCATCATCAACCCATTGCCAATTTTTCACATCAGTGGGCCCACCAATGATATTATTATATATGATGGCTGAAGAAGCCTAATTTTTAGTCTTGTCATGGGCCCTGAAAAATGCAAAACCGGCCCTGTTGGGACCTTTTCAGAAATTCTTGACTGTTGATCATGTACATGTTCATCGTGGCGCACTGTCCGACCCAAAGTGTCCAGCACATTGGCCACCATCTAACCGTCGGAGCATATGGAGGCGTGAAGTTTTAGAGCGTGCATTTCATGTTTTGATCGTATGACAATTGACAGACCTTTAATTTGGATCACGTACAGTGGATTGCGCCCAAATGTCCATAAATGATATATATATATATATATATATATGGTCAATCAAACCCCCTCATAGTCACTACTTTTTGAAATATTACAAGACTAAATTTAACACTCATCCAACCATTACTCACAAATGAAATTTTGAAAAAAATGATGCATTCTAAAATCACTAAACTCGAAGGTCATAATCAAAGGTTTAAAATGAAATTTTGTACACAGGCAGGCATTGGGGGAACCAAAAGGGGGGCACCCTCCCCAATTTCCAAAAAAAAAACCTTGAACTTTTAGGAAGTTTTTATAAAAAAAAAATTTACATAGTGGCCCCCAAAACTTGTAGAAAAGTCTCTATGTATTTTGAAAACTACATGTATTATTTGTAAGTGGCCCTTGCAAGATTTTTTTTTTCTACATAATGGCCTCCCCAAGGAAGAGCTCCTAGGTCTACCCCCGCATGCAAGTGTTCCTAGTTTTAATTCCCAACCTCTGTCGTGATTGATATGGCCCTAGGGTGCCCTAAAGGTCTTTTTATATTTCTTTCAATCCAATATTTTTTTTAAAGTATCTTTTACATAATATTTTATTAATAAATATATAAATATGTACAAGTTGCATTTGATACAAAAACAGGTAAGTGGCTACAGTTCTCATTTAGTTATCCATAGTTTGAATCTTGGGTATGCTACATTTTTCCATTTGTGTTGGCTTTTTTCTTGCAATTTGTAGGCTTCTTTTGTGGGCTTCCTTCCCGCATTGTGTGGGCTTCTTTTTGGCCTTTACGGGGATGTCTTCCCACCTGTGTACGGGCTCTCTCTTTGATCTTAGCCCCTTGGCTGGGTTACCAAAAAATTAAAAAGAAAATATTATATTTGATGCGTAATGAAATGGAAAGTCAAAATCAAAGCTCACACCCAACTTGTGCCGAAAACTTATAAAAACCCCTACCATATCATCACCTAATAAAACCACCAGCCACCCTTATAAATCCACCCATTGCCATCTTTAATACCCTATCCCAGAATAGATGCCCCACATCTTCCTTCATTGATCTCAAGAAAGCAGACTCCTCTGTTAGTTGAGTTTTGCTCTAACAAGCACGGCGGTTGAGTCTGGATCTTGTATTGTGTTATTAATAGTAAGTTACTTGTTGCAAGCCTACAAGAGCCATATGGGTCCTTCATCCTATTTCAAGGGTGTAAGTTTTTTTTTCATAAAAATCACAATATTTTAAAAAAGTATTTTTATGTAATCCATTAATATATATATATATATATATATATAGAGCAAGACTCTCCTAAGCTCAAGCTTAGGAAAAAAATTTCGTAAGCTCATGCTTGTGGGGCCCACCTTTGGTCCATCCAAATGGACCAAACACATGACTTCCCTAAATTACACATGTCCACCAACTTTCGGTCAAATCCGAATTTATTGGATCGTTGGATTGACTATGTGTCAATCTAAATGGATCGTTGACCATTAAACTTTTGGGCCCATATGGAGATGATATAAATCGTATTTGGGGCTGATTTTTTGTAGAGAGGAAGATCCAAGGGAGTCCTTGAAATCCCCCCCACCCCAATCTCCATTTGGGTCCCCAGGTGGGCCCCACCACACACTTGAGCTTACCTTATCCTAAGCTTGAGCTTAGGAGAGCTGGCCCCATATATATATATATATATATATATATATATATATATATATATATATATTGTTAACGAAGGGTTTCCAACCCTTTGGGCTGGACTAATCCCTCCGAGCTAAGAAAAAAGCCAGGTTTTTCAAAGAAAAGCCGGTTAAAACCCATGCGCTCCCCAAATGGTAGTACTAGTGGACTCAACCGTCGGTTCATGAAAAAAGGAAACCGATGATCAATACCAAAACCTCTAGTTCTAAAATAGATGAACCGTAGTTTTGACAACGACCAATCCGTTGAGCTTATAAATATAATAATATATACAAGCCATAAACAATGCGTAATGAAATGGGTAATTCAAAATCAAGGCCCACAAGCCATGTCAGAACCTACTAAAACAACCAGGCAGGACACCCATTCAATTCAACACATCCCACATCATAGAATAGATGCCCAGAATTTTCTTTCATCGATTTCAAGAAAGTGGATTCCTCTCATTAATTGGGTTTTGCTCTAATAGGTATGGTGCGTACATCCGGATTTTGTCATCTGTCCCTCTTCCGTCTCAAATGATCAAAATGAGTGCTCTCCTCGTATATTGAATATCTTCAAATTTTGCTTCAATAGATGTTGATTTCATTATAATATTAAACATATGATTAAGAACATCATAAATTCAAACTAATCAGACTCAACTTTGAAAGGCTCACGTGGCATCCAAGGGTGGAGGGCCACATCTATACGGAAATCTTTTGAACCCAATTTGTATTTTCAATCAGCCAATAGCTGCTTACCAAAAAATAAATAAAAAATCCAATAGCGTCTCAATTGATCAGAATGAGTGCTCTCTTTATATATTTGATATCCTCAAATTTTATTCCAATAAGTATAGATTTAATTATAATATTAAACATATGATTAGGAACATCCAGAAATTCAAACTAATCAAACTCAACTGAGAAAGGTTCACATAGCATGCAAGAGTGGACGACCATGTCTATACGAAAATCTTTTGATCCCAATTTGTGTTTTCATTCATCCAATAGCCAGTTGAATATGTGATAGTTATCAGGCTCTATTTAGTAATTAACAGGTGGTTTTGTAGAGCCCATTTTCATTTGTGTGCGCACCATTGACTTTCTCCCTCACTGCCAAACCAGTCATCCATTGTTCAAATTCAAACATATCTATAATCTTCAGTCAACTGACAAAAATTATGAACGCTTGATCTCTCATAATAAACTGTGATCACCGTTTGTTAGATTAGATCCATTCTCTGTTAGATCAAATCATCTGTTGTGATATCTTTTAAAAGCTTTTCATAATGCAATTTGACGAAGATGGACAAAGGATGAGTAAGAGAGCAAGCTCAAATTTTATTGAAGTAGAAATTAATAGATTTCAAACAAACATATCCATTGCTATTTACAATGTCATTCATTGAAGGATCTAGACTTCTCATGGAATAAATAAAAACAGGGGCATTTGGCATTAACTTCAATTAAGTTCCATCTTTATTCCATTCCACACATGCAACGAGCAGTGACCCAAAAACCATCAAGCACGCAAATCATTGACTTTCTTCAGAGAAACGTGCATGAGCATCTTCACATCCTCTATCTTCTTCCCAATTGCATCCTTCAATCCCTTACTGCCACCCTCTCTGATCTCATCATAGCAGGTGTCCACATCAGTGAGGGCTGCACTAAGCCATGTCTGCGCATCATCCACATGCATCTCCTTCCCATCGTTCTTGTATTTCTTCAATGCCTTAACAGAGTCCTTCATCGACCCTTTGGAGTACTGGATCAGCTCTTTGCAGTCGATTAGAACGTTCGCATCGTATTCATCCTTGTACTTCTTTTGCAGCTTGTGAATGAACTTGGCCAGTTTTGTGGTCCCAGGGACAGTTTTGTTTATCTCCAAAATTGCTGAATCGATATCGCTCTTGGGTGAAGTGGTTGAATAAGAGGAAGAGGAGAGGGTGGATAGGGTGGTAACTCTGGCAGCCCCATATGAGGAAAACAGCAGGAGAAGAAGGGATATTGGGAGAAGTAAGGGAAGAGCTAGAAAATTTGATGGTGCCATGCCCATTAGAATTGAGATTGGCTAATTGAACTCTGGATGAAATTCAACAGCGATATGAGAGGATTATTTATACAAGATTATGGGTGGTTTTGGTTTCTTGACTTTAAATACACTAGCTACGTACTGCTGAAGAAATGGAGTAAGGGTAGGACCAGGGGCACATCAATGAGACCCACCAGGTAAGATGACATCTATAAATGATTGGACAAAAGGAAAGTATATTCAGGTGTTAACTTGCATTTGCTTTATCAAATCAAGAAATATAAGGACGCCATGGGACATCAATGAGGAGACGCACACTCACTGACTGTCTAGGAGAGATCAGTATGTGTGACTCGGATGAACTTCCCAGTGAAAGATGGTGATGGACTGATTGGATCTTATGGAGAGGAAAGGAAAAATGTTAGGGATTGGATGTTAGAGATACGGTTAGGTTTGTTGGTTGGTTTAGATATTAGAGGTAAGATTGCATTTGCCAACCAACCAACCTAATCCTATCTCTAACCAAAAATGGTTTCCTCAAGTTAACCAGGGATGAGATATGATTCAAAAGATACTTATCCTTGCCATTATGAAAAGATTGAGGGATCCTTATTTGGCTACTGTGCATACCAACCTTGTGAGATTAATGTACTGAGGGTTGCATACCTGTGAATGTGATTGAATCAATTAATTATAGGTATATTCTTAAACACCGTACTTCAGAACCTCAAATCTATTCATCTTCACTGAGCTGGCACGACTCAACTTGGGAGGCACTCAATCGAATGAGCCCGGCTGAGTCTACCAAAAGATTGGTCAGAGTCACTCTAGCAACATGACTCAACGCCCTAATAAGTCACTCGGGCGAGTCGGCGTTAGAACTACGTTCACCCAATTCTAGTATCCTAACAGGAGATTAGATCCAATCTAATTGACTCAATTATGATTTATGACCCTTATGTTATGGGTCGATCCTGATCTGACCTAGATCAACCTAGAGAATAAACAACCCCAATAATCAAAGATGGGCCCATGGTATGATATAGGTTGAGTAGAAAAATAGATTCATTCCTGTTCATTGGTACATTGCCCATTTACTAAGCAAAAGACTAAACGTCCTGACTGGGAAACCGATTTCGGGCCCAACTGGGATCCAACGGTCCTCTTGGGGGACCGGGCCAGAAATCGGTCCCCCAGTCTCGCTGTGTAGCAAGGCTCATTTACTAATCAACACAAAAGATATATATGCCAATCTATCATTTCATTTTTTTCATGCTTGGTCAAACTCTGTTTTCCAACTCACTTCAATGAGTCACTATTGATTCGATGGTCGGTTCATGCATCCTTCAAGCATCCAATCTATCAAACCAATAGCTGTATGGATGGTTAGGATCACCCAACAAATCCTCATATTTTGGACCCATATCAAGTGGATTGCAAATCGTTTTATCTAACTTTATTTGGATCATTGCTTCAAAGGCAACTAATCGGGTGGCCACCCATGAATCGACATGACTGCTGAATCTTATCCTACTTCATGGCACCACATAGAATATGATTTATTTTGTAATTGGCTCAAGCCTGGCTATTTAGCGGGTCGGGTCGGGTCGGCCGGGCTTTCTACCACTATTTGGGCTTTTCAATTATTAGTCTGGCCCGAGCTTGGTCTTTTTATAATTTAATCCAAGACTGGCCCGAGTAATTAAACCGCCAGGCAGAACCCGGCCCAAATCGGGCTTATCCCGGGCTGGAACTAGCACATGTGAGTGGCGCACATGTGTGTCCTACTACGCATTTAGCACTTAGGGGTGTTCATGGGTCAGGTTAAGGCATATCCAAGTCCATCCCGACTTTCAAAACACTGGTCTAGTCTCGGCCAAAGCCCGACACGGGCCATAAAAATTAGGCCCAAGCCCGCTCATTTAATCAATCGGGCTGGACGTCTAATACATACCCGGCCCAAAGCGGGCTAGGCCGGGATCGGCTGGTCCAGTCCATGAGCACCCCTAGACACTGGCTCTGAAACCCTAACTTTATGTCCATGATATAAATTCCAACTTTTAGGTCACCATTTCATCTCCATGTAATAGAAGAGGAGAAAGCCATTTTCTTTCCCCTACTGCATACAAGTTTCTTTCTTCTATCTTCATTCATCTTTTCTTGTTTATTTCTTGTATCTTATTTCATCTTTTCTTCTTTCTTTTTATTGTGATTAGTTTATGAGATGTGGTTGCAACAGCATCATTCTTGTTGTTGAGATGTAGATCTTGATGGGCCAATCCCAAATGGCCCAATCCATGTGGAAAGCCCAATCTTATAAAGACCCGCCAAGCCCAAAGTGGCCCAGGTCCAGTCAAGTTCATCAAGGAGCTACATAGCCTGGCTACATCATAAGGAGAAGCATCCAGGAGCCTCACCCTCGCCACCTTGGAAGGAGTCAGCCCTCTCCTCATCTTTGACCGAGTCTCATGGAGAGCACCTCAACCACCTTACCCGTTGAGAAGAAGTCGCGAGCTCCACCACAATAGCTATCTAGTTGCTAGTAAGTCGCCCCAATCTATTAGGGGGCGACTATAAATTGTAAGCCCCACCAACACTTGGGGGGTAGATCACATTTTTACCTGAGAACGACTCTTTCCTCTCCTTCTCAAAGCTTGTACTCTTTGCTCCCTGCACCCTAGAGCTAACAAAGTACCCGGCAACCAAAGCCATTCAAGAGTAGACGTAGGTCACGATTGACCGAACCACTATAAATTCTCTCTCTCTTCAACTTTCACATTAATTACTTATTACTTTACCGGTGGTGCCAGAAAACACATTTTGGCATCATCAGATCTTATTCTTCTAATTCATTTGGAGAAATCTGGGTCTTTGAATTGAAGGAAAGAAAATGATGCTACCATCAATAATCAAAGGTACTTTGGACATGCGGTTTCCAAACATCTATGGATTCTCGCTTTTCTCGTAAGTTCTATATTCTTCTAGAGCTAGAAATTTTGTGTTTTTTTCCTCTTATTCTTCCCTTAATCGCTATTCTACTTTAATCTTTGTAGATCTGGAATTATATTATATTTTTTCAGTTTTTAATGTTTGTTATTTTGTATTAGATCTACATAGAGAAATATAGTTTTAGTTTTTGTTTTAATATTTATTTTCACAAGATTTCTGGATTGCAAACGTTTAAGATTTCCGAAGTTTGTGAGATTTTTTTGTTTTCTTTTGCTTGAAAGGGTCTTTATCCCTTAAGAGAGGCTGGGCTCGATGATGACTTTTATGCTTTAACCACACTGAGAAGAATCAAAAGGGGCTGCTTATCTAATATAATTTTAATTTTGAGGTAGCCCTCTTATTTTCTATGCTTGAATTGGCCTGGTCTTTTATACCAGATTGGAAGACATAGAAATGTGTCTTTTTGACAAGCACTGAAAATAGGTAGGCTCTTCAAATGGTTGGATAAGGGCGCCTGACAGTTCTAATGTGGAAAGAACCATGGCCTTGGCTGAGGGTCAGTTTTTTATCTCTTCTCTTTCACTTGTCTACTTTATTTTTTTTCTCATGTATATGTATATGTATATTGGGGATGCTCTTACCTTACTTATACATAAGGTGAGGGCCTCCTCAACTCTAAAAGGATTTCAAGGTGAGGATTTTCAAATCCTGTTGGGGGGAGGTTGAAAGCAAAAATGTGACCTATATGTTTTTGTAGTGGAAGGGGGGAGGTTGAAAGCAAAAATGTGACCTACATGTTTTTGTAGTGGATAAATTAACAATGGAGATTGGGGAAAAAATTTGGACATGGTACTATAATAAAAATGAAATTAGGCAAATTTGATAGACACTTTCAAATGTTGTTTTAACCCATTGAGTGCTAAAATTCGATGAGATAAAAACAATATTTATGAAAATTAATCATCTTAATAGTCTTTGGCAACAGTTTGGCTAAAATCTTAAGAACAATTAGTGACAGTTTTAATGACAAACCGCCCCTAATTGTATTTTTTTTTCTGCCACTAAAACTCCTAAATGTTAATGGGGTTTTAATGCTACATACGAATTAAATGAAAAACATAAAGTCGTGATTGGAGAAAGAATAAAAAGTTATCTTAAGGAGATGAACATTCGTTTCTGCTGAGGTTTTGAAGAAAAACACAGATGGTTAAAAAGATAAGAAATGAAGGAATGAGGTGAGGGTCTTTCTCATGCAGTGTTGGGAGAAATGCTCATGGCCAGGCTTTCTCAAAAAGCCATTTCTGCAGCTAGAAATCTAGAGATAGCAATAGAAAGTTATTAAAAATCACAGCAACATTACTACTTTTGATGAACCAGAGCAACTCTATACTATTGTTTTGGCGGACCAAAATGGATTGAAGATAATCGGGATTGGAAGAAAGTCACTGCCTCCATTCAAAATTGGCCTTTATCCTTCTATGTTGCTAAGGTCCCCCATGCTTCTACTGAACTCTAGCTTCACTGCACCTGATTCTCCATATGCAATTCATGGTGGTTTCGAGCTCTTTTGAGGACTGCATAAACCAGCAAGTGCAGTGGCCTATCAATTAAAAGAAAAGAAAAGAAAAACCAGCTACATGGCAAAAATATTGTATTGGCCAAATAAAGCATTATCAATAATTGTTATATTTTAAAGTCATATATAAGAAGAGCCCTGTTCAACGTAAAAGGAGGATCACCACCTCCTCCGGCACCTTAACACTTGACAGTTATAAAGTTGGAGAAGCTCTTGATAGTTCTAGTCCAGTAACCACGTCAGTTCCTTAGTAGCAACGCTGGCATATGAAGCTAGAGAAGTTGGATGATCTTGATTGAAGATGCAGATGCTGGCTGCAGCTTGGCCTCTTAAACACAACAAGTCTATGCAGAGGGCATCTTCTGCCCCCACGTCCTCAGCACCCTCTTCATAACTGCTTCTGGCACTGACCCTCCCTGGGGCAGATGAATACGAACCATACCTCATTGCGTTTGGGGCAGATGGCTTAGAAAGTCAACAGCATCGAATCTGAGATTGACCTGGTAGATCAGTTGGATCTGAAAATGCAGAACGCACATCCGCCGAAGACCATCCATTTAAACCTGCACCAATATGGTGGTGCAGTTCCCAGCCCTTCTGAGTAGGACCAACAAAGCTCTTGACCAAAAATTCTGAAAGGCATCGCCATGGGATCAAAAACATATTAAACCACCCCATTAACAGCTAACTAGAAAGAAATTAAACAATCCTCAGCGCAGCATATCTCAGTACAGATGAAAAGGATTGTATCAGCAAAGCTATTCTTATACTGTATGCCATATAAAAGCCTTGTTCAACACAAAATGACAATGACCACCTACACAGCAACCTCCCCCTTCTCAACCTTCATTCAAATTGTAACACCCCGCCCCCTAATGGCCTATTAGTTATAATTTAATTGTGTGTTTAGTTAGTAAGCTGGATTAGAGTCTAAGTAGTCAGGGTTAACGACGAATTGCGTGTGCGAAGTTTCGCATGATTCGAAGCGCGTTTGGGTAGGAGAGAGGTCGTTTTACTAAATGGATAGGGTTTCCAGGGATTTATGAGAGTATGAGTTTTTGTGAGTTTGGGTGCATTGGGTAGGTTGTGTTGTTTCATGAACTTTAGCCTTCGGTCGCGTTTTGATTCGACGCGTCGAAGAGGTCCGAAATTCATCAAATGGTTACTTAGGCCGACCCGGAACTTGACCCAAGACCAAAGCCCAAACCCAAAGCCCAAGTCCAAGACCCATTACCTAAAGTAACTTACCAACCCATCTTTAATTGTTCTTATCTCTTTCCTTTCATTCATTTCCATTCACTCAACTCAACCACCAATACAGCAGCCGACTCTTCTTCTCTTCCTCTCTACCTTTCATCTTCTTCTTCTCCGTCAACGAGCACCGGAGCTCCGGCGAAGGAAACCAAGCCAACCATCATCTTCCTCAAGCCTTCAAGAGTCCAACCATACACTTTTCTAAGTGTTTCACCCACAACCCACTTAAAGGTAAGCTTTCAAAGCTTGGAAACCTTGTCATCATCTTCTTCCTTGGTTAGAAATGGTTTAGGGAGACCCACCTTGACCCTTGGCATGCATTTGTAGGAGCTTGTTGGGTTTGGAGAAGTGTTCACCTCATTTGGAGCTTCAAAGTGTTTTCCTCCTTCACTTTCTTCTTGATTTTGAGTCCATCACATCACTAAGGCAAGTCAATAGCTATATTAATGCTTGATATGTTTGTTTACCTTGATTTGTTTGATGAAATCATGTTTTAGTTGTCTTTGGCTCAATTGATACTTTAGAATGTTGAAAACATGATAAATTGGCTTATAGTTTGAATGGAATGAATTTAGAGTTTGATGAAGTGATTAGGTAGTTTTATGCATCTTAGTTGAGGTGTTTTTATCCATACTTATGTTGCTTATTAGGTCCAAGAAGAAAGAAATGGAAAGAGTTCCATTTCAGCCCAAAACAGGGCCTGTACTCTGTTTTCGTAGGCCAGCCGGTCGACCGGCAAAGGGGCAGGTCGACCGGGTTAACTGGCAGGGGTTCGACCTGGCAGCAGGCAGGTCGACCAGGCCGCAGTGTAGCCGGTCGACCGGCTAAGAGGCAGGTCGACCGGGCCTTCTGCAGATTTTCTGCAGAATTCCTTCTGGGAAGGAATTCTCACCAATTTTAGATGGACTTTGGTGGACCTTTGGATACCCCTTTGTGGACTCATTTGACTTATTGTGAGGACGTCTTGAGCCGGCGTTCGTTACTGTGGATTCGGTTGTATCGAGATTCAACTTAGTTCAATCTTGAATGGTATGGGACAACGGGATACTCTTCTTTAAATCTATGCACGAAGATTGTTCGTCCGAGTATCGCGAACCCTAACCCTTTCGTTGACTGAATAGGTTGTGCGATGCTTCAGGGTTGACACTTTACTTAGGATTGTATTGTTTATTCACTTTGATTCTGAATGGTACCTTCGGGTACTATCTTCTACATGTGATGAGCATGTTCTTTAGTCTGGTTGCTTTACTTTATTGGAGGATTACTTTGAGAACTTAGATGTTGGACTTATGATCCCCTTTGCTATTTCGTTTGTTTCGATATTCGTTTGAAGTGTTGAGGCTAGGAAGCTTTGATTGTCAGGCTTAAAGAGGACTACTATTGGTATTTGTTTGAGGTTTGATTTGATTTGGAACAAAGTAGCTCTCTATTGATATTGAACATTTTTCGTACAAGAAGCCTAGCCCTTCACCTTTGTCTTTAGGATTCTTTGTGTCAGGCACCACTCAGCTGTTAATGTTCAACACAGTTGGGGCACCATCTGTGAGAGGACTTTTACTATTATTGAGATTGTTTGTTCATCGAGTGAGACAATGCCAGAGCTTTTGTAGCCTGAGTTACTGGAGCTACGAGATGTTCCCCGAGCGAGACAGTGCCAGAGCTTTTTTAGCCTGAGTTACTGGAGCTACGGGTGGTTTGTTACTCGCAGTGAGACAGTGCTAGAGCTTTTGTGGCCTGAGTTACTGGAGCTACGAGTTCGCAGCGAGACAGTGCCAGATCTCACGGAGACTGAGTTACTGGAGCTACGAGTTATTAGCATATGTGGGCCGCCTACTTTGATAGTTTGTTTATGATTCGAATGCACTGCATTTCTTTCGATCGGAGTCCTATGCATATCTTATAATCATGGTTATCGTTCATTCTCTTTAGTGCTGCATATCTATGTGATTTATATACCTATTGCTTTGCCATCCGTTGTGTTGATGATGTTATTCTTGGTGCATAGGTACCGAGCTCTACTACCTCGAGGCGGAGGAGACGACGGAAGAAGTTCAGGCAGATCAGCTTGTTGACTTCCTAGAGTACAGTACGGACGGCATTGTAAAGCCGTAATAACCCCGTACACGAGAGCTTCACGATTATCCTCCTAACTTCATCATTTAGTTTCTTTATACTTTTGTTTCGGCTTAGTTTAGTTTGGCCTTTTTACTTGTAATTAATATGTTGTAAACAGTCTTAAACTTTAATCCTAACTTTGATATTCAGTATATTGCTCGTAAACTATACATTTTTAAGATACCTCTTGTTTTATGAAGCTTCCGCTATTGTTTAATATATTCGAGGAAAATGTTTATACCTCACAGCGGTCTTCGATCCAGATGGGACACGATTAGGGCATTTGGCTTGTGTTTATTATTGGAAAAAGTTTTAAATCGGCCCTAATCTCACGCATAACCCCGGTTTCACTTTTGGGGGCGTGACACAAATGGTGACGCCCCTCTGCCATCTGAGATCAAGCTCTAGAATTATATCGTGTAGATGGTTGGGAGATGCAAAGCTTGCATGTAAAGTCAGGAGAGTCGGGGGAGGATCTTGATTGAAGACCCAAATGCTACCTGCAACTTGGCCTATTGCACAGAATGCACTTTGGGAGACTAAGCTAGCACTCATTACACAAGGAATCTCGGCAGACAGTCTCTGCTGCCCCAGCTCCACTAGGCTGATGCACCCTCCGCACTCCTTGCACCTTACAATGCAAAACAAGCACCCTTTACATGACCACTGTCAAATCTCGGCCCCGAATCACCCTGGCCTAGGGTAATTTCCGAGGTGAGACACATCTAATCCCGTGATGCTATACCTGTCTCGAGCCAGATACAACACACGAATGAGATAAAAACAACTTTTCGACACATGAGTTAACCTCACTGAACATATTAATAGCAATTAATTCATAGCGGAAGTTTTGAACATATTAATAGCAATTAATTCATAGCGGAAGTTGTAATTCTACATAAGGGTATCATTTTCCATTCAGTCCAAATAACTATTAGTTTGGGTCAGGGTGTAACAACCACTGCTGGCACCGGCCCCTCTGGGGTAGTTGAAAATGAACCAACCTTCATCGCATTTGGGGCAGACGTCCAGGTCAATATAAGGGTCATCACCTGTGACTGAACATGTAGGATGCTCACTATTGTAGATTACTAATGGCCGCTGGGGGTTTATTCGAAGGAAAGAGTTGAGAGAGTAAAGGTGCACTTTCTTCGTATTCGGGATACCATAGACTCTCAGGTGCTTGAGATTGTTGAGCTTCTTCACAGCTCTCACCACGCCGCCAAAGCAGAACATCTCGGGATGTGAAGCTGCAATTTTGCACAAATATCAACTATGGAATGCTCACTGGTTGTGAGGAGAGTGCTGATCCGAGTACATCGGCAGAGCATGATGCCTCTAGGAGACTTAACTGATTCAAAGAATAAGAAAGGAGGAGATACATATAAATATGGGGCAGTCCCCCAGAGGGTAACGATCCGCATTCATTTCCCCCAGGCCACACAAACAGATGTGATTGCCACATCCAGGTCATGATGGCCGATTGCTTGGAGCCCAAAATGCAGCTTATGAGGCCCAAAATTGAGGACGCTCCAATCAGAAGCGCCATGTCCATTGAGTATAAACTCTTGTCCAAGTTTTTTCCCCATACCGTCATTAATGTCATAGGACACAGCCCACCTGATGAGTAGAATGGCTATTGTTTTTTAAGGTAGGCCCGACATGGAAGAAGGGTCAGATCTTGCAGTTGTATCCACGGAGAGCAACTCGGTTTCCAAGCACATAAAATACTAGCAAAAAAACATTCTATGCGAGTGTTTTAGCAAACTGACTTATTCAGAAGTTTCTGAGTCTGAAAGGAATTGAAGTTTGTACTTTGTATATTTGTACAAGACCCAGGCAATAGAAACAAATACAATCCACCCAAAATACAATTTTGTGAAAGATCAGAGGGTAGTTGCTACTTATGAGATACCGAGGCCAATTTTGTCTGGACACTAAAAAAATGTAAGTCCTTAGAGAGGATCAGATTCAGGTGAAGAGGTCATGTCAGTTTCGGTCGGAAAACGTAGCAAAAACCATGTACGTCTATAACAAGAAGCAGGGAAGGCATCAAAGTCTTAAAACAGACGAGATTTAAAAGAATCAGACATTACTAAAAATGCAGAAAATAAGAAACCAGGCGTACACTATTTTAATAAATTGAACGCTGGTAGACTTGTTAGGCTCCGTCCCGAGTTAATCATAATTAACTCTAATTAATTGAGTTTAAGACTAATTAAGCTTGTTTAAATGGATTAATGGTGATTTTTCGCTAATGGGATTGAATTAGCCTAAACATGAGTTGTTTAGGCTTGATGGAATAGTAACTATGATTATGAAATGAATTGAAAAGAATTAAATGGAAAATGAAGCTCAAATGAGCAAATTGAGGGTTTGTGTATAAATACGGATTTATATGTATTTTGTCGGATGCGGAAACTCTTGATACCGCATGTGTATCTTGACGAGTACGACGAGTTTCATAACAGGCTTGAATTGATTCGACGAATATCGGATCAAATGGACCGTTAATTGACTCGAAATGTAAATGAACAAATGAATGGGGAGCTTAATGCAAAATAAGCTCTTATATAAGCTAAATGAACTCATTTTGAGTTCATTCAACACAGCAACCCTAGGCAACATCCGTTTCTTCCTCCATTTCTGTTCTTTCGTCCATTCTTCTTCATCTAAGGTGACTTGAGGTGAGTGGAGTGAAGAGGAGTTCATCATCTTCATCACTTTGTTAGAGGTTTTTGAAAATCAAGCTTGAAAATGGAGGATTTTATCTCAAAACCAAGCTAAAATAGGATTTTGTTTCTCTCAAACTTCAATTAAGGCAAGTATATGCATTTCTAGTGATTTATGCTTTTATAGAACTTGTATGAACTCAAGGAGTTCAAAAATGTGGATTTGGTTCAGGACTTCTGAAGCTCGAAAATGAGTTTCTGGGCGAATTTCGGCTAGCCGCGAGGCTAACCGCGAGCTAACCGCCAAAATTCCCAGTTTTGGCGAGCTTCTGGAAAGCTAACCGCCAAATTTCGGTATTTCGGCTAGCCGCGAGGTGACCGCTGAGGTGACCGAAATTGGTCAGAAATTCCTGTTAGAAAAATCAGCTTCTGGAAAGCTGACCGTGAGCTAACCGAACTTGGTTCGGCTAGCCGCCAGTACAATTCGGCTAACCGCCTGCACAGTTACGGCTAACCGTCAGGTAGCCGCCGAGGTAGCCGAAATTGACCAGATTATTCGTAGTAAGGAAAAATTTGGCCAATCGTGAGGACCGTTAGTGAGTTTTGGATTTTTGCGAGAACTAAGATCGCTTATGTGGTCATAAGTACTTCTCGTGATATCTACCCTCCATAAGTGTTAACTAGGGTTATTCTAATGTATAATCAACTAAGTAATGTCATTAAAAGTAATACTTGCATTGATAACCAAAGTTACACTCAATGGTTGATTAGAGGATTGATTGAGCATTAGACTGGAATTAGTATGAATTGTTAATGGGTCTGGCACTACCTAGTGGTTTATGAACTCATTATTGAATTGAACTGAATTAATTGATAAATGAAATGACTATTCCAACTGAAGTAGATGAGATTGAGGTGTTCCGGAGCCCGTGGTGACACCAGTGATCTCTGATCAAGACACTGGGAGATCCCACCTTATTGGACCGAAAGGTCATTGACTGAAAAGTCATACACTGAAAAGCCATTAATAAATATTGAACATTATGAATAAATGAATATGAAATGCTCCCTTTTGGGAAGAACTGAATGGAGTTGAAACCAATGCTAGTGTAGTTGCCAGTATTATTGTCATTGTTAATTGTATTTATTATGGATTACTTAGAATTGTTAAGCAATGAATTGTTAGGAATTATGAGATGTCATAGATATGTGTATACCTTGTTGAACCGTCGTGTTCACGGTATTACTGGTGATGTTACAGGCCCAGTTGCCCGCTCCGGTCCCTCAGAGACCGTCCCGACAGCGGAGGAGGCCCATTCAATACCTCCAGGAGGTCTAGCCGAATGGACGTGATTGAGAGAGAATAACATGGAATATTTTGGGAAAACTTTTTAGGAATTAATGTATATTCATTTTGGTATTGTAAGTATTAGAAATGATGTCCCCTGCATTGTGTTTTAAATATGCAGTGGTTGATTATAGAAGAACTGAAATGATGTAAATTGAACTGTACATTTGGAGTACATAGTTTGATTTGTTTGATTAAATGGTTGTCAATGTATATTATTGTATATTCCGCACTGTACATTGACAGGTTCGTATGCAAGATCCCTTGTAAATTCGTTTTAATTTCTGTTATTTCGAATCTACGGGAGTAAGTATGATTATAATCGCGACCCGGGGGTTAACCCTAATGACTCTGATCTCGGGTCCGGGTCGTGACAAGACTTGACTTTCATAGACTGATTTTAGTACATTCAAAGATGATTGATACAAATGCAACTGCTCCCATTTTATGCTCATCAGTAGATGACAGGTGGCATAAAATATTAGGGAGGTTGTTCCACCTGTTTGCATTTGACTGAGCACAAATATGACTAAGCATTATTAGGTTGATTCTGACCTAGGTCTATGTTAGATAAATACATGTCAAAGTCAAATAATTTTATATCAAACTCAGATAAACTCAAATAAAAACTAAGATAAATTTATGTCAAATTCAATTAAGTTCAAGTCAAGATGATTTGGTTGCTTGAGGTCACTGATGAGTTGATTTTGTTTCTTTCCGCAGTTTCCTACATCTTTGCTTTCGGAATCTTTGTTTTGCTTAGGTTTCGGAGTGTATGAAGGAATATTTTAAAGCGGAGCGTATTTGGTGACATATAGAGCGTATAAAGAGAAGGCGTTTTGACTTATTTAATGTTAAAAGAGGACCGCTGCCTCTATGAGAAAATGTCTTGGTCCTTAGGCTATGAAACGTAGTGTATAGGGACCTGCCGCTAAATGCCCCTTGATTTTACTTAATATCTAAAATTTTGATTTCCTAATATAGGAGACATAGAAATGTAGGATTACTCTCTCTCTCTCTCTCTCATGAAAATAAAATGCACAGAGCACGGCACCTCTAATTGCACAAACAAACCTTTGATGGCATATATTTAACTTATCTATACCCTAAAGTCATTTCATTATCATGCCTCTCTTGGTCATCAGACATTTAGATGGGGGTCTACTAAAAGTAATTGACTTAGTGAGATTTGCTAATTTTAAATGAAGGGTATTTCTATCATTTATATAAAAAAAAAAGGAAAAAAAGAAGAAAACTAACAATTATATGTTACGCAATCAAATCAAGGGTTTTTTTTTAAATAATAATAAAAAGACGGACTTTTTTAGATTATCTAAAAATGTAGGGACGACTCTAAAAACCTAAAAAAGTTATCCTCATTGCACTTCAACCTGTGAACACCTATGATCAATCGGACCCGTTTGCAAATAGGGTCAAGTGAGAGATGCCATGCATGAAGGCCATTAGTGAGCCCATTGGTCAGGTCCGGATTTACGAGTCCAACCCCTAGTGGGAAAAGTCTACTTTAACCCACAAGCCGAGTATTATTTCAAGTTTTCAACCCATTGCTTCAAAGCCCATCTCTGTCTCCTTCATTTCATCATTTGCTACAATGAACCCATCTCTTTTAGCTCTTAACCGTTTTCACTCAAAATGACTTGAGATTTTTCCCTTCGGTCCAATGGCCGAAATGAAATTTCTGTCAAAACTTTTCATTTTGGAATTCAGTCAATTTTGGCTGTGATTTAATATTTCCACCAATTTCGGATTTCGTTTGAAATGGTATTTTACTTAAGTTTAGGATGCGTTACCTTCCATCTGATTAAAGGGCTCACCTTCCATGCATAGAAAGGAAGCCTTTCACAAATTCAAGGCCAAGAAGTCATTGTTAGATGTGGGCCATGTGACCGATAGGTGTATCAAATAGCCCAACACTTGGGACCCAGGCCCAGCCCTGAGCAAGGGCTGTCTGTAAGTGCCCTTGCCCCAGGCCATTTTTCAGGGGGGCCCAAAATTCCTCTCCTTCTTACTTCTACCTTTTATTTTATTTTTAATCATTTGGTGGGGGCAGGGCTCATCCAATGGATTCCATCGTCCTGGGCATCAATAGACCCATCATCAAATCACCTGAGAGTGCTTATTGCATCACTAATTTGAACATCCATCAGTGGGGCCCATCAATGATATTTTATATTTGATGGCTGAAATTCAGGGATAATCTGGTCTAGTGTTGGGATGATTTGGGCCTTTTTTTTTTTACAAACAGATTATCAAGCCTTCGGCCCTTCACCCGTTCTTCTCATCTGTTAGTGGGGCCCACCAATGATTTTTTATTCCCCATATTTGATGTTTAAATTCTTGTCTGAGTTCTCTTTCTTCTTTTTTTTTTTCAAACAGTTATACTTGAGCATCATCAACCCATTGCCAATTTCTCACATCAGTGGGCCCACCAATGATATTATTATATATGATGGCTGAAGAGGCCTAACTTTTAGTCTTGCCCTGGGCCCTAAAAAATGCAGAACCGGCCCTGTTGGGACCTTTTCAGAAATTCTTGACTGTTGATCATGTACATGTTCATCGTGGCGCACTGTCCGACCCAAAGTCTCCAGCACATTGGCCACCATCTAACCGTCGGAGCATGTAGAGGCGTGAAGTTTTAGAGCGTGCATTTCATTTTTTGATCGTATGACAATTGACAGACCTTTAATTTGGATCACAGTGGATTGCGCCCAAATGTCCGATCATAGTGGATTGCGCCAAAATGTCCATAAATGATATATATATATATATATATATATATATATATGGTGAATCAAACCCCCTCATAGTTACTACTATTTGAAATATTACAAGATCAAATTTAACACTCATCCAATCATTACTCACAAATGAAATTTTGAAAAAAATGATGCATTCTAAAATCACTAAACTCGAGGGTCATGATCAAAGGTTTAGAATAAAATTTTGTACACAGGCAGGCATTGGGGGAACCAAAAGCGGGGCACCCTCCCCAATTTCCAAAAAAAAAACCTTTAACTTTTAGGAAGTTTTTATAAAAAAAAAATTTACATAGTGGCCCCCCAAAACTTGTAGAAAAGTCCCTATGTATTTTGAAAACTACATGTATTATTTGTAAGTGGCCCTTTCAAGATTTTTTTTTCCTACATAATGGCCTCCCCAAGGAAGAGCTCCTAGGTCTGCCCCTGCATGCAAGTGTTCCTAGTTTTAATTCCCAACCTCCGTCGTGATTGATATGGCCCTAGGGTGCCCTAAAGGTCTTTTTATATTTCTTTCAATCCAATATTTTTTTAAATATTTTTTAAAAATTATCTTTTACATAATATTTTATTAATAAATATATATAATGTACAAGTTGCATTTGATACAAAAACAGGTAAGTGGCTACAGTTCTCATTTAGTTATCCATAGTTTGAATCTTGGGTATGCTACATGTTTCCATTTGTGTTGGCTTTTTTCTTGCACTTTGTAGGCTTCTTTTGTGGGCTTCCTTCCCGCATTGTGTGGGCTTCTTTTTTGCCTTTACGGGGATGTCTTCCCACCTGTGTACGGGCTCTCTCTCTTTGATCTTAGCCCCTTGGCTGGGTTACCAAAAAATTAAAAAGAAAATATAATATTTGATGCGTAATGAAATGGAAAGTCAAAATCAAAGCTCACACCCAACTTGTGCCGAAAACTTATAAAAACCCCTACCATATCATCACCTAATAAAACCACCAGCCACCCTTATAAATCCACCCATTGCCATCTTTAATACCCTATCCCAGAATAGATGCCCCAAATCTTCCTTCATTGATCTCAAGAAAGCAGACTCCTATGTTAGTTGAGTTTTGCTCTAACAAGCACGGCGGTTGGTCTGGATCTTGTATTGTGTTGATCATAGTAAGTTACTTGTTGCAAGCCTACAAGAGCCATATGGGTCCTTCATCCTATTTCAAGGGTGTAAGTTTCTTTTTCATAAAAATCACAATATTTTAAAAAAGTATTTTATGTAATCCATTAATATATATATATATATATATATATATATATATATATTGCTAACGAAGGGTTTCCAACCCTTTGAGCTGGACTAATCCCTCCGAGCTAAGAAAAAAGCCGGGTTTTTAAAAGAAAAGCCGGGTAAAACCATATGCTCCCCAGATGGTAGTACTAGTGGACTCAATCTTCGGTTCATGAAAATAGGGAAACCGACGATCAATACCAGGACATCTAGTTCTAAAAAGGAGGAACCGTAGTTTTGACCACAACCAATCCGTTGAGCTTATAAATATATAAATATATACAAGCCATAAACAATGCGTACTGAAATGGGTAATTCAAAATCAAGGCCCACAAGCCATCAGAACCTACTAAAACAACCAGGCAGGACACCCATTTAATTCAACACATCCCCCATCATAGAATAGATGCCCAGAATTTTCTTTCATCGATTTCAAGAAAGTGGATTCCTCTCATTAATTGGGTTTTGCTCTAATAGGTATGGTGCATACATCCAGATTTTGTCATCTGTCCCTCTTCCGTCTCAAATGATCAAAATGAGTGCTCTCCTCGTATATTGAATATCTTCAAATTTTACTTCAATAGATGTTGATTTCATTATAATATTAAACATATGATTAAGAACATCAGAAATTCTAACTAAATAGACTCAACTTTGAAAGGCTCACGTGGCATCCAAGGGTGGAGGGCCACATCTATACGGAAATCTTTTGAACTCAATTTGTATTTTCAATCAGCCAATAGCTGCTTACCGAAAAATAAATAAAAAATCCAATAGCGTCTCAAATGATCAAAATGAGTGCTCTCCTCATATATTAAATATCTTCAAATTTTACTTCAATAGGTGTTGATTTCATTATAATATTAAACATATGATTAAGAACATCCAGAAATTCAAACTAATCAGACTCAACTGAGAAAGGTTCACATGGCATGCAAGAGTGGACGGCCACGTCTTTACAAAAATCTTTTGAACCCAATTTGTATTTTCAATCATCCAATAGCCAGTTGAATATGTGATAGTTATCCGGCCCTATTTAGAAATTAACAGGTGGTTTTGTAGCGGCCATTTTAATTTGTGTCTGCACCATTGACTTTCTCCCTCACTGCCAAACCAGTCATCCATTGTTCAAATTCAAACATATCTATAATCTTCAATGAACTGACAAAAATTATGAACACTTGATCTCTCATAATAAACTGTGATCACCGTTTGTTAGATTAGATCCATTCTCTGTTAGATCAAATCATCTGTTGTGATATCTTTTAAAAGCTTTTCATAATGCAATTTGACAAAGATGGACAAAGGATGAGTAAGAGAGCAAGCTCAAATTTTATTGAAGTAGAAATTAATAGATTTCAAACAAACATATCCATTGCTATTTACAATGTCATTCATTGAAGGATCTAGACTTCTCATGAAATAAATAAAAACAGGGGCATGTGGCATTAACTTCAATTCAGTTCCATCTTTATTCCATTCCACACATGCAACAAGCAGTGACCCAAAAACCATCAAGCACGCAAATCATTGACTCGGTCCAAAGAAATGTCCATGAGCATCTCCACATCCTCTATCTTCTTCCCAATTGCATCCTTCAATCCCTTACTGCCACCCTCTTTGATCTCATCATAGCAGGTGTCCACATCAGTGAGGGCTGCACTAAGCCATGTCTGCACATCATCCACATGCATCTCCTTTCCATCATTCTTGTATTTCTTCAATGCCTGAACAGATATCTTCATCGACCCTTTGGAGTCCTGGATCACCTCATTGCAGTCGATTAGAACTTCCGCATCGTATCTGTCCTTGTACTTCTTTTGCAGCTTGTGAATGAACTTGGCCAGTTTTGTGGTCTCCGAGACAGCTTTTTTTATCTCCACAATTGCTGAATCGATATCGCTCTTGGGTGAAGTGGTTGAATAAGAGGAAGAAGAGAGGGTGGATAGAGTGGTAACTCTGGCAGCCCCATATGAGGAAAACAGCAGGAGAAGAAGAGATATTGGGAGAAGTAAGGGAAGAGCTAGAAAATTTGATGGTGCCATGCCCATTAGAATTGAGATTGGCTAATTGAACTCTGGATGAAATTCAACAGCGATATGAGAGGATTATTTATACAAGATTATGGGTGGTTTTGGTTTCTTGACTTTAAATACACTAGCTACGTACTGCTGAAGAAATGGAGTAAGGGTAGGACCAGGGGCACATCAATGAGACCCACCAGGTAAGATAACATCTATAAATGATTGGACAAAACGAAAGCATATTCAGGTGTTAACTTGCATTTGCTTGCTCAAATCAAGAAATATAAGGACGCCATGGGACATCAATGAGGAGATGCACACTCACTGACTGTCTAGGAGAGATCAGTATGTGTGATTCGGATGAACTTCCCAGTGAAAGATGGTGATGGACTGATTGGATCTTATGGAGAGGAAAGGAAAAATGTTAGGGATTGGATGTTAGAGATACGGTTAGGTTTGTTGGTTGGTTTAGATATTAGAGGTAAGATTGCATTTGCCAACCAACCAACCTAATCCAATCTCTAACCAAAAATGGTTTCCTCAAGTTAACCAGGGATGAGATATGATTCAAAAGATACTTATCCTTGCCATTATGAAAAGATTGAGGGATCCTTATTTGGCTACTGTGGAGACCAACCTTGTGAGATTAATGTACTGTGGGTTGCATACCTGTGAATGTGATTGAATCAATTAATTATAGGTATATTCTTAAACACCGTACTTCAGAACCTCAAATCTATTCATCTTGACTGAGCTGGCACGACTCAACTCGGGAGGCGCTCAATCGAACGAGCCCAGCTTAGTCTACCAAAAGATTGGTCAGAGTCACTCTAGCAACTTGACTCGACGCCCTAATGGGTCACTCGGGCGAGTCAGCGTTAGAACTACGTTCACCCAATTCTAGTTAATTAATCCTAACAGGAGATTAGATCCAATCTAATTGACTCAATTATGATTTATGACCCTTATGTTATGGGTCGATCCTGATCTGACCTAGATCAACCTAGAGAATAAACAACCCCAATAATCAAAGATGGGCCCATGGTATGATATAGGTTGAGTAGAAATGTGGATTCATTCTAGTTCATTGGTACATTGCCCATTTACTAAGCAAAAGTCTAAACGGCCCGACTGGAGAACCGATTTCGGGCCCAACTGGGATCCAACGGTCCTCCTGGGGGACCGGGCCAGAAATCGGTCCCCAGTCGGGCCGTGTAGCAAGGCTCGTTTACTAATCAACACAAAAGATATATATGCCAATCTATCATTTCATTTTTTTCATGCTTGGTCAAACTCTGTTTTCCAACTCACTTCAATGAGTCACTATTGATTCGATGGTCGGTTCATGCATCCTTCAAGCATCCAATCTATCAAACCAATAGCTGTATGGATGGTTAGGATCACTCAACAAATCCTCATATTTTGGACCCATATCAAGTGGATTGCAAATCGTTTTATCTAACTTTATTTGGATCATTGCTTCAAAGGCAACTAATCGGGTGGCCACCCATGAATCGACATGACTGCTGAATCTTATCCTACTTCATGGCACCACATAGAATATGATTTATTTTGTAATTGGCTCAAGCCTGGCTATTTAGCCAGTCGGGTCGGGTCGGGTCGGCTGGGCTTTCTACCAGTACTATTTGGGCTTTCAATTATTAGTCTGGCCCGAGCTTGGTCTTTTAATAATTTAATCCTAAGCCCAAAAATTATTAGGCTTGCCGATTCCAAGCCCAGAAAAAATGAGGGGCTAAGCCTAAACTCGGCCCGGCCGTCCCAGCCCGGGCTCGTACGGGATGGGATTTAATGTAGTCCCATTCAATTTAGGGCCGGGATTGGACAATACCTGGCAAGCTTAGGCCTGGCCCGTCCCATTGACAGGCCTAAATATATGGGGTATTTCCAAATTAATCACACTTTTATTAAAGGGCCAATCTTATGTGGGGTGGGGCTAACTTCTAATAAAGAAGATTTTGAGGAAGTGCCAAAGATGGGAGGGAGTTTATTCTAAGTGGATCAAGTTTTTAATAGGTGAGTTCCATTATGGGATGCTATTGTTTTGACTTGGGATCGGATTTTGGCCAACTTTTACTAGTTGAGTTGAGTTGGATCAGGTTGAATGGATTGACTCACATTAGATGTGGATTGGGTTGGGTTGGTTAAGCTCGATTAAGTGAGGGTTTGAGTTACTGGACCAATTTATTTTTAAGTTTTTTTTTATACAAAAGGCCCATATATTTTTAAGAACCCTGAAAAATGCTCTATATCTTATGTTTTTACTCATCTCCCTTGACTAACGGTCAATTGTAACAAAAGAAACTAGAAAATTCAAAAAGAAATTATTTGTTTTTGAATGATTTACTTTTTGTTAATAAACTCAAATGAGTTATCCCTTGAATTAAAAGATAAAAAAAAAGGAGACAATTTTGCCTCTTAAACTTCGAGAGCGTAAATCCAAAAGATAAGATCATTTGAATGGGTTAAGGTGCATTTGTGCAACCAAAGGATTTGGTGATAGAGAGTTGCTCTTAGTTTTTCTGTACCCCACTACTACTATTTGATTGGTACAATGTGTTTTTTCTCACGAAAAAGACAAAAATGAATTGATTTTCTATGATATCTAGAATTTTGATTTTCTAATATATGAGAGATAGAAATGTATGATTCCTCTCTCTCATATAAAAAAAAAATGCACAGAGTGACGCCCTCTCATTGCACAAACAAACCTTTGATGGTATATATTTAACTTATCTATATCCTAAAGTCATTTCATTCTCAGGCCTCTCTTGGTCATCAGACAATTAGATGGGACTCTACTATAAGTAATTGAGTTCGTGAGATTTGCTAATTTTAAATGAAGGGTATTTCCATCATCCATCATTTATAAAAAAAAGAAAAAAATGAAAAAAACTAACAATCATATGTTACACAATCAAGTCAAGTTTTTTTTTTTTTTTAAATAATAATTAAAAGACAGACCTTTTCAGATTCCCTAAAAATGTAGGGGCTTCTCTAAAAACCTAAAAAAGTTATCCTCATTGAACTTCAACCTGCGAACACCTATGATCAATCGGACCCTTTTGCAAATAGGGTCAAGTAAGAGATGCCATCCATACATGAGGGCCATTAGAGAGCGCATTGGTCAGGTCCGGATTTACGAGTCCAACCCCTAGTGGGAAAAGTCTACTTTAACCCACAAGCCGAGTGTTATTTCATGTTGAATTATTTCTGGTTTTCAGCCCATTCTTCAATGCCCATCTCTCTCTCCTTCATTTCATCATTTGCTACAATGAACCCATCTCTTTTAGCTCTTAACCATTTTCACTCAAAATGACTTGAGATTTTTCTCTTCGGTCAAATAGCCTAAATGAAATTTCTATCAAAACTTTTTGTTTTGGATTATGGTCAATTTCAGCTGTAATTTAAGATTTCGACCAATTTCGAATTTCGTTTGAAATGGTATTTTACTTAAGTTTAGGATGAGTTACCTCCCATCTATGTTACCTCCCATCTAAGTAAAGGGCTCACCTTCCATCTCTAGAAAGGAAGCCTTTCACAAATTCAAGGCCAAGAAGTCATTGTTAGATGTGGGCCATGTGACCAGTAGTTGTATCAAATGGCCCAACACTTGGGACCATTTCAGAAATTCTTAACGGTGGATCATGTACATGTTCATCGTGGCGCACTGTCCGATCCAAAGTGTCCATCACATTGGCCACCATCTAACCGTCGGAGCATATATAGGTGTGAAGTTTTAGAGCGTACATTTCATTTTTTGATTGTATGACAATTGACAGACCTTTAATTTGGATCATAGTGGATTGGCACCCAAATGTCCATAAATGATATATATGGTCAATCAAAGCCCCTCATAGTCACTACTTTTTGAATTATTACCGGACCAAATTTAACACTCATCCAATCATTACTCACAAATGGAATTTCGAAAAAAAAAATGATGCTTTCTAAAATCACTAAACTTGATGCTCATGATCGAAGGTTTAGAATGAGATGACAGCGCTAAAATTTTGTACACAGGCAGTCATTAGTGGAACCAAAGGGGCACCCTCCCCAATTTCCAAAAAAAACCTTTAACTTTCAGAAAGTTTTTATAAAAAAAAAAAAAAAAAAAAAAATACATAGTGCCCCCCCCCCCCCCCCCCCAAAAAAAACTTTCAGAAAAGTCCTTATGTATTTTGAAAACTACATGTATTGTTTGTAAGTGGCCCTTCCAAGATTTTTTTTTTCTACATAATGGCCTCCCCAAGGAAGAGTTCCTAGGTCCGCCCCTGCATGCAGGTGTTCCTAGTTTTAATTACCAACCTCTGCCGTGATTGATATGGCCCTAGGGTGCCCTTAAGGTGGTCCTACTCTTTTTATATTTCTTTCAATTCAATATTTTTAAAAAGTATCTTTTACATAATATTTTATTAATAAATATATAAATATGTACAAGTCACATTTGATACAAAAGTAGGTAAGTGGCCACAGTTCTCATTTAGCTGCCCATAGTTTGAATCTTATGTATGCTACATTTTTCCACTTGTGTTGGTTTTTTTCTTGTACTTTGTAGGCTTCTTTTGCGGGCTTTCTTCCCACACTGTGTGGGCTTTTTTTCGGCCTGTACGGGGCTGTCTTCCCACTGGCGTACGGGTTCTCTCTTTGGTCTCAGCCCCTTAGCTGGGTTAACAAAAAACTAAAAAGAAAATATTATATTTGATGTATAATGAAATGGAAAGTCAAAATCAAAGCTCACACCCAACTTGCGCCGAAAACTTATAAAAACCCCTACCATATCATCACCCAATAAAACCACCAGCCACCCTTATAAATTAACCCATTGCCATCTTTAATACCCTATCCCAGAATGGATCGATCTCAAGAAAGCAGACTCCTCTCGTTAGTTGAGTTTTGCTCTAAAAAGCATGGCGGTTGAGTTTGGATATTGTATTGTGTTTGATCATAGTAAGCTACTTGTTGCAAGCCTACAAGAGCCGTTTGGGTTCTTCATCCTATTTCACGGGTGTAGGTTTTTTTTCATAAAAATCACAATATTAAAAAAGTATTTTTTTTTGTAATCAATTAATATATATATATATGAGCAGGGCTCTTCTAAGCTGCAGCTTAACTTATTCAAAGCTGGAATAGTGCCTGTCTCACAATTCAAAATTCATTATATCTGTTTTTTGCATGATGGAACTGAAAATTTTAGTTCTTATTGGATTTATCTTGATTTTGGAGACGATTATCATGTAAAAAACAGCATAATCGACTTAATTTGTGGGACTAGCCCTGTTTGAATAAGCTAAGTTGTAGCTTCGGAAAGTTAATTCATATATATATATATATATATATATATATGAGATGCTCCAATGAGAGCATCTCTCACCTTACTATGAGAGATAAATATAGGCCCCTCACATGTAAGTTGTTGACATTGGATATGGATGTGAGGGCCCCCACCCTATCTTTGATGCACTCACCTTACTATCAGAGATAAGGTGGGGGCCCTCACATCAATATCCAATGCCAACAACTTTTGATGTGAGGGCTCCCATCCTATTTCTCATAAGAGCATCTCCATATATATATATATATATATATATATATATTGCTAACGAAGGGTTCCCAACCTTTTAGGTTGGATTAATCCCTCCGGGCCCATAGAAAAGCCGGGGACTCAACCTTCGATTTTTGAAAAGAGGGGAACCGGTGATCGATACCAGGACCTTTAGCTCCAAAAAAGAGAGGAACCGTGGTTCTGACCATTAGACCAACCTGTTGGGCTTATATATATATAACGGCCTGCTCTCCATAACTCCCTAGTTCGGCCATGCCCCCAACAAAGGACGCACTGAGCCGAACCCCAACACTTATACAAAAAAAAAAAAAAAAAAAAAACAGTAACACAAGGGAGATATAAGGGCACCATAGAATGCAGTTCGAGACAAGACTCAACCACAATATAGTCACTCCATTGCACAAAGATAGTTTGGAAAAGAAGGCTCAATTTTATTGATCCATTCATTTGTACAAGCCGAGTCCTTACAAAAAAAAAAGAGAGAGAAGAAGAAAAAGAAATTCTCTACAGAAAAACTTGTACATCAAGGGCTTATTCGGTGGCGGCAGTGTCGGTTCCTTCGGTCAGAGGGGCTTCGACTATCGTGGCGGCAACCTCGGTAGAGTTGGGGGCAGGGGCAGGCTCCTGGTCCAAGCTTGGGAACTCAGCTGGATTTTGGTAGCTTGGGTCATCCTCGGGGACGCCCACTTTGTCCAGAGCTGCCAGCCATCCAAGCTCCCAAGCCTTGTCTCGGACGGCCACTACTTGCACCTCGTACAGGGAGGTCGCTTCGGCAACCCCCTCGTCGTAGGCCGCCTTGGTCTCGGCCCCAAGCCTGGCCTCGGCTTCCTCGGTCTGCTCAGCCATCTTCTTTTTGTATACCTCTATCTCGGCCTTTGCAGCCTCCACCTCGGCCGTGAGACTCCGGACCGACCCTTCCTGCTCGGCCGCCCTTCTCCCCATCTCCTCCACCGCGGCCTCCAGCACCTTCTTCTGCGCCTCCGCCTCGGCCTTTTCAGCAGCTCTTTCGGCGCTGCTCTGTCGTGCCCTCTCCAGCTCGACGAGGGACCTCTGCACCAGCTGCAAGATGAACAAAGCACATTAGGAAAACCATGGCAGGAATAGGAGTTCAGAAAAAACCAAAGTATGGGGCACTCACCAAAAGCTCCGCTTGCATCGACGCCCCTGCTAGCGCGGCGTTGTCCTGCTCCCGATGCCGGACCATGTCCCTAGGGAGCGAGCAGGTGGCAGCCAGGGCCGCCATCACCAGAGGGTTGCCGTGGACCTGGTCCTCCACCGATACGGGCTTCCCGGGACCCACTAGCAGGGAGGGTCTCCAGGGAGCTGGCCCGGGTGGAGAAACCACCATGGTCTAGGGAGCGTCCCCGGCCACGGGTTCCGTTCGAGGCCTTTTCCTCGGCCCTGTTTCCTCCACTACCGTGGCCCCCCCGGATTATTGTTGGCTTTCCGGACGAGGGGGGGTGTGCGGGCCCTGTTAGCTACCGGAGCAGAGGTGCGTTGGGGTGTCCGCCTCGCGCTGCCGGAGCCACCGAATGCCAGCAGGCTAAAATCCTTCACTACTGGCTGACGACAAGGCGCCATCTCTTCTGAGTCTGGGACTGGAGCGGGGCGGCGAGGTCGCCTGATCAGAGGGCTCTCGCTTGACTCTACCTCGGACGAAGAGGCCTCTGCGCCCAACGCAAGCCTTCTCGCCTCGGGGGCTACTTGAGGCTGAACTGCCTCAATCTCGGGCGCAGGCTCAGGCTCCCTCCTCTGTGGCTCTGGAACGACCTCGACCCTTTCTTGGCCGACCTCCGACCTCTTGTAATAGCCCTTGTACCTGGGCTGGTAGCCAAACAGTTCCCAAGTAGCCCTATTGGAGAAGTCTGTGCACCTCGCAACCCTCTGGTGCCACGAATCGTTCCTCACCCAACCGACCAGCCCGACCTTTCTCTGCTGAGCAACTGCAATGTAACGCCCCAATTCCAGATACCGAGAAAGTCGTCGGAATACCCGAAGTTGGCGCGCTACTTCCCGAAAAATCCGAGAACTTCCAAGATCGTAGGTCCGCAGTGAGGTCCAATTTAAAAATTTTGAACAATATTCTATCAATGGTTAAATTGCGGAAGCATATCAAGTAAAGCGGAAGCAATATATATCAAATGTGAGTGGAACTACAGTCTAGTTTAAAAGTATCAGTTGTTAAAACAAAAGTTAATATATTTTTGTTAGCTACCCGGCTCACTACAAAATTCGCTCAAAAGCCAAAAACAGAATAAGACTCTCAAAGCCCTGGTAACAGCTCTCCACCCTCTGGCTCGACATCGGGGTCGACCGGGCCCCAAACGAAGTCTCCTGCGACGGGCGTCTCTACGAGCGCGAGCGCGTCGTCTGCGAACTCTGGGTCAAGGCCTAAGCACCAAAATGGGTCAGATCTAAAGATTTGGCAAGCCACAGTATAGAAGTAACATAGGACATATATATCAAAAGAATAGAGACAGGTATATAAATTAAGGAATGTCAAGATAAATGAATCTAGGCAGTTGAGCAAGATAAACAAATAGAATTAGAATAAATAGACAGCATCTAATCTAATTGCAAAGTGGCACATTCACACGAGCTGGATACCGCGGGATATTATGCCGCGGCCCTCCCATACTGAACACAGTTGCGGCGAGGAATCTCACCAGTGCTAGGAATTACTAATCCCGCAAATCACTCATCAGTCTCATCACACTCATCACTTAAGACCTGACTCGGCATCACACCGTCCGTCTAACAACATAGCTCATCATGATAGCTCCTCAGCACTCATAATAGCTCCTACCGGGGATGATCAGTCCACAGGCTGAGCTTAAATCAATCGAGTGAATGTCTATGCCGACTCAAGAAACTCTAAGGGTCTGTGTCTGTCTAGGGTTTGCCTTGCGTGAACAAGGTCCTAACCAAGTCTCTAAGAGGTTCATATAACAACTAGTCAATGGATTATAATTCAAGTCCAAGCTCACTCGTTGGATCCATACCAAGGCCTATCAACACATGGCCTAGCCTAAAACAGTCTATACGAGGCAGTCATAACCATTTCTACTGATAAACAACTCATTTTCATCCATCATGAGTTATAATCCCAATATAAACTACCTCTCCAATCTAAGGGTACACATATCCATACTTAGGCTCAATAAGGGCCCGCCTAGCCACAGACACGGGTCAGTGTTCTCCCATTCACACCATCGGGTCATCTCTAAGATATCCTAGGTTCAGGTCCTCAATTCCATTTAATTGATAGTCATTAGCTACACTAAGGATAAAAGAGTGACAGTAAATAAGAATATCAACAGTCCAATCCTATGTAATGGGCCACATTCAGGTCCAGGCCCATTTCAGGTAATTTGATCCCTAAATGAAGTCTCAGATGCCAAAGATTACTGTGTTTGGTGCTCCTAACGTTACGGGCATCATCGACAACGTTTATGGATCGAATCATCTTAGATTAAACGACCAAAATCCTACTTGGTGGTCCCCACGAGTCAAGGTTGAGCCACACCGTTGACTCGGGCTTGGTACATTGATAAATGTCCATTTGGATGGTCAATGGGCCCCTCAAATGATCAAATCTCCAAACTACTGAAAACTGGAAATTCACTGATCCCAGTGTGCTCGGTCGACCTGGCAGCAGGCCGGTCGACCGGGTACACTGGGGGTTGACCCCCAAGTCGACCTGGTGTGTAATGTGCTCGGTCGACCTCCTGGCCTGGTCGGTCGACCGAGTGCACTGGAAAAACTGGGTCAGGCCTCCTGGAAGACTTAATCTGTTTTCCAATGGTTCCCAGTGTGTTCGGTCGACCTCCTGGCCTGGGTGGTCGACCGCATACACAGAAAACCCTGGAAAAGGTGATGTCCCAGCTCTCAGCTACTTCCTACTGAAATTCCAGTGTGCTCGGTCGACCTGGCACACTAGATTTCTGGATCTGAGGAAAAATGCATCTCCCAGCTGTTTTCTGTAAAAACAGTGTGCTCGGCCGACCTGGCACAGGGCTCGGTCGACCGGGCACACAGAACTTTCAGTCTGCAGAAATTTAACTGAGACTGGGTTTTCTACTGGGTTTTCTCCCAGTTTCAGTGTGCTCGGTCGACCAAGCTGCAGGCCGGTCGACCGGGCACACACAGAACTGGGGAAAACTCAGTTTTACAGGGTTTCATCTTTTCAATCCGTTTTTCCTCCAAACTTCCTCCAATCACTCCCAAACATCACTAAACCAACATAAAACATATAAATACTCCAATGCACCTCCATTCAACACAAAATAGGCCCATTGATCTTCCAAATGGGGTGAAACCCATCCATCAATGCCAACCATCTATCTATACTAAGCTCAAGGTAGAACTAGCACAAGAATAATACCATAACTGAACTAAAATCACATAATCAAATGAAACAGAACATACAACCTATGTTAAGTGAGTATATTGAACTTGCCTTTGATGAGTTGAGAGATTGTAGAGAGAGATAGAGAAATAGAGAACCAAATCCAAGCTAAGAAGAAGATGAAGTTGCAGCCCTAGGGTTTTCTCCAGCACAACAGCAGCTAAAGCCTCAGCTCTTAGGGAAGAAATGAGAGAGAGGAAGGAGAGGGAAGTGGAAGAGAATGAATAGTAGCTAGGGCTTCTTGGGAAATGAACTATATTTATAGGATTTTGGGGTGGCTAATGACTAGAATTCCCTTTAGGGTTGTATAGGATTAGGGTTAGGGTTAAGGGCAAATAGGTCTTTAGGTGGGGAAGATTCTAGAATGATGCTTTTTGTGAATAACCCCCTATGGTTAACTCTAAATCATAGCTAGGGCCCTTACTAACCTACTAACCCTAGAAATTGCAAAAGACTCCCTACTAACTCAACTAAGCTAGTCTAACTAAAACTTAGGAAATATACTACCCTTATTAACCCCTAATTAATATAACTAGCTAATAATTAATATTAAATAGTATTCAAAATCAAATTGAGGGCCCACAAAAGGGTGGGGCCTCACATGCAAGACCCGAGAAGAGTCAGTTCGGGAATATACAAGAGAATAAAGGAAAATCAAACCAAGACTGAAGAATCTCGTACTTAGGACGACCCCGGGTTGACGGGGGATGCTGTAAGCTCTGACCTCCTCCTCGGGGCTGAGCTCCCAATTCCCGGAGACGGATATGAGGTCGTCCCCAGCATACTTGTTGGTGTCCTCCAGCGCAGTGATGAAAGTCCTTCGTTTCGGCTTAACGCGGAGGTAGTAGGCACCCTCCTTTGTTTTACATATATCGTAAACGTCCTCTATGTCACGGACGCCTAAGTCTATGTGGAGATGCTGGTTCAGTGCCACGGTGTCCGTAATGATCTTGAAGGCATTCGGCACCAACTGGCAGGGAGTGAGATTCCAGGAACTGAGGCAGGCCCGAAGCAATGGGTGCAACGGGAACCTGACCCCTCCCTCAACCACCGCTATGAGCGGGATGGGCATCCAGCCGTCAGCGTATGACCGGCAGACGTGGTCCATGGGGTCAGCCTTCCGGACGAAGGCATCGCTCGGTACCCCAAAGGCAGACCTGAAGCCTTCTATGGCCTGGGGGGTGTCAATCCAATGACTATAGATCCCCATGGTTGGTAAAAAAAAAGGGGGGGGTGAAGGGAAGGACTGAAAGAAGAGAAAAGACCCAAAGAACTTACTAAGGAACCCTAGAACGAGAGGCAGACACAAGCGTGCTGTGTGAAGAAGAAGACTCGGCTCTGAGCGTCAGGCTCTGGCTCTCTCTTAGAAATGTCCTTTCGAAAGCGTAAAGTGTGAAAGGGAAAGAAGATGAGGGTGCGTCCATTTATAGGGCAAGGACGCCCCTCATGGCGCCACTTCCGAGAATTCAAAAACGTCTCTTCAAAAACTGTGCGCGTGCTTTGTGCGATAGCGTGGCCAACCAGGTGTTGACACCTATCTTCAGCGATTCACCTTTCGTAATGATTTAAGCATGCCATTTATTGCAATTGAACCGCCCCTGGCGTGCAAGGAGAAGTTGAATGAGCGCCACGCGTCAATTGCCGACGTCAAAACGGAAACCTGTGGCGGTCCTTCGTAATTATAGCTCCCGACCCCCAGGAATTCGGGATCCCAAGGAGTCAGAAGCTAGGGGGCAATTGTGTGGGGCATCCCTTAATGCGCCAGTTAAGCAAAGACTGGCGATAATCCCTGCAGAAGTCCCATTTCGGCTGAAGCGTCTCGGCATGGGAAGCCGAGGTGCTTGCCGAGACCACACTCTCCCCGTCTCGGCAAGAAGTTGTATCAGAAAGGGGTGCTCATCCCGGCCACGACCGAGATGATGAGTTCTGCCCAAGGCAGGCATAGATAGCCACACCCGACATCCGAACACGTGGCAGGATTTGGGGACGCGTTGATAGGACAGATACGCCATCCAAGCCGTCCACTTTCGCCAAGCCCCTGACAATACCACGTCCGGAGGCCAACAAGTCAAGACAAGATCAGGCCCAACGTGATTAGCATTTAATGCAGCATGGGCTGATTGGACCCTCATTTAATGCAATGTGGGCTATGTTGGACCTCCATTGATAGCTCTATGGGCTAATATCTCTCTAGCAGTCAAATCAAGAGGCCCACTAACAAGTATTCTGAGGCTTTTCTCATATAAGAACATCCACCACCCAAGGAAAGGTACGCACACTTACATGCATGCAACTATCCACAACCTCTTCTTCTCCGACTGTCTTTCCGGCACTAATTTAGGCATCAGAGAGCCCTGTGCTGCCCACAGCCAGGGTCCTCTGACTGTTTCTCCTCCCCTTTCAGGTCCCCAGTTCGATCAGCTCTCTCTCTGGTAGGGTTGTAAATGGGTCCCAGATTTTCTGATTACCCGAAGGTTCCGACCCGTTAGGTTCCGGGTCTGGGTCCTTATTTTGGTCCCGATAAGTAAATGATTCCGATTCCGGATCCTTTTTTTGGAACCGTTACCTAAACGGGTCCGGTTCCGGAACCACAGTAGCTCAGACCCGTGGACCCGGACCCGACCCAATATACTCTAACCTAAATACTAGTATCTATATGGGAATCCCTCATTCTAAATTTCTAACCTTATGTGGTCCTTACTGTGACTAAATTAGTGACTCTGATGTTATAAAGGCAATTAAATCAAGTGTAAAAATAACTTCTTAAGGCTTTGTTTCTTTTTTATTATTATTATTATAAGCTTGCTAGACCTTGTCATATGAACCCCAACATTCCCATTTATTACTTTTTTTTTTAACCAGAACCGGAACCGGAACCAGACCCGCATCGCAAACGGTTCCGGTTCCCATTAAAATTATCGGAATTGGTTCCGGAACCAGTTTCCTGGTTCCGATCCGGATCCAGGTCCGGGTCCGGTTCCCCCTCTTACTAAACGGTTCCGGGTCCAGGGTGGACCCGGACCGGAACCGACCCGTTTACAACCCTACTCTCTGGTCATTTGAATAAGTCCCGTGAGGCACCCCCGATCTTGTGAGTTATTTTTCAGCACTTACATAATCAACTCTATCATACCCACTAGAAGAATCTTGAACAACAACAATTATCAAACTACAGATGTGAGTAATCTTTAGATAAAACCCAGACACCCACCTGCCCTCCACACTTCCTCCCCTCTGATCAAGTCCATTTTTTCTTGTAAATTTGTGCCTTTCACAAAGTTTTACCATACCACTTCTCACTCTCAGATGCCTGCATTTATTTGTAAACAAACATTTCATCCAAGTGGGACCATCTTTCAGTAATCCAAAAAAAATTCTTGTGGTTCATTTCTCTTGTGCAATGCCACACAAGTGCTCTCCCACCAAATCATCCCTAGCCATGTAATAACTTACTGAGCCAAAAATAAGGTGTAGCCAATGGGCCAGACCCAATTTAATGAAGCACTTTCTGGTTCCATTGGCGATCAAAGATGGGCCCCATCAAATTAAACTGGTAAAAGATGAGTCCACCTTACGTCCACCTATATGAAGTAGGAAGTAGGAGCCATTGGTTGGTTCTGATTTCCTCACAGCAAAACCTTATCTTTTGTGCAAAATGGCAATGTGTTGTTGGGTTTTGAATGAGAAGGGTGAGTGGGGTGTTGTTGGGTTTTGAATGAGGAGGGTGAGTGGGGAATGGAGAAGAAAGACAAATCACCATAACTAAAATAAAGACATGATTGAAGTGACTGTGCTCATCCATCTCTTTCCCAGTGTCTTGTGGGAACATGGAGGCATGGTCCCTTGTGGGAAATTGGATTCTAGAGAAAAGAAGAAAAATTAAGAGACCCATAGCTTGTTCTCCCAACCAAAGGCCATCAAGAAAACACTCCACGTACATATAACATGGTTTCCTGTGTAAGGTCTACATCTCCTTAGTTTGATTGTTTTCCTGTCTTAAAAGCAAACTCCCCCATTCATGATTTTTAAGTTCAATCATATTAATGAGGATTTTAAGGAAAGGCTTTCTGTATTATTCTAAGTTAATTTTGATTCAAACTTAGGATGTGAGGTTCTAGGGGCCCCACAATTGCCATTATTTATCGGATGGGCCCCATCATGGATTGAAGATAAACAGAAGTCTCCCATACAAGATCTTAGCTAGAGAATCTTTGGACATTTCCATGCCAATGCTTTTTTTTTTTTTTTTTGCTAGTTTGTATTCTTATTGTAGGCTAATAATTGAAGAGGTTGGATCATAAAATCAAGACATTTTATGGGCATCCCCTATGTGGGGTAGTGTCCATCCGACCCAAGGTAGCCCACATGTGTGGACTTGAAGTGAAAGTCATGAGACACTATAATGTTTCTGAGTGAAATAACAAGAATATTCTTTATTCTTTTACCAAAAGAAAAGTGTTCATAATTATGAAGAGGTTACTAGGCAAATCAAGTCTTGCAACTTTGGTAAGGTAACTGTAGTTCAAACCCAGAAAACCTGACTGAGCTCAATGTCTGCTCCATTTGGTTTGACTTGGGAACAAGTCAGAAGACTCAGGGGGTTAAACAGAACCTACACTTGGTTTTTTTTTTTTAATTTTTTTTTGGGTAAAACCTACACTTGGTTTATATGGCATATATATATATATATATAGGAGGAGAAAGTTTCAAGTGCATCTATCCCTCACCATAGGGTGAAGGCACTTTTCCTTTTTGCACATGAAGACAAGAAAGTATACCTCACCCTATATACTTAAAAATTATGGGGAGGTTTCAAGTGCATCCATCCCTCACCATAGGGTGAGGGATGCTTCCATAAATGGGAATTTTCAAGTACAAAAGTGAATTTTTAAGTATAAAGGGTGAGGTATACTTTCTTGTCTTCATGTGCAAAAAGGAAAAGTGCTTTCACCCTATGGTGAGGGATAGATGCACTTGAACATTCCATATATATATATATAAGGAGGCGGTCCTGTAAGGACCGTCCTCATCTTTCTTTTTAAGGACCCATCCCAATCGTCAATTCACGAGGCTCATCCAACGCTCCATGTTACGACTATATAATTGATGGAGGGAAACGAAAAATGAAATGAAAAAGAGATTCTATCGCCCAAATCAAACAGAAGAACACAGAGTTGAATCGAGCATCCTCTCTCCCAGACCTCCTCCTCTCTCTCTCTCTCTCTCTCTCTCTCTCTCTCTCTCTCTCTCTCTCTCGTTTCCCTCGCCCCTTTCTCATGCCTTCCATGCCGTCCATCTTCCTCATATCTTTCTCGGACTCTCTTTCCCTCGATCAATTAAACGCACGATCTCGTCCCTCTTCTTCGCCTTCCCTCTCTTAATCTTGCCCTAAATCCATTGAGAGACGAAAAAAATGGCAGGACGAGTTTTTGTTGAAAAAAAAAACTCATAACTGAGCTCTGAAAGTCTAAGTTCACCCCTCTTCCTCGTCTCTCCCTCTGTCTGCTGATCACGCTCACCTTTTTCTGATTCGGACACTCTCAAGCCGTGCACAGGTAGATCTATCTTTCATTCCCTATTCCTCTCCTCTCTCACCCAATCCTATTCGAACCTCAGTCACGACTATTGGAGATTTAGAGTATGTTTCAAAAATGATATTGTGGCTTTTATGGCATGCTATGATTCAAAATTTTGGGGTTTTAGGGCTTGTTACGTAAAGAAAATTGGGGTTTTTATGGCATGCTATCATTCAAAGTTTTGGGTTTTAGAGCTTGTTACAAAAATGAAATTGGGGCTTCTATGGCATGCTATGATTTAAAATTTTGGGGTTTTAGGGTTTGTTACAGTAATAGAATGGTGGGGGTAATGACTTAGAAATTGGGTATTTTATACTTTGTTACGATTCATAATTAGAGGATTTAGATTTTTTTTATTTTTTTTTATTTTTTATTTTTTGTTCTAATGGTGATTACGGCTTTCAATGTCGGATTACGGTTCGAATGTAGCAACTCTGCTAATGTATCGGTGATTATTTTGGCTTTGGATATCGGTATAAATAATTTTATATGTAGCAACAGTGCTACTGCAATTCCATTTGCATGTAGTTTGATTTGCACAATGTATATGAGTCGTTGTTCTCTGTTATCAACTCCATTGTCAGTTAAATTCAACTGTTGAAAATCTTAGACATTTAACATGCTTCTTATAACGTATTAATTATGATTTTAGCTAGACTATTGGACAAGATCAAATCCAGTGCAGTGTGAATCTCCTCCAAAATACCCATGTGGATTTGGAGATATGAAATTATTTATGTCACAGACGAACTCCAATGTAGCAATCCTAATAAATTTTTTCGTAGATGCTCAAATTGAAATGTAAGTGTGTTCAGGTTTTCTTATGAAAGTGCAATTACTCGCGTGTGAAGCCCGCACGTGTGTGGTGGTGACCCTACCTTGATCTAGGTCCTCCCTCCTTCATAAAAGTGGGGTGCCCCTTGGGGCTCATCTTATACTACCAAGGTAAGTATATTTATACCCAAGTGATGTTTTGCTCCCAAGCAATGTGGGATGCAAGTTTACCACTTCCTTTTGTTTTCATGTTTACCATGTTCACGTAGTTGTGTAAATGAGGCAATTTCTCATTCATTTCATAATGGATTAGAGCAACCCAATGCATGTCCTTAAATTACTCATAGAGTAGATTACATTTCCATGTATTCCCACCTAAAAAGATAAGTGGGTCCCACGTTTATTTTGGCTCAAAGATGACCAAAATAATGGGTCCTTCTAACCATTTTTCCAACAATCCCCCACATGAATGAAATTGACCGAAAGCAATGAAATGATATGCAGAGACACACAGAGAGTAAATTTTGGAAATCCTCTGTATAGAGAAAGGTAGCTTGTGGCCTAGCTTGAACCTTCCCTTGTGAAATACTATCGGATTTACTGGTTGAACAGTGAACATGATGTCTTGAACTGTTCAGTCTTTTACGTAAACCGAGACGATAGAGTTCACACATAATTTTTTCGGACACAATTGGTTCTGATGATTCCACCACCCAAGTAGAAGATTATGTGATGGGAGAGGTTCAGAGGTCTGACACAGGAGGGGAAGGGATTGTTGCTTTGAGGGGAATTAACGTAGAATGGTACGAATGGTAGGAGAACTTGATTTCTGACTCTCTGTCGGTGGGACGAAATTGAGCTTGTGTTCTTTTGATTTATTTTTTTTAAGATCTTGGCCGTAAGATCTTTGGATCACCATGGCTGGAAATGTATTGCACACAGATGACCTTATAAGACTGCCAAATTGCAAATTATACCCTCCAGCTTATATGGTTTTTAGATAACCATGAGTCTTAATAATTTACGAGTGTAAAAGAGCCTGCACTCATCAAATGTGGACCCTGCAAAGCTGCCATGTACATGCTATTGCTATTGGAGAACATTTTCTGGATTGGTTCTATCAATGAACAATTTCTGAATACTCTCCGCCGCATGTAAGACTTTGTAAGATACGGAGGGCTTTGAAGATGAGCCAAATCCACTATTTGTGGTCAATTATCCAAGTGCTTCATTTTACAGCAGCGGACTCAACCACTGAAGTCCAATACGTCTAGGTTTTCAAAAGGCTAATCCTCAAACCTACAGTCGTTGGACCCTTTAAACGCTGGTATCAAAAGACAGCAGAGTGCCTCTTGCTAATGAAATTATACAAATTCTGGATCCCCATCTATAGATCAAAGGGGTACCCGAATACATGGGACCATGGATTCCCAATCTGAAGGCTATGATACCCAATGCTACAACCATATATATATATATATATATATATTATACATTATTAAGTACATAGTATGTAAGAAACTGAGCCTGATCCAAGCCCTTTACTTGAGTCTGTACTGTTCAGGTTGCTTCCCTAGTATTCAATTCAGCCACACTCAAGGGACCCATTTGACCCAGACCTGACTCAGAAGTCAGAACCAACCCATGAAATAAGGTCTCGGCACTTATTTTGGACCAATTTGATTTTGGATTTCGGTTTGGCTCTACTTAGTTAAATTTGATGATATTTTAGTCCGGTCGTTGGTTGGTGGTCCATTTAGTTCCACACTCAAGGACCATAGGGTGAGGGATGCTTCCATAAATGAGGGGTTTCAAGTACATCCTATGTACTTGAAATCCCCCTTTTGTACTTGAAACACACCATTTATGGAAGCATCCCCCACCTTATGGTGAGGGATGGATGCATATGAACATTCTCATATATATATATATATATATATATATATATATATATATATATATATATATATATATATATACCGGCCTTAATCTATTAGAGACCCTATGGTAAAGAAGCCTGCTAATACAGAATAAGAAGCCTTAGCCATAGGTAAAGAAGTCTACTCACGCGCTAGGTGGAACCCAGAAATCATACCCTGAATAATTAAGTGAAAAGCGGGGTATCCAACCAACTAGACAATCTCTCGTTCTCAAATTACATTTAAATTGAAATAACTTAGAAACTATTTGAATCGCTGGTTGATATCAGTTCAACTATAATTTTTTTATTGGCTTAAACAATTTTGATTGGTTTTTAACCAGTTGAGATTCTTGTTTCAACTAAACATTTCATGGTATTTAGACTAAATGACTATCATCAGCTAAGGTTTGGTAGATACCTAATATATAAAATTCTTTGTATTTAATTAGTCAGTGGGCCTCAAAACCTATCTATAGTGTCCTGTTTTAAAATCCCATGGAGAATACTGAATTATTGATGATGCAGTGCAAATGTGGAAAATGCAAAAGAAGACTCGAGATGGACCCTCACCCACCTTTTCGTGCTGCGAAGACTTTTCTGAGGAAAGAGAGGAAAAGAATAATCGAAGCACCGCCAGCAGCCGGTAATCCGATTTTGATAGCCAGTCTCTTTCGTGCCTCGTCTTCCGAAGAATCTATATAAGTTCAAAAAACAATGAAGTCATATTGTTTCCCTTGAACTTTCCAAGTCAAACTCTATACTTTTTCTTGGTCTTGCAACTTGCAACCTACTGTCTCTGTCCAAAGTCTCAAGAATTAACAAAATAATATTATTTATACCAACGACCCCAACTAAATACTGTAAGAGTCAAGAGAAGACATGTAAGTAAAATAAATGTATAGACTAACAATAAAGGTAAACAAAAACAATCTAACGAGAGACCCAAAAACAAATCAAAGATTTAAGTAAATCATATAATGCATCAGTCAATAACATAGGATTAATGTAAAAAAGAGCGAAACTTTTATATAAGGGATAGAGCTGAGGAGAGCTTTTTGTTACGGGATATGAGCGTCTTTAATGCAAGGGATGCACGTTATTTTAACTAAGCCTTCGCCTCCTTACAACAGAGGGATCGCTCTTTCTTATAATCATAAATGCTTAATGAGAAGGGGATCAAAACATGAAGAGTTCAAAGTTAGCACCTCCCCTCCACAGTGATAATCATAGATTGATCACTAGCAGTAACATGTAACATTGATGGTGTGAGATATTGTGAAGGATATTGTGTGTGGTTGCATTGGTATTTATTATAATGAAAAAAAAGAGAGAGAGAGAGGAGGGAAAAAGTGGATTATGGCCTAAAAGTCAATCAAACAAATAAAACTTACAATGCAGACTTAGCTATCAGTGATGATGATGGTTGAAGTGTAAACACCCAAATTGATTGCTCAATCATTTTAAAAACAACCAATGGTGAAGACCCAACTCGACATCAATTTTTCACCATCTCCAAAATATATGCAATCATGTAAAAACTACCTCTTTTTCATCTAAAATTCATGCAAAACAATGGTGATAGGGTCGGGGTGGGGTGCATCAAAATTGGGGGTGGCCCACTTACCATTCCCAGCTTTCCCATACACTCGACTGGTCGTATACCTCACGTTGCACTTCCCCAAATACACGTCGCCCGACACGCTCGCCCCGCACCCGCCCCGAACCCGCTCTATTGCCTCCGACAGACAATCCGCGCACTCCGCCGAGCTCAAGTCCCCCACGCACTGCGCCATACCCGAAACATACCCGACAATGCTAACCTGAAAAGACCCGCTCTGGCTTCCCAGCTCCGTCAGCACCTCGTCCCTCCGGCTTAGAAGATCCGTACCCGACCCACTAGTGACGGGCCCACATTTGTTTGCCATCATCGTCTTGTCCGGCGCGCCGAGGAAAGAGGCGTTGTCGTACATGACGAAGCATCCTTGGAGCTGGATGGCTCCGCCACAGGAGCCGGAGCAGAGGACCCCAATCTGCGATATCGCAGTCTGGACGCACCTGATTCAAAATTAAATCAACCTCATTTATATCTAAATCAATTTCAATTACATTCAAATGTAACAGGTTTGAAATCAGTGAGTGAATTTTAATTTTTAAAAATCTAATTATTATGGAATAAAAATATGGTCATAAAAAAAATAATAATAAAAGAAGCGAAGTCAAGCAACTCTGATGATATTTTTTTGGTCTTTTATCACTGACTGGAAGAATTTATGTTAAAGGAGAAGTAAATCAGTAATAAATAAAAATTGTAAGTTTTTTTCACTGCTTCAAAGTAACTATATTTATATATTGCTAATGAAATCCATAATATCATAGGTTGATGAGTAAGACCCGGAAAAAAAAAAAAAAGGTTTTTATCAAAGTACTCTAGTGACATTTTTGGTGTTTTGCCGTTAATTAACACGTGAAAAAATAAGCTTAAGAGGAAGTAATCTATAAATTAAAGTCCCTTAAATTTATTATAAAACCAACACCTGTAGCAGTCGGAGGTGGAGACGTCGCCGCGGCACTGGTAGAGGCCGTAGAGTGGGGAGGAGTCCTGGCCGCAGAAGGTGGAGTTGTTGTAAGTGATGAAGCTGGAGGAGCTGAGGAGAGATGTGAGGAGGGAGTTGATATTGAGTTGATAAGGTGAGCCGGGGCCATATTTTAGCTGAGAGCAGCCGCCATAGACAAAGGAGTCTGTGGAAGGAATGAAGGAGAAAGATGGGGTGGTGTAGAGGAGGAGTGGAAGGAAAAGAGACAGTGTAAGATGGGTTCTCTGCTGCATTACGGCGAGTCTATTGTGTGTGTGGGTAGGTGGGTGGTCGAGAGAGAGAGAGATGTGTGTGTGGAAGGAGAAGGGGAGTTATAGGGAAGAAAGGGAATCTAGGGGGTGGTGGTATTTGCACCCACCCTATGTATAATGGGTAGGGGAAATCTACGTAATGTTTGACACGCCATGCACAGTCGTCAAGGCAGATCAAAGCCGTACATCTTGTGATCCACGGCAACCACTTCAATCACACAAAACGTCTGCCTTTGAGCCCTGATCAATGGGCACTCAATCTTTTGTCGGATTGCTGTCCTAAATGTGGGCAATTATGACAAGAGACATAACCCTATTGACCCTATCTGATGAGGAGGTGTGTGTCGGTGGTTTTGATTTGAGACATGTCATATGACACTTTGAATCGATGTATGGCACGATTCATCATTGTGAGTGTATGATCGATAGGGCGACCTAAAAGATACAAAAGAAACCCATCCATGATACTGGATTCATCTTCACAGTTTTCAGCTTCTGTACGTGTAAAATTTTGGTTAAATCCGACGCAAGACATTCACTTGGGGCTATTTAAATCTTCAACGGTATGCCTCACGGACCACCAACCGAGTTCAGAGGAGTGGAGCTCACATATTGACGTCCTAACCACCGAAAATAAACATCCTTTGTGTATGTTGCATTTTAGATTTTAAGTTGTTCCAGTTTGCTCTGCTATGGGATTGCTCTTTCGACATCCCAACCATCGAAAATAAATATCCTTTGTTTCTGTTATATTTTAGACTTTACGCTTTTTGGATTTTCCTCTCCAATTAGATTCACTAATTGATAAAAAATGTAATAATGAATATACATGAGATTAACTTAATCCCCGTTTTTAACTACCAATCTAATTAAATGTAAAATTTGAGGATGACCTATTTGGCTGGAGGGTGGTTATATTAAATTGTTCTAATTTTAATAGGTGAGTCCTACTGTGGAGTTGTATTATTTTAATTTGGGATTTCTCTAGGCTAAAGTCTTGGAAGATCCAGTTTCAATACAATGCAGCCTCCAACCTTCCGTGGTTTCTCTCCCTTTCCAAACGAGGGAGCAAAGTCTAATCCCTCGTGACTTTCATAATGGGACGAGAGAGCTAATCAATAGGGCTATCAAAATGCCACACGACCCATTAACACGACTCGAACACATACGATATTAATGAATTCGGGTGGGCTCTTAATGGGTTCGGGCCCTTGACGGGTCAAACTCGTTAACACGTTAAGTTAGCGGGTCGTGTACGAATTAAACCAGTAATCTATTAAAAACCCGCTTAACCAGTTAATATTTTTTTAGCAGTCTCTAAGTGTAGCTATAATTAATTTATATTTATAAAAAAAATATTAAAATTTATTATTTTATAGTGGGGTTTTAAATGGGATCCACTCGAGATCCTTAAATGGGAGTCAATTATTAAATATCCGAGCCCATCAAAGTAAACACCATTTTTTAAGCGGTTTTTTCTAAATTTTACTCTATTATGAATTGGTCCTACCTCAAAACTAAGCATATGATTGAGAACACCGTGTACTCGATCATACGACCAAATCCTATTTTTAGCGGTTCATTTTTTCCAGCACCATCACATTACAGTGCCTTTGCATTGTAGTATGGTATAGCGCCCCATCTTCAATATGTGGCGGGGCCCACTTTTTCAGAATCCGAACTCTTATCAGCCCCGGGACTCATAATATTCATTGTAGAAACTCTCAGTGGGCCACCCATTAAATTTGTCACACGAGTGATTCCTTCCAATTCTATCCCAACAAGAAAGAAGGCAAGTTCATTACATGTTTCAGATAGAGTCTAATATGATCTAATGGTTCTCCTCTTACAAATTTGAACAGTAATTTATAGGTTGATTATTACAAATGGTTCTAGGGCTGATTACTGAAAAAGTGGGGCCCACCATGCATGGAAGATGGGGGTGCTGCACGGCTGCACCATAATTTCCCATGTTTTCTATTGAATGGACCCAATGTAGAGTTTCACACCACCCATTACAACGAATGAATGCTTGGTAATGTCTGTTGGATTTAAAGAGTTTAGTTGACAAAGATTATGGACAGTGTCAGCTGTAAAAGCTAAATGGTGAATCCTATGCCATGCATCAAAGGTTGGCCATAGATAGGGTGAGTGCAAATAGTAAATAGGGTGGGTTCATTTAATATTTGTACTAAAATGCACCCACCCTATTTAATATTTGATCCAATGAACACATGCTCAATTTCGTCCTACCGACAGAGAGTCAGAAATCAAGTTCTCCTACCATTCTACGTTAATTCCCCTCAAAGCAACAATCCCTTCCCCTCCTCTCCTCCTGTGTCAGACCTCTGACCCTCTCCCATCACGAATCTTCTATTTCCATCCCCTTCAACGGCCTAGATTCCCTTCCTTCCCCATAACTCCCCTTCTCCTTCCCCACACACAGACACACACATCTCTCTCTCTCTCACCCACTCACCTACCCACACACACAATAGACTCGCCGAAATGCAGCAGAGAACCCATCTTACACTGTCTCTTTTCCTTCCACTCCTCCTCTACACCACCCCATCTTTCTCCTTCATTCCTTCCACAGACTCCTTTGTCTATGGCGGCTGCTCTCAGCTAAAATATGGCCCCGGCTCACCTTATCAACTCAATGTCAACTCCCTCCTCACATCTCTCCTCAGCTCCTCCAGCTTCATCACTTACAACAACTCCACCTTCTGCGGCCAGGACTCCTCCCCACTCTACGGCCTCTACCAGTGCCGCGGCGACGTCTCCACCTCCGACTGCTACAGGTGTTGGTTTTAAAATAAATTTAAGGGACTTAAATTTATAGATTACTTCCCCTTAAGCTTATTTTTTCACGTGTTAATTAACGAAAAAACACCAAAAATCTCACTAGAGTACTTTGATAAAAACCCTTTTTTTTTATTTTAATTTTCCGGGTCTTACTCATCAACCTATGAGGTTGATTTAATTTTGAATTAGGTGCGTCCAGACTGCGATACCGCAGATTGGGGTCCTCTGCTCCGGCTCCTGCGGCGGAGCCATCCAGCTCCAAGGTTGCTTCGTCATGTACGACAACGCCTCCTTCCTCGGCGCGCCGGACAAGACGATGATGGCAAACAAATGTGGGCCCGTCACTAGTGGGTCGGGTACGGATCTTCTAAGCCAGAGGGACGAGGTGCTGACGGAGCTGGGAAGCCGGAGCGGGTCTTTTCGGGTCAGCATTGTCGGGTATGTTTCGGGTATGGCGCAGTGCGTGGGGGACTTGAGTGCGGCGGACTGCGCGGATTGTCTGTCGGAGGCAATAGAGCGGGTTCGGAGCGGGTGCGGGGCGAGCGTGTCAGGCGACGTGTATTTGGGGAAGTGCTACGTGAGGTATACGGCCAGTGGAGTGTATGGGAAAGCTGAGAGTGGTAAGTGGGACACCCCCAATTTTGATGCCCCCCACCCCGACCCTATCACCATTGTTTTACATGAATTTTAGATGATAAAGAGGTAGTTTTTACATGATTGCATATATTTTGGAGATGGTGAAAAATTGATGTCGAGTTGGGTCTTCACCATTGGTTGTTTTTAAAATGATTGAGCAATCAATATGGGTGTTTACACTTTAACCATCATCATCACTGATAGCTAAGTCTGCATTGTAAGTTTTATTTGTTTGATTGACTTTTTAGGCCATAATCCACTTTTTCCCTCTCCTCTCTCTCCCTTTTTTTTTTTTTCATTATAATAAATACCAATGCAACCACACACAATATCCTTCACAATATCTCACACCATCAATGTTACATGTTACTGCTAGTGATCTATCTATGATTATCAGTGTGGAGGGGAGGTGCTAACTTTGAACTCTTCATGTTTTGATCCCCTTCTCATTAAGCATTTATGATTATAAGATAGAGTGATCCCTCTGTTGTAAGGAGGCGAAGGCTTAGTTAAAATAACGTGCATCCCTTGCATTAAAGACGCTCAGATCCCGTGGCAAAAAGCTCTCCTCGGCTTTATCTCTTATATAAAAGTTTCGCTCTTTTTTACATTAATCCTATGTTATTGACTGATGCATTATATGATTTACTTAAATCTTTGATTTGTTTTTGGGTCTCTCATTTGATTGTTTTTGTTTACCTTTATTGTTAGTCTATACATTTATTTTACTTACATGTCTTCTCTTGACTCTTTCAATATTTAGCTGGGGTCGTTGGTATAAATAATATTATTTTGTTAATTCTTGAGACTTTGGACAGAGACAGTAGGTTGCAAGTTGCAAGGCCAAGAAAAAGTATAGAATTTGACTTGGAAAGTTCGAGGGAAATAATATGACTTAATTGTTTTTTGAACGTATATAGATTCTCCGGAAGACGATATAGATTCTCCGGAAGACGAGGCACGAAAGGCCCGATAGGCCCGAAAGGCACGAAAGAGACAGGCTATCAAAATCGGATTACCGGCTGCTGGCGGTGCTTTTGGCGGTGCTTCGATTAGTACTCTATTTCCTATTTTCCTCAGAAAAGTCTACGCAGCATGGAAAGGTGGGTGAGGGTCCATCTCGAGTCTTCTTTTGCATTTTCCACATTTGCACTGCATCATCAATAATTCAGTATTCTCCATGGGATTTTAAAACAGGACACTATAGATAGGTTTTGAGGCCCACTGACTAATTAAATACAAAGAATTTTATATATTAGGTATCCACCAAACCTTAGCTGATGATAGTCATTTAGTCTAAATACCATGAAATGTTTAGTTGAAACAAGAATTTCAACTGGTTAAAAACCAATCAAAATTGTTTTAGCCAATAAAAAAAATTATAGTTGAACTGATATCAACCAGCGATTCAAACAATTTCTAAGTTATTTCAATTTAAATGTAACTTGAGAACGAGGAATTGTTTAGTTGGTTGGATACACCGCTTCTCACTTAATTATTCAGAGTATGATTTCTGGGTTCCACCTAGCGCGTGAGTAGACTTCTTTAACCATGGCTAGGGCTTCTTATTCTGTATTAGCAGGCTTCTTTACCATAGGGTCTCTCATAGATTAAGGCCGGTGTATATATATATATATATATATATATATATATATATAGGGAGGCGGTCCTGTAAGGACCGTCCTCATCTTTCTTTTTAAGGACCCATCCCAATCGTCAATTCACGAGGCTCATCCAACGCTCCATGTTACGACTATATAATTGATGGAGGGAAACGAAAAATGAAATGAAAAAGAGATTCTATCGCCCAAATCAAACAGAAGAACACAGAGTTGAATCGAGCATCCTCTCTCCCAGACCTCCTCTCTCTCTCTCTCTCTCTCTCTCTCTCTCTCTCTCTCTCTCTCGTTTCCCTCGCCCCTTTCTCATGCCTTCCATGCCGTCCATCTTCCTCATATCTTTATCGGACTCTCTTTCCCTCGATCGGTTAAACGCACGATCTCGTCCCTCTTCTTCGCCTTCCCTCTCTTAATCTTGCCCCAAATCCATTGAGAGACGAAAAAAATGGAAAAACGAGTTTTTGTTGAAAAAAAAAACTCATAACTGAGCTTTGAAAGTCTGAGTTCACCCCTCTTCCTCGTCTCTCCCTCTGTCTGCCGATCACGCTCACCTTTTTCTGATTCGGACTCTCTCAATCTGTGCATAGGTAGATCTATCTTTCATTCCCTATTCCTCTCCTCTCTCACCCAATCCTACTCGAACCTCAGTCACGACTATTGGAGATTTAGAGTATGTTTCAAAAATGATATTATGGCTTTTATGGCATGCTATGATTCAAGATTTTGGGGTTTTAGGGCTTGTTACGTAAAGAAAATTGGGGTTTTTATGGCATGCTATCATTCAAAGTTTTGGGTTTTAGAGCTTGTTACAAAAATGAAATTAGGGCTTCTATGGCATGCTATGATTTAAAATTTTGGGGTTTTAGGGTTTGTTACAGAAATAGAATGGTGGGGGTAATGTGCTTTGTTACGATTCATAATTAGTGGATTTAGATTTTCTTTATTTTTTATTTTTTTTATTTTTTGTTCTAATGGTGATTACGGCTTTCAATGTCGGATTACGGTTCGAATGTAGCAACTCTGCTAATGTATCGGTGATTATTTTGGCTTTGGATATCGGTATAAATGATTTTATATGTAGCAACAGTGCCACTGCAATTCCATTTGCAAGTAGTTTGATTTGCACAATGTATATGAGTCACTGTTCTCTGTTATCAACTCCATTGTCAGTTAATTTCAACTGTTGAAAATCTTAGACATTGAACATGCTTCTTATAACGTACTAATTATGATTTTAGCTAGACTATTGGACAAGATCAAATCCAGTGCAGTGTGAATCTCCTCCAAAACACCCATGTGGATTTGGAGATATGAAATTATTTATGTCACAGACCAACTCCAATGTAGCAATCCTAATAAATTTTTTTGTAGATGCTCAAATTGAAATGTAAGTGTGTTCAGGTTATCTTATGAATGTGCAATTACTATTATATTCTGTTAATTCAAAACTGATTTATGTTTGTGAAAATCTCAATGCAGAAAGAAAATGTCAATGCCGAAAACATGGAGCATCCAATGGATAACCGCCCGTGCATAATTCACCAACGTGTGACATAGACATCAAGCCTGATAGCAAATTCGCTTACAATGGGATTACCACCCAAGGTCTTTCATGTGCACACTGCTCATATGTGTATTATTTTGTGTGAGGATATCACATTATAGTGGGAGTTTGTATCATTTTATGTTTTATTGCTTTTATGTTTGATTTTGAACACACTTATGCATTTATGTATTTGGATATTATTCTGATCAGAAATACAGTATTCGGTTCATTTCACTCTGTTACATTGTGTTAAATATTGATCTCACTAAGGAATACAGTAGGACTAGTTGGAAATAGACATGTATAGATCACATTGCATGTACTTTCCATGCTACGCATCCATGATTGATCTATGTCGTTTGGTTATGTTGGTGTACGTGACCATTGATGGGTTTAGTCATGTTGAAAGTGACGAATACCGCTTTGATCCTATACCGGCATAATCAATGGACGAGATTGTTCGGATATATCCTAAATTATGATAGCAAACTTTTGGAGCTCATACAGTCGTACACATTTGTTAAGTTACACATATGGCCCAGTGGGAGATTGTTGGAAAAATTCCATCATGTGGGGCCACACATGTAAATATTTAATGTGTTATGCTATCTTTGGTTAAGCCTATATTAAAGTGATATAATTAAGACTTAAAGTTGTAAGGTTTAATGGTATAATTGTCATGGGATTAATGTGTAGATACCAGAATGTTATTTCTAATTTGATGAGGGGCCAAATTAGAAATAACAAACTTATGATATCTTATATATTAGGGTTATGGTCCCCAATTCATATGGTGAATTCCTATTCTCTCTGACATCCCATCATCAGAAGAATCAAGAGGGTTTCTCTGGGTAGCCATATTGGATTGGAAGATCAACAACCTGTAAGCAACTTCATTCAATGGATCCAGGAATGTTTCCGCTTTACTTCTCTCAATGATTTGACATGGAGAATCTTGGTTTATTAGGGTTTCCTAGATCAAAGATCTTGGTGTATTGTTTCTTACCATTGGTATCAAGCATCTCCATGTTAAGCCATTGGGAATCCAGATATAAATTAAGATCTGTTGTTTGAACGTTGCTCTTATTTCTGTTTATCTTGATTTGCATCGATTGAAGTAGATGATCAAGTCAGTTGGCCTGTAGTTATGAACAGTCAGATTCAGTAGTTGTTGCGTTTTTTTTTTCTTTTTGGTTTTCGTCTATCAAGTTTGAACTGAAATGTGCCGTTATTTTTGCCTGTGCCTTACACGATGTGGATATGGCTTCCATGTCATAATATTATGACAATCTGAAAGAACCCATCAATATGATTATATGTAGTAGAAGACGTCCACTTGGACTCTTTTTTTTTTTTTTTGTGAATTCAATCACATGTGATGTACCTTCTGCCATTGAATTCAACGGTGCATTTAAATGCATTCTTAAATTACCGTGTCATGAAATAATGCAAACTCATATTGGCATTAAGGTGTAATTGCATGGTTTTTAATTTTCACTTTATTTCTGGGTATTGAAAGGAATTGCTAGTATGTATTTTTCACTAGTTGATCACGTATATCACCTTTGATTAGGAAAACATCTTCGCCATGTATCGCTTACAGTGTGAATGGCAGGCCGAGTTTGCTTCACGAATTGAAGTCAATTATTCCTTCTTTTTTTTTTCGTTTGTGGTGACAAGTGGAGAGAACTAATTGGTTTTTTCTTCAACACCAATTCAAATATTTTATGATATCTCTTTTATGGTTAAATAAAATAGTCCATTGTTCTAAAAGGGCTAATTGAAACAAGATGTCACCAAAGTGACCTCTCTCATGTAGATTGTTCATGAGGAATATTGGATGTTTGTGTGTGTGTAAATTCATGCAGGTCTTAGTCGGCTCAAAGGAAGGTTAATACTTGGCCGAATTGCATACACACTTGTGGTGGTAAACATGTGACGATTATAAGGATTGTACATGTGAATAATAAGTCGATCCAAAGATAGATTTATTATTTGATATGAATTATTGTCAATGTTTGATCACTACAACAAGATGACCATTTACAATTAATATTACTGTCCAAAGATTTGATATTAATGTTGTGCTAGGTATCTTGACATGAGACTTACCATTATTTGAATTTGTTGCTTCTGTGTTTGGTTAATAATATGAGCATGTTTGTCTGTTTGTTTTTGTTCTCTTTACAGCTAGTGTTTCTACCATATCTGCTAATATCAACTCAATACATGTACTTAATGGGACCAACTTTAAGGATTGGAAAGAGAACATAGAAATTGTTCTCGGCTGCATGGATCTAGACCTTGCACTACGGATTGAGCAACCTGCTTCTCTTACGGATGCAAGTTCTCCTGATGACAAGAAGAACTTTGAGAAGTGGGATCGCTCAAATCGCATGAGTCTTATGATCATCAAGCGCGGCATTCCGGAGGCATTTAGGGGTGCGGTATCTGAAAAGCTAACCACAACCAAAGAATTCCTAGCCGAAATTGAAAAACGTTTTCTGAAAAACGATAAGGCAGAAACAAGCACGCTTTTGCAAAGCTTGATTTCTATGAAATACAATGGCAAGGGGAACATACGAGAGTACATTATGGGAATGTCTCATATTGCTTCTAAACTTAAGGCACTGAAGCTCAAGCTGTCTGACGACTTGCTCGTGCATTTGGTATTAATATCACTTCCTGCACTATACAGTCAATTTAAGGTCAGTTACAACTGTCAAAAGGAGAAATGGACTCTTAATGAGCTAATTTCTTACTGTGTGCAAGAGGAAGAGAGATTGAAGCAAGACAGAACCAAAAGTGCTCATTTAGTTAGCACCTCTAAGGATAAGGGCAAAGATAAGGGCAAAAAAAGAAAGAAAAATGAAGCTGCTAAGGGTCCAGCAGAAAAGAAACAACAGCCAGCAACTGAGGGTTGTTTCTTTTGCAACAAGCCTGGACATGTGAAGAAGGACTGTACCAAATATCATGCTTGGCGTGTAAAGAAATGTACATTTTTTGCTTTGGTCTGTTCTAAGGTAAATTTAGCTTCAGTACCTAGAAACACGTGGTGGTTGGATTCTTGTGCTACTACTTACATCAGTGTTTCTATGCAGGGTTGCCTGAGCTACCGAAAGCCAAGTGATGCTGAAAGACACATCTTTGTGGGCGATGGAAAGTCGGTAGAAGTAGAGGCAATAGGGCATTTTAGGTTGTTATTAAACACTGGTTATTATTTGGATTTATTAGACACTTTTACTGTATCGTCTTTTCGACGGAATTTGGTTTCAGTTTCTTTATTGGACAAGTTTGGTTATTTTTGTTCATTTGGAAACAATCAATTCAGTTTATCTATAAATTCAAATGTTGTTAGTACTGGTTCTCTATGTGTATATGACAACTTATATTTGCTTGATACAATTGTTTCTTATAATGAATCCTTGCATGTGGAATCACGAGGTACTAAACACAAACGTAGTAAAGAAAACTCGGCTAGATTATGGCACAAACGCTTAGGTCACATCTCTAAGTCTAAAGTTGAGCGACTTGTGTCTGATGACATTTTAGATTCCCTTGACTTTACAGACTTTGATGTTTGTATTGCTTGCATCAAGGGAAAACAGACCAAAATGAAGAAATTAGGTGCCAATAGAACTACAGACGTCTTATAATTGATACACACAGATATCTGTGGACCATTCCCTACGGCTTCTTGGAATGGCCAACAGTATTACATATCATTCATAAACGATTACTCTCGCTATGGGTACCTGTTTCTCACTCTTGAGAAATCACAGTCATTGGACGTGTTCAAAACATTTAAAGCTGAAGTTGATAACCAACTCAACAAAAGAATAAAGAGTGTCAGGTCTGACCGTGGTGGTGAATACTATGGCAGATATGACAGTTCAGGTGAACAACGTCCAGGATCGTTTGCTTAATTCCTAGAGGAATGTGGAATCGTCCCACAGTACACCATGCCAGGGTCACCTAGCATGAATGGAGTATCTGAAAGGCGAAACCGGACTCTTAAGGATATGGTAAGAAGTATGATTAGTCATTCCACTCTACCAGAGTCACTCCGGGGAGAAGCACTCAAAACAATATCTTATATTCTGAATAGGGTGCCAACTAAAGCAGCTGCAAAAACACCTTATGAGCTTTGAACAGGCAGAAAGCGTAGTCTAAAACATTTTCACATTTGGGGATGTCCAGCTGAGGCAAGGCCTTACAAGCCACATGAAAAGAAATTGGACTCCAAAACTGTGAGCAGCTACTTCATTGGCTACTCTGAACGATTTAGGGGGTATAAGTTTTATGATCCCACACTTAGGTCAATTTTTGAGATGGAAACTGAAACATTTTTTGAGGATGTAAGGTTTGGGGGGAGAAATAAGGTTAGAGACATTGTCTTTGAGGAAGAATCAGTTTTGATTCCCACTATTGCTTTTGACAATTTGCAGGTTTCTATACCTGTCATCAGTCAAGAAGCGAATCCGGATCCTCAACCAAACAATGTTGATCAACCCCCCATTCAAGATGAGGAACAAACTCAACAACCTCAAGAACCAGTGCCATTAAGGAGATCCACTAGAGAGAGGAGACATGCTATTCCGGACGATTTTTTCGTATTTCTCCAAGAACATGAGGAAGAAATTGGAATGGTGGAAAATGATCCAATCAACTTCCATCAAGCCATGCAAGATTCTAACTCTCAAAAGTGGATTGATGCCATGAATGAGGAGTATAAGTCTATGCAAGACAATAAGGTTTGAGAACTTATCCCATTACCAGAAGGTGCGAAGCCCATTGGTTGCAAATGGATTTTTAAAACAAAAAGGGATTCAAATGGTAATGTGAAGAGGTATAAGGCTCGTCTTGTAGCTAAAGGCTTTACCCAAAAGGAAGGGATTGACTTTAAAGAGACTTTCTCTCCGATTTCATCGAAAGACTCTTTTAGGACAATCATGACACTAGTTGCACATTTTGATCTTGAACTTCGTCAAATGAATGTCAAAACAACATTTCTCAATGGTGACATTGACGAAACAATTTATATGGTGCAGCCAGAAAACTTTGAGTCGGGAGATCCAAAGAATATGGTCTGCAAATTGACAAAGTCCATCTATGGGCTCAACCAAGCTTCTCGTCAGTGGTATCACAAGTTTCATTAAGTGATTATCTCGTTTGGTTTTGAGACAAATGCTGTTGATAATTGTGTGTATCACAAATTCAGTGGGAGTAAGCACATATTCCTGGTTTTGTATGTCGATAACATATTGCTTGCCACAAATGATATAGGCATGTTGCATGAAATCAAGAGATTTCTATCAAAGAATTTTGAGATGAAAGATCTTGATGACGCCTCTTTTGTATTAGGGATCCTGATACAACGAGATCGCTCTCGGGGTATTCTTGGATTATCACAAAGAAGCTATATTGATAAAGTGCTCAAAAGATTTGGCATGCAGGACGGGAAAACCAGGTGACACCCCTGTCTCTAAGGGAAACAAGTTTAGTCCCAATCAATGCCCTAAAACTAACCTTGAAGTTAAGGAAATGCAGAAGATTCCTTATGCATCAGCTGTAGGGAGTCTAATGTATGCTATGGTATGTACGCGTCCGGATATTGCGTACATTGTTGGTATGTTAGGCAGATATTTGAGCAATCCAGGGATTGATCATTGGAAAGCAGCCAAGCGGGTTATGAGGTATTTACAGAGAACAAAAGATCATATGCTCACATATAGGAGATCGGATCAGTTGGAGATCATAGGGTATTCCGACTTCGATTATGCTGGATGCCAAGACAGTATGAAATCCACATCAGGCTACATATACCTGTTAGCTGGTGGAGCTATATCTTGGAGGAGTGCCAAACAGACACTCATAACTAATTCCACCATCGCAGCAGGATTTGTAGCATGCTATGAGGCATCCAACCATGGAATATGGCTGCGGAATTTTGTCACTGGGCTGCGAGTTCTGGAGGGTATTGAAAGACCACGCAAACTATATTGTGACAATAAATCAGCATTGCTATATTCCAACAACAACAGGAGCTCAATTAGGTCAAAGCATATTGCCATTAAGTTCCTAGTTGTGAAGGAGAGAATACAGGATGAACAGATACCCATAGAGCACATTGGGACAAACTCCATGATAGCGGATCCGCTTACAAAGGGATTACCACCCAAGGTCTTTCATGTGCACACTGCTCATATGTGTATTATTTTGTGTGAGGATATCACATTATAGTGGGAGTTTGTATCATTTTATGTTTTATTGCTTTTATGTTTGATTTTGAACACACTTATGCATTTATGTATTTGGATATTATTCTGATCAGAAATACAGTATTCGGTTCATTTCACTCTGTTACATTGTGTTAAATATTGATCTCACTAAGGAATACAATAGGACTAGTTGGAAATAGACATGTATAGATCACATTGCATGTACTTTCCATGCTACGCATCCATGATTGATCTATGTCGTTTGGTTATGTTGGTGTACGTGACCATTGATGGGTTTAGTCATGTTGAAAGTGACGAAGACCGCTTTGATCCTATACCGGCATAATCAATGGACGAGATTGTTCGGATATATCCTAAATTATGATAGCAAACTTTTGGAGCTCATACAGTCGTACACATTTGTTAAGTTACACATATGGCCCAGTGGGAGATTGTTGGAAAAATTCCATCATGTGGGGCCACACATGTAAATATTTAATGTGTTATGCTATCTTTGGTTAAGCCTATATTAAAGTGATATAATTAAGACTTAAAGTTGTAAGGCTTAATGGTATAATTGTCATGGGATTAATGTGTAGATACCAGAATGTTATTTCTAATTTGATGAGGGGCCAAATTAGAAATAACAAACCTATGATATCTTATATATTAGGGTTATGGTCCCCAATTCATATAGTGAATTCCTATTCTCTCTGACATCCCATCATCAGAAGAATCAAGAGTGTTTCTCTGGGTAGCCATATTGGATTGGAAGATCAACAACCTGTAAGCAACTCCATTCAATGGATTCAGGTATGTTTCCAATTTACTTCTCTCAATTATTTGACATGGAGAATCTTGGTTTATTAGGGTTTCCTAGATCAAAGATCTTGGTGTATTGTTTCTTACAAGTTCAACAACTACATTCGAGAAATTGGAAATTGGAAAAAGCAGTGCATGCAAAAATTGAGAAGACAAAATACGGACTTTGTATTTATGTAAAATGTATCATGCAAACATATTCTTCTGTTGTATTATAATTTTGGTTTTCATATTGTATTGGACAAAGATACTGTAAAAGGTATTGTTTATAATTTGAGGTGGCGGGTTGTAGTTTGAATTATCCTAGATATAATTTTAAATTGCAGTTTGCAGTTGCAACTAATTTAGTCATGGAATGAAGTCATGAATTGCTTTAGTCAAAACTTGATTTATTTATTTTTTTGCTGTCGGAGGGTTCCCAACCCTTTGGGCTGGACTAATCCCTCCGGGCCCAGAGGGAAGCCAGATAAATCCCCTGTAGCCCTAGTGTGGTAGCGGAGTTTCGAACCCACAACCTCCGGGAGCAAACCGTGGTCCTAGGCCAACTAAGCTACCCCTTGGGGTTGAAAAAACAACAAATTAACTTGATTTGAAAAACCAACAAATTAACGACCACTTTAGAGACCTGGATCTTAAATATGAGAATGGAATTGTATGATGAATTGATGATGCCTCGAGGAATCAACGTCCATTTGTAATATAAAGTGGAGTATGATAAAGATTATGTGGTTTTAGTTGACAGGCACAACTCACTTCTATGTTGTCATAGGAGAGAACCATTTAAACTTAAAAGTGGTAATTTGAGGCGTGCAGAAAGCAAATCAAGTGGAATGATGTTTGTAGTGCTTCTATGTTCTCATAGCAGAGTCACATTTAACTACAATCGCAGTTAAAGCAGAGTGCAGGCAATATAGTTCGATTGACCCTAATTCAGCTAAAATCATGATTTGAATCAGGAAAGCATTTCTCCATTTTTAAGCTGCTACTAACGAACAGCTCAGATGCCTAAATATTAAATGTGAGCCAATGCAACTGTATGATGATGCTTAATTTCAAACAGTACCCTTCAACAATAAGCCATCAACATTTCAGCTGCAGGGGGAATAAATTTATATGGGACTGATTTAGTCTATTCTTCACATTCCAAACACTTCATCTACATAAGTCCGAACCCATTCTTTGCTTATTGAAGCAAACCATAGTCATCCACAATACATCAAATGAAGCCCACAATAACACTTTTATTTACAATTTTATTAAGAAGAGAGCGCAATTAACTGTAAGTCAGCCAATAATGGGTGAAGACCCAAGATAAAAAATAAACAAAACAAATTAAAAAAAATCTATCAATTCATCCTCCACAGCACACTCCAAGTTGGCATCCAAATCCTCCTCAAAATGCTCCAAGCCAAGTCACATTGCAACCCTACATGAGCTAAATTCCTCTTCGAGCTCTCGGAGGTGATGACCACTTTTTTTTCCTCTGCATAACATAGGAAAAAAAAAAAAACATAAACAATCAGAGAACATAAAATTATTTTGGGAGTTGTTCTCCAGCTATTCTACTCTCCCCTCTTAATATACCACTTTACATTCTAGCAAAAGAAAAAAAAAACTATAAATCAGCAAATCAAACAACAACAACAAAAGAAAAAAAAATGTTATCTATGATTTAGAGATTGAAACATAAAACATATCGAAAGTCTAAATCCAATATCCAGGGGCTGAATTTAGGGATTTACGGATTTGACGGGTTTAATTAGAGTTTTGGGGAATAAGTCATTGGATTTGGGTTTAAGACTTTAAGGTTTTGGAGATCTCGGGCTGGGTTGGAATCGGCTAAGAGAGGGAGACTGAGAGAGGAAGCCAGGGCTTCGCATTCGATTGGTGTCGGCTAAATGAGAGAGAGGGTGAGGGATAGAGTGTTGACAAGGGAGAAAAGGAAAAATATATATATTATTGCCTTTGCCTGGTCCGGGCCGGAAACAGTGTAACGCAACGAAAAGCTCATCGACAGCATAGAGAGAGGGCCATGACGGAGAGCGACGAAGAGACGAGGCCAAGCGAGGGAAACAAGGTCTGGGAGAGAGGATGATCGATTCAACCCTGTGTTCTGTTTGATTTGGGTGATTGAATCCCTTTTTCGTTTCCCTCCATCAGTTATATAGTTGTAATATGGAGCGTTGGATGAGCCTCGTGAACTGACGATTGGGATGGGGAGAGACCGAGAGCTTCATTCGTCGTCGTGAGAGAGGGAGATCAGTCGAGAGACAGAGAGGCGAGAAATAGAGGAGAAGGGGGAAAATGGCTCCTCGATTAGGTCGAGAGACAGAGCGATGAGCTCTGGGTCGTCGTCGTTCGATCGTTATCGTCCGTGAGAGAGATAGAGAGGCGAGAGAGATTAGGCAAATCACTAAGAGAAAGGGAGAGAGACGAGAGACATAGGAGAAGGTGTGATTAGGTCTGAACTATGGAGTGAGAAGGGGGAAAAGAGAAATAAGAGCGGGCCTGCAATCTAGCGTCCCATTTCAAATTTCGTCATCAACGTCCCACACTGTCTCAAAATTGGATTCACACGCCTGCAGCTTACAATAAGGAACACTGCAGTGTAGGGGAGCAGTCCTCGATATATATATATATATATATATATATATAGAGAGAGAGAGAGAGAGATTTATATATATATATATATAAGCCATAAGCAATGTAATGAAATGGGTAAGTCAAAATCAAAGCCCACAAGCCATGTCAGAACCTATTAAAACCACCAGGCAGGATACCCATTTAATTCAACACATGCCCATCTTTAATCCCCGATCCTAGAATTGATGCCCAAAATTTTCATTCATCGATTTCAAGAAGGTGGGCTCCTCTCATTTATTGGGTTTTGCTCTAATAGGTATGGTGCATACATCTGGATTTTGTCATCTGTCCCTCTTCCGTTTCAAATGATCAAAATGAGTGCTCTCCTTGTATATTAAATATCTTCAAATTTTACTCTAATAGGTGTTGATTTCATTATAATATTAAACATATGATTAAGAACATCCATAAATTCAAAGTAATCAGACTCAACCTAGAAAGGCTCACATGGCATGCAAGGGTGGAGGGCCACATCTATATGGAATCTTTTGAACCCAATTTGTACTTTCAATCATCCAATAGCTGCTTACCAAAAAATAAATAAAAAATCCAATAGCTTCTCGAATGATCAGAATGAGTGCTCTCTCCATATATTTGATGTCCTCAAAATTTATTCCAATAAGTGTTGATTTCATTATAATATTAAACATATGATTAAGAACATCCAGAAACTCAAACTAATCAGACTCAACTCAGAAAGGTTCACATGGCATGCAAGAGTGGACGGCCACGTCTATACAAAAATCTTTTGAACCCAATTTGTATTTTCAATCATCCAATAGCCAGTTGAATATGTGATAGAGATCATGCCCTATTTTGTAATTAACAGGTGGTTTTGTAGCGGCCATTTTAATTTGTGTGCGCACCATTGACTTTCTCCCTCACTGCCAAACCAGTCATCCATCGTTCAAATTCAAACATATCTATAACCTTCAATCAACTGACAAACATTATGAACACTTGATCACTCAAAATAAACTGTGATCACCGTTTGTTAGATTAGATCCGTTCTCTGTTAGATCAAATCATCTCTTATGATATCTTTTAAAAGCTTTTCATAATGCAATTTGACGAAGATGGACAAAGGATAAGTAAAAACAGGGGCATTTGGCATTAACTTCAATTAAGTTCCGTCTTTATTCCATTCCACACATGCAACGAGCAGTGACCCAAAAACCATCAAGCACGCAAATCATTGACTCGCTTCAGAGAAACGTGCATGAGCATCTTCACATCCTCTATCTTCTTCCTAATTGCATCCTTCAATCCCGCACTGCAACCCTCTTTGATCTCATCATAGCAGGTGTCCACATCAGTGAAGGCTCCGCTAAGCCATGTCTGCGCATCATCCACATGCATCTCCTTTCCATCATTCTTGTATTTCTTCAATGCCTTAACAGATATCTTCATCGACCATTTGGAGTCCTGGATCACCTCATTGCAGTCGATTAGAACTTCCGCATCGTATCTGTCCTTGTACTTCTTTTGCAGCTTGTGAATGAACTTGGCCAGTTTTGTGGTCTCAGAGACAGTTTTGTTTATCTCCACAATTGCTGAATCGATATCGCTCTTGGGTGAAGTGGTTGAATAAAAGGAAGAAGAGAGGGTGGATAGAGTGGTAACTCTGGCAGCCCCATATGAGGAAAACAGCAGGAGAAGAAGAGATATTGGGAGAAGTAAGGGAAGAGCTAGAAAATTTGATGGTGCCATGCCCATTAGAATTGAGATTGGCTAATTGAACTCTGGATGAAATTCAACAGCGATATGAGAGGATTATTTATACAAGATTATGCGTGGTTTTGGTTTCTTGACTTTAAATACACTAGCTACGTACTGCTGAAGAAATGGAGTAAGGGTAGGACCAGGGGCACATCAATGAGACCCACCAGGTAAGATAACATCTGTAAATGATTGGACAAAACGAAAGTATATTCAGGTGTTAACTTGCATTTGCTTTATCAAATCAAGAAATATAAGGACGCCATGGGGACATCAATGAGGAGATGCACACTCACTGACTGTCTAGGAGAGATCAGTATGTGTGATTCGGATGAACTTCCCAGTGAAAGATGGTGATGGACTGATTGGATCTTATGGAGAGGAAAGGAAAAATGTTAGGGATAGGATGTTAGAGATACGGTTAGGTTTGTTGGTTGGTTTAGATATTAGAGGTAAGATTGCATTTGCCAACCAACCAACCTAATCCAATCTCTAACCAAAAATGGTTTCCTCAAGTTAACCAGGGATGAGATATGATTCAAAAGATACTTATCCTTGCCATTATGAAAAGATTGAGGGATCCTTATTTGGCTACTGTGGAGACCAACCTTGTGAGATTAATGTACTGTGGGTTGCATACCTGTGAATGTGATTGAATCAATTAATTATTGGTATATTCTTAAACACCGTACTTCAGAACCTCAAATCTATTCATCTTGACTGAGCTGGCATGACTCAACTTGGGAGGCGCTCAATCGAACGAGCCCGGCTTAGTCTACCAAAAGATTGGTCAGAGTCACTCTAGCAACATGACTCGACACCCTAATGGGTCACTCGGGCGAGTCAGCGTTAGAACTACGTTCACCCAATTCTAGTTAATTAATCCTAACAGGAGTTTAGATCCAATCTAATTGACTCAATTATGATTTATGACCCTTATGTTATGGGTCGATCCTGATCTGACCTAGATCAACCTAGAGAATAAACAACCCCAATAATCAAAGATGGGCCCATGGTATGATATAAATTGAGTAGAAAAATAGATTCATTCCAGTTCATTGGTACATTGCCCATTTACTAAGCAAAAGTCTAAACGGCCCGACTGGGGAACCGATTTCGGGCCCAACTGGGATCCAACGGTCCTCCTGGGGGACCAGGCCAGAAATCGGTCCCCCAGTTGGGCCGTGTAGCAAGGCTCATTTACTAATCAACACAAAAGAAATATATGTCAATCTATCATTTCATTTTTTTCATGCTCGGTCAAACTCTGTTTTCCAACTCACTTCAATGAGTCACTATTGATTCGATGGTCGGTTCATGCATCCTTCAAGCATCCAATCTATCAAACCAATAGTTGTATGGATGGTTAGGATCACCCAACAAATCCTCATATTTTGGACCCATATCAAGTGGATTGCAAATCATTTTATATAACTTTATTTGGATCATTGCTTCAAAGGCAACTAATCGGGTGGCCACCCATGATCAGTCGACATGACTGCTGAATCTTATCCTACTTCATGGCACCACATAGAATATGATTTATTTTGTAATTGGCCCAAGCCTGGCTATTTAGTCAGTCGGGTCGGGTCGGCTGGGCTTTCTACCACTATTTTGGGCTTTTCAATTATTAGTCTGGCCCGAGCTTGGTCTTTTTATAATCTAATCCAAGACTGGCCCAAGTAATTAAACCGCCAGCCAGAACCAGGCCCAAAGCGGGCTTATCCCGGGCTGGAACTAGCACATGTGAGTGGCGCGCATGCGTGTCCTACTACGCATTTAGCACTTAGGGGTGTTCATGGGTCAGGTTAAGGCATATCCAAGCCCATTCCGACTTTCGAAACACTGGCCTAGTCTCGGCTAAAGCCTGACAAGGGCCAAAAAAATTAGGCCCAAGCCCGCTCATTTAATCAATCGGGCTGGACGTCTAATACATACCCGGCCGAAAGCGGGCTAGGCCTGGATCGGCTGGTCCAGTCCATGAGCACCCCTAGACACTGGCTCTGAAACCCTAACTTTATGTCCATGATATAAATTCCAACTTTTAGGTCACCATTTCATCTCCATGTAATAGAAGAGGAGAAAGACATTTTCATTCCCCTACTGCATACAAGTTTCTTTCTTCTATCTTCATTCATCTTTTCTTGTTTATTTCTTGTATCTTATTTCATCTTTTCTTGTTTCTTTTTAATGTGATTAGTTTATGAGATGTGGTTGCAACAGCATCATTCTTGTTGTTGAGATGTAGATCTTATTCTTCTAATTCATTTGGAGAAATCTGGGTCTTTGAATTGAAGGAAAGAAAATGATGCTAACATCAATAATCAAAGGTACTTTGGACATGCGGTTTCCAAACATCTATGGATTCTCGCTTTTCTCGTAAGTTCTATACTCTTCTAGAGCTAGAAATTTTGTGTTTTTTTACTCTTATTCTTCCGTTAATCTCTGTTCTACGTTAATCTTTGTAGATCTGGAATTATATTATAATTTTTCAGTTTTTAATGTTTGTTATTTTGTATTAGATCTACATAGAGAAATATAGTTTTAGCTTTTGTTTTAATATTTATTTTCACAAGATTTCTGGATTGCAAACGTTTAAGATTTCAGAAGTTTGTCAGATTTTTTTGTTTTCTTTTGCTGGAAAGGGTCTTTATCCCTTAAGAGAGGCTGGGCTCGATGATGACTTTTAAGCTTTAACCACACTGAAAAGAATCAAAAGGGTCTGCTTATCTAATATAATTTAAATTTTGAGGTAGCCCTCTTATTTTCTATGCTTGAATTGACCTGGTCTTTTATACCAGATCGGAAGAAATAGAAATGTGTCTTTTTGACAAGCACTGTAAATAGGTAGGCTCTTCATATGGTTGGATAAGGGCGCCTGGCAGTTCTAATGTGGAAAGAACCATGGCCTTGGCTGAGAGCTCAGTTTTTTATCTCTTCTCTTTCACTTGTCTACTTTATTTTTTTTCTCATGTATATGTATATGTATATGTATATGTATATGTATATTGGGAATGCTCTTACCTTACTTAGACATAAGGTGAGGGCCTCCTCAACTCTAAAAGGATTTCCAGGTGAGGATTTTCAAATCCTGATGGGGGGAGGTTGAAAGCAAAAATGTGACCTATATGTTTTTGTAGTGGATAAATTAACATTGGAGATTGGGGAAAAAATTTGGACATGGTACTATAATAAAAATGAAATTAGGCAAATTTGATAGACACTTTCAAATGTTGTTTTAATCCATTGAGTACTAAAAATCGATGAGATAAAAACAATATTTATGAAAATTAATCATCTTAAGAACAATTAGTGACAGTTTTAATCTTAAGAACAATTAGTGACAGTTTTAATGACAAACCGCCCTAATTGTATTTTTTTTCCGCCACTAAAACTCCTAAATGTTAATGGGGTTTTAATGCTACGTACGAATTAAATGAAAAAAATAAAGTCGTGATTGGAGAAAGAATAAAAAGTTATCTTAAGGAGATGAACATTCGTTTCTGCTGAGGTTTTGAAGAAAAACACAGATGGTTAAAAAGATAAGAAATGAAGGAATGAGGTGAGGGTCTTTCTCATGCAGTGTTGGGAGAAATGCCCATGGCCAGGCTTTCTCAAAAAGCCATTTCTGCGGCTAGAAATCTAGAGATAGCAATAGAAAGTTATTAAAAATCACAGCAACATTACTACTTTTGATGAACCAGAGCAACTCTATACTATTGTTTTGGCGGACCAAAATGGATTGAAGATAATCGGGATTGGAAGAAAGTCACTGCCTCCATTCAAAATTGGCCTTTATTCTTCTATGTTGCTAAGGTCCCCCATGCTTCTACTGAACTCTAGCTTCAAAAGAAAACTGCACCTGATTCTCCATATGCATTTCATGGTGGTTTCGAGCTATTTTGAGGACTGCATAAACCAGCAAGTGCAGCGGCCTATCAATTAAAAGAAAAGAAAAGAAAAGAAAAACCAGCTACATGGCAAAAATATTGTATTGGCCAAATAAAGCATTATCAATAATTGTTATATTTTAAAGTCATATATAAGAAAAGCCCTGTTCAACATAAAATGAGGATGACCACCTCCTCCGGCACCTTAACACTTGACAGTTATATAGTTAGAGAAGCTCTTGATGGTTCTAGTCCGTAACCACGTCAGTTCCTCTGTAGCAACGCTGGCATATGAAGCTAGAGAAGTTGGATGATCTTGATTGAAGATGCAGAAGCTGGCTGCAGCTTGGCCTCTTAAACACAACAAGTCTATGCAGAGGGCATCTTCTGCCTCCACGTCCTCAGCACCCTCTTCATAACTGCTTCCGGCACTGACCCTCCCTGGGGCAGATGAATACGAACCATACCTCATTGCGTTTGGGGCAGATGGCTCAGAAAGTCAACAGCATCGAATCTGAGATTGACCTGGTTGATCCTGGTAGATCAGTTGGATCTGAAAATGCAGAACGCACATCCGCCAAAGACCATCCATTTAAACCTGCACCAATATGGTGGTGCTGTTCCCAGCCCTTCTGAGTAGGACCAACAAAGCTCTTGACCAAAAATTCTGAAAGGCATCGCCATGGGATCACAAACATATTAAACCACCCCATTAACAGCTAACTAGAAAGAAATTAAACCATCCTCAGCAAATCTCAGTACAGATGAAAATGATTGTATCAGCAAAGCTATTCTTATACTGTATGCCATATAAAAGCCTTGTTCAACACAAAATGACAATGACCACCTACACAGCAACCTCCCCCTTCTTAACCTTCATTCAAATGGTGACGCCCCTCTGCCATCTGAGATCAAGCTCTAGAACTATATCGTGTAGATGGTTGGGAGATGCAAAGCTTGCATGTAAAGTCAGGAGAGTCGGGGGAGGATCTTGATTGAAGACCCAAATGCTGCCTGCAACTTGGCCTGTTGCACATAATGCACTTTGGGAGACTAAGCCAGCACTCATTACACAAGGAAGCTCGGCAGACAGTCTCTGCAGCCCCCAGCTCCACTAGGCTGATGCACCCTCCGCACTCCTTGCACCTTACAATGCAAAACAAGCACCCTTTACATGACCACTGTCATATCCCGGTCCCGAATCACCTTGGCCTAGGGTAATTTCCGAGGTGAGACACACCTACTCCCGTAATGCTATACCTGTCTCGAGCCAAATACAACACACGAATGAGAGAAAAATAACTTTTCCACACATGAGTTAACCTCACTGAACATATTAATAGCAATTAATTCATAGCGGAAGTTGTAATTCTACATAAGGGTATCATTTTCCATTCAGTCCAAATAACTATTAGTTTGGGTCGGCGTGTAACAACCACTGCTGGCACCGGCCCCTCTGGGGCTGTCGAAAATGAACCAACCTTCATCGCATTTGGGGCAGACGTCCAGGTCAATATAAGGGTCATCACCTGTGACTGAACATGTAGGATGCTCACTATTGTAGATTACTAATGGCCGCTGGGGGTTTATTCGAAGGAAAGAGTTGAGAGAGTAAAGGTGCACTTTTTCCATATTCGGGATACCATAGACTCTCAGGTGCTTGAGATTGTTGAGCTTCTTCACAGCTCTCACCACGCCGCCAGGGGTCAAAGCAGAACATCTCGGGATGTGAAGCTGCAATTTTGCACAAATATCAAGTATGGAATGCTCACTGGTTGTGAAGAGAGTGCTGATCCGAGTACATCGGCAGAGCATGATGCCTCTATAAGACTTAACTGATTCAAAGATTAAGAAAGGAGGAGATACATATAAATATGGGCACCAATATAAATATGGGGCAGTCCCCCAAAGGATAACGATCCGCATTCATTTCCCCCAGGCCACACAAACAGATGTGATTGCCACATCCAGCTCATGATGGCTGATTGCTTGGAGCCCAAAATGCAGCTTATGAGGCCCAAAATTGAGGATGCTCCAATCAGAAGCGCCATGTCCATTGAGTATAAACTCTTGTCCAAGTTTTTTCCCCATACCATCATTAATGTCATAGGACACAGCCCACCTGATGAGTAGAATGGCTAATGTTTTTTAAGGTAGGCCCGACTTGGAAGAAGGGTCAGATCTTGCAGTTGTATCCACAGCGAGCAACTCGGTTTCCAAGCACATAAAATACTAGCAAAAAAACATTCTATGCGAGTGTTTTTGCAAACTGACTTATTCAGCTGAAAGGAATTGAAGTTTGTACTTTGCATATTTGTACAAGACTCAGGCAATAGAAACAATTACAATCCACCCAAAATACAATTTTGTGAAAGATCAGAGGGTAGTTACTGATGATGCCAAAAAATGGTTTTCAGGCACCACCGGTCAAGTGATGAATAATTAATGAGAGAATTAAGAGAGAGAGAGAATTTATAGTGGTTCGGTCAGTGTGACCTACGTCCACTGTGAACTGGTGATTTTACTTTTTCGAGGTAGAGATTATAAAGTAGATGAGTACAATAATAGTGAAAAAGTAGATCAGATCTAAGGATAGTGAGAAAAATCAATTAGCCTTCCTCCGTTAGTAATAGGGATGGCATTTTTAACCCGCCCCGCCCAACCCGGAGTGCCCCCCCCGCCCCGTACGGGTTTTCCCCGCCCCGACTCTTAGATGGGGCGGGGATGGGGAAAAAAACCATACCCCGAATTCGGGGCGGGGCGGGGATGGGTATGGCTCTTGCCCCGCCCCGTAACCCTCCCCGTAATACCACCCCATGCCCCGCCCCGAAATACCGCCCCATGCCCCGCCCTATAACCCGCCCCGAAATTAATAATCCTCTAAAATATAAATATATATTAGATTTCTTTTATAATAAATAAACATATTTATATGTAAATGTATATATTGATTTTATGTTGTTATTAAGGGTTAAGTAGATTGATTGAAGACTTTTTTTAAAGTTAAACATGTAATTGAATGAGACATTATAAAAGCATATAATATGATCTCATTCCCTCTAATTCAAATTTAATGAAGTTAAAGTTGTTAAAAAATCTATCTAAGCTTATTTTACTTTAATCATATATAATGTTAAATTGTGACAAGATAAATCATATTAAATAAAACGAATATAAATATATAATAGAATGATGGATAATGCTTTAATAGCAAAGTAAATTATAGTAACTTATAATAGCAAAGTAAATTATAGTTAGTAACTTAATATGATTCTAATCATACTAACAACACTATAAATTATACTAATTTTAATTATATGTAATCAACCTCTTTATTAGTAAGTGGAGTTCATTGGTCTTAAAGTGAGGTTCCTGCCAAATCAATGAGATTTAATGATATTTGACCATCAACTATTAATAATTTTGACTCGACTTGATTCTCGTTAAGATCTTCCAATCTTTTTCTTACCTGTGGTTGGTATGCATATGGTTGGGGGCCACACCATGGAAAGTTGGGTAAGCTTGTTGAGGGAAAATTGGAACATATATTATGTAGTTAGTTCAATACCAAAAATGGAGTGAAACCATGTATTGATGGAGTTCATGATATTTTAGAGAGATATTGTCTTTTTTATAAAGAATGTCTCAAAGCATATATGATATTTTCAAGTGTATGTTAGTGGCCTTCAAGGGCTTAGAGAAAATCTTATAAGAATAAAATCTCACATTAAATAGGTAAAATTTCAGGAAAATGAAAATTTATATTATTAATTTTAGATAATTTTAAAAAATTTAAACAATCTAACAGTGCCCCACACTTATAAAATATTTATGCGGGGAGATCTTTTTATTCTATTTTAGGAGATTTTTTTTAATATTATTAAAGGCATAGAGACAACATAGATGAATCATTCATGTACTTTTTACCATGTAAAATAAATTAATTTACCTTTTTTTTATAGTCAATTCAAAATTTATTTATTATATTTATACTTGTACCACATCGGGGCGGGGGGCCCCGCGGGGCATGTCGGGGCGGGGACGGGGTATGTTACCATACCCCGAATAGCGGGGCGGGGCGGGGCGGGGCGGGGACGGGGCAGCCCAATTCCGGCCCCGCCCCGCCCCGTTGCCATCCCTAGTTAGTAAGACTCTTCTTTTATAGTCTTTCCCCACCGGGTGGGGAGAATCTCCAGCGATCTCCAACGATGTGCGCTCCAATCTGGTAGAGTCTCCCGCACCGTCCTCAACAGATGAGCAGGTAAGATCTCTCCCGCGGGACTTGGTGAAAGTCGGTAGATGGAACGACGCGCGCTGACTTTGTCCTTCAGTGGATCCGGACCCGGCCGATGACGACCCGGGCTTATCATGGACTTGGGTCAATTGGTCTTGACCTGCTATAGTGGACCGAGCCGTTCGGGCCTAACTCGTCACTGCGGATCGAGTCATTTGGGCCTGACCCATCATTTGCCCCTCAATGTCTCGCGCCAAAGAAGGCTTTGAAAGGGAGACATTTTGTAGCTTTTCCAGCAGGGTCTTTCCGGTGATTTATCCCTTCTTTGAATTTCATGGCAGAGTTCTCCAGGCATAGGACTCTCTCTTTCTGTTTCCTTGGCTTAGTATCCTCTTTCACTTGAACTTTGAGAGAGGAGGGCAGCCACCTGCCATTTTTTGCTTAAGAAAAGAAAGAGGAGACATGGAGCACCATCAGGGAGATGCCGGCGATGCACGAGGCGCAGGTGTTGTCGGCGCAGCGGGCGAGGAGCGCTGGCGAGGAACACTGGCGAGGAGTGCGGGCGCGGAGCACTGGGCGAGGAGCGCGGGCGCCCGGGGCGTTGCTGCTGTTGGGCGAGCAGCTGTTGGGCGAGCAATTTTTTTTTTTTTTTTTTACAATTAAATGGCTGCTGTGCCAACTTTAAGAAGCACACTTCCTTTCATCATTCGCCTCCATCTGATGTATGATGGGGTGGACACCACATCAAAAATAATTATGGCAAGCCACCTAATCATGTCATCTCCACCCAATGTGGACTTCTTTGACTTTTGTTCCCTGCATCAAAATAACATATGTCATATGTCTTTTGTTCCCAGGATCATAATAACATATGCCATAGGTCTTTCTTTGACTTTTGTTCCCAGGATCATAATAACATATGCCATATGTCTTCTTGTTTTTTGTTGGTGGGCGAACCATGGCAGGGGCGCCCATGCTCTCTTCATCATTTTTTTTTTTTTATAGTGGGGGCAGGGACGCCCAGCACTTGGAAGGGGCGCCCAAGTGCACTTGGAAGGGCCCTGGGCGCCCATGTGGTCAAAAATAGTTTTTTTTTTAATTCTTTATTGGTGGGCGACGAACAAGTGGGCGCTGGTGCTGCTGGGCGCCCAGTAGCTGGGTGCTGGGCACCTGGTGTTGGGCGCCTGATGCTGGGCGCCCGCTGCTGCTGGCGCAGGTGAGGCTGTTGGCCGGGGAACCCCCTTGGGCGAGGGCGAGGCTGTTGGCCGGGGAACCCCCTTGGGCGCGGGCGAGGCTGCAACAAGCGATGGAAGGGGCGCTTCCTGCGATGAGCCACGGATGGGTGGTACCCGTGGTCTACGCAGAGGAGGAACTGGGCGCCAAGCTGGTGTGTGCCAATGTGGGCGAGCACGCGGGTGAGCAGGCTACTCTGTTCCATTAGGCACCAAGGGATGCTGATCCAGGCGAGCAAAAGGAAAACTATTTTGGGCGAGCAGACAGTGTCCAGTGCCCTTATAGGCGTTGTTCTAGCTGGTTTGGCTCATTTGGGTGGCCAGACAGAGTCTGAGGATTGCAGATGACCTGGTGAAAGAAGCAGACTGCTTGCGTGAGAGCAAAGACAGAGTCTGAGGATTGCTCGTGAGAGAGCTTGAGACCGTGCTTTTGGCGCCCCATGAAAGAGCCGCTAAGCTGGGGATTGACTGCCTGTTTGAGAACAGTGCAGAGGTAGGCCAAGCTTCTTTGACGACCCGCGAGAGAGCCGCTAAGCTGGAGATAGGCTGCCTGTTTGAGAACAGTGCAAAGGTAGGCCAAGCTTTTTTTTACGACCCGCGAGAGAGCCGCTAAGCTGGAGATAGGGTGCCTGTTTGAGAACAGTGCAGAGGTAGGCCAAGCTTTTTTTGACGACCCGCGAGAGAGCCGCTAAGCTGGAGATAGGCTGCCTGTTTGAGAACAGTGCAGAGGCAGGTCACGCTTTTTTGGGCGACCCACGAGATGATTCACCTCGCCTAGACCTGTTGATTTCCTCAGCGTTCATATATTTTTGAGCTTTTGCCAATAGTTCTGGCATACTCTTTGGTGGTCGCTTCATTACTGAAAAGAGGAAACTGGATGAACGGAGGCCTCCCAGAAAGGCGGTCATGGTGACTTTGTCATTGGGCTCCTCGATTTGGAGGACCTCCTCGTTAAAACGAGTGAGATAACTCCTCAGACTCTCATCTCGATCCTGCTTTATGCTGAGCAGGTGGGTGGCAGGCTTCTGGGGGCGGCGTCCTCCAATGAAGTGCGACACGAAGGACTTACTTAGCTCTGCAAAGGTGGAGATGGAGGCTGGGGCCAGACTGGAGAACCATTGTCGTGCGGAGCCCTTCAGGGTGGTTGGAAACGCTCTACACATGATCTCGTCAGGGATATTGTGTAGTTGCATTAGGGTTTTGTAGGTTTCTAAGTGGTCCAGCGGGTCCTTGGTTCCATCAAAAGTCTCCATGGTCGGCATTTTGAATTTTTTGGGGAGTGGATAGTTTGCCACGGAGGGTTTGAACGGTGTATCCGTTCGTTGTACCAGATAGTCAATGGATTCTGGTACCTGTGCCCTCATAGCATTGAAGACGTTGCCGATCTGATTTTGCATCTCTTTGATCTTCTCGTCCCAAAGGTTGGGAGCTTCTCTGAATTGACCTTGGAACTGGCTCTCGTCTTCCAGGCTGTAATTTCCACTTCCCTCCTCTTGGAAATCAGGATCCTCATGATTGGAAGTAGAGGGAGGGGGTGGAAGTCCACCACGATTCGACCCGCCTACGACTCCTCCAGGGGGAGGAGGTACGTCGAGGTGAGCGCGGCCTTCAGGGTCGACCAGGAGTCTTCCGTGTGGGACGACCGGCGGGGCTCCAGCAGATGTCCCCTGGTCGTGGGCGCCGTGATGACGGGAGCCCAGGGCGCTATGATGATGGGCGCCCAGGGGGGCGCCCAGCTGTAGTCCTCGACCTTGAGCGCCCAGGGGTTGGGCGCCCAGGTGAGGATGGCGTCGGTTGGCGCCTCGGCCTCATGCACCGTGTGGACGTGCGCCCAGGGAAGGTGCCCCTTTGCGTGGAGCAACCGGTTGCTCTGGCACTTCATGCGGTCCTGCACCTAGCGCTCCTCCCTGGCTCGCCAGCATGAGCTGCAATATTTGTTGGTTCTGAGTTACCAACTGCTGCATGGTTTCCAACATCTGCTGGGGAGAGGGAGCGGGAGCATTCGGTGCAGGGTTGGTCGGTGGAGGATTACCCTCGCCTTCGCGCGAGGAATTACCATCTTGTGGCCTTGTAGACCTGGTGATCGGCATAGCTTTTTGGAAAAAGGAGATTGTGTAGACACCTCATTTTGGCCCCTTATGATAGCCTTAAACACTTATCATATATAATGATGCCCCCATTTCACCCATAACTGAATGGTTAATGGCATAATTCAAATTAATTAATGACGATGAAGATGCTTGTTGATAATTTTAGACTTAGTTCGACAATTCATAGAAATTGTGAGAGAAAAGGCCAAATCGCGTTGAGATCTCGAGTTCAACCCACTACTCATACCAGGCATGGACTACAACACTATTCCAAACCCCTTCCGAACTATATAGAAGACACTCAGGTTATTCTTAGAGAAACTACACATAGTTTGCCTAAGTACGATATGATTAACATGAATTAGGAGGTTGGGATCATTGAACCAAGTATCCCTTATTTTCGTGACCTCTGACCATTAGGATTTACGGACCACAAGATTCTACATTCCGAGAGCTTTCCAACGATATATGGAACGTCCAAATCCGATAAGCGGGTCAAAAGTTATAGGCTTCCGAAGTTTGTCCCAGGAGGATGTCAAAATCACCTAGGCGCCACCCATGTGGCGCCTAGGCTACTGAATTCCACATAGGCGCCCCATGTTGGGCGCCCATACTGCCCAGGGCCGCCTAGGCACCTCATGGTGGGCGCCCACCTTCCAAACTCCACTAGAATGGCTTGAAAGTAGCCCGGGACCACTCAAACATAGGGACCATGCACCGAAGATGAACGGACCCCACTTAGGCGCCACCCATGCGGCGCCCAGCCCTGAGTTCTACCTAGGCGCCACCCTGTGGGCGCCCAGGCTGTGCAGACCATGTGGGCGTCGCCCCATGGGCGCCCACCCTCTTTCAAACCCTAATTCACCATAAAACAACTTAAGCCGCCTTGGGATGCGTGAGACCTTCTAGAAGCACGAATTAATGAAGCCCTAGCCCTCTTAAACTCGTCCCAAAGCCTCTATATAATCCCTCTTAACCCCCATTAGCAAGGGGGGCTACCCTAAAAGAAAAGAGAGAAAATAGAGAATAAGGAAGGAGAAGAAGAGGTAGCCACCATTAGAGAAAGAGTTTCAGATCTAGAGAAGAAGAAGAAGAGGTAGAGAAGAAGGCTTTCAGATCTTCAACTAAGGCTATGGGATTTCGCGAAAGCTTCGTTCTAGGAACTTGAGAAACGCGTCATCTACCGGTATTCCTAGATCTCCCCTTTCTTTTACTGCATTCCATTGGCATCAATGCTTAGAAATATGTTTAGGATCATTTGAGCATCATAGATCTACATTAGCTTACACTAAAACTGATATTGTAGCATCTCATCATACTAGAAACATGTTTAGGTTCATTCTAATACAGTAGATCTGCATTATTTCGTAACTCTAATTGCATAACTAGGTTAGATCTCGCATTAACAGCATCATTATCATCATTTATATCAAAGAGATCGCGAAAAGCCCTTGGCAGAAAGGCTGGGCGCCACCCCCTAGGCGCCTACCCTCTCCTGGACAGGCTGGGCGCCACCCCCTGGGCACCTACCCTTCTAAGACTGGGTTCGAGGTCTAAACCTTCGCCCTTTGCATCGTTTTCTCGTAGATTTGCTAGTTGCATCATTAGTAGTTCGCATTAGGAATTCGCATCAGTCGCTGAATATCGAAAGTTATGTTGAAAATATTAAGATTTTTTGTGCATTCACTGTGACCCATTGAAAACCCTGACTGAGCAGGATAGGCGCCACCCCTTGGGCGCCCAAGTGGATTTTTTCCACCTTCGTGCACAACTTCCGATCTTCTGCATTTAGTTTACTTAGAAATTGTTTGATAGTGATATGTTTGGCTGTTTGATGTGTTCTGAACTCCGAATTACCATCTTTGTCACACTTCACATCATATCATTCGAATCGTAGAGTCATACAAAAAAACCCAAAAAAAAATCATAAAACATAAAATCACTTCTTCTCTTTCCTTATTCTTTAGTAACTTAGAGAGGAAACCAAAAACAAATTAAAAGATATTCAGAAAACCCAAAAATAATAGTTAGATAGTCTAGGTTATCGAATTTAGTGCCTAAGTAGGATAAACCCTAAGATTAATTAGAACATCATAATTAATTTAAGAACCATCGAATCATTAAGAACACCTTTAATCCCTTTAAGAGCCTAATTAATTCGGGTTAAAAGCAATTAAGAACATAAAAGACCTAAAACCAAGAAACAGTCAGCTGGGCGCCACCGCCTGGGCGCCCATCCTTCCATAGCCCCCCTGGGCGCCCATCCTTCCACAGCCACTTGGGCGCCACCCCCTAGGCGCCCGACCTCCTCGTTCTCTAAGACACCCCGGTTAAATCTTAAACCAATTAATTAAAACCTTAAACTAATCCGAATCAACATAGTAAGACATTTTAAACTTGAAATAATTAAAATCCTAATCAACTTAACCTCTAATTAATTCGAAAACACAAACCAACCAAAACCCAAAACAAACCACCTGGGCGCCACCCCCTGGGCGCCCATCCTTCCAAGACACCTTGGCGCCCACCCTATCCCATCACTAAGGAACCCCTTAATTACAACTTCTAATTAGTCACAAACCAAACTTAATCCTAATTAACATAATAAAACACTTTTAAGTTAAGAAACAACTAAAACCCTAATCAACTCGAACTCAGAACAACTTAAAATCACGAGACCAACACAAAACCGAAACAAAAAACCAGACACCTGGGCGCCACCCCTTGGGCGCCCAGCCTATCAATCCACTTAGGCACCACCCCTGTGGTGCCTATCCTACCCCATTCCCTTGGAGATCATCAATCGAAATTAAAACTTAACTAATTAGACCCGAATCAATACACTAAAGCACTGTCAATTTAAAAGACTTGAGACCTCAATCAATTTGATCTTGAATTCACTCAAAAACATAAAACCGATTCGAACCATAAAAACAGTCCACCCGGGCGCCACCCCCTGAGCGCCCATCCTTCCGAGACACTTGGGCGCCACTCTCTGGGCGCCTATCCTACCCAGTCACTTGGAAACTCCATTTGAAACTAAACCCGAACTCAATCACAATCAACACCTCAGAATTCCCTTGAATTTACAAACAATTGAAGTCAGGAGTCCGACTCCAAATTAACTTGAAGATCATTGAACCAACTCAAAACTTAAAAAGAAACTTTCCGCCTAGGCGCCACCCTCCGGGCGCCTAGCCTTCCTAATCATAAAGATACCCAATTAATTAGAACCTAATTTAATCCTAACAACACAGCAAAACACTTTTATTTTAAAATACATCAAACCATAAAAGTTCAACTTCAAATCAACCTAAAAAAATACAAAACCGACTCAAGCCACTAAACAATCCACTTGGGCGCCACCCCCTGGGCGCCCATCCTCTATTTCCACCTGGGCACCACACCCTGGGCGCCCAGCCTACCTATTTTTATTGACACCCCGACCAACCATTTAACCTAATTAATATTCAAACTAACCCCAATTAACACATTAAAACACTTTAATATCAACAGACTTGAAACCTTAACCTATTCGGACTTAAATTCACTCAAAAACATAAAACCGACTCGAACCACAGAACAATCCACTTGGGCGCCACCCCCTGGGCGCCTATCCTCCATTTCCACCTGGGCGCCACACCCTGGGCGCCCAGCCTACTTGTTTTCATAAAAAACCTTGACCAACAACTTAGCCTAATTAATTAACATTCAAACCAATCCCAATCGACATACTAAAACACTTTTTAACTTAAAATACTTGAGACCTTAATCGATTCGGACTAAGCACCCAAAACCCTCACAGACCAACAAACAACCACCTAGGCACCACCCCTGTGGCGCCTATCCGACCTACCTCGACCAAAAACGAATAACTAAACACCTTATAACTTAAATTAACTCAAACCAGAACCCAACATAATCCTTAGATCCCAAAAAACCGAAGACTTAGTCCCATCTGGAATACCTGAATATCACGAGCCATCACCTGGGCGCCACCCCCTTGGCGCCTATCAGCTCGTTTGCACTAAAACGCGAATTCTTGGTTTTGTTTTAAAATCCGGATCCGAATAACTTTGACATTTGAACACCAGAGAATTAAAACAATTTGGAACATTAGAATTCATCAAGTAAGAATCCCTGGGATTCTGAAGATAACAACGATAGCACCACCACCAGCCAAACCACCGAGAAACTGCCACTTGGGCGCCACCCCCTGGGCGCCCAAGTCACCAGAGACACCTGGGCACCTCCCCCTGGGCGCCCAAGTCCTCCGCCAATCCTATCCGTCGATTTCGACATCATTTCACTTCTCGAATTAAAACTTGAAATCCCCGAGCCTTAAACAACTTAAGCAGAACCTTAAAACATCCCTAAATCACTCTTAATCAACTCATAACTTAAAACAAACCGAATTATTTAAGATCATAACCAAATTCTTTAGGCAGGGTTATCAAGCTTAAGCTATCAGCACCCTAGGAATAAATCGGATTCCTCCATTAGATAGGCTAGAGCATTAGGTTTCGTCCCATCACTTTTCTTGTTCCGTTAGGGGACTGGGAGAGCTGATGTGGGCGGTCTAGGACCTTAGGTTAGGGTTAATCCGATGATCAATAATAAAGCATTAATCACGTAAATCAAAGTAAAATCCCTTAGTTAGGCCCTTCTAGCCCAACATCAAAAATCCATAAAAACTATAAAACCAACAAAATAAACCCAAAAAGATTTTTCCTTTATTTCTTCCTCCACCTCAGGTGCCAAATATTTAATTGAACTTAATGATAAAAGGGAACAAAGAACTGACTTCTAAAATTGAATAAATGAGAATAAATTAGATGAGATGAGTGATTTCACACACGTTGCGTACTTTTATTTCAGCCCATCGGCCACCTCTAAATCAATCACGGCCCATCGGCCCTCTAAAACAAACACCGGCCCATCGGCCACCTTCAATCAATCACAGCCCATCGGCTTTTCACTTTATCACTCGTGTATCGCACACGAAAAACACAGAAATCACAAGTCAAAGTCTCATTTGCATCATCATTTTGGTTTGAAAAAGTCAGCCTTTAAACCCTATTTTGCCAGGGATTAGAAGGGGGTACCCGGGAACGGGGCCGATCCTCTTCTTAAATATTTGGCACCTCCCCCCTTTTTATTTTCTTTATTTTAATTATTTGATTTTACTTGGATACACCATGATTATGCTATGTGAGGATTAACCTTATTTGGACTCTAACTCATAACCCTGAATTGACCCTATATTAAAGAGACCCAAATTAATGTGACAGGAAAATCGTCGTGTGTTGCCGGCAGGACATTAGACGAGAGAAGAACACACCCTTTTATTTTCTCTCATTTTTCTTTGGCTTTTGTCAAAGAACGGTGTTACGGCCGTTACCGTAGCTGGCGATCGTGATAAGTCGATTTTGAGGGTAGTCGAAATCCTCATTTTCGATGTAAAAATTTAAATAGCACATATAGATGAATGGCGATTTCCCTCCCCTGGGGGATCAAAATTCACATCCGACAGATTGTTTTCGAATTCCCACAGACGGCGCCAAACTGATGATGCCAAAAAATGGTTTTCAGGCACCACCAGTCAAGTGATGAATAATTAATGAGAGAATTAAGAGAGAGAGAGAGAGAGAATTTATAGTGGTTCGGTCAGTGTGACCTACGTCCACTGTGAACTGGTGATTTTACTTTTCCGAGGTAGAGATTACAAAGTAGATGAGTACAATAATAGTGAAAAAGTAGATCAGATCTAAGGATAGTGAGAAAAATCAATTAGCCTTCCTCCGTTAGTAAGACTCTTCTTTTATAGTCTTTCCCCAACGGGTGGGGAGAATCTCCAGCGATCTCCAACGATGTGCGCTCCAATCTGGTAGAGTCTCCCGCACCGTCCTCAACAGATGAGCAGGTAAGATCTCTCCCGCGGGACTTGGTGAAAGTCGGTAGATGGAACGACGCGCGCTGACTTTGTCCTTCAGTGGATCCGGACCCGGCCGATGACGACCCGGGCTTATCATGGACTTGGGTCAATTGGTCATGACCTGCTATAGTGGACTGAGCCGTTCGGGCCTAACTCGTCACTGCGGATCGAGTCATTTGGGCCTGGCCCATCAGTTACTACTTATTAGATACCGAGGCCAATTTTGTCTGGACACTAAAAAATGTAAGTCCGTAGAGAGGATCAGATTCAGGTGAAGAGGTCATGTCAGTTTCAGTCGGAAAACGTAGCAAAAACCATCTACGTCTATAACAAGAAGCAGGGAAGGCATCAAAGTCTTAAAACAGACAAGATTTAAAAGAATCAGACATTACTCAAAATGCAGAAAATATGAAACCAGGTGTACACTATTTTAATAAATTGAACGCTGGTAGACTTGACTTTTATAGACTGATTTTAGTACATTCAAAGATGATTGATACAAATGCAACTACTCCCATTTTAAGCTCATCAGTAGATGGCAGGTGACATAAAATATTAGGAAGGTTGTTCCACCTATTTGCATTTGACTGAGCACAAATATGACTAAGCATTATTAGGTTGATTATGACCTAGTTCTATGTTAGATAAATACATGTCAAAGTCAAATAACTTTATATCAAACTCAGATAAACTCAAATAAAAACTAAGATAAATTTATGTCAAACTCAATTAAGTTCAAGTCAAGATGATTTTGCTTCTTTCCGCAGTTTCCTTCATCTTTGCTTTTGGAATCTTTGTTTTGCTTAGGTTTCGGAGTGTATGAAGGAATATTTTAAAGCGGAGCGTATTTGGTGACATATAGAGTATATAAAGAGAAAGCGTTTTTGTCTGTTTGACTTATTTAATATTAACAGAGGACCGCTGCCTCTATGAGAAAATGTCTTGGTCCTTAGGCTATGAAACGTAGTGTGTAGGGACCTGCAGCCAAATGCCCCTTGATTTTACTTAATATCTAGAATTTTGATTTCCTAATATAGGAGAGATAGAAATGTAGGATTCCTCTCTCTCTCTCTCTCTCATGAAAATAAAATGCACAGAGCACAGCACCTCTAATTGCACAAACAAACCTTTGATGGCATATATTTAACTTATCTATACCCTAAAGTCATTTCATTATCATGCCTCTCTTGGTCATCAGACATTTAGATGGGGGTCTACTAAAAGTAATTGACTTAGTGAGATTTTCTAATTTTAAATGAAGGGTATTTCTATCATTTATATAAAAAAAAAAAAAGGAAAAAAAGAAGAAAACTAACAATTATATGTTACACAATCAAATCAAGGTTTTTTTTTAAATAATAATAAAAAGACGGACTTTTTTAGATTATCTAAAAATGTAGGGACTCCTCTAAAAACCTAAAAAAGTTATCCTCATTGAACTTCAACCTGTGAACACCTATGATCAATCGGACCCGTTTGCAAATTGGGTCAAGTGAGAGATGCCATACATGAAGGCCATTAGTGAGCCCATTGGTCAGGTCCGGAATTACAAGTCCAACCCCTAGTGGGAAAAGTCTACTTTAACCCACAAGCCGAGTATTATTTCAAGTTCTCAACCCATTGCTTCAAAGCCCATCTCTGTCTCCTTCATTTCATCATTTGCTACAATGAACCCATCTCTTTTAGCTCTTAACCGTTTTCACTCAAAATGACTCAGATTTTTCTCTTCAGTCCAATATTGGCCGAAATGAAATTTCTATCAAAACTTTTTATTTTGAATTTCAGGCAATTTCGGCTGTGATTTAAGATTTCCACCAATTTCAGATTTCGTTTGAAATGGTATTTTACATAAGTTTAGGATGTGTTACCTTCCATCTGATTAAAGGGCACACCTTCCATGCATAGAAAGGAAGCCTTTCACAAATTCAAGGCCAAGAAGTCATTGTTAGATGTGGGCCATGTGACCAATAGTTGTATCAAATAGCCCTACACTTGGGACCTTTTCAGAAATTCTTGACAGTTGATCATGTATATGTTCATCGTGGCGCAATGTCCGACCCAAAGTGTCCAGCACATTGGCCACCATCTAACCGTCGGAGCATATAGAGGTGTGAAGTTTTAGAGCGTGCATTTCATTTTTTGATCGTATGACAATTGGCAGACCTTTAATTTGGATCATAATGGATTGCGCACAAATCTCCATAAATGATATATATATATATATATATATATATGGCCAATCAAACCCCCTCATAATAACTACTTTTTTAATAATTACAAGTTCAAATTTAACACTCATCCAACCATTACTCATAAATGAAATTTTGAAAAAAATGATGCATTTTAAAATTACTAAACTCGAGGGTCATGATCAAAGGTTTAGAATGAAAATTTATACACAGGCAGACATTGGTGGAGCCAAAGGGGGGGCACCCTCCCCAATTTCCAAAAAAAAAGCCTTTAACTTTTAGGAAGTTTTTATAAAAAAAATTTACATAGTGGCCCCCCAAAACTTGTAAAAAAGTCCCTATGAATTTTTAAAACTACATGTATTATTTGTAAGTGGCCCTTTCAAGATTTTTTTTTCTACATAATGGCCTCCCCAAGGAAGAGCTCCTAGGTCTACCCCTGCAAGCAAGCAGGTGTTCCTAGTTTTAATTCCCAACCTCTGTCGTGATTGATATGGCCCTAGGGTGCCCTAAAGGTGGTCCTACTTTTTATATTTCTTTCAATCCAAAAAAATTTTAAATATTTTTTAAAAAGTATCTTTTACATAATATTTTATTAATAAATATATAAATATGTACAAGTTGCATTTGATACAAAAACAGGTAAGTGGCCACAGTTCTCATTTAGCTATCCATAGTTTGAATCATCGGTATGCTACATTTTTCCACTTGTGTTGGTTTTTTTCTTACACTTTGTAGGCTTCTTTTGTGGGCTTCCTTCCCGCATTGTGTGGGCTTCTTTTTGGCCTTTACGGGGCTGTCTTCTCACCTGTGTACAGGCTCTCTCTTTGGTCTTAGCCCCTTGGCTGAGTTACCAAAAAATTAAAAAAAAAATATTGTGTTTGATGCGTAATGAAATGGAAAGTCAAAATCAAAGCTCACACCCAACTTGTGCCGAAAACTTATAAAAACCCCTACCATATCATCACCTAATAAAACCACCAGCCACCCTTATAAATCAACCCATTGCCATCTTTAATACCCTATCCCAGAATAGATGCCCCAAATCTTCCTTCATTGATCTCAAGAAAGCAGACTCCTCTGTTAGTTGAGTTTTGCTCTAACAAGCATGGCGGTTGAGTTTGGATCTTGTATTGTGTTGATCATAGTAAGTTACTTGTTGCAAGCCTACAAGAGCCATATGGGTCCTTCATCCTATTTCAAGGGTGTAAGTTTTTTTTTCATAAAAATCACAATATTTTAAAAAAGTATTTTTATGTAATCCATTAATATATATATATATATATATTGCTAACGAAGGGTTCCCAATTCTTTGAGTTGGACTAATCCCTCCGGGCTAAGAGAAAAGCCGGGTTTTTCTAAAAAAAAGCTGGATAAAACCCATGTGCTCCCCAGATGGTAGTACTAGTGGACTCAACCATTGGTTCCTGAAAAAAGGGAAACCGGTGATCGATACTAGGACCTCTAGTTCTGAAAGAGAGAAACCGTAGTTTTAACTTTTAACCACGACCAATCCATTGGGCTTATAAATATATAAATATATACAAGCCATAAACAATGCCTAATGAAATGGGTAATTCAAAATCAAGGCCCACAAGCCATGTCAGAATCAGAACCTACTAAAACAACCAGGCAGGACACCCATTTAATTCAACACATCCCCCATCATAGAATAGATGCCCAGAATTTTCTTTCATCGATTTCAAGAAAGTGGATTCCTCTCATTAATTGGGTTTTGCTCTAATAGGTATGGTGCATACAACCGGATTTTGTCATCTGTCCCTCTTCTGTCTCAAATGATCAAAATGAGTGCACTCCTCGTATATTGAATATCTTCAAATTTTGCTTCAATAGATCTTGATTTTATTATAATATTAAACATTTGATTAAGAACATCATAAATTCAAACTAATCAGACTCAACCTAGAAAGGCTCACATGGCATGCAAGGGTGGAGGGCCACATCCATACGGAAATCTTTTGAACCCAATTTGTATTTTTAATCATCCAATAGCTGCTTACCAAAAAATAAATATATAATCCAATAGCGTCTCAAATGATCAGAATGAGTGCTCTCTTTATATATTTGATATCCTTAAATTTTATTCCAATTAGTGCTGATTTAATTATAATATTAAACATATGATTAAAAACATCCAGAAATTCAAACTAATTAGACTCAACTGAGAAAGGTTCACATGGCATGCAAGAGTGGACGGCCACGTCTTTACAAAAATCTTTTGAACCCAATTTGTATTTTCAATCATCCAATAGCCAGTTGAATATGTGATAGTTATCAGGCCCTATTTTGTAATTAACAGGTGGTTTTGTAGAGGCCATTTTAATTTGTGTGTGCACCATTGACTTTCTCCCTCACTGCCAAACCAGTTATCCATTGTTCAAATTCAAACATATCTATAATCTTCGATCAACTGACAAAAATTATGAACGCTTGGTCTCTCAGAATAAACTGTGATCACCGTTTGTTAGATTAGATCCATTCTCTGTTAGATCAAATCATCTGTTGTGATATCTTTTAAAGGCTTTTCATAATGCAATTTGACAAAGATGGACAAAGGATGAGTAAGAGAGAAAGCTCAAATTTTATTGAAGTAGAAATTAATAGATTTCAAACAAACATATCCATTGCTATTTACAATGTCATTCATTGAAGGATCTAGACTTCTCATGGAATAAATAAAAACAGGGGCATTTGGCATTAACTTCAATTAAGTTCCATCTTTATTCCATTCCACACATGCAACAAGCAGTGACCCAAAAACCATCAAGCACGCAAATCATTGACTCGCTCCAAAGAAACGTCCATGAGCATCTCCACATCCTCTATCTTCTTCCCAATTGCATCCTTCAATCCCTTACTGCCACCCTCTTTGATCTCATCATAGCAGGTGTCCACATCAGTGAGGGCTGCACTAAGCCATGTCTGCGCATCATCCACATGCATCTCCTTCCCATCGTTCTTGTATTTCTTCAATGCCTTAACAGAGTTCTTCATCAACCCTTTGGAGTCCTGGATCAGCTCATTGCAGTCGATTAGAACGTTCGCATCGTATTCATCCTTGTACTTCTTTTGCAGCTTGTGAATGAACTTGGCCAGTTTTGTGGTCTCAGAGACAGTTTTGTTTATCCCCACAATTGCTGAATCGATATCGCTCTTGGGTGAAGTGGTTGAATAAGAGGAAGAAGAGAGGGTGGATAGAGTGGTAACTCTGGCAGCCCCATATGAGGAAAACAGCAGGAGAAGAAGAGATATTGGGAGAAGTAAGGGAAGAGCTAGAAAATTTGATGGTGCCATGCCCATTAGAATTGAGATTGGCTAATTGAACTCTGGATGAAATTCAACAGCGATATGAGAGGATTATTTATACAAGATTATGGTTGGTTTTGGTTTCTTGACTTTAAATACACTAGCTACGTACTGCTGAAGAAATGGAGTAAGGGTAGGACTAGGGGCACATCAATGAGACCCCCCAGGTAAGATAACATCTATAAATGATTGGACAAAAGGAAAGCATATTCAGGTGTTAACTTGCATGTTAATCCTTTGGATTAGTGGCCAAACTGTTCATTTGGATGGTCCAATAACAATGGTTCTGCTGTAAAGGCCATAGGTTTAATTTATTTGCTTCATCAAATCAAGAAATATAAGGAGGCCATGGGACATCAATGAGGAGATGCACATTCACTGACTGTCTAGGAGAGATCAGTATGTGTGATTCGGATGAACTTCCCAGTGAAAGATGGTGATGGACTGACTGGATCTTATGGAGAGGAAAGGAAAAATGTTATAGATAGGATTAGTAAACTTTCTCTAACAAAAAATGGTTTCCTCAAGTTAACCAGGGATGAGATATGATTCAAAAGATACTTATCCTTGCCATTATGAAAAGATTGAGGGATCCTTGTTTGGCAACTGTGGAGACCAACCTTGTGAGATTAATGTACTGAGGGGTGCAGACCTGTGAATAGAGGCCCACCCACATGTGATTGAATCAATTCTTAAACACCATACTTCAAAACCTCAAATCTATTCATCTTGACTGAGCTGGCACGACTCAACTTGGGAGGCACTCACTCGAACGAGCCCGGCTGAGTCTACCAAAAGATTGGTCAGAGTCACTCTAGCAACATGGCTCGACGCCCTAATGGGTCACTCGGGTGAGTCAGCGTTAGAACTAAGTTCACCCAATTCTAGTAAATTAATCCTGACAGGAGATTAGATCCAATCTAATTGACTCAATTATGACCCTTATGGGTTGATCCTGATCTTACCTAGATCAACCTAGATATTAAACAACTCCAATAATCAAAGATGGGCCCATGGTATGATATAGGTTGAGTAGAAAAATAGGTTCATTCCAGTTCATTGGTACATTGCCCATTTACTAATCAACACAAAAGATATATACATGGCAATCTATCATTTCATGTTTTTCATGCTTTGTCAGACTCTGTTTTCCAACTCACTTCAATGAGTCACTATTGATTCGATGGTCGGTTCATGCATCCTTCAAGCATCCAATCTATCAAACCAATAGCTGTATGGATGGTTAGGATCACCCAACAAATCCTGATATTTTGGAACCATATCAAGTGGATTGCAAATCGTTTTATCTAACTTTATTTGGACCGTTGCTTCAAAGGCAACTAATTGAGTGGCCACCCATGATGAGTCAGACATAACTGCTGAATCTAATCCTACTTCATGGCACCACATAGAATATGATTTATTTTGTAATTGGCCCAAGCCTGGCCATTTAGTCAGTCGGGTCGGGTCGGCCAGGCTTTCTACCACTATTTTGGGCTTTTCAATAATTAGTCTGGTCCGCGCTTGGCCTTTTTAAAATTTAATCCAAGCGCGGCCTGAGCAGTAAAACCGCCAGCCAGAAACCAGCCCAAAGCGGGCTCCGTCCTGGGCTGGAACCAGCACGTGTGAGGGGTGCTCGTGCGTGTCCTGGTTAGCATTTAACACTGATAGGGGTGTTCATGGGTCAGGCTAAGGCATATCCAAGACCAGCCCGACTTTCGAAACACTGGCCCAGTCCAGGCCAAAGCCCGACACGAGCCATAAAAATTAGGCTCAAGCCTGCTCATTTAACCAATCGGGCCGGACTGAACCAGGCTTTTCAACACTTTTGTTGGAATTAGAGCACTAATTAAATTAAATTACACGCATTTCTTATACAAGCCGGGTCAGGCGGGGTATGTGCTTTCTATTACTCAATCCAATCCAGACCCAATTACTAATCTGATCCATATTACATATTCAAGCCCGGCTCAAATCGGGCTAGGCCTGGATCGGCTGGTCCAGCCCATGAGCACCCCTACACACTGCTTCTGAAACCCTAACTTTCTGTCCATGCTATAAATTCCAACTTTTAGGTCACCCTTTCATCTCCACCAAATGCAAGGGGAGAAAGCCCTTTTCATTCCCATACTGCATACAATTCATAACTCTCGTTTCTTTCTGCTATTTTCATTCATCTTTTCTTGTTTATATTTCTTGTATCTTATTTCATCTTTTCTTGTTTCTTTTTAATGTGATTACTTTATGAGATGTGGTCGCAACAGCATCATTCTTGTTGTTGAGATGTAGATCTTATTCTTCTAATTCATTTGGAGAAATCTGGGTCTTTGAATTGAAGGAAAGAAAATGATGCTAACATCAATAATCAAAGGTACTTTGGACATGCGGTTTCCAAACATCTATGGATTCTCGCTTTTCTCGTAAGTTCTATATTCTTCTAGAGCTAGAAATTTTGTGTTTTTTTTTTACTCTTATTCTTCCCTTAATTTCTATCCTACGCTAGTCTTTCTAGATCTGGAATTATATTATAATTTTTCAGTTTTTAATGTCTGTTCTTTTGATTTAGATCTACATAGAGAAATATCTTTTTAACTTTTGTTTTAATATTTTATTTTCACAGGATTTCTGGATTGCAAACGTTTTAAGATTTCAGAAGTTCGTGAGATTTTTTTGTTTTGTTTTTACTTGAAAGGGTCTTTATCTCTTAAGAGAGGCAGGGCTCGATGATGACTTTTATGCTTTAACCACACTGAAAAGAATCAAAAGGGGCTGCTTATCTAATGTAATTTTAATTTTGAGGTAGCCCTCTTATTTTCTATGCTTGGATTGGCCTGGTCTTTTATACCAGATTGGAAGACATAGAAATGTGTCTTTTTTGACTAGCACTGAAAATAGGTAGGCTCTTCAAATGGTTGGATAAGGGCGCCTGACAGTTCTAATGTGGAAAGAACCATGGCCTTTGCTGAGAGCTCAGTTTTTTTATCTGTCTTCTCCTTCATTTGTCTAGTTTATTTTTCTTTTCATATATATCAATGGGCCTTAATTGTGGAGGGCGCATGGAATATATCTCCAATTATCTCATCTCCTTCAGTTGTGTCTCTCAAGTTTAACTTCATGATTTTTCTTTTTGCAGTGAGTGGTCAATCCATGTATTGGTAATGTAGCTATGTTTCAACTTTGAATCCATCCATTTGTTTTCATTTTTTTCTAATGTCGTATTCCTTGTGAGCATGGTTGGTAACAAGGGAGGAATTTGCAAGCCTAAGGATTCCTCTCTAGGCATAGAACATAGATTCCTTGCTTATGATTTGTGTAGTTAAGGGGTTTAACATTTATATAAATATTGATGATATCAATGTATATGGAAAAAAAAAAACCTGTTTTAAGTGCTCAAATTCATGAAAGTGAGGGTTTTCAAATTCTATTGGGGAAGGTTGAGGATTTTTATAGGTTTAAATACTTGGGTTTATAATTTGCTTGTAGAAAGCTAAAATCATTTTATTTGAGGATTTGGTTGGTAAGTGTGACCTGTATGTTTTCGATAAAAATGAAATTTGGCAAATTTTAATGACACTTTTTAATATTGTTTTAACCCATTGAGGGCTAAAAATCTATATGTGGTGATGAGGATTTGAGGATGAGATACTTCAAGGTTTCTTCTGAATTGCGCATCTAAAGTTTGGAAAAGCAGAGAGAAGGACTTGATAGTTCCTAGTCCAATAACCTCATCAGTTCTGTTGTAGTTTCTTTTGAGTAGCAGCGCTGGCATTTGAAGTTAGACTAGTAGGGTGATCTTGATTGTAGATACAAATGCCAGCTGCAGCTTGACTTTCTATACATCAGGCGCTTTGGGAGACGAAGCCAGCAGTCTGAGCACAAGAAGTCTAATCAAACAGTCCTTCCTGCCCCCACCTCCTCCGGGCCCGTTTGGTAATTTACTTTTAAAATAAAGTGGAGTGAAGTGAAATGAAAAGAATGAATAAAATATAAGTGAGTTATGATGGTATTTTGTTTTTAGTTGTTTGTGATGGAATATTTTTGACTTTTTGTATGGGGAAATGGAGTTTTTTTGTCTTTTAGTGAGTAAATGTAGTTGTCTTTTGACTTTTTTTTTTTAAAAGATGGAGAGAATTTTAGTAAAAAATGCTTTTGATGGGATGTTTAACTTGACTTGACTTCACTTGACTATATTAGTAAAGTTACCAAACAGGCCCTGAGATAAGTAAAAGTCTACGCACCCCGGGATCCTAATCCCGGAGTGATTGGGATCTGTTGGATCCCAGTCACCTTGGATCCCAATCACCCCGGGTCCATCTCGGGTCAGGAACCCGGGGTGCATAGCCTCCGCACGCTTTGCACCTTTTAATACAACAGAAGCACCCTCTGCATAACTGCTTCCGGCACTGACCCTCCCTGGGGCTGTCAAATGACAAATACGAGCCTTCATTGCATTTGGGGCAGATGTCCACATCAATGTAAGGGTGATAATCTGTGACACAACATGAAAAATGCCGATGTGGCATCCTACTTGAAAACTAAGATGAAGAAGAATATTAAGGAGGCAAATGGTACACGTAAAAATCATTATGGGTTATAAACCCATGTTGAAGAAAAGGGGTTAGCATAGAGAATAACTTTGCACACAAGATTCACCATGTCAAGTGTAAATTATTCAAGAAAACTGCGGTGAGTCTGTTGGCCCTCGTCTATCAGCATGGCACTAGCAATTAAGCCAGATGAATAATATGTTTCTGTCACATTTGATCCGTGAGATTTATCCATGAAAGGAAGCCATAGTCAGATGTTTTGACAATGGTGAATGCCTTGCATTTAAAATTTATGGAAATCACCAAGATTCAATCCATTATATGGGCTCTACTTCGTTAGAAGAAAAAACAGTGTTCTGTTTCTGTTTTCCTTTCACTGGTGTGCATTAGTACATCAGCGGACGAGCCTGTTTAAAGTGCAAACCATCCGAACCGTCAAGAGGCTCATGAAATGGAGATATCCCAGAGCTAAGAACAAGGCCTCGTGTGGGCCAGCCGGTTCTACCGGACGGCGCCTATGACTACTGATGGGTCAGGCCTAAATGACTCGGTCCACAGTGACGGGTCGGGCCCAAGTGACTCGGTCCATGATGGTGGGTCAGGCCTAAGTGACCCGAGTCCGTGACAAGCCCAGGTCCAGATCCACGGAATGACAAAGTCATCGCATCGTTTCATCTAACTGCTTTTACCAATTCCCGCGGAGGAGATCTTACCTGCTCATATGTTGAAGACAGTTCGAGAGACTCCACCAGAGTGTAGCGTACATCATTGAAGATCGCTAGAGAATCTCTTCACCCGTTAGGGAAAGAGTATAAAAAGAGAGTCCTATCAAAGAAGCAATCATCCTTCAGTTCTTGACATCATCATTGTACTCATTTACATTGTGACCTCTTCCCTAGAGCAGTAAATTCACCAATTAAAGTGGACGTAGGTTACACCGACCAAACCACTATAAATCCCTTCTCTCTTTCTCTCTCTCCATTAATTTTCTCATTAATTATTTACTACTTGACCGGTGGTGCCCGAAACCGTTTTTTGGCATCATCAGCCGTCTGTGGGAACCGAAAAGAATTTCCTTTTTTCCAAAGCCATGCCGATCACTACAAGGTCAACAAGGCGACAAGATGGTAATTCCTCGCGGGAGGGCGAGGATAATCCTCCACAGACCAACCCTGCACCGAATGCTCCCGCTCCCTTTCCTCAACAGATGCTGGAGACCATGCAGCAATTGGTAACTTATAACCAACAAATATTGCAGCTCATGCTGGCGGGGCAAGGAGGAGCACTAGGTGCAGGGCCACAGGAAGTACCGCGCTCAAAGCAACCAGTTGTTCCACGCAGAGGGGCACCTCACCCGGGCGCCCGTCCACACGGTGCCCGGGGCCGAGGCGCCAACCGACGCCACCCTCACCTGGGGTCGAGGAATACCCTTGGGCGCCCAAGCCCCACCTGGGCGCCCATCCTCATGGCGCCCACGCCCAGGGCACATCTGCTGGAGCTCCCCTTGTCGTCCCACACGGAAAACTCCTGGTCGACCTTCAAGGTCGTGCTCATCTCGACGTGCCTCCACCCCCGGGTGAAGCCCCAGGAGGGTCAAATCGAGGTGGACTTCCACCTCCTCCCTCTGCTTCCAATAATGAGGATCCTGATTTCCAGGAGGAGGGAAGTGAGAATTACAGCCTGGAGGACGAGAGCCGTTTCCAAGGTCAGTCCAGGGAGGCCCCCAACCATTGGGACGAGAAGATCAAAGAGATGCAAAATCAAATTGGCAATGTCTTCAATGCCATGAAGGCACAGGTACCAGAATCAATAGACTACCTGGTACAACGGACGGACACATCGTTCAAACCCTCCGTAGCAAACTACCCACTCCCTAAAAAATTCAAAATGCCGACCGTGGAGACCTTTGATGGAACCAGGGACCCGCTGGATCACTTGGAAACTTACAAAACTCTAATGCAACTAACTACACAACATCTCGGACGAGATCATGTGTAGAGCATTCCCTACCACATTGAAGGGTTCCGCAAGGCAATGGTTCTCCAGTCTTGCCCCAGCCTCCATCTCCACTTTTACAGAGTTAAGTAAGTCCTTCGTGTCACACTTCATTGGAGGACACCGCCACCAGAAGCCCGCCACACACCTGCTCAGCATAAAGCAGGATAAAAGTGAAAGCCTCAGGAGCTACCTCACTCGTTTTAACGAGGAGGTACTCCAAGTCGAAAAGCCCGACGACAAGGTCTCCATGACAGCCTTCCTGGGAGGCCTTCGCACGTCAAGCTTCCTCTTTTCAGTAACGAAGCGACCACCAAAGAGCATGCCAGAACTATTGGCAAAAGCTCAAAAATATATGAATGTTGAGGAAATCAACAGGTCCAGGCGAGGTGAATCATCTCGTGGATCGCCAAAAGCTTAGGGCTGGGCACGGGGGTCCCTGTCCCGAACCCGTCGGCTGTCGGTGGACTGCTCGAGCTGCTCCCTCGGCGAGAGCGGGTCGCCGCGTGCCGGGCGGGGGACGGGCCGGGAACGGCTCCCTCGGGGGCCTTCCCCGGGCGTCAAACTGTCGACTCAGAAGCCAAAAGCTTGACCTGTCTCTGCACTGTTCTTAAACAGACAGTCTATCTCCAGCTTAGCGGCTCTCTCGTGGGTCGCCAAAAAAGCTTGGCCTCTGCACTGTTCTCAAACAGGCAGCCTGTATATCCAGCCTAGCGGCTCTCTCGCGGGTCACCAAAAAAGCTTGGCATCTGCACTGTTCTCAAACAGGCAGTCTATCTCCAGCTTAGCGGCTCTCTCGCGGGTCGCCAAAAAGCTTGGCCTACCACTGCATTGTTCTCAAACAGACAGTATATCTCCAACTTAGCGGCTCTCTCATGGGGCGCCCAAGGAATCAAGCAAGGCAAGGAGATCATCAACAAGGTCCTTGAAATTCCCTTTCTCTGGCTCTGAAGGCTGTTCTGAGAGGCCATAGCCTCTGAAATCTGGAGCAATAGCCCTGAACCCAGCGTTGGCTACAGCAACCATCTGATACCTCCATGTATACCAAATCTCAGGAAATCCATGCAAGAAAACCATTGTCACAGGCCCAGTTCCAATCTCAGCCACATGCTGCTTGAGGCCTCTGATGTCAATGTTCTTGTGCTCCATGTCAGTGTCTTGAGTTGGAAGTAGTGCTCTGCTCTGCTCGGCTCACAGGAGAGGAGAGACACAAGAGGGATATTATTATAAGACCCAACAGCTCCAGCGCCCAGGCAGCAGGGGTGCCCGCAGCCTTGCTCTTCGTCCACCAAAAAATAATAATAATAATAATAATAATAATAATAATAATAATAATGATGATGATGCTTGCCCAACAGTGCTGCTGGGCGCCCACCACCGCAGCACACCAGCAGTCGTAGGGGCACCAGCCAATCTTCCATCGCGTGCAGCAGGGGCGCCCCCGCCCAGCGTTCACACTCGCCTCGCCCGCAGCAGCCCGTCCGATGTCAGCGAGCACAGGCGGGTGCCCCGTCTCCCCTTGTTAGCGAGCACAGCAGCAGGGGCGCCCCAGCCTTGTCGTCGCCCATCAACAAAAAAATAAAAAAAAATTGACTACCAGCGTGCTTGCTCGCCCGTCGTCCAAAGCAGCAGCAGGCTGGGCGCCCAGCACCTGCACGCCCAACACCTGCTCGCCCTGCACCCATCCTACTGTACATCAGTCTTTTCACTCCACATTTCTACGGGGAGGATGGTGAAGTGGTGAATATGGTCTTTTCAACTCAATCAAGGTCACATGCAGTGAAAAGACTACAGTCAACATGATCATTTCAACTCAAAAAACGACAAAGTCTACTAGTACAAATGCATGCACCTGCTAGAGTGGACCACCAAGGCACTGAACCTAAAAGGGGACACGTGCATGACATGTAGTTAATGTCCTTTTTTTTTTTTTTGGCTTCCTTATTGTACCAACACAACAGACACTGAACCTAAAAGGGGCCACGTGCATGACATGTAGTTAATGTCCTTTCTTTCTTTTTTTCCCTTATTGTACCAACGCAATAAAAATAAAACTACTCGCCCAGCAGCCAGGGCGCCCAGCACCAGCGCCCGCGCTCCCCGCGCCGCGCCCGCTCTCGTCGCCCGCGCTCCCCGAGCCCGCGGCGCCCAGCGCCCGCGACCGCACCTCGTGGCGACCGTCCGCCCTGCAATTCTTCTACCTCTTGTTTGTGCTCTACAGTGTTTGCACTCTTTTTTTTTAACAAGAAGAAGATGAATGACCCAAAAAAAAAATATCAACAATTGCAAAAAAGGCTAGGAGTGCTCAGAGTGAAGAAAATCTGATATTCAAAATGTCTCCCTTTCAAAGTTTTCTTTAGCGCGAGACATTGAGGGGCAAATGATGGGTCAGCCCAAATGACTCGGTCCACAGTGACGGGTCGGGCCCAAGTGACTCGGTCCACAATGGTGGGTCAGGCCTAAGTGACCCGAGTCCATGACAAGCCCAGGTCCAGATCCACGGAATGACAAAGTCATCGCATCGTTTCATCTACCTGCTTTTACCAATTCCCGCGGAGGAGATCTTACCTGCTCATCTGTTGAGGACAGTTCGGGAGACTCCACCAGAGTGGAGCGTACATCATTGAAGATCCCGTTAGGGAAAGAGTATAAAAGGAGAGTCTTATCAAAGAAGCAATCCTCCTCCAATTCTTGACATCATCATTGTACTCATTTAAATTATAACATCTTCCCTAGAGCAGTAAATTCACAAATTAAAGTGGACGTAGGTCACACCGACCGAACCACTATAAATCACTTCTCTCTTTCTCTCTCTCTCCATTAATTTTCTCATTAATTATTTATTACTTGACCGGCAGTGCCCGAAACCGCTTTTTGGCATCATCAACTACTCTTAACAAGGGACTCAGATTCAGAGCCAAATGTCTCCATTAAAATCAAAACCTGCTTCTGGGACTGAGGAATTTTCCATTTCCTTGAAAAACATAAGTAAACAATGAGCTTGGGGTAGAAGAAGAGGAAGTAATTAGGGCAAGTTCAAATAAAACAAAGCGGAGAATGTTCTCCTGCCGTCCTGCGAGTCATGCCACAGAGCAAAGCAACACCCTGCCAACATGAAAGTGTACAAACCTTAAAATATATCCACATGAGGGATAGTATTGGAAGGTATTTATGCAGTATCAAGGTTTTTATATAATGATATTGAGATGGTTCAAACAGCTCATGGTTTTCGTAGGTTTTCGTGGTATGAATGGTTGGGCAATGATACTTAAGTTTTATACAACTCTTTCAATCAAATTCTCAATGTTAAATTTTTTTTTTTCTTAAATGACAGAAAGTCCATTTCATCATATTTCAAAATCTTTCTTTAATGAAAAAACAGGGTGAAGATGTAGACGAGACCTTGAGTTGCCAGGAAAATTGTTGGTATTCATTTCCCTTATTCCCTTTGACTCAACTTTCATTAAATTACGAGAAGATTATTTGAGGGCATATTTGGATATTCAACTTTGGTCTTCATTTTTATCCACCGTGATCAATTACATTGTATTCTCATGCAAAGAACTAGGCCCTAAGTATATACATCGCAAGAAGTATTTGGGTCTCAGATTTTTTGCCCAAATTTATTTTTCATAAAGAGTAATTCCTTGCAAATTTGAGATGACATGAGCCAATGATAATGTTTGCATAAGAATTCTCATGTGAACATCGACATCAATCAGCCCGCTTTATATAGTTCATAATAATAGTTAAGGGTTCGAAACTGCACTATCATACTGGGGCCACAGGGATTTACCCATCTCCCCCTAGGCCTGTACAGATTATTTCTAACTCAAAGGGCCGGGACACCCTTCATTAAATATATAATAGTTTATATAAGAACTTTAATGTTTATTAAGCCCTATGGGTAGGTTTCTCATCAAATAGTCTCAACCAGTTGTGGCCCAAACAAATATTGGAGAGCTCTTCTAAAATAAGAGTATCTCTCTCTCTCTCTCTCTCTCTCTCTCTCTCTCTCTCTCTCTCTCTCTCATATTTTTTTTTTTTACAAAAGTAGTTATTCCAATAGAAAAGACTCACAAAAAAAACTTCAATAAAGATTTGCTCAGTTGGTTGGCAACCTTGAAACTTACCTGGTTATCTAAGGATGTAACCAAACTCTTTTTTTTTTAATAAATTATATACCTAATTCGCGTTGGGCTGGGGCTTACTACTTTTCAGGCGGGCCAAGCTTGGGCCAGCTACATATGGCCTGATTCGGGCTTAGCAAAATTGGCCCTATAGTTTCAAAATCAGGCTAAGCCTCGATATTCCTTAGCCCGGACCACTCTAGCTCGTAAATACCTCTTGCACTAACCCTTTAACAGCTCCTTTTTCATGCAAAACATGAATTAATTATATTTACAACCTAGAGAGAGAAAGAATTAGAAAGACTTCTAATTGCTTGGGAGAAGATCTAGGATGACATTAACAACTTCGGAAGGAACTAAAACAAGGCTTCAGCGTTTTTTTTCGCATCATTCAAGGTTTTGACTTCCCATCAGCATCTTGGAAAACTGAATTAATAGTGTGTTTTTGGGTGAAAAAGGCTTTTAAAAAGGCTTGGGGTGTTGAATCTCAATTAGGAAAGGAGTTTGTCACGGGCAAGGGTTCCAACTTCCAATGCCACTTTTGGAGGAAAACCTCCAACTGCAACTTATTCACTTTTTTAAATATTTATCCTTTTTTTAAAGGGGATTTAACGGGAAAAACCCTCTAAAACAGGCTATTAATGAATTTGGCCCCAATAGAAAAGGTCAGACAGAATAAGCCCTAAATTGATGTTTCTCTTTTCTTTTTTGTCTTTTAGCGCTATAGTCGATATCGACGCTCTCGCCTGAACATTCATTCGTCTCTTCCTCTCTCTCTTATTCTCTCTTGCTCTCTGCAACTGATCTCAAATCATAATCTTTGAGAAGGGGGAAGAAGGAAAGAGAAAGCTGGTAGGTGTCTGCAGATGAGATGCATGGAGATGGAGGTGTGCGCAGAGGCTGTGAGGGCGGAGTGCAGCAGTGAAGGAGGGGGAAACGAGAAAAGAAGAGGAGGAAAGAAAGAGAAAAAAAAGGAAAGAGAGGGAGAAGGAAGGACGTGGAGTGCAGTGGGTGGCAAAGGGTAGTGCAGGGAGAATGGAGAAGAAGAGGGGGAGAGGGGGAAGGAAGAAAGAAAGAAAGAAATGAAAAAGGAGGAGAGCCATCTCAGTGGGGTATGCAGGTGGGTGTGCGGTGGCCCATCACGGCTCATCTCCTTCATCTCATCTTCACCATCCCAGGACGCAGACGGTAGACCTCTCCCTCCTTCTCCTTTGTCCTCTCCGGCCAGCCAACCCACCACTCCTTCATCCTTTCCATCTCCCTCCCATCAACCTCCATCTCACCCTATCCGTAGCCCTCACGCATCTCCCTTATCTCCACGCAGCCCATCATCAGCTCTTCTTCATCTCCATCTCCACGAGGAATGGAATGCAAGTTCGGAGTCCTTAAACCGATCATTTAATTGTATCCATATCAAGCTGGAGGTGTTTTCAAATAAAGCCCATGAAGGTGTTCGATGAAATGACGAAGAGAAAGGAGAAGGAAATTTCACGCTCATTTCTTTTATTTTTCTGATGGGAAAGAAGTCTGCTGCTGTTGTGGGGTTTGTCCTTCCTTGATTTTGCTCACTAGGAGATATTGGATGAAAGGAATTAGAGAACATGAGTGGGGTTTTCATTTCTTGATTTTTGTAATTTTCAAACATATTTCATGTATATATATTTTGAAATGTAAGGTCAATACATAATGAACTTGTAATGTTTTGAATGGTTTCCCCCTATTTGAGATGTTTGAAATGTGTTTGAGATGTCTGAAACTCTTGAGCTTTTGAAATGTCTGAGTGAATGACTGAAACCTTCCCCACCAAAACTTTCAACTATGACGTTCAAGGATGAAATTGGTATTGGCTAAATCAGTGGAAGTTGCGAAATGAGTCGGATGAAACCTTCCCCACCAAAACTCTATACTAATTTTTCCTCATTACTTTCATGTAGTACCCATCTTCATTAATATCTGTAGCATTGTGTTTTATTAACAAACATCTCTTTCATGTAGAGATGATGAACTAGCCAGTATTTGTACCATGGTATCTAGCAACGATTTAAATAAAGTACTGGACGAATCCATTTTTATGGACTATCCTGTTTAAAGAAGACATTCATCATCAAGACAATTGTAATCACTACGAAGTTTTCACTGTGGCATTCGCAGAGCATTGTGTTCACTGTCGTCCTATCACATTTACACAGTCTGACATCCCTTACTTCCGTAGCAGAATTGTCATTGAGTTATTTAAAAGAAGTTGACAAGTGAATGCTAGTTTGATGTAATTCTCTTAACTGGTTAGAAGAAGTTTTGTGAAGGTTTTTTGGGCAGTAGAAGGAGAGGCCAAACATAGATACTTACTTTCTTTACTTCGTAATTAAAATTGTGGAACTTGTGGGCAGTGGTTGTGGAACTTCTATAGTTTTGGGCAGTTGGATTTATATTGTGAAACATCATGTATAATTATTTGAAATTGAATGGTATGTTAATGTATGGTTGTTAATTGAATGTGTGAATGGAATGCACCAATGTATTCAGAACAATGTTTAGGACAATAGAATGTATCATTCTCTGGTTTGTTTAATACGACCAATAGTCGATATCGACTATTTAGCTGAAGCCTAAAAAACACAGTCATAGTCGATATCGACTATTTAGCTGAAACATAAAAAACACAGTCATAGTCGATATCGACTATTGTCATAGTCGATATCGACTATTTAGCTGAAACATAAAAAACACAGTCATAGTCGATATCGACTATTGTCATTGTCGATATCGACTATTTAACTGAAACATAAAAAACACAGTCATAGTCGATATCGACTATTTAGCTGAAACATAAAAAACACAGTCATAGTCGATATCGACTATGTTATAATACTATAACTTACTAAGTGTAGCTCTAGATGGGGTTTGCTAATCATTTTCAATAATAAAAGTGGAAAAAAATAAAAACTCATTAGCGGGACAATACAAACAACCATTATATTATCATAGATAAGTTCTCAACAACATATAACCCCAAAAAAGGGTGATCTTTATAAAAGGAAAAAGTATGTTTAACACTTGTGCCCTTCCAAAAAATGCTTCAACAAAATGTGCAAGCCCATCACGACTACATCTTCTATCAATTACATTAACACCAAATATTAACACCAATAAAAATGGACATGATGACATTAACATGGGCATCCCCCATCCAAAAAATCTCTTCCATGTAGAGATTACATTGTCCAGAAGGCTACATCTTCTATCACATTAACACCAAATACTAACACCAACCAAAGAGGAGTTCACATTAACTCTTTCATCTCATTTCCAAAAAATGCTTCAGTAGACTGTACACTATCCAGAATGGTTGCATCTTCTATCACATTAACACCAAATATTAACACCAACCAAAAAGGAGTTCACATTGACTCTTGCATCCCCCTTCCAAAAAATGCTTCAGTAGATTGTACACTGTCTAGAACGGCTGCATCTTCTATCACATTAACATCAAATATGAACACCAACCAAAAAGGAATTCACATTGACTCTTGCATCCCCCTTCTAAAAAATGCTTCAGTAGACTGTAAACTGTACAGAACGGCTGCATCTTCTATCACATAAGCACCAACTATTAACACCAACAAAAAAAGAGTTCACATTGACTCTTGCATCACCCTTCCAAAAAATGCTTCCACCGATTCAACCAATACCAATTTCATCCTTGAACGTCATAGTAGAGAGTTTTGGTGGGGAGGTTTCGACCCTTCACTCAGACATTTCAAAAGCTCAAGAGTTCGGACATTTCAAATACCTTTCAAACTCCTCAAACACATTTCAAACATCTCAAATAGGGGGAAACCATTCACAACATTACAAGTTCATTGTGTATTGACCTTACATTTCAAAATATATATACATGAACTATGTTTGAAAATTACAAAAATCAAGAAATGAAAACCCCACTCATGTTCTCTAATTCATTTCATCCAATATCTTCTAGTGAGCAAAATCAAGGAAGGACAAACCCCACAACAGCAGCAGATTTCTTTCCTATGAGAAAAATAAGAGAAATGAGCGTGAAATTTCCTTCTCCTTTCTCTTCGTCATTTCATCGAACACCTTCATGGGCTTTATTTGAAAACACCTCCAGCTTGATATGGATACAATTAAATGATCGGTTTAAGGACTCCGAACTTGCATTCCATTCCTCGTGGAGATGGAGATGAAGAAGAGCTGATGATGGGCTGCGTGGAGATAAGGGAGATGCGTGAGGGCTACGGATAGGGTGAGATGGAGGTTGATGGGAGGGAGATGGAAAGGATGAAGGAGTGGTGGGTTGGCTGGCCGGAGAGGACAAAGGAGAAGGAGGGAGAGGTCTACCGTCTGCGTCCTGGGATGGTGAAGATGAGATGAAGGAGATGAGCCGTGATGGGCCACCGCACACCCACCTGCATACCCCACTGAGATGGCTCTCCTCCTTTTTCATTTCTTTCTTTCTTTCTTCCTTCCCCCTCTCCCCCTCTTCTTCTCCATTCTCCCTGCACTACCCTTTGCCACCCACTGCACTCCACGTCCTTCCTTCTCCCTCTCTTTCCTTTTTTTTCTCTTTCTTTCCTCCTCTTCTTTTCTCGTTTCCCCCTCCTTCACTGCTGCACTCCGCCCTCACAGCCTCTGCGCACACCTCCATCTCCATGCATCTCATCTGCAGACACCTACCAGCTTTCTCTTTCCTTCTTCCCCCTTCTCAAAGATTATGATTTGAGATCAGTTGCAGAGAGCAAGAGAGAATAAGAGAGAGAGGAAGAGACGAATGAATGTTCAGGCGAGAGCGTCGATATCGACTATACGCTAAAAGACAAAAAAGAAAAGAGAAACATCAATTTAGGGCCTATTCTGTCTGGCCTTTTCTATTGGGGCCAAATTCATTAATAGCCTGTTTTAGAGGGTTTTTCCGGTTAAATCCCCTTTTTTTTAACTTCCCACCATTTAGGCCATAGATTTTTTTATGGAATTCCCTTGAAGCCCGGAAACCTTATTATTATTATTTTGCTATTGCCTCATTGGCAACTGACTCCATACAACGTCATCTCAAGTGCAGCACTCTTACAAAAGGCATGAGTGGGGCCCACCTCTCAGAAAGCGAAGAGCCCTAAAATCAACTTTCTATGATTTGGATGAATCAAATGAATGGTGGGAGATTTTTCATGGCCCCTTGGAAGTTGGAACCCTTCACTTCAATAAATATTGAATTCCTAGATCCCCATAAAGATAGAATGATTTTTCATTAGTCCTAATAGATTAAATTCAAGCAAGTGATAGAGAATGAGAAGACATTACTAAGATCGGTTTTAGCTCACAAAATACACACATACATATACCATGTAAAAGCCTTGTTCAACACAAAATTATAATGACCACCTACACAGCAACCTCCACCTTCTCTACTTTCATTCAAATGGTGACCCCCCTCTGCCATCTGAGATCAAGCTCTATAACTATATCGTGTAGATGGTTGGGAGATGCAAAGCTTGCATGTAAAGTCGGGAGAGTCGGGGGAGGATCTTGATTGAAGACCCAAATGCTGCCTGCAGCTTGGCCTGTTGCACAGAACGCACTTTGGGAGACTAAGCCAGCACTCATTACACAAGGAGTCTCGGCAGACAGTCTCCGCTGCCCCCAGCTCCACTGGGCTGATGCACCCTCCACACTCCTTGCACCTTACAATGCAAAACAAGCACCCTTTACATGACCACTTCTGGCACCGACCCTCTCTGGGGCAGTCGAAAACGAACCTTACTTCATCGCATTTGGGGCAGATGTCCACGTCAATATAAGGGTGATCACCTGTGACAGAACATGTAGGATGCTTACCATTGTAGATTACTAATGGCCGCTGTGGGTTTAATCGGAGAAGAGAGTTGAGACAGTAAAGATGCTCCTTTTTCATATTCGGGATACCATAGAGTCTCAGGTGCTTTAGATTGTGACCACGCCGCCAGGGGTCAAAGCAGAACATCCCGGGATGTGAAGCTGCAATTTTGCACAAACATCAAGTATGGAATACTCACTAGTTTTCTTTCACTTTCTTTTCCTACATTATATCATTTACTAATATTACATGGCAAGGTTGTGAAGAGAGTGCTGATCCGAGTACATTGGCAGAGCATGATGCCTCTATAAGACTTAACTGATTCAAAGATTGAGAATGGAGGAGATAAATATAAATATGGGCACCAATATAAATGTGGAGCAGTCCCCCAGAGGGTAATGATCCGCATTCATTTCCCCCAGGCCACACAAACAGATGTGATTGCCACATCCAGGTCATGATGGCCGATTGCTTCGAGCCCAAAATGCAGCTTATAAGGCCCAAAATTCAGGATGCTCCAATCAGAAGCGCCATGTCCATTGAGTATAAACTCTCGTCCAAGTTTTTTCCCATACCGTCATTAATGTCATAGGACACAGCCCACCTGATGAGTAGAATGGCTAATGTTTTTGAGAATGTCTAAATGGCCCGACTGGGAGACCGACTCATGGCCCGGTCTCCCAGTCAGGCCATTGACTGGGAGAATGTTTTTTAAGGTAGGCCCAACTTGGAAGAAGGGTCAGATCTTGCAGTTGTGTCCACATTGATAGCAACTTGGTTTCCAAGCACATAAAATACTAGCAAAAAAACCATTCTATGCAAGTGTTCTTGGAAACTGAGATATTCAGAAGTTTCTGGGTCTGAAGGGAATTTAAGTTTGTACTTTGTATATTTGTACAAGATATCCTGGCCCCAGGCAATAGAAACAGTTACAATCCACCCAAAATACATTTTTGTGAAAGATCAAAGAGTAGTTGCTACTTAGATACAGAGGCCAATTTTGTCTGGATAGTAAAAAATGTAAAGTCCTTAAACAGGATCAGATTCAGGTGAAGAGGTCATGCCAGTTTCAGTGGAAAAACGTAGCAAAAAACACCTAGTCTATAACAGGCAGGGAAGGCACCAAAGAGCATGGTTCCAAAAATATGGTTTTAGACCGTCTATCAGCCAAAAGATAATAGCAAGATCTTTGGTGGCCTACCTAAAAACCAAGATGAAGAAGCACATCAAGGAGGTGAAAATTAAAATGGATTTGAACGTGATCACTTTGATCAGTCCTGGGCAGAGCTCTCTGTTTTTATTCAGCCTCAAAACTTCTCGAATTGTTTCATGTAACTAAGTTTTTATATTTCTATAAGTGGTCAACAACATGAAGGATTGAAGGTAAATATCCAAAAATCAACAGCAAATAACCACCCCACATCTTTCATAGTTGTCATACGGGGCTCATTTGACCATGAGTTCCTATGTATTCCAGTCATATGTATTAAAAAACCAATCCATTTAAACCGGAATACTAAACATAAACCTGGTCTTTGGAATCCTTCTAAACCCCACATACCGACATTCATGAATAGATGATGCATCCACAACACATAAGTGGACCATGATCCAGGCTACAAAAATTAATTGTAAACAAAAGTAGACCAGTTAGTAAGGTGTTTTTTATACCTTAGTGATATGGGGATTGGTCAGTGCAATCAGGTAAAGTGCAGAGTCTGTGATGCACCGGCAATCGATCAAAACCAATGATTCCAACCTCCCATTGGCCTTGGAGACCAACTTCAAAAGGTTGAAATCGGTGACCTTCCAGTTCAAGGGGGGCTCCAAGTCCAACACCACATGGCGCCACAGCAAGGCATCACCATGCACGACGTCTCTCAGAGACTTGCAAACCATCCGAATCGCAAAGAGGTCCATGAACCGGAGATATGGCAGGGCTAGGAACAGGGCCCTGTGTGGGCTGGCCGGTTCGACCGGACCATGAACAAGGGAGGATTCGGATTCATCAACATCAAGGCCTGCTGCTCGGGCTGAAGAAGTTTCCATTTCTTTGAAGATGAAACAAGAAGAGATCGAGAAGTGAGGGTCAGCAGAAGAAGCTGAAAATGTTCCCCTACCAGCGGATATTACGAGCAGACGGCATTTTGTTTGCATGCACTTCAGCTTCTGGGGCCCACCTAAGAAGGGTTCTCTTATGGAGAAGGTTGAGCCCACAAATTATGGTGGCCTTTGATTTTTTTTTTCTTAAAATCAATCAACTTTAATCTGACACTTTTTTTTTAGTTCACTCCTCAAGGCCATAGTTTTTATTTATTAATCAACTTTCTAGGATTTAGTTGAATAAAATGAAGAGTGGGAGATATTTTTATGGCCCCTTGGAGCCTTCAATAAATATTGAATTCCTAGATCCCTATAAAAGATAGAATGGTTTTTCATAAATCCCAGTAGATTAAATTCAAGTGATAGAAAATGAGAAGACATTACTAATGCAAGCTTGGTTTTAGCTCACAGAGACAGAATACATACATATATCACTGGTTATCTCCTAGGTGTTTCCTCTGTGGACCCCACTCTTGGGGAAACACATAAGCTTTCCCATTCACAAGGTAAAGATCTATATTCTGTACAGCCCATATGCAATAGGCCCAGTTTGAGCTCTGCACAGACGGCCACCACCATTGAATTTGAGATTGACATAGTTGATCCTGGTAGATCTGTTGGATCTGAAAATGCACAACACACGTCCACCACAGACCCTCCATTTAAACCTGTGCCAATCCATTGTGGCTAGTCCCATGCTCCCAGTCCCAGCCCTTCTGAGTGCGGCCAACAAAAGCTCTTGCCCGGAAATTCTGAACAACACCACCATGGGATCACAAACACATTAAACCAACCCATTAACAGCTAACCACAAAGAAATTAAACAATCCCCAGCAATTTCAGTAGCAGTGAGGTATGGTTTGGCGAACCAAAACAACAAAATATGCGGGCCCAACATGGATTGGCCATCAGCCAAGATAACCAGCTACAGATGAAAAGGATTGTATCGGCAAAATAAAGTTTCATAAATGTCTTCAGTCAGTGGAAAGTGAAAGCTATTCTTATACTGTATGTCATATGTAAACCTTGTTCAACACAAAATGATGATGATTATGATGACCATCTACGTAACAACCTCCGCCTTCTTAAACTTCATTCAAATGGTTACAACCCTCTGCCATCTGACATTAAGCTCTATGACCATATCGTTTAGATGGTTGCTGGTGACCTGCCAGGTTGGGAGACGCAAAGCTCGCATGTAAAATCAGGAGAGCCGGGGAAGTAACTTGATTGAAGATACAAATGCTGGCTGCAGCTTGGCCTGTTACACAGAACGCACTTTGGGAGACGAAGCCAGCACTCAGAACACAAAGAGTCTGGGCAGACAGTCTCTCCTGCCTCCACCTCCTCAAGGCTGACGCACCTTCCGCACTCCTTGCACCTTACAATGCAAAACAAGCACCCTCTACATGACCACTTCTGGCACCAACCCTCTCTGGGGCAGTCGAATACGATCCTTACTTCATTGCATTTGGGGCAGATGTCCACGTCAATATAAGGGTGATCACCTGTGACAGAACATGTAGAATGCTCACCATTGTAAAATACTAATGGCCGCTGTGGGTTTACACGGAGTAGAGAGTTGAGACTGCAAAGGTGCTCTTTTTTCATATTCGGGATACCATAGACTCTAAGGTGCTTGAGATTGTTGAGCTTCTCCACAGCTCTCACCACGCCACCAGGGGTCAAAGCAGAACATCCAGGGATGTGAAGCTGCAATTTTGAACAAACATCTGTCTTTTTAAGCTTTTTGAAAGAAAGAAATCTCGAAAGCGATCTGATTTTTCAAGTATAGAATACTCACTAGTTTTCTTTCACTTTTCTTATCCTATATTATAACATTACTACTATAACATGGCAAGGTAGTGAAGAGATTACTGTTCCAGACTTCAGTACAGTACACCAGCAGAGAAAGACACCTACTTGTAAATTTCTTGTTAATGGAAAATATCTTCACTTTAAACCCTTCCAACGCTCAAAGAGGGTACTGATCTACATTCATTTCTCTCGGGCCACATAAACAGATGTAATTGCCACACCCAGGTCAAGATGCATCATTGCTTCAAGCCTTAAAATGCAGCTCATGAGGCCCAAAATTCAGGACTCTCCAATCAGAAGCACCCATGTCGAGTATAGACTGTTGTCCAAGTTTTTTTTTATCATGCCATCATTACTGTCATGTGAAATAAATTCTTGTGAAAGATAAAGATTAGTTACTAGTTAGATACAGAGGCCAATTTCGTCTAGATAGTAGAAAATGATCATTCTTTAAGAGGACCAGATTAAGGTGAAGAACTTATGTCAGTTTTCAGTGAAAAAAACTTAGCGAAAAACACCTAGTCTATAACAGGAGGGGAAGGCATCAAAAAGCATGGTAGCATGGTTTTGGAACATGCATCAGCCAAAGGCAAAATATTAGCCAATATATAGGTACTTCACCGACACATCAGTTTGTTTGGGCCATTCTCTTTTACTGAGAATGAAAAAAAATATATATATATATATATAAAAGAATCAGAAAATAAAATTTTCAAATCTTAATTTTTAAATTGCTTTAGGGTGCTTTATATGTAGATAACAACAAAATAGAATATCAGCACCTGCCATGGCCTACCTAAAAATCAAGATGAAGAAGCATATCAAGGGGGTGAAAAATGGAGTCAGTACATTCTAAGTTTCAAACTACATGCACAAAAATTGTGATGAGTTATAAACCCATGTTAAAGATGAGGATCGGCGGAGAAATTAAATTTGGTACACAGGATTCACTGAGTCAACTGTAAACGATTCAATAAAACTGCAGGGAGAGTCGCCCTTATCTATCAGCATAGCACTATCAATTACGGCAGCTGAATAATATGTTTTGTTGCCACATTTAATCCATGGGATTCACTTACCAAACAAAGCCAAAGTCAAGGAGTAATATACAAGTTTTGATATGTTTCTTGAACAGATAGTGTACAGAAAACTTTGACATTTAGTAACATCTTCAACACATCAATGGTGGCCTCCCAAAAGGATTCATGTGCAAGAAAGTGAATAAACAGTGAACTACAGGCTACAAGGAGATTTGGGAGCAAGCAGTTTTTATGTAAATTGTTTTCTCGCGTCTACATGGAGGTAAATGAAGAGGCTGATTTGTCAGCCAAGGGGATAGACTAGGAAATAATGTTAACGACGTAAATATTTGGTCAGCTAAACACTCTGGATTTATCTAATTAGAAATTTTAGGAAAACCCATAGACCATAAGCACCAATAATCACGAATTATTATACTAAATTTGACGGCAAAATTATAGCCACAAGCCCAGTCACAAGAATCTTCTCAAAACATCAAGGATCAGCAATATATATGATGCCCAATTAGTCATTCATTATAGTGTTGGAAATTCAAACAAATGAAGCACCTAAAGCAAGCAGTCTGAAAGACGAATGATGAGTGGTTAATAAGATGTGTCAACAGCAGACTCAAAAAAACTGCAGTTCCTGCTTAAATGGATAGACTGATCATCGGTTCACTACTAGATAAGACAAGTGCTGGTCTTATGATTCCCAGAGAAGGATGTAATCCAACCAAAATAACCCAGCAATTTGGTTTGGTCAAGCTACTGTCATGCTAAGACATTTCTATCAAAGGGGCCGGGATGAATATTTTGTCCCTTTAACCATGGCCCTGCAATTGATCTCGAAGTTTTAGGCTATTAGACAGCTATTAAAAGGGCTTGTACGTAAGTTGTAACAGAATGAAACAGAGATCTGTTTCAGCAAAAAGGCAAGCAATAATGTTAATTCAAATTCAGCCCCTAACATAATTGTAAGTAACAGTAGAATAATTAGTTAGTTAGTTGGGTGGTTTGTTATACCTTAGTGATATGGGGGTTGCTCTGTGCAATGAGGTGAAGTGCAGAGTCTGTGAAGAACCAGCCATCGATCAAAACCAATGATTCCAACCTTCCATTGGCCTTGGAGACCAAGTCGAAGAGGATGGAATCAGTGACCTTGAAGCTCAAGGGGCGCTCCAACACGACGTTGCGCCATAGCAAGGCATCACAGTCCACAGCGTCTCTCAGAGACTTGCAAACAATCCTAACAGTAAAGAGGTCCATGAACAGGAGATAAGGCAGGGATAGGAACAAGGCCTCGTGTGGGCTGGCCAGTTCGACTGGACTAGTACTAGTCCCAGGACTACCATGAAGAAGGGATTCTTCAGCTTCATCAACATCAAAGCCTGTTTCTTGGGCTGAAGAAGCTTCCATTTCCTCCTCAAAGAAGAAGAAGAAGATGAAAAATAAGAGCTTCTTCGGATGGATCAGAAAAGTGAGGGTCTTAAAACAGTTTTTTATTTTTATTCTCTACTTCCTCTTTACGACAGGTTTTGTGTGGTGTCGGTTGAAACAAAAAAGCGTCCGACTTTCTGTTGGAAAAATTTACAATTTTTTTGCAAATTTGTGAAAATTGATCATTTTTAATGACTTTTTCAAAGAAACATTGACATTTAGAAAAAGGTTTACTTCGAAAAAACGAAGTCTCACTTTTTCTTTACAGTTTTTATGGAAAGCCCATTGCACTAATACAAACACGCTTGTGTAGGGCTCAAGAATTGAAATTGCTTCTCACCTTAGATAAAAAAATCTCGTATCCTCTTCATTGGCATTTTTTTTGGAGCATTCACAAAAAAATTACACTATTTTTTATGCCTTTTATCATTAGAAAAGAATTTGTATCAAATGATTGGAAAATATTTCCTTTCATAAAAATAATTCATTGCTTTTTGTTTCTGAAAAAAAAATAACAATTAGACCTACTATACTAAACCAAACTTAAAAAAAAAAAGAAAAAGAAATGGACAATGGACCCTGCTCTGTCTGGAGGCCGTCCATGCAATCCCAAGGGATGTGAAGGACCCACCAATGGATCTTCAGGAGGGAGACATCATAATCTTGTTTGAGAAATGGAGAGAGGATTATTGGTCAACCTTACAAAGTGGACGGTTGTTTTCTACTTGCTCTAGTCGTCCATCTTGCTGCTATCTTGATTTTCAGGGTGTGGATGTGATTCTTGCAACTAAGTTGCTGAAGGCACAGGGCACATGCATCTGCGAGTTAGGTGAGTGGAATAAGGTGCAGAAGGCACAGGGTACATGCTTCTGCGAGTTAGGTGAGTGGAATAAGGTGAGGGCTTGCTCCCCAACATCGTGTTCTCGAATCCCGCCCCAAACTTATCTGGTGCTTGTGTGTGTGGGTTTCGTGCATGTGCCCGCAAAACAGTCCTTTTTGGTTAGATACCACAGAAACCCTTGTCATAAAAAATAAAAATAAAAATAAATAAATAAATAAAGGACACCCATTTCTAACCACAAAATGGAGTAACTATTTTTAAAATAAAAACAGGATAATAAAGGCCTGTTATAAGGCGATTAGAGACTGCACAGCTACATTAAAAGATTAAAAAAAAAAAAAGAGAGAGAGAATTCATGTGTATGACTATGACCCAAATGAATTGGGACGAGGCTTTGATAATGATGAAAACCAGACATCCAAATATCCATGTCTTTACCAGCTCACAATCTTAAATGAGGCTCTTCAGTCTTCACTCCATTTCAAACCATTACAACATTAGATGGTAAGTCGTGTACTAAATTAAAGAATAAAACTTTAAGCACCCTACACCAAACTTTCCCATACATAAATCTCTTCCAATTTATCTTACAACCTCCAACTGATTAGTAAGTAGCCCAGATTCACTCGGAAGAAAAGGAAAACCTGAAATAAAAGGTGTCATCCTCACTTAGCTTCTCTCTGACAACAAAATTAGATGATGCCCCCAACCATGGCAGACCAACTGTCCAAAATCGTGGAAACCTGAAAGCAATGATACTGATGCAAGCACCCTATGGGAAAAGCATGGCTGAGAGTAAAATTCCAATGATAAGTGGCCTTGTTACGCTCTCGTAGTAACGAGGAGAAACACCAGATGAAGTTTCATTGGAAGAGAGAGGCATTGAAGTGCTGTTTCCAAGGGTCCCATTTACGCCAACCCTACACACACCAAAAGGGGAAAAACAGAAAAATAGACAACATTAGTATAAATTTCAAACAGTTGGAGGTTGGAATGTTATTGCTTGATAAGTAGATACTGGCGATAAAGCCATAATGGAGCTGCAAACTTCCTGAATTTTCATTGTCAATGAGGACACAAACAAAACAAGGACATGTTGCATAGAGAAAACAAAACAATAAAATGTTTCATCTCAGGGAAATTTCTCCAACCAAATTATCCAAGTAATGACATGATATGATTTATTTATTTTTGTTCAAGAGATAAAATGTTTCGTCTCTGGGCAATTTCTCCAACCAAATTATCCAACTAACGACATGATATGATTTTATTTTTTATTTTTTGTTCAAGAAGAGAATCGTACTCTTGCACCCTCACACACTAGTCAGGCATTGATGTCCCCAACCAGCTGAACAACATCCAGGATATGATCTTGATTTGACAGTTGTTACATGCCCACATTTGGGATAAAAATGTCATCTAGTTGGGTAGCCAATACAGATAATCCTCTACATGTAACAACTGTCCTGTCTAGAACATCCAGGATATGATCTTGATTTGACAGTTGTTACATGCCCACATTTGGGATAAAAATGTCATCTAGTTGGGTAGCCAATACAGATAATCCTCTACATGTAACAACTGTCCTGTCTAGATCACAGTGTTTAGTCATTGAAGCAGAAAATTAAGTGCACTTAACAAAAGCAGAGTATTCCTTAACCAGCCACTTTGTTAATACCTACCATAGACATTGATCAGTAAAAAAAAAAAGTAACACCCCAACTGTTTGATTATCAAATGGTGTTAAATTATTATATAACAAAATGAAAGCCAAATGTTTGATTATTATATATTAATAGTTTGCTGGTCTCACCAGAAAATGCAACTCATTTGATTTCCAGAAATTTCAGATTTCAGTAAGTTTTTTTAGGGAACTATAACCATGAGCAACAATTTATTACACAGTTCCATCTCTTTTATAGCAACACAATTTATGATACAGTTCATCTCTTTACAAACAGATCTGTTTTTCCAACCCATTTTTCATCTCTTAACAATCCAATCCTATTTTGGAATGGCCTTTGGCATCCAAATGGATGATCAACAGGGTTCTCAAAGACAGGTGACATGCATATGAATTTCAAATCCATTGGTGAGTTGAAGAAAAAAGAAACAAAACTCATCTTGTAGTCTTGGCCAAAACAATTAGTTGCCAATGTAGTTATATCAATGATCAATTAAAGACCTAGAATAGAATCCATACCTGCCCAAAAGTACACAGGAACCATGACCTGCATCAGTGGGGCAAAGAACTCAAATCAGTAAAAAAATTCGAAGCACAAGCCTCTCTCTCTCTCTCTCTCTCTCTCTCTCTCTCTCTCTCTCTCTCTCTCTCTCTCTCTCTCTCTCTCACACACACACACACACACACACTCGTGCACGCGCGCATATGAACATGCAAATTTGAACCCATGAGAAACATCACTCATGAGAATCTGCAAATTTGAACCCGTGGGTAAAGTCTCATTTCCCCTTCCAACACCCATTGCAGGAGAATCTGCTTTGTCGTCCCATTTCACTCAGAGGAAAGCCATTTGCAACTCCAATGATTGTCACAGGCTACAATATCAACTGAATAAGAGTCATAAATACTGCTGGATATAAGTGATCATCACTTAGTTCACACTTCATCTTGGTATTGCAAAGAGCATTTCAAACCTTTGATGAATATCACATGGATCTGAGTAATAATCAGGCTAGCCAACAGGAGTTGATTTCAATCGGGTGGTTATGCTCTTCATAATAAGTGGGAAGAAAGGTACACAATTGTATAATCCCCACTGTAAGTCAAAGCAATGGAAAAGAACCAGAGAACATGGAAATCTGGAATCCTTACTTGGGTTAGTAGTAGTGACTGCGGCCACCCCATTGAAGGAACATGACCCGGGAGCCATACCCATCTGATGGTAATATGCATTGAAAGCATACGTCGCATGTGACTCCACAGTATCTGGATCATAGCAAGGCCGCCCCTGCAACATTGGTGAGCAATCCACCTTCCCTGCCCCACACGCCCAATCCAGTGCTGCTTGCAGCATCTTTGGATCTGCCCCCTCCTTGGCCACACAGTACGTCATATTCGTCGTGTCATTAGCCAACACTACCCCAGAATCCGTCAGATGGAGGATATAAATTGGCCTCCCATTCATATCAAACAGCCCCCAGTTCTTCTCTGAGATAGATCCAGGTCTCAAATCCTCATTGTAAAGCTCATATATATACGTGCTAACTGGCACACCAGGATATTTTGGCGTACCAGTACTGTTTAGCACATGTCGTATCAAGTTGCTATTGTAAGTGTTGGCATTGTCTACTGTGGCATCTGGCTCTGATGCATCACCCTTTGAGGGCCAACCTGATTCTGTTATTACAAGAGGGACATTTGTAAAATTCAAGAAGGCCATGGCATACCGAGCTGCATCGATGACTGCATCGAAGACGTTAGTGTAGCGTAGGAGGGTATTAGCATCAACAACTTCTTTGTTAGGTGCAAGGGGGCGAAAGAGGGCATAATCCAATGAAATCACACCATTTGATAACATATAGTCATAGTACGGGTATATGTTGAGCATGAGGTAGGAGTCAGTGGACTGCAGGAACTTGAGCATGGGGACCATAACAGGGTCCCATGAGCGGTTAAAAAAGGCCTGTGATGGAGGGAAGGAGTCAAGAATGATTGAGGAAGAGAGCGGAGTGGAGACTTTGATCTGTTTGTCAAGGTTGGAGGCAAGAAGTGCAGAATGGATGTATCGGAGGGCGGAGACAAGTACAGGAGCGACATTCGGAATGGTGGTAAGGACCTCAGAACCAACAGCTATGGCAGTGATGATGGTAGCTGGGATGTGGGCTGCAACATTGCGGGCAACCCAATTGGCAGCAGTGGCATTGGACTGGCCAACAGCGAGGAGCTGCTCATTGGGGACAGAAACAGTGACATGGATGCCAGTATTGGCAAGTGCAAGAAGCATGCCCCCATCAGCATCATAGAGACGGACATGACGGATTTGTTGGGCCTTGAGGAGGGCCACTACCTGAGTTGGAGAAGGCATGTCGGAGAGGTCTGTCCCAATATTCACACCAATAAATGCATCTGCAAAGCAAGCAAAACAAAGGGGTGAAAGGTCAGGGATGTATTCTTTTAAGAAATTGCTCGCCCAAACAGCATATACACAAGCCTCTCATATTCCATTGTAGAGGGAAAAAAAAGAAGAAAACAAGACAAACCATTAGACTAATCTATTAAAGAAATGAGTATCAACCAAGTTGGCTGAGAAGGCCCCTTTTGCCCATTATTTAAGTGGGGGATATAGACATTAAAAAGTATATATTATGAACATGATAAGACTTCAACGATGACGATCATGAATTCATGATGATGATGACAAGGACGATGAATACCATCTGCAAAACCCAAAAGGGTTTTTCAACAACCGAAATCTAGTAGAAGAAATTCTTACATTTTTCCATTGGCGGATAGCATTAAAGCGACCTGCCTCTCACCTACAGGATCCCTAGACCTCTCCCATAATAAGAGACTTACCACCGCACCATGTGTTGGTTCAGCATGTTAAAACATTCTTTCACTTAATATGACAACAATTCTACCTTCAAACTTTACTCACCATTTGACTGGTGGGGCTGTGCTCCATGTTCTGAGTTAGGGACCTGTGGTCTCCTTTCAGTGGTGTCAGGGTAGGAGTCCCATTTCTTTCTGTGTTTTCCGTTGGACCAACTGTTTTTTTTTTTTTTTTTGGATGGGAAGCAGGGGTGCGGGGTGTTGCAAATACACACACATATATACATATTTCTGTTTTGATGGCTTCCTGCAACTGCTTGGACCCATCCACTGCATTTGTCTGCTCATTCAACAGTTGGTTGATGTTTTTTTTTTTTTTTTGGTAGAACAGTTGGTTAATGTTGGCACGGCCTAAGTCGCAACTTGCAAGGCAGACATCCTCTTTGAGGATGCATATTTTATCATTCTTGTATTCAACGTTTTGCCCTTCAGAATACAATCATTTCTTAACTTCCAAATTCTGTCTTGGCGACACGTTCCATGTGTACAACAATATAACTTGATCTTTTTGGGCTTATATAGATAGCCCACAGCCACAAAAATATCAAAATGATTGGAAAATACTAAGCCTTCATGTGAAGGATTTTTTTATCAAAGAAAACAATTTGGAACAGAATTTTGGTTGACTTCTCCTCAATCATCCATTAAGTATCATTCAAAAAAAAAACAAGTGAAACTTTTATTTATTTATTTATTTACTTTGGTAAAAGGAAAACATGTGAAACTTCTATTGCCTAATGCCCTCTGACATCATTTATAATGAGATAAGAAGATAAACTCGATAGTTAGATGTATAAGAATGATAAACTCAATAGGTAGATGTCTAAAAAATAGCTGAAAAAAAAACCTAAAATACATAGATCTCATTTTAATGTAATAAATTTATATTTTTCTAGGAATTAGAAAGTATGATCTAAATGGTGTTTTTTTTTTTTTTTTTTTTCAGTAATCCATTTAATGCATGGCTTGTCTTAAAGATTTTAAGCAATAAAAACCTGAGCTAAAATAGTGAGAAGCAATAACAACCTTCACCCAACCCACAAACAATCAACATATTAAACACATGCTGCAGATTTATGAGATATATGCTGGCACAATATAATGAATGTTAATCTACTAAACACTGCTCCAAATGAAAGGAAGGTATTTCCAGTCAGTGTGATTGTTGGGTTCCAATACATCCAACATTGGGAGCACTGGGTCATCATCAGCTTGGATCTCCTAATGCTTACTAGTTGCTTCATGTGCATATAAAGTACTGGGTTATCGTCACTCGTGAATCATTTAAAAGTATATGCATTTCTACCAAAGGCTATATATATATTATTTTTTTGGGAAATTGAAAAAAAAAAAAGGGATAAGAGAGGAGGAAGAACAAACTACAAAAAGAAGGCACTGCTAGTATGCAAGGGCTCCAAATCTCACTCTATTTGGATTGGGGCACATTGTTGGATTCATCACAAATAAAATGCATGATTGGTTCCAAAATATCATTTATTGACACACATTTGAACAACAAAAGGACCCAAAAAAACAGACTATATAAAGCCATTCTCAAATCATAAAAACTAAAGCTAAAACATTAAAAGGAAAATGTACAAGGTTTAAAAAAGACACCGAAACAGCTAATATCATTTCAAGGACTGTAAATAACAAATGGATTTCTGTGAGAGAGAGAGAGAGAGAGCATCATCTCTGCCTTATCTCATCAATCAAATGATAGGCATTCTCATGATTGACACAAAAAAAAAAAAAAAAAAAAAAAACACTTAAATAATTTATTTTTTTAAATAACTAAAATCCTAGCCAAACCTGCACTTGGCACAATCGTAGGTCATACTCATACCCCTCTTGTGGGAACGTCATAATGCAGCCAAGAATGAAAACAAAATACGTTTCAATACAACAGAATAATAATATAAAATGCAAGACTAAAATATTTTTAAAAAATCCCAAAAAACAAAAAAAGACCAACCAAACAACACAACATTAAAAAAAAAATAAAAAAACCCTCAAGAGAGTTTAGTCTGATCTAATAACAGAAATATCAGAGAAAATGATGGCCTCTCTACCAACCCATTTTACAATCACATAAAAGGTAACTAAAACCACTCAATCTCTTAAATACAAGAAGGGCTCAGTAACTTAGAATCCAAAAAACCAAATCCACTAAGAAAATGAGGCTTATGAACAGCATAAAAATCCACCTTCAGTAACAGCAGCAACTGAAGACAGCCACAGAAAGAGAAGAAACAGACCCATCGATTCCTTCATGCTTTAAGAGAAGAAAGCTGCGATCTTTCGATACTATTCACACAGATGAGTGAGACCCAAGTAGTAAATGATATCTAAACAGTGGCAAGGAGAAATTTCAAAGACACAGGAAATGAAGGAGAAGTAAGAGGACAGCAAGATAAAAGGAAAGGGAACCTTTTTTCTTTAAAAAAAGTTACACACGGGAATTTTTGCAAGCAGAGAGGCGGTTTGTCCTGCTATCCGATTTTCTTATTTTTTTCGAAGATCACTCCAGAGCATGTCCCAGATCCAACGGCCGGTATTCGTTTGCCGTTTGGGCTTTCAAAAAGCATTGCCTGGGAGTGGGGCCCACCAAATCAGCAATCCTCACCGTTCCTTCGTGGGCCATCACGTTTCAGGTGAAGGCAGAAAAGCATGGTCCCTACTGGAGGACCACGGCCACTCGATCAATGGGATTGTCTTGGGATATTGGACGGCTGTGATTCGTTTACCGTTAAACCGGGGTGTGGAGTCGGGACCAGGCGTTTGTCTCTGTTGTCGCGTGTGGGGTAGTGGTACCGGGAGCGAAATTCGAGGAGAGTCGATGCTGGCTTGCATTAACGGCCTTGTTTTCGTACGGGCTTTTTCTGAGCTGTGATCGATTCAGGGGGCATCATTTCAACCTTTTTCTTTCTTTGTTACATCAGATTCAATTCAAGAGGCGATGATGTCTTGATTCGTAGTCAGTGGAGTGATCAATGGCGAAAAAGTTTGTCTTTTCATGGAAGAACAAAATTTTGCCATTGAGTAGTAAAATAGAGCAGTGGATTAGCGTCGATCATCTTCCTGTGAGAAAAAATAAAGGAAGATGAAAAGGAACCAACCCTGATTTCGAAATCTATCTCCATCCTAAAAAAAAAATATTGATTTATGGTCTTTTTTATTTACTTTAATATGAACAGCCTTGTGTGTTGTTTCTGGATATTCGAACTCATGCATGCTCTTTCTTGTCATTATGTCATGTTCAACTGAGTAATAATAATATGATGTGCTTGAATTTACAAAAAAGGGAAAAACCAAAGAGAACTAAGAAGAGGTCTTTTATCTGATGGGTTTCGATTTCCAATTTGAGTTTTATTATGGCTTGAATTTTTCAAAACAAGAGAACCACCATTGTGCAATGGTTGGTCCACGGTCTTCATGAGGATAAATGGTTGTTGTTAAGGGCCCGTTTCTTTATTAAAATTCATGTTTGGTGGTTGTTTGGAAATTTCAAATGCTGGTATTTAAAGTGCTGTCAAATTCTGAAATTCTAAATTCTTTATTTTATTCATCGGCTGAATTCCTACCTGAGAAATTTGAATCCCTTATCTCCACAAATTTCTTGTTTCATGGCTAAAAGAATTTCTAACTGGATTTCTTGTCATATATGTATTATTTATATGTAGATTCAACTTTAAATTGCCCTCCAAAGTCTAATATGATACATACATGGGCCCACTTAATTACAAAATATAACATCAAGACACCGCTAGAAATAAATTCTCCCATTTCATACAAATCCAGAGAGAGAAATAAGCTTCTTGGGACTTGTATGTTCATTCAAAAAAGAAAAAAAAAAGGATAATAGAAGCCACAAGTTGGCACTTGTTTGTTCATCTTTCCCTAATAGTTCACATGGCACACATAAAAGTATCAATCCAGATCGTCCGGATAGAGGGGGGCGAACAATGCCTAGGCATTGTTATGAAAAAAAAAAAACATGCCCCAGGAATTTAGAATCCTCTTTGTTAAGTGATTTTTCAAATTCTGAGTTTTTTTTTTATTTCAAATGCCTGAAATTTCAAATGCCCATAAACTCTAGTAATAAAACACATAATTCCTGACAGGAATTCTAAATTCTCAGATAGCCTCAGGAATTCTAGTAAAAGAACATGGCCTAAGTATATATAGTATAATGCATTGCCACACTTTTCATTTTTGCTAAGTTGAATAGATGGTATGGTATAGTGCATTGAAAGTTGACATTAATTCGAGAAACAATGTCTAATGGTTTCATTGACTTTAATTGGCCATCATCTTCCTCTTGGTAAGTGGTTTTTTCATAGCTCTCCCTTCAATCAGGTGAGAGTGAGACTGAGAGCTCCATCAACATATCATTAACCCATGTGTAGGATCTTAGTATCTTATACATCATTGAGCTACCACTTATCCAAAACTAATTGGTGATGTGAAACGACACAATAATGGTTTTATGGTGATCGGGCGAGGACTTGACCACAATTATTACCGTTCATAAGCGAGAGTGGACGTTGACCTCAACACTAGGTCTACAAGTGCCATAATCACTTTAATTAACTGTTATTCTAAAATGATTCATTCTTAATTGCTATGGATTCATAAAAGCTTATTTTTTATTAAATGACATTCATAACTCTAATTTTGACAATGAAGCAGTTTAAGATTACTTCTAATTTTGTGCTTTAATAAAAAAAATGTCAATAAAATGGTTTGGATACACAAAAAAAAAAGGCCATAGAGGCCCATTCTAAGATGTACCAAAGATTAAAGAGGCAGGGCCCAATCAATAAGCAAGGACTCCTTGAATTTCAAAGGCAGGGCCCAATCATATGAGCATCTCTCTCTCATATATATGTATATATATAGGGACTGGCTTTCCTCAACTGCAGTTGAGGAGAACCTCAGCTGAACACGCTCGTTTCGCTTGTGTGGGGTTAAAACGATTAAAACGAAGGGGGAGTATCAGGTTTTCCGCCAAAAAAATTAAGTTCCTCCTTTCAGACCCCCAAACGAATCCAGTGACGAAGCTACCATGCGATCTCTTTCTCTCCCCCAATCACTCCGATCTCTCTCCCTTTCAGACCCCCAAACGCAAAGCTTCGCTGCGATCTCTCTCTCTCTCTCCCTCTCCCTTTCTCCCAATCAGTCCGATCTCTCTCTGGTGCGAGTACTGCGATCTCTCTCTCTCCCATCTCGCCCCGTCTTCTCCATCTCTCCATGTCACTACTGCACTGTGTCTCTCCCTCTCTCGCTACCGCTCTCCTGATTGCATCGAGCATCTCCCTCTCGCTGCGTCTCTCCCCCTCTCGTCGCTACAGCCCTGCCTCACAACCGGCATCATCTCCAATCTCCAACACATAAAACAGAGTAAGAAATGGGTTTTGGTGTTGATATGTATGGGTTATTCGTTGTTTATTTCTTCCTTTCTTTCTCTAATGCTGAAATTTGTTTGGGGGTTTTGTTCTTTGTTGTTTGGCTCTTCTATCTGCAAGAGTGGTGAAATCCTCTTGCAATTTTTTTTTAATCCTCTTTTTATTTAGGTTTCAAGTAGATAAATAGTAATACAAGGAAAATGAGTTCACGGAACTAAATTCAAATGATCTAAACAGGGCACAGTGAATCCCACCTTTTATGGGCATCGCACTGGCATTCATCTGCCTTTACTAAATTTGGTTCAAAATATGTAATTGAGTCTTATTTTGATCCTAAAGTCGACAATACTTGCAAATTCGATGTAGACTGTTGTAGATTTTATTTCAAGGGCCCTCTTTCTTGTTCTAGTTTTGCCTACCTAAGGGTTCCAATAATGTCCTTTGGGGCTCATGGTGGGTTACCAATTCTCTTCATCTGGTTGGATTCAGGTTTCTGTTGACTTTTCAATTATACTTTCAAGTATTTGTATTGAAGTCTATATTGGCAAAGAAAATTCCATGAATCAGTCTCATTAACGTGATTCTATTATCAGCTGGAAAAATTGGTAATAGTTTGCATCAATCAATCTCATTAATCATTAACGTGATTTTATTCTGTTTCAGTCATGACACTCCTTGGCTTGTATCTGTGTAGTAATGTCTTTACTATGAAAATGTATGAACTTGTATCTCCCTCTTTCACTAAATATGTAACTAAAGATATCAATAACATGCTAATAGATACAACCACAAACAGAACTTGTATAATCTCAATTGCATTGATAAGAAATATCTCAATTGCATGAGCAAGAATAATTGGGATGCTCAAATGTAGCTATATGATCTATAGAAGTATTGGCTAGTGTTTCGGATTGTTTTCTCAATATTAGTATTGACAATGAATGATGTAGATTTTTAATAATAATATAAACATAGAAGAGTAAAGTAGACTTACAAATTAGAATTATATGAATTTTATTGAGTTTTGTGTGCATTTCATGTTCATATAGAGTACTCCATGTTTTAATGATTTGTGATCCAGGTTGCATATGGATATGGCCTCCTCATCATCATCAGTTGTACATTATCTGGTTGTGGATGAAGACATGACACCAAGATTGGGCATGCATTTTGATAATTTAGACGAGGCATATAACTTTTACAATGCTTATGGAAAACTCGTTGGATTCAGTATAAGAAAAGAATCTAGTAATAGAGATAAAGATGGGGAGGTTGTATGGAAGGGATTTGTCTGTTCAAAGGAGGATAAAACAGATGAGAAGCACTGGATTGATATGGAACTTGTTTAAAGACGTCGAATGGAAACAATATTCGATCGTAAGACAAAGTTGCAAGTTAAAATAGATAAGTCAAGTGGCTATGTGGTATCCAAGTTTGTTCTTAAACACTCTCATGCCCCCACTACTCCGAGAAAGAGATTTATGCTGATATTGCATCGTAAAGTGATAGAATCAAAGCGACAACTTATAAACACATGTGATTTAGCAAACGTGCAAAGCAAACAACAAATGCAAGTGTCTGCATCTCAATCTGGGGGACTAGACAAAATTGAATTTACAGATACGGATGTTAAGAATCGCCATAGGATGAAAAGGAAAATAAAAGGGGGCTAGACGGACAGTTGCTATTTCAACTTTTTGAAAATCGCAAAGAAACGGAAAATGGTTTCACATATACCGTTGAGCGAGATGCAGATAAAAAGATAAAACTTGTGTTTTGAGCAAATGTAACATTTCGTTCGGCTTACAGAGTCTTTGGCGATGTGGTGACATTTGATACAACCTACAAGACAAACTGTTACAAACTTATTTTTGTCGCTTTTGTAGGTTGCAATCACCATGGGCAAACCACTTTATTTGGATGTGGGTTTCTACCAAATGAAAAAACAGAGTCTTTTGAGTGGTTGTTTAACACATGGCTTGAAGCTATGTCATTTGGTCCACCAAAGAGTATTATAACAGATCAAGATCTGGCAATGACAAATGCCATAAAGAATGTAATGCCAAACACTGTTCGCCGGTACTGCCTATGACACATTTTGGGTAAGTTGCCTACGAATTTAGGAGGGGTTCATATTCACAATGAGGGTTTAATAGATCAGATCAAAAAATGTGTTCATAACCCTGATACTACTGATCAATTTGAAAGTTTTTGGAATCGGATCATAACAGACAATAAGCTTATGGAGAATGATTGGTTGGCGGATATATTTAATATTTGTCATATGTGAGTTTCGGCATATTTAAGGGAAACTTATTTTGGTGGCATGTCGACCACTCAAAGAAGTGAAAGTATGAATGCATTTGTCAAGCAGTACGTACAATACAAGAATACCCTCCTTGATTTCATATTGCGTTTTGACGTTGGGGTTGAACGTCTAAAGTATCTTTAAAAGAAAGAGGATTTTGAGAATAGCAATTGGAGGCCTAAAATGAAGACATGTTCACCAATGGAAAAGCAAATGGCTGAAGTATACACAAGAAACTTATTTTATAAGTTTTAAGATGAGTTATTCACCACCATATCAGTTGCAGAAGATATTGTTTACGAGGATGATGTCACCTGCAAGTTCGTCGTGAAAAATTATTCTGATGAGAAGCAAATTGATAGAGATATTTTATGGAAAAAAGATGAGAAGCATGCATATTGTTCATGCAGGAAGTTTGAATTTGAAGGCATCCCTTGTTGTCACATTTTGTCTGTCTTGAAGAGATGTGTTATGCTATTTATACCCAAGCGTTACATTTTGAAGAGATGGATGAAGGGTGTTACAAAAGATGCATTTGTAGACGTTGTTCAATCGGGTGGATCTGTTGGTGTTAACCCATGCTTGGCTCGACATAGTCACTTGTCATGTATGTTTGCAGGGCTTATTGACATAGCTAGTTAGTCTAGAGAAGGTTTCAAAATTTTAATCAGTGGTAATAATGAATTGGAAATGAAGTTAAGGCAGCTGACATTAAATAGCCCATCAAATACAAGCATTGATAAAAGGGAATGAACTCGTGGATAGTAACTTGGTTGAATATCACGAGTCATCGCATATTGTGACGAAAGGACGCACGAAGAGACTTAAATCATCGAAAGAAAATGCAACAAAAGGGCACATATGTAAGGGTTGCAACAAGCGTGGTGTATCACATGACAAGCGTAATTATCCGGTGTTGTTGAACAGATAAACAATTTAATGCGAGTTCTGTTGTTATCCCTCATGTTTCATATAAAAATATTACTTATAAAAAAATATTTCAGGTTAGTTGATGCTGATCCAAGCCAGTCACTGGCCTCTATCGATGGAAGTAGAGAAAGCTCTGATGAATAAATGCAATGACTTACAATGGTAATTTATTTCTTACTTTAAGAATTTTTATGATGATGAAACTTGAAGCTTAATTTTCAGAAGCCTTTTCTATCCATAACCGACCTCATGTTGCATGTCTATTTCAACTCAATGACTGTAATGCAAAGAAGGTGCCATCTTTTGCAGTGTTTAACACATCAAGACTGCCATCATGAGTATTGTTATGCCCACCTTTTGTTATTGTAGGTTTGATGAAGAATCACATTGAATAAATGCGATGACTTGCAAAAAAGAATTGGTTTGATTCAGCTAGTGTAGAAATTGTAGAATGTCACATATGTTTCAAATGTTTTAGTTTTGAGTATGTGTTCTTGTACTACTTTGATGAATGGATGGAAGTTGTATAGTCATGTTTTATTTGTCGTATGAGTGTAAATTATTTCTTGAGTGTTTCCCTTGTTGAAAATTATGGAATGGATGAAATTTGTTAAGGAATGTTGTCTAGTCATGTTGCAGAAATTTTGTTGCAAAGTGCAGGAATTTGTTTCATAGTATGCTTAATTTTGTTTCAGATGGTGCAGAAATTTGTTAATGGCGCATTTGTTTTAGTTTCATATAGTGCAGAAATTTGTTAATGGCGCATTTGTTTCAGTTTCATTTGTTAATGTGACAGTTTGAGTATGTCATCGTGTAGTTCTTTGATGAGGTTTGCAAGGAATGTTGTCTAGTAATGTTGTGTGGTAATTTTGTTGCAGGGAATGTAATGCATAGAGGGGATTTTGTTGCATAAATTGAGTTTGTTTCAGCTAGTGCATAAATTGTATAAACACTTTTGTTTCAATTATAGACAGTACATGAATTTGTTAATGGCGCATTTGTTTCAGTTTCATATAGTGCAAAAATTGGGCTCGAGTATCATGTGACATTTTGGCTTATGGTGCAAATTATTTCTTATGTGGTTTCATGGTATGAGATATTAGGCTCTCTGCTTTATCTCATCCTAGTCATTGCATGCACAGGGAGACTATACAATTGACATACTTCCAATTCAAAAAAACCAAAAATTTAATGGCACGACCCAAAAAATCCAATCTGAGTACCCCTGTTTAGGTCACTGGTTGACCCACTTCCCGATAGAGTTTTTTTTATGAAATTTGGGGATCTCGAAGTCCATATCATGAACTTGGAATTTGTAATTTTTCGGTCCAAAAAAATTGTGTTTGCCTTGTGTTCCAATCGTGCACTTTTCCTATCCAGTCGGTCAACTCTGCAGAAACCAATATGAGTACCCCTGTTTAGGTCACTAGTTGACCCATTTCCCGATGGAGTTTTTTTTAATGAAATTTGGGATTCTCGAAGTCCATATCATGAACTTGGAATCTGCAATTTTTCGATTCAAAAAAATTGCGTTTGCCTCGTGTTCCATTCGCGCACTTTTCATACCCAGTCGGTCAAATCTGCCGAAACCAATTTGAATACCCCCGTTTAGGTCACCAGTTGACCCACTTCCCAAGGGAGTTTTTTTTAATGAAATTTGGGGTTCTCGAAGTCCATATCATGAACTTGGAATCTGCAAATTTTTTATCCAAAAAAATCGCGTTTGCCTTGTGTTCCAGTTGCGCACTTTTCATACCCAGTCGGTCAAATCTGCCGAAACCAATCTGAATACTCCTGTTTAGGTCACCGATTGACCCACTTCCCGATAGAGTTTTTTTTATGAAATTTGGGGTTCTCGAAATCCATATCATGAACTTGGAATCTGTAATTTTTCGATCCAAAAAAATTGCGTTTGTCTCGTGTTCCAATTGCGTACTTTTCATACCCAGTCGGTCAAATCTGCCGAAACCGATCTGAATACCCCTATTTAGGTCACTGGTTGACCCACTTCCCGAGGGAGTTTTTTTTTTATGAAATTTGGGGTTCTCGAAGTCGATATCATGAACTTGGAATTTGCAATTTTTCGATAAAAAAAATTGCATTTGCCTCGTGTTCCAATCTCGCACTTTTCCTACCCAGTCGGTCAAATTTACCGAAACCAATCTGAGTACCCCTGTTTAGGTCATTCGTTGACCCATTTCCCGAGGGAGGTTTTTTTTTTTTAATTTGGGGATCTCGAAGTCCATATCATGATCTTGAAATCTGCAACTTTTCTGTCCAAAAAAATCGCGTTTGCCTCGTGTTCCAGTCGCGCACTTTTCCTACCCTAGTGCTTCATTTTATAACTTGTAAAAAGGGTGGATTATTAAAGTGGAGTTTTTCCCAACAAAATGGATTCTCATCTTGAGTAAATAACCAGATTTATATGTTAAGAAAGATTAATAGTAAACATATCACTGCGGACACTTACGTGTAAATCTAGACTTATTTAATGGCACCTGGTGCAAGTTAAAATTCTAATTCCACCTACCCAACAGAAATGTGAAAGAGTACACAACTCTCCAAGCCCACTTTAGTGATCCCATTGACTTCCTAAATATTGCAGAAAAAGGAAATCAGAAAGCCATACACTTTTTACCAATTATACAAGTTACTACACGATGTTAATTTCTCATTGGCAAATTTCTCATTACTTCATATTCAATAAATGAACAAGTGCATCTGGACATTTCATATATAAAAAAAAGGAAAAACCTAACAGAGATAGCTAAGTTCGTGTTGCAAAGTTTGATTCCCATGCATATGCAACAAATAGTAGAAACATCATCAATATATAACTACAATAATTTAGGTGTTGCTGCTGAAAATTCTGAGCTTCAACACTTTCTCTCAAAAATTTGATTTCATGTTTAATCTCTTGTTTAATCTCTTCAAGTAACGTTCTCATTTCATCTTCTCTACTTTCGATTTGCACACATCCCATACTTCGGACCGGTGAATATTCATTCGCAGCCTCATCCATTCAAATCAACAACCCGCAACCTCATTCTCCCTACACACAAATTCATAGCAAAAAAAAAACATTAATTTTTGAGTGAAAATACATATTAATTTAAGAAGTTGGAATCTATAAACACTTACGTGTAAATCTAGACATTTCCAAAATCTTTGTCCCGGATTTTGAGCCGTACGAGATGTCTTTAAAATCATATAACCATACCTACATGGGCACTTTGGAGCCCATTCTAAGTTTTGTACCGAAGACGATGCTGACGACATTTGTAAGGCTATTCCTATTATGGAAAGAAAAAATAAACAGAAAGTCTTTATTGAAAATGTTAACATCAGATAAAAGAAAATGCCAACTGCAAACTTGAGAGGACTAAGTATCATTGCAACCATGGGTACAGCAAGTGCTAAATTCTGCACAACACTTTCTAGTACAAGGACAAACAATAACACCATTATAAAGCTTTGATGAGAATGACTGCAAAGAAATTTGAACCATTTCCTAGCAAATTATGAGTAATTTTCACAATATGAAACAATTCCGTTGGTGTTTTGGGATCTCCAAATTTATAGATGCCAGCCCATTTTGGCCTTGACTTCAGACTAAAATGGGGTTGGTCATACAGTAAAATGGGCTGTCCATGGGGCCAATAGAGGAAAAAAGTGTGTAGATACAGTTAACTTGAAGCTCAAAGGTGCATATAGATGACCAGAGTTATGTGAAAACCACCTCAACCAATCTAGGGTGTGCTATAAAGAGAACGATGAAGTACTAGCTAGGGTCCGACTAACTTTGAGAAGGTTATCTCAGTTGAGAAATACCAGGGTGGGTGTGCTGTAAAGAGAACAATGAAAATAGAGAAGTCAAACAAGAAACTTCACTCTGTTTCTTTTTTGAAATTCTAGGATTCTGTATTCATCAGCATCTTATCCATTCTAGCATATGCTGATACATTCCATTTACATACATACAACAGGAATAAAAACCCAACCAACATTCAGAATTAAATCTCCACTTCCATTCTATGTGCAACAATATAATCATTGCATCAAATAAATGGGTTAAATTCTATTTACATTCATACAACAGGAATAGAAATAAACGACAACATCCAGAATTAAATCTTCACTTTCGTTTTGTGTGCAACATCATAAGCACTCAATTACAACCCACCACACAAAATAGGTAGCATTCCAACATCTAATTGGACAACATTCTAGCAGACTCATACAATTTATTAGAACTACATAACTTCAGGATTCCACTTGCAGACTTTGGGACCCCTATTAGAAATACATAGCTTGTATATTGACGCCTATATCATTATACTATTTTCAAAAACTGTATATAATCAAGCTTGTGATATCATTCAAAAACTGTTTATCATTCAAACCAGTGATGAGCTTCAAACTATAGCATTTAAACATCAATCATAACCCACCAAACAAATTTCCCATAAAACCTTTTTTTGTTAAGAAAAAATGCAGCAAATAACAAAACCCCTAAACAAATTCCAACATTAGAGAAAGAAAGGAAGAAATAAACAAAGAATAACCCATACATATCAACCCATTTCTTACTCTGTTTTCTGTGTTGGAGATCGGAGATGATACCGGTCGTGAGGCAGGGCTGCATCGTTGAGAGGGGGAGAGATGCAACGACGCAGCGAGAGGGAGACGCTTGACGCAATTAGGAGAGCAGTAGCGAGAGAGGGAGAGCGCAGCGCAACATCGACATGGAGAGATGGAGAAGACGGGGCGAGATGGGAGAGAGAAAGATCGCAGTACTCGCACCAGAGAGAGATCAGAGCGATAGGGGAGAGAGAGTAGGGGAGCTTTGCGTTTGGGGGTCTGAAAGGGAGAGAGATCGGAGCGATTGGGAGAAAGAGAGAAAGATCGCAGGGGAGCTTTGCATTTGGGGTCTGAAAGGGAGAGAGAGAGAAAGATAGCAGGGGAGCTTTGCATTTGGGGTTTGAAAGGGAGAGAGAGAGAGATATCGCAAGGCAGCTTCGTCGCTGGATTTGTTTGGGGGTTTGAAAGGGGGAACTTAATTTTTTTGGCGAAAAACCTGAAAACCTAAGACTCTCCTTTCGTTTTAATCGTTTCAACCCCACACGAGTGAAACGAGCGTGTCCAACTGAGGCTCTCCTCAACTGCCCCATGCATATATATAGGGGCTAGCTCTTCTGAGCTCAATCTTCGGATAAGGTAAGCTCAAGTGTGTGGTGGGGCCCACCTGGGGATGGGGATAGGGGGATTTTAAGGGCTCATTGGGATATTCCTCTTTACAAAAAATCAGCTCCAACCGTAATTTCTATCATCTCCAAATGTGCCAAAAGTTTAATGGTCAATAGTCCATTCAGATCGATACATAATCGATCCAACGGTCTGGTAAATTCTGATCTAACAAAAAATTGGTAGACATGTGTAATTTAGAAGGGTCATGCGTTTGGTCCATTTGGATGGACCAAAGGTTCGCCCTACAAGCATGAGCTTACGGAAATTCTATCATAAGTTTGAGCTTATGAGAGCCTTGCTCATATATAAATGGGAAAATATTCAAGCGAGAACTAGTTTTCACCTATTATTTGAGAACTTTTTTGTGGGGCCCAACTAGCAACCCATCAAAACTTAGCAACTAATAGGAAACCCCCTGATAGTCACTAATCCCAAGGATTGACACACATCCGAATGGATTGAACCGTTTGATAGAGGGTTGAATATCTTTTTGAATATGAAGTCATTAAACTCGTAGGCCACAGATGAAGGGTTTAGGTGCATGAGTTTAGGGTCAAACTTGATACTTGAAGTGGTCTCACATAGATTTTTCCATCCCCCGTGGTCCCATCCCCAAATGCGGGCCCCACAAAAAGTTATCACATATTATGTGATAACAGTTCCCACGTGAATATTACTCTGTATATATATATATATATATATATATATATATATATTCAAGATTCTAGCAACGACACACAAAAACTCAAATACTCACGGGACATGATTTGACATTAGTGTAAAAAGATTTAGACCAATAATTATCGATATAAAACCCTCCAAACAAGCAGGTTTTTTTAAGTGATTGTCATGTATCTCTTATTTTATCTTGGATTTACAGTTAAACTTTTATTTTTGAGTTAAACTTTTATTTTTGGTGCCCAAGCTAATAGAGCTGGGACATAAAAGAGAGCTCGTATACATATAAAAAGGTAGCCCACACTAGCGAAAAGAGGTGACGTACCTGGGGTTCAAACCCCGGACAACCAAGTAAGAACCGAAGGAGCCGTTCTTGGATTTACGGTACTTGAATTATCTCTTGCGCAATTGTCATAGCTAGTGCCTTTAAATTTAAGGGGTATGATATTTTAAGGGGCCCCACTCCTTTTGAACTGGATGGTCAAAATGCCTGCATGTGGACATTCCCATGGGTGAAAACAATGCTTTTGTGACAGAAAATGAACCGTGACACCAACTGTCTCAGGACTATTATGAGTAAGTCAGTAAGGTAGTTTTGGCAAAAATTCCTCCCGTAAGAATATTTGCATGCACTCATTTTCATTTTCAAAGATTCATGTCGGAGGGAATTTCAAGTTTTTCACAAATTGTCCCACTAAGGTGGCAATCCAAAATTCTCCTATCGGTGGAGAACCTAAAAATCCAACCAAAAGCAAAGACATTGGAATTCTAGAAATTTTAAAAGATTATTTGAGATCTAAAATTTAAAATTCTAGTAAAAGAAATATGACATCTCAATTTTTAGAGAACAAGCGATTACATCCAAAAAGCCCCAACATCCTAAATTTTTGTCATAAATCATGGTAAAGAAAAGCGATAGAGGATGTGAAAAGAACTACATGGATAGTTTTGACATTTTTATAAAATGATTTAATATTATTTATTACTTTTAATTATTTCAAATTTGATTTACTTATTATTTTAAAATTTATGCCAATTGATATTTCCTCGTAACAACATCCATGACAATGGTTTCTCCTACATTCTTTTTAATTTTAAAGAAAATCAAATGTTTATTTGTTTTTACTTTTCACATATCAAGTTTATTAATAAAAACCCACCACTCATTGCCGTCCTGCTCCCGCCTTGGATTGAAATCCCTAAATTTAAATCTCACCTATATGAATCCTGCCTCTTAATTATGACATCCAAAGAGTCCCCAAATTGGTAAACCAAATTTAATTGTATTTATTAATCACTTATTATCGTACTCTCAATTTTACAGTGGACCCAAAATCAATGGACATCTAAGACAAACAGTGAGCTCGGTTTGATATTTTTAATAGGTGGGCACCCAATAATAATTGGCACCAGTCACAATGAATCCCATGCCTCACACATCATTAAAATTTTATTTTAAGATTTGATTTCATGGTAAGATTGAGCACATCATCGATACATAGAATAATTAATAATACATAAAATCTTGTTAATTATATTGTTAGTCGTGCTCACAACCTTGAATTGGTCCCACTCTTATTAAAATAAAATTGATAACACATTGACAACACATTATTATTATAGAAGGAAATAAAATTCATTTTGGATTGTCCAGATCACCAGTAGTGGCCCATTAGAGATTTCCACACATCCCATCATGGTTCGTACAAATCACGATCCTTAGCAATGAAAACAGAAATAAACGAATGAGAGGTGGCTAAGCAACAAAAGGCGCGTTTGGAGCCCCGACGGATAGGATTCCGTACAATCTCTTTTCTCACACATTTCTCCTTCCCTCCTTTTTGTTCCTTCTTTCTCGCCTAAAACCCTAACCAGGCCTCTACCGTCCCTTTTTCCTGTTCTGATCTGGTTTTTCAGCGTCCAAAACCCTAGAAGACCAACTGAATCCAGAACAGAGCATTGGTCAGTTCCTCTCTCTTTCTCCTTTGATGTTTGTTGTTGGATGTGGAATTGCAGAGGATGAAATCTCCAACGAGAATGAAAGATTTGAGGGTGGATTGGGCTAGCTTTCTCTGTTCAAACTTGCAAGAAATTCATCTATGTTGATTTATTTGTAGCGGGATTGTGATTTGTGAGAATGGACTGCCTTCCAAGTGCCAATTCCGAACCAGTTAGTAGTGTGAAGAGAGAAGTCGATGATGAAGTTGATGCAGATGAGCGCCTCGATCATGTTCCACTGATGAAGCGGATGAAAACGCTACTCCTCGCTCGTGGATTGTCTACTTCTTCGTATGGTTCTAGAATTTATTTTAGTTGGATATCTTCCTTTGCATATTTTCTTCATGTGATGAATTTGTTGCTGTTGATATGAAAATGATTGTTTAAGATTATATGCAGATCTCTGTGCAAGTCGGTAGGGAAGAGAAAAGAACATGGTTTAAAGGTATTATAATCATTTTCCCTTTATGTCTGTGTAATAGATTGCATTTCGATTTTCGCCCAATTGTTTTTCTTATTGCAAACAAGAAGTTGATGTGTGAGTTGATTCACATTGGTTTAGATGAGGAACAATTAGTTCTTATTTCTTACTATGCTTTGGGATTGGGGCAAAGGGAAAGTCAAGGAATTGCGGGATGACAACTTTGATGACATGCATCATTCTCATTTTTAGTCTTTTTTTTTTTCTTACTTTTTTCTCTGGGTTAGTGTTTTCTTCATACTTCAGAAGATACTGAAACTATTGTTGTAAGGTGAATATCACATACTCCTTTTTTTTTTCCTTCCTAATAAATGGATATGATTATTTGTGCTTCCCATTTATTTACTTTGGGCAGGGACAACTTAATGACAAATATATTGGATGAAATTCCTTGATATGTGCTGCCTGTAGATTTTATGGCACCAATCATTCTGACATGAAGTAAATGATGAGTTGGAACCTATGCATGGATAATTTAAAATGGGCATTGTATCGTGTTTATCATATCTGATACTTTACTTTCTATGTTGTATCCATGCTGTATTTGGTTATCATAGATTAGGCTTTGTCCTTGATACTATCTATGTTCTATTTTTTTTTTTTAAATTTAGGTGATATTTTGAACATACTACGATATTACTATGAAATATCATTCCAGGTAAATATTATGATATGACCTTGATATTTTCAAAATATGGACGATAGTGTGGCGGGTTTTGAGAATACAGAAGGATCTGGCCAAAATAAAAGAAAGAAGAAAGAGAATAGAGCGAGATAGTTCTCAATGTCTAGGAACACCTAAAATGGAGGGATTGGCGAGATGTTGTAAATAGGTTGATGTAGGATAGACAAAGAAGAGACAAGCTAGTGGTATGTTTTCTACTCGTATTATTGCCGAGTGTTACTTTTACTAAAGTGGTATTTTTATAGGATGATTGTTAGACATGCCTTGTAATGTAGCTTAATTATCGGAAACAAATGAATGAAAATAGAGGAAATATTTATGGCTAAGATGTGTATGTTAATGTTAAGATGGATTTATGGCGTGATAAGAAAGGGTATAATAGGAAATGAGTATATATCAAAGTAAATAGCTCCAAAATAAGAAAAATTGGAGCCATTTGAGACAGATTGAGCATGCGTTTTGATTTTTGAAGACTAGGAAATATACCCCTACGTGAAAAACTGAATTGTTGCAAGAAAAGGGGGCTAATAGAAGGGGGAGGCCAATATACCTAGAATGAAGTATTTAAAAGTGATGCTGGATTATGAAGTGGTGAAGAAAATGCCTCTAAATAGGAACGGGTGGAGTGTATAACTCGCAAAACTGACTCTACCTAGAGTGCAACGACGATGACAATGTATTTGTCAAACATTTCCTGTTACATTATATCTTATTAATTATACTTTTAGCTAAATTTGTGCGAACAGATATGCATATAGTGTGGAAAATACTGTGTAGTAATCACTTTTCATGACCAAGTGGTTTAGAGGTGTGGAGCTTAGCTAATTGATGACTGATGCAGGAGCAAACGACCACATCAGCAAAGATCCAGCCGAAAATCAAGCCCTAAGGTGTTTAAATTGTTTTGATCGATCAAATGGGTTCTCGATCCACTTTGCGAAGGGCTCAATCATAGACAATGGGCGAAATCACAAAATCAATGGTCAAGATGAGTCCAAACCAACCAAACCAAACCAAACCAAACCAAGCATTTTCCCACTAGGTGGGGTCGGCTATATGGATTTGACGACGCCAATCAAATCTGTTTAGGGCCATGTCCTCCGTTAGATCCATGTAGGCAAAGTCATGTTTAATTGTTTCTTTTCAACTTCTCTTGGGTCTCTTTCTCCCTCTCCTATATGAGTCCAAACCGACGATTAAAAAAAAAAAAAGAGTCCAACAGGTAAAGAAGGTGGCCCCACAACCGCCTAGAACTCCACGCGACCGTAATCATGCCCAATCGCATACGGTTCTTTTTTTTTGGTTCATTTGAATTGTTCCTCTTGTTATTTTGTGAATAATAACACTCATGGAAAGGTTGTGAAGATAAGATTTGATTGAGTGGATGCTTTACGAAGAAGGCAAGTGGGGATCTTTAGCCCTCAAAAAATCTCTACAAGACCAGCAAGCCAATTTTCTTTCTCATTACTATAATCTTTCTGTTTCTTTCTTTTGCTTATTTCCTACTTTGGATGTAATAGGTGACATTTAGAGAGATGGAAACAGAACACTGTAATAATGTTTAATGCTTTATGCAGTCTCCCATTAGGGACGATTGTTCTCCCATTATAAAGGGGCTGAATGCCCTGATTACATACAAATCTCATCTTATCTAGATCCTAAAATTCAGTTTTACAAACTAAGTATGTACAGATGGCTTTGACTAAGATATGATGACTGGGCCCAAAATGGGCCGGAGCTTGGATTGACACCCCCCCTCAAATTGATGCGGGGGAGTCATAAAGCAGCCATTTGGAAACAAGAAATTGATGTCGAGGCCGAGGAAGTCCCTTTGTGAAGATATCTGCAAACTGAAGCTCTGTAGGAACATGAGGTAGACTAATGACATCCAGCTTATATTCATCCCGAATAAAGTGACAGTCAACTTTGATATGTTTGGTACGTTCATGGAAGACGAGATTTTCAGTGATTCGGATAGCCCCAGTATTGTCGGCATGCAATGAAGTAGGAGAGGTTTGAGTGAACCCAAGTTCCGAAAGAAGTCCCCGTAGCCATAAGATCTCAGAACAAGTAGAAGACATTGCCCTATATTAAGCTTCCGTGGAAGATCTGGACGCACGTTCTTGTTTCTTGCATTTCCAAGAAATGAGCGAATTTCCAAGGTACATGCACCAACCAGTAGTAGAACGACGTGTCTTGATAGCCTGCCCAGTCAGCATCCGCATAAGCGGTCAGATGAAGAGGATTATCCTTTGGATAATATAAACCACGAGGGACACTTCTTAGCAGATAGCGGATAATGCGCTTCACAGCCTTCAAATGAAGGTGTCGAGGAGCGGTCATGAACTGGCTCACAAGATTAACAACATAGGATATGTCAGGTTTAGTGATGGTAAGATAGACAAGACTTCCCACCAGGCGCCGGTCGGTATGAGGATCAGGAAGAAGATCGTCATCATCTTTACTCAGCTTGAGATTTACGTCTACTGGTGTATCAACAGGCGAAGAATCATGGAGGTCAGCCAACTCGAAAAGGTCTGATGTGTATTTGTGTTGATTAACAAAGAGACCTTTGGGAGATTGATGTACCTCTAAGCCCAAGAAATAATGCAAAGGGCCCAAATCCTTCATATGGAAATAATTCCGGAGGGAATCTTGGAGAGATTTGATCATACCATCATCCGTGTCAGTGATAATAATATCGTCAACATACACCAGAAGCATGGTAACCCCAGTAGATGTGTGGCATAGAAAGAGAGATGGATCATAAGGGCTCTGAGTAAAGCCACTTTCGCATAAGCGACCCCTGAAGGTTTCGAACCATGCCCGAGGAGCTTGCTTTAGACCATAAAGCGATTTCCGCAGTCGACAAACGGACCTCTTGGAGGGAGAGGAGACGACTTGTGGTATACGCATATAGACTTCTTCTTGCAAATCCCCATGGAGAAATGCATTTTTGACATCCATTTGGTATAATGGCCAAGATTTAGATGCAGCAATGGCGAGAAGTAACCTAACAGATGTCATTTTTGCCACAGGTGCAAATGTTTCCTCGTAGTCAAATACTCGTATCTGTTTCCGAGTGCCACAAGTCTAGCTTTGTGTCTATCCGAGGACCCATCAGATTTAAGTTTGATCGAGTAGATCCATTTGCAACCAATGAGCTTAACTGCGGAAGGACACTCCACAATATCCCAGGTGTGATTCAGATCCAATGCATTTAATTCCTCCTTCATGGCCTGGTTCCAGCAATCTTGTTGGACAGCCTGCAAATAAGAACTTGGGATAGAGATAGGAGATAGGGTGGTCATCAAAGAAGTATGGGTAAATCCATACCGCTCAGGCGGTCTAGAATTTCTGGAGGAGCGACGTAAGGCAGGAGTAGGCGTGGAACCATTTGCCGGTGGAGGATCAGGGGGAGGACCATCTGCAGTGGGAGGTTTTTCTCGTCGGTGATATACAAAAGCAGGATTAAACCTAGTAACAATTGTTTGATCTGAAAAACCTGGTAAGAGAGCTGGTGAAGATGGATGAGGACAGTCCATGTGAGTTTGGAAGAAATATTGATTTTCAAAGAAAATAACATTTCGAGAAACCCTGATATGACTGCCAATGGGATCATAACAAACAAAACCTTTTTGATTAGTGGCATAACCCAAAAAGGCACACCTATGAGATTGTGCTGTTAGTTCCTTCTTTTTGTGGGAGGTAGATGAACGAAGCAAGCACAGCCAAAGGTATGTAGGTGATCAAACACAGGATGATGACCAAACAATTTAAAATGTGGTGTGAAATGAGCAATGGTAGGTGATGGAAGGCAGTTGATGAGATAGACAGCCGTGGTGAGAGCTTCAGCCTAAAAACGAGGGGGAACGGATGATTCAATCAGAAGAGTTCTAGTGACATAAAAAAGATGTCTGGTGATGGAAGGTAGGTGATGGAAGGCGGTTGATGAGATATACAGCCGTGGTGAGAGCTTCAGCCCAAAAACGAGGGGGAACGGATGATTCAATCAGAAGAGTTCTAGTGACATAAAAAAGATGTCTGTTTTTCCATTCCGCGACTCCATTTTGTTGTGGAGTATACGGACAGGTACATTGAGAAATGATTCCTTTATTGTTTAAAAAGGATTGAAAATCCTTGGAAACATACTCCCCCCTGAGTCTGAGTGCAAAGTTTTAATGCATTTGGAGAATTGGTTTTCAACATAGTTAATAAAAAATTTAAATGCATTAAGAACATCAGACTTAGAATGTAAGAAATAAATCCAAGTAAATCTGCTATAGTCATCAATGAATGTTACAAAGTACTTAAAATGACTATGGGAAAGGGTCGGTGCAATGCCCCAAACATCACTGTGAATCAAGTCAAAACATGCAGTGCTCCGTGTTGTGGAGTGTGGAAAAGGTAAAGTTTTTCTATTTCCTAATTTACAAGCATCACATTCAAACGAAGCAGAGTCAATAGGTTTATTTAATAATCCAGATTGAAATAAAGTAGACAAAGTAGAGGCATTTGGATGACCAAGTCTATTATGCCACAATCGATAATTATTCTGAATAAAAAAACAAAGTAACTGATGTAAAGTTTTATTTTGAATACCTGAAGATATTGGTAAGGAAAAAAGTCTTCCACGCTTAGGCCCCCTCACGATCACTTCCCCCGACTCCTGGTCCTGCACAACACATCCAGAAGAAGAAAAGGAGACATTATAATTATTTTCAACAAGTTGACCCACATAAACCAAATTGGAGCAAGATGAGGAGAAACTAAAATATTGGTTAATGGTAAGGGGCCAGGGGGTATCACCAACAGAGGTGATGGAAAGATGATCTCCGTTGGCAGCTTGAACAGTGAGATGACCAGTGTAAGGAACGACATTTTGTAATCTTATGGGTGAAGAGGTCATATGGTTACCTGCACCAGAATCTAAGTACCATGTGTTGGAAAGAGAGGAATCAATACTTGTGATGTTCATGGATGCCAAGGCATTGATTATCATTTGGTTTACCATCTCAGGGGTGAGAGGAGCTGAAGACGCAGATTGTGATAAGGAACCAGGCTGTGAGGATGAATCATACTGCAGAGAACCAATGAGTATTCTGATTGGTGAAGAGGTCATATGGTTACTTGCACCAGAATCTAAGTACCTAGTAACAGTTGTTTGATCCGAGAAACTAGGTAAGAGAGCTGGAGAAGATGGTTGAGGACAATCCATGTGAGTTTGGAAGAAATACTGATTTTCAAAGAAAACAACATTTCGAGAAACCCTGATTCGACGGCCAATGGGCTCATAACAAACAAAACCTTTTTGATTAGTGGCATAACCCAAAAATGCACACCTGCGAAATTGTGCGGTTAGTTTTGTTCGTTCCGTGAGAGGTAGATGAACAAAACAAACACATCCAAATGTATGTAGGTGATCAAACACAGGTTGATGACCAAACATTTTAAAATGAGGTGTGAAATGAGCAATGGTAGGTGATGGAAGGCGATTTATGAGATAGATTGCTGTGGTGAGAGCTTCAGTCCAAAAACGAAGGGGAATAGATGATTCAATGAGAAGTGTTCTAGTTACATCAAGGAGATGTCTGTTTTTCCGTTCCGCGACTCTATTTTGTTGTGGAGTATATGGACAGGTACGTTGAGAGATGATTCCTTTATCGTTTAGAAAAGATTGAAAATCATTGGACACATATCCCCCCCTCCTTGCGCGAGTTTGAGCGTAAATTCTTAATGCATTTGGAGAATTGGGTTTCAACATATCTAACAAAAAATTTAAATGCCTTGAGAACATCAGACTTCGAATGTAATAAATAAATCCAAGTAAATCTGTTGTAGTCATCAATGAAGGTGACAAAGTACTTGAAATGACTATGGGAAAGAGTTGGAGCAATGCCCCAAACATCACTGTGAATTAAGTCAAAACATGCAGTGCTCCGTGTTGTAGAGTGTGGAAAAGGTAAAGTTTTACTCTTTCCTAATTTACAAGCATCACATTCAAAAGAAACAGAGGCGATAAGTTTATTTAATAATCCAGATTGAAATAAAGTAGACATTGTAGAGGCATTCGGATGACCAAGTCTATTATGCCACAATTGAGAATTATTTTGAATGGAAAAACAAAATAATTGATGGAAAATTTTATTCTGAACAAATGAAAACACTGGTAAGGGAAAAAGTCTTCCACGCTTAGGCCCCCTCGCAATCACTTCCCCCGACTCCCGGTCATGCACAACACAACCAGAAGAAGAAAAGGAGACATTGTAGTTATTTTCAACAAGTTGACCCACAGAAACCAAATTGGTAGCAAGATGAGGAGAAACTAAAACATTGGTTAATGGTAAGGGGCCAGGGGTATCACCAACAGAGGTGATGGGAAGATGATTTTCGTTGGCAGCTTGGACAGTAAGATGACCAGTGTAAGGAACGACATTTTGTAATTTTATGGGTGAAGAGGTCATATGGTTACCTGCACCATAATCTAAGTACCATGTATTGGAAAGAGATGAATTCAGTTGGTGATCACAGCCCAGTAACCAGGTCTTGATTTTAGCATCCTTTGTCTTCCAAGCTAAAATCTTCTTATCATCTTCCTCAGGTTGAGGTTCAGATCCATCAATGTGTGCCCAGAGTTCTTTTCCTTCCAAGTAAATTTGAAATTGGAAGGCCCATGAGGTATAATTTGTTCCATCAAAGCGAACCATGGCTATCTCATGTTTTTCAATTACTAAGGACTAGTAAGAAGCACACACAAAGCAGTCCTGCGAAGATACTATCAAGTAAAACAGGATGCTGATCCTCTATGTTTGGAGAAAACCAAGTTTTAAAATAGTGGAAATTGGGCAGCAGCACTGTTGTAGTCCAATTGTAGATGAATTAGACCACAGTCACAATTTTAATAACACAATCAGGAGGTGTTGCAACAGATAGCAACCAGCAGCCAAGATCTGACGGATAAACGGATAAAGATGTCCAGACCAGTAGAGATAAACAGTGCACAAAAGCAGAACAGTAATCAACCACGGCCTATTTTGTAATGCAACAGTAGATAATAGGACAGCAGCAATCAGTAGCAAGTAGCAATAAACAGCAATCAGTAACCAGCAAGAAGTAGTAGAGATAAATAGCAGCAATCCAGTAGCAATCACCAATAAACAGCAGCAATTAATAGCAACAATCAATAGTAGCCATCCGCAGTAGATAGAAAAAGGACAGCAGCATCAATCGCAAGCAGCAAGGCACAGCAATAGTGCACAGGTATGAAAAACGTCCCTGTCAGCAGTGGGTAAATCCACACGTGGGCCCCACTTAGTGATCTTGACACAGATCAGAGTGTGGGGATGAAAAGAGAGGAGTTTTATGCAACTACTGGAAGTGGTCGCAGGCAGGTCAAATCCAGATCCAGGATTTTGGACGGCCGAGATGAAAACTAGTGGAAAAGAATGAATTTTCACAAAAATTGGTAGAAAACCTACCTCTGATGATCAATAAAGCAGGAAAAATTCTTCATAAATCCAGGAAACTCTAGGCGACCAAGATGGGAATGTTCCGCTGAAGAGTTGGTGATGATCACAGGTGGGCCGCAGCTGATCTGAGATGATCAGGGAAGATCAGAGATGATCCGGCTGAAGAGAATGATCACAGATGATCATAGACTGGCTTCCAATGCTTGGAAGATGACTTAGGAGAAGATCACAGATGATTGACCTTTCTCTGATACCATGACATTTAGAGAGATGGAAACAAAACACTGTAATAATGTTTAATGCTTTTTGCAGTCTCCCATTAGGGATGACTGTTCTCCCATTATAAAGGGGCTGAATGCCCTGATTACATACAAATCTCATCTTATCTAGATCCTAAAATTCAGTTTTACAAACTAAGTATGTACAGTTGGCTTTGACTAAGATATGATGACTGGGCCCAAAATGGGCCTGGGCTTGGATTGACAATAGGACTCTATTCTTTACATTCTTCATTATTATAAGATCTTTATGGATGGCTAGGACTTCCTAAGGTCTAAAAGAAGTTTTAAGCTTTATGTATCATTGCAAGGCACGATCAATGTAGTGGGTGTATTTTAATGAATTTGGATAGAAGTTGCTTTGAGCACTTTATCTTTGTTCTTCTCCGATGGTTGAGTATCTCCCTGTGGATTGAAGATATTGATGATGGATTTTCGAGATCAGCGGTAAGCAAATCTCTACTTCTCCTTGTTTGTGTGGATTTTTTATTGGATTATAGATTGGAGTTTATTGGGTCCGTGACTATTCGGATATGACTTCCCTGATTGCATCTATGACCAAGGTTTTAAAGCCCTTGGTCTTTAGAGCCATTATTTGGTTTATCTGAACATTAAATTGAAAATAGACATTATTCTTTGCCATCATAGACTGATAGGCATGGTTTTGGTTGATGTGAGGAAAGTCATAGGACAGATATCCATGCTGTTGATGCTTAAAGGGTTAAGTTGGCTGTGAGCCAACTTATCCAACATGCTTAACACAACTGTATATACAAGGGCTGAAAATGTGTTGGTTCATAACCATCTAATTAGCCTGCTTCTAGGGGAAATCTAGGTGAATAGGGCCACTACTATTGGTGTGTGAGCTGGAATCCTCATGCACTCCATCTAATCCAGGTTGCTTCTCTGATTAGGTTGAATTCATCTAGTTAATCAGGTTCTACTTCTCTGATTGGGTTGATGAATTGGGATCTGGTGACAGTTTTGGTGCCATCTATCCGATATTCTCTATCACGTCTCTGAATTCTTTTCCCATTGCTAGGTGTGTTTCTTCATGTGTTTTCTATTGTTGACTCATTGTAAAAGAAAGAAAAGACCTGTCTTCTTTTATTTTATTGCCTGCACTTGATTTGCTGCCCACACATTTAGTCGTTCTGGAACAAAATCAACATGGCCTATTGCTTACTGGAAATTTCTGTCCAAGAGTAACAATTTTGTCTAATTCTTGCATTTTTTCTATCGATCAAATGCACATGTAGACATTTGTAGTTCACATTCTATCTTTTATATAATGTGCATTATAGTATTTATTTCCAGTAAAATGTTGTTCTTTATGCCTGTGATAGCCTCTGGGCTTTATCATCTCTTCTCTCTAATATATATTGCTGAAATTTTGTTGAAGCAGGATACCCTGTTTGATAATTCAGCGAACATCAGGAGAAGCATAATTGCATGTGATAACAGAGGAAGGAAGGAGAGATCTCATTCTGTTGATGATAAGATTTCACAAAAGCAATGTGCTGCTGAGGTTCCAGCCAACACAGTTGCTAGACATTCTTGTGCAGCCGAAACATCATTGAAAGTTCTTGCTATTGATTCTGCAAGATGTACCAGTTTGCCAGAAAATATTCTAAATGATTATACTACTGGATTGAAGGAAGTTGATGCAAATGCTCATAATAATGCACAACAACTTTCAACTCTGTCAAGTTTTCCTGTTACTGTGAAAGTTGAAAACTGTATTAACTGCCCAACCAATCCATGCAAGTATGATATTGTAAGCACTTGTAATGCTGGTAAACAACCAGTTAAGGTCAAGAGCGAAATGCATAAAGATTTTGAGATTGATCAGCTTGATCATATTTCGTTGCAAGAACGGCGTAGACTGTTATTATTGAGCTGCCATTCTTCTGGTTTTATGAAAGATTCAAAATGTTCTGAAACACGTGCGACTTGTGCTCGGGAATTTGATTTGTGCAATTCATCGAATTCTAAAGCAAGTAGCATCACTCTTGGAGGAGAAACAGGAGGAACTTCATTGTAAATATTAATTTTCTGTGATATTTCCTCTCTCTCTCTATTATTATTTTTTAAATCTTGTAGTTCAGGGCGCACACTCTCTTATTTGGTTTCAGGTGCTCTTTGGAGATGACCACTGGAGAAGATCATTGCGGCCTTCAGCAGGTGAGATGGTAGATCATTTAGCACATTATGTAGTTTTTCTTTGTTTGGGTCAGATACTCAGGAAAGACAACAGGGAGATAAAATAATGAAGAACACCAAGAATACTATTACATTGTATGTAAATTGATCCTTGTTATACTATAATATTTTAAGCATGAAATTATTTGAATCCTTCTGCTCATAGTATTTGATAAGCTGAATGTAAGGTTTACTTAATCTAAGTTTATTGGGGGTTCGTCAAACTTATATACAAAATGCTATCTTTTGTGCATGAGATCCACAGAGATTGGATACACAACAAAATGATCTAAAACAGCCCAAAATGCCACAACAGGGGCTAAACAAAACTTGTTCTGGACTTCACATAGTAATCTTGGGACTACATCCCAAGCCGATTCCCTATTCCCTTTCATGATGATTTGAACATGACATGGCTTCGGGATTGCTTCCTCCTTCAGAAGAGGAAGGATTATTGCTGGCATATACATCTTCCTCCTTCAGCTGAGATCTTATTAACGGAACAAGGAAACAAAAATACAAAGGAAAAGAAAGCCAAAGGAAGAATCAGGAAAAATTCCCAAGGCAGGCTGCAGCTGCCAGAAAAACTAGGAATCCTAAAACACTTAGCACAGTATGAATTGCACATCAAACATCCATCCCACACGCAGAAGGCTAGAAAATGAGCAACAGAAGGCTGCTCTCAACATGTGACAAAAAAAATTAATAGATAGATACTTCTGTAGAGGCAAGTATATCCTTCAATTCGTCTAACCAAGAGCTTATTATTCCAAGGACTGTGGCCCCTCCCTCTGCCCAACGAATTGCAGAGGCCAAATTGCCTTTGAGGGTTAGCATCCATGATCTTACCCATGATGTGGATGCTTTGGGTTGAGGCACATGTATGCTATTTGTAAAGTGGCCACTTTCATCTATACGGATCATTGTATTCTGTCAGAACGCAGGTCACTATCTCAGTATTGAATGCATTAATTTTTTTAACTAAATGTCATGTGATATATTTACTAAACATACGTTTAATGGTTTCTTTGGTTACGTGTAAATTGAATGTTGTGCAGGAAGCTTCTTTGGGTGATTCTTCTTATCATATGAAAGATATAAATCTGCCATGCATTGAAAACGTGAAGGAAGAGAATCTTGCTTCTGATAGAGAATTCATGTTTAAAGAATCTTGTGCTGACAGCATTAACAAAACTAATGCTGACAACCTCTTTGAAACATCAACTTCTTCAGCTGTCAGATTTATCGAGAGCAATTCTGTAGGCAGTTCTAGTGCAATCACTCATTCTTCACCAAAAATCAGTACATGCCCAGATAACGCATTAGCAGCACTGAACAATTTGCAGGAAATTCAAGGGGCTGAAAGCATGTGCTCACATCTAACATCTCTCCCTGATGTTAAAGCACCTAATGATTACATGAGACTTTTGGCTTTGACATCTTTTCCCATGCAAGTGAAGGTTGAAAGCTTGGAGGACGGTTTAATGGGTCCCTCAGATGATCATCGGGGTAGCTTAATGAGGGCTGATAAACTATCATTTATGGTCAAGAGTGAGATCCTTGGAGAGTTTTTTACAGATGAGATAGATCATATTCCATTGCAAGAGAGATTTAATATGCTGGTCTCAGGAAGTTCTTTTCGTTTGGATTATTCCCATGATTTGAACTACATAAACCAAATTGTGCCGAGTACTCTGGAATGTGCTCCTATTGGCTCAGTAGATGTTAAAAAAGGTGGTGCCACTGTTCGACGAAAAAGGAAAAAAATCGTAACGTAAGTATTTAATTTTTTGTCCAATTTTGTTGATGAATCATAGGGTCATGTTGTTTGAGGACACGGGTATTGCTCTGATGGCCTGCATCCATAAGTGGTCCCATGATTTGGTGATCCAGATCATTGATCTGATGGGCCCCACCATTCGGAAGTTTTCAAGTTTGAAGTCCCTTAGATTCAAGGGCTGGCTTGCAAATCAACAGTTAAAATGCAGCAACACTTGTTCAGAAGAAAAGGTCCAGCTACATTATCACAACTTAGGTTTTCTAAAACAGAAACTTTGGGGCATCTCCCACATCGACAAGTCTCCACTGTATACCTATCTATTTCACCAAACCGCCTGCCTTACTGCTGTGAAATGGGCATCTCAGATACTATATTCATCAAGAAAGGAGCCAATAATTTCTCGTATTGCTTTGTGATGTCCTCCAATAAATTACTTAGCAGTTATTAATCTTACTGAGGATTAACTGCAGGAATACGACGGAAGTGGAGCATGTACCAGGTGGTCCAGAAACTGTCCCTATTGATTCGGTTAAAGAACGTCGCTTCACTCTTAGAAGGAAAAAGAAAAAGACTGCCACGTAAAATTTGTTGTGTTTAAACTGTTATTTCTCAACTGTGTCCTGTAAGAAGCTCGTCTCCCACCTTTCTAACTCATAGATGAATTACAGGGACTCGGTGGAAACTGCACTGGAGGAAGATGCTCCTGGACTTCTACAGGTACAGTGCATGCTGATGAATGATTTCTGTTTTTCCTTTTTGAATGGGAGATGGCCTGCATTTTGATTACATCTCACAAAGTGGTAATACAATACAGGTTTTAGTAGACAAAGGTATAAATGTTGATGAGATTAAGCTTTATGGAGATGCAGAGGATGCGGATGCACTTGATGTGTCTTCTTGTGAAGATGGTTTTTCAGAACTCGAATCTGTGATTTCTAAGGTGGGCAAACATGACACGCTTTTCTTCTTATCATTTTTATTTGTCCTCTTCCTTTATTAGGATGTTTTTATTTTCTTTTTTTGCTATATGTAAGTTATTTGCTACAACTAAGAGTTCACCAGTTTATACAAAGTTACCATTTCAGTGCGAATTCTACATTTGATATTATATATATCCCTTAAGTATACCTATTTGGGTATAGACATGCACCTGGACCTGATTCTCAATCAGTCCACATGCTGATTTTTCTGGTCAGGCCTTTGCGAAACCAGTACTAGGAGGTCCATTGACATCCTAAATTGATCAGTTATTTTCAGGTGTTAAAAGAGATGTTTTATCTGGTTACTTTTTGCAAAACAGTCGAAATTTTAGTATTTATTTTTGTAACTTATAATTTTGGGATATCTTGAAGGCCCATGGCCTAAGTTGTTTCCGATGTAGTTGGGAGGTAGTTTGTGGTAGATGGGTCACTGGAATGGAGGGCTTCTACTTAACAATATCTAAATTCATTCTAACAATAAAAACAAACTATGAAAAACGTAAAAAACTATGTATATGGTGCCTGGGTTCGAAAACAGCCTTAAGACCATATGGCATGGTCACTATCAACAACATTTAAGTATTTAGCTTGAGGTCAGGAATGATTTGTTGGTCCAAGAAGCAATAGCCAGCAGTTCCACTGTCAACCATTGAAGAGTAATTTAGGGCATACAGTGGTAGTCCGAGAGTGTGATTGGCTTTAGCAAGACATTCAATGTGGTTGTTTTGCATGAATTGTGTATTCAACTAGCAGAAAACATCACTTCACAACTGCGCATGAAGTTTTGACTTCATTTTGTGGGGAACCAAAAAATAACCCTCATTAAATTCTGATCACTTGTTTCAGTTGTATATTTTTATCAGATGATTAGGTTCATCTAATGTATGGTCCATTGCATGATGGTGCCACTAGTACAATGGCTTATGTTACCAAAAAGTATCCTGCCTTTGCCTTTGTCTTTGCCTTCACCTTTGCTAAGTTGAACAAAATGGCACCGTTCTTTTAAGTACTTATAATTTTTCCTCATAAAGAAAGGTGGCAAGGGAGACTGTTGTCAGTTGTTGGAATCGAGTAGAGGTGAACTTAGGTAAGTGATTGTTATCTGTGCATTTTTGTCTTTCTTTCTTATTCAACCAATTTATTCTTTGATGAATTGGTTGGACTTTTATAACTTGGCACTTCTCGTTCTGCAAATCGACATTGGTATAATGACCAGAATGAGGAGGACAATGATTCGAGACATAGTTGTTATGACATAGAAGAGCAAGAACTGCTATGTATTAACCCTGCACCAAATCTTTTATATACTGCCGTACTGTGTTTGACATCTCTTTTTTTTTTCTTTTCGCACCAGAGAAAAAACTTTAGCATTCTTAAACAATGTGTGCTATGATGCTATTTTCATTTTTTATATCTAAACTGCAAAGTAGCTGTCGTTAGGGGTTTGCTAGACTTACACGTACATGCATTTGTGGATACGGCCAATCTATACATTTACGTGCTCTTGGTCCGGTCCATCAGTTAGATTGTCCCATGAAGATACTCCACCTATGAAATAAATGGAGGAGGTAAAATTTACCCTCAAATATCCACATTCAATACATTTTTTGGGCAGGGCATATACATTGGTGGGTGATGCTGTTGCCAAGTCGACCTCCCACCCCACCCTCATGTACCACATATGCTTTGCTACCTAGTTTATCCTATTCAATGGTTTTTGTTGTATTAGCATCTCATGAGACTCACTTTCTGTTTGGAAATCTTCAGCTATTTTTTCAGCCTTCCACTTTGTTGAAGTCTGCTTTGGTACGCCATACAAAAGGATCAAAGGCCAATTACTGCTTGGCCTGTTTAGTTTCACTTATTGAGCAGGCAAGAAATTCTCCATTCACCTGATCTATTATTTAATTTTTGATACTTCCAGATTACGCCATGAGAAATTCCCTTGGCTGCCCAGAGAGGCTAGCCAAGAGGCAAATTCCTTGGCTTAGTTAGGATTCTTAAGAAAGAAAACTGTACTCACTTATATTGGACTGAGTAAGGTGGGGTGTTTTTTTTTTTTTTTTTTTCCGAGTACTTGTGCTTATATCGGGTAGGCAGTATTTTTAGTTTTGTCTTCTGTTTTTGACCTTTCTCAAATAAAATCTTTAACCTTAGTTTTCGCTTCGAGGCATTAAGATTATTCATTTCCCTCATGTTCCTTCAATTTTATAGGGTTACTAACTATGGATATTATGATGTGTTTTCTTGTATCCGCAGAGCCGATATCTACATTTCAAGAAGTGGCCTGTTGAATGGGGATGGTGTAGAGATCTTCAATCATTTATTTTTGTTTTTGAAAGGCATAACAGGTGGGACATTTGGAACAAAGATTACTTTGCTTCAGATTACACTGCCATTTTGTCTTTATTTCTTTATTGATTTATTATATCTTGAGAATTGTATGTGGTTATTGGATAACTAATATAACATCTGCCTGGAGGCAGAATAGTTCTGGAGCGGCCTGAATATGGGTATGCAACATATTTCTTTGAGCTGGTGGGGTCTTTGCCTATCAGCTGGCAAATTAAGCGGTTGGTGACTGCAATGAAGCTTACCAGTTGCAGCAGGGCTACTCTGATTGAGAACAAAGCATTGTTGGTAAGATTTGGCAGGCTATACTTCTTCATTGAATCTTTTTTTATCATTGTCAGACTGGTAGACATATTGCTTTACTGGTTTAGTGCTGCATTTTTCTTTTTATTTGGTTGAATTATGAGAAGTGAGTTGCCAGCCTAACCTGTTTGGAGAAGAGTTCTGCTAGCTGTACAAATTGCTATGCATGTGGTCAAAGGAAAACATTAATGTTAGAAGAGCCAGTAGCCACTATCATGCCACATAAGTAAGAGTTTGTGGAGTAGGTATATGCCAAAACTCAGCTTCATTGAATGTTGCTTTCCATTTTTTTGAAGGTGATAAAATGGATGGCATGTGTGAATGGCTTTCAGTTACTGCCCTTCATTGGATGGCTGGAAACAATTGATGGATGCCTCGAGTGAATGGCTTACAGTCACAGCCTTTCATTGGATGGCTAGCAACATTTGACGGGACTGGTTTTTGATATAGTCCTCACCTCTCTTATGTGGTGAGTGGAAACCAGGGCAGGGATCCCCTTTAAAATCATTAGTTTGTGTGCATCGCGATTACAATTTACATCAACTGTGTATTTGATTATAGATCTTTTCAATTCCGTCTGCTTACATCAACTGCATATTCAATTCAGTCATGGATCTCTGTCAGTGTTAATTTACATTTCGTTCAATTCTTCATCCATTTCTCCTGCATGTTCAAGGGTCAACCATGGCACAATGCAATCAAATGGAAAACTTTTCTCTTTATATGTGGCCAAGAAATGTTTATCTTTTGGTAATCTAGTGCATCGTTTTAAAGTTCACTCATATACAAGCATATGGCACTGATCATGACTGAGGAACTATACATACCGATGGAAGATGGTTATTTTTCATTAGTTGAGTACCAATATTCTCTCGCTAGACACTCAAATTGGAAACCCTTGTGTAAAATATTGTGAAAAATACCTCACAGTTAGTTGAGCGGCAATTATGTTTGTGCCTTCTGTTCATTGTCAAAGAGATCACAAAAGCAGATGGAATCCGTTAACATTTAACGCTACTGATCAATACACACTTTTGCAGAATCACCTGTGCTAATTTATCATTATTACTATTTTTTTGGTATATAGTGCTAATTTAAATGCTAATCTGTTGCTCTAGAGCTCCAAATTAACATGGCAGCAACACACCAACATTTTCAAGGTTTGTTTTGCAATTTGGTAGAGTTCAGATCATTTTAGGAACAAAATTTCTTCCAGTTTGATGTGTTTCACATTCCACACATGGGCATTGGCATGTCATTGCTAGTTTCTTGTTAAAAGTTTATTCCTGCTTGGGAAGTAATTTCAGCTCCAAGCTGAAAAAACTTTCAATGAGCCTTTTTGTGTGGGTTTAGCATTGCTAGTTGAAGTGCTGACCTGCATCAATTTATCTGCTGTTTGGTTGGATGTTAAGCTCGGGATAAGCTTGCCATGAAAATATCTCAGGGTTGGTGGGTTGACTTTTCTAAAAGGGTTGACATTTCTAAAAATGAAGGCACCAGTTCTCTAACCATGTACCAACAGGCCCTGAGTCTCTTTGGGAAGGACTTGTGCAACAAGATGGCGACAGAAAACCCATTAAGGTTGGAATTGGCCTGCATTGTGTAGTGTGCAAAACATGTTCTTCCTACCATAATTCCTAATTTTTCCAATGATTCTTGATATACACTGAAGCGCGTTCATTTCCTTGTTATTTGTTTATATTCACATATACATTTACCGAACCATGATTGTCTGTTGAGTTTAGACATCTTACATCAGTGCAATGTTCGGTAAAAGGTTGGAGAAGATTTGACTGAAGGAGAAGCACGGGTGTTGGAGGAATATGGCTGGACACCAAATAGTGGGCTTGGCACAATGCTCCGCTACTGCGACAGGGTCGTGCATGACAGGAAGAGTGAAGTTGAAAAGTCTGAATCGGAGTGGAGATCCAAAATTGGGAGGCTGCTGATGAATGGTTATGATGGTGGCTCTGTTGTATTACCCATTCTTCCGAAGAGGGTCATAGAATATAACGGCTATCAAAGCCCACAAATCAAATTGGAGGTTTGATTTGAGGCTGTGTCTCTGTGAATTTAAGTAAATGTTTTTGTACAGGCATTTTTCTTTCTGGGTTCTGATCACCTGATACTAGCTGTAAGACACCATGGATGGATGGTTTGGCGAAGTGGCTGCGCATCATTTATGATATAGTAAGCATTCAATTTTTTTTTTTTTTTTGGATTTATTATTTTATTGATAAGCCATAGCAAGTTACAGACAGGATGTTCGCCTATCAACGGGCTGGGCAGGGCTTGAACCCCTCATCTTCTATTGATGGAGATTGTCTCTACCACCAGGCTATGCCTGTGGAGGCTTTTTTTCTGGATTTATTTAATTCTCTTTTGTTTCTTATGTCTAAGTTTGTTTTATGTTGTTATATGGCAGGTTTTCCTCTCAAGCTCAACCTAGTTTGACAAACAGTTGGGATATGCTCATTGTGACAGCCAAGAAGTTGCAGGTTCATGTAATGGTGACATTAGAAGAAAAAAAAGAAGGAAAAAAGTTAACCTAGATTTAAGGTTTGATAGCAGGCAGACCAAGGTGGAGTAGTTCATTTCCGATGAGCTCCATCCCGGTTCTTGTAGATCATTGTGGTAAATCGGTTATGCATATCTAAATTTAGGTTGTAGTGTTTTTTTTTTTTTTTTTTTTTTTAAACTTTATGTGGTGTTCTGCTTGATGGCTGCTTAGGTTAAGAGTTATGTGTTCTTGGAGGTGGAAAATATGTTGTTGAGGAAATCTATGAACAACTTGACTAGCTTTTGTTAAAATTGGATAAAATGTGCAACAGGTGGTTCTAATACTGGGTTATCCAGGGAGTGAGCCAAGTAAATCGGTTTCCCCTAAAGTCATGACCAAAGAAAACCATGTTTCAATAGAAACCAAGATACTCTGGGCGACTCTATACCTTTCCTTTTGTCTAAGATCAACTGTGACTCTGGCCGAGTCACATACTACGGTTAGGACTAATAAGTTTGCAGATCAATCTAGGTTGTGTCACATGCTTTGGTTGCGTTTAGTAAGTTGTGGATCAATCTAGGTTGTGTCAGCATTAGGATTTTTTGGTTCCCTCGGATTGGATAATTAGCTATCCATTTGCTTGGCCAAAATATATGAGGCTTGGCTGGATGATAATGGAGTTTGTTCAGGGAGCATTGCATATCTTCATGATTTATCCTCCAATTATCCAAATCCCCTGCGCACGTGCACACAAAAAAAAAAAAAAGGAAAGAAAAAAAATAAATAAAATCTTTCTTCTTGTGTATGGCATCCCACAAATAATTAGGAAGTAGACAAATCTAATTTCCCTCAAAATATAGCAAGTATTTTTTTTTTTCCTAGAAAAATTATTAAGGTAAGATTGATTGGCCATGATCATCTTTGATCTATAGGTCAGGGATTATGTTTGTTTTTCTTATTGATTAAGCGATCAGATCAGTGGAAGAAATAGAATAAGAACATTATACCCATTTAAATGGGCCTGAATAGACTAATGGAGTGATGGGCCTCTAGCTGTCGAGGCATCATGAATTATAGTTTTCTTCTCCCTAAAGTCTCACTTTATCTGAATCCAATACCAAAACCTTAATGCCCAAGTCCAAGATTCCAACTTTCCTCTCCTCCTCCATCTTCCTCCTACTAGGGTTTTTCATTCTCGCCCTCTTCTCCATTTTTATTCGGTTGCAGTTTCAATTTAAACAATTTTCCATAGTGAAATGTGCTTCCATCTCTTGTATAAGTTGTAAAATGATCCCTTACACAATGAAAAAGCTTTCTATGGAATTCTATTCTTGCATTGATTTCAATTTATGCAGGAAATAGGAACCGAAACTCCATTAACATCGGGCAGTATCAGTTTATGGGTAAGATAAGGCTTCCACTTCAGCCTGCTGATTTAATGTTAGCCGATGAAAATGTGCATGAACTTGATTTTAACAAGAAACTCGTTGCCAAACCCCTTAATCAGTTCATGCTTTTCATGTTACTGTATGTTGTATTTTGCTCAATGAAATATAAGAAATGCATCTCATCCTGCAACAACCCTTTCTCATACCAGAGATCCTGCAACATGAAATCCATGATCCAAGGGTATGATTTTTGTTCAATGAGTCATTAGAAAGGGGCACCTCATCCTCTAACAACCCTTTCTCAAAGGAGAGATTCTGCAATAGGGAACCCATACGAGAGATCCTGCAACAGTGAACCCATAATCCAACATGGGCTTCTCATCCTCCAACAACCCTTTCTCATAACAAAGATCCTGCAACATGGACCCACTCTTCATTTTGGAACCCATACGCGAGATCTTGCAACAAGGAACCCATGATCCAACATGGCCACATGGGTATGATTTTTGTTATCGTTGCTTCTCATCCTGCAAACAACCTTTCTCATACCAAAGATCCTTTATTTAATAAATCATTAAAAATGGTTGTTGCAATCGGACATTAGAGATAGAGAGAGAGGTGAAAAAAAAGGGAGGAATATAAGAGATGCTGTACGTCAAAGCATTTGGAGAGGATGAAGAATACAGTTGGGCATGACTTGGAGATGCAATCTTGCCAGCGGATTGTTCCAAAAAAAAAAAAAAGGGAAAATTTATAGTTTTGGGTTTCTTGCTCTGGTAGGGGGTTCTGGCTCTAGTTTGAGGATTTCTTCGAGAGACGGTGGTTTGATAGTGGCGGGGAGATCTGGAGCATTGGATGAAGGGGTATCCCTCGCATTATCACTGAGAGCTGCTTGTATATTATTGTCATTTTTATTGGTTAGGTTCGGGGACAAATAAGTCTTTTTAGGTGAGTAATTTGCCGCCAGTATGCATCAGACACCATTTATATGACTTACGCCGTTAATATTAACGGAATCCGTTCATTTTGCATGTTAATTAGAACTATAGATAGGTTTGGTACAAAATACCAAAGTCAGGGGGGTTGCCTGCATTTTGGGCAAAATATAGATAGGTATTCTGCTATTATTCCAATTATATTATAAAAATCAGGTTCAAACATTTATTACAGTAGTTATGTCAGTAGAAGGTAGAAAGTGCAGGCTTCAAGTATGGCATTCCTCTCATCATTTCTTCTACAAATCGTTGGCTAAATGCATCAGTGAAATGTAAGCCATCCCAGCTCATGTACTCACTTGGTCTACTGCAGGATTTGGCTAGAGGGTTTCCCCCACAAGTTACTAGAGGGCTGTAGTTGTAGGGATTCCCGCCATACCCACAGCATGCCTTGAGTGTCACTTTCTCATCAAATCCTGCATGCATAAGCAAATAATAAAAACATTTATCAATGGAATGACAATACGAAGTCCAGTCCTGGGCCCTATGGAATAGGAAACTTGAGAGGAATTTCAGTGGCAGGCCTGCCTGGCCCTTTTGGACAGCTCTGTTACAGCACTCTCCAAACCATATTATAAATAAAAGCTTATACCGAGTTCTCGAAGACTCGAACTGAACCAGGTTACACGGTTCAGTAAGTTTCTAAGTCAGGCGAGTTGAATTGATCGGGGGTACTCAAAGGGCTCTTCTTAGTTACTCTGTCTGAGTTAGAGGGAAGTACGCACGTTAGCTTGTAATTGTATGGGCAGAGTAGTAGCAGAATCATTTACCGTAGCGTGTTGGGTTGGCGATTGCTTCTAACATGAAGGCATAGAGGTCAGCAACCATGATAGTGATATCCTCAAGCTGGTGATGAAGGGCATTCATGGCCTTTTCCAGCTCATGGTTTGCAAATTCAACCACCCCATTGTACTCTTTCAGACATCCTAATCCATCCGTTGAATTGTAGGCTCCTGAAGAAGCCAGTGTCAGCAGTAATGGGGTGCACCCAATAGCCGGGACATTGAAGACCATGAAATTCCTTGCCCCTTCTCTATGAAGATCCTACACAATATAATAGACTTTGTTTGAGATATGAGAAAATGATGGGATATGTTGGCCCTGTTTGAGTGCCTATCATCCAGTGATCCATTCTTACTGTTGATGGGAAATCCTCCAGATTATTTTTTATAAGTTTCTATCCCATTGGATAGTGATTGACAAATAGATGGTTAAGATAGGTAAGTAGGTTCGATCGATGAAAGGATGGATGGCTGAGATCTTCCAATCTGAGCTAGTTTTGATCCCTTAGGAACATCCACCAATTATGGTCAACCATCTGGATCAAAGCAACGTGGGCCCCTAGTGTAATGAATTGGGCCATCAGGGTCTGTAATTGCTGAAGTGTGACCTGAGGTTGGGTAGGGTCCCACTACTTACTTGTACGGCAGTGAAAATTGCTGATATTACTTGTGGGACCGTTTTCTCCATGACTTCAGCTGGAGTTGCACCATCCATGGTGAAGTTGTTTAGGATGTCATTGATACCAATGAATATCATGTACATCCCGTCCTTGAATGACTCCAATGGAGGAACATGTGATTCTAAGCACTCTGCGAAACAGAAACAGGAAACAAAAATCCAAGCCCTTCAGTTTGAGTGGTTTTTGTTTGAATTGGAATGCGCCCAAGTGGGCTCACTAGGGGTGGTCAATGGTCATGGGATGGGCCAGCCTGTGCAGAACTTAAGTCCGTTGCGCATTCGGCTGTGTTTTGGGACCGTCAGTAGGCCCAGCCTCATCACCTAGTCCAATATTAAAATGGGCCAGGACTTGAATCTTTTACGGTTAATGACCCAGCCATATTCATATTGCAGAAAGGGGGGCATACATGTTTTGCAGATGGCCTGTTCAAGGCCTTAATATTAAGCCCCACCAACCCATTGGACCACTGGGTTGGAGAATCTTTGGCCCAGACCCGACATCTTCTGGACCTGATACCATACTTTAATAGTTTAATGTGGGAGTATACACCATACACAATCGAGATAGAAGGCCAACAACTTCCACAGTTCGATCCGCTGATAAAACAAGAGAGTTCTGATTTTTTTTAGGTAGTACACCCAAACATACCCATGGCCAGTAACCAGTCTTACCAGATTTGTGCTTGGAATTCAAGGACCTGTAGACATTTCGTTTGAAACGGATGAAATGGTCTGTTTGGAGAGGGAGAAAGAAGGGAATAGGTCGAGTGACATTTAAAGCAGTGGCTCCAGCGACAGCGAAATTGATGCCATGTCTGTAGTTGGGGACAATGTTGCTGGAATATGGTTCCACAAATGGAAATCCCCACCTTGAAGCTGCAACCAATGTAACAAGTATGCAATTAGTTATTTAATTTGTAACGTATGTATGATCATACGATTTTCAGAAGAGGGAATTGACTGTTGATCGAACCATGCCTTTGGGCAAGAACAACTACATTGACTCTTCTACCCAAAAATAAAATAAAAAAATCCGTTGACACAAGGTGTGGTTAATTAATCCAATTGCAAGCACAATTCCTCTATGAGTGATTTTCAAGTCCATCACCTATAATGCATGTTAGTTAAGATTTGTGTCAATAGTTAGAAGTACGTCTCCTGTGTAACCCAGGCAAACAAAGCGCCGATGAGCAAAAGTCTTTCTATATATGCTGGTTAAGGCCATGCAAGCAAAATGAGTAGGCTAAAAAGGAGACACTGTTGAAAGTGGTACCGATAGCTATGAAGAAGTACAATCGAATAACAACATTCATGTAGCTGACCCTAACATAGTTGGGACAATGTTATAATGATGATGATATTTTTGGATTTAACTCAACCTTATTTATCATAAGGTCCTAGAGTATTATCTAATCATTTCTCTTCTCAGAATCCCATGTTGAATGTATCATTGAGATATGCTGCAAAATAAATACTTCAAGGGTCTGATTTCTTAACCAAGCTTTAAAAGGAAAGGAAAAAAAAAAAAAAAGAAGAGGAAATTTACCCATGAAATCTATGATTAGTCGGCCATCAGAATATCTCCCAGATGGGGCATGGAAAAATGTTGATCCATATGGTGAATTCTCTGCATCAGCAAAGAAGGGAAATTCAGCAATTACATTTCCTGTGTCGCTCAGTGAATCCCCAAACACAAAGATTGCAGAGGGAGAATGGTGAGAAAAGTTGCCTTCCTCTCGAGATTGAACTCTCCCAATTGTATAGAGGAAGATAAGCCACATAAATATCACAAAATAAAACGAATTATACATCTTCAGATGACTAATATCTGATAGTCCATCCAACAGTCAACTAGAACAGCTCTTATCAACCAAGTTTGCATGGGTTCTAACGATAAATGTATAGACAATGCAATGAGATTGAGTCATATTCCAATTGAAATCATGATTCAATATTCATGGTGAAGCCGAATGCGTATTATTTTAATGGAGATTAATTTGTCTGGGAAGGAGCTAAATGTCAATATCCACTCAATTCTTATTGGGTCTTGGCGGATAATAAATCATACTTAACTTTGTTGTTTGTGGCTGCTGATCATTAGGGGAATCTGAGGCCCAGCCCAAGTTAAATTAGGCCTAGACTTTGAACAGACGGAAGCGACTCAAGCTTCACAGCAAGGTGATGCCCAGGCCCATTCAAGACTACAGCTAGGAACACAGTTCAAAAACTCAAAACTCAACTCAGGACCTAGAGCGTCACCTATCTGAGAAACTTGGGTGAGCCTGACCGATGATCGGCTAGACCCATTTGACTCGCCAGACTCAATGGCCTACTGAGCCTAGTCAGGGTTAGCCAGAATGGGCTTTTAAATAATGGTCAGGAAGAGAACTATTGGGCTACATTGTTAGTTTGACCTGTAATAAAGAATGGGCTAGCTAATTAGAATGCAAGAAACATGATAGAAACAAGAGTGGATGAGGGTATGGGCGATTCTATCCTGTTACATTTGGCACAGAAGATCTTATCATGTGGAGTTTAAGATGAATGGGCCATATCACAAGCCAAAACTGAATGATGAAAATCATGATCCTTCGTCCGGACATTCTTTGAAAAAGACACTGGTCAATGAAATATTTTACTTAAGTGGATAATTAGACTTTCAAAAGGATAAATTTTTTGTTAGTATATTGGAATCGGTTATTTTGGCCATGCCATTTTAAGTATGGACTACGGAGTGCTTAGTCGTTAGCTAAATTGGCATGAGTTGTAATTCCTCTATAGGTTCTCCAGCAGAAGTTCTCTACAACTTTTAAAGTAGGATACATAGCGGAGTTTGTAAGGTGTGCTGGCACAATAAGACACAGTAGTGCTCTTAGAAAGAGCTATATTAGGAAGCTATGATTTATTGAAGGTTTTCAGCTGTCCAATCTAAGACATAGTTAGCAAAGTTTTTATTTTAACAATTTATTTCAAATCCTTGAGATTGGATAGCTAGCGTTGTACATAGAGTCGAGTTCTTTTAGATGGTTAATCTACAATGCCCTTTTTTATCTAACAAGGGCCGGTTAACCCTGTAAACTCTACAGTGTGCAGTGTTTCAAGAAGTGAATTGATAACTTCTTATAGTAGCCATTGTGGACTCAGGTTAGATGGCATTTCAGTTGATGCATGCTTATGGTTAATTTGTTAATGTATCACTAAAAATTGAATATATGGTTATCATACAAGATCTTAGAGCTTGTGAGCGGTTTTAAACATGTCTGGAAGGTGGGCCTTATCATGAATCTAGTTGTGAGCCACACTTAATTGAAATCCAACCACACTGCCATGATATTCTGCTCTTAAGTTAGCCTAATCCCTAGATTGGATCTAGTCAACTCAATTCAAAGAGAATATCCTCAAATTTCTAAACCTAAGATGTTGTCAAAATATCTCCTTAGGTTAAGTATCTTGAAAAAATAATATAAGATATTGTTAGCTATGCAATCAAAGGTGATGAAATAGGAATTAGGATGCGTTGTAGTTTAGCTACAGAGGTCACTCTAAAGCTTTTTTTTATTAGGAAAATTAAAAACAAAAGATCGACAACCCACCAAACTAAGGAGGTTTTTAGATTAGTCATTTACCAATAATAAAAATATATTGGACATTATTAGCCACCTAATGTAAAGTCATTAATTAAACATAGACGGTTTTTATTTTTATTTTTATCGGTAACAATAACTTATATTAAAAAAAAGGAAAGATGATACAATCAGCTGTGAACCAAATACATGTAAAGTTGATGTAGGATTTTATTTTTAATAATCCATATGTTCATTAAATATGATTTTGGGTAGATTTCTAGTCATTGGCTTCAAAACTTGCAAAGACTTTATTTGAGAAAACATGCAGAAAACTCATGCAGGAATTTCAAAGCAGTCCCATAGCACAATGGTAAGGCATACTGCCATTACAGATCGAAGAGCCCCATGGATTAAAGAACATGAAGAACAAACAGTTCATTGCTACTTAATTACTAATAAAATGAAAATAAATGAATAAATAGAAAACAAAGAGTAAAAATGAAAAAGCTTCAGGGGATATATTAGGACTTATTGACAACCGCTGAACTAAATGCAATTATTGCTTAAGTCTCGATCCAAGTGGAAGGTTAATTAGTGAGGGGTTTGCAAGTCTCCATCTCCATGTGACAGCTACATTTGATCATCTCTCTTAATAATTGAAAACTCTATATAAAGCTGGAATGAAAAAGCCTTTTACGTACTCTCTCTGGGCCTATATATATATGTTTAGATCTAGAAAAAACTAAACACCTTATTTAACACAATTTAAGTTTCTATTAATGTTCGGTGTGGCGAACCTGCAGGAAATGGCTTTCTACAACTTAGATTACAAAATTTGCAAAATAAAAACAGTGTGACCTTAGAAAATGAAAATCCCAAAAAATGTTAAACACTAAATAACAAAAAAATGTCTCTCCCCAAAGAACCCATCTGTAAGTGCAGAAAATATAACTCACAAGAGTAGGGGGAGCCTTTGAGGACTTATCCGATCGACTACGGAGAGCTATCCGCTGAAAGGGAAGAAAGAGCAGTCAAAGGACCCTGGCTGTGGGCAGCATAGAGCTCTTCGATGCCTAAGTTAGTGCAGAAACAAAGGTCGGAGAAGAAGAGAGGCAGAGTAACGACTAGAAAATTGCATACATGTATGCGTACCTGGTTTTGGATGGTAAATCACTTTATATGAGAAAAATCCTAGGTGCATGTTAGTGGGCCTAATGATTTGACTGCTAGGGTCTCATTAGCCCATAGAGTAATTACTGAGGATCCACCATAGCTCATATTGCATTAAATAGGGGTCCGATCAGCCCATACTGCATTAAATGCTAGTCACGTTGGGCCTGATCTCACCTTGATCTGTTGGCGGCTGAGGTCTCATCGGATCCTTTCTTAGGCCCTTTTCTGATATGGCTGCCGCCACTGGATGTGGCTATGTCAGGGATTTGATGAGGATGGACGGCTGGGATGGTGTATATGTCTCGTCAGCGCGTGCTTGCATCCTGCCACGTGTCCTTATATGAGGTGTGGTTGTCAGTGCCTGTCTCGGATGTAGCCGAGATGTATCACTTGGTTGATGAAGCATGTGGCCGAGACCGTGGTGATCAATGCTGGTCTCGGCAAGCGCACTGCGTCCGTGCAGAGACGCACGCAGCCGAAATGGAGCACAAGAGAAGGCGTTGTTGCTGGCCTTAACATAACTTGCGCATTAAGAATTGCCCCACACACCATCTTTATTTTTATTTTCTTTTTATTTTTTATTTTTTTTTGCAGAAGATGCTCCCCCACAAAATACCTTGATGGATTACATCATAACTTAGCAATTGTACTTATATGTTTAACTCTAGTATTTAACTCATTTGAAAAGAAGATAGACCGACCAAAACAAGGAAAAGATGATTATTTATGGATTTATTTAAGTGTTCTTCTCTTCCATCTATGGCCGGCTCTACCTGGAGAATCTCGCCCTTATGAGACAAATGAAGGAGTTCTCCATGCAAGTGACTTGGATTCAAACTCTAGTATTTGATCATTTTCGGTAGTCCTTAACATTGGAGAGTACTGCAACCTATATAAAGCCTCAACGCCCAGCCATGAGCCATGCAAGTTAACACAAAGCAAGTCTTTTAGCAGGGGAGTTGCTCGGCTTCGTGGCGGTGCAGCCGGCCGACCACCGCTTTCACCTTGTAAGATCGAACCATCTTTCTCCAAGGACGGGGTGTTGGTTTGGTTCAATCCCACTGCATGGCCGAAGCTGTCTCGACCCTGTGGTTAGATTGAGCCGTGCCAATATCACGTACTTGAAATAGAGAGAGAGGAAAGAAAGGCAAAGGTAAGAAAAAGAAGCTCACTCTACCTATGAACCCATGCCATCAAAGTTTAGACGATCTTAGGAATTCTTATATGAATTTTGGTGATCTTATAACAGGAGGGATTGCATTTTCCAGGAAATGTTTAACGCCCCCCATCCATAAAGTTCTCATAAGTTTCAACCGATCGAAGGAAACCCTTACTGAGATTTTAATTATCTATGGGGTTTTGACATATTGGTTCACTTTAATTTCTTTTTCTCAATTTCATGTCCCAAATTTAGATAATCTACATCACGAGAGTCGTTTGACTCTGGTCAACATTATTTTTTTAAACTTTTTTATATCATATCTCATGATATTATGGGATTTATCAATTTCTGTATCATATATTTTTGGCAAATAGTAAATAAATTCATTTTTATAGAATACGAAAATAAATATTTTGTGGAAAAGTAAATACACATCTAATCACCATTTCTCAAGTTTTATCATTTGGGAAAAAAATTTCCCTAAGATGTCGTATAAAAGCCATGATATCATGGGATTTATTAATTTTTATGACATTCACTATTCGCATGATATAATGGGGATCTGGAGCAAAATAGTTTTAAAAAAATATTGACCAGAGTCAAACGATTTTGATAACATTACCTAAATTTTGGTCATGAAACTAGAACATCCAAGTTTATGGAGGACTAATATGTCAAAACCCCATTTATCTTTTGTAACTTTTGTTAGGAGCTTACATTGTAATTAAATTCATCTCACTTTTAAAACTTAGTCTCTTATAATATGTCCCTATGTGACTTGGATGTGTGCGGAATGCATGCCTTTGACATGTGATCAATGTGAGAACAAGGGGTTGCCCAATTAGTTTAGAATGTCGCGTCTCACATTAGTATCCAGAGATTGAACCTTGGGTACCTTGCAGGAGTGAGTGTTATATCTCCGGAGATGGAGTTTTCTATCACGACATATATTATCTCCTAGGGATGGGTCTCTAATGGGACCCAGCCAACAGAAAAAGAAAAAAGAAAAACATATGATCAATTGAATGGTGATGGATCCAACTCTTATTGGAGTGAAATGTGAAGGACACCCAATCTTAACAGGCAACTAAGACTTTGACTGTTTGGATTTTGCAGTTTTTTGACCCAATTGTAAGATTTTAGCCGGGTCCCCAACCCTCCTCCCTTTCTGGAGTTCATAGGGTCTGTCCTTTCTATCTCTTGTTGAGGCTTTCTGTCAGTTGTTCATGCAAAAATCAGTCACAAACCCACAAGCAATACTTGTTTGGGCTGGGTGGGGATTGTGTTCAGACTTCTATCACATGATCTAGGCAAATGAGCCCAATTTCTTATCCAGGCTGGGCCCAAGTACTAGAACCTACTGTCCAAACCCGGCCCAAAATGGGCTGGGCCACCCCTATTTATAGCTTACCCCTAAGATTCCAAAAAATATTTGAGGAGCCATACTCATTGACATTTGACAGATGGCATAAGCTGCTCGAGATCGAATTTGGAAATGTTCTACTGTCTCAATTGGCTAGGGCTAATCAAAATTATATATAATTTCAGTAAGCATAAGATTGGTAACAAATTTTTCTACATATGTAACGGCTGTCTCTCTGCATGGTGTCTACATCTGATCCTCACAATCTCAAACTAATTTCTAATATTCTTGTCAAATGTGGAATAGGATATAGGGATGATAATTTATTTTTAGTCTTTGAACCGTTGCTTATAAGGCAACTTGGTTCCATTGGTTAGATGTTAATCGAAAGTGATTATGTTTACACGTCACCTTACCCTCTTGGTGGACAGGCTTGAAACTTGGCCGCAAAAAAAGCTGTGTCTCCCTTTAGCTTCAGGAAGTGGCTGTGTCTAAAAGCCTTTTAACACATCGAGTGATGGTCCCATGAACTGCAGACATGAAACAGTGATGGGCTTGCTCTATTGGAACTGATGGACCCATGTCTAGCTAACAGTGATTATCTCAGGTTGGCTCGGGTCAGATAATTGGCTCAAATCAATAGAATGTTCTCTACGCAGCTGCCACCTTGTAAGGACGTGATCACATTAATCCCTCACTCCAAATAAAAAAATCATGCCAACCAATATAATTATGCTTAGGAAAATTTAAATGATATAATCATGTTGATCCACTGTATTTATATCAATTAAGTACGCGGGAGCCATTGTGATTCTGACATTTGGGTAAGTACTGTGGCTCACTTTGATTACAACATCTGGGGACTTGGCTCATCTTGAATATTTCAAGGAGAGTGTGGTCCGCATTGTCTACATATTTGTGTACATGGGCTCTAGTCTAATTCCATCGACCTCATGATTTCCTCCTTAGATGATGGGCGCCTTGATTATGTAACTTGGGTGTGTGTGTCGGCCCTGTTGAGATTCCATCATAGCTAAGTTGGCCATCAAGACTTCCTAGCTAGCTTCGGTAGGCCCTGATCACCATTTGCGTGGGTAGGTACCATCAGATGGAATTCATAAATTCTATCATTCAGGTGCGGCCCATTGCGTGTGTGTGTGTGTGAGAGAGACAGAGAGAGACAGAGAGAGAGAGAGAGAGAGAGAGAGAGAGAGAGAGAGAGAGAGAGAGAGAGAGTCACATGTACACTAACATTCGAAAGACACAAATATGCCTTCTTCTTCCTCTGCAGATAAATGGGCCTGGCAATGGCTTTGCCTTTATTTTTTTTCTGCATAAGACCTTCTTAACTAGTACATCGATCAGATCTACCACTGCAACTATTTCTTGGTCGACTGTAAATGAATGGAGGCCGATATCAGGAACAACCACAATATCTTAATCAAGGTTAGAAGATTGCAGCAATCCACTTAATTAATTGTATACTCTTACGACAAACATTTCACGGCTTGGGTGGAGATCCATATGGGGCCCACTACAATAGATCAGCAGACTGCATGCGTGAACATGTTCCCCACCTCTCCAGAGTTGAGAATGAGAGGCTCTGCTTGTTGAATAACTACTGGCATCATGCATGCACCCCACGTCATAAAGTTAAAGGCCATTTGAATTTCTCTCTCCTATCCCACGATAAATTTGCTTGACTTTCAAAAAGTAACAACTTGGCATATAACTCTCAGGCTCTCTGCAGTTCATGCACGTAAACACAGCAGAGAAAAGTCTAAACCAATTTGTGTTCCTACAACCCCATTATATACTTTCCTGTACTTTGGTCGTTTTGCAGAGTAATTTTCGAACTTTGGTATTTTGGACAAAACCTACTTGTAGTTTTAGTTGACATGCAAAATGGATGGATTCTGTTAGTATTAACAGTGTAGGTCGTATAAAATGTGTTTGGTACATACTGACGCCAAATTACTCTTCCAAAAAGACCTATTTGCCCCTGAACCATCCTATAAAACATTGGAAATGCACCAGACACATTCTTAGTCAATTTTTTTCTTTCCAGCCATGGCTTCCTTTCAAAACTCTCAAAACTCCTGTACCATTGTTCTCGTGGCCAATACTCTCAACTTGATGGTGAAATTCGTTACTGTCACTGCGGGCATAGGGTTGCTTTGAGAACTTTTCGAACACAGCGCAACATGGGGAGGAGGTTTCTTGGCTGGTGCTCTATATGGGGTTATGCTGTCAACTATCTGATCGTTCTTCTTGATGTATGGTCAATAATGTTATTATTAATGTTATTTTGTTTCAACTTTTTTTCAGATCCAGCGAGCGTGTGGATTTTTTGAATGGGTTGATGGAGAAATTGATCAGGTACAAAAGCTATTGGATAAGATAGATGTGTTGGAGAAGGAACTGAAGACAGCTCGTCGAAGAGAAAAATGTTATCTACGTGTATTGCTGTGGACTTGGGGGCTGGAATTGTGTTTTTTTGTTCATGTGCTACCTAGTTGTAGCTTGGTTCCCTGTAGATGGGTTAGAATTACAATGATCATATGTATCAGTTGAAATATTTTAATGAAAATGGGTTGGTGAAGTTTGCTTGTCCATGCATGCTTTGTTCACTCCTTATTTTGCTCTGAACTTTAATCAACCTGCAATAAGAAAAGCATCATCATCCAAACACTCAATCCAGACAATATAAAATGTCATCTATGCTGCTCCAATCCATCATCATCATCCAAACAGTCAATCCAAAAAAAAAAAAAATTGGTCATCTATGCTGCTCCAAACAGACATCATCATTCAATATGCCAATCCAAATAATAAAAAATGGTCATTTATACTACTCCAAACAGTCATCATCATCCAAACAGTTTTTTGAAATAGTCATTGACAAACGACATCAGGTTTTCTTAAGACACCATCATCTCCCAAACAGTCTATACCGCCCCATAATCAAATTTACAACATCATCATGACAAAGTTTTTTAAAACAGAACCAAAATAAAATCTTACAACATCATCCAGACAAAGTTTTAAAATAGAATCAACATAACATCATCATATTGTGCTACATTTTCCTGCTCCAATCCTCCCTCTACCTCTGGGTGTTGATGCAGACCTCACTGTTTGTAACTTTCTTCTACCACTGGTATTACTTGCTGATGAAAGTGGCTGTGAAGCTGGCAACTGCTGAGAAAAAGATTGTCTGACTCTCCCCTGATCAATCAAAATTTTCAATATAGTAGTTAGTAAATGCATGCATTTAATCTAATTAGAAGAAAAAGTATAAAACATGGGTGAAAGTACTGTACCCTATGTGCTGGCATGGGCTGTGATGCTGGCTGAGAAGGTGGCATGGGCTGTGATGCTGCCATGGGCTGTGATGTTGGCTGTGATGCTTGCTAGGAAGCTGTCATGGGCTATGATGCCGAACAAAATAGTCTTGAATTTGGATGCACTGGTCCTTTGCAAGACCTGACATTCTGACCTGTTTTCAAGCATCTAGCACAAGTCATTGTTCTGTTCCTTCTGAAAACTCTACTGGAACTATATACCTCATCTGCTTCCTTCCTCCTCAACTTCCTTGGCCTACATGCAGGTCTTCTATACAATGGAGGAGCAACTGGTTCCATTCCACTTTCTACCTAATCATGCATGCCAGGTACATTGTGTATCATACTACTATATGCATTCAAATACATCTCTTCGCTGTAACATTCATGAATATAATCTTCAGGCCTTCCTTGATTCATGTATATACATGCTATGACATGCTTACAAGGTATCCCAGTCAGATCCCACATTCTGCATAAACATGTTCTACTCTCAATGTTCACAACATAAGTTTTTGTAAAACAGTCAACCTCAAACTCACCTCTGCCTGACCAATTGGGATAACAGTGTTTGCTGTCATTTTTGTTTTTTTCCAACTTCTCCAATATCGCAGGACATATTGTCCCATCATATTTGGTCATTCCTTTTAACTTCACTTGAGTTATAATAATAAGTTTCCTCTTGACACACTCAAGCAAACCAATAATTGGTTTCCCCCTAACTTCAAGTATGTAACTGTTGAAAGACTTACAGAGGTTATTTGTTAATGCATCACATTTGGCCCTTATAGAAAAATGAGATCTGGCCCACCTGTTTGGATTAGCAAATATCAGCCAATTATATGCAGCCTGGTCCATCTCTTTCACCCTCTGCATATGACTATCAAACTCTTTGGGTGATCCACATGATGCTGCTGCCCACATAACATCTTTCAATAATTTGCCTCTAAACAGTTTTTTGAAGTTATCATACATATGTTTCAAATAGTGTCTGATTTCAATAGTAGGAACTACTATATCAAATGCTGCGTCAAGCCCTTTCTGTCTATCAGACAAAAAAATCCAGCCCATGTCACCTCCTGTTTTTTAAAGAAAGATTGCTTTTTCTATGCTATCTTCTCTTCTTCTGCCGTTGAATGGAGGCTAGCCCCTGGTGACTGGAGGCTAGACGGCAGATAACCGCACAGTCGCGGTCACTTTTCTAGAGAGCTGCATTTTCTCCTGAAGTCACGAGTTCAGCCTCACGATTAGCCAGCGGCTAACCGCCGAGCCCATCGGCGGCTAACCTGTGTATTAACTGTAAACTGTGATTAAATAAGTGTGTACAAGGGTCTGCACCTCAATTAGATACACACCTCAAGATGTATTAACCTCAAGATGTCCATAAGTGTGTGCAGGGGTTCACACTTCAATCAGATACACGTCTCTTACAGTGCAACCCCTAGTTCCCTATCAGTGATAGAGTCAAACCTCTTACAGTGCAACTCCAGATGTGTTTGAAAGGTCTCGTTGTGGGTTAGGATGGGAAAAACTCAGCCCTATCAATCAAATCATTAAACTCATGATGTTTTGAGGACTTAGAAGTTTGACAGCATTAAACTATATAGTACTTTTTTTTCCTATTGATTCACTCTTAACAACTGATAGAGTCAAACCATTGTCAGTTTTAGGTGAGTGCCAATCACCTTATGACTAGATTAAACTGATACAGGTAAGCCCCTTCATCCACAGATCCACATAAATGGTGCATTTGAGTGTGTGGGTTTGCACTCGTGATCCAGGGAGCATTTGTTAACATCTTTCATTTAGACCCACAGATACACATAACAGTGCAGACAATGGATATCCAACGAGGTGTGACTGTGGTCCCCTCCATGTGTAACTGCCACCATGGATAACCCACAAAAGTAGCAGACAGGTGGGGTTTCTATTCCACCAACATTCAAACAAAAACAATAAAAAAAACCCTTTTTTCAAGAGGGGACCATTTTCAACAGCGAAAGTTCCTACACTTTTCTATATGAGACATTCACCATATGAGACAAAGAAATTCAAACTTCACATGGATCATGGACGTTGGACAAACCCTTGAACAATTTGAAAATATATGCACATAGAGCTATGAAATTAGGATGTTTGTTCAAAATAATAAACCCTAAATCATTGGCAAGGCTTAGAACCGCCACATGCATCAAAATATACATGATTAAGGGTATGAGATCATACCTCTGAAACCGCTGATGGTCCTTCGGTGTGGATCTATTATTCTTTTTTAGGGATCTGATGCATGCAAGGAAGGAGGTGCGGTTTCGCCTAAAATAGCCAAAAACCCTAACCGCAAGTGAAAATGGGGAAAACGAGAAAAAATCGCTAACAATAAAACGGATATATCAAGGGTAAATTTGTCATTTACTATATTCCGTCACGGCAGTTAGTATTTGCATGTCAACTAAAATAGGTTTAGTCCAAAATATCAAAGTACAGAGGTCACTCTGCAAAACGTCCAGCGTACATGTAGGTATAGTGCTTTTTTCCCTTATATATATGCAGTGGGAGTGGGAGTGGGACACATCATGTTAATGGTCCACAACCATAATTCTTTCTATAAATCACAGATGGGTGGACTTCATGAACTCTCACACGAATAGAGCACAAAAGATCAGTGTTTACACAATCCAAGCCGTCCACAAGTTGTGTCCCATTGCTTACTAGGGGATGATTGCGATAACTTAGCCAAAGGTTAATTGATACGACCCGAGCCCGAGATTATGATTAATCCGAGAAAACCCCGAGTCGCGTCACATACTTACTCCCGTGAACTTCAATCACATAAAATTCACAAGGGATATCAAATACATATTATGCGGAAATATCAACAAATATAAACAAAATTTATAAAACCAATCACTTGCATATTTAAATACAATGCAAGGATTTAAAGTGTGAAACGTTTCCAACCAATTTCTACAACCAAAGTTTTCCTTTTCAATTTCGTTTCAATATCATAATCATATGATATTGTTTCACTTCCACTCAACTAATCCTCATGGAGGAACCGGATTGGACGTCTCCGCTGGCGCTGTGGCCTCAGAATGACCGGCATGGGCAGTTGTGCATGTAATGTCATCAATAACACTATGAATTTGACAATTCAACAATGTATAAACAATCACATGATTTCATATGCTAAATAAACATTTAATTCATCTAACTCATTGTTAGACCAGTACAATTTCAATTTATAATCAATAAGAGTCTTTTTATTTGGTAAACTACAATAGCATTTCAATTTCAATTCATATTCCATCTTCCATAAAAAGGAAGGATTTCCATCTTCCACACAGAAGGATTCATATATTGTGGGACTTATCAGAGCCCGAGCCAGGGGCAACTGATATCACCACGGAGTTCTGGAACACGTCAAATAATCTGCTGCAGCAGACACAACTCTAATGAGCTTACAAAAATCACCATGTAGTGCCAGACTCAAAAGTAACAATATAATAACTCCGTTCAATTACAATTAACGGATTCAATTCAATTTTGATTTACAATCCAACTTGGACACAATTTAATGTACCAATTCTCATTATCTAATACCAACCATTAAGGTGAAACCCTTAGTTGTTTAATGTACGTGCTATTCTCAATGACATCACGATTTATGTGAATTTTGTACATTAAAGTCCCCTTAATTAACACCCATGGTGGTAAAACAACATTGCTAGCCTTGACATAATCAATAGGCTTTATCTTTAAAACTCAGAAATTATAATAATCTCGTACAATCCATCAATGTATTATCAATTAACTTTGGAAGCTAATATTATCGTTGGATTACAAGTACTAGCTTTGGTTAACCTTTTGGTTAACATATATTTCATTTGCTCAAAATCCAAAGATAACATTTTATGGAAATAGTAATAAATTCCTTATTCACTAATCGTACTATAATTAATCTTTAAACTAATTTTTATAGACCATTTATGATCCTAAAATCAAGACTTGGTTCAAAAGAGAACCAATTTCCACAATTTCATCCCAGTTAAGAGACTGTCAATCCGATCGATCGGACCTACAACGAATTAAGTTGCAGATTTGGAACTGACTGTTCTTTCTTCATTTTCTTCAAAACCTGCACATAATTGGGACCTCCTGTCCCCTCCTCATTCATCATTCATTCATAAAAACCCTTCTCCAAACATAATTCATCTAGTAAATTCATACTATCAATCAAACCCTAAGAACAAGGCTAAAATCAAAACTACAACAAAATTCAAGAAAAACCACATTCATTAGCATATAAACATAAATATCTGTTTATACTTGCCTTTTTGTTGAGTTAAGCACAAAAACCCTCTTCTTTTAATCTCTATGCAACACAAAATCCACCCAATTCCAAACCCTCTTTGTAACCTACTACCACAAGACAATTGAAAACATGATTTCTTAGGTTGGTTATGCTAGAAATCACTTACAACACTCAAGCCTAAGAAAGAATCCCAATCACTTACTTGTAACTCAACAAGGAGCAAATCACAACTCTTCCTTTAACTTAATCCCCAAATAAAACTTGAAGAAGATGATGAGGAGATGACAACACTAATTCATCTTTGAGAATCACTTCTGAAAATCCTTTTTCCAAGTACTTGAGAATGAAGAAACGAAGAACTGAGTATATCATAGCTTCCAGCAACTTGAAGGTAAAATGACCGACTGAAATGGTTCTGGGTTCATATAGAACCTTATAGAATGCATTTCTTGCATTTAAACCCCATGTCTTTTACGTATTCTCTATTCGAGTCAAATCAAGACCTACTTGGCTCATTTAAAGTCAAACGAAAATGCGTGTATTATGAAAATTGTTGTACTCATTGAGATACACACGATGGTATTAATTTTCACTGCATTTGACGAAATACACATAAACTCGTATTTACGAAAAAGTCCTTAATATCACCAATTTGAGTCTAAAATCAACTCAATTGAGCCAATCTCTTGCAAACTTTGTTCATTATGCTCAATTCATCTAGTTAAGACTAATTTGATCCATATTAGTCGTTAATCACCATTAAATTAATTAATTACGCTTAATATGCATTAATCTCGATTAATTAGAGTTAATCTTGATTAACTCGGGTTGGAGTGTAACAATAATAGACAGGTTTGTTTTTAGGAGCAGTGGTTTATAAGATTCACCCCCATTTAGTATATGTTCTAATGTAATACGGCATGTAATTCGATATATAGGGGTGTTCATGGCCCGGGTGAGGCAAGGCTGATTAGAAACACAGGCCTACATTCCCCTACATGGGTAGTAAATGTCAGGACCAAGGTCACCCATTTCGTTAGTCGGACCATGTGGGCTGGACCATACCACGCTTTTTATTATTAGTTGTATGAGCTTTCTAGCAAATGTTTGAACAAATTATCATTAAATTACAAAGACTCTTTATTCAGCCTGGACAAGGCTTTGGGTTTAATCAAAGCCCAATGCTAATATTAAATGGGCTCAGATTATATATTCAGGCCCAACCCCAAAACTGGTTGGGCCATAAGAACCCCTATCGATATCGATGCTTGGTTAGCCAATAATAGTAGCGGATCAATCATGAGGACACAATTAATGCTCTATTATATTATATATCAGGTGGATGAATCACAGTGATGGCCTTCAAATCAGTAGCTTAAATGCATGAAATGAATAATTGATGGTGGTAAAGATCATCTGATCTTGTAGTCTCGTGAGAGGCAGAATAACAAAGATGATAACCATAGAAGTAGCATAAACATGGTAAGACATGGCTGCCAGAGGTAGTTAGCAGAGCTCTATTGACCAAACCGCAAAACATTAGTCAACTTTTGCTTTCTTGCCCTTTTCTTCCTTTTGAAGTTCTGTAACACAAGCTCTCTACAACTAGTTTCAGTTTTACTGTCGGCTTGAAATCTATATATAACGTGGGCTTGCTACTGTTTTTTAATTGAAATCTTCCCGTCCCCTGAATTGGCAGTGGCCCCAATGTTTTTCTTCCAGTCTAATTGTATTACTAATCATTTGTGCTATTAAAATGTGATTTCTGCCGCTTGTCTTAAGAGGACATAAATGAAATTAGCAAAAGGATAGATTTGAAAAAGTACAATCTATTTAACGAACAAAATATAAAAATAATAAAATAAAATTCAAGTAGCTAATTCTAATATAATTTGAGCGAGACTTTGAAGAAGATGATGATGATAATTAGATTGATATAGTGATTTGGGTTGAACGTGGAAACGGAAAACCGACCAGAGATAATAGCTCTAATGTCATAAAATACATTGCTTTTATTCGGTATGGCAACGATAAGTATGATGATGCTATAGGATAAAACGATATACATATCCTAACACGACTAAAATGATGCAATATTAATGCTTCCTCGATCGGGTGATCAAATTCCAGGCTAGCTTGGAGTGGGTCTGGTTTGCTTGCGCTTCTAGTCCTGTGGGCTGATCAGGGGCCTTTGTTCAATCGACAAAGCTGTGCCCATATGTTTGCTTGAAAACCATAGTCCCATCTCAGTATGTTGAGAACAAATGACACATTTTCCAAATGGGCTGAGATAGGGCTCACTTTTAAGGGCTGATAATTAAGTGGGATGGGCTTGGACAAGTGTGTTAGCCTGGCTTGAGTCTGACTGCATGATTCCTCTCTTTCTCATGATTTGTATAAAAAAGAAACATTAACCTTTTAGTTTTTAGCTTTTTTTTTTTTTTTTTTTTTAACAATATGAGAAGACATCACAATGGTGAGTCTCACACTCAATCGATTCCAATAATTAGAGACATGCCCAAATACGTACCACTTTGATTTCACAAGACACACAAACAGAAATTAGATGAATGACCTAATCACTACAACTACAAAATTTTAATCCAATTCATGGTGAATATCATTCTCATAAACATAAAACAGAACCAAAGTACCATTGGTTGCTAGACACTTCATTTGATTCCACTCATGGATTAAGAAAAACCGGGCCCCATCACACAAATAAATGATATATTCTTCGAAGAGGAAGCTCTTAATATTGTTGGAAGTGTCTTATAACTTAATTAGGTGGGTATTTTGTCAGGGTTAATTTGATCATGTGAGAATAGTTCAAACTTTACTATAGGTTTTTTTTTTTTTAATCTTTTTTTACTGGCTCGATCACCTAAATGCATGCCAATCTTTCAATAGATTAAGGGATGGAAAAGTTTGGAAATGAATAATGAGTGCGCAAAAGATCAGCAGATTTAGAATATCATCCAGGCTATGTTTGGTAACCAAATCATTAAGGTTATGTTAGGAAAAAGATTTTCGGTTTCCCTCATATTGTGGTAAATTCATGTTTGACAATTATAAATTCCTGAAGATTTGGACAAATGAAATTTTTATTTGTTGGGATTTTCAAATCCGACCACCACTCATAAGATTTGAAAATCCTCACTTTAGTTGATTTGCACATCAAACCCTATTTTTCTCAGCTATATGCATCGATACAGACCAATATCAATATGAAATATTCAACTATATAAATTCCCAGCAAGGAATTCTTTTTTTCAGTGGTAGTGAAGAATCATTAAATCTATGGATTCCTCGCCTATTAACAAATATGCTCTAAATATATGAATCTTGAGGCTCCAAACATTATCGTTGAAATTATATCAGATGAGTATTTTAATCCCATCATGAACAATAGCTTGATGAGCGTCAAATTGAGTGGACTGCCATTTCATGGAAGGTTAATGTGTAATGTATATAATGTGGTAGATAGATCATATATTGATCTACTTCGACCCTACAAATTAATTATCTAAAAAATGGAGGACATTTATGTGCATCGCAATCCCTCACCATATGGTGAGAAACAAATTTGATGGGGCCCACCTAGAGCCCCACTTATCATGGGATTTTGGAGGAGATTGGAATAGACATCGTAGATAGGTCCATATATTAAATTTAGAGTGGATCCAACCCATTGTCCACAAATTCAATAACTTATATTAAAGAAAGAAATTGACCCTCAAAACAACGGTTCAATCCATTTGGATCAATGAAAACTCAATGAATCTAGTGTGATTCAAAAGGCTCCATGTATGTGTGGATGGTTCTGATGGATCATAAAGTCGACCCAATTATGTTGCCTCTCACCATAACATGGTAATTAGGGATAGCCAGAGAGATGTGTATGAATGTTTTTCCAAATTAGTTATCTCAATATTTATGCGAGTCAATCTGTATAATAATATTTTCATATTTCTTTTACAAAATAAAATAAAATATATATATATATAAAGAGATTTTCATATATTGCTGCTAACAATGGTGATGAACAGTATCGGGACCAGATTTTGTAGTAGTCTGGCAGAGTATCACCTCACCCGGTGTAAAAATATCCACAGAGTACGCGTCTATTGACTTATGTGTCAAGTCAAAGAAACGGTTCACAAGAGACAACAAAACAGTAAGAATAAAAAAGAGTTTCCCTGTGCTGACCATCCAAACTCATGCTCCCACATTCTCCCCACTAATAGTTTAAAAACTTAGTTTTGGTCGAATTGATACAACGTATAAAACAATCCATATAATGATTTGATATCAAATGAAGGTGCCCTCAATATAAAAAAAAAAAAAAAAATCTTTTTTTTTTTTGGGTGTTTTAAATTTAAAGGCTTAGCAGTCAGAATATATACAATATAGCAAAGTTACGAACTGACCCAGACTCCTTTTGGATGGCATCAATTTCACATGCTTCCATGTCAAGCAAAGGCAGTAGATGAGGTTGCTCTTTCTGAAAACTGATGTGGCACGTGCCAGAGCACGCGAAGTGTCCTTCCGACACGTATGCATGGTGACTTGGATTAGAAAACAAGGGCCCTCTTCCTTGTTGTGTCTCTGTGGATTGATTGTCTTTTATGGAAGGATTGATGGTTTTATAAAGGCAGGTGGTGGCATTATTATTTCATTCCTCTCTCTCTCTCTCAGTTGTTTGGTTTGGAGCCATGGGAAGGCAACCATGCTGTGAGAAAGTTGGCCTGAAAAAGGGACCTTGGACAGCCGAAGAAGACAGGAAGCTCATCAACTTCATCCTCACCAATGGCCAATGCTGCTGGAGAGCTGTTCCTAAACTTGCAGGTTTTTTAAAAAATTTATGATAACTCAATGGGCCGGGGCACATGTTTTGGTAACACGAGAGTTTAAGAAATGAGCCGGTTTTTTTTTATTTTTATTTTCCTTTTCTTTGGGTTTGAAGACATGAGAGAGAATGTTTCATTTTCTCATGGTACATTACTTTGTACCAGAAAAAACGAGACAGTTGATTTTCTGACTTTCTACTTTCTTATTCCTTATCTTTCTCATGGTTTGTAGTTAAGATCATGAGTCTCAACTGTCCTAAGCGATAACAATTTACCTAGGTATGATACAGACTATAAAATATATATGTGTGTTTTTTGGTCGTTCATGATTTTTTTTTTTCCTTTTTGAAGAGATAGCTAGTTTTTGTTGGTTTCTTGTACTATTCATTTCTGAAGGTCTGTGAAAGCAAAATCTCCAAGTTTAAGAGAAAATATGATATCGGTCTTGGCTGAAAAAAGATGTCATGGTGATAGCTGTATTGCTAATATGATGCTTTTAAATTTCTCAAGTTAAAAAAGACGTGGGCTTTAAGTAGAAAAAGGAAAAAATCATGGGGTGATCTCTTTTTCTAAATGTATGTTTTGCTTATGGATGTTTTTGAAGGCTTGCTGAGGTGTGGGAAAAGCTGCAGACTCAGATGGACTAACTATCTGAGACCTGATTTGAAGAGAGGTCTGCTCTCAGATTCTGAGGAGAAAATGGTCATTGATCTCCATGCCCAGCTGGGGAATAGGTTCTCTCTCTCTCTCTCTCTCTCTCTCTCTCTCTCTCTCTCTCTCTCTCTCTCTCTCTCTCTCTCTCTCTCTCTCTCTCTCTCTCTCTCTCTCACACACACACACACACACACAATTAAATTCATGCATTGTTGTTGGATTACTTCATTCAAAATTTAGTAGGACTTTTAATGCATCTGCCAATATTCCATGTGGGATTATGTGACACCAATTGCTGAAATTGAATGTTTCTTCCTTATTCTTGTTTTATTTGCAGATGGTCCAAGATAGCAGCCCAGCTTCCTGGCAGAACAGACAATGAGATCAAGAACCATTGGAACACCTACATCAAGAAAAAACTAAAGAAAATGGGTATTGATCCTCTTACTCACAATCCCATCTCTCCTCCAACCCAACACCAACAAAATCCCATATCCTCTTCAATAGTTTCAGTTGCTGGTGTAGATGAGAAGAAGAGTAATGAGATTTTCATACAAACAGCTATATCTGAGACAAGTGAAGAAGAAAAGTGCTATACAAATTCCGATACTACAAAAAGTGATGTTTTTTGCACTGATGAAGTTCCCTTGATCCATCCTCAAGAGATTCTAGTTCCATGTGATTCTACTATTACTATGTCTACCTCTTCTTCTACTGTCTCTGATTCTTTTGTAAGACCAGAAGAATTCAATTTCTCTAGCATGGAGTGGCCAGAATCCATGTACTTGTGGGAAATGGATGAACTCAACGGTTGGGATTTGGTGTATGGGGATGGTGACAGGAAGCTAGTCTCTGATCCCATTAGCTCCTTTCATCAAAAAGCAACAGCATTTGAGCAAGATCCATGGAAATTCGAGCTCTTTTGATGGAAGTTTTCATCTGGGTCTTCTTGTAATTGAAGTATACAGAGAATAATCAGGAAACTGAAGAGTGCCATCTTGATTTTTCTCATTTCTCTATGTATATTTTCTCTGAAAATACAGAAAGGGAGTAGAGAGAGTCGTTGTGAGAATTGCTATTTCTATTGTGTAATTTGATACAGCTGCGACTTGCATATTGCAAATGTAGAATAAAGAGATGATGGGAGTAACAAAAATCACAATAAAAAAATATAGTGTCAAATGCATTATATTTGGGTTACACCATTAAATTGTTTTCTTACTCCATCTTGTGGAAAATTGGTTTTTAATGGAAATTCTCATCTGGGTCTTGACTAACGTACTGGATTTGAAAGGAATGCTTGATATTTGAGTTGACGTATCTAAGTCGTCCAATGTTTGGCCTTCTCTTTTAATCGAGATGATGATGAAGATGATGGTTTTCTTCCTAACCAGTTATTGACTATTGGTTAATTGTGCTATGATCATCTGATCTGAAAGATTCTGAAGCGCTTATCCAACTGACAGTATTGATAAACGAACAATAGCTTTCCACCATTCTAAATGCTCGGATAAAGATCAAAACCATGATTTTCAATTGGCTGATATTCAATAAAGATCAAGGCCAAATGGCTGCACAAATGATCAAAGTGGGCCCCACAGGCCAGCTGCTAAAATAGCTGCTCCACTGCACAGGTAGCAAAATCATGTTTTTTCATATATATAAACTGCAACATAATCAACAATATCAAATTTAAGGGGATTGATTACGAAAGGGTGAGAGCCTGGTGAGGTCTAGTAAGGTTAAACCAGATTTCTTGGGGGTCTACAAAAGATTTGAACCTTTTAAGTCATGGCTTTAACGCGTTGGCTTTAGTTTTTTCTCAGAAGAAACTAGAAAGTGATATCATCAATCGGATTGAAGGCAGCTACTAATAATATATTATTGATAAGTTCATTTCCTGTGGATGATGGCTCCCACATTCGAACTTTCCATTAGATGTGCAATTCTCTTTCCTGTTGCAATTGTTGAAATTCTAGTCTAATTAAGTACTAAGGATACATTCCACATTAGACTGGACAAACACAGTTTAGCCATATCTTTGATGTGTTAATTTAAAGGCCAATTATACCCCGTTTGACCTTGGTGTTCATACTGATGCTTGGAGGATAATTGGGTTTGACGGTTTGGCAACATGTCATGTGACCCCCATTAGATGGAAAATATGATTTCATTAGAAAAACATGATTGTATCTGCAGGTCCAACTGGAATATTTGAAAACATGATTGTATCTGACTCTACTGGGATATTTGAAAAAAGTGTACATACAAATAATTAAATGGTGGATGTTGAACTCAATCATCAACCTTCATGGGTGGGTACATCTTTTGAACGATTCAGATCTTCAAAAAGTGGACTATGTATTATTCGATCTCCAATAATGATTGGACTTGATGTATGAACCTGATTAACCTTCTTGTAAGATTGACCACATGGTGTAATTATTCTCCAATAATGATTACTATTATATATAGTGATAGCCCGTTTAGAATATGTTTGGTCCCAAACAATGTAATATAACTACGATCAAAACCAAACAACTTATCTTAATAGCAAGAGTTAGATCCATTGGACTGCAGAGCGCTGCACACATGATAATATTTTGGCACTTTAAAATTATGTTGACAGGCTAAGGCCATTTATGGCAAACCAATCCCTTAGATGCCGTAGATTCAAAGCCAACTCATGCAGCCAACTTTTGGTTAATGTAAGTGGACTACATAAATAAACATTCCCTAGACAAGCCTATAAAAGGCATCTTTCTCAAAAAAAAAAAAAAAAACCAATAGTAGAGATTTGGTCAATGAACGAATTCTAGAAGGCTTCCAAAGTCAATACATTGAAGCCCAAACAGCAGATAAATGATGCACCCAAACCAGTTTGGTTTATATTAGCAGTACAAAACACCACGTAGTTTATGGGCCTGCTTGCACGATTGATGGTTGGAACGGATTTGTGCAATGTTGATTGCATGTGAACAAAAGTCCAACTTGATTTGATAATTCTAACCATCGAATCAGGAGTGTGCAAATTAAATTGAACGGCTCAAACAAATTGTTCTTGTCATTTACTTTGGGAACTCGTGAGATGATTACATTTATCTAAGAAATTCATACAAAATACCCTTCCCATCCAACCATCCATCACAGATAAATGAAGCTTAAGTGGGCCCCACACGCTTCTTAACATTGCAGTCCAAACTGTTGGAACTGATTATTTCTCCTTTTAAGCACCTGCTGTCCTTCCTTTGTTGAGTACAGACATGGTTGCCTTTGTAATTGATTAATTATTCACAAACCAAGTGCAATGCATCCAATTGATTTTGACATCTCATATTCTTAGATTCTCTCTTCAAAAAAAAAAAAAGCAATGAAATTATAGAACTAGTGGTTGACATGTCTTCTCGCAACATGAATTTTGAATCAAATACAGACCTCACATGCATGGGAGAGAGATTCCTTGAATTCAAGAATGCCAGGTCTCTGGGTCAGCCAACCACAAATTGGAGAGATCAGATCTCTCTTTAATTGGGTGGGTGGGGAACAAAATGCAAATGACTTGGCCCAAATCTTGATGGGCTCCACTGATCAAGTAGGTAATAAATATGCATTTAGAATGGGCTGTCAAGAGCTTTTGTTCATTTTCTTGGACAGTCTTAATTAAAGTGCATTTATACAAACTGGCAAACTGCCTCCTCAATAATTTGAAAAAAAATCAGGTATCAAACCAACTCTTGTGAATTGCATTTGCTCCATATATTTTGCTATAGCTGGAACAACATCCACCATTGGTCATTGGTCAGACTACACAGTACTATAATTCTATTTACTTGTGGCCAGGTTCTCTCAAATATATATATAAAAAAATCTAAAATTTTGAAGAGTCTCCTCATACTTTCCGACACTGGAAAAAAATGAGGAGATTTGTTAAAGTGTTGTGACCCACCAAGTTACACTTCTTTTTTTTTTGTTTTTATTAAGGGCAGTGTCCCTAGTCATTTTGTTACCTTGCTTGCGTTTGTACATACATTCTCCTTCTTCAAAATGAATAATACTCATGGTTGAGTAGTGTTTTTTAATAAATTGAGGTATTTTACAATCAATGATTGTAATAGAACTTTTCCCCGCAGCTGATGAGTGGTGGCCCATTCATTTGTCAGTGATCTAGATCATTTATTCGCTTGGGGAATTTCAAAAAAGTCCTTAAATTTTTTGCAGTTTCAGAAAAAAGACAAAAAAAAAAAAAAAAACCCTAGCTTTTCAAATTAGGGTCAAAATTTTTTAGGTCCTCGACGACCATTCTCCGCTACTTTTTTTAAATAAAATGACAAAAATGCCTTTCTTTAAATAAAACCACCTCTTTCTTGATCACTTTTCTCTTTCTCCTTCTTTCCTTCACCTTCCTTCATCCTCACCTCTTCTCCTTCACAGCGCGACAACCATCCTAGTTTATTGCCTTTTGAAGCAACTGTCCAATTCTACATTAGCGGGGGCTTGTTGTGGTCCGGCCCACAAGACAGTATGATTAATGAGAGCTCATGAAATGGATGATCAGATGGCTTCCAGTGGGTGGAGGAAAAAAAACAGTGTACGTAATTTTTAGGAAGGAGAAAGATAGGCATTGACAGTGATGCTACATCTGTTCCTTCTCCAATCACTTAACCACATTTACCTTGTGATCAAACGCCCCTATCGTTTTAAAAATTGGGGCTGCTGAACCGGTGAATAGGAAAGGTGGTTCATGAGATGTGAACTTTTGTTTGTTTAAGTTAAAAAACTCATATGACATCCAAAACATATCAATTGTTGGCTTATGCCAATTCAACCAGTTTATTTTAAACATTTTTATATTATTTAAGAGCGTAACAGATCCGATTAGCAGGCTGATTCCAGTCCATTGTGGGTTTTAAAAAACTGAATGTAATTCAACAAAACAAAGGATCAACGTAGAATTAGAGCAGTCAATTGTACGGTAAGACCAACTCTTATTAGAATAAATTTTGGAAATAACCCATTCAGTACTTGTATCCAAGACCATCATCGTTTTAAAAATTGGGGCGGGTGAATAGGCAGGGTGGATCATTAGATATGCACTTTTGTTTAAGTTAAAACTGATATCCAAACCATATCAACTGTTTTATTTTTTCTTTTTTTTTATCAACCACATCAGTACTGTTGGCTGATACCAATTCAACTATTTTTTTTTTTAACATTTTTGGTCAGACACCGTGTGAAAGTTAGGCCTTTACTTGGCATTTGATTTGATTGACGGTAGGGAAAGACTAGTTAATGGTGAACGTCATTACTTTCACTAAAAATCAAACCTACGTAAATAAAACAAAATAGAAAAGCCATGTTGTTCATATATATATAATTAAAAACAGAATGTGAAAAGGAAAGAAGATCATGGACTGCTTATTCCTCCATTCGCTAAATCCATTTAACTGCAGTAAAAAGAAACATTCATGGATTGCTATAATGCATTGCTCTAGAAGAAGAGAGAAATCAAAATGCATGTAAGTTGTCAAGCATGAGTCCACATGAACTATTAGACTAAAGAATTCTTATCCTGCCACTTCCATAAGCAAGAGAATTTGAGTAAAAAATGGACTTTTTTTTTTAATCATTTTTATGACCATCAATGTCATCATTAGATATTATCTCATTTATATAGAGTTGGTTTTGTGAGTTTATTTATCCGATAAACCCTATTTGTCACCATTATTTTAAGTAATTACAAATAAAAAATATATCAATAATAAATATCAATGTTGTTAAACTATTGATGTGGAGAGAGAAATTACAAAATATATACGAGTATTTGAAGGATAGCTTATGTAGCATTATTATCATTATCTAAATCTTGTTCTAACTATTTTCGGGTGCTTATTTATTAATATAATATCTTAAATTAATGATAATGGTGCAAGGGGCGGTAGGATGAGAACAGATGATTATGACTATATTGATCCATTTGAAACTTTGTCCATAAAAGATTGATGGTGGGTACTTATTTTTGCCAAAAGCAAGAGATTGAAATTGGCTGTTTGGAATTTTAATCTAATGGGATGAGAGAGAAAAGGACTTCCAAGAAAAGGATATGGTAGAGAGACTTTAAGCATAATTGACCATTGAAAGTATACTTGAAAATTAAGTAATCAAATAGATTCCAATATCATTGGTAGGAATTGTCGTAGCAAAACATGCCTTTAATTGTTTTTTACCAAATCAGCATGACATAGACTAGCCATACTAGCTAGCTAGGGACAATGCCTGCACCTTTCACAAGAACCAGACAGTCGTGAATAACCATCCTGGGATGTATTGATTGTAGCCTCTGTTTTTTTTTTTTTTTTTCATCAAATCTCATAGCCTATCATACAATCAATTTTGATAAAAGACAACAATGATCACCCATAGGCAAATGGTCCAAGCCAGCTAGAGATGCAAAAAGGTCGGATATGGGGCTGAACCAAGGCGGGTCTTAAATTGGATTTGTCTTTGTACCCAGGTTAAGACACAAAACTAAATATTGCATCTAGATCCAGTATCAACTAAAAAAAAAAGCAAAAAAACAGATCCCCTTTAGATCCGGATAAGAAATAAGATGTGCAGTGGATAAAAGAATTTGAAAATAAAATCTTTTATATACAATTGGGGCTCTTAAATGATATATAATTAAAGCTGAGTAGAGTCTGAAACATGAATATAACTCAAGCTATGTAGACCCTTAAAACCTATATATTTTTGTGAATTTAATTGTCCTAGGTTCATATCCTAGAGTTGAATATGCATGGATCTGGTATCGGATTGGAATGTTTATATAAGGATTTGAATTTAGATTTCTCTCATGTCCAAAATAAGTTTCATATCTGTTTTATTCAGACTTGGAATATTTGGATAACTAGATACCCATATGTAACCGCAAACCCAATCCTATATAATTACTTCAGTCAGGCTCACCTGCGAGATTAGGGTTTGGATTGACATTCCAACCCCTTAATATACAGGAGAGATTCAAGTTGGTACCCCATTAGTACTAGGGTTGTAAACAGGTCGGTTTTGGTAACCGGATCCTAACTCGAAACCGTTTCGGAACTGATTTCTTGGCAACGGAACCGGAACCAGAACCATATATGAGAACGGTCTGGATCCGGGTCCGGGCCTAGGTAGAAAATGATATTAAAAAACATGGTTTTTAAAAGAGATTTTCAAAAATTGAGGTAATATATTGGGTTTTGTGTCTACGGGTCCGAACCAAGGTAGAACCAGACCCGTACCATTTACTTATCGGGGCCTAGATAAGGACCCAGACCCGATTTTTAATAGGTCGGAACCTCCAAATAATCGGAGAATCAGGGATCCATTTACATTCCTAAATAGTACCCTTGGGTACCCAAGACTATTACCGCGAATGGAGAGGTCTCCTTCAGATGAGAAAGTGGGCCACATTGCGTCATTCTCTTTGCACTTGGAAGTACTCGTAGAGAATAAAAGGGCCTTGAAAGTGAAAAGGGAAGACTTCTTTTATTCATGCCCAACAGCTCTCCTTACATGCCACCAATGACCAATTACACATCAATGCTATGTAAAATAAAGTCTTATCGTCTCCAAAGTCTTTGAATACACTTCCAATATTTATTGATGATATTGAGCATTCTTTTGACTTAAAACATATCAGTCATTTCTAAACAAAATACATTAGACTTTGGAAATAGTGTACGTGGGCCACCTCTTTCTAGAATCATTTTTATTTTGACCCAATAAAATACCTGAAAATAAGGTAATAACAAATATGAGAAAGGTAAAGGTATCTGACTGGGAGGTACCATGAAACTTCCCATCTTTTAGGGTGCATTTACACTCCTATGTTAATCTATTAATACACAGCTGAATTTGTTATCTTTATCATTGTTTATGATCATCCATACCAATCAGAAATCGCTAATCTGAGAATTTTGAAGTTGTTCATGTATATATGTATAGCTTCTTTGAACTTTACCTTTGATTGGATTCTTCACAAGACTTGGAATTGGTCCCCTCCATGATGCAAATTGGTAACTGGGAAAGGAGGTACTGAAAACTGAAAACTGAAAACCCTATGTAGAATACTTTATGGGACTCCCTTCACACTACGGAGTCCCACCCAAACTGTTGCTATCCACCAGGATTCTGATCCAAGTCAAACAACCCTTATTTGAGTGGGATTATATTCCTATGTAAACCCAAGCATTTTCAAACTTAAAAGAAAAATTAGGACAATAAGGAGAAAGTTGGTGGGCCCAACCATGTGCATACACTGCACACGTGTGGTCGTGAGGATCACTTGCGTATGGACTCACATATATGCTAACAGAATTTTGCAGCAACTAATTTTAAAAATACATTTATCGTAATTCTTAGATGCAAATAAACGAGCATTAAGGGAAAGTTTGTGTACACGTCGTGGAAGATCAGTTTGGCGGAAAATTTCATCTTCTGTGGAAAAGAAAGTTTTGGATCCCCCTCCCCTATAGGAATTTATTTTTTAAGGAATTGCATAAAATTCAGTCCATTTTTACACCAAACATAGATTTTACTATGGCGTAGAATTTAATTTTCCCAAGCCCACTTTTTCTACATAGATCGGCTACACACAAACGTGCCGTAAATGAGTAAAAATGGAAACGTAGAAAAAACTCCAAAGGATAAAAGGCTTCACTTTCAATGGCACTTTTTAAATTGAATGACTTTCATTGTTGTCTCTGTGTGTAAATGAAACGTTTGTGGGAAGAACAAAGAAAGAAGAGTTGCTACATTCTTTCGCATTTGTGCAAGATTAACACAGGAGGATACTGCAGTTGATTATTGTATGCATGAGTTGAGTACATGATGGAGTGAGAACCTGGCATGCATTTTGTTGGGGTAATTGACAATCTCTTTTGGGGATGGCCCATGGTTACATCTTGAGGTTGCTTGAGCATGATGCAATGGTTACTGGGACCAACATATGGGATGGGCCTATGGAGTCAGTTCCATTGATTTGGTTGGCCAGCTAGTGGATGATTTGTGACTTAGTCCACTCCTAGTGGCAGAAAAAAGAAGTTGGCATTTTCTCTTATGGGCTGCCACCCAATACGCGTTTTCATCCTTTTTCATGACAAAGAAATAGGTATGAAGAGAATCTGCATGAGTTTGTGGACTTGCATTTTGAATTTAAGGACTGACCCAGATGGGAACATCACTGGCCCACCAATGGAAAAGGTTGGGATCTGTCTCTCCATCGCGGCTTCTTCATTTACACGACTTTCAATGAAATGTTAAATTTTATAATGCAGCCCTTCATGGTGGCTGTGCGTACCCCCATGTAGACCTATCTTAACCTACACGCACAACATAGCTTGGGACTTGCATCCATTGATCACTTTACAAATGAAGTTGATCTGATATGATATGCTAGTCTCAGATGGGCTCAATATTGTCTTTATTGCCTTTGTTTCTTTTGTGTTCCTGTGTGGGGACATTCCCGTAATACTGAAGTTTAGCCTGGTCTCGGCAAAAGCGCCAACTAAGGTCTCGGCGACATGGATCCTGACCAACCGATGTGCTCGTTCCTGCGCCACCTCAGCTTTGACATCTCCTCTTGCTGTTGTCGGTAAAAACCAGTCAGTCTCACTTCGGCTCTACTATTGAGCCCGTTTCAGTCTCGGCTGTGCACCTCCGCCTTCTACTGTGGCTGCATGTCGAACAATCAAGGCAGGGTCTGACAGTCACACTTGACACTTGGGAGCGTGACAGGGTACGGGCACGCGCTGATGGGACATATATACCATCCAAGCCGTCCACCCTCATCACATCTCTGACAAACCCACATCCAATGGCTGCAGCCCTTGGAGCAAGACCCGAGAAAGGATCCGATGCGACCCCGGCCGCCAACTGGTCAAAACAAGATCAAGCCCAATATGACTCGTATTTAATGCAGCATGCGCTGATCGGACTCTCATTTAATGCAATGTGAGCTATAGTGGATCCTCATCGATGGCTCTACGGGGCTAATATGGTCCTGATCCTAGCAGTCAAATCATGAGGCCCACTAACAGGCATCCAGGACTTCTCATATAAGGAGATCCACCACCCAAAATCAAGTACACATACATGCATGCAATTCTCTGAACGTCTCTCTACCTTTCTCCTCCAACACTCTTGCACTAACTTAGGCAGCGGAGAGCCCTGTGCCGCCCCTGGCCAGGGTCCTTTGACTGCTTCTTCTTCCCTTTCAGGTCCCTGAGGCGATAAACTCTCTGTCATTCGGATAAGTCCTCAAAGACTCCCCAAATCTCGTGAGTTAGCATTTTCAGCACTTACAGTTCCGACGGTCTATTCACAGCAAAATGCAAATGGTCCACGAATGCTAAGGATTTTTTAATGATCCAAACTAGCATTCCCATTTATCTATAGATGGCAATTTCGAGATGTCACACTAGAGTTAGATCCCTGTCGATCCAAACTCTCCTAAGGTCTCAAATTAAAACTTTAAGTGGGAGATAATCTCTTAATAACCAACCGATTGTTTAATTCAACATACCAGCCCTGTGATAGGTAGGCCACACGATTTTTTTTAACATGATAAATCATACTTATATTTAGTTGGACATGACCCGATGGGGCAAGCTTAGGGATTAGGTAGGAATTTTTTTCTAGGGGGCTATAAAAAAAGGTCCAAGGGGTCTCATGTCTGACTAAAGCCACCGGTGTGACCCTTTAACCCACCCCGTCCTATGACAGGTATGGATCGAGTGAGGTTCCAGCGTTTTATTTCATAATCTTTTTGGTTAACAATAACTATTAAATTAATTTAGAAAAAAATATTTCATATAATGTTGTATTAATAGACATGTCAACAGGTCAATAGGCAAGTGCTTTACATATAAAAAGTATTAGCTAATATGATGACCAAACAAAATAAGACAGAAGAATCTCTCATTTTTCTTCACGAGAGTCATTATTCATGCAAGATGTTATGAAGGCATTTGATGATTCATGAGAACACCTTCTTTTTTCTTCACGAAATTGTTCATGGGCAAAGGAAAACATGCCTTTCTTTGAACTCAAAAGTCATTCAAAAGAGTGGCATTAAAGCTATCCTTTTTTCTTTGGTAGATGGCATCAAAGCTATCGATGGCCCATGACACATTTGTGCAGCTTCCACTTTCCTGTAGAAATGAAAAAAAAAAAAAAAAAATCACTTTCACCATTGAAAACACTTTACCCGTGGATTTGTTAAAAATTATACTGCTTTTGATCTCTTTTATCATGGAAAAGCATTTACATCAAGCCAACACATTCATTGTTGAGTGGCATTGACACCTCAGTTTTACACACATGCCTAGAATTGATTCATGAGCCTTCAAATTAAAAGTATCACTTCTGTCCAGTTGTCCAACATATCAAGAAAAGGCTTCTGTGTCACACTTTAGCAGCACATGCATGCTGGGATCGATCCATGGGTCTTCAAGTTTAAAGTTACATACCAAATCATCAGTCCAACTTAGCATAATAGTAATAACGAAGACAAATACTACTATTCCTTTGTCTTCTTTTCCGCACCATTTCCATGAAATAATGATTACACAAACCACCGTTTCAAGGAAAAAAAAAAGAGATTATACAAACCTGCCATGGTCGAATCAAAAGTTGATTCAAAGGTGAAATCCCCATCGATTACATGTTCTTTTTCCTCTCTTTAGGCATGAAAGTGTTGCTAATATGATGGCTAGAATCCTTGATTTGTATGGTTCTGAGGGTGGGGATCTGTGGAGGAACCAACTTTCGGATGGATATTGGTTGGTCTAAGCCAAATGTTAAATTTGGCTAAGAGGACACAACAGGCAACGTATTGCCTGGGATGTTGGGATTCAGTGTTGGATATTCATCATCTTCACAATACAATCACAGGATCTGGAGCATTACCTAGTGTTGTAAAACGCCAATCCAACAGTGCCCACCAGGCAAAAGAGTAGTCCAATGTATAGTGATGTCCAGGCCAGGGGCAATTGAGAGGGTGTTAACCTTTTGAGCAGACAGTATACCCTGACAATATGTAGGCTCCAATAAACTTATTTTTGCACTTCAGTTGCAACAAACTGTATTCAGTTGTTCCTTGGAATAAACAAATAAATTAATCATCTTAGCTTTATCCTATCAACCTTGGGTCGGCACGGTTTTTTAGGAGGACTACTCTTTAACAGGTGGGGGCAAACTTGCATGCCTCCTCACCTTCAAGAACATTGCCCCCAGCTATTGAAAATCAAGAAGACTCCATACTATTGAAGCATACAACTAGCTTCCACTCGAAAACCGAAGCATAAAAACAGAAAGGAAGCACAGTTCACTGTTTCATTTCCTCTTTCCATGCCATCCCAGATAACTGAATTACCAAAATCAGTAGCAGTTGGCAGTACATTCCAACAACAACAAACAAACATCAGCTCGACAAGGGCCCATCAGATCATCTGTAAGATCAAACAAAGCATAGACCCTCTAGCTTGTATCATCACTGAAGCAAGCATAAAGATCCTATAAATAAAAGTCATCAAACATATCAAAGCAAAACAAGACAGAAAAGTGATCTTATACCCAGTTCTCAACCACTAATCTCACATGAACTAAGATCTTTAGCATGTATAGAAACATGAAAGGTAACTTGATGTTGTTTTGCAGATGAAAACCACAAATAAAAGAAGCCCCACGAAGCATGAGCTGCCTTAAATCTGTTTCATATGGGAAAGATCATCTATAGGAAGAAACATCAACCACTTGCAAAGGTGGATGCATACATAGATGGGACCCACTCAGGACTCGCCTGCATAGAGGGCTATTTTCTTTTCAAGCCCACTCTTATCAGCCCCAACTACCTTGTCAACCTCTTTGCCATTTTTAATGAAGAAAAAGCTGGGTACACTACTGATATTCCAATGCGCAGCCACATCCCTTAGCTCATCTATGTCTACTTTCAGGAAAACAACTTTCGGGTGCTTAGATGCTAAACTTTCATAAAGAGGAGACATGAAACGGCAGGGCCCACACCATGTGGCAGTGAAATACAAAATCACTAATTTGGATAAACTTGAAGCAGCACTGAATTTAGTTTCGAATTCATGAGCTGAGTGGATGCTGAGTACTTTCCCTGGCAATCACCAAATCAAGCAGTTAGGTTTAGGAAACAAAAAGAACATATATCTCACAGATCCGGTTTTTTTTTTTTTTTTTTCGGTAATCCTTTATAGATCGTATGCATAAATGCATTTTAAAAAAAATTCAAACCTGTCCCCGACTTTTGTACTAAATTAAAACCAGGTCCTATAAATCATGAATATCAAAATAGTCCGAATTTTTCGTTAATGACTTATCTTATGAGACCCACAAAATGTCATTGCACATGAGCAGGAGTCAGTGTGTGGACGTATCAATTTTGTAGTGGGTCAGGTCTTACATCAGTACACCTTGTGTCTTTGTGCCAAATCACACTATGAGATCATAATAAAACTACTCGCGTAAAAATATTGTGACTACCAAATGCTATGCACATGGAGCCAACAAAATCTTCTAACAGTAGGGCAAAAGATAATCATACTGGGATACCTTCTTGAAGAGCAGCAGTGGATTCTGGGTTCTGGTGATCTTGTCCCTGCTTCAACATGGAAAACTTAACATTCATTTGGGGTGAATGGTTATAGATTGCCAGGCTTACCAGCTAAGACTATAGCTAATTAACACCAGATATGGAACAAAATTAACACCGAAACAAAATAAAGAAAAAATAGAACTTACGGATGCTTTAGTTTCTGATGAAGAACTTTCTTGCTTTTTCTCCTTTCCATATGCAGCCTGCAACAAATAAGAGATGCAAGACATAACAATGGAGATGTTACCAGGTAAGTCTGTACTTCATACAATGAGATGAATTATATAAAATCCTTGATGATCACAATTATAAAACTGTAGAGTTTGTCTCCTCCCAACACCAAACATTTTGTACCATCCATCAGTGACAGGTAGAGTTGAACAGACATGTATCATCATGGATGATGTCACGTATCTGCCATGCTCGAAGAATTCACCATCCATTCATCAGCCCTTTTTTCCTTTACTCCTAATGTATCCTATTCTTAGCTATCTATCTGTTGGTCTCTTATTGAAGGACTAGGATTTTTCCATTTATTTATTTAGATTTTGATTGGGACTATAGCCTCAGGTCCACCTTGGAACCAATCAGAATCTGACCCATTTACATCCATATGCACCAGTGGCTAGATCTTAAATATCTTAGTCAAGGTGTCCATAACTAAGCAAAAAAATGAGGCTCAATGTGAAACATTGGTGCAATCCAACTCCAATGGATGAAACACACTTTCACGCTCATTATTGTTCCTTGTTACATGCTTTGAATGATTTCTAATGTAAGGGATGCCTTTTTGTACTTCAGCTCCATCTTTTAATGGTAACAAGTAAGATGATGATTTTCTTCACTATAGTCCATTTTCTGAATGCCTTGAAGTCCAAGTAATTGTATTGGTTAAGTCAATCTAATCCATATGCAAGCATTTCATCTTTTTTCTCTTTTAATGGTAACTAATTTTATTGAAAATTGCTAAAGAGTACAAGAGCCATTTACTGAAAGCTATCAAGCTAAAAGCCACAGCCACCGATACATACATGATCATTTTGTCTTCTTTATAAGATTTTTTCATGAGTTATCTTAATTGAAAAATGGATTTTGTAGTTCACCTACATGGAATAAACCCAAACTAGTTGTCTGATGTGTTTAATTCTTGTCATAAGCATCGCTCTATAAGGCTATAACTCATACCGGTCACGGGGCGGGTCCAGTACCGGAGAGAGGAAGTGCCATTCAGGTCGGTTCAAGTTCAGGCCACACCGTACCAAATTACCCATTGGCATCCCTAAATTCTAACTTAGATAACATTTACTTGTCATAATCTGGAACAGAGACAGAAATGAGGAAAAAGCTAGTTTTGGAGGAGACTGAAGGCAATTATTGGAAGGGAGAAAGTCCCATGAAGGGGTGATTACCCTACAATGGTCTTTCAAGAATTTTGGAGCCATAAAAGATGAGTGATGAATTCTTCATAGAGCTCCATTCTTCAGGTGCATTCAGTGAGTAAAGAGAGAGGAGCATCCTTCATCACCCTCATTGCAGAGAATGAAGTAGTGCAAGTGTGCAACTCAAGGATTTCAGCCGATGACCTTCTCATAGGCAAGATTTTGATGAAAGTTTGGGCTAGAAGGTTAGTACATGTAAACCTAATGGGATTTATATTTCTCAGGGGGTGCCTATGGCAGGCAGACTTTAGGCACAATTCTAACTGGGCATGAGTGCATGCACTTAGAGAGAGAACTCAAATAAGTCAATCCACTTACAAGAAGCTAGATCTGGAGAAAGAGTATGACTGTCAAATGGCTTTCTTGTCATGAAAAATTTTCTCCTACAGAGCTCATTCATCATGGAATTAGTTTTGCTAAAAGTGAAGAATGAAAGCTGATGGAGGAGATGAAGAAATCCCTTATGTTGTTGGGATGTACAGTCAACCCTTCCTACCTTCTATCTAATTCTCCATTATACATTGGAAGGCCCGAAAAAAGAAAAAAAATTATGTAAGTCAACCATAAATAGATCCAAGTGGGAGTTGGCTATACTGACAACAATATACATGGAAAATTTTGTCCTGTGCAGTGTGCACACACTCCTGCAGGAGCATGCATCCAGACTGTCGACCACCCTGAATTTCACCAGGTCCCATGTGACAAACAGCACTTTGTCCCAACTATATTGGGATGTATGGGTATGTATGTCTACATCAAGTTTTTATCCAGAATGGACAGGATTTTGAAGCAAATAAAGGCCTGGCTGGAGGAGACCACCTCGATGCATACCAATCACTGGGGGAGGAGATCGAAAGGACAATGTTGATCTAGGTGTCTGAAAAGAAGTGGAGACCATATGATCATTCTAACCCATGGTTGACTCATTTCGGATTTGGGAGAGAGTGTCAATTGCGTGTTGAGGGAGGAGGATTGGTCATGGAGGGCCTAGCTGGCCCCATGGGCTTGGCCTTAGAACCTTTAAATTTACTGTATGTCAATTTTCAAGTGTTCTACGGACTTCTCATAAGCAAGGTTTATGAAGTTCTATGGAACTTCCTTTGGCAAGAATCCAAAGAAAAACGCAAGCATCATCTAGTCAAAGTATCAAACCACATGAGGTGTGTCAGCTGAAGAAAAATGAAGGATTGAGAATCAAATCTTCAGAAATGACAAAGCATTAAGGGCACCAGATTACGTCTCTTAATGCAATGCCCTCTTCTTGGTGATTTTTTTTTTTAAACTAATCAGAAAAAATAAATCTTAAAGGCCAAAGGCCTTATTCCTGTGCAGACTTAACTTGGACCAAATAAGTCCTATAATCCCTCTCAACAAAGATAACATCAACTCCACTTACCTGGGCTTCTGCATGCCGACGTTGTCTTGCATGTTGAGATTTCTTTAGTTGACGTTCTTTGCGAAGACGTTCATATTTCCGGTGGTGTTCTTCAATTTTGTGCGCATTAGGTTCAACCTGCAGATTTAGTGTATCATTAGGAAATAAAATATTAGCACGTCCCCTCTTGAGAAATATCTTGTTACCTTTTTAAGAATGGATCCTATTTCCTCATCATAATCCAGTTTTGATGCTACGTGAAGATCCTTGGCTGCTTCTTCCCACTGCCCCCGCATGGCCCTTGCCATGCCCCTTGATTTGTATCCTTTTGCTGAGTCAGGATTAATCTAAGACACATAAATCAGATGAGAACCTAAGTCATAGGAGTATGGTACCAGTCTCAGAATCTGATAGCAGTCTATTGTCTGATTTGATGAACCCAATAAAGTGGAATCCAAGAGATCAAGTATAAATTTTAAAATTTTTGTTATATATAAGAAACTTTATATTTTTATATAAAGCATATGATCTGATACAAGACCTATGGTAGCATATGAGTATGGTGTGCTCATATATCAAGTACAAACATATGGCAATGCATGATGAGATGAACTATGTATTCCAAGGGCTCACCTTCAATTAACCACAAATTGAAAATTGGTTTGGTTGAACAATAAAACCATCCAATCAATGAAAAGGTAGTTGAAAACCATCACATATTTGTCTTTTTAGTGTCAAGGTGCAAACTGAGTGCTACGAAGCAACATGCACCAAATTCATGAGACCCAGCAGTAGTAAGCAAACAATAACTGACCAAGCAAACCAAAACTTACTTTAAATACAGATCCTTCACTGACAACAGACCCCTATATAAGGGAAATAATATCCCATGATTAGAATGAATGAATGCACAGTACATTATATTAAATTTCTCTGCCGTAGATCACAGTTAGTCACCAAAAACTGGAAGATCACTCAATTAAATCCATCCAGTGGACAAGGATCCACAAATTACTAATAAAATGCCATTCTCCAAGATCCCAAGAATTGGAGAAAACCAAGCTCAGTGAGAACCTGAAAGTATAAAAGTCCTCTCAGATCTTCAATTTTTTGTGGAACTCAGTAAATTCATTTCCTGGATCGCCTTAAGCATTAAATAGATCAATCTAGCTTTTTTTCGTTTTTAATTTTAGAAAGGACAACTGGTTACTTCGTTCAAGCTAAAAGAGCCACAAGCAAAAGATGGTACTTACAGCCAACTACCTCCATACAAGGAAGAATAGATCTTCCAAAAAAAAAAAAAAATCCCCGCAAAAAAGGGGGAAGAATAGTCATCCCTTCGAACACATCTCCATAAATCAGGAGCCCATATTCCAGCAAATTCCTTTTGTATAAATCACCCAATAGATACCCTTCACCCTAGTAATCTTCCACTGCATAAATCTTATTTTGTAAGGTCCAACTGTTCTTTCTAAACAAATTTAGAAAGGTTAGATTGTATCATCCTGAAGATCATCCTATGTTTCTTACTTGGGGTTAGGGTCTCGTAGGTATTTAAAGTGTGACATAAACAGCTTGAATTCAGTATCAGTCCATGGTAGACCGTAGACCCGAACGGACCTGGATCAAATTCAAGAATCAATGTATATTAAATATACTACATATGCAACATAGAGTCTCAACTCTTAAACTCATAACCACTCAGTTGCAAACCTAAGCTATTACAACTTGCACTACACATTTTTCTCAATTTAGCCTTGCATAAGATAATATTAATACTATGATTTTTAATATATATTTATAAAAAAAATATTACAATATTTTCTATATCACTTAGGTATTTAGATATTTGGGATTGATCCAACTGAACTATTGTGAGAATTGAAGCCCAAGAGATACCACAAAGAGATTCATTCCATTATCTTGGCTTGATAATTAGTAAGGATGAAGATGTCGAATATAGGATAAAAGCGGGATGGTTGAACTGGAGACTCGCTTCTGAAGTGCTTTGTGACCGTTGCATGCCAACAAGATTGAAGGAATAATTTTACGGGACAACGATTAGACCGCTAATGCTATGACCTAAGTTGCAAAATGTTGGTCAATCAAGAAGCAACACATGCACAAAATGGAGGTAGCAGAGATGAGAATGTTGAGGTGGATGTGTGGTAAAACTAAGAATGATAAAATTAGATATGAGAGCTTTCGAGAGCATTTAGAGGTACCATCAATAGGGGATAAAATTAGAGAAACTCATTTGAGATGGTTTGGGCATGTCCCACACAAACCGGTAAAAGTGCCGGTAAGTAAAAGTTTGGCTATGCCGGTTGATGGCCCGAGCGTGGAATGGAGGTAGTAAAAATAGATCTGAAAAAATGCAACTTATATGCAGATTTGGCTCGAAATAGATCGAATCGAAGAAACACAATTCATGTAGCCAACCCCAAAATAGTTGGGACAAGACTTTGATGATGATGATGATGATGATTATTATTATTATTATTATTATTATTATTATTATTATTATGAATGAACCCCACTGAACCCATACACGGATCCGATTCTCAATTGGTTCCAAAAAAAGGCCCCAACCTAGATTTTTCAGGCCAAAACCTTCCGGCAACCAGGTAACTAGGTCAACATTGATATTCTATACACTATGCCCCTCTTAAGAAATATACTTATACGAAAAATTATCATTAATATCATCAAATTATTATTATTATTATTATTATTATTATTATATGTAGAGACACTCACCAACAAGAGGATTATTTAATTGTTTTCCCACATTTCACATGATAACAACTGTAAACCCTTTAAAATGTGGTCCACAATTCCATAAAATCCAGGAGATGTACTTGAATAAATATTTACCTCTAGTTCCTATCTATTGGAAAGGACTGTCTGTGAACATTAGATAGCTACACTACTGTCAGATGCCTGTAATTTTAGAATAGTTATTCTACAAAATAAGTCCTTTGGTTCAGAGAAAAATACATTAGAAACAATCCACCGTCCATTACTAATAAAAGCTGAGTAGACCTCTACTCCTAACCGTGCCAACTTATCTGCTACTCATTGTCCTCCCTTGAAACATGGAAGAGTGACACATTTAAATCTTCAGATAAAGCTGTAAAATCATTTAAGACAGCCAAAGAATCTCCACAGTTCTCTAGATAAGACCTAAGATGAAGTCGTAAACTAAGAGCTTGGAATAAACCTTAATCTTATACCTAGCTTTAAATATAGGTGTAAGAGAAAGACTAGGAGAGAAGATGAAGTTTTAGACTTAGTTACATGAGTTGATCCTCTTGGTCGAGTAACTACTTATAGTAAAAGAAAATTAGATCCTAGGTCCATATCACAATATAACAAATGCAATACCTATGTTTTAAACTTTAAGTCCCCAAGCTCTGCACAGATTTGCATAAAACCTAAGAAGCACAAACAATAAATAGATCTTGTGAAGGAATGGTGACAAGTAGAAACCAACATTTCTGTTGTTTCCTTTCTGAGGTGAAAAGTGATGGAACCCCACCATTGAAAGCAACATCTCAGAAAAACTAGCAGATGACAATTATGTCATCTGAAAGTTAATCAAAGCTGAACAAATAGAAGTGTCAAGTGAGAATTAGAATGTTTCCCACAAAGGTACTTGGCCAACTTAGAAGAATGTGTGCAACTCAGAACAGTTCTCCATACAGAAGTTATAAAGCCTCATCATTCATATCTATCAATGTTTTTTGGATATGCATTGCTGATAGAGACCATGAGATACAAACCTGTAGAGCAGCATCTGCATCCCGAATTGCAGCGTTTGGTTTGTTCATTTTCGCAAAAACGCTAGCTGAAAACAAGTGATTGTCATTTCAGTAGTGGTTAGAAATAAATAGGAATGAACAAAGTGGGAAAACGATAATGACAGAGGCAATGTTTGACTCCATGCCATGTTGGGAATTCGTCGAAATTTTATCTCAATTTACAGAAATTCTATAGGTTGGGATGCCTGTGAGACATTTTACGCTCTAAAGCAAGGAGCCAAATATGCCCAAAATGAATTTAATCATAACACATACTTCACCTCTAGTAGCATATAGGATTGCGGAACCAGGATTCAACATGATGGCTTCTGTAAGATGTTCGACAGCTACTTCCAGGTTGCCTGGTATGCATAACAAAAGCATTATCAATAAACATAATCAAGAAAAAAAAAGAGTAACACTATCAAACAAAAATTTATAGCCTGCCTTCGGAAATTGCATCCATAGCTTTTGCCTTGGACATTTGAGCAGCATCACGACTTTCTTCTGTGACCTCAACAGAAGGATCTCCCATCTAGAACCAGAATAAGCCATAATATACTGCTTAGTTTGCTTGTGTATATTTGAGGACTAAACCAGCCTTCATTGCCAATTTGATCTCAGGAAGATGACCTCAGATGACATTCTATTTGAAACACACAAGGCCCTCCTAAGGAAAGAATCTTGGTTTGCATCTGTAAAACCCATTAAAAAGTGCTGTGGACCATGGTATGGACTAACTATACAGTGCTGATGACATAAACAATGGGGCTGCACTTTTGCAAGAAGAGGAGTGCAAATAGTGAGAGGACTGGTGTTATTCAATGACTTACACCATCCGATAAAATTGGAATGATACATAGTATAAATCACATGACACACTAGAAGCAGTCCACAACCATAGACCACAGCAAAAGTTTCAAGCAGCCCTTACTCATTTGGAATTTTACATTAACTTTTTGCATCATGTGGCAGACCTTGCCAGTTGCCCAAACAACATACTTGCAAGCTTTCTCCATTATACCTTAAATTAATATTGACTAAGAATTTTCAAAATCAACCTTTTGTGGAGGATCATTATCAGGTTCTACTATGTCACCATCCAATTCAATGTCAGATTCTATTATCTCATCCTCGCTATCATTATCCTCATATTTCTTTGGTTTTGGAGCCTCAGCATAATCTTCTTCAATGTCCACTGTTCCATTGTAGCTTTCATCTGGCACACTCTGCATTAAGACAAGATGTTACTGAAACTGGGATTTTGATGCAATGACTAAAACTCAGTGTGCCTCGGTGTGCCAACCCACATCCACCCCCGCGCCCCGCGCCACCCCCCCCCCCACCCCCACCCCAAACAACCCAAAAAAAAAAGAAGGGAAAGGAGAGAAATAGTTCATCGTGCATACTCAAAGTTCTTCCAGAATAAAGGAAAATATAGATATACAATGCCCAATCATAACATTGTCATAATCCTACCCGAACCTTTAGGGCCCACCTTTAAACCATTTACAAGATGAGCCTTGCTGCACATGCAAGATACCCAAAAAACTTCCCCATTGGATGATCCTAACTTTATGATTCTGCCCTGTGAAATGTGGGGCTTCTATTTAATTGTGCGTATGCAACCACCAAACAAATAGCTGGGATTATCCAATAGTATATAAATCAGGGCATGACGCTTCCCTTTTGCTGCATTGGAGGGCCCATCAGATGATTATTGGGTTCGCTTGTAAAATTAATTATCAAAAAAAAAAACATCACCATTACTCTCGATCGAGCATTGTTAAGCACCTATAAAGCAAATTGTTGTTTGTTAGTGCCAAACATCATCCGGTTTGAATTACATTACAGCATTGAAGCTCTCCAGTAGAAGGGCACATGAAAGAAAAAAAAAAAAAAAAACTTCCACAGTGCACTTCTTGGAGGTTTCAAGAGGTTGCAGACTTCCCCTTTAGTAAGGTTGCATACATTCTGATCAAATGAGGAACAGGCAACTCTCGAGAAGGGATCAAATGCTGAGAAATGAAACAAAGTTATGAATCTACTTCAGATGTATGAAAAGCAAAAGAATAAGAAGAAAAGTTATGGAGGCCTGTTTGCCACAGATTGAGGTTTGTTCTGGAATAAATGCCTCCTACAAGCTCCTATTTTTTTCAATAAGAATAAGCTACTTGCTTAAATTTCACTCTAAACATTTGGCTTAAAATCAATACAAAGGATAAACCTCTTTTCGCTTGAGCACATTCATCTCCCAGATCAAGTAAATGGCCCAAGCTCTATGGCTTCTCATCCAAAACTCTACGAATGAAGTGATTCTACGCTGGGAAACTTTGGTCCATGAGAGACCCTAAATCCTAATCCTTAATCGAATCAAAACCTGGGGCTAAATGAGTTTGACCTCGAACCCAACTTCCAACTTCAGCCTCAGGACCATGAGGAAAACTTAATTTTAGAATTGATTTATCCTTCAAGACTTGGAACAATTACGCTGTAGAAATTACAGAGTTCAATAAGCAAGATTCAAACTTGATTTTAGCAACTTTAAAGCAAGCAAACATGATGATCGAATACCATCAGCTCAACAAAGATGAAAAAGAATCCACTATGTTAGCTTGAGAGAGAGAGAGAGAGAGTTCACACCGATTTGGGTTTTTGTGGAATCCGGGCGCCGAGACTGAAAAAATGACAAAAGGAATGGATGTTAGTGAAAATTAAAGTAGAGCGGAAGAACAAGAAGCATAAGAAAAAGAACAAGAAGCAAAAGAAGAAAGAAGAACCTTTTGAGGTAGTTTTTGAAGAAAGCAAGGGAAGGATCGTTGATGATTGAAGGGTTTGATTTGCATTCGTCGACGAAATGCTTCAGCTGCGCGATTTTATCCTCATCCATCTCGATTGATCGATCGATTTTCACCTCACCGCTTTGAGAAATTGGGGGCGTTTGGTTGTCACTATTGCAGTGAAAGTGGATTGCAATTTGCAGTTCATATATATATTACATATGCATCTTTTGTAGGTGGAAGTGGAAGTGGAAGTGGAATCGGAACCGGAATCGGAATCGGAATCGGATTCGGATTCGCTTCGACGGTCGAGAGTGAGAAACATAAGCTATATCGATTTAGATCGGCAGTAGGACCCAGTGTTAGATCGTTAGTGGGAGGATTTCTGATTTCTTCAATTCCTATTTCGCGTTCTTTCTCATTGTATATGGATGGCTACGGGCGCGGGTTGGGGAAAAGGCCGGGTTAATTTAAAGCTTAAAACTTTTTAATAAAATATACAAATACATGGAAAAGAGCACGGTAGAGTTCCGACAAACTAATTTCTTAAATCCCAACACCACTTGCATTATATGAATTTTGCTTCTAGTTTTAGTAATAAATAAATATATATTATATATACACGGCGGAGTGGGTGATTTGGAACTGGTTTTCCGGTTTTTTAACCGAAATCATTAATAAGAAGATGGAACTAGACCAGTTGTATATATGAGGTCTAAAAAAATAAAGACAAGAATTCATACCTATTTATTTTTTAAGGCTTAAATAAGAATTTAAATCCGGTTTTTAATGTATATGAACGTCCAGTAATCGAAGAATTTGGTCCAATCAATTGAAGGACAAAACTAGGCATGTCAATGGGACGGCGGGGCCCGAGTTTGGGTTGTCTAATCCCATCGTGAATATTGAACAGACTTGCTAAGAATTGTCCAATCCCAGCCCTAAATTAAATGGGCCTACATCAAATCTCGTCTCGTTCAAGTCTGGGCTAGGCATGATCTTGAATATAAGCTAAACATTATCTTATTTTTACTCTATTTTGCTACAATGATAGTGCACAACTAAATTGTAAAATTTCCATCAATGCTAGCACACAACTAAATTATTAAGCCGGGATAACCAAAAATTCTGTGAGTGTCAATAATGTATTTTATATATATAATTGAATAATTTTGGACAAAGTTAAAAAAAATAAGCATATTGAATATGAGCAACATACAGGATTAGATAGCTATTAAAAAAAAGGCACTTTAAACAAACAATTTGAAATGTATATATCATCAAAAATCATCTGGTTGAAAATGAATGAATCTATAAAAATAATGAATCAATAAATGGCAGAAAAGCATAATGAAATAAACCGTCCATGTACATTAATCGTCCATGATATGAAATTTGTCCATAGTAATCAGTACACAGTAACAAACTCTGAGAAACACTAGTAGTTCATTTCAGTGAATTAGTTTGCTGGTTTTGAAACTGGTCGGGGTGTTCAAACCTTAATAATCAATTGGATGGTAGGACTCACAACGACACAGCTAGGTCTAGCTTTATTTTCCTTGTGGTTGAGTAGGGCCGGGCTTGTTCTACCCATTTTCAATCCTATTTTGACTGGCCTTGAAAATCATTGCCCCAATTCCAACCCACTCGGCTCAATTATTTTAAAAAAATCCTGTATTTGTTAGCTTGGACTGGATAGTCATTTTAACGGACTAAATTGACATACCTAGACAGAACCCAGCAGACACTCTATCAATAGTTGCCATGATAAGTGTCTAAATAAGTTGATTTTTTAATTTAAAAAATCACACTAAAGCCCTTTAGTAAAATGAATCACATACTATTTATGTACGTAGGGGTCGTTTGTTTCTCCCAATTTACATATGTAAACATCCCACACGTGAAAAAGATTCATATCATTTATGTTTGTTTACAACATTTACACACTAGGTGTGTAAATCACATGTGCTTTTGATGTGTAAAGTATGTGCAAAAAAGGCAGCAAACAGTTTCATATGGCACTGTTACCAGGCGGAGTGCTACAGTGCCTCAATGAGCAGTCCGCCTTTTATTTTTTTGGGCCCCACTTGTAACATCTGGACCATTCATTCTTTTAAGAAGCTCAAACACGGCTATGTGTCCAATTTTCAACCGCCAATGATGCATGGAGGTTAAGATATCATCAATATAATTACAGCCGTTGGATTAATCTATTGTTACTAACATACCCAGTCTGCCTTTTATGATTTTTTTATTGTTCTGGGCCTCACCTGTAAAATCAGGACCGTTCATATTATTCAGAAGCTCAAACACGACCATTTGTCCAATTTGCAACCATTAATGTTGCTTGGATGTTGAGATATCATCAAACAATATACAATCTATTGTTACTAACATACCTAGTCCGCCTTTTATGATTTTTTTTATTTTTATGGGCTCCACCTGTAAAATCAGGATCGTTCATATTCTTCGAAAGCTCAAACACAGTCATGTGTCCAATTTACAACCATTGATGTTGCTTGGATGTTGAGAAATCATCAAACAATATACAATCTATTCATAAATTCATATGTAAAATGTTATGCTAGTAACAAATAGTGAAATCTGATATTAATATGAGTCATTTATTACATATTAAAATGATTCACATGTGGGTCATTTACACATGTGAATCACTTTCACATGAAACAAATGACCGAGTAATGGATTCCCATTCGTAGAATACCTTCTTCTACGTACCCCCGAATTCGAATCCAAATCCCCTTTTTTACTCCTCCCATCTTTTAGCCGAAGGTACTCAAGACTCCGGAGGAGAGCCGCTGCTCCTGCTGCTGCTGCTGCTGCTGCTCTCTCTCTCTCTCTGCTTCTGCGTCTCTCCTCTCGAACCAGCAACCAGGTATGCTTTCAATCTCCCTCTCAATCACTCAATCTTTCTCTATTTGCTGTTTTATACAAACCCCACTTTTAGAGTAGATTGTTTCATGGAGGGAAAAGCCATTGCAATATGCCTGCACCAATCATTGGAAAAAATAAGAAGCAATAGAATAAAACCAAGTGAGAAATCTTTTTATCTCCTCAGATTTTGACAGACATCAGTATGTCACCATGGAAAAAACATCTCCATGGATTTCATCTCTTAGTGATGTTCTCTGGTTGTTCCCAACAATGCAAAAATTAAATTATCCATTTCATGTTCAGGAAGGAGGTGCCTATTCCTGCCTGCTAAGATTTGAAAAAAAAAAAAAAACAAAGAAAGAAATCTCAACACATTTATTACAAAAAAATGATGGAAGAGGATAGAGCTGATGGGCGCTCCCCGAACCAGCTGAGGCCACTTGCATGTTCCAGAAATGTGCTTAACAGAGCTCATGGTTCTGCACGCTGGTCGCAAGGTGAATTCAATACATCCAAATTCATGCTTCCTTTCATACTCTTTCTTTATTTCTCCTCTTAAAAATGAATTCATATTTATATTTTGTCATTTTATTATTTTTATTTGTTCTTCTTTGATTAGGAAAATTTCCAGTTAAGATTGGGGTTTTTGAGGAATGCGATTATATTATAGGGGGATTTAGAGGAAAAGTGCGCACTTCTGGTTCTAAGTCTCCAATGGAACAAAATCTGTTGTTGGAAATGAAACCTACTTCCCTTAATTCTAAAGCTCAGATGTATCATTATCATTGGAGCCTCATCCCATCTATCCATTGTTGGCTTTTGAGTAATACTTTTCCACAAAACCCTATTTGCAGTTGCTGCCATATTTTAGTGACTCTACCGATGGGGATGTCTTTCTTCACTGCTTCATTTAATGCCTTTATTGGTCTCCCTCTTCTCTAGTTCCTCGAACATTTGACGACCCTTCAGTATGTCAGTCATATGAGGGCTGTTATGGTTTTGTGTGGATGTTTGCTATGGTCTTGTATGTAAGTCCCCCCAAAACCAATTCAATTGTCATTCCTTAATTTTCTCCTGTAGTGGATCTCCTGAATCCTGATAAGTTTCCTCTTATGTTTATTCCTAATTTTGTCATTGTCATTCCACACTCCTTAGAATGTGCATCTTCCCAACATGTACTCTTTTTTTTTCCTTGTCTTGCTTCTTCATTGCCCAATATTTAATCCATACCACATACCATCCACGCCAGTCTTATAAATTGCCCCATTAGTCGAAGTGGCAATCTATGATCACATAACAGTCCACTAACTTGTCTCTACTTTGCCCACTCAACACTGGTCCCATTTGAAATGTCCAACTTAAACCTTTTGTTTCTGTCAATAGTTGCTCCTAACTTTACTGCACTAGAACTATGAGGTACTGAGACTTTTAGACCAAGTATTTGATGTTTTGTTGCTTACTGTAGCTTATCTATGGTGGGTTGTTTAATGGCTTTAATGCATGGATATTTATCTTCTTCCTAGCACTTTTGATTTTGAATATGTGAATGAATTTCACAACTTGAATGGTGTTTGGAAAGATAATGATTTGGTTTTAGAATTTTACAGCATCACACTGGGCTGATATGTTTTAATTCTCATAATACTCTTCACAGTTGTCATGGTCTGCATAATTATTCAGGGAAGGGCATCATGATTAATAAATGATTTTCTTTAACACTGGTGGGTGCAATGAGTGACTTTGAGCTGATTTCTGTTTATTTCATTGGATTCAAATGAGTTTTAAAGATATAAATATTTAAAGCCGTACATTTTTTAGCTATATGCACTAAACAATAATTCAAACATTACTTGTAGAATTCTATGTGTACGCCTAGCACCTTGGATTGTCAAAAGCCCCTTGCTTATTAAGCATGTTTAGGGCCTTAATACACTAATTCTACCTTGTAGCCAGGGGATTTATTTTTTTACTTTCTGTCCTTTTCTCTTTGAAGTTCAACCTGCATGCGCATGCACTTAGCTGTATAATCACCTTTTTTAGATTATTAGTTAACATACCCATATGTTTAGATACAATTTGTTCTTCCTATCTAGTTCCATTGTAATTTCAAAGGATTTTCTTTTCTTTTATTCATTTCATTGTTGGTTGTCTTCTAGGGAATACCATAGTTCTTGCTGCAGTTTATGGACCCAAAGCTGGAACAAGAAAGAATGAGAACCCCGAAAAGGCTTCAATTGAGGCTATTTGGAAGCCCAAGACTGGTCAGATTGGTGAGTCCAGCATTTCAATATATATGAATCAGTTGGTTAACGTCAAGTTGGAGGTTTTGTAACTATGGGTACTAAATGGTTTCCATTATGCCAAGTTATATTAGCTAGATGAAAGATGGTCTTAAATCTTAATCAACTTATTTTCTATCGAAGAGATTTTTCAGTGTTGCATATATTCCTTCCTTCATTCTACTTCAAACTTATGCTTTATGGTTGGCTCTAATTTAATGGTAGTACAACTGCTGTTTGCTTATTACTGCATCTATTGCTTGTTATTTTCTTGACAATGGATTCTGAAAAAAGAGTATTTTCAGAAATGCTTTGACCTTTTATCCTAGTATTTAAAAAAAATAAATCCTAGATGAATGGATATTTCAACATCATTCTTTGACTTCAGAATATATGAATGGGCCTTTTGACTGACAATCTGACAATAGGCATTGCAAACCTGATCAAAGTTGTTAGAAGCATTTAAAATGACTATTTTGCCATTGCTACAGTCGTCACACTTTTTTTCTTTTGTTACCTTCTCTCTCCACTTAGTGAGTCCTTGCTGAAATTATTGGTTCATGTGGGCTGAACTCAAATTTTTGAAGGAATTATGGTGGGCATGACCGTCTCAAGGTTTTGAAGAGATTGATCTTCTGGTTGGGGAGTTAAAAATGAAGACAATTTTTTTTTTTTAATGGAATTGTAGTTCATTAGGCTGGTGGTTACATGTCTATTGTTAGTTGGCACTGGGGGTGCTACTAGAGCAGGCTGGGCTGGGTATCGCCCAAGCCCAAGGGGCCAAGCTCATCCGGAATTGCACATGGGAAACCTTAGGCTCAAGCTCGAATTAGAAAATCTGAGCTTGAGCCCAAGACCAGGTTGGTAAGTCCCCTAAAAATTTTTTGAGTCCCTCAAAAATCAAAATATCTACTTTTAATAAACTCAATAAGAAGAGATTCTCGAAAAAATTATGATATATATCTTAAAAGCGCATGCAAGACATGCCTGTATGCCCTGCACCTTGCAAGTATGCAGGATATTCTTTCTTCTTTTCCCTTTATTCTTGTTAAATCTTCATCATCCCGTGGTCTTTAATCATTTTGATGGTCTACAGTAGTGGTAAGCTTTATAAGGGGAATAAGTGCATATTTAAGTACTTGATTCCCTTTTGGCCTTCCAGCTAATAATGTGACCATTGAGTTGTAAAAGATTTACCAAGTACTCTACTAGTTTTCTGGGCCATACAAAATATCTTGTTGGATCATGTGACCTTTTCATGTGTAAGTGATGTTCTTTTATTTGGTGAAAGCAGTATTTGTAAGTGGTACAATAATACAAAAAGTACTTTGTTTATCATCTTAATCAACATATGTAAATATATCTAACCTTCACAATGTATGCAAATCATGACAAAAATGATTCATCATGTAATTCCCATTTCTCTAATCTTTTAAAATGAATACCATAATTGTTTAGGCAAACCTGAGAGGGAGTATGAGATGATCCTCAAGAGAACCTTGCAAAGTATATGCGTCTTGACCATCCATCCAAATACCATTACCTCTGTGATACTTCAGGTGAGTCTTTTGACATCATTTTCTAAGGAAATGCTTGCATGAATTGCTAGACCTTTTTATTTAATTTTTTATTCGGTATATTTATATCTCTATAATGTGTCTATTGTTCATATAACCAGACCTAATTTAATAGAGGGCTCAGTAATGAACTAAATATTTTAATGTTACCTGAACTGTGGTTGCTGTGCGACAAAGTACTTCATGGTTTGATTGCCTTACAGGAAGACTTTTGAATTACATAATGTTTGGTTTTTTCATGCATGTATATTACCTTGGAATTTCGTATCAGTTACTACATCATTAACAACATAATATTTTTTCTGCTGCCTGTGCAGGTTATCAATGATGATGGTTCTGTATCTTTCATGTTGTACCAGTTATACATTTGTAATGGTTTTGGTAGAACTAGTAATTTAGCACCTCGATGAGGTGATGGTATAAATTATCAACCTTTTTTGTTGGTTCATTTGTTTGACTAGTGCGTAAATCTTGGTGAGGAGGATACATTCTCCTCCTTTTTAACTGTTATACTGGTCAAATTTAAATGGCCACCAAACCATTTTATCTTTTCTATTGCAAGCTGTTAGGGGGTTGCACTTGTATTATTAGTGCCACATTTCAAAAATGCACATGTTCTATCCTTTTAAATGCATGTCCCCACTCCCCCCGTCTCATAATCTTCTGCAAGGTGGTTCTCTTGTTTCTCTGTCCATCATTATTTTATGTTTAGGGTAATAATTCCTTGACAAAAAGTTCGCTAGCTTCTGCCATGTGCCATAAATGCGGCCTGTGCTGCACTTTTAGATGCTGGAATTCCGCTAAAACATCTTGCTGGTAAGGAAATCGTGGCATTTCTGCCAAAATTCAGTTACATTGTACTGCTATTTACAGTTTCTTTTCAACATGCAGTGGCAGTCTGTTGTGGTCTGACAGAAAGTGGATCTGTAATTCTGGATCCCACCAAGCTAGAAGAGCAGGTTATTTCTTATCTGATCAATCCATCTCTCTCTCTCTCTCTCTCTCTCTCTCTCTCTCTCTCTCTCTCTCTCTCTCCGCTGATTGTTTACTAATACTAATTGGTAATCTTATATTCCTTCCAATTAGTTATGACTCTAAAAAGGGACTCGAATGCCCACAAAAATGTAATGTCTTCTTAATTGGAGAAAGTAGCATCCTCATTATCATGACATGTTATCATCCTAACTGCCTACTCAAGCACAAGGACTTGAATATAATATCTTAGCATGAAACCATTCATTATGACACTTTTCTGTGATGTGGCAGAAAATGCAGGGCTTCTCTTATTTGGTCTTCCCCAACTCAGCTCATACAGTTCTTATGAAAGGACCATCACAGATGGACAGCGAACCGGTGGAACATGGGGTAATCACCTCTGTCACTCATGGTGTGATGCCAGGTATTTTACACACCCACTTGACTGGTCTCATTTCGTTCTAGTGCTACTGCTTCCTCTTTATGTTTCACGTGCTAGTTTAGAATTCCTGTAACTCACAATATTTCATTTTTAAACCTTTTTCCTTATCCATAGGAACTGTGACATTTTCCTTATAAACATGGAGGCTGCCTAATTTGCCTTGATTTTAGTTAAGCCACTGTGAAGGGTGAATGAGATCAGAAACTATTAGGTATGTGCCGGTGTGCAATAGTCCTAAGATCAGGGCTTCCACTTTAATAATTTTCCCCCTAAGATTATGGCTTCTCCTAGGACGTTTTGGCATGATAAGGCTATTCCTGAAAATTCTGAAGGAACTTCCTGAAGAGGCTGATAACTCGGAAGTTTTCGATTTCCCAAGATTCTAGAGCAGTCTCTTTCCAAAACTAAACTTCATCTTTTTTGTTTTTTGAATGGTAACCGAATTTTCTTAAAGGAGCTGTGGCAGTGCAATGCTAAACTGAACACAAAATTTCTCTTTATCTTGGTCTTTTTTCTTTTTCTTCTGCTTGTCAGCAATTCTCCTAGCAAACATGGCAAACATATATGGTGAGCTGTTCAACTTGTAGGAAATTTTTAGGTTATTTCCTGAATCTCACATTATTCAGAAAATCTGGGTGATCTTTTAAAAAGAATGGACGATAAAAGGAGCTGTGGTGGCTGTCTTTTTGCCTTGACCATCCATTTAATTCCTTGGAAGTCCTCTGAATAAATGTTGAACTATCCCATCTGTTCTCGGGCTCCAGGCTGATTGTTTCAGATTTAATGCACACATCCAATGTGTCCAAAATCTAGTCTCATTTACCCTCTCTTGAATATGATGCCTTTAATACCAAGCCTTTCTGCAGTCTTGAAGGATTACAACCCCAAACAGGCTGCCGAATTGTGGGGCCATGGTAATTTATACCTCATTTCTTTTAGGAGGAGACTTTGCTATCTGCCTGTGGGACTGTAGTTTGAGTGCTGCCACCTCCCAGCCATGTCCCCTTTTTTTCCTTTTTCTTTCTTTTTGGTCAAAAGAACTGTGAGATAATGAGAACCCATTATCTATTTGCTGTCAAAGTTCATCATCATCATTATTATTAATTTGGTATTATTTGAAATTTGCATTCAGTGGATGACTATCTTCACAGCCTTGAACGTGGCCGTTCTGCAAGTGCAAAGATTTCGGATTTTATTAGGCGAAGCTTGCAGTCACAGTTTCCTGATGACTCTTCAAAGGTCAAGTAAATTTTGATGCATATATAAACATGGACATCACTCGACCTCGACCTCTATCGGTGCAGCAGGTGTTTTGTGTATGGCCTACTTATTTAAAGCGTCACAGGTTTGACACCCATTTTATATTTGTTCAGGTCATGTACAATTTCAGTTTTATGTTATCTTTTTTTTTTCTTGAAATTAATTTTGTTGTTTTTGAGTAGTTTGAAGTTTGTATGGCCTCTATGAAGAGAGAGTGGTGGCATGCCAAAGGGCCGAATGGTACCTTTTATTTTTGACTCATTTTGTAAAATGATACTTCAAGGATCATTTTTTATTTTTTTTACCTACCCAAGCATGTTTCTGAACAATTTACTGGACCCAGATCTATTGACACTGAAGGTTGTTTCTTTTTTTTTTTAAATACGACCTCTCATTTGAAAATTTTTATAATGTTAAATGAAGATTATGTTATTCAGTTCTTCAAAATTCTCCCCAGTAAATGCCATCTAGTTTCTAGCAGACTTTATTGAGACACTGTGATACTAAACAACAATTGATCATGATAAGAAGCCAACCAGGAACCAATAGGGGAAACTCATAATTTCACATTGCAGCTGTCGAAGTTGCATATTGCTGGATTATTCGTCACAAGCATGGCCCATTCCTGATTGAATCAGGAAGTCATTTCCTTGTGCGTTTGAATGGTCCTAATTAATCACTCATGCATGCTTTCATGTTTCATCTAGCACTGCTTATGCCTTTTAATGGTCCCGATCATGTGAGATAAACCTGGTCTCAAAATTAGCTAGATCAGAAGCTTACGACTTAAAAGTTGTGTAACTAGGGCCTGATCGCTCATAACTCAAGAAATACCGAGTCTGGTGCCAGTTCAAAGCGACCCACATATGATGTTGGTGGATCAAAAAAATTCTTCTTATTCCGACAGCCACATGTTCACTTCAATTGTTGGGATTTTTGAGAAACTGTGAGCATCTGATAACATACATGTATTTGGGATAAGGCTTTAATGATGCCGATGACAATGAATCACATTTATTATGACTTGTTTGATTGTAACGTTCTACTATTCCCTGTGGCCTGGCCTTTTTTTGTCCTTTTTGGTATCCTTCAATTTGTTCGACTTTAATGAAACTTGTATTTTGACATGATCAGGACATCATTCTAGTAATAGATGAATTAACAATTCCAATTTGAATCAACTAAACTGTATCTAGGCCGTAGAAACATCAAATAATAAGTGCTTTTCTCCTTTTAGTAGTTTACACATCAGTCAACTTGCATTTCTCATTCGAGACAGGGCACAATCAAACCACTTGCTTGGACGTGGACCCCACCAATCACATCAGAAAAAGTCCCTATCTTTGCCATTTAAATCATACTTGTATATACAAGTGCCATTTTGAAGAGGATGGATAAAACCATCTAATCAAGGCACTGTTCATTTCAACAAAGGAAGAAACATACATAAAATAACAAGTCTTACAAGATCAAAAGGCCACATGTACATACTACACTGTACAGTGTCCTCAGGTAACATCCCTAAGTTCTTTATTGAGACTTGATACTGAAAAGAACCACAGCCAAGGTGGTGGGGGGGTAACTATTCACCATGATGAAGGAAAGAAGGTTACATGCTTTTCAAAATGTTGGGACTTCATAAAGTAGGGAGAGGCATTTGTTATCCTGCATTGTAAGGGGGGAAAACATGATCAAACGCAGAAATACCACATGCTACTTATTAATCCTTCGTATTAAATCTAATATCATCTGATCAAAAGATTAATCGATTATGCGGAAGTGGTCCCCGCGTTTTACTTATATCCAATTTATGTGTTCAGATCATTTTGGCAGAGCAGATGGTTGTCACTTCATATTTTTGTTCTTTTCTAATCTATTGCATTCTTACTTCTTAGAGAAAGAATGAACACTAGAGCAGTGATAGGTGGACTACTGCGTTTCCAATTTTTTCACCCCCAAGATACCATCATTGCTGTCAAAGTGCATAGGTGTTTTCCACTTCAAATCAACACAAAGAAAACATTATCACATCTAAGATGGTTTATGATCTTGCAATTTGGAGAAACAACTTATCAGGGTAAATTAAATTACCTCTCCTTTCTTTTCTCGAAGAAGCGAGCCAATGATGCTTTGCGAGCTATAGGAATCCCTGCAGAACCCAGAATTATCAACTTGTCATGAATTTATAATCTCCATTAAAACATCATCCTATTGATACCAAAATCCAATTTCTAACAATTCATAGTTTGAAAAGCTTAAAGACAAGGAAAAGAAGCCATAATACCATCTGACATCTCAGCTCCAAAAACAGACTCCATTGAAGTGGTGGCTTTTGGTGTTGGTCGACAACCACCTTCAAAGGCTTTTCCACCCACCAAGTCATCAGTGCTGATCGACCTCCTCTGCGACTGAGCACCCATGTACGATGTTACAGACGTCGGGCTCGAAAGACTCGAGTGGGGTGAAGTTGCACGGGACTGGTTCCCACGAATACCATCAGCAACAGCAGGTTTTGGGCTCATTGCCTGTACTTGGTTAGTTCTAGGAATTGCAGCATTAGCAGTCATGGAAGACCCATTTCCCGCCAAGAACATTAGTGCTTGAGCCTGAAGGAGATCCATCACAAAGCTTTAAAATGTTTATTACCGTTATGGGACATACAAGTACCCAAGTTGACAGGTTTTAGTTCTGGAAAAAAAAATATATAAAAAAGAAAGAAAGACATGCCTTGTCAAGTGGGACTTCATCAAAGACATTCACTACACCCCCATAGAAAATGGTGAGCTGTGTAGATGCAGGGATGGTCTTAGAAATGCTCCTGAACAAGAGAATATATCCATTTCAATTTGCTGCTTACAATCATATATTTAGTAGAAAAGATCTCTAACTTAGAGATGCAATGTCCACTTTTCTATGTAAGTATGTTTTTCATATGACAATGGCTAGCTGTTGATCATTATATATATATATATCTCAAAATGCCTCTCATCTTATGATTCTAACCATATCGATGATCCAATTGGGTCTGATATCATAGGGCATTTTTTATCCCGTGTGGTTTCGAACTTGGGACCTCTTGTTCTGATAGTATGACAGAGTTGCTAGTTAGTAATCCCAAAACCAATTGATACAGACTGAGTTGTTAGTTAGTAATCCCAAAATTAATTAGTGATAGGAAACTGAAAAAAAAAAAACAAAAAAAACTACTTAACAGGATCTCTTGGTTGTAACTATAAATCACGAGAGATGTAGTTCATTTCATGATAAGGACTGAGGTCCAATAGTTGAATGAAATGGGTTGAAAAATTGGGCTTGTGGATCAAGCAGAAAATAATACTCTAGTGGGAAAAAGGAGATCTTGCTATTTTACGGTTGTTACCTATGAGCATATGTTCCTGCAGACGACCCCATGATGGAAAAAGCCTCCTTCTGTTGCTTCACTGAAGTAGCTGCAATGTTGGTGCCAGTGACCCCACCATGTATCTTGATGAAAGGGTTACTCTTGGCCATTGGAGTTGAATGGTTGAAAACAGGAGGAAAGGTTCTCATTTCATTCAAACCAGTGGCATGAACTGAGCAACCTGGAATTGAAAAGTTGGCGCTTTGTCTATCCAGGCTGAAGCTTTTCTAGAAAAGGAGGAAAAAAAAAAAAAACAGAGGGGATTGGTTCTTGCCAATGGAATTGTAACTTAATTGATATGGGTTGATTAAAAAACTACAAAATGTAATGTGGGTGGGTGCAATGCAAAATTAGAAATGCAAACCTGGGTGGATCCATAAGAGTGAAAGGCAGAGGAGGAGCTGACCTTAGTAGGCCCCTCTTTTGGTATGGGTTTGAAAGGCATGAAGTGAGACAGAGCAGAGACTTTGTTGTTTGACAAGCCACCCCACTGCATCCCTACAATGCCTTTGAATCCTGTTGAATCAAGAAGAAACAGTTTACATGAGGCTTGTATTGTTCTACAGGCTTTACATAATCTAGTACCAACTTGAATAGTCAGATTAAAGAAAGTAAGATACCATGTCATCGTTGTATCATCATGATAAACCCAAAAGTTTAAGTCTATAGGTGAAAGGCCGAAACAGGAATACAAGAAATCTCAAACTCATTACTTTGGGCAACGTGGGATGTGGAACTTTTCCCAACAAAGTAGACAGTTTCATAAAAATAAGTAGATGAAGAAAGGAAATGACAGAAAACTAAGTAGCTCTTGGGATTTCTGAGAAAAAGTAGAATCATCTCTGAAACTTTGAGAAATCAGTCTCTCAAGAATATACATTTCAAATGACACACAAACATCAAACACAGCCTATAATTCTAAATCCAAAAATAGCAAGAAAAAACCAAATAATATTCATCTTACCATGATCAATGCATACATCCTTGGAAGAAGAACTCATCAATCCCAAGAAATCTCTTTCCATCTCTAAAAAATTCCACCCCACACTCAAGACACATAAAAATCTTCTCACTCTCTCTTTCTCTCTATGTGCACACAAACTGCAGAGGAAGAAACCTGTGTGTGTGTGTCTCAACTCTCAAGGGAGGAGCAGAACAAAAGGAGCATTCAATTCTAAGTTTATAACCCCCACAAACAATCAATCCAAGCCGTCCATTCTCATAATCGTACCCGACTAGTACCGGCCTATTCGGTCTTCAGTTCCACGTGCTCCTCACGGGTGACGACATCAATGTGATGAGCGACACGACTCCGTTTTTCATATTCGTATTTATTATCCGTATCCGTATCCGTATCCATATCAGTATCCGTATTCATACGTCAATCCTGGTTTTTTTTTTTTTGTTAACTTCAGTTAGAATACACAGGGCCACACGTTTCTGTTTCTCCTAGGAAGTGCTTTCTAGGACCGGGTCTTTTGAGAAATCTAGAATGATGATGGCCCACCAATCTAAGGATCTAATCAACTTGGGATATCATAGAAATGGAAAATACAATGAAACACTCCAAGTATTTAAGTACTCTCATTCCTTTGGGTTAAAATGACCATCTTCATTTCATCATCTGGATGATCATGATTCACGGATCAAGGGATGAGATCAGCCCTCTAGGATCTTTAATTTGTTCTTTGGATAATCATAATTGTCTAACCAACTCTTTGTATCAGGTATTCCTATGGTGGGTCCAATCATTTCAAAGGCATGGATCATTGAAACAAGCACTGTGATTTACACCCATAAATTTATTAACGGGATCCGTTTATTGGATTTAAATCGCTTAAAATTAATGCCTCTATACTTACCTATTTATATATTGGCCAAATTTTACTCAAATAAGGAGCTGATCTTATCTAATCCAGTATTAAATATGTCATTATACTTCCTTCCCCATTTAATTACTCAAATAGTCAAATGGTACAGCCGAGTGAAATTTTTAGCATAGAGGGAAATAGAAAAACACGTGGGAATGTTGATTTTGTGTGGATATAAAAGTTTTGAACGAGAGAATCAGATTTTACCTAACACATGCCATAAAAACGTGGGCAAGGGACTTGGAAGTTGATCTTTTATTCCTTTGATTTTTTTGCTGAAACTTAGGGTAAGAATCTGGACACTCTAGGTATCATAATTCATAGGTAGAAAAAGTCAAAACAGAAAAAGCAGTTACCCAAATTCTGCAACAAAACTGGCTGTCAGTGGAATCTCAGCTTTTCAAAATAGGTAACTAGCTACCCAAATTTTTCTAACAAACAGGCCGGCAGTTGTATAATATTCAGATTCAGGAGCAGATGTATGTTGCTTTTCAACGAGTCAGGGGCTTAGCCTTAGGGCACGTTTGTGTGAAAAACATAGGATGTTTTTCTTCAAAAAAAAAAAAATTCCATAGTTTGATGCAATAATTATTATAAAACGCATTAAAAAAGACTATAAATTTTCCTAATCCATGAAGTGTTTTCAATTGCCAGAATTATGTTTCCATGAATCGGAAGACCCTGATCCCTTGTAAAAGTTTATAAGAATTGTATTAATATATATAATCTTTTAAGTATGGGCCATGTTCCTATATTAATAGATGTAGAGTAATTTAAGGTCAATTTCATGTCTCTACCTCTTCATCTATAGCCATAATTTATTTATTTATATATATATATATATTTTTTTTGTAAAAAGAACTTCATTACTTAAAAAAACAAAAAAACACAAGGATGCAACAATCAACAGAGACGCCCTGGGGAGTCCATTGGGATGCAGCAATCAACACAATGATGCTTTTGCGGGGTGCCACAAGTATAACGATTTTATATATGAAAAAAAGATCATTTTGATCCAATACGGGAGTAGAGTCTTTCAAAAGGGTCCCTATTTAATTGTCGGTTCGAATTGGTGATGGGTGGAGCGCACTCAGCCCATTATACTACCATGCAAGGTGTATGTACCTGAAGATTTAACTTTTTAAGTATTTATTGTAGTTTTAGTAAAAAAAAAATTATTTATTGGAAAGAAACATAGAGGTCCTGGCTTTGTTTGGACCTAGACACCACAGACCCTTCAATCTTTTATTTTATTGGGACAAGAATATGGCCCAAGGTAGGTCCAACTCGAATCCGGCTTGTTGATGGCCTTAACCGATGTCAATTGTCAAGACAATTTTTTTCGTGTAATTCAAATCATAGGTGCTAAAAATGAAGAATGAAAACTGAATCTCAAAAAATGACTTTCATTTAATATTTTTTTAATTAAAAACTGTATTAAGAAATGAATACCGAGCTATTACACTAGTACCTGAATTAATAGAAAAGTAAACTGTATGCCATTACCTTACCTCACGATCAGTTCCTATGCATTCTGGACAAACAAAAATGTTTTATTAAATTGGGTACTTTAAGAGATTAAAAAAAACTAGGTTTTTACAGTTGTGTGCTAAAACATAGAAGGCAATTAAGGACTTGCCAAGAGCTATAAAAACGAAAAATCTCTGGAAGCCATTGCACCTAGTGGGCCCACCTCATGATCCATCCGAACCTATGGACCATCGGCCAAGTGAAAGGAGGGTTGCCTTATCCCTTTTTATCTCTTTCTTTTATTTTTACAAATCATGCTTCATTATGAATTTTACACGTTATGGAGAAATCTTTTCTCCGTAACTTAAATCAATGTCTCATAGAATCCTTGTAGCATGTTTTCAACCGGGGAAATCATTACACAATGATGCAGACTCCTGCAAGAAATACACATTTATGATATTCCTTGTGATGGCCCCCGTTGAAGTTTCATGGTTTTTGAGCAGTGGCTACCATGTTCAACAAAACTTTAAATTAAAAAAAAGAAAAAAGAAAAAAGGAAGCCCTCATTGGGGTTTATGTATAAAAAAATGCTTCACAATTTCAAAATATAGAGGGGTTGGGTGCTATTGATTCCGCCCCTAGTTTTGTGGAAATGCAAAAATCGTGTTCATCCTTCAGGAGGCTTTAGACATGACAGCAATATTCATATCCATCTCTGATAAACCGCCATTGCCATCACTAAGTTCTAATACCCAAGTGACCGTCAGACTCAAAGGACCAAAACCCTATCTTTGGAGGACCTCATAAGATCTGAAGGACTTCATAAGATCTGAAGGACTTTTTGAATGACTGTGATGAGAAAGGAATTATTGGAAAAGAAGAAGAACAAAATCTGAAAAAAGACCTTCTGCCCCATACGGACAACGCCAAGGATTTCACATCACAAGGTTGCGGAAGTTTTTTAGACATCTTTATGACGGTTAGAGCAGAGAACCCAACGTTCAGTTGCAGGCTCTCGGAAGGATTGTACCTTCACCTTGTACTGTTGTTCTTGAACCTTACAAAAATAAAAGTTCCTGTAATGCCACGTTCAAATGTCCCCATGTTTGTATGCTGTAGGGCAACCTTTATCAAATAAAAAAATCTATCATTCTAGGCACAAGAATCTTAGCCAATTTCTCAAAATCGCCTTCCCCCTATTCCTGTTTTTTAAAAAGAGGGCCCACAACTGTTCCATCCAATCGTTTGGAGAAAACCTCCCTCCGGGCTCCAGCAAAATAGCAAATAAGGAATGATAGCATCTACGCCCGCCTTATTAGTTATTACGGATCAAACCATATCTTCAAATTGGGTTTAAATCTCCCACAAAGGCATATCCATCCATGGATGGAAAAAAATAAAATAAAAACACAAACACTTGAATTGGCATTGGGTTCTAGGCGTACCTGGATCCAGATCCAATTATCAAATGGATACAACATATGGACCCATACCAGGACCAGCAGACGACCAAAATTGATCCAGACTAGAACAGTTTACTCAAATATATTACAAAATACGACAATAATGCATTCCGGTATCAAATATTACACAAAGTATTTTCTCTATTTGTGTACTACTATGAAAACTCAAGCACCATATACCAAACAAGAAAAAAATCCAGCATCGGAATTTCTCACTAGGTAGCTTTTTCCAAGTTACTGGGGGATCCAGGTCACATTTAAATCAGAATTCGGATCCATTTTGTTTCTGTGCAGATGCAGATTTTGTTTCTGCACAAAATGTGACTAGGTAATCTGAATCCATTATATATTCAGGCTGGAACAGGGTATATTATTTCTCTCTACACATACTTCTATCCGGCTACTGGTTAAAGAGCTAAAAGAAATTCAAGGTATGACTTATGCCATATGCAGCACCGTCTAAAAAAAAGAATACACTACTAACAATACCAAATTCAAATTGCAACCAGTATGCTATACAGTGCGACATAGATAGTGGACATTGACAAACAGAGACATCCCATATCAGAAGACTCTTGTGACATTTTCAGAAACCAATGAATTTTCTTGGAAATAGATCGTATTACGGCATTTTCGATCACAGCATTTCCCATCCCATCAAATCCCATTGGTTGTGTCATCTGCTCAGTTCATCAAGAAACAGAAAAAGGAAATAACAACTCACATCATCAGCAACAGATAAAACAGTGTAGAACATTAAAAAAGATAACTGCTTTTCTTTGGGCACATTTTGAATTGGGAGTAAAACAGCTAGAAAAAGCTGCACACAAATGCAAATCTGCGCTGCAGCTTTCTCCACTTTTTTTCTCCACATAATAGGAGAAAACTGTCCATAGTTCAAATTTGCAATCTAGATAGTCTTTTACACTTGTATTCTGTGCCAGCTTTCTCCACATCCGAAAGGGGCCTTAGGTGCATTCAGTAAACAGCAAAACCGCTAGGGCAATGCATTTTCAGAAGGTATAAATAAGAGACAGAAAAAAGAAAGTATGCAGCCAACATACATATCTGGAAAGTAACACGGGAAAGTGTTACATTATGGTTCCAGCTTTAGTGAAACGACCCGTGACTGCCTGTTACGCTTTGCTACTTTGACAAAGATTGCTGACAAGCAGGGGGGAGCCCACCATGGCCGCCGCACTTCTTGCTCACCTTTCAGACAAGCAACTGCAGATAATAACTAATGTCAGTGTAACTAAAAACAACATTTTACCCTCTGCAGTGGGTGATAGTATGAGTTGTCATGAAAGTAAATTTCTTTCCAACCGAGCCCACACAATGCACTCTGTAGAAGAAGCACGGGATAGCCCAGTGGTAAGGGGGCATCTCACTCTCGCCCAAGTGCTAGCTATGATGCCCAGATACAAGATGGATATGGTAAGGACACGGAAGTTGCACATAAAAAGTGAAATATCAGATACAATATGACACGAAATATTGCCCCATTTTGAAGTATCCGTGCATCATAAAGTGCCAGGGCAAAGCATAATGAGGAAGTGTACTTTGGCAGAGCATGGAAAAAAGAGTATTGAAGCGGAGCACTATGGTAGAAGTAACACAAGTGAAGCACTATGGTAGAAGTAACATAGGTGGAGCACATCAAAGGAATGGAGCACCTCAGGGATGACCCTTGGGCCGATAGATTAGGCTAGTTTAGGATAAGGATATTTTGCCAAAGTCTGAATGTAACATTTTATTCAAATAAGTGATGCATCTATATTTTGAATGCTTTACCCGTCATCAATCTGATGGTGAGAATAAACCCTGATTGGAAAAAAAACTTTCCTTGATAATATAACAAGGTAGGACATCATCATTATCACCTTCACCCCCATCAAACTGCCATCATCATTATTACCATCATCATTATCACCTTCACCCCCATCAAACTGCCATCATCATTATTACCACCACCATTATCATCATCACCCATTTAGCCACACCATCAAACTACCATCATCATCATAACCACCACCACAAAGCCCTTGTTGTACCCCGACTCTCCTTCAAAAAAAGGTGAGAAGTGGGAGATTCTTTTAATGCCCAGGTTTTGAGGTTTTTATATTATAAAAAGCTTTCTTCAGAGACAAGTTGTAGCTAAAAATATTCAACTTATTAAAAGAAAAAAAAAATTCCTGACTTTTCTTGGGCTGCCAAACAAGTGTTTTAAATTTAGAAAATTTTATATATTTTTTCCATTATTTTCTAATGCTTTCTTTTTTAGGCCTTGAAGTTCCTCTTAAGTTTTGTTGACTATGTATTCAAAGAGCCTCTATCTCGGCTCGGGAGACTCTGAATACATAGTCAACAAAACTTAAGAAGAAATTCAGGGCTGAAAAAAAAGCATTAGAAAATAATGGAAAGGAATCCTCTCAGTAAAAAAACTCTTCATGGAGAACATTAAGTACCAAATTTGTTCGGGGGAGAAGACCCTCTTTTGGACACATAGGTGGGCAGGTGAAAGGGCGTTGTGTGCTCAATTCCCCGACTTGTTTAAGTGTGCTCATGCCAAGGATGCAACAGTCAGTTCTTATATGAGCACAATTGGAGGGTAGGTGGTTTGGGGTCCCACTTTTAGGAGGAACTTGAAGGATCATGAAGAAGCCCAATTCATTGCTCTCTTTAACTCCCTAAACTGTCTATTCATTCATAACAATAGGACAGATGCTAGGGTGTGGATAACCTCTAATAATGGGTCATTTTCTGTGTCCTCTTTCTTTCAGGCTATCCTTAGCAATCCCAGAAAGAAGAGTGGGCTGTATGGAATTTGGAAGTTGAAAGCTCCTCCAAGGGTGCTTGTTTTCAGGTGGCTGGCTCTAAAAAAGAGGATTCCTATTATAGATCTTCTAAGAAGGAGAGGGATGATGATTGTGAATGGCGGCCCTATGTGCTTGAGGGACGTAATTTGTAAATCAGCTCATGCAATTTGGATGTCTATAATTCGCGAGTTTGGCTTCTGCTCTCTCTCTCTCTCTCTCAAGGATGCAAATATCGGCCGCTACGTATATCGGCCGTGGCGGCCGAGTCCGCCACGCTACGGACGAATTATCGGCCGCCACGGAAAATCACACCTTAGCGGCCGATATTTACATGTAGCGGCCGCTACGTTGCGTGGGGCTATATAAAGCCCCACATGATGTCCCAGCCGGCCCTAGCACTATTTTTTCACTTCACTGTTGTGTTTGCCTCCAAACCAACTCATTTTCAAGTTTCAACTACAAGACTATACAAGTAAGTGAGTAACATCAAATTCGAAGGAATCAAATACAAACAAGTGAAACAACTACAAGATCCAAGGCCCAAGCTTCCATTCCACCTAGAGGTATGTTTTTCTTTTTTATTTTTTTCTAGTCTTTTAACTTTTGACTTTTGAGAATTGAGATCATCTATTCATCTCTTTCTAAGAGTCTAAGTACTATAAAAAGCTTCATTGTCTTGTAATATGATGAGATCCATGTTTCCCTTTCATCATGCACACATATTTTTATTTTTATTTTATTTTTCTCTACTTTTTATTTTCGGATTTATTTATTTTTTTGAAAAAAAAATTGAATACTCATGGACAACCCATGAAACCACTTGGAAATTGCTTGTAAATGATAGATCTATGTTTCCCATAGATCAATCCATCACATTTTGAATGTTTGTTGATTTTTCTCTATTTTTTATTTTCGGATTTATTTATATTTTTTAAAAAAAAATTTGAATACTCATGGACAACCCATGAAACCAATTGGAAATTGCTTGTAAATGATAGATCTATGTTTCCCATAGATCAATCCACCACATTTTGAATGTTTGTTGATTTTTCTCTATTTTTTATTTTCGGATTTCTTTATTCTTTAAAAAAAAATTGAATACTCATAGACAACCCATGAAACCACTTGGAAATTGCTTGTAAATGATAGATCTATGTTTCCCATGGATCAATCCATCACATTTTCATTGTTTGTTGATTTTTCTCTATTTTTTATTTTCGGATTTTTTTTTTTTTGAAAAAAAAAAATTGAATACTCATAGACAACCCATGAAACCACTTGGAAATTGCTTGTAAATGATAGATCTATGTTTCCCATAGATCAATCCATCACATTTTCATTGTTTGTTGATTTTTCTCTATTTTTTATTTTCGGATTTTTTTTTTTTTGAAAAAAAAAAAATTGAATACTCATGGACAACCCATGAAACCACTTGGAAATTGCTTGTAAATGATAGATCTATGTTTCCCATAGATCAATCCATCACATTTTCAATGTTTGTTGATTTTTCTCTATTTTTTATTTTCGAATTTATTTATTTAAAAAAAAATTCAATACTCATGGACAACCCATGAAACCACTTGGAAATTGCTTGTAAATGATAGATCTATGTTTCCCATAGATCAATCCATCACATTTTCAATGTTAGTTGATTTTTCTCTATTTTTTATTTTCGGATTTATTTATTTAAAAAAAAATTAATATTTGAATACCAATCAAATGTCTTGAAAATGGTTCCTAAATTTGTGATATATGTTTCCTCTAACATGTTTCTTTGTGTTTTTAATTTTTAATATACTACTTGTTCATATTTATAATCATCCAGGTATTCAGTCTATCTGTCTTTACCAATTGATAAGTTAAAATGCCTCGTGATATTGATCCCGCATGGAGCTTTGGTGAGGCAGTTGAGAATAATAGGTTGAAAATCAAATGCAAGTTTTGTGGGAAAGTGACCAAGGGGGGCATTACAAGATTCAAGCACCATTTGGGCCACATTTTTGGCAATGTTGCCGGCTATACCGAAGTACCAAAGGAAGTCAGGGAAGAAATGAAAGCTTTGGATGGCCAAAATAAAGCTAGAAAAGTAGAGATAAAAGAAAAGAAGCGGCAAGATGTTGATGCTGTCCGTTATGATGTATTTGGAGATGAATACTTTGATGAAAAGGAAGATGCACAGATGGAGGTTGCACGCCGAGTCTTTGATGAGTCAACAAGAAGAACATGAACGCCGTGCATTTGCTGGAAGCAGATATTATGATGCAGGGGGCTCATCTGCTTCTGTGCCAAGCAGGGATAAGGGCATTGCGGGGTCCATGCGTAGGACATTTAGCACCCGGGAACGGGATGTTGATGTAGAGTTGATCTCTACAGGAAGAGCAGTTCCTCCCCCTGTTGATCATCTAGCACATAGAAAAGGGGGAGCTAAACAACAAAAAATATCTAGTGCTGTGAAAGGGGTAATGAAGGCTGCAAGAGATAAATTGACCAAAGCTACAACAAAATGGCTAATTCACAAGAACATACCACTTACAGCAGTAAATTTCCCATATTTCCAGACTATTCTTGATGTTGTCGCAGAAGCTGGGCGGGGTATACAGGCGCCCTCCGTATATGATGTGGGCACTAAATATCTTGAAGAAGAATATAAAGAAATAAAGGCTTGGGTGGAAAAGTTTAGGCCCATATGGCAACAGAATGGTGTTACCATCATGTGTGACGGGTGGACCAGCGGCACCCAAACACAATTAATAAACTTTTTAGTGTATTCAAGTCGCTGGGACCGTCTTTGTGAAGTCCATTGATACATCTGAATATAGACGGACAGCCACATATATATATATACTCTTATAGATAAAGTTGTAGAGAGTGTGGGAGAAAACTATATTGCACAGATTGTTACAGATAATGGCGTCAATTTCAAGGCAGCAGGTTTGAAATTAATGGAGAAGAGGACCCATTTATTCTGGACCCCATGTACAGCACGCTGCATAGATCTCATCTTGGAAGAGATTGGAAGGAATACAAAAGTGGCTTCATTGATCAAGGCATGTAAAGGAATTACAAGATTTATATATGATCATTCATGGGTGTTAAGCTTAATGAAAAGATACACAAATAACCATGCCTTGTTGCGTCCAGGATTAACTAGGTTTGCAACCCATTTTCTGGCTATGGAAAGCCTTGTAAAGTTTAGAACGGAGCTCATTCAGATGTTTGCATCAGAAGAATGACTTTGTTCGAAATGGAGCAATGCAATTAGTGGTCCGGAGTTTGAAGTCCCAAACCTGATGAGGGACAATAAATTTTGGAAGAAAGTGAGGAAGATATTAAAGGTTTTTTAGCCTTCAGTTAAAGTGTTGCAGCTTGTAGATGGTGATGACAACCCGACAATGGGCTTTATATATGAAGCAATGGATCGGGCAAAGCAATCCATTATGGAAAATGTTAGATATCACGAGAAATATATAAAGATTATTGATGCCCGTTGGAACGATCAGTTGCACCATCCATTGCATGCTGCAGGTAATTAATATATATCTTTGAATTTGATACTTTTTTGTTTTCCTAACTAATGTATTTATTATCTTGTTTGCTCACAGTACATTCTACATATTTATAATGTAGGTTATATTTTGAATCCCGCATTCTATTACTGCAATGTCGAACTACACACCGAAGCAATAGATACGGACTTGCGGGTAGGATTACAGGAGGTGTTGAAGAAATTGTTAAATTCAGATGATCAAATTGATGCCATACAAGAGGTGAGTGGGTGGTTACTTAAGAGAATTTAATTATGTTGTAGAGATTTACCGACTTATATCTAATTTTCACATTGTAGATATCTATGTATACACAAAGGAGGAGAGGAACCTTTGCTGACCCTTTTGTGATACGATCGATTGGAAGGATGCGACCTGGTATGACTATGAACAAAAGACAAATCCACATTGTAGATATCTTGTGATACGATCTAATTTTCTTTATTTATTTTTTGCATTTCAGCTGATTTGGTGGATGAATTTTGGAGAGAGTGTTCCACACCTAAGGAGTGCGGTTGTTCGCATCCTTAGTCAAACTACAACATCTTCCAACTGTGAAAGAAATTGGAGCACTTTCTCTTTGATCCACACGAAGGTCAGGAATCGGCTTACCATACAGAAACTCAACAAGCTTGTATATTGTCATTACAATCTGAAGTTGAGAAACAGAATTAGGGAGAGGACAAGGGATAATCCTGATCATTGTCCCATTAATTTGGATCACATATTTAGAGAGGACGATCCCTTACTCCCATGGCTAGCCGAGATAGAGGATCCACTGCTAGATTCAGATCCAGGGTTTCAAGAAACGGTTCAAGAGTTGATAGGTGAGGACATGGGTGAAGCACCTACAAAAGGTCAGCCACCTCAGGGAGAAGGTACCAGTAGTAGGACTAGGAGGAGTGGGAAAGAACCTGCTTCTGAGAAAGCTAGCTCCACCACAATCTCTTCAAGTAGCCATGGTGGAGGAGATGGAGGAGGAGACAGTAGGACAGGTGGTACTAGTGAATACTATCAACATGATGAAGACGATGTCATTCCTGTAGAAGAAGTACAAGAGTTACCTCCATTTGGAAGATTTGATCCAAGCCGTGGTTATCAACGACGCCGAAGAGATTCACCACCTGGGGCTGGAGGTAGTAATGAGCAAGGAAATATGGGTGGAGATTTTGGAGGACAACAAGCGGCATCATGGACTGATTCGTGGAACCCTAGTTACAGGACAAGGACCCTCACAGTATTTTCACTATTTTCCATATGGTCAAGTACAACAAGGAGAAGAACAGTCTTCAGCTTCGGGGTCCTACTCATATGGTGACTATGGTGAAACGCAATATGGTAAATATCCACCTCCACCTCCTCCAAGTTCCTATGATGCGGGTGCGGCTGCCTTCTTTGGATTTGTGGATCCCAATACTCATCAATATCAAATTCAATATGGTGCCAATAGATGATAACACTGATGGGGATGAGGATAACCATAGCCCCTTGAATCTTGGTAGACATTCCTTTTGGTGGTGATTAAGGTATTCCTATTTCCTTCACTAACTCTCTACTCTCTTTGTCATTTCTAAGTTGGTGTTGAATGTTGATTGTTGATCACTTCATAGTTCATTCACTTGATTGAATTTGAACCTTGAATGTTGAAGTATTGATATTTGATTGTTCAATGTTCACTAATGAGTAATGACCTAACTCTTAACTCTTAAGTCTTCTTAATTCTTATGCCTTTATTTCATGTTCTATTTTTTTTTTATGAGCTTTCCATTACTTTTTAAGTTAGCATGACTAAGAAACATGAATACATGTGAAAAAATTAATCATTACTATTATTTTTTATTTATACAGGGATACAGGACCTCATATATTGAGGGCACCGCTACACCCCCTTTTCTTACTTACTTTTGCAAAAGAACCACATTTTCTTTCATTTTACAATTTTCTGGATTTTCTGAAATTTTTTCAGATTTTTTTGGCGATTTTTTAAAATCGCACCGCTACGCCGCTACGTATCCCCGTTATGCTACGTATCGCCCGCTTCGTAGCAGTTTGGCGGCGAGCCGCTACCGCTATTTTCATCCTTGCTCTCTCTCTCTCTCTCCGAGCTCTTCCAAGCCTTGAAGGCCCCAAGTGGGAACCCTAGAGGCAAAATGATGTGGCGGTTGTCTTTTTTGGCGGTAATTTGGACAATTTGGAAGGAAATAAAGTCAAGATGTTTTGAAGAAATTACATCCACTGAGAGCAGGCTGGTGGAGAAATCAAAATTTCAAGTAGCTCTTTGGGTGTTTATTCTCCCTTCCTTTACAGGATACTCTTTAGATCAAATTGTGTATCATTGAAAAGAGCTGACCTATTCTTAGGACTCTTTTTGTTTTTTCTGCTTTTCCTTAACTGTCTTTTGTTGTCAGTACTTTTCTCTTGTAATATTTGCCTTTTTTTTTTAATGAAAGTAACCATTCAGAAAAAGAAGTATTCAGAGAGCCTCCCAAGCCGCAACCTTGTGAAGAAGGAACTTAATTTTTTCTTTACTGATGGATCAATTTAATCCTAGTGAAGGGCGCAGATGTTCTTGCAATTTCAAAGAACTTTTGAAGCTACTGTGAACACAAATGTTTTGCAGCAGTGCTTGATGACTTGGTTACCCAATAGACCCCAAAGAAATTTGGGTAGGTGGCAGTTTTTGGTCCAATTAACACTCAGGTCCGGGTTTAATATGGACCATACCCAAATATGTGTGTACCTGAATATTTAATATTTATATCTTAAGGATTTAATACACACAGCAATGATAAATTATTTTATAATAGTTATGCACATAAAATATGCATTAATATTATATATAACAATACATTTAATAATAATTGGGTAATGATCCGGATCTGGGGTGCACCACGAACCCAACTTGAACCCAGACCATTTAAAGCCGTAATTTTGGATGCTGGCCTTGTGAGCATCAACTATGTAAAATAGCACTGTACATATCATATGTGGGGCTCAAACACACATATATTGCATGATATGCCTGAAAACATTCATGTCAAGAGTTCTGCTGAGCCCACATGTGTAGATCCCTCATAGATGGAACAAGGCTTCAATGATGATGTTGATGACACATCCATCGATCCTAGCTTCTCTATGTCAGCCACTTGTGTCAATAAAGTAATATATGCAAGATCCAAGCTGCTGCAGAGCTTCATAGTGTAACAATATCTGCTGCTTATGAAGTACATGGATAAATTAAAAAAAAAGGCTACTAGTACACATTCAACTCACACCCCACAGGATGAGTGGCTGTCCTAATCTTGAGCCAGGGCATGCACTTGGTAAGCAGCTTGGAACTAGCACATATGCCCTGCTGACATGTGTGGTCACACATAAATAGGCGGACCTATAACAAACATAATCTTAGAAAATCTTTAATGAGGAAAAGAAGATTGGAACCTTTAATGCGGCGGAGCTCCTTGCAAAGTGTAATGAAGTCTCCCCATTTCATGTGGCACCGTCTAATAAATCGCAGAATCTGTTCTGTCGTAAACATGGATAAACTCTCCAAATATTCTCCATTGACCCCATTTTCTTTGAAAACCTGGCGATAGCTACCAAGATTTATCTCTTCCAGCCACAACCCGACGTCCTGGAAGTACAACCAAGAGTGAGCATAGCTAGATCAAAGAGCTTTCTTTCCATAAAATGTACATATATGTAAAAATTTCACATCATATTAATGTTCTGATTAATGAGAGAGAGAGAGACAGAGAGTCTTCAGATGGTAATTTTTCTGGTACGAGTTGATGCAAATCCAGTATCCAAATTCTTCAGAACAATGGCTCATTTGCAATGGAAATAATAATGAAATCCACTAAACTACGGAGGGAAGAAAACAGGGGAAACAAGTGCCAGAAATAACTGAATAGTTACAGAGATAATACCATCATCATGCACACCAATCAATTGGGTCAGCACCAGACTTCATACAACTGGACAGTAAAAAGTATTCTTGATTGTTGGAACTCCTAAATCAATTGTTCAAAAGCCCTTTCAATGCCAAATTTGAGAGAACGTCCCAGAGCCAAAATTTTGCTACCATTTCTTCTTCAATTTATTTACCGGATGATCAAATCCTCTTCATTTTCAGTTGCTCAAAACTGAATTTTCATCATTTTCCTCTCTCTTCTAGTCTCAGCATCGTTAGGAGCACTTCATATTGAAGCAGCATAAGATTTGTTTCTTTTCTTTTCTTTTCTTTTTTTTTAACTTCAGTATTGCATTATGACAGGAGAAATCCCAGCTTCAAACTGGTCGTAACTTTATAAATTGTGAAGCAATTTTGTGAGACCCACCATGATGCATACCAGTCACAGGTAATGTGGGATCCGAAGACCTTAATGTTGATCAGTGGTTCCTACAAAATCCTATGACCTTGACCGCTGCCCCAGGTCTGGAAAGTGCAATGGCTTTATAAGTGCATATCATAACCCCCCCACCCCGCCCCAAGCCCAAGCCCCAATATCATCACCATCATCATCAAAGCTTTGTCCCAACTATGTTGGGTTTAGATGAATTTTGTTTCACCATTCCAGTCTATCCTAGGCCAAATCCTCAAACAGGTTCACTTTTTAGATCAATCCTTACTACTTCCATCCTTGTCTTCTTCGGCCTAACTCTTTTCCTTGAGGGGCCATCAACATGTATAGAGAAGTTCTGCCTCACGAGCACCTTTGTTGGCCTACATAGAGATCCCACTTTCTTCCAATTATAAGTGCATATATAACTGACAAATTTCAGTGTCCTTAATAGATGACTATAGTTTCACCAGATCTACTATTTGATCCACCTTAAGGCCTTTCAAGTTTCAACCCCCAACCTTACCTGTGAATGCAAGTATCATGGTTGGCCTCAAAAATGGTTTGCATCTTAAAATAAAAGTCAACTATGAACTAATCTTCCTTGTAAGTCTAGGGTTGCATGATTAGAAGCATCCTTGAAAGTTTAAGGGTTCAAGGATTGATACAAAAAAAAAAGGTCAAAAGAAAAGAAAGTAAAGTAGTGAACGGCACTAAACTTCCAGTGGGTCCTTAATAATGACAAAACGGTGTTCCTTCTATAACCTCATTCACGGTGTTCCTTCTATAACCATGAACGAGGGCAAACAATACTACAAAAGAGCTCGAAGCTTTTGAGCAAAATCTTTGTTCTTCGACACTCTTCAGGTTCTTTCCTTTTCTCCCTTGAATGCTTCAGATGACACTGGTTTTTCTTTTGTGCAAGTGATTAAAATTTCTCTTGGACATGCTTCCCATCCCTGTTTATAGGGTTTGGGATGGGATATAGGTGAGTCAAATAGAAACCATCTAGGAAAGTTTCCCTACAATTTTGCAAGAAACAGGTAAGTTACCTGTTTCTATGAGCAGACAGGAACATCGACTGTGGGATGCCATAACTGAGACGTTCTGTGTATGAGGCAAGATTGATGTACTTTTGGGATGCCAGACGACCCTGGGCGGATCTCATTTTTTTTTTTAATGATATAGCCATTAAAAGGTCCTAAATCCCCACTCATGTACACACCAAAATAAGGTGCAGGCTCAATGCATAACTCACTTGAGACCACCGTTCATCACAAAGCTTAAAGAGGATAGAAGGTTTCCTCGTGGATATGTTTGGCATAAAACTTTGTTCTTGTTTAATCACCCAGAAAAGGGCGACTCAATCCAGCAATAAATGACTCCGATTAGGATCAACGTTTGGCCAGAGCCAATGCAAGCTGGATAGATGTGTAAGGGTTTGAATTGACTACAGGGGTGCACCACAAGAATCTCATACGTGTAGACAGTTGCCACTGTTTCATTTCCCTTATCAATAATCCACACATTAAACACACACATCTGGCACATTGAATGTAAATCAGGCATGACTTTCAAGCCAGAAAGGGCCTTCCTGACAAATTGCCGGAACTGGCAAGATCATAAAAATAAAATAAAAAAGGAGGGTAATAGACATTACTCACGCACATTGAATGTGAAGCAGGGCTGACTTTCAAGCTAGAAAGGCCCTGCCTGATAAATTGCCTGAATTGGCAAGAACGTCAAAAATAAAAAATAAAAAAAAATTGTAGCACAAATTTCGCAGTGTCTTGGTTAGCGAGTTCACTAGGTAGGGTTCAGTCACAAATATAGAGTGTGGTAGTGTGGCTCAGTTTTTGCATGAGATGAGAAATGACCAATATCTATCAAGTACTCGAGTTTAATTTGGTCCTGCCGTCATGAAAGCGGCCCAAAAAACAGCAATGCAGAAATATCAAGGTATTTGGATATCAAGTCTAATATGGCTTTACCTCATAGAAAACGAAGTGAGAAAAAAATGGCTACAAGTCTCAAAGCATCTAAAATCTATATGCATCAACCATCTATATGTATCCATTGTATACCCACATGCATAGGCAAATTCGGGAGCATTTTCTCCTGTGGGCATCCGCGAGGGTTACTGTGAGCGAAATTCAATGATGACCTTCAATGCAGTGGGGTCCCCTCTACATTAATGGGCACGAGTGAATTCATTCAACGATCCACAAGCAATCGCCAGTAGTAGAAAATTCTGCTGCAAATTCATGACCAGAATTGTTACGAAAGTAAGCCACCATGAAAAACTGATAATTGGTTATTTTCATCGGAAATGAGCATACTCAACTGCCCGCCAAATAACTTTGTCTGTCCTTTTTTTTTTTTTTTTTGAATGGTAACATGACTCCAACATGCAACCATGTGGTTGCAACAAGGAGCACCTTCCAACCGTGCCACAGGGTCTTGTCACCAAATACCATTGTTTGGCACAAATATCTTTAACTCACATGATTGGGTGGTTTTTATGGCACAAATATCTTTAACTCACATGATTGGGTGGTTTTTAGAGAGAAAATGAAAACCAACCATAGTGGAGGCATGGAGCCCACTTTCTGAATGGTTATGATCTTTAGTAACACATGGTCTCATTCTAGAGAGAACAAAGAAATTCTAAAAATAGTTACAGCACAAGGAACAGCTTTTATCTGTTAAAAGTGTAATTGAAATCGTTAGTGGTAGAAGATGAAGGATAAGAAGATAAATTTTTGTGCCTTTTTTTTTAATATCTATGGAGACTTTCAAACACACTCAAAAAAATGGCAACGACATCTTCGTCTTCGTGGAAAAAAAAAATCCAAAACAGCGTTTTGCAAATTCGCACTCAACATTATAACCATTCATTAACATTATGACATGGCTAACCAGATTGCTGCCAAAACCATAACCCAATAAGGTTGATTATCAGGACAAGACCACACCGGCATGATAGCCCACTAAATCAACAGTCCTGATCGGCTAAAAATCTTCACTACCACTTCACTAGTGCCAGTAATATCAAAATTCCTCCAACAACGAACAATCAATGGCTGGATTACAACAATCTAATAACTAACAACATACAAGACTTCAACTCGTAAATTTTCTATGAAAAAGATCGAAGCTTGCACCAAAATCACGACTTTTCACACTCTAAAACCCAACTGAGCACCGACACAAACAAAATCAAAAGCATCGACTTCACAAACTTCAGATCTCACTCCAAAAAAAAAAAAAAAGCAGATTCATCTCCCCAAATCACCTTCGCATCGAAGAATCCCTTTCCAATAGATCAAAATACAAGAGAAAAAGAGAGATCTAAGACCAAATCAACAAGAAAGAGAGAAGATCGAGCGGAAAACGTACCTCGACGGTCCAGATGAAGAAGTCCAGAGGCTCTGGAGGCCGATCTTTGTTCGTCTCCGAAATCGGTTGCCGAAAACCTAGAAATTGAAAGGAAGGGGGCTTTGATCCATCGATCTTCATCGAAATGGAGCAGAATTTCACGGATTTGGAAGAGGATCGGGTAGAGATCGCCCGTAAGCGGCGAATTAAGGAGAAAATACCATCTGTTCTTGCTACTAACGCAAAGCAACCATTTTTTTCCCTCTCTCTCTCTATATCTCTCTCTCTCTTATGAAAAGGAGTCTTCGCTGTCTATGTGTTTCAATAGAGAGAGAGAGAGAGAGATGCATGGAGTGGGCCACGCACGCGGTTGATCGTGTTTCATTTATAGGAATACGGACTTTGCTAAAGTGCGCGGGAGGCGTACGATGTGTGCCTGTTCTGGTTACGACGAGTGGGCCATGTAGATCGATTTCGGGGCCCAGACTCAGCAAATCTAAACCGTATAATTAATAGCAGGTGAGACTTTTAACATCAATCGGATTAGCAAGTTCCTATTGATCGTGTGAGAACAAGTTATTACTAAGAAATTAAACAGCTCTAATCACGTGGAACTCTAGTTGGAGGATTTTCATTTTTCACGTAGGAACGAACAGTGACATGTGCTTTTGTCGTCCATCTTGGGGCCCATTTGAATTGGATGCTTTCCTACAGCTGGGAGTTAGGATCATGGTCACAAATCGGGGATAGTGTGGAAGGTGGACTCTCTCTCTCTCTCTCGTGAGAGTCAAACCCCCCGCGTGAGAATCGATCCTAAGTTGTTTCCTGTAAGGAAGTAAATTGATCCACTCCGATCAAGTCCATGGTTGACTCGGCATGGGATGATGAATTTGTCATGTCATCAAATTCTATATAATTTATAATACCTCAAAAAATATTTTATTGGAAAGTTAAAAATTCATGTTTGTGCAAAAAAAAATTTCCTTGATAAATTTGTGCTAATGTTGTTTTGTGCAATTGCGGATTTTTTTTAATGAAAACTACTGTTTAGTGAAAATTACTGGATGAGTGGGTCAGTATGTATGTGGGGCGGGACGTGGTTGGGAGGAAAAAGGGGAAGAAAGAGGGTGGCTGGGTAGAATGAGGGTGTGAGTGAGGAAATTGGGGGGGGGTCAGTTTTCCACATATATTAATCGAATAAAAAGTAAATCTAAAAAGGCATGTAGCAATGTAGCATGCAATGAATATATTTATGGCTTATAATTTGTGCACATAAAATTCAGAGATCATTCTGCACTCTCTTTAAAGAAAAGATTGCAAAATGATAGAGGATATCACTTAAATCTTAAACAAGTCCGTCTCATAATATATGTTCATGTTCCTTAGGTTTTTTTTTAATTAGATAACAAAAGAATGCTATTAAATCTTTACGTTTGCTTGATAATGAATTTTAAGGTCATGTTTCTTTACAAAAAATTATTGTTGAGAGGATATCAAATTCTCTAGAAGTTGTCCCTCCTCTTGGGGCAGAGCATTTGAGATTCTAGCAAAATACAAAGATATTAATTAAAGTTTCAAGAGGTCATTTAAGATTTTCTAGGTGGCTAAATTTTAAAATATCGGTAAAGAAGATTATATTTGTAAATGCTTGGAAATAAGCTATCACATCATGCCTAAACAACCCCATCATAAATAAATAAATAAAAACATTTAAGAAGTTCTCCTATGTATGTTTCTTTGCTAAAATTTAGAGGAACCCTGTTTAGAAAAATCCCGAAATCTCAAACATGTGGAATTCTTGAATCATCCTTCATACTTGAGCATCTAGAGATTTCACTGAAAAGTAAAGATGTTGAAATTCCGAAAATTTCAAAGAACAATTGAGATTTTTAGGTGGCCGGAATCTTTGAATTCTTGTAAAGAAACTTGATATTTTTAAATGCCAGGGAACATGCCATCACATCATATCTAAAAACCCCAAACAAACCAAGTTCTTGTCAGAGATTCTAGTAAAAAAACAAGCCTAAAGAATTCATGAAATTTAGGACATGGTTCTTTACAAGAGGACTTCAAATTCTCCAAGGCCTTATTTGGTTGCAAGTCCCCCACCCCCAGCATTCCAAAAAGTTGGATATTTGAGAATCATACATGGCAAAACTGTCATTTGGAGTTTCAATTTGCATAATTCTCCTTAATCAAATAAAGCATTTGAAATTTCAAGCAGACAAAAATGGTAGTGCTGTTAAAAATTTTATACAGGAGAGAGATCCTATCAAGAATGCTTGCAGCCGAATAGGCCCCAAAGTTATTCCTTAAGGTGAATTCGTAAATCCTCCTCTTGGGTGGTTTTTGAAATTCTAATAATAAGTAAAGAGATTGGAATTCAAAAGATTTGAAAAGGTAATTTAAGACTTTTTAATTTATTTTAGTAATATATATAGGGAGATACTCTGATGAGAGATGTTCTTAATTTACTATGAGAGATAAGGTGGGGGGCCTCACATTCATATCCAATGCCAACAACTTAATTGTGAGGGCCTCCACTCCTATCTTTCATATAAGGTGAGAGATATATCTCATAGGAGCATCTCCCATATATATATATATGGTATTACATATGTGAGGGGGCAAGCCATCACATCATGTCAAAAAAAGAAAAAAAAACCCAACAGTTTGATGACACGTGAGGAATCCGTGAAAAGTTCATAGATATGAGGATTGATTACTACCTTGGAACAAATGTTTTTTCTTTAAGGACTTACATAGTTGAGGATCTCACATTGAAACCAATAAGGTTGGAAAACTAAAAACCCAGACTTTACTCATCTGACTCTAAAAATACTGACTTAGAGAGAGTCGACTCGACGACCCGGGACTGTCATTATTTTAATACATATTTAAAAAAATAAAAAATAGATCAACTGCTTATGAGAGTTAGATGTGCATACATATATTTATAAGTATTGATAATAAAAGAATTATATTAGTAAATCTATTACATTTCAATCAATATTTTTAAAATTCTAAGTACAAACCTCAAGCATTAATTATTTATATTTGATTCAGCCTAGTTCGCCATAAATTCTCTCGTTTTTTTTTGTCAAAATAAGGTGACTCAGCAAAATCAAGAGTTAACTCGCCAAGTTTTTCAATCTTAGATATTGGAGCATATTGATGCATAGAAAAGAAAATTTGGATTTTGTGTGCAAATATGCAAAAGTTGGGATTTCCAAAACCTATGGGGAGATAAAATCTAATAAAACCGTAAAAAATGAGGATCTCCATTTTGCAATTGCCAAATGTGGAAAATCCATGACTTCAAGGAAATTGAAAATCTTTTTTCTTGAATTTGTTTACCAAAAATGACCTTAGAAATGACCCGAGCAATAATGCAAATGATTCGTATTCAATTGGGTAAAAGGAGTAAGTCCTATTGTTTTATTTCCTTTTTCCTGATGCTCATTACCAATGAGTCCAAACCGAAACCCGCCCCCAATCCAGCTTTATCCCATCAAGCCTTCTATACAGAATGCTTGTATCACAAATGCCACCACCTATATGGAACTGACATAAAAAAAGAAATCAATAGGCTTTAACAGCAGAATTCAAATTATAAACTTGCATGTATTTGTATGCTTGGTATTGTTAGAGGTCATTATCTTGATTATTTAATCCAAACATGGTGTAGCACCAACACAAAACACAGATATAGATTTCAGTCTCTATCAGATCCAAAAATAGATTCATGTTCTTCCTGGTCAGATTATTCAGCTCCTTTAATATTTCAATCCCCAATGACATCATTGTGCCTGATGAGTCCATGCATAGGCTCCTCATTTTTGTTCTCACCCTACAACACACGCAAACTGAGCCATCAAAAGAGACGCTAGACTTGTTCCTAACCAGTTAAGCAATAGCCTAAGTCTCCTCATTTAATCTATACATTGTCCATCTATGTAATCTCTAATTTAGGCTAGAATCTTTTGTCAGTTTTTCTCAGAAAAATACATTGAGGCAAATCTTCTACAGTCCCATAGCAGTCAGCATATATGCATTTTTGCCGTGACCCTTCAATCAAATGGATAGCAGTATCCATGAAATTCCATTTTGATAGACTGAAAATTTAAAGCCTCCCAAAGTTTCACTAGGACAGTGAGAAGCAGGGCAGAACCAAGGCCCTTTATTTTTACTTGGTGGCCTCCTCAGATTTTTTTTCTACCTTTTACCTTACCGACATCATTCAAAAGAAAGAAAAAAAAAGATAAAAGAAATGATATTGGCACTTTAGTGGTTAGTTCTTATTTTCTTCAACAGGGAGAGAAGATGGAATTGGGTGTTTGGATGGCATTAGAAGAGGCCAAAGGAGAAATGAAACTTATACTAACACCTGACTACCTAAAACAAAACAAAATAGAGTAATATAAGTATACACAAAGAGGCAGGGACAGAGACTAACATCCAAAAGAGAGTAGTAGCAGCATCATTGTATTGCCCTGATTTATTTGGTGAAGAAAGTGTTCAGAGCTTATTGTGGCTTCCAGGAGGTATGGAACCAAAAAGAAAGATATATGTGCCATCACAGATTCTTTCAAAGGCAAAGAAAGCCACTTGTATCAGGAGGTATGGTTTCGGATCAAGACCCTACCTATAATAGATTCATTTAGATTTCGAGTTCAAATTGAAGAGGACCATTTAGAGGATTTCGTCTCAGCTGAGGACTCTAGTACGCTTATTTGTATTTAGATATTGAGCTCGAATGGGCATATTATACTCTAATTAATCACACAGTTGATCATTTGTTCAAATTTTCGACGGGATCTACTCCTATGCGAATGAAAATTTGGAGGCATTTCAAGATGGGTGCTTCAGAGCAAATCAAATTTTTAATAAATGAGCCTTACTGTCGAGTTACAGTCTTTTCACTTGATTGAGATGCCAAGAGGATTCAAACTCTTGAACATAGTACAAATTGCTGTCACCATCATCATTATCAAAGATTTGTCCCAACGATGCTGATGTTGGTTAATATATTCTAAACATGGTAAAAAAAAAAAAAAGTGTATAGTACAAGAACTAAGACCCAAACTATTCTGATACCTTACTCCTAGCATGCAGAAAGAATATGAAAGCTTTCACTAAGGTCTATAAATTATACTTATTAGTTTTTCTCAACATCTCCGGTTCTAAACAGGCATAGACAAACAATATTAAAATAGGTACAAGCTAATGTAATTGGATGTATGATCAGTAGAAAAGTGACCATTGCAACAACTGAAATCGGTACTAAATGAAGACCATGCAAATGAGAATAACCTAATGAAGTGGCAGATTGGCTTTTAAAAAGTGGCTACTACAATCTTTTATAGATCTTTCATGCCTGGTCTAATAATCTCTTTATATCATTCATGATGATAGATGTATCAGTGATTGTAGCTTTTGGTTTTGATTATCAGTAAGGGAAAATAAATGCATGGTCTAGAATACAAAAATCACTCCCCCCCATATGAATATAATTGAGCACTAAACGATATATTTCTTGAGATTCAAGACCCAATAATTCATCCTAATAATTGCTTAAACTGAATTTGGTGCGACTTCAATGACTTTGTATTGATAATGACTCTTGTTAAAGTGGTTGTTCTTGGAGGATAGTTCCATGTGGCGTGACACATGGGTCCCACTTCACAATGGGTGTCTAAAGTGTTCTACCAAGGAGTATGAATTGCAATATGAGAGAGGGGGGGTGTCCAAATGCATGTGTCCTAAATGGATTTAGATTGTACTACTAAGCAAAAAAGTGATGGATTTAGACTGTACCACTGGGCAAGAAAGTGACATGTCCAAAGCTATGGAGTTATTCCTCCCTTTTTAGATAAATAAATTATCTCATTTAGAGGTTTTAGATAAGGAGATTCTTTATTCTTATTATAAGGGGGCTGGAGTTTTATCTTGGATGTTCATTAAAAAGCAAAAAATGGAAAGATGATTCATTGAAGTTGATCTTGCAATGAGAGTTTCAATACTTTTCATTTGTTTTTCGCTGATGATTGTTTTATTTTTTGTAATGAAATTATGAATGAAGTTAGAATTATTAAAGATCTCCTAAATGATTATCATAATGCTTCAACGCAGCTAGTCAATAGTGGGAGTGTATATATAGGAAAAAATGTAAATTCTTAGCAAACATTCCAGAGGTCAGATTTTATGAGTCATGAACTCTATAATCAATAATTGGATCATAGGCCACAACACATTATCAAAAAAATTATTTGAAGCCTAGATTCTAGATTCTATCATCATCATCATCATCCAGCTGTGTCCCAACTCACTAGAGAGTTGTGTCTCAATTAGGTTGGAGTAGGGTGGATAAATTCTGTCCATCATAGGCTAAATTCTTAAATAAATTGCACTTGCATGTTCAGATTTAACCTTTGTATTTCTATCAATGTTAGACCAGTAAGCACTGTAAGACATTTAAAACCACGCTCATGAACCATCCAATAATGAAAATACACTACTTGGGTATTAAAAAAAACAAAAAACACTAGAAATGAAAATACATGAATTAAAAACAGACGTCCCCTTCATTATCAAAGTCTGGTTAACCATTATCATAGGTCTAATCACCAAAGGCCCTAGGACGCTCTCTATTCAAAGGAGGCCGAAGCGAGGCGATTTTCTTTGTTCTTTGCTGTGAAGAAAACGAAGGAAAAAAGGCTTATCCAAATTTCGGGTATTTTCAGATGCCCTTGAAGTGGTTAATGCCTTCAATAGAAAAGTGGATTGGTTTATACACTATTTAGTTGTGGACATTGTAGATCATTTTGATTGTGTTAGTTTCAGTCACGTTCCCAGAATTTTGAATGGTATAGCCCATGAGGTGGCCAAGATACGGAAAAGTTGTGTTGGTGATGTTGTGAGGGATGGCATTGTCTCGGCTTAATTGTTGGACCCTCCCTTTTGATGTAGCCTTGTTCCTTTTGTCAATGAATCAATCATTTCTAACCAAAAAATTAAAAATTTGAACTTCTTCAGATGAATGGGAATAAACCTGAATTCTGAAAATTAATTATCCACGGTTCAGGCTTACCTGGCTATGGCTAAGCTGTTTATCACTTTCAGATCGGATGCAGGGTCACAAGGATCCAGATGGTGGGTTGATTCAAGGTTGTCTATGGGTCCAATATGAAGTGAGTTTGTGACTGGACTACACTCTTGAGCCTGTTAATTTGTGGCCCAAATATCTATTCTAGTATATTTGGATGACAAATAGATTAAAATCAGAACCTGGGGCTTATCATCATTTTAAAGGCTTAAAATTTTAGATTGTTTAAACATCTCCGCTTATAAATAAAAAAATATATAATTGCATCGGTTTAATCAAAATCAAATAATGAATTATCTCAACTCCTCATTATACTGCAAATTTTAGAATGTACTCAGTCAAATTTGTTGAACTCACCTTTCTAGGTGACCCACCAATTCAAGTGGACTCATGCTGATTTGGCTGAATTAAAAAAAAAAAAAAGCCTCATTATAACTATGAGTTGAATGTGGACCCAGTACTAGGCCCATTAACTCACTGGGCTAAACTTGTTTTTTAAACTGGGCAAGACTTGTGAAAGCTTCCGGACAATGACCCGACCCATCATACAACTCTAATGACAGAGAATGAAAAAGTTAAACAGGCTGTGATGCAATTTATTCTGGCTTGTTAACAGCCCTTGTAGCTATTGATCAAGGGGAATTATCAGTCATTATTCTTGATGCAACAACCTGTATTTAGTAACCTGCCCCCACCATTTTAAATGAAGTAGCCCAGTTGTGTTTTTAATGTTGGGACCCAGTTGTCTTTTAAAACAGATCAATAATAATGAGATTGTCCTTTAATGTAGTGGCCCAGTTGTCTTACAATGAAAATGCCTTGTGGGCATCTCTCATCCATGATGGGCCCACTATGATTACATCCTAATTGCATTCCCCAGGAAAGCTCTATCATGGTCCACTACTAACCCTAACTGACCTGATCTAACATGACAATATGGGCCCACAGTTAGGTCTAGTACTGGATTGGGCCATACATCAGTTCCATCCAATTACATTCCATAATTCCATTGTTCTTGGATGACATGGAAACTTGACATCACATTTTAACTATAAATTACACTTTTGAGATTAAATCAAACGTTGAGTGATGGGTCATCAAAGGTGTGAGCCCAAGTGGGCCTCATCTTGTATGAGACAACTTCATCTTAATTTATTTGATGATGACCCAAATGGGCCCCACTTAAACAAGAGACATGGAGATGATACATGCCTTGTACTTTGAATGGTACTTTTTAAGTGGTTTGAAAGTCAAGAAGAAAGAAAGAATGAGGAGAAAAAATTGGATAACAGAAATGCCCTATTCCAACGGTTGATACCATGCTCTGTCGGTCTACTCTAATTGCAAGGGATTCTTTTGTTTCATCACACCAAAAAAAAAAAAACCAAATCATCATATCAGGATCCGTTTTTGACTGACTATCTCTTCATTCAGCACCGGTTGATTAGGTCATCACCACACAAATGACCAATTTGCCCTCCACCAATCTTTCTCCCTTTCACCCTTCTATCTTGACATCGACACTCAATGTGGGGGCATTTTGGTAACTTGGTTTATTTCGGATCCGTTCTTATTGGTAGAATTCCGGAATCTGTGTAACGAGAATGTCCACCCTGTAATTTCCACAATTGAAAAGTATTAAGAAACAATTCACAAAATTGAGCACTTGGGGTCTGTCTGTCTTCAATTACTTTTGATTTTACAAAAAATAAAATTTTGATTTTTTTGATATAAAAAACAATTTGTTTTTTTTTTCTTGGAACTTCATGAGAGAGCCTTTATATCCATGGTTTGTGTCAGTTTACCATTTTAGTTAGTTGCAGATAGAAAGAGTGACAAGAGATGGAGTTTGAGGCTTTTGTTTAAACAGTAAGATTTTGTGCCTTATATGTCTGTTAGAAAAGGTTAAATTTCTGTCATGTTTTATCCTTTTGGTGGAAAGATTGGATTTGGGATGTGGGTCACTGTTCATTTCTCCAAAGTTGGTGGTTTTGTATTACATTTCCTTCAAATCTGGATACAGTACCTGATATTTTTCTTTCTTCTTTCCTTTCCTTTTCTTACCTCTCCATTCTTAAATTTGTGGAAAGGTGACAAGTTTTGGAATTGGGTTTTGTACTTGTGTTTTCTTCTGGATGTCTAGCATGATTGGTTCATTGTAGACTGTAGTTGAGAATTTTTTCATCTTTTTTCAATGATTTCTCATTTAAATTCTTTATGAAAAAAAAACTGCTTTCAACTTTTATTATATTCAACTTGTGGGAAAATGACCACCATTTCCTTGAAAAGTTATTCACTTGTTTGTGTGCCTTTTTGGAGGTTCTTTTTAAGGTATAAAAAGGTTATATTTGATGTGAGATGTTGTCTCTTGCTGGCAATACCTCATGTTTATATAGGTCCTTGAATCTGCTATCTTCTTTCTTAAACAGCACAATTTTGGGTGCATCAATTCTGGCAACATGGTCCCTAGATAGTTAGCATATGGTGAGGAATGGAGAAATGTCTTGAGGTTGTGCAGTTTGTCTGTGTGTTCTTTTAGGCTTTTGCCCCTAGGATGGTTATGTAATGCTTTACTTATCTTCCAAAAAAGATTCATAGCTGGTGAGGAGGAGGGTTGTGTACTTATCACATCCAAATCATGAATTCTGAAAAACTGTTCCTGGTGGATTTACACCTTTGTTTGTGATTGATATATACTTACCTTTCCAAAAAGAAAAAAAAATCCTTTAATGGAATGAGTGTTAGGTACAGGTTATTAGCCTTTTTAAGGGTATGTTCAGCACTAGGAAATAGGAAGAAGCAAATAGAAAAGATGGTATACATTGATGATAGTTTTTTCTCCATTTTTTTTTCATTAAAATTATCTTGACCTTTTTTGTGACATGGGTTTCTTCATTCAAAGATAATAGCTATCAAAATAGCAGGTTGGTTCAGTAGAGTTTGCAATGTGGTTCACAATCTGAAGATAAATGGTTTACAATCCAAGTCGCAAGAGGGCAGGTCTAATGGGCTTCACTATTTATTGATCCCAACTGTTGATCATGGGCCTTATTGAAGCAGCTTAAAATAAAATGAAAAATAAAAATAAACACTTATGAACAAAACAACTTTCAAAATGGAACAGTCTAGCCCTCTAGTTGAATATATGAAGGAATGAGAAAAATACAGTGATCATACATATTTTATAATCAACAAGGCTAAAGGTTAAATGACTGAGATCTTACTATATTTTATGTTAGAATTTTATGAATTGCGCCTAGCTTCATGTATATGCATTTTGTATAATATGTGCAGGCTATTGAACTTAGAGTTGGCGTTTCATTTTTGTTGTGATCAGATACTGGCAATGAGATGGATTTGTCTGATTCTACAAAGATTGTTTTGGATAGAATACAGAAGCTGGAACCTGATAATGTGTCCAAGATCATTGGCTATCTCCTATTACAAGATGAAGGTGGACGTGAAATGATCCGACTAGCCTTCAGCCCTGACCACATCCTCCATTCCCTCATAAACAAAGCTAAGGTCGAGCTTGGACTATCTCCGAGGCCACCTGTCTCAGTTCCAATTCCAGCTGCTTCAGTCAACCTGGCCACCCCCATTTCCGATCATCCCCTACAATTCCCTCACCGCTCGTTCTCGTCCCCTGCAACCTTCCGCGCTGCCCCCTATTGGGACCCTCAGATTGTGACTGATCAGCAACCAATTCATAATGTAGATTTTGTTCCATCAATTTATGCAGACTTGATAGGAGATGAGTACCGCCATCATAATCAAGCTCAGTTCATGAACTTGGATGATCAATTAGACCCCATAAACGCTGTTGGAGCTGAAATCTCCAATAATTACTTTTATCCAGAATCTGTATTGACCAATTTGAATGCGAGAGCCAACAGACGATCCCCGAGTCTGCCCGAGTTCCCTGTCAAGACTTGTCATTACTTCAACAAAGGTTACTGCAAGCATGGAACAAACTGTAGGTACTTCCATGGACAGGCAATGCCAGAGAGCTTCTCTCAGATACTTAGTACGAATCAGAATGAAATGGTAAGTAAAGACCATGGTTTATCAATTGGGTCTCTTGAGAAGTTGGAATTGGAGCTCACTGAGCTCTTGAAATCAAGGAGAGGAATGCCAGTCTCGATAGCCTCTCTTCCCATGATGTATTATGAGAAATATGGGAAGAATCTGCAGGCAGATGGATATCTAACAGAGAGCCAGAGGCATGGTAAGGCTGGTTACAGTCTAACAAAGCTTCTTGCTCGACTGAAGAACAGTATTCGGCTCATCGACAGGTTAGAATGCATATCTATGTTTGCTCAACTTTCTATAGGCTACTAATTGTAGGAATCTTGGTTATAATGGAAAATGTATTTCTATTTGTTCAGTTGAAAAGGCTCTACATATGCAGCAGAACTTTTAATTGTCTAAACCATTATATGATGATCCTATTTGACTGTAGTTGTCCATTTTCAAGCCACCTTTCAAATAGCTAAAACCATATCATGAAGAAGATTTTGTTAGATTACAAAATGTTGGCCCCTGTTCTTTTATTTGCACCTAGAATCATATAATGTCCTTCTCCATATATGGATCACAGGCCACATGGACAGCATTCTGTAGTATTGGCTGAGGATGCTCCCAGATATATGGAGTACAGGAGTGAGAAGAGTGATCCTGGTGGAATTGTCGCTGGCTCGCGACAGATTTATCTTACATTTCCAGCCGAAAGCACATTCACTGAAGAAGATGTTTCAAACTACTTCAAGTAATTTGATCTTAATATTGTTGTATGAAATAAAATCTCTGTTTCGCATCATGGGTGTACAGTTATTTATATGGTGTGCTTGTTTTGTTGATTTTCAGGAGTTTCGGGCCCGTTCAGGATGTAAGGATTCCCTGCCAACAAAAGCGTATGTTTGGATTCGTAACTTTCATGTATCCAGAGACTGTGAAGCTAATTCTTACAAAGGGAAATCCTCATTTCGTCTGCGGAGCTCGTGTTCTAGTTAAGCCCTACAGGGAAAAATCACGACTTGTTGACAGGTGAAAATCACTACTCATATTGTAAAGATGAGCAGTCAATTTGATTTCATTTGACTGTTGAATTGTAACTTTATTCTGAAAATTCTCTTACAATGCAGAAAGTACTCAGAGAAAATTGAGCCCCCAGCATATTATCACTTCTTAGACATGGATCCAGAGCTTCATTCGAGTGAGTGGGGATAACCCCAGATAGACATAGTTTTTGTCAATTTTTTGAGTGTGCAGTAAGTGTTATACTTCACTCAGCTTATATGAGCCAAGCACTTCTGTTAAGATGGAGTCCAAATTCAGTGACTGGACAAATGTGCCAATCTGACAACCAGCTTTCAAATGGCCGGTTGATATTAAATATTGTGAAGGACCATAGAATTGAATGTCCTCTGTGACAAATATTTGATGGACTAGGCCCTTCTATTCCTTCCTGATCATGGTATCCCACCATAGATGATCTTGATTGGGTGTCCCACTTTACAGAATGCTCAACCTGAGTGGGAAAGGCAACAATATGGCGAAGACTTTTATAATGCAACCTCTTGGTGCAATGATATATTGTACATTGATTTCTGATTTCCTTCTTCTTTTAGTGCCAAGAATATGTGATAACTCCAGATTACTCAGAAAGCAGTTTATCGAAGAGCATGAACAAGTCTTTGAGCTCGAGAGAAGGCGATTGTCGGAATTGCATTTGGTTTCCAAGACACTAAACCACCCCTACGCCATTTATCCAATGGAAGATTTGAAAGTTGCAGAAGGTATAATCTCCTCTGTCAACTGCTAAATCAAATACATAAAATGCTCCGTCTTCTGTCCTTGTCTCCTATTGGCCAAAGCCATGGTGTTCCCTTTTTAAAAGTGAGTAGCTAGTAGGGACTTGGAAGAAGAAAAAAATGTAGCTTGCAGAAATTTTACTATTTGGTCTTATTTTGAATTTCCATCTCCTAGAGGCTACAGAGGACATGGTCCTTCACTACCTTTGGCTGTGGGCTATACATCAACTAAAAAAAGGAAGAACGTAGTTTTCCTTTGTTCTTTTCATTAAAAAAAAAAACGGGCATCTATATATTAAGTTTTGGAAACCAAAATCCATACGGTTGATATTTTGAAAATTATTACCATCTGTGAGCTGGTGCAGATCATGACTTCACATCAGCGGATCGTTTTAATTATCTTTTGGATGTTATGAACAATGGTTCTACGAGCGAGGACAAGGCCAGGCTTTCAACCAGCAATTACAGTGACCCAGACAGGTATCTAAAGAAAACAGTTCTTAAATATAAGAAAGTACATATATCTTGTTGTGATGAGTTGTTTCTAAAATTTAGAGCATCCTTGGATACAGTATTTGAGTGTTTTTGCAGGTTGGATGGTTATTTGGTCTGGCATATGTATTGCTTAGCGGAAAATTGGAAACCAAAGTTTGGTGGGATACTGTTTTTCTGCCCTTTGTTGCCTAAGACATTGCTAAAACTGATATCTAATATTGGTCTGGGCCCACAAAAATCTTGAAAAAAGGAAAACTCTACGTGCATTGAGCAACCTTGAATAGTAGGGTGGATAATCAACAATTCTGCTAAATACCATTAAAAAAAAATTCTGCTTAAATATTGAAAATTATCTTGACTTGAGTTGAGCCACATTTGCAATTGCAACCTTTAATATAACTTTGTTTTTTGACCCATGATTGTCTCTTCTCTTTACCTAATATTGGGTTTTTCTTGTTTTTGCTTGTGGGCAGCAGCCAAGTGATTAATCTCCCGGAGAGTCCGTTTGCGTCTCCAGTAGCAAGCAGCATTTCAGCAGTAATATAGAGAACTTCAGAACAGTAAAGATCATAGAACTAGGCAGTAACTCTTCAATTCAATTCTCCACAACTTTTTCCCAACTCATCTTGATCGATCAGGCTTACCTGCTAGTATATATAAGACAGCGGCAGAAGCTTCTCCCTAGTGGGGATTAGAGAGAGAGAAGATGGTAGCACATGTAACTAATTTGACACACAGCACAAGCAAGAGTTATTGGTATCTTTAGAAGAAAGAACCTGTAATATATAGTCTGCTTTTAGTGGAAGTTGAATCTGCAAAGATGCAGGGTTCAAAGTCCTTTTTCTTAAAAGAAAGAAAGAAGTTGTCGAACCTCTTCAACATTGAGAAATAGATGGAAAAATAAGCATTTCAATCCGAAAGGTAGTTTCTTGTTTTATTTATACTTGCAATGTGAGATTTGATTGTTGGCTATGTTGAGTTGTACTGACACCATTCATTAGCCCTGTATCATATGTGCTGGAAATCAAATATTGCGTCTGAGTTGAGTATGTTTTTCCCATATGAAATGTCCAGAAATCAGAAACTACAGTCGGTTCTTGAGTCCCAGAAATCACTCACACATTAGCTGAGCAATTTGTGTCACGTTAAAAGGCCCCCATCCATTTCCGCATGGTGTGTGTCATGATCCAACAAAAATAGTCATAGACTTCTAAACACCCCAAAAAAAAAAAAACATGCATTTCCACATGGTGTGTGTCATGATCCAACAAGAGTAGTCATAGACTTCTAAACACCCCCAAAAAAAAAATCATAGACAATTTAGAGGTTTTCATAGGTGGGACATGCGGACAGATATATGGGTCAGCCCTGTTATTGACAATTGAAATAAATGAAATTTTTATTAATGTCATTTTGAAAAGATATTCATTGCTCAATGGAACAAAACAAGTAATCCTCTGTTTTTTTCAAAAAAAAAAAAACGAAAAGGGAAATTGCCATGGTTTCTATTGCTCAAGTGAACACCATCCTATCTATCGCGTGCATAAAAAATGGATTTGATAACATGAATATTTCTTATTTTATATATATATATATATATATATATATATATAGTCTGCTTGGGGTCATGAGAATCATAGTGGAAGTGGGAATGGAAAGAGCATAATACTAATGAGATATATGGGTGTGTAAAATATATCAAATCCATTGTACCATCATAACATCTTGATTTATAGTTTGGGGCTATAAATCAAGATGTTAGGTCCAATGGGTTCAAACCCAAGTTGTCATGAGCTCTCACCTGGTTGTAAAGGGTTCGAACCCTCGGTACGCCCCGTGTGTGCCTGCTCCCTTCTCACTTGGGTGGACGTTCTTTTTCCACTTGAGTGGGCTATCTTTCTTTGCTTGCGAGCTCTCTCTTAGGTCATGGAAAGTAAAAAAAAAAAAAAATGAAATACCAAAAGCTCGAGCCGTCAGTGGACGGTATAATAATTTATATCAACATCATTCCTTAAAAAGACAGAACGGATCAGACCAAATAAACATATGGAGGTAACTTGCCTTCTAGGGATTTCGAACTCGTAACCTTTCGCTCTGGTATTGTATTAATAACCAAAAACACCAAAAGTTGTACCATGAGCAATAGTTGAATTTGTAAAATTTGGACTTACGTTAAAACTTGGATCTTTTGCTATTTTACTTCATGGGTGCCTTTGATCCGGCTCGGCCCACCAGGGAAATACCCTATCACGGCACGACCCGCCATGGGTCGAGCTGGAGCGCGCCGGGCCATGTCGGGCCAGACGGGCCTCTATCAAATTTTTTTATTTTTTTTTCTTATCAGTATTAAAAATAAATAAAAAAAACTACATGCATTTTAATTTGTGTAATGAAGTAAAATAACAGAAGATTGAAAAATAAGAACAAAGAAATAATAATTTGAAATCAGTCGATTTTCTGCTTGAAGCGATGATATGATGATGAGGATCATAGAGAGGCTTCTGGAGTTAGTCCTAATCTACTTATTTTAAGTGAATAAAAAAAAGGAATAGTATTAAGAATCCAACAAATACTACTAAACAAAATGAAGAGAGGAACTTCTGATTTCAAAGTTGTCTAACCTGTGGGGGCCCACATAAAAATATACTAATCATAGAGGATAGAGGATGGATGTTTTTAATTAGTTTGGACTATGGTGAGCCAAAAATGATCACCTAGGCTTGGTCCTAACCCTTGATTTAAGTGCCTTTAAGTACAATATTAAAATCATTAGATTAAGCCATTCTCTTTTCAAATAATCAATGAAGTGGCAATGTCCAATTGGAGCCATCAAGGTAGAGTTATTTTAGTTTATAAAAGCCCCAGCCTCTAAAAATGATTTGTTTGTGTTTATATCATTTGTTTTATTTGTTTTATTTTTATTTTTATCATTGATTTTCTGAATCTCTTTAGATGTAAATTCTTTACTGATGTTTTGGGTGGTCATGATTTTGCAGAAAATGGGAGTGAGATTCCAACAATCCTACTCGTCCTACTGACTAAATGGATGTGCTAAGCTTAGACCTGTCTAGTGATGTGATCACATTAGTATGTGTTTGGTACTTCATATCAACTGGCTACCACTTGTGTATTTTGGGGGACATGAATCAAAAGATTCAAAACCACTCATCCAAAGGATCACCTTTCAATGTAGTTTTTTTTTTTTTTAGAAAAGGATAATTTCACTCGACACAAAGATCAAACATAGACCAAAGAGCAAACAACCACGCGACTTCCTCTTGTCCCAATCAACACAAGTTTTGGAAAACTATGACATTTTAGCAAAATTGTCAGATACCCAACTATGTTGGAGTGTCAATTCTAAAGAGATTTCTTTAAGACTCATAATTATCTCTCATTTGTCAATTCCTATTCCTTTAATTCAATTTACCATACATCCAAACACACACGTCATGTTTAACTTACACCTTTCAATGTAGTTGATGAGTAAATTTGAACAATCATCCCATTGGTCGATTGCCTTTTACACATGCAACTAAGCATAAAGTTTATTTAAAAGTCTTTATCAGATAAATATTTACCAATTAAGTTAATTTTTGTCTTATAGGTAATTCATTGTCTAAAAGCATCATTTTTTTATAAGATATTGAGAAAAGTCTAAGTTACCAAGATTGTTATATACCAGTCAGATAACCACAATGATCAATATTAAACAAATTCTATGATTCTATTTCTCTAAACCTAGATTTGCTTGAATTATTATCCAAATTTACATAATCAAATATCTAGATCACTAAGAAGTTAAGGTGAGAATATGATAATCAGATTAAGGGCTTAAAATATTCAAGGATTAGAGTATTGTAAATAACACTAATAAATTTAGAAAAAGAATAGGAGGATTAGAGTATTATAGACTTTGTAAAATTGAAAAGGACACAAAATATCCCTTATATGACCGTTTTATGATTGTTTAGGGGGCTAAAATGAATATTTTTTTAAAAAACAGCCACTTTTGGGCGGGCCAGGAGGGCCCAGGCTCCTGCTGGCCGTGCCGTTGACTGGTGGGTTCGGCCCAGTTGACATCCCTGCACTTTGATCACAAGTGGGCCGTCCCTTACCTTTTAGTGGCACCCATTGCACTCAAGTTATGGCGGGTGGAGTGGTTTTGTATTTTGAAATAGCGGGCTGAAGGAAACCTAGCTCTCCCTCGTCTCAGGTACTCTCTCTCTCTCTCTCTCTCTCATCGATCAATCGATGATTTTCGAACCCTTATTTCCCATTGTGATCTCGAAGATGATGACATAAGATGAAATCGATCGATCGGTCTTCTTGTTTTAGGGTTTAGGGTGAGTGAGTGACGACTGGATCTGGGGCTTTGGAGTTGTGCCGGTGCTGCTATGAATAGTTTTAGAAGGAACTGGTGTTCTCATCATGAGCATTATTAACATGGTCGGTTTTGATTGGATTGGATTTGATTTGGCCAGTGAACATGCGTTATGCTTGTAAGGTGTTCGACATAATGCTTGTATGGTGGTGTGATACAGATTTTACTTTACATGTGCAGTTCCAAGAATGGTAATGCTATTGCTAGTACTATGTCTGACGAAAGACAAAGTTCACCATGGCCCCAAATCCATGAAATAAGGCTGATTGTCATCATATGATTGTTGATTCGTTTTATATCGATCTAAACTTGCCCAATTTATGTCAGAATCATGCAATCCTAGGGTCTTTGGAAGGTAATTAATCTTTCAAATGAAAATACTCAGTGTTCTGATGTTTGGGCAAAAATGGTATTGAAGATTCTTAATTATTGGGCAGGTCTGATGGATTGGGCACTTGTATGTCGAGTATGGGACAAGTGGGCTTCCAATTGCATTGGCTCTTCTGGTATGTTGGTTTTGACTTTGTCAAGTGTTCGTTTTTCTTTTCATATGAAAAATGAACGAGGACTTCGATCTTGTAGGAGAGCCATTGAAGGCAGCTTTGCTGCTCAACTATGATCCAAATGGGCCCTCTCGTCTCATGTCAGTTATGTAAGAATTCACACCTAAATGCCTTTGTGTTTACATTTTGTTTCTATGTAGGTTATCAACCCCAATTTATAATCCTCAAGTCTTGAATTATTATAGACCAGTTGGCATTGTTTTCCTTTCACATTTTTATATTTGCATTACAACAAATTGTTTGTATGCATGCATTTTTTTTTTTAATTATTATTTTCTGAATTGAATTTATCAATATTCTCCTTAAGAACATGGCTTCTAGGTTGAACATTCTTGGAGAAGAAAGCATCCTTGATATCTGACTGAAGTATCCTTGAATTTTAGTTTTTGAAAGCCTTTTTAAATTCTGTTTCTCAAGCCCAATCATTCAACCCATCTTGGTTTTCAAGACATTTTACCTTTGAATCCACTCACAAATTCTGGTGAATTTTACGGTTTATTTGGATGCTCCAAATATATCTTCTGAGAAGTACTTTTTTGCTGAAAAAAGATGGATTTGCATGTCTGTTTCCTGAGAAAGAAAAACTTCAGTTCTCTCCTTTAGGAGGAAGGAATGATTTTAAAGATTTTTGGAATGTTTTTCTGGTCTGATTTCCTGAACAGCAGAAGGCCTTTATTTTTCAAGAACTACTTCTTCTGCCACTTCACTTTCCTTTCCATGTGACTGGATCAATTTTAGAATCGACATACTTGACTCGGTTTTTTATATAATTCCTACTGAAATCTAGTATCCCCATTGAAACAATTAGTAACAAAGGGTTTCATGTTTAAATCAGCCAATACGATGCTGTTCATCTATCAAAAGCCGGTGGTTTTCAACAATCTCTCCAACAACTGCTTTTCCTTCCAATTCAATCAAACCTTTGAAGCACAGCAATCTGCCAGGAAACTAATTATTCTAGCCCATCTTTGATGACCCTTGATTCCGTTTCTTTATTGAAGTCAGTGGCGCATCTAAAGCTATCTGTACTGACTCCATTGCAGTCTGTAGCCTATTTATTGTTTCGCTTTTTGCGAGAAGTTGTCATCCAATGATCGCCTCTCTGTCACAAATCAGTTATACACTCTTGGTGCTATCTTGATGCAGGTTACATTTACAATAGCGTCACATGACTAGATAATAATAAAAAAAAATTATAGGAAAAATCATGTAACTAGACAGCAGGGGAATGAAAATTTTGATTTTCATTCAATTTCATGCTTGGAATCTAGCCTACCTGTTATCTAGACCAGTGCCTGATCTGCCTAAGCTTGATTATCAATGAATTTCTCCCTCACCATCTATTGTCAGTAGCACCCTCCTTAAATTAATTATTTCTCTCACTCTATGATACTATTCTCTATCGCCAAAGATATTTTAAATGACTAATATTCCTTAAATTCAAAATTTGCATGATGAAACTATCTTGAGGCATGCGTAGGGCCTGAGGCAAACGTGACATTGGGCAGATCTACTGGGCCTGGTAGGCTATATGGCACATGTTATTGCTTCCCTTCTGCACCTTTCTGAAGTATGCAATGACTGAAAACATAGTGTCATGCCAGAATCATGTGTTCAGATTTGCTTTTGATGAATGATGATAGAAGCCCATCATTCTCTTATTACTTGGGCTGCTGGAATCTATCAAAATCAAGTTGCTCATTCATTTATAAGATAATGTCTCCGTGCATTATTTTCAACAGATTAAATGAGAGATATCTGTTCCTTTTTCTTTTTCTTTTTTAAATACCAAATATATGTTGATCTCCTGTTTGCTTTCTGTAATGGAAAATACAGTTGATATCTGTTACAAGTACAATGCAATGTGTTAGAATCTATGTAGTTAGCATTTCCTCATTCAGATCTTGCTGGAGCCTCACCTACAAGGAGGCTCTTGAGGAGGATGAATGTTTCTTCTGCTGACACTGATTCTGAAACTTATCCATCGTTACTGGCAGAGCAGAGCAGCAGGGGATAAAGTTAAAACCCATGGAATTGATCCCTTTTCTGGACTTCATCAAGCGGAACAACTTCCAGACGGAGTGCTTCTTCATTGGACCAAATGAATGTGAGTCTTTGTTTTGTGATTCTAGAGTCGCAAATTGTGTCTTAGAGCTGCAGGCCAAACCAGAAGTTTCATTTTCTTTTAATTGATTCTAGTGTCTAGAAACAGCATTTCTGATATAGTTTTTAAGTTCTAAAAATGATTGTGTCAAAGCAAATTTTCGACTACAACAATGCAGCATTTGAGTATTTCGAACATAATGGTTGATTTTATGCTGTTTGGAGGCAGTCGTGGCACTGATAAATGTTGTTTCATGCCTTCATTATTCTCCCTCATTTGTTCCTCATAGACAACCTATTTTGGTATTAGATGTAGCTTATGTCATTTGCTGGTTGGAAGCTGCTATCTGATGACCAATGTGTCTGCTTCCACGAGCTGTCCTGCTGTATGCTGTCATGCTGTCATAATGTAAATATAAGTTACTATTTGCAACACTCTCAAACTTAATCATCTAGGTCTCTTTCTAATGAAGATGAAATTGCTAGATGTGTCAACTCGGAGCAGGGCATGCCATAGCATAGAACAACTCAAATCTATTTCTTCAGTGGTTTTATTTTAGTTTGTTTAGTCATAGCTTTCTGACCTGGTGGGTAGACAAGACTCAGTCAGCTGAAGGGTCAAGTAGACTAGGAAACCTGGCAGGTCACTAAATTAATCTTTTATAATTTTATTTTAAATTCAAACATTTATACAACTGAAATATAAAATTAGGAAAAATGTCCACTAAATCAAACAATATGCATGATTTTTGATACAAAATGTAATTTTAATTTTCAGTTGTCATTTAAGCGGAGTTAAATTTATACCCTTTTTTTGCTGTTTTTATATGTGATGAATATCTCTTTAAATCAATCTGAAAAAACCAAGATGTGTCAAGCCAAGGGGCAAGGGGCAAGCCTAACAGGTGAGTTGACCAAGATTTGTCCAAAGCAAGTTCAACCCAACTCCGTCATACTGTCACCATTATGTGATCGGGTCGAATCAAGTAGGGCAGTTTCCGAGTGAACCCATCAGGTCAGAAAACTAGGTTGAGTTTTTCTCCTTTTATAGGGAGTGCTTGGTTATGCTGGAAACTAGTTTGTTTAAGTAATGAGGGTATGTTGGCTATCACACGTTCAATTAGATGTTGGCTGATACTAGAATATAGACTTATATTTTGGTTGTAGGATTCATTCTAGGATTGCCTTCAGTTTGAAACATACAAATGCACTGTAAAAGAAGACTGATGGCCCTTCTATTTGGTGTTTTGGATGTAATGATTTCATTCATTCATCATCAAGTCCTTGTCCTAACTATGTTGGGGTCCTTGGGGATGAAACGACGTCATTATTTTCTTAAAACCACATTGGTTCTTGGCTCATGTTGATTTTGGCATTTTTCTTCCATGCATGTTTTCAAGTTGTTATTCTTGCACGATTTAAAGCATCGTCGATTTGTGATTTGCATTGCGTTCTAGCCTCTTGATTGAATTCTGAGGTTGCATCACTTTCTCACTTATTTATGAATGAGACAAAGTTATCTCTTCTATGTTCCATGTACAATTTGAGATTTGATTAATAGTTATGCTTTGAAATGGTTTTTTTTTTTTTGATAGATTTAGTCACATCAGTCCATGAGCACTGGTTTTGTGCAAGGTGTGTCAATACATTAAAACCTGCTGGTGAAGGCATCATTGTTTGGCAGGCAACTGCATTTATTTTGGTTGTAATGTAAGTATTGATGGTATGTATAACCGTTGTATTTACCTTTTTCACCGCACAGGCTTGCAATGGCAATGTGGCTGAACATGAATAATCATAGACAACTTAATCCAATTTTTTGCTATATGCATTTTCATTGATCTTTATACAGGTATGATGGCTCAATTGGTTCTGCATCGCGTGCAATGGCAGCGATGGATCAGTTAGTGTGGCAATTGAGTCGACGAAATCTTTGAACTCTTCAGTCAAAAGTTGGGGTTTGCACTGCAAGAAGTTTTAATCCACTAGTTTTATGCCGGCACCTATTAATTCTTAAGGCAAATTCTGCAAAATGTGTGCTGCAGAGCAAATCGTGAAAAATAATCATTATAATTTTGTTCATAACACCTGTAATCGTTGGTACAATGGCTTCGCTTTGGTATTAAGAACATTGTAATTTGCAAAACTAATATTATGGAAAATCCAGTTTCAGAGCTTTGGAGGTTGTCCTCTCCGTGTTTGATGTGGTTTCAAGAGGCTAAAATGAAACTCTAATTGGGTGGAAGGATGACACACAAAATACTCTTCAGATCTTATTTTGTAATTTTCTTTCTGTAATATTGATGTTGGTGAAAACTTTTGTCTGGAAAAGATATTTCAAAGCATAGAGACTTCTTATATGTGTGTAGGGTGAAGAAGGGCTAGTATGCATGGTATCACTAATTGATGATGAAGACTTAGAATCTTTTTCTTTGCATGGAATTTAATTTCTAGGAATCCATGGTAAAATGTGTTTTAATAGAGAAATATTAAAGATGTGAGAAGTGAGGGATTAAGGTGGAGATGGAGATGGACATTGACTTTCCAAGGGTCCTGGCTGAGTATTCATTTTCATTCTCCCCTTAATTCGATTTTCAGTAAAGGGGAGATTATTTGATGGCTGTTTATGGATTTTCACATTTGTTTCTTCAATTTTAACGAACTTTATGAATATATATTTTAGAGTTCCCAGTAATTCAATTCCATGAAATAAATGGGCCTTTAGGGTAATGCTAGATTGGACTAGTGGTCCTAAAGTGATACTTGGATTGATTCCTGGTAATTTTGTGAAACGAGGGTGCGAACACCACTCAACTAAGAGTGTATTGACATGAATGGAATGATTTTGCGGAGCTGACAAATGGGCATTTGTCATTAATTGGGTTTTTATTTTTTTTGAGTGGCCCTACTAGATAAGATTAGGGATTCAATTTAACAAAAAAAAAAAAAAAAAATCCTTGGGGTTTTGAATGATCCAGCTGCCCCTAGGGTCATTTGAGTAAATTAAGCACCATAGAGAGAGAGAGGGGGAGAAGCATCAAACAAGCAAGACCTTCTAGCCACCACATATTTGCCTCCAATAGGCCCCGCCATAAGATTTCTTGTTCCACGTGGCAAAACGAGATCCAGAAATCACATCTAAAATCAGATTGGAGGGATATCCGGATTCCATACAAGGACCAATAGGAACATATCTGACATGGCACTATCCTATCCTCTCTATCACCCCCCTCTCTTCTTCTGCTAGTGTATATATATATCTTATTAAAATCACAGGTCCATACACAACACAAGCAGCTCAGATCAGACCTCTTGTTTCTTGACACCCCACCCAGACCCAGAGAGAAGAAAAGGGAGATCCACCCGTCCATTCCTATATCATAATGGCAGCCTCTGCGATCCAACAGTCAGCATTTGTTGGCCAGACCCTGCTGAAGCCTCAGAATGAGCTGGTGAAGAAGGTTGGTGTCTTTGAGGGTCGCATCTCCATGCGTAGGACTGTCAAAAGCACTCCTGTCAGCATCTGGTAATTACTCAAATCTTTTGGGATGATGATCATAAATTTTCCTTTCTTTATATTCATAGTAGTTCTGTTGGGGATGATTATGAGTAATCAATCATTCTCAAGGACAGGTTGAGCTCAGCCAAAGCTATGCTTGTTCAAGACCAGCACATTTAGTTATTATTATGGGCCTAAATGTTAGACAAGGACAGGCCCATTAGAAAAAGAGAAAAGAAGAAGAAGAAGAAGATGAAACATCCCTCTTTGTGCTAGATATATCTGGCAAGGTCTAGATATAGACTATGGATTGTCAACTGGTGATGTGATGCATGCATCAATTGTTTGGATAAATTTAAACTTGGGCTCCCTTGTAGCTTGTGGAATGTGATACTCATAACTGGAATCTGAATTGCAGGTATGGCCCAGACCGCCCAAAATACTTGGGCCCATTCTCTGAGCAGACCCCATCATACCTGACCGGTGAATTCCCCGGAGACTATGGCTGGGACACAGCCGGTCTGTCCGCAGACCCCGAAACCTTCGCTAAGAACCGTGAGCTGGAGGTGATCCACTGCAGATGGGCCATGCTCGGGGCACTGGGCTGCGTATTCCCTGAGGTCCTTTCAAAGAATGGTGTCAAATTTGGAGAGGCAGTATGGTTCAAAGCCGGATCCCAGATCTTCTCGGAGGGCGGTCTCGACTACCTTGGCAACCCAAATCTGATCCATGCTCAAAGCATTCTTGCCATCTGGGCCTGCCAGGTTGTTCTTATGGGCTTTGTGGAGGGCTACCGCATTGGTGGAGGCCCACTTGGTGAAGGCCTGGATGCCATTTATCCAGGAGGCGCATTCGACCCACTTGGGTTGGCCGACGACCCGGAGGCGTTCGCAGAGTTGAAGGTGAAGGAGATCAAGAATGGCCGCCTTGCGATGTTCTCCATGTTTGGATTCTTTGTTCAGGCCATTGTTACCGGCAAAGGCCCAATTGAGAACCTCTACGACCACCTCGCAGATCCTGTGGCTAACAATGCGTGGGCCTATGCTACAAACTTTGTTCCAGGAAAGTGAGTGGATCCAACCACATCATGGGCTTTATACTTATGGGGGACTTTGACTTGTTGTGTAATCAATGGGTGTGGATTTGCAGTTGAATAAACATGTAGTGTTTTTTACTAGTACTAGTATATAACTGATGCACCTTCAAATATCCCTGCCTGCCCATAAGCTAATCCAGAAAAAAACCAAGGCACAGACAAGTACAAGAAATAGTAAAAGAAACACTGATGTTTCACTGCTTTCATATCTGGATACAAATTTCAAGATCATATGTCCATTGCGAATTAAAAATGGCCTGAGAAGCATATGCTATATCATGTATAGACATACATCCAAGTTCATACATTAAAGGCATCTTTCTTTCCACGAATTCCTAAAATTCATGTCTTCTGGAATTTACAGAAATTGAGATGCTAGAACATAACAACACTATACTATTGTGTGCCCTACTCCGAACACCTTTTGTTTGCTCCCATGGTGGTAGTCTGTTGCGAACTTGCCTGTGAATGCTCGGTGGATGATTGACCAAATTACACTAATGTTGTAAGATTAATCTGCCAAAAGGTCCACATCTCCAAGTAAGGATGGGCTTCGGTGCCACATGAGTTAGATGCCAATCTAAAACTCTTAAAAAATTTATCCTATCCAGATTTTCATATGCATTAAGACTTCTATCTGAAATAATTTCTGGTGCTTACCAACTACTTAATCCGCTAACAAACTAGACGATGCATGATCATGTAATGGTTTTGAACTCGGCAACTTCAAGTATAGGGTAGGCTATTTATAGGCATCGCTGTAATTATCATATATGAATTTTGTTTGAGGACACCCATTCTATTATTAAGTTGTGAATATGACTATAGTTGCAGCGATATCATTCTATTTATAAATTTCTGATTTAGTTGGCCAAAGACTCTGCGCCTCAGCAAGCAGGGAGGTCTTGTGTTTGATACTTACATTCATTGGCCACCTCCCATAGTTTTATACGGTGCATGTGGATAAGAGAGTTTGCATGAATGTGTCCCTAGGGATTAGTTCTTGGCCGTTCAAAATCGAGCGTCTCTTGGGCTCAGGGCCAAAGGCTCTTGGGTTGGGCGGAAGATACACTGGGTTATTAAAAAAAAATGATAAATGAAAAGAATAAGGACTCACCAGTATTCGCGTCTAAGTCAATTTTACAATGGATGATAATTTTAATATGCCCCAGGCATAGGGCTGCTCATGGACAACCCTTCTCCCCGTTCCTTCTCTAATGCGTTTGTGCTACAAGAGAATTCTTGCCATAGAAAGGAAGATTATCTAATTTTTCTTGGTGCTCACTATTGTGTAATTCGGTGCCATACATTTTTATAACCGGAAAAAGAAAGAAAAAAACCCTAATTTTCCTTGATAGATGAGACATTGATTTCCTTGTGAAAGGGTAAAAATGTAGAATTAGTCTATTATTTGAAAATAAAAATCAAACGAGCACAAATTTCTCTTGTTATACAAACAAGTCATAAAGTTTGCAATGATTCGCCCTCTCCCTTTATAGATTGACATACCAAGAACAACCTATCTGTCTTTTGAATTGGGTTGAAATGTTGGTTATTACCCAACCCAAAAGTAAAACCCAAACCTCCAATAACCAACAAGTTAGATTTGGATCCGACCTAGGTGAAACAAATCGGATTATGTCAATCAACAGGTTTAGAATTAAGTAGTGTTGCAAATGAGTATTTGATTTTTTAATTACCCGAAAGTTTCGACCTGGAAAAACCAGGTCTAGAACTTGTTTTAAGCTCTGATTCATAAACGGGTTTGGGTCCAAAACTTAATTTAGGTTTTGATTGATAAACGGGTCCGGTTCTGAGTGCATATAGGTCCCGACCTATGGATCAGGAACCCAACATATGAGTCTTTGATATTGCAAAATATACTTCAAAATAAACTTTTTTTTTGGAACATTTTAATAGTATAATGTTGGAGGCAGTAGACTTGATGAACTATTATAAGTTGAATGATATACTTATTTTAAGAAAATAAAAATAAAGAGAGGTTAAGACCGTTTTTGAAACTAGATCCAATCCTCTAAGTGGAACTGAATTTAGGTTTTTCTATTTGAATTGGGTCTGTAATCAACAAAATAAGTTTCGATTAAAAATCGAACCCGAAACTGAAACCATTAGTTAGAAATAGATCTGGGTCCAATATTGTTCCAACCCACAATCTTTCCCTTTGCAACTCTAGTAGTAAGTATCCACTGAACTCAACCTTTACGTAGCCCAAACCAATAGCCTAAAAAAGGTCAACCCAAACCCTCTGGATTTGTCCCGGCCCACTGGGTTGGAGTTTGGAGGGACCCGTTCCAAACATGACTCGTTGCCCCGCATAGAAGGAATCTGCAAATTTTTACTTTCCACTCGTGACTCTGACTCGTGAGTCCAAAACTTCAAAGTCGTCTGAACTCTGACGTCTCCGTGTGGTGAAAGAAGGCTTTTTGCGAGGAAAGTCTCCTCCCACTTTCTCTCTTCGAAATCCAGATCACGATATTTTCCTATCGCGATCTCTTCTCCGCGAATTGCTCTCTCTCTCCGAATTTGGTAAGCGTTTCTGTTTTCTGTTGCTGAATTACGATTAGGGTTTTCTATGTTTTGTTTCTCTCTTTGGAATTTCAGGGTTTCCTAGGGGTTCTTGATTGGACTGATTATGTGTGTTCTGTTGAAGCACCGGTCAGTCTTGGAAAGCTTGGAATTGAAAAGTTGCTGACTTTGTGGGACTTTGGGGCTTCTGGGGTTTGGTTTTGTGTAGGGGTGGTAACTTTTAGTATTTCAAGATTTAGTTTTTCTTTGAAAGGGATCCATAAGAAACCATCAAGAAGAGGTTAAGCTTAAGATAGTAAGATAAATGGATATAATCCATTGAAAAAGGGACCATCCGTCTTTACTGCCACTAATTAGAAGATGAGGGATTTGTCTAAATTATTGAAAGAGTCATGAACATACATATACATTGAGAGAGACATTCTGAAGCAAGTATTCTAATTGATTATTTCACCCTTCCAACCATTTAACATCCATAACTGCATAAAAAAAAACACTTTTTTTTTTTTGCTCCAGTAAATATTCAACCCACAGGCAATACACAATGCCAAACCAATAAGGCATCGATCAGGGATTGATCCCCATTCACCACTGTGGAAAGGAAGATGCCTTACCACTGAACCATCGGTGATTGATAATAAGTCCATTTACTTTGACTTTATTATGCAAATCCACTGATAGCTCAGTGATGAGGCATCTCCCTCTCCACTGAAACAACCTGGATCACCCTCCTGACTATAGCTGTTGGTTACGGACTAGGGTAGTATGTGTTTGTGTGCACGAGTATTTGCCATAGTAAAAAAAAAAAAAAAAGTGTTCAAGATATCAACATTGCTATCAACAATAAACCAGTTGCATTTTTTTTAAGATAAAAAAATGAAATCCAAATCAGCAATATTACATAACTAGGATGTTTTACCTGAAGTTAAAGAAGTGATTCATAAGAAAAAGAAAAAAAAAAAAAGAAAAAACCAAAAAAAGAATGTAGGGTGAAACATGTAAGCGCTTTAGTCACATGTCTATTCCTTGTTTTTCTCTAAAACCTCTCAAAAATTCTATAATTTCTTATTTAAAAAAGTTTTCTTAATCACTAAAAACCTCTTGGAAATAAAAACACCAAAAAGAAGAAAGTAAAAAATTAAAAATAAAAGAAAGAGACTAAAATTAGCCATTTAGCTTTTACTATTCCTCCTAAGACGAATCATTTGAATTGTCAGATTTGACATAGCAATTATGAAATTTTATAATTCACTGTCACAATTTAAGAGTTACATGTAAACAGGATTCATTGTTTAGATATGACTCTTTATCCCTAGTATTTGTATCCGGAATCCTAGGATTTTAATGACAATGCCCCTAATCCTGTGGAAAACTTGCCAAAATTTATCTGTGGTTGGAGTAGTCGCATGCATCCTGGAATTGGGGTTTGGTTATGTGGAACCCCATTAAAGTTCACTTATCAATTCTGAATGAGAAAATCAACTAAATGGTAACCAAAGCACAACACTTACCAATGAATAACAAAGAATTAAGCACGTTCAAATTTCAGACCTAGCTCAAACTTGGTCCAAGGATCACAAGTTCCGTGATGGATGGTTTTCTTACACACTAACCAGAAAGATGTCTTATCTTTAATTCAAGATCATCATCCATAGCGTGTTTTCCAACCACATTTAGCCTTGTGACCAATCTATAACCATTAAATCACTGTGGCATTATTATAAGATATTTTATCCGTTACTCAAGTCAAATAATCAAGAGCAATATGATTATACTGCCTTTAGAACATCATCATCATCATTAAAGCTTTGTCCCAACTATGTTGGATTGGCTACATGAATTCTGTTTCTCCATTCCGATCCATCCTGGGCCAAATCCTCAAATAAGTTGTACTTCTTCATATCTATTTTTACTACTTCCATCCACGTTCTCTTCGGCCTAGCCCTTCCCCTGGGTGGGCCATTAACCTGCATAGTCAAATTTTTCCTTACCGGTGCCATTGCCGGCCTGCATTGGACATGCCCATTATGCTACCTTCATAACATAAAGCCAAAACACTAATCACTAAAGATCTTATGAAAGATTTTGTATAGAGAAAGAGAGGAACGTGTATGGAGTTAGCATTTTCCATCATTTTGTTAACTATCTGTCATGGATTACCATAATTTTCTAGTTGGGAACCAAATGCAGGGCAATATACAGAAAACCCTATTTGATTTCCTTCACATGCTACTTTTATCTTATTCACATTATACATGGAAGTATTGGTAGGTAAACTTAGGAATTCTATGTTTTAATTTATATCAAACAAATCTAGGTTGTTGCTAACTTCATCAGTTGCAGGTTGCTTTCTTGGTTGATCATGAGTGCTTACAGTTTGTTCCTCTAATTCTCAGCTGGCTAACACTTCCTCTTCCTCTTGTATACCACTGTATGGTTTTTTCTTCTTGATTCTTGTGCATCAGCACTCGTACTTTCTTCATCTTTTGATGTAATTTATTTTCAGAAAATATATTGTTACAGGTACGGCTTTTAATAATATTAATCAAATCTGTCCTTTCATGGGAACTTCTTCTGGTACAAACTTCCACCAGCAGCCCCCTCAAAAATTGATACCTTTACGTCAGCAACTGAGACCTACAGGGCTACCTACATCTTTATCCCTAGTTTCTCCAGATGCTGGCAGGTCTCCTGATATTCAGGAAACTGCTTTGAATTCTGATCATGTTCGTGAGTCCCCCTCTGAGAGTGCTAGCTCACGTGAAACCTGGCCCACCGAAAATAACCAGCCTGAATCTTTCATGGTAAAGAAGAAAGACGGAGAAAGTGATTTCCCTGAGCAATCAGTTATTCGCCGGGTTTCTAGTGCGGGTAAGATATCTCTTCGGGATGTGGCCAGCGAAAGAGTTGACGAAATTTTTTATCGGATGCATACACAGCCAGAGGAGCTTCTTGAAGAACTTAAAAGTGAGCTTCGGGTCATTCTTGAAGGAACTGGTGGCTCTCAAAACAGGGAGGAGTTTTCGTTTCTACAGAATCTTGTGCAGGGTAGGAATGATTTGACAACCAAATCATTAATTAGGGCACATCGAGTCCAGCTGGAGATTCTTGTTGCCATTAACACCGGCATTCAGGCATTCTTACATCCAAATATCAGTCTCTCCCAGACCTGCCTCATTGAAATATTTTTGTATAAGAGGTGCAGAAACATAGCATGTCAGAACCCTCTTCCTGCTGATGATTGCAGTTGTGAAATATGCACTACTAGGAAAGGTTTCTGCAATCTTTGCATGTGTGTGATATGTAGTAAGTTTGACTTTGAGGTGAACACATGTCGTTGGATAGGATGTGATTTGTGTTCTCATTGGACCCATACAGACTGTGCAATTCGTGTTGGGCAAATTGGAATGGGCCCAAGTGCCAAGAATGGAGTGGGTCCCACTGAGATGCTTTTCAGGTGCCAAGCTTGCAATAGGACATCTGAATTGTTGGGGTGGGTTAAGGATGTGTTTCAACACTGTGCTCCAGGGTGGGACCGGGATGCACTTGTCAGAGAACTTGATTTTGTTATTAGGATTTTCCGTGGAAGTGAGGATCCTAGGGGAAGAAAACTCTATAGGAAGTGTGGGGATCTTATGGAGAAGATGAAGAGTGGAGTTCCAGAGGCTGCTGCTTGTAATGCATTGCTGCTGTTCTTCAAAGGTATGAATCTTCTCACAACCCTAATCATTGTGCCTTGCTTGGAAGTTTGGGTAGCCAATTCCTCTAGAGCACTCTGAATCTTTTAGTAAGCAAGTACATGGTAAGAGTGAGTGCAATTGCATGGGAGTATGCTCAGGCTCAGCTAATACTCTAAAGCGATAAAAAGGTCAAGTTTGTCTTGTTACAATTTATGATTATGTAACCAATAAAAAGGGTAACAGTCTATGTCTGTATAATTATTATTAGTAAAAGGTAAGTATTAGATGATGGTGGTGATAAGAGAGAGGTTTCTAAAAGAGAGATGATCCATGCCAATGGCTGCATGGAACTTCCCATGCTGTCACCTTGTTTTGACCCATGTGATGTTCCTTTGTTTGATCTGTCCCATTCATATCACAAGCCCCCTTATGAATAGCCGCTGCCCCTACAGTTATATTTATATGCACTGTTGGATTCATCAATGCATGAAAAACAAGATAAATATTGAGTTAAAATCTCAGTTTTCATGCAGTGGTCAATCTACCGGTTTATACAACTCTAACTAGAACAGAAGTTGGACCGGAACTATTCATGGTAGTGCGTCTGATATGCATTGTTTGGATCAAGCTTAGGTAGAGCACAAGGTGACAACATTGGACGGTTATAGAAATGCAAAGTAAGGCAATGATTTATTTATATATTTGAATAGTAATAAAATAATGATAATTACCTAATATATTATTTCCCCAACATAGTTGGGACAAGGTTTTGGTGGTCGTGATGATGATGACCTACTCATATACTGTTTACCATTATTATGGACTAACGTAATTGGTTAAAAAAAAAGAAAGTTGAGTCACTTTACGAATGAATCTGAGCTGAGCCGAGCAGGCCTTGCTAAAACGAGACTGTAAATCATAAAATGGGCTCGGGTTGGATTGCTCCAAAGAAATGACCTTGCGCTAGCAAAGCTCACTGGTCAGTTCAGCTCATTGATGGCCCTATAGGTATTAAACATGCTATGTGAGCCCAGATCCAAGTATGAAACACTCTAGTAGATGGGATTTGCTTGTATTCACTGTCGGCACTTCCAGATGTGCCTGGAAAAGCACTCACATTCCGATTCCTAATTTAAAATAGTGAATGCATGCTTCATTTCAATGACAGTGACAATTTATAGAACATGAGAATGCTCCTTACTTGCCTCCAGCTTCCTAGCTTCCTACCTGAGCACAAATATACTCCTCACATATATGCTCGTCTCTTTTAACATCACATTTTCCTTACATACTAGCTCCCAAGAGATGATCCATTCGTTTTATTTTCTCCACCACACGTTCCGAATTTCCCTTCTTTTTATATTATGTTCTGTTCTGCTTTCTTTTTTTTTTCCTTTTTCCTTCCTTTTTATTGTTATCTTTTGAAATGACATGCCCTGCCAAAAGGAAATTCCACTAAACTTGGATTTATTGACATTAACACTCTACACAAGTACATTGTAGACCTATGTCTGAAGCCTCCATCAACGTGGGCATGTTTAAGGACCTATGTTTTCTTTGCACTTGGGTGCCCTGGCTTCTCTTCCTTTTTTTGATTCTCCACGCCTTATCAATCTCATACAGAGCTTGAGATAGACCCTACAAAGAACTCTGAATCTGAAGAAAGTGGGCGCCTTATTGCTCCTCAAGAGGCATGCAGCCGAATTGCAGAGGTAGTGCAGGAGGCTATGAGGAAGATGGAGATGGTGGCTGAAGAAAAGATGCACATGTTTAAGAAAGCCCGTCTTGCACTTGAGGCCTGTGACCGTGAGCTTGAGGACAAAACCCGGGAGGTGGCTGAGCTGCAAATGGAGAGGCAGCAAAAGAAGCAACAGATTGATGAGCTTGAGAGCATTATTAGGCTTAAGCAGGCTGAGGCTGACATGTTCCAGCTGAAGGCAGATGAAGCTAAGCGAGAGGCTGGGAGGCTTCAGAGGATTGCCCTTTCCAAGACGGAGAAGGCTGAGGAGGAATATGCTAGCAGGTACCTAAAGCTTCGGTTGAATGAGGCTGAGGCCGAGAAGCAGTACTTGTTTGAGAAGATAAAGCTCCAAGAGAGCTCGCGGGCCTCACAGGGCAGCAGCGGTTGTGGGGATCCTTCACAGATGCTGGTGCTATCCAAGATTCAGGACTTACTGAAGAACATGTGCAACGTGCCCCTGAAGCCAGAACGGCAGTCAAATGAGCACCACCCTTTCAGTTCAGGGACATAAAAAAATTAAAAAAAAAAACCCTGGTATGCAGTTTGTACCATATTAATTATGACTCTGATGCCTTGTTCTGTGTGAATGGAGGGCTAACATTGCTGGCCAATATTTGTGTGTTCATGTCATATTTAACGAAGCCTCAAGTCATTGAGATCTGTCATTCTTCTATATTCATTGTACAAGTGTGAGAGATCCTGGATGCCCCCTAGGCCAGTACACAGGATGTAAGATGCACTGGCATGAAAATCAGGTTGGACTGCTTGTCCAGTGGGCCAAAGTATATGAAATGAATAGATATTTGAATCAAACTTGGCAAACTGTGACATTCATTGTACTTTCAGGGCTATCCTAATTAGGGAAAAATGATGATTTCTAGGCCAGTCTTACACAGATGTTCATGTTGCATAGCTTCGATGTGATGTATTTCGTAAACTATTAATGCATGTCTTTGGAAATAACATTTGAGGGAGCCACTTTTATGCCACAATCAAGTGGAGTTATGTGAAAACAAATCTGGAAGGGGCTGCCTGCTTGGATATTTTCATAAGTTTCGAACATGGCACCATGTTTTTTGAAAACAATTTGACCTTTTTGTATTTGTGATTTCTAGTGCCAGGGTGTGAGTTGTGATTATTTTTATTATTAGTTATGGATGCTATATGCTCTATATCTGGCATACATCTCTCAACCCTGACCATCCATCAAAATACCTGACTCAGACTCTAGATGGAACCGCTACAATAATATTGAGTGAACAATGACAACCCCGGGTTAATGATCATTTGTTTGTCAATCTTGTACATTTGAACATGTGTATTTTACATTTTTGGCAGTTCATCAGAAAAATCAAACTGCTTGGATCTTCCACTTCGATTTAATGGGTTTCAGATTTATGTATATATGTGATACTGTGCACATATTAGTCCTCCTTAAATCCGGTTTTCTCAATTTCATGACCGAAATTTAGATAATGTCGACTTTGGTCAACATTTTTTTCTAACTTTTTTTGCACCATATCCCATGATATCATGGGATTTATCATTTTCTATATCACACATTTTTTGCAATTAGCAAGTGAATTCATTTCTTAGATAACACGAAAAATGACATTTTGTTAAAAGTAAATACACATCTGACCCCCATTTCTTATGTTTTATCATTTGAAAATTCTTTTCCCTAAGATGTTGCATAAAAGCCATAACATCGTTGGACAGTCCCATGATATCATGGGATTTATTAGTTTTTGTGACAATACATTGTTCCCATGATATCATGAGATTTGGGGAAAAAAAGTAGCAAAAAAAAAAACTGTTATCTTAATTTCGGTCATGAAATTGGGAAAACCGGGCTTAAGGACGACCAATATGTCAAAACTCCTATATAATATTGCCTTGTTTGAGAATAAATGAATAATGCCTACTTTATATGATCCTTGACGGCTTATGTACTACTTTCTATCTTGGAAAGGTGATGGGGGAATGGATAATGAGTTCATGCTGCCACTGTAATTGTATCTGATTACTGCACTGATCCAATGGCACTTGATTAAAGAGCTCATGCTGGCGTTTGGAGCAATTATCTGTGCATTGTTGACAAAGTAATTCCATCTCCCTCAATCGATGATTGGAAGGGATGATGGGATCAGAGTCCAAACAGAAACTCTTGGAGATCTGTAGAGATTGTATTTTCTGATGATGCCTTGTAGCTAGGTTAAAGGAAACTAATGGTCTTTGTCCAGTAGTGAGTTGCAACTGTTTTGGATATGCAGAAGAATAACAAACCTATTGTGAGATCTTGATCACGTCAGCCATGAGACATTGGTATCTGAAGGGTGGAATTGTTTGCAACAGGTACTGTTAGTTTTAATTTGTATTGTAGAAGGATTTGGATGGATGTAGAGATTGGAATCGGTCACTGGTATCATCCATTTCAAAAGCTAGAAATGGTGCATGTTGGCGTTTGCAGTTGTTATTTTGGAGAAATGGTGCTTGTTGGCGTTTGCAGATGTTATTTTGGAGGATTAGGCTTCTAATAGCCCTGACCCAGAAATCAGTAGGGTTATTATATCTCATCAGGTGAGCTGTGAATAGATGAAATGGGAATGGTTAATCTCTTGAGGAATTGATTTTACTAGAAAGAATCAAAATGTATTACAAAACAAAAGCAGAGACATTGCACTACAGCTGCTTATCAACAAAACCCTCAGTCATTTGAGCTCATAATGACTGCTTTCAACCACCTCCTATCACTTCTATCATACCTTTTTCCCTAGTGACATCCAGCAAACAACTAACAAAAGGTAGGGTACGTGATTTTCAAGTAAATGTGTGTACATCAACAAACAGAGCTTCCATGTCCAACCTGCTATGTGAATGGTTGGCCCATGGCATACACATGATTTTTAGGCGGACCAATAAATGGGTTCGGCATTAGGTGCAGCTTCTTTTTCTTTTTTTTTTCTTTTTTCCTTCATCTTTCCTATAGAGACCAGGTCTGATTCTCAATTCAGGTTGTTTTTTGCTTTTTTTCCTTCTTTTGTTGCTTGTTGCAAGAATGCTTGGATAATTCAGGGCCAATTGGTAATGACATGCTGGCCTCTGCTTGGCATGGGAATCTCATTGATAGATTTTGTATGGGGACAAAAGCATGTGACTACTGTCCAACAGAGAATATGGGATGCCAATCCCAGCCTCAAAATATTTGAGGTTGACCAGACCTGCCTCCAAACAGGCCTTTTATCTCCAAATGGGTTTGGATCAACCTTGAGATTATATTAACTTGATCATTAATCACTGTTATACATTTGTCATTCAGTGCACAGTGGATCGGTTCCATAAAAGCATGAAACAAATTTACATGAAAAACCAACTTGTTTGTGGAGCCAATGGGTCCCTACCACCAATCATTACTGGCGATGGGCTCTTACCAATACCCAATATATAAGCAAATGAACAAAAGCATCTAAATTCTCCTTTTGTGAAGTGAGGGTCTTATGTGTCCACCACCATCAAATGAGAGAAAAGTAGAATGCTAGTTATGGAATGAAGTGATGTTCCAATTCTCAATCCCTTTTGAGGCATATTTGGATGGACGGGCTAAGATCTGTCCTCAATGATATATATAAATGGGATTTGGCCTAGAGAGTTGCAAATCTTCCAGAATCAGATGCTATGCTAAAATAATGTAATAAAATTGGCTATTGTTCTACTGGAGCTCTTATTTATCTTGTGTATAAAGTGAAATATGGGAGAGAAGTTGTTTGTGGTGAGGATCCCGAAGATGAGATCTTCAGAAGATAATCTGTGCACTACCCACCAAAGGGGTGTTTCGATAGATCACCAGCCAGGAAGGATTAATCTGCAAAACCATTACATGTGGCCAATGGTACTGCAAAATTTTCATTCAACTAAACAATGGCAGAACTAGAAGTTGATTTGATCTAATTAACATCAGTTTTTAGTTGTTCCCACACAACTACATATCAACTACATCAAAATTGAATTCATTTATGCGAAGAGGTATATGCCTTACGGCTTACACGAGAGAATTTTTTGAGGGCCACCGAAAATCTCATGATGGATCTAATCCCCTCACAATCACTAACCCCTTGGTGAATGAAAATTCACCTTAATTGACTTGAATTGGATTTTATAAAAGATGTAATTTATGGAATTATTAAAGTTTAGAGTTTCTAAGTCAATGTCTGTTTTGATCTCATTGAGATGACTTTTACCCAAAATCACATTCACAGAGAGACCATTTTATTATACTATCATTTTATAATTAACATGCATTCAAGTGGATCTAACAATGAACTTTGATTTTTTCTACCTTTCAAAATCACATGATCTTGATTTTTTGTTACACCCTGCTTCTCCACTTTGCGCTTTGAGGTTTTATATCTCTTTCCTAGTCTGTATTCTACTGAGTCTTCTTTGCAGGCCAACGTCTTCTATTAATGTTTTTGTTGACTTTATATTTATCTATAGACTGCATGCATAGATATCATAGCTTGTTCAACATATATCATATACACAGGGGTTGCTATCACTAGTTAATCAAAATTATATAAATATGTAACAAGACTAAAGAAAGAGACAACCATCCACCAAACATATGACTGCAATAATATAACTTTCTTTTTTTTTTTTTCATTTTGAGTTTTCTGGAGACCTAGAAATTAGAATGCTTATATATTATGTATTGCAAGCGTAGCTCCAGTGGAAGTCTGATGGGTGCATTGCCAAAAGAGATTTTGGGGTGTTTTGGGGCTATAACTAGAAGGAAGATTGGAAAAGTAAATAAGTAAATTAATCAGTCTGATTGTCCATGTTAATGGCATATATATTAAGGCTCCAAAACCATGGATATATATATATATATATATATATATATATAAAAGAACTAAAAAATCCAAATAGAACCAACGGCTGATATGCCCTAGATGATTGTCAACTTGAGTCTGATGGTAATTTATGGAGGGTAGTACTGTGTGTGAGGAGTGGGGACTGAGGAGGAGAGAGATGGGATCTGGTGGGTTTGCAAGTGGGCCTCTTGTGGGAGGCCACAGTCATGTATGTGTTGCAAGTGTGTATACCGTTGCTTACCATAGGAGAAGAATATGGTGGAGTAGCTACTTTGGTACTTTATTGGAGAACAAAAACCGAGTAGAAACCTCAATGGCTTACCAAGTCAACATTATCAATGCTAGGACTAAGAAATCGATTCCCTCTGGTAAATATTTAATATCTCCTTTCTAGATTATTAATATCAAACAAGGACAAAAGGATGGTTGCACCCAAGACTGGGGATTCCAAACCTTTTAAGCACCATATGAGAGAGAGAACTATACTTTATCAAGTCAACACAATTATAAAACTAAACGTATGAGAAGTACCCCATATATATATAACACCATTTTTTCTCCTAAGCACTTACGCTCACAAGTGGTGTCGATATTTTAAAAACAGGTCCACCGTTGGGCCTCCCTTGTGGGGTCCACCTAGGGGCCCCTACGATCAATCTAAAACTTCACAGCCTGGGGCCTCCCTTTACAGTCTCTTCGAAAAGAACCAGGGCACAAGTCAAGTTAAACATGTGTCATTGTGCAGTGTGAAGAGTATCAAGTTTGGACCACTAGCTATCAAAATCTGGCCACTAATATTTACTTCTGAACTGTTCAACTAGTAAAACAATAGTCAAGGTAAGAAATTACATATGAAATGAGTGATAAAAATTTGATAAAAGTAAGTGACATCCAAAACTTGAATGAAAATTAAGAACACAACAAACTAATATATATGTAAATGAATAGCTCACACACACAATCCTAGCATATTCCATCCACATCTATTGCAAATCAAACCATGGTGCTGCACATTACAAATTGCTGAATTGAAGATGCCTGATCTTCCGAGCAGGCTCTTCTTGCAGATATGTCCAAATAGGATTTTTTGTTGGAATGACTTTACAATTCAAGACCTCTTGTTCTAGTGGTGCATTGAGGGCAATCTCGATGGCGAAGGAGTTGTTGCAAGGTTCCAATGGGTGTTGGAGGTGTTAGATTGTATGGACTCAATCCATCAGATGATGTAATAAATTGATTAATTTCTTTATTTATCAATAAAATCATGCTTTCCTTTCATGAGATGAATGGTGTTTTATTACTTAATGCACATAATTATTACATATGATATGATGGTTCATGAGTTGAACCGGGTTCCATTAGTATATTAGATGTGATATATGTATGGATAAGATCCACATACAGGAGACATGTGTCACAAATCTTATATTTAAATATCTTTACAACCAGTGATGAGACTGGGCATCTCATCTGATAAGGTTGCAACACTTTGGTCCACTATGAGATAGTGTGATTTGTCTCGATCATCAGAATATAAGATTCTGGATCACAGTGCTGGTACATTGGATGCATTGAATGACTATGAGAAACACCTTATGGAATACTGTTTTTATTTTAAGGTCTACTCTCATAATTCCCTAACAATAGGCTCTCAATCCTGAGACATTGATGAACTCAAGTTTCTATCTATTCATTTGCTTTTACCGACCAATAAGTGAGGTCAACACCTCGGTGTCTTGGGTACGTGGTAGTAGGATTGTGGAAACATTCAATGGGTAGTAGGATTATGGGAACATTCAATAGTCAAGACGAAATCTATCTATATTATCCCCTTATGCCAATCAATGGACTTGTCATTAGTAAGTGTGCACCCATTTCAATTAAGAGTTAATTGAATGATACTGATAATCACTATGATTAATTGGGGCTTAAGGATAATAAGATGTGGATCTAAAATTGAAAGAGACAGATTTATTCCAATTGATCCATGAATATTGATAGAGGGGCATACTTGTGGTAATTGGGAAGTTTAAGGTCTTCTTTGTAATTTATTCTTAAGATTGGAGTGCAATTGCATTTATATAGTGGTGTTATTTGTAATTAACTGTGAGCTCGAATTGCACATGAGATGTGGGGTCGCAATGTCCTAGTTGGAGCTAGCCTTCTATGGAATCCCTAGTGGTCTCCGCACTAGCCCAAGTTATTAGAAATATACTAATCTTACTTGAACTCCAAAAATGAATTAGAAAGTTACTATTTCTATTTGAAGTAGGACTTTTAATAGTGACAATAGTAAAGTCACTAATTATTGTGGAAGTCAGACTTCTATTATAATTAGAAAGGAGAAAGTTGTTAATTCTTAAATAGAAGTAGGACTTCTGAAAAAAATTTAAATATGGGTCCGCGATCTCTAGATTGGTGCACTCAAGCAATCAAGCCAACAGTGTGCAGAAATAAACAATATGCAGCGGAAATTAAAAAAACAAGCACACACCACAAGGACACCAAACTTAAGGTGGAAAACCCTAACCGGGTGAAAAACCACCGATCCGAACTGGATCAAATCAAATACTATGAATCTCGCAATTACAAGAAACTCAGATCTCTTCCCCAGATATCCCCTACCCAAGGACTGAAGTTACCTTGTGTCGCTTCAACGACTTCACACCGTTGATTGCAACAGATTCAATCCAGCATCTGACTCCTCAAATCTTCTACAAAGGATGCAGAAGAACTGACTCTAGAGAACTTGGCAGCACAACTTCATAAAACTCTAGAGAAGAAAAACTCTCAATGATAATTTCTAACTCAGCACTTTGAGAGGTGGTCTACTTTTTTTAATAGCCCTTGAGTCCTTTAAATAGCCATAAGGACGTGCTTAAAGTTGCCTAAGATGATGAGGACTAAAACCAGCAGTTTGAGCACAATTAGAATAGCAGTTTCCAAAATTCGTAATACACTGTGCTTGGGTCGCTCGCGCGGTCATTGGGTGCGCTCGAGCGGACCAGCCTCTATTTTAGCGCTGGGGCAAACCGACCTGTTCGCTCGAGCGGATATGATGGTCGCTTGAGTGGACCCCTCTCTGGATAATCCGGAAATTCAGCACACTATCTCCAGCAGATTTCTTCTTCTGAGTCCTTCCAACCTTCTATCTTTAGAGTCATTTTCTAAATAAAAATTACAACTCAAAAGACCCAGAGTTTTGTCCAACCCATGAATTTAGCTAACACTCAAAATCCTAACAACTTCTATTTCAATCAAGAAAAAAGGAGGTTTGAAAAGCTATAAAAGGAGACAAAAGGGGGCTGGACGTCCTACCTTAGAATTGACGCCCAACCCCCTCTTTTGTGCAACAATTGCACATCTCTCTCTCCTCTATTTCTCTTCTAGTTCCTTAGAGTTTCTAGTTGGGTTTTCTTTTGAAGTTTCCACTAATCTTCTTGAAAAAAGAGATCCGATAGTGAGTCATAACGTGGAAGACAATAAGGTCTTGTAGATTCTAATTTGCTTCAAGAAGAGTTCTTATTCAAGCTAATTGTCTTTGTTTGGGAATTTTCTGCAAGTATACGGTTGTCTCAAGTAATATAGACTATGAAAGTCCGAATATCGTTCCCACGAGGATCGTTACAAGAGAAATAACAATGATTAATGAAAAGGAGTATCAACTCAAATATAGCTAACAAATGCAAATGGAGATAACAAAAATAAGAAACAAGAAACAAGATAATAACAAGGAAAATAAAAAAAAACGCAAACTAAAAGAAAATAAGAAACTAGATAACAAAGAGATATAAGTAGAAATAGAAGAACTCAAAGAAGAACAAGGTTAGTAACAAGTTAGTAACAAAGTTAATGACAAAAGAAAAATAACAAGGTTAATAACAAGAACAAATGAACAATGTTAGATAGATCAAATGAGTAAGTGTGTGAAAATAAGTGAAAGATCAAGATAGAAATAAACTAAAAGCATCCATGAAAACTAACTAATAAGGAGAACAAGATAGAAAATGAGTGGATGGAGATAAAAAGAAATGTGCTAAAAGTGTAAAATCAAAGGAGGAATAAAAATAAACACATAGAAGGTATGAACAAATAAGCTAATGGATATGATGGTGTGGATAGAGAAATGGAGTGTGAGAATTAAAACAAGTGAATAAGTGTGTGGAAATGTGAATACAATTAAACTAAAGCAAGTAAAATAAGCAACAAGCAATATTAATGGATAGATTGAATCATCTAGAATCCACTAAGTGACACTAATCCAATGCTAATTGATGTGAATTAAATCAATCCATTAAAATTACTGCAAGTGCACAGTTATCTTATTGAGATAGTGGCAATTACAGGTCGATCCCACAAGGAGCACTACTAAGTTAAAAGTTAAAAATCTGATTTTTTTTCTTTTTTTTTAAATTAAGGATTAATAAATAATTGAGATGTAAGAAAAACTAGACAAAATTCAAAACACAAACCAATCAAATAAATAAAACAGATCAGAGCATCCAGAATCCACTAAGCAAGATAATTAATCCATCCATGCAATTATTCTACTATTTGTCTCAAAATAACTCAGATCAGAAACAAATCAATGTTTCGGATCCGGAGGATTTGTCTTTCGCAAAAATCAATTTTTAAAAAGAATAAGTTTACAACCCAAGACCTCCTTCACCTCATAAAAGAATGAAAAATCATAAGCATGACTCATCAAATTAAGCATAAACTATCAAAGGATCTCAGCCCTAAGCATAATCTATCAAAATAAGTATAAATCATCAAATTATTTTCATTAGAAATCAAAACAGAGGTTGCCTAAGGCATGAAGACAGATCTATTATTCTAATAGAGCGTGCATTTAAAAGAGACAAAATGGTCATAGAAAAATAACATAGATTAAATTAAAAATCTACTTAGCTTCATCTTTGTGCTCCAATCCAAAAGATTTTACTCCTCCATTGCCAAAGATATGATTTTCATTGTATACTTCATGGCAATTACAACTTCTCCTTCACAAAGATTCTCCTTCAAAATAAATCCTTGGACATGGCCCAAGGCTACCAAAAGAATAAAAGAGAAAAGAAACTAGCTAAAAAATGGAAAAGAAGAAATAAAGAAGGGAATATATGAGAGAGAGAGAGAGAGTTCCACGTGAGACAATTCTTTTGGAGAAGAGGGTTCCCTTTTTGACATCCAAAGCCTTCTTTAAATAGGGCATGAGCTCCCTATTCTTTCTCTCTAGATCCTCTTTTTTAGCAAAAGAATCTTGCTTCTTTGGTAAGTCTTCTTCTTACTTTCCAAGTTAAGGTGAGTTTCTTAGTAACTTTTGGAGAGATGTTAACTTTTTGGACAAGACTTGCTTAGTTAGATTCCCTAGCCAACAAGGACTTCCTCTTAAATTCTCTTCACTTGGAAATTTCCCATGCTATGGCCCACTCTCTTTGATAAGTTCAAATCTGAAATTGAATTTGTAGCAAAGCTTTGGCAAATGGTGTGGATTTAATTTGCAATCCCGTCTAAAAATGAATATGAAAATCTCCGGACTCATAACTTTGTCAATATAGCTCCGATTTGCACGTTCTTGGGCTCCACGGATATCTACTCTGAATAAGCTTTCCAACGGTAGGTAAATTTCATCGATCCGACGGTCGGATTGAAAGTTATGGCCATTTGAAGATTAGTTGTCCTGAGAAAAACGAGATTTAACTTCTAGAATTTGATTTGCAATGGATTCTATCTCTGCACAACTTTCTTTTTTGAAAGGACATCAGATGTGGATGATTCAAACTCTTCTTCTTTTGTTATAATCAGAATGATACTCTTTGAATTATCCATTAATAATTTAAAATTTGCAACCACTGTGGACCCTGCCATGTGAGACATTTCATCTGTTTGAGTAGTGGGCCCTATGAGGAGTCTTCTACTGTAGTTAGGATTCTTCAAGTGATATGATGAGTGGACCCCTCCTTTGATTTATTTGCATATGGCTTGTGTGTGGACCCATATGGTGAATTCTTTAATTTACTTCAATTCAGCAATGCAGGGCCTAGGATGACAATGTGCTTGAAAGTGGGCTCCGTGACAGAGGTCTCCAATTCTCATTTTCTGCACATTCTAATTTAACACATCAAATAGTGAAGAGCCCATATTGAAGCGGGACCCATCCAGATAGAGTCCTACTCCAATTGGGACTCTTCGGAGAAAATTTGCAAAACAGTCTAAGTTAATGCAGAAAATGTATGAAAAGTATGAAAATTTAGATTCCTAGGTGAAAATGCATGAAATGATGAAATTAGATGAATAATGATGCAATTCACCAAATTAAATCTCTAATTCATCTCAATATGATGCGTAATTGTGCAAATTCATGAACTCAACACTAATGCTCTTCTATTTTCCAAAAAAAATACTCAAATCTAATGACAAATCAATGCTTAGATTTGGAAAATATAACTTTAAAGCTCTAAGATAGAAATTAACAATCTTAATAGCTAAGATTTTCTTCCCTTCATAAAAGAAAAGATTCCTAATGACTATCTATCAAAAGTAAGCATAAATCATCAAAAGATATTAACTCCTAAGCATAATTTATCAAACTTAAGCATAAATAGTAAAAAGAATGTTAGGAAATAAAATAAGCATGAAAGGTAGCACATTGCAATGAAGAAAAATCTATTCTAGCATGTTAAGCACACAAAGGGAATTAAGAGCATAAGCAAAAGGAATAGTATTAACTTAACTTCATCTAGAAGATCCAATCAAAGTAATTAACCACCCATTGGAGAAGACAAAACTTTCATTATAAATCTTCAAATTTTTCAAAGCTTTCCTCACTTTCTCTCTACAATTGCTCTCAATTACATAAATAGCTTAAGTAAAGAAGAGGAGGCTCTCCCTGCTTGTGTGTCTAATGCGTAGAGCTCCCTTCCTTATATAGAGACATTTGCCTTGCTCTTTTTTGTTTCTTTCCAATGTGGGACTTCACAAGAATGAAAATATGAACATATGAATGTAATTCTCGTGTTAGAAAACAGTCTCCAGATTGATGTGCGATTTTGACCCTCGAAACGTCCGAATTGGGAAAAATATTGTGAAATATGATTTGTAGATCTTAGAACAAGCTTTCCAATGCTTCTGAGATCACCTCAATCGGACATCCGATTGAAAAGATATGGTCAAAATACCAACCCAGATCTTTCATTTTTCTTCTTATTGTTGGTCTATCTTTGTCATTTCTTCATTCAATTGTTTTCCAAAATTATCCTTACTCTCTTTAACTCTTGAATCTCAACTTTAATTTTCAAATTAATCTTCAATTAACACCTACAAAGAGAAATTAACACAATTGAGAGTATTTTTTAACATATTTTGTATGGAGGCCATTGGAACTCATATAAATGCATACAAATGACTATCTATAATGGAAAGATATGAGCAAAGCATGATGGGGAGGAAATTTATTATTTTTATGCTAAAAATAGTGTTTTGAGTTCTTTTATCTTTGAAACCTCATAAAATAATGCTATGAAAGTGTATTTTTTGTGAACTCATCCGTCTTCTTCTCCATTAGAGCACTACCAGGCTTCAAATGTATAATCTGCTTCTTTATTTGTTGTGGGTTATTTTGGTTGCATGATGTTGCCGATTTCTATCTCTTAGATAGAGTTTATTGCTATATATGATTGATGAGAATGAGGAATTGCATCCTTGATATGGTTTATGGCCTTATAGATACTTGATCTCTTAGTTAAGTGGGTCAAAAGTTTTGAAAATCTATCAACAAGGCTCACCTACTTCCAAAAGGAGGTGGATGAGAATCCTTCTACTTTTGTGGGTTTTAAGTGGTGTTTTTCTTTCTATCTATGTTTTTGATAACTTGAAAGAAGGCTATCTTTCAACTAGGAAGGAGAAAATTGCAGACGAGGACAAGTTGAATTTTTGTATTCTACAAAAACAATTCAAAGTCAGCAATGATCAAGTCCATACCTTGGCCACTCAATTCAAGAAATCAGATCAGGTATTGCTTTTCATGCTTGTTAGTGAATAATTTCCTATTTTACTCTCCATAGTTTGTAGGTATTTTTTGATTCTTTGGTATGTTGCTTGAAAGGAAGAGGAAATTGTTACAGAATAATCTAAAGAATGCAATTGTAAAATTGAGTAGGTTACTGAATATGGATGATTTTCTCATGCACACTGTATATCAGTGCCATTCGACATGAGGGATTCGGTAAAATTCAGGGGGTCCCGCCTTTGGTGTCGGTCCAGATGCAAGCTCTTGTAGGAGAAAATTTTCCTGTTGTCCGTAACTTTGTGCTGATTTGAGACTAGTATGCAAAATAAAGGGAGTGATAATAGAATCTTAGGCGTTAGGTTGACTCTACATATGAAAGTTTTGGGAAAGGAACAAAATCGCCTCGTTGAGATTCATTGGATTTATGACTATAAGGAGGATGGTTTAAGTAGCTTTTACTTAATTTTGTGATTCTTCCAATAACTTGCATGATTCAAGGTATTTGAATTGCTCCAGCTTTTTCTTTTGAATATTTAAATCCGCATTTGACAATTATAAATCTATGAGGATTTGGACGAATAAAAATCTCCATTTTTTATAATTATCATCGCACTGTCAAGTGCAAAGGAATGCCAAAACATGTTGCAATTGCGTGAAGCTATACAGCCATATGAAAAGCTTTGCATAATTCCACTTCAGATAGGTTGGTGGGTCCTACTCAGCATTGTTGTAAATTGTAAATACGCTGTCTTTCCTACTATGTGGACGAATTCAAGTCAGCAGCTACTGCGACAACAACAGCAGCAACAAGGCTCTAAGTTTGGAGGGAGATGGAGGAGGAAGCTTCTAGTTTTATGGGTATTGGTTGGGATGATTCTATCAATGTGGATATTTTGGAGCATGAATGCAAGCATCATCTTGTGGAGGAAGACAATGCTTGCAAACATGTGTGATGCAAGGGCTAGAATGTCGCAGGATGAGTTCAACGTAGTTAAGCAAGAACCATTTTCATGCATTGGCCATTTTGGTCTCGACTATTCATCATGGGAAGAACCCATCTTCCATTGATCAGGTATTGCTTGCCTGTACTCGGCATCTTCCTAATAGATTTCTTTAATACTGGCACTGGGTTGTTCTTCTTCTGTTCCAGAAAACATTTGTTGTATATACAGAGGGAACGACATTCCAAAGGCCACTCACTGGTGGTGTTGCATATGCTTTGAAAGTACGGCATGCAGATAGGGAGCGATTTGAAAAGCAAAGTGGATGGACAATAAAGAAAATGTCAACGGAGAACCAATCTCTGGGGTGGCACGGCCCATCGCTTGTTCAGGATGAATATGCACCTGTTGTCTTCTCGCAACATACAATATCCCATATTGTATCTCTTGATATGATGTCAGGGAAGGTGAGCCCAAATTTAGAAGACTGCTAAATCTATGTGCATGTCATTAGGGGTATGCACAATGTTAGGATTTCTAGTGTTGGCTAATTTCATGGGTTGGACAAAACTCTGGTCCTTTTGAGTTGTAATTTTTATTTAAAAAATAACTCTGAAGATGGAAGATTGGAAGGACTCAGAAGAAGAAAGTATGAAAGAATTAGAAGAAGTCTGCTGGAGAAAAGAGTGTTGAATTTTCGGATCAATCCAGAGAGGGGTCTGCTCGAGCGACCTCCGTATCCGCTCGAGGGAACAAAGTCGATATAGCCCAGTTCTAAAACAGAGGCTGATCCGCTCGAGCGCACGGAATGATCGCTCGAGCGAACCAAGCGCAGTGAACTACGAATTTTGGAAAGTGCTATTCTTATTGTGTTCAAACTGCTGGTTTTAGTCCTAATCATCTTAGGCAACTTTAAGCACGTCTTTATGGCTATTTAAAGGACTAAAGGGCTATTCCAAAAGAAAGAGCCTCACCTCTCAAAGTGCTGAGTTAGAAATTATCATTGAGAGTTTTTCTTTTCTAGAGTTTTTATGAAGTTGTGTTGTCAAGTTCTCTAGAGCCAAGTTCTTCTGCATCCTTTGTAGAAGATTATCTTTTTGCGAGAAGATTTGAGGAGTCAGACGCTGGATTGAATCTGTTGCATTCAACGGTATGAAGTCGTTGAAGCGTGAAGCGACCCAAGATAAATTCAGTCATTGGGTAGGGGATATCTGGGGAAGAGATATGAGTTTCTTGTAATTGCGAGACTCATAGTATTTGATTTGATCCATTTCAGATCGGTGGTTTTTCACTCGGTTAGGGTTTTCCACCTTTAATTTGGTGTCCTTGTGGTGTGTGCTTGTTTTGTTTATTTTTATTGCATATTGTTTATTTCTACACACTATTGGCTTGATTGTTTGAGTACACCAATCTGGAGATCGCGGACCCATAATTAAATTTTCAATTGGTATCAGAGCGGGCTGCACTATCTTGTTGTGTTTTAATCCTACAAGATTTCTAAAATGGTGCTCAATAGAGAAGGGACATCAACTTCCAAGCCTCCTTTGTTTGATGGTTCTAATTATGCATATTGGAAGCAAATGATGATTGGGTTCCTTAAGTCCATTGATGATGATATTTGGGATATTGTTGAGGAGGGCTACTCTAAACTTACAATTGTGGTTAATGGACAAACTGTTCCTAAACCTAAAGCCCAATAGTCTAAGGATGAAAAGCATGCATCCAATTGTAATAACAAGGCTGTGAATAGCACATATAATGGAGTGTCTGCTGATGAGTTTCGAAGGATTTTCACTTGCAAAATTGCAAAAGAAGCATGGGAAGTCTTATAGACAGTTTATGAGGGTACAGACATGGTAAAGCAAGCTAAATTGCAAAGGCTGAATAAAGAATTTGAAACCATCGTGATGGAAGAAGATGAGACCTTTGATCAATTTAATGCAAGGCTGAATGATATTGTCAATGATGTTTTCATTCTGGGGGAAGAAATACCATAACACAAAATTGTCAAGAAAATTCTAAGGTCTTTACCTTTGAGGTTTGATTCTAAAGTTGATGCTATTGAAGAAAATAAGAATCTGAATACCCTCAAGGTAAATGAACTGGCTGGAAATCTTTAGACTTTTGAAGCAAACCGTTTGAATAAAGAAAAATCAAAAGAGAAGGATATTGCCTTGAAAGCCATCACAGAATCAAGAAAGAAGCCTGTAAAAAAAGTTGAATTTGATTCTGAATCTGATGCTAAAGATGATATGACTGAGTTTATTAAGTATTTCAAAAAATATATAAAGACAAAATGAACCAATAAAAAGAATTTCAAATCTGAGAAGAAGGATCATGCAAAAGAAACAAAGTGTTTTGAGTGTCAAGGCTATGGTCACTATGCTAATGAATGTGACAACAAGAAAAATGGTACAAAACAAAAGGCTCTTAACATAACTTGGGATGAAGAATCTTTTGAAGAAGAAAAGTAAGAAGCTAAAGATCCTAAAGATGATCATGTGAATGGCAAGTTTGTGGCATTCATGGCTGCATCTGTGTTTGACAATGATATTGATGAAGATAATGAAGATTAGTCGTCAGACCAAGAAAAAGATTAGGAAGAATCGTACCATGCTACCTATGCTGATTGTGTCAAGATGACCAAGTATGGTAACAAGATCACTATCAAGTGCAAGGCTGCTCAAGAAGAAAATTCTGCCCTGAAGATTGAATTAAAGCAAGCACTTAAACAGATTCATCTCTTGGAAGGTCAAAAAAATTGTTTGGCTGAAAATTTGACTACCGATGGTCAAAAACTTGAGAAGGCTGAAAAATATGTACTGTGTAGGTGCAAAAAAATCTTGCAAACTTACTTGTGTGATGTAAAACTTCTTTGGAAAGGCCTGGCTGACTGAAAACCTGTAGAAGGAAGAGAAACGAAGGATCAGAGACCCTGGCTGCAATCAGCACAAGCCCCTCCGATGCCTAAGTCAGTTTGATTGCTAGGCCAAGGATGAGTGGGGAAGAAAGAGAATAGAAGTGTGTATGCTTACCCCCCTTCCCGGCCTCGACTCACCTTATATATATAGGTGCTGGGGCTCATCAGGATTTTCCTTAGTGGATGTAGGTGAAAAGAGAACATCCCATCAGGCCATACCTTATTCCCTTAGTGAGGGTAGGTGAAAGCTCTGTCCCATCAGTCCATACCTTGTATGGTTGCGGATGTGACCATATTATAAGGTCAACTCCTTATCAGGCGCATGCCTTATCTGACAGCCTGCAGGGCATTTATTATAATTGACGTTTGGCGCTTATCTCGGTCGACTGAAGATACCGAGACCGAGATGGGTATGCCTGCACTCGAGCTGAGACGGGGCTAGTTGGTATTTCTTACTGAGACCAACCAGAGTTGAACGCCGAACCCGAGGTGGTGCCGAAATGGGGGGAGACTGAGGGGACTGAGACCAGGATAAACTTAATTGGTATCTTTGTCAAGGTTAGACTCATTTTTGGGATTGTGAAAAGGTCCCCACACATACTGAATCTGAAGGAAGAGATAGTGATATTGAAAGCTGAAAATCAAGACCTACAAGGAAGACTGAAGATCACTCTGTCTGAGCTAAAACTCAAGCAAGCTTATCTAAACAAGATGAACACTGGTTCGCAGACTCTTACAAATATATTGTCTAGTCAGAAATCTCATTTTGACAGAAGCGGTCTTGGTTATGATCATGGTGCATCCACTTCAAATACTAAAGGTAAAACAATTTTTGTTTCAAGTGTTGCACATGCTACTCCACATACTGCACCTTCAAATATTGTGTCGAGTAGTGTCAAAAACTAGAATGTGTCACGCACTGCATGCACATCCACTTGTCATCATTGTGGATTAAAAGGACACATTCGTCCCTATTGTAAAAAGCTGCAAAGCCTACCTAAGACCAAGCAATGGTGGAAGAATTTTTCTCCACCCAAAAATGGTTCAAATTTGGGTTCGAAAATCTAATTTGCCTAAAGAGGTTACTCACACTTTGCTGAAAAATCAAACCACACAAGTGTAGGTGGCTGTATATAACAAGCCCTTATCAAAGAGCTGAAGCTCCCACCCCCCAGCGCTGCTACGAAGATACATTGAGGGGGAGTTGCTTTCGAGGGGGAGCTATTGATCCTAATTGACAAAACGCTGCATGTTCTTATCTTTAGCTTTGTCAATTTATTGACAAAAAGGGGGAGAATGGTGACAGATTAAGGGGGGAGAGCAAGAAGTTCAGACTGAGTTAGAGACAATGCAGATCTACATTTGCTGATTGCATATTTTTGTGCTAATTGTCATTTCTTTTATTTTTATAAATTCAATAAATTTTGGGTTTCTTTTTGGGTAGATCAAATTGTATTGTCTTAAGGAGTTTTGTCCATGAATTGACAAAGGGGGAAATTGTTAGGATTTTTAGTGTTAGCTAAATTCATGGGTTGGACAAAACTCTGGTCCTTTTGAGTTGTAATTTTTATTTAGAAAATGACTCTGAAGATGGAAGATTGGAAGGACTCAGAAGAAGAAAGTCTGAAAGAATTAGAAGAAGTCTGCTGGAGAAAAGAGTATTGAATTTCCGGATCAATCCAAAGAGGGGTTCTCTCGAGCGACCTCCATATCCGCTCGAGCAAACAGAGTCGGAATAGCCCAGTTCTGAAATAGAGGCTGATCCGCTCGAGCGCACGGAATGATCGCTTGAGCAAACCAAGTACAGTGAACTACGAATTTTGGAAACTGCTATTCTTATTGTGCTCAAACTGCTGGTTTTAGTCCTAATCATCTTAGACAACTTTAAGCACGTCCTTATGGCTATTTAAAGGACTAAAGGGCTATTCCAAAAGAAAGAGTCTCACCTTTCAAAGTGTTGAGTTAGAAATTATCATTGAGAGTTTTTCTTCTCTAGAGTTTTTATGAAGTTGTGCTGTCAAGTTCTCTAGAGTCAAATTCTTCTGCATCCTTTGTAGAAGATTATCTTTTTGCGAGAAGATTTGAGGAGTCAGACGCTGGATTGAATCTGTTGCAATCAACGGTGTGAAGTCGTTGAAGCGTGAAGCGATACAAGGTAACTTCAGTCCTTGGGTAGGGGATATCTGGGGAAGAGATCTGTGTTTCTTGTAATTGCGAGATTCATAGTGTTTGATTTGATCCAGTTCGGATCTGTGGTTTTTCACCCGGTTAGGGTTTTCCACCTTTAATTTGGTATCCTTGTGGTGTGTGCTTGTTTTGTTTATTTCCGCTGAATATTGTTTATTTCTGCACACTATTGGCTTGATTGTTTGAGTACACCAATCTAGAGGTCACGGACCCATAATTAAATTTTCTCACAACTCTTCTCCTCTGTGTGAATCATGTTTGGTGACTTTATTGAGTAGAGTGAAGTAAGGTGAATCACACATGTGAACGTAAGTTAAAGTCTAACATGGCCCTTTTTATGGGGATGGACTCAAAAGACCCAACAATCATTTCATCCGGCTAATCTACATGCAATCACCCATGCCAGTGTGGCATGCATGTGAGATCCAAGTTGCCCACCAGGTGGGGCCCTTCATTCATGTATTTGTGGCCTAGTTGATGAGTGGAGCCCCTTGTTATCAGGTCATTTACATTATGGGTCCACCTTTTCCATTGCTTGGATGTGGCAAATCCGCATGCAGCTACTCTTTTCTTTTATCGTTTTCATATATATATATATATGTGGGGATTGACATATGAATGACCCTTAAACATTGTTGTTTCAAGTTCATGACTGAAAGTAAGTTAATGTTACCAGAGTCCTTTGACCCTGGTCTCCCCTTTTTTTATTTTACTTTTTTGCCTTGGATCCGATGAAACCCATGATATCATGTGATCCAAGGTCAAACGACTATGGTGACATTTAGTGACTTTTGGTCATGAACACACACACACACACACACACACACACACACACACACATATATATATATATATATATAAACACCAGTGAACACAATGTTTCTGTTGGTTCTAAGTTGTTTCAAATCTCACTGTGTCCATGAGCTTTTACTCTTCTGATTATGACTACTCACGCAAAGCATAGGAGGATTGTGAGAACATCTTGAGAGCGAGGGCATCTGGAAAAGGATTCCTAACTTCACCTTTCAAGCTTATTAATGTAAGTCTTGAGGATCCGAACCCTAGAGGGGGGGTGAATAGGGTGAGCTTCATTTATAACCAATTATAACTTCTTTAAAACAAACTAGTCACATGTGATGATTAATCATACAAGATGCGGAAGCTAACAAAAGAATCACCACAAAGCAATCACCATCACACAAGAATTTATAGTGGTTCGGCCTCAATGCCTACATCCACTACCGGCTTGTGAACCAAAACCCCACCGGATTTCCACTATTTATGCTTTTCAATAGGCTAAGCAATAACCTTTACAATATGCTTTTCAAGGCTTAGCAATAACCTTTACAATGATGTTTTTCAAGGCTCAACATCAACCTATACACTATGCTTTTATAGGCTAAGCAATAACCTCTTCAACCATAGGTTGGTTATCTCACTAAGTTAGTGTCTATAATACACTTGATGGAGATTCAATTAAGCTCATTACAATGCCTCTTAATTAGGCGGATATGGAAGTGAAAAACTAACTCACACAAACACTTAATGAATGCAAAGATGTATGCTCATGATGTGTGTGTGTGATGTCCTCAATCATTTTGAAAATGAAAGCTCATAAAGTATGCCTAAAGCTTTTGAAAGTTTTAGCTCATGAAAACATTTTTGATTGAGGAAAGAATGCAAGTCACATGTTAAAAGTAACAACTTGTTAATGATATCAAAGATTCACAAGTTGTATGAAATTAATTAGCTCTAAACATGTGATGCATAAGGATGTCAATCAAATCAACAATGTAGCTCAAAACATAAAAATAGATTTGATTGAAATTAGGGGACAAATCATATGTAATTATAAATACAACTTGAATATGATATACTAATCAATGCAAGGCAAGTTGTGAAACTTTAAAACAAAGTTACATATGATTTGTAAACATGTTGAATCCACAACATAAGATATATTTTGAAAGAGATTTTCTTATGATGAAAAACAACACCCAAAGATTCAACCAAGTATATGAATCATGTTACATATAATTTCAAAGATTCTTTTATTAACATGATCTACTTAGATTTACCAAATAAAGTACTACTTGGATTGAATCAATGGTGATGCATCCAAAACAATAGATCAATTCAAAATATAAAACATGCTAAGGATACAACACATCATAGGTTAACATGCTACTAAAGATTTATCAAAGATAAAACAAAACATGAAAACATATGATTTGTAAAGAAGTTGAATCCAAAACATAAGATAGTTTTGAAAGTGATTTTCTTATGTTAGAAAACAACAACCAAAGATTCAACCAAGTATATGGATCATGTTACATCTAATTTCAAAGATGTTTCCATTAACATGATCTACTTAGATTTACTAAAGATAAAGTACTACTTGGATTGAATCAATGGTGATGTATCCAAAACAATAAATCAATTCAAAACATAAAACATGTTAAGGATACAACACAACATAGTTTATCATGCTACAAATGATTTACCAAAAATAAAACAAAGCATGAAAACATATGATTAAGGAAAGTAGAGCCTACTTGGTGATTTAACTTCATTAATCCAAGCTTTAGCTTTCCTAATGATCCCCTTCATCCCTTAGTTCATTTCCCTTTGAATATGCCTCAAAACCCCTCAAGGAGGGCCTTAAAATTCTCAACTTTTGGCAAAGGAAAGAACTCATATTTATAGCAAAAAGTGCCCAACGGCTAGTCCCCGGTCGACCTGGAAACAGGTCTCGGTCGACCGGGAACACACAACGGTCATATTTCTGACCGTTGGTGCACTGTGGCCCTGGCGGCCTGCAGTGTTCCCGGTCGACCGGCCACACTGCTGGACCACCCCCCTTGGGACAAAAATTCCCAAATTTTGCATATTTGAAGGTTTCTCTTCGAGGGGATTTTTGGGCCACTAAACCAAGCTTGAATACATGTTTTAAATCATTTTAAGATGTTTAAAAACATGAAACACACAAAGCCTAAAATGATTCAAAACTTTAAAACCAAAGGCTAGCTTGATTTCTAAAACTATTTTAAAAAACAAATGCATCTAAGTTTAAAAACAAAACATGCATAAATTGATACTTTTACAAATCTTAAAAGTAATGCATGAATAAAACAAGATTTCAAGTTTATCTAAATCAATGCAAGTGTGTAAATCAAATGATGCTAGAATGAAAATGCATCCATCAAATTGCAATCTACAAAATCCCTAACAATTAAATCTAAACGACTTGGTGTGGTTCTTACATTTGCTGTTTATAATATGGAGCTTCCAGCAGATGCTGCTCTTGAGGAACGCATAGCAGCAACCCAGGGGTAAGTCATCATTTCAATCATGTCTCGAGTTTAAGGTAAAGGGTGTCTGAAGGTTATCCAAATTTCAATCAACTTGAATAATTTGGCTGAATAGATGGTTATCCGTTTCTTAGTTTTTGGCGCATAATGGGAACCTGGGAACTGGATACCATATTAATTAATTAATTGGAATCTAGATCCTCTGAGTCTTTAACGTAAAAGAAATCCTTAGTTAAAGAAGTGGAACCACACAGTGGGGCCCACTTATTGAAATTCATTCCAAATAACCCCCCTCTAGGTATATTGGGTATCCTCAAATTTTACATCGATCTAAATTTGTCTCATAGTTTGATTGACCATTTGATAAAAAAAAGTGATTTAACACAATCATATCCATATTCATTATCATGTTTTTCATCAAATGATCAATCAAACAGTGGGAAAAGCTTCAATTGACATAATATTCAAAGGTAACCCATATGCCTCGAGGGAGTTTATTTTAACAGTTTGAATTTCAAAAGGTGGTTCCCCACTATGCAATTCCCCACTTCACTCCTTTAACAGAGAATTTCTCTAGGTTAAAGAATTAGAGGATCCGGGCACCATTACTTGTGATGTTTCATTTCCTTTGTTCTATTCCCAAACCATTATATCTCAGTTGCGAGACATTGATTTGGAATGGAAAAATCATTTGAATTGAATGACAGAACAAATTTAATGTGATTTTCTTTCATTGCCTCTCCAAATTCAGAGCGGAGTAGAAAAACATCTATTGCAACCTTGATGTTATGGGCTCTAATCATTTTGCCAATGAAAGAAAAAAAGAAAAAAACATTTGACCAAAATAATGAAACCACATAATTGGTGGTGCATCGAAAAGCAACCTAAAGCTTTTGCATTGTGAAGGAAAGAAGTTTCTTCCTCTAGGCTTATTCGAGTGTTATATGTTGAAAATTATTTACACTGCCTCTACTAACGCTTTGGTTTTGGTAAGATTAGTTAGTGGAGGAAATTTAACATTATCATAACACTAAATTTCTTCTGCAGGTATCTAGGAGAATATTTTGATAATTCGTCATTGGTGAAGAAGCTTCTCCACCAACTTGCTAGCAAAAAAACAATTTTTGTGAATGTATATGATATGACAAATGCTTCTGCACCTATCATATGTATGGTCCTCTTATTAAGGAAACAGGTCTTTGGCATCTTAGCAATCTCGATTTTGGGGATCCATTGAGGAAGCATGAGATGCATTGCAGGTAGCTGCTATCAAGTAATGACTGTTTTAGTAAGAATGTCGAAGTCCTTTGCAATTTGCGCTACATCTGAGTTGAAGTTGTCTGCTTTTGTACTAGATTTAATCAGAAGCCTCCTCTACCATGGTCTGCGATTACAACTTCAGTTGTGGTTTTAGTGGTTTTTGTGTTTGTTGGGTATATATTTCACCGCATTGCAAAAAGTGAAGGATGATTGTAGTGAAATAGGGGAGCAGAAAGTTCTAGCTGAAGCTGCTGATGTAGCAAAATCCCAGGTACTTCATATGCTTTTTATGATTTTATCAACTCCAACTGAAATTTCTCTGTTGTAACATTAGTTGTGTTTGACACCCAAATTGCAATCAGTTTAAATTTTTTTGTTAAACAGTCTGCTACTTATGCCACTAGGAATGCAAGTGGCTTCAAACAAAACCTCTTTGCTACTTATTCCTTTTCTGCTGAAAGTTGCTTAAATATTTTTCTTCTAATAATTTATCTGCTTCTCTGGTGCAGTGGAGCATATATTAAGCCATTCTAGAGAAGTACTCAAGCCAATCACCAGTTACATCCAAATGCTGATTTGTGCCGAATTCAAGTGGGGTTACATGAAAACGGATCTGAAGGGGCTGGTTGAATATTTTCATGAGATGAACATGGTACCATGTTTTTGAAAATAATTGGAGCTTTTTGAACTTGAGATTTTTAGTGCAATGGGGATGAATTTTGATTGATTTAATTATTAGTGCAATGGGGCAATCTAGCTTTCAGCTCTCAACCCACACCATTAGCTCAAAATATATGCATTAAAGTGGCAACCACGGAAAAGGCCTAATTTGAAACAAAAACTCTATGCACCCCGGGATCCAGACCCCGGACGGACCCCGGGGTGCCTGGGATCCAATAGCACCGCTGAATTTGAAATCATGGCCCACATAATAGCCTTCAGAACAACAGACAACAGTCCATAGCTGACATAGGACTAGATATGCACAAAACTAGTCCATGCAACAGCGTGGAAGTGTGGCGGTGCTCATTTTTTAACTCTTAGAAAAGGTGCACGTTGGCGTTTGCAAATAATATTTTGGAGGACTAAGCTGCTAAATAGCCCTAGCTTAGAAATCAGTGGGCTTAACTCGTTAGGGTGATCTATGAATAGTTGAAATGTGATGGTTAAAGTGTGGCGGTGCTCATTTTTTAACTCCTAGAAAAGGTGCACGTTGGCGTTTGCAAATAATATTTTGGAGGACTAAGCTGCTAAATAGCCCTAGCTTAGAAATCAGTGGGCTTAACTCGTTAGGGTGATCTATGAATAGTTGAAATGTGATGGTTAATCTCTGGGGAATTGATTTGACTAGAGAGAATCAATATGTATAACAATATGAAAGAAGGGACATTGCACAACAGCTGCTTATCAATAACACCCTCTTTGTCATTGGAGCTCATAAAGACTGCTTTCAATCACCTCCTATCACTTCCACCATACCTTTTTCGCTAGTGACATCCAGCAAACAACTAACATCATGATTTTCTAGTAAATGTATGTTCATTCGACAAACAGAGTTTCGGATAACTATAACTCACATGGGCTTCCATGCCAAACCTGCCATGGAAAGGGTCGGCTCATGGCTTACACATGATTTTAGGCCTAACCAATAAATGGGTTCAGAATTTGGTGTGGGTTCTCTCTCTCTCCCTCTCTCCACCCAGTGTAATCCTAAATTCAGGCCTTTTCCCCCCCTATTTTCATTTGTGGGCTGTTGCAATCATATTTGGATAATTTTGTTATGCATTGTGATTTAGTGCGCAGTGGATCAGTTCCATAAAAGCAAAAATGAAAAACTAACTTGTTTGTGGAGCCAATGGGTTATCTGCAACCAATCATTACAGACAAATTAGGTGATGGGCTCTTAACTCTTACCACTACCCAAAATAAATAAATGAAGAAAGGCATCTAAATTTTCCTTTTGTGGAGTGAGGATCTGATGGGTCTCACCACCACCAAATAAAAGAAGAAAAGTAGAATGTTCTGTGGAATGAAGTTATGTTTCTCATTCCCCTTCTGAGGCCTTTTTGGATAAACGGATTATGATCTATCCTCAATGATACGCATGAGATTTGGCCTAGAGAGTTTCAAATCTCCAAGAATCACATCCTATACTTAAAATAATCTGAAAAATAGGCTAGTGTTCATTTAAAAAAAAAAGAAAGGGCTAGTGTTCTATTGGAGCTTTTATTTATCATGTGTATAAAGTGTAGAGAGAGAGAGAGAGAGAGAAATATCATATGCCACCACCTTGGTCACATAGTATATGCTGTAAAAAGCTACATCTAGAAGACCCGACTTCCTATCTAATCTATTGAATTGAATGGCAAGGCTTAGTCGTGATGACTTGTGTGGTGAGGACTGGGGAGAGGCATGATGACGTCCCAAAGATAGGATCTTAGAATTCAGAAGATATTCTGTGCACTCCCTACCAAGAGGTGGGGATTGCAATAGATCACCAGCCTGAACTAGTCTGCCAGCTGCCGACCCACAACATGTGGATGATGGTACTACAAAATTTTGGATGCAACCAAACAGTGGGGGAACCAGAGAGTTCTCCTTTTGGGGGCATTATGTGAATATATTTCAACATGTGACAGTGTCATGCTAATTTACTGGGGCTCACTTTTGATGGGACCCATGCCTTCTTCTTGACTGTCAAGGGAAGCATCATATGTGGACATTTCTATATGTGAATATTTGGCTTATTAAAAAGAGTAGGGACGAAGGATATGAGGTGAGTGGTTAAGAATATATAGTAATGATTTAGGATCTTGAGTTTTTTGGATTTTGAATTTTGAATGAGTGGGGTAATGGGATGGGCATTCATTTATTTGCATTAAAATATATATAGGAATTAAACACATAGGGTTTATATCTTGAGTGGTTAAAAAGGAATATTCAAGGTGAACTTCAAAGACAATAATGAGTCTCAAATAACTTTTCTAACCAAGGGATGAGAAATAAATATCCAACCATCATCCAAATAATCCAATATATATATATATATATAAGATTCAAAGAGAATGTATTATCTACATCTCTACCTTATATTTTCACCTATCACTTCATGTTCTTCATCTCTTATCTCTTTAAAATTCCTTTCTTAGAGTTCATTTCACCATGAATTTTTGTGCACTACAAAAAAACCGGCCTATTGAATTCAAGAGGTAGATACATGATGTATTTTGGATCTAAAGTTGCTAAGGTAAATCTAAATACAAATCCAACAATCAGTTCAAAACCTAGATAAGAGATTAGAAATGGGGCTCTCTAAGAATGTGGGTCTTTAAAGAATTGAGAAAAATGAGACAGGCTAAATATGAGTGGGTCTTTAAAACAATATAATTCAAGCTCCGTGGATTCTTTAGAAAGGGATTTTATAATAAAAGGAATTGAGAAAAATGACAGGGCACTATCAATTCATAATGACAGCGGAGGGCTTTCCGCTACTTCTTAATAATAATAATAAATAAATAAATTCACCTACATTTGACAATATCTTGTGATATATATGAAATGTCCTCTTTTCTTGATATTTGCATGCTGGTTTCCCCCGCTATATCACAAAATATTGGATTACTCCATGATATCATTGAATGGAATGCCCTTCTTTACCATCATTATAACATATTTGAACTCTCCTCCTCCTCAAATTTAAAGCATTTCTTTTTAAAGAAACTTTAAAAAATAAACTAAGTAAGACGACAACTTTTATTTGTTGACTCTTTAAAAATATTTTCTTAGAGTTCATTTCACCATGAATTTTTGTGCATTTTAATGCAAACAAGCATGCCTGATGAATTCAAGAGGTAGATGCATGATGTATTTTGGACCTCAAATTGCTAAATACAAGAGGTAAATCTAAATACAAATCCAACAATTAGTTCAAAACCTAGATAAGAGATAAGAAATGGGGCTCTCTAAGAATGTCACATCAACAGTTGTAAAAGAGTCAGGCTAAATATAAGTGGGTCTTTAAAACAATATAATTCAACCTCCATAGACTTTTTATAAAGGGATTTTATAATAAAAAAGAACTGAGAAAAACGAATGGGCACAATCAATTCATGATGACAACCCAGGGCTTTCCCTACTTTTTAATAATAAATAAATAAATTCACCTCCATTTGACAATATCTCGTGATATTCATGAAATGTCCTCTTTTCATGAGATTTGCATGGTGGGTTTACCTTATTATATCACAAAATGTCGGATTACTCTATGATATAATTGAATGGAATTAAGGATGTAAATGGGTACCCGATTCTCCGCTTATCCGGAGGTTCCGATCTGTTAAAAACCGGGTTTGGGTCCTTATTTAGGCCCCGATAAGTAAATGGGTCCAGGTCCGGTTCCACCTTGGTTTGGACATGTGGATTTGATATATTACCTCAATTTTTGAAAATCTCTCCTCAAAACCATGTTTTTTTAATATTTTTCACTACCTAAACCCGGACTCAGATCCAGACCCGTTTACAACCCTAAATGGAATGCCCTTTATTATTTTTAATTAGTATTTGCACCCTCCTCCTTCTTCTCAAATTTAAAGCTTTTCGTTTTAAAGAAAAATAAACTAGTATTATGACAACTTTTATTTGTAGACTCTTGGGATATATATATATATATATATATATATAGGTGGTATTCAAGTGAGGAACTCCCTCATATTTTGTACTTGAAATCTCTTCAAAAAGGAGAGTTTCTCGTCACATTAGCGAGGAAATTTCTCACTTGAATATTTTTCATATATATATATAATATATTCTCAATTGAAGCAATAACATATTGATCTGAATCTAGTTCCTAATTTCCTTCCCACCTTTGTGTCATGTGCTCATTTCATAGTAACTGATTGGCCCAAACAACCATCGCACTAAATACTTTACTTTGAATTGATTGATTATGCAAAGTTATAATGTAGAGATGATCGCCGCGGGTTTGAACTTCCGACTTTGAAGAGAGGGAGCTGGATATCACGTCACCCTGATGTGGCCCCCTCTTTCTGGTTTTTTTTCCTGTTCGGGCGCCGTACTCTTACATAAGAAGGCCACGTGTCATCAATGTATTGAAGAAGGGCCTTCACTTCACTACACCGCGAGTTGGCTCCAACAGAGGAGATGTCAGATCGCCAGCTGTTGATTGGGCTTTGTACAGTCTCGAATCTCGATGCCCGAGCTCGAGTAAAAAACTAAAAAGATACGAGCGAGAGTCAAAGAGAAGGACTTCTAGATATATTTATTACTCCCTTCTGAGTCCCAATCCCTCTCATGATAATGATAATGGAGGGATAATTTTGATGACTTTGATGATGTCATTTGACACTTACTTAAGTGGGTCCCACCTTGTTGATGGTTAATTATATGCCATTCGGATCATACTCTCCATCCCTCCCATCTGCCAGGTCTACTTTCACAAATCAACAGTTGATTTGATCCAATTAACTAAAGTTTTTAGTTGGTCCCACACAATTACATATGAAGTACATCATAATTGAATTGGGATCACATGAGGATCTTGATCCACAGAGAGATCAATCACAACCTGTCACATCATTATTTTGGATGGGATTAGGCAGTATCCCCATGTAAATAGTGGATTGTGCTACGGTAATACGGCGAATCATGATAGCTCCACTCACTATTACCGTAAAATTAAAATCTCTTTTATTATTTATTTTTTACTTAAAAGATTTAAATTGAATTTATTTATACTTATAGGATTTTTTTACTATTTTAAAATAAGTACCCACATTCACCCAAATGTATGAGGATTAGTGCTCTAATCCATGGAAAGGTTTTTTTTTTTTTTTTTTTTTTAAGAGGAAACCATATTCCATTTTAAGTCCTTGCTTTCATTAAACCCTGTGAAGGGAAATTCAACCAGTTTTGACACCATTTTGAAATCAATATGTTCGTTGTGGAATTGAGTTTTATAAAAAGATTTAATTTGTATAACTATTAAGATCTAGGGTTTTTATATTAACCATTTCAGATTATATTGTTGAGATGATTTTATTGAAAATTATATTCACACTATCCTCCCATGATTAACATACATTCAAGTGGTGTGTCTAATGAGGGGATGTTGTGTAACTCCAAGGGGTTAGCCGACTGGTTCAGGACCACGGTTCCTCCATCTTCTGGATCTAGATGTCTTGATATTGACCCACAGTTCTTAAGGGGTTTATCCGGCTTCTCTTTAGGCCGAAGGAAATATTTCAGTTTAAAGGGCCGGAAACCCCCCCATGAGCTAAAAAAAAAATGAGGGATGTAGATTTTTATTTCACACATATAAGCCATGAGAGGTATCTTTCATTAGAAAGTTGCCCATCAAAATTATAGGATTTTGAGTTTTTTTTTTTTCTAAAAAGACTTAGACTTTAGGTACAGTTATTAATGTTGAATTGAATAGCAAGTCTCTTGATCTTGAAACGATTTTCTTATATACATAGGTTTATCAGTGACTTCTAACTCTCTTAGGGCATGTTTGTGTAACACTTTTCCGCGGAAAAGTTCACGGTTTTCCGCGGAAAACCCATTTTTCCGGCGTTTGGTGCGGAACAATTCCGCGGAAATATTTTCCTGCCTCGTCAGCATTTTCCTTGATAATTGTGGAAATGGGTTTCCTATGGGGGGTATGGGAAATGGTTTTCCTCGGAAAACTTCTCCATCTTTTCCTCACTTTTGTCCATTTCAACCCAAAAACCCTATAACTCTTTCATTTTTTATTTCTTTATATAAATTATTATTTAATGTTAAATAAATAATATACATGTTGTGTTATTTTCTTCAAAAAATTATATCACCAAATAAGAAATTTTGATTTTCTATAAGGAATTCACAGCCGCACCAAACAACATCTGCACCGATTCAATGAGGAAACTCTTTTTGCACCAAACATGGATTTCTAAATTCTACGAAAATCCTTTTCCGAGGTTTTCATTTCTATGGAAAATGCTGACGTGGCAATTTCCTCTTTCCACGGAAAGGGTGTGTACACAAACGTGCCCTTAGCAAACTGAAAAATCCTCACCGTTGGTGGAAGGGTAGTGCCCAAGAAGAGCATTAAAAAAAAAAATCCAAAATCCAGCCATTGTGACTCCAAAGTCAACGCCCAAACTCTCTCTCTCTCTCTCTCTCTCTCTCTCTCCTATAAAGGTGCAATTTAGGACTACCTATTAATTAGAGGAGCATGTCATATAAAATAATACACAGAGAGCAAATGTTGGCCCCAGTAATATAGCATGTACCGAGCTAAAGTAAGCCCTGAAAGGACCATGTCCAGGCAGTGGAATGGTCAGTGGCTCACAAAGGCGGAATCAAGAAATCCTGCTCCTGGCCACATTCTTGTATGAACATTTTTAAGGGGCCCGGAAATATCCAAGGTCGAAAAACTCAACAAGTTATAATTAATTAGACCCACGGCTGTGCTGAGTCATCTTGTTATTACGAAAGACCAAACGAAATATAATACAAACTCAGCTGAGTCAAGTATAAATAAATAATTTTTAAGATTTGGAGTTATCAATTTAAGAATAATTGATTGAGATATAATACACTTACTAATTTAAATTTATTGTTATTAATGTATTTAAATACATAAATAACTAAATTTTATAAGTATTTGATCTATTTTTAAGTTTTTTTTTTTTTTTTTTTAAGTATGACTCCTCCAAGTTAATATTTTAAGGTTGGATGAGTCGAGTCCAAGTTAAATGTAAAAATGCTTTTAAGAAAATTTAGAGTGGCCCATGTGAAAGATAAGGGAGAAAGATACTGCATACCAGAATTACAGCCTAGGTAAAAAAATTGTGACATCTACAACATGAGCTGAAGAGAGAGTTTGGTGGATGTGTGTGCACGCCCACTTATTCTCGACTGTTCACATTGAAGTACTAGAGATAGAGAGACGGGTGGAAGTGGAAATGGGAAGAGAGAGCGACAGCTTTCAATTTTTGAAGATCTGATGACATACAAGTGTATCCCCTGCTTTGTATTCTACTCACAGTCTTTTGCAGGCCAACGTCTTCTTTATTTATGTTTCTTTGTTATCTTCATATTTAGACTTCTTGCATAAATATCATGGCATGTTCAACAACGGACGGGTTGCTATCATCAGTCAATAGATTTTATTTTTTTCTCTCTTGGTATCACAGTCAATCAGTATTATATAATATATAACAAGCCTAAAGAAAGAGACAACTATCTACCGAACAACAGACTTCAATAAGATAACATATTATTTATTTTTATTTTTATTTTCACATTTTGAGTTTTCTGGAGACTTTTAATGCTTACATTTTATGTTTTACAAGCATTAGCATGAAGGCCCTATGCGATGCATAAATTAAGTCTCATATACATAGAGATATATATATATATATATATTTTGTTATCGGAGGGTTTCCAACTCTTTGGACTGGATTAATTTTCAGGCCGAGGAAAGCCATATAAATTCCCCTGTAGCCCTAGTGTAGTAGTACAATTTTGAACCTACAACATCCGAGTGCAAACCGTGATCATAAACTAACTGAGCTACTCTTTGGGGTTTAAAATTAAATCTCATGTAACCTGAATAATATATAAAAATTAATATCCCTTTCATATAAATCCATTTATATGAAATACATAAAGCAAAGTAGCATCTTTCTCACGTTTGTTGTCTTCTTATAAACATATTTTGATCTTTTGCCTTTCAGATTTTACACTACATTTGCCTCATCTAGGTCTGATTCATATTTGATACACAATTGCCCCATCAAGGTTTTATCCATCTTTGATAGATTCTACACTGCAATTGTCTCATCTGAGTCTTATCCATCTTTGAGTTAGAATAAAGGGATACAAAGAAGGAGGTTGGGAGATGTGTGGAAAAGAGATGTCCAGAGTTGGTGTGACAAATAGTTTTAGTGGAGAAAGATATGAAATGAGCATTTCATTTTTTTAAGAGATACAACCATTGATTCAAAGAAAAATAAAAAGTTGGCATGTCTTTTGAAATAATATAGGGGTCCAATTGCTGATGTGGCTTAAGGAAAGAGAGATTTGAGGGTTTTTTGTGTAAGTGCTTTCTAACCACTATACAATTTTAAAGAGAAAGAATATAGCTCTAGTGGAAAACTTATGTGTGCATCGTCAAAAGAGATTTTGGGGGTGGGGGTCTTTGGGCTAGCTATGCCTGGATTGGAAGTTGGGGGAAAAAAAAAACAGGGAGTATGATTGTCCATGTGATGACATAGATATTAAGACTTCAAAATCATTGATAGAAAAAACAAAGAGCTAAGAAAATTCAAACTAGAAGCAACAGTCGATATGCATGTCAATTTGAGTATGATGGTATTTGATGGCAGGTAGTATGTGTGAGAAGAGAGATATGAATTGATGGGTTGCAAAAGCAGACTTCGTAGGGGCGACAGACACTCACTAAGTTACGACACTCAATTGAGCATTTTCTTCTCAGGTAAATACTAACACACCTACCTACAGACTCACTCTTCATAAGTTTCCATAGAAGAGCGGTGCCTCACCATTGAGCTACTGGTGGATTGCCTATATATGTAAGTATATTATGTAGCATTTTATTCACATGAAGATTGTCTGCAAATGAGATACCCCATAGCTAATCCTTTTATTTATCAACCCCAAATTTAATAATTTTAAAATGTATTATTTTTTTAGAATTTCAACCCAAAAATGTCAATCAAGTAAGTATGAACTTTAGGTTTGTGGGATAAGAAAGTAGCAGTCAGAGGGTAATATATCATAGATGGCCATGTAACTCTGAAAATACATCATATCCTTTACACCAGTACAACTTACACAGCTACTCTCACACTCCTACCAAGTCTTTAAGCATGAAGAACAGCTCCTTACCGGCTGGTAAGGAGTTGGGCTCTTATTGGAGAGGTCAGGGGTTCAATCCCCACCTCCCATATATATTCCTGGATGTATATATGCAAGCTTCTTTTTCGGTTGTGTCGGGCTGTCTTCTCACCTCGGTGGGCTTACTTTTTTGGTGTACCAGGCTCCATATAATAATAATAATAAAAAAAAAAAGGGTCCCAACCATTGAAGGTGGGGTACCAAAAAAATAAAAAGAAGTACCTAACCATGAGTGCTACTGCTACAACCAGCCCAACTGGAAGACTACTCACTTCTGTGGGGGAGGTGGTCCCCATTGAGCTGAAATTGGATTGGCAATGTTTCACTTCTTTTTAAGATTAAGAAATTGATTCTCCCTAGTAAGTTTCTCCTTTCCATATTATTATTACTATCAAGCCAGGACAAAAAGATGGTTGTACCAAATATAGTGAAATCATGTATTTTTCCGTGTTATTTTCAAGATAGGGACGTACTTACCAAACATGGCCCCTACGTTTTCAAAGACTGGGGCCACACAATGGAATCATATAGAGTTTCTCCTCACTTTTTTTCTCCCACAAAGTACCAAATGTAGTTATACTCCACCATGCATATTCTTCCCCTCTATGTGAAAGCAACGGTGCACTAGCAACACATACACCCTCCACAGTTTACCAAGTCAACATGATCCAAAGACTTGATACATCTTGAAGAAAACAAACGAATAAACACCCCCATATAATGATATAAAACAATCTTATGCAGATAACTCTAACAAGTATAGTCAATACTTCGAATACTGTAATTGATATTTGTGATGTTTACCAAAAAATGACCCATATCCCTTTGATTTATTTTCTGTTATAGCAGAGATTATTTGATGATAATTTTTTGAATATTAACTATGGTTTTTTCTTTATTAAAGTACTTTTAGAAATACAAGTCTTGAAATTCATAAAAATTCAATTACATGAAACAAATGACCCAAATATAATTTCGTTATATCTCCTTACAATTTTCAAATGCGTCCATCTAATAAAGAGCCCAAGACATTAGTCATTTGATCACTTAAAAGTCCATCCCATCTGCTCCTAACCATGATATCCACTGAATTTTGTGGTTTGATGCTTAAGGGCATGTTTGTGTAGTCTATTTCCGCGGAAAAGGTTGTAGTTTTCTGCGAGAAACTTCTTTTTCATGTGTTTGGTGTGCAGTTTTCCGTGGAAATGTTTTTTCGCCACGTCGGCTTTTTCCTTCCTAGTCATGGAAATAGACTTCCTATGAGGGAGTATGGGAAGTCCATTTCCACGGAAAACTGACCCCCCCACTTTCCTCTCTCTCATCCTCACTCTACTCAGCCACCATCTTTCTTCCTCTTCCCCTCCCAACCTCACCCACCCCACATACATACCAACCCACCTGCCCAATAGTTTTCACTAAAAAGTGGTTTTCACTAAAGAAATCAATAGATGCACCAAACAACATTAGCACTAATTTATTGAGGAAAACTTTTTTGCACCAAACATAAAATTTTGAATTCGGCGAAAAAACTTTTCCAAATAATTTGAAACTCATGGATTTTGTTGATGTGGTAATTTCCAATTTCTACGGAAATTACATGTATACAAACGTGCCGTAAATAATAGGAGATTGCCAGAATTTAACAATGGTGGGTTTAATTTAATCCTACCAGTTACCAGTAACACCATTAACAAAAAAATGGAAGGCCTATCTGCAAACATCCCGGCCTAGTGCCTACCCTTACCCCCTATGTTTTTTTACCCTGTAACAACACCAGAAGAAACAATGTTCTTTAAATGGTCGGTGGAGCCGTCCCCTTCAACAGTTCAACCCACAAAGTAAAGTAAAAGAGGAACAGACCAAGTAAAAGGGAATAAAAGGGTTAGTTTGGGGGTCTGCTTTCCATAGAAGAGAGGCATGCATGCCATGGTCGCTGTAACCCATTTCAGGATATATAGATCTCATGGTAAAAAGGTTGAAATGCAAAACCCATTTCAGGATTGTATGAATTTCAAGGTAAGGAGACATGGTTGGTTGTTGCTCTTTCTCCCACAAAAATGTTCCCAATGGCTATTCATTTGACAACACCAATTAGAACAGTGATTGATAGCCTGATCTACTTCGTTGATAATAAGGCCCACAATTTGGACAATATGCCTATCATATTAGATGATTCACCAGTTTGAGAGTGGCAATTCCTGACCTGTTTGTGTGTACCCTTACTAATTTTATGTTGGGTTTGCACTTTGCATGGACATTTTAATTACCACATTAACAATTGGGTTGGATTTGGGCCGGGCTCATGCGTGCTAGTTTACACGCCAATCCAACCACACCCCAACGCATAGCTTACTAGATTTTGATCCATCAACTTGACACAAATCCAACCCGTTGATTTAGGATTTAAAGTCAGCCCCCACTTTTTACCTTTTTAGGTTGGAATTTGGGTTGAGATTTCTGACCTTATTTATATACGGGTCGGGTTCAGACTGTGCTTTTGCATGTGGTGCTCGAACTGACCCAGCCCATACTATTGCCACCCTGGTTATCAAATTTTTTTTTTTTTAAATTGTCACATAATGTTGGTCCATATAAAGGTCCATCTTTGCCCATTTACTCTCCCCTTCCAAATCAAGAAGCATTTAAAAACTTTCTAAAATTTGAAAATTTTATTTTCTTTACCCATGCAATTCCATGCTTGAAGCATTTGGAAGATTTCCTTTTCATTTCTATATTGCTCTAGCAAATACTGGCACACCCCATGACGTCCCCAACTAGTAGAGTCAGGGTGTTTTTTTTTTTTTAATAAAAATAAACGAGTAGTCCCTAATTGTATTTTTTATGGATAAAGAGATGCCTACCCCTTAATTACACATGATCAACACTTCTCTGTATTGATTTTTTTTTATGTTAATATTATTCTATTTCTTTATATATATATATATATATATGAGTAGGACTCTCCTAAACTGCAGCTTATCTTATCCTAAGTTGAAAGAGTGCCGGTTCTACAAATTAAAGACGATTATCTCTATTTTTGATATGATGGAACTGAAAAATCTAATTTTAATTTGATTTATTTTGATTTTGGAGATAATCATTATGCTAAAAACAGACATAATCGACTTTCATTTATAGAAACAATATATTTTCAGCTTAAGATACGCTAAGCTTAGGAGAGCTCATAATATATATATATATATATATATATATATATATATATATTAATAACATAAGATTCATCTTTTCTTAAAAAAAATGAAAAAAAAGATTCAGCTTATTAAATGATGAGATATTAATGTTGTAGCTTGTTGAAAGCTTATGTTGTTAAGTAAAGAGAATTTTTAATGCTCTGAACTGGATGATGAGATAATAATGTGGCCTGCCTTGGAACAGATGCTCGATGCCAACACGCAGAAGCCAAAGTAAAAGAGCAGGAGGATGGGGGAGATAAAGCCAAAGTAAATCAAGGGGGGAGAGAGGAAGGGTGAAAAACCAAAAGAGAAAAGAACACAACAATATCAGAGGAGTCAGAGGAAAGAGAAAAGAGAAAAGAATGGGCAACAAGACATCTGTCTCTCTCTCCTCACATCTATGATTCCTGCTCATACAGCAGAAAAACTATCTGGGTTTCTTGTAACTGGGCTTGTTTTCTGGAGTTCTCAATAGTTTGGTAGGAAGAAAGCAGGGGAAACAGAGAAGAGGAAACGAAAAGGAGACATAACAGAGAAAAAAAGACCCAGTTTTTTTTTCCAGTCTAATTTAGTGCAGTTGAAGAATGCCCATCTGGGCTTGATGTTATCTCTCTTCTGGCTGGTTTGTTATCATTTTCTATCTAAAAGGTGGGATTTTTGTCTAGTATTTTGGCCTAAGGGGGAAGGAGAAAAGGTGGGAAATAAATAGACAAGAGGAGAGAGAAAGATATCTCATTTGAACTAGGATCTGTGCAATTCAGGTTATTTCTAGCTTTCCCAACTGAGTTTTCTTCTCTTCTTCTTGGAGAGTTTGGTTCTAATGGGGTTCCCCTTGGAGAGAATGGGAATGTGAAAAGGTACAATCTTTTTCACCATTGGTAAATGATTCGCAGAAAGCCAACTGGGGTCATCGAAATTCTCTCGTTTTTAGATTTCTCAAGTGGGATTTCTGAAAGCTGCGACTTTAATAATGAGTTGCTCGGCCGTAGCTGGTGCGGTTTTTCTCAACCTCCCAAGGCTCTTCTTGAAGATATGTCGGTGGGTTTTGGTTAGAATGGCTGTACGTTGCAAGGTCTCTGGTTTTAATGGTGCATTGAGGGCGAATTCAAGGGCGAAGGAGTCGTTGCAGGGCTCCAATGGTGGTTGGAGGTGGAGGAGAATGCTTCTAGCTTTGTGGGTTTTGAGCGGCCTTTTCCTTTCTATCTGGGTTTCCCGTGACTTGAAAGAAGTCGGTCTTTCAACTAGGAAGGAAAAGTTTGCAGACGAGAGAAAGTTGAATGCTTGTATGCTGCAGGAACAGTTCAATGTCAGCAATGATCAAATCCATACTTTGGCCACTCTTCTCTTGAAATCGGATCAGGTATTGTTTTTTTCATGCTTGTTAGTGAATCATTTTCTGCTTTACAGTCTATCGCTTGTAGGTATGTTTTGGTCCTTTGATATGTTGCTTGAAAGGTTTGATTGGGTTGGATCTGAACAGGCGAAAATTGTTACAGAATAGCTTGAATAGTGCAGTTGTAAATTTTAACTGTTACAGAATAGCCCCCCAACTTTGTGCTGATTTTAGAACTTCCTAACTTGAGAGATGTATGTAAAGTCATACAACCATTCATTCATAATAAAATCTTGGGTGTTAGGTTGGCTCAAGGCCCTAAGTTTGTCATGTTAAAGTTATCTTGTTAAATTTGTGAAATCATAAAGCGAATGATAATATAAAGTCTTGGGAGTATTTTGAAAAGAACAAAATCCCCTCAGAGAGATTCAATGGATTTATGATGAGGGTGCTTGAAGTAGCTTTTACCTTTTTTTTTTAATATATTCTTCCTATAACTCGCATTATATCTAAATTGCTGGTCCAAGGTATTTGAATTGCTCCAACCTTTTTTTTTTCTTTCTAATATTTTAGTATAACAGATGGTTGCATTTTCCACCTAGTGTCTGAGATGTCGCAGAAAGTAGAGCCTAAATGAAATGAGATTTTCTTTTTGGGCGTGCGGTGGGAGGATGTCCCAAGTTATTGTCAGTGTTGATTGCCAATATTCATTTGTGTTTTGAAGTAGATCTCACTATCTCACTATGCCAACTCCAGATACATGGGATAAGGCTATGAATTATGATGATGATGATTGCCAAAAATTCAGAAAAAAACAGTAATCCCATTTTATTTGATTTCTACTTTTCTCACCACCCCAAATACACAATAGAGTGGATGACCCTTTATCTTGCTAATGTATAAAAACCAGTTGCAATTTTAGGTATGCACAGAGACATCCTTATCTAATTAATTTATTTTTACTCAATCAAACATCATTTGAAGCTGCAGTAGTTCAAAATTAGGTAATGTGTTTGTACCCTATAGGACCAATACTTCATCTTTCATGTGTAAAATTTGTGTCCTACGATGTCCATGGCGTGCCTTGACCGTGTCTGATCGTCATAGATTAGGACTTAAGTAGGCATGAATGATAATTCTTTTAAAATTTTCCCACTTAAAAAATTGTCCTTTTTACAGGTATGGATGATCCAGTTATAAAACCACTGCCTTTTTATATGTGACTCTGATTCTTTTTTTGTGAATGGCAACATGACTTGAAACCACAACCTCGTGATTTAACTGAGTTCCTCCAATTGTGCTGTGGATTTTGTCCATATGTCATTTTGATTGTCTGATCAACATTATATCTGTTCGGGGAACCATGCTCAACTTAGTTTTTTAATTGTTTATCTAGCGTTTAAGGCTGCATTAAGCTACTTGCTTTTTTGGAGTTTGGGGGCCCATATGTCAGGAGACTAAGGTGGAAAAACAGAAAAACCGACACTGATTTTGCCTTCTCTCCCTTTTAACTTTTTGTTGTTTTCTCCTCTCAGTGATGGTTCCCTTGGCACTGAGATTTCATTCCAGGAATGAGCGCTGAGGAATTCCAATGATTTCCTCAGAACACCCTTTATAGTTGCTTTTTGTCCACTTCGTGGTTGGGGGTGGGGGGATTGCCTAATACTTCAAATGGATATGTAATTTATCCCATGCCAGCTAATTGCTTGCCAGACTTTTCACTGTTGTTCTACCAAAATGGGCCCGAGAAGGGTGGGTGGGTGGATTTGGGGGGTGGTTCATAGTAAGTGATGGTACTCAATGCTTCTTTTTTGGCAGAGAGCATTCTTAGACTGTATGGTAAAATCAGCAACCAGAATGCTACTAACTGATGATTTTAACCAGCCTCTGAAAGACCAGTGTCCAGTGCCAGAGTACATTCATGAGAAGTTCAACTCGTCATCTGTGCATGATGCCGTTGCCGTTATGTTTTCCCAAGATGACATATCTTGCATAAAGGTAAACTTGAATTGTTGTTACTTGTAATAACATTTTCTTTCATGTCATCTTTGGATGTTTGGGTGTATATTTCTTACATTGATTGGAGTTGTCTAGTAACATTTTCTTTCATGTCATCTTTGGATGTTTGGGTGTACATTTCTTATATTGATTGGTGTTGTCCACTCGTCCTGTCTTGGAATGCTCCAAATTTAAAGGTTGAGGATTTACCTACATGAACGATTTCATTCTTTGTAAAACCCATCACCTAAACTTGACCTAGTTGTTTTGGCTCAATTGATTTTGGATTTTAGTCAACTTTCATGCTTGGTTTGACCACTACCTTGTGCCTATTTGTTTTATTTTTGCTACATTTTGTAGTTGGATCTTATGTTAATAAAAAATATAATGTTATTTAATTGAGGTTTTGAGGAAATGCAGATGGGTATTTGAGTCACCTGGAGCTGATTAGGTTTGAGTCCAGAATTTTGATTTCAAGCTAGGACACCTCATCTATATTTAACACTGCCCAACTGGTGTGCCATTTTTCAACTAATCAGTTTTGACACTCTTGTACATGAAAAACACTAGTGTTCCATGCTTATGCATTACGTCATAACTGATCCACATAAATGCAAAACGAGAAAAGTTCATTAACAGATCTAAGAATGTAAAAAATAGTTTCCTGTAATTGTAGAATTGAGGACTCTTTGTATTGTAATTGTTATTTTAAGTTGTTATAGGTTGCCTACCAGTAAAAACGAGGCAGTTGTAGGGGCTGTGTTTGGTTTTGACTTTTGAGGTTCATTCGTTATGTTCATATATGACTAGTCTCTAATAGATTAGTATGTTTATACTCTATTATATTGTGGTTACCCCATATATATATATATATATATATATATATATATATATATATAAGGACTCTGTCATTATATATCTCAATCGGGAGGTGACTTGACTTGCTAGTGGCCAGGTGTGAGGTCCAAGTTGACTAGGCCGAGTGGACTTGGCTTCAGCTGATTTTTGAAGTCATGGAGGACGTCTGAGTCCAGAGATCTTTCATCTTAAGGGATCCCAACTCTTCAATTAGAGACCTACCATTAGTAATAGACTAGAGCACATATTTTCAAATAAAAAGGGCTAAATAATTGTGGTTTGGATCTCCAATGTTGAAAATGCTTGGGACACTCTCCAGTGGGGCTCATCAAGTCAAAATCTGATTCATCTTCTTGCAAAATATGGTGACCTGTGTAACATGGATGTTGCATGCAGACATCTGTTAAGGGTCTGAGACTCTGAATAAGGGTGACCTAGACACATTGGCGCTTCCATCATCATCATCATCATCATTAAAGCCTTGTCCCAACTATTTGATATAGAGATCATATGGCCTAAAAGGACTTTATTATCTTTTTATTTATCCTGATTTTGAAGAAAGGTGAGTTGTTTTTCTATTAAATAAAACATCCTCTTATTTATCCTGATTTTGAAGAACGTGTGTTGTTTTTTCTATTAAATTTGGTGATTTTTATTTTATTTTTATATTCTTTGGGGAGCTTGGACAAATGGTCTCTATTCTATATATTTCTGAAATGAATTACCTGGATAAAACGACATATCCTCACCTATTTTTATTTTATTTTCTAATATCATTATCTTATTTATTTATTTTTTTCTGAACAAAATGGCCAAAGCGGCCTAAATGTTCCTGGAGGTTGATCCAAATTGGCTCTATAACAAAATTGACAACTTTGATCATGCTGCGAATTTTTTTTTAGGAACTGGAGTGCCATTGTTAGAGAAACTGAGAGAACTTGATCTGATTATCATTGCATTTTCATGTGCAGGAGGAATGCCGGCACATTTTGCAACTGGGTGAAGCTAGAAGCTGCAAACAGCCACATGGAAAGCTTTGCATCATTCTACTTAAGATAGGTTGGTGGGTCATAGTCGGGATTGTTGTGAGTTGTAAATTCTCTGCCGTTCCTAGTAGATTGTGGACGAATTCAAATCAGCAGCTGCTGCAGCAACACCAGCACCAACAAGGCTCTAAGGTTGGGGGTAGATGGAGGAGGAAGCTTCTAGTTTTATGGATCTTGGTTGGGGTGATTTTATCAATGTGGATATTTTGGAGCATGAACAAAAGCATCATTTTGTGGAGGAAGGAAATGCTTGCTAACATGTGCGATGAGCGGGCAAGAATGTTGCAGGATCAGTTCAATGTAAGCATGAACCATGTTCATGCATTGGCCATTTTGGTGTCGGCTTTCCACCATGGGAAGCACCCATCTTCCATTGATCAGGTACTGCTTGCTTGTACTTGCCATTTTCCTAATTATAGGTTTTTTGGACATCTGGGCCTTGATTTTTGAAATGATGTATGATGGATCCTTGTTGAAGTACAAGAGAAAGTTCCTGTGACTATCTTTATAACATGGCATGTGCATAGGTAACTGGGTCATTCATATGGCCACTCCCCAAGGCAGGAGGGCCATTGCTTGCTTAGAAGTCATTGATTTGCGAAAGAAAAAAAAAAGAATCTCAATGATATGGACCCCAAATATTAGAGCAAATAAACACTCTTATTATTGTCATTAAGAGAAAAAGGAAACCCTGCAAATTTCTTTATAAATGGCGTGTTTATCACTGAAAAATAAACTTTGATTGCTAAAAAAAAGTACTTGAAAGAAAAGAAGAGAAGAGAAGAGAAAAAAGACAATGCAGCATGTCTTAAATGGGAATCCATAAAATTGACCTCTATATCTAAAACAGGCAGAGACCAAGCAGTAGTACGTGAACCTTTAGAGATGAGTAAAGGAGATTCGTCCGTCCACAATTATGCTTAGCGGCCTAAGGATCTTCACTCCTCCTTTTTGCCTAGTCCTAAACAGCACAATGGGAAGGATAGAATGTCACGCTGCAGCTCAATGACTTAGTGAGGTTACTAGCAAAGAAATGATTAGCTGAGAAAATAACAAAATATCAAAGGGATCCAAAGATAACAAGGAGTTAGTAGAAACAATTCCCTTGCCCTTGATAGGAGTAAGAAAACAATTTGCATTTCGGACTGGCCTGAACGAATCATTGTTGGAGAATGCAAGTGGTCAATCTAGGATAAATTGTATTTTGGCGGAGCAACAAAAAGTCTTTTCACAAGGAGTGTTGCATTGACGAAAGTTAGTTAACTCTTTCTCCAACTTATTAACCATGTTACCAAAGGTAGAAGCTGGTCAATATGGGCCACTAGCATAGCACTACTTTCATGCTTCTTTGGCTTGAAATAGCACTAAATGACAAAAACACCTTTGCATTGCCTCCTTGTCACCAATCATCTATATACTTCTTGCTGTGAGAAATCATGTTAGTTGGAAGTCTTTTGTTTTACTTTCCTCCGCATGTCAATATAAATGATTAAAGCTAAAGGATTGAGGCGACACTGTGAAAGTGGCAGATAACTTTATTCCTACTTAATGTGGATTTTTAAGTTCTGTGCTGCTTCATAACACGTAGTGAAACTGGCATCCATTCCTTGAAACATCTAAGCAAATCACAATCCATTTTTGCCTCTAATGTGTGTGCATGTAGATCATGCACAAGGAATGGATGAGGAATATGTATTTTTAGCAAGTATAAAATGTCATAAAGGCACATAGATCATCTAACTGGTTTGGGGTCAAGATCAGATTTTCCAAGTCATGTCGGGGATTAATTTAGAGACCAGTGGGCCTCACATTTACATATGAATGCCCAGGCAATATTTTCATCAACCTTCTATCAACTTCAATGTTTGTTCAAAGATAATCACAGGAACTTTGAGATAATGTAAATACCAGGATTTTCTTACAACGATCTTTCTAAATTGAAAATGCAGCGGACGTTTGTAGCTACTAGCTAGTATGATTTTTGTAAAAGTGAAAATACCTAGGTATATATCGAAGTTGTCATTTAATAAGCTGAATCACATGCTACAGATCCTCTAATCTTATAATAGACGTATCGATCTCTTTAATCCTGATACTGGGTAATTCTTCTGTGGCAGAAAACATTTGCAGAATATACAGAGAGAACAGCATTTGAAAGGCCACTGACTAGTGGTGTTGCATATGCTTTAAAAGTACTGCATGCAGATAGGGAGCGGTTTGAAAAGCAACACGGGTGGACGATAAAGAAAATGGAGACAGAGGACCAATCTCTAGTTCAAGATGACTACATCCCAGAGAGGCTCGACCCATCGCCTGTCCAGGATGAATATGCACCTGTTGTCTTCTCACAAGAGACAGTCTCCCATATTGTATCCATTGATATGATGTCAGGAAAGGTGAGCCTATATTTAGAAGCCTGCCAAATCCATGTGTTCGTTTCATCCAGCTGATCAACATGCAACCACCCATCCTAGTGTGGCATGCATGTGAGATCCAAGCTGCCGATCAGGTGGGGCCCTTCATTTATGCAACCTTCTGAAATAAGCCGGTCTGTTCACCAGGTGTGTAGTGTGCTACATGTATGAAACAAAATGTACAGAGAAAAAAAAAAAAGGAAATCACCAACATCCACATTCAACATGTATTTGTGGCCTAGTTGATGAGTGGAGCCCCTTGTTTTAAATCGGGTCATTTACATTATGGGTCCACCTGTTCCATTGCTTGGATGTGGCAAATCTACATGTAGCTAAACATATTTTCTTTTATTATTTTCATCTCATTGAGGATCTTACAGATTCTCTCTCTCTCTTTTATTATTTTCATCTCATTGAGGATCTTACAGATTCTCTCTCTCTCTCTCTCTCTCTCTCTCTCTCTCTCTCTCTCTCTCACACACACACGCGCGCGCACGTGCGCGCATGGACTTGCACAAGACTTACACATGGTATGATAGACTTGTAAATACTCACCTAACATGATATGCTAAGACACTTTTTTATTTTTATACTATAAGCTTGACACTCTTTGTACTAAACTTCAACTGCATTGGTACAAGTCTGTCATGTAATGTTTTATGTCTTTTTTTGCCATGATTGTTGATTTTAGATGTTCTTCTGGCACCCGTTGGCTCAAAATTGCTCACTGTTTGTGTTTTGGCATCCAAATAGGCATGGCAATTCCACTCATTGTAATTTGTATGTTTGTGAGTCTGCATTTTTGTCATGGAATATTGACCATTGAAAAGAGGTTGTCCTGGAATATTGACCATAAAAAAGAGGATGAACACTATAAGGATCTAAAGTTCAAAAGACTTGATTTGGTTGGATGAGAAGTAAATAAAATATGAATAGCTCATGTGCAGGATGGAACTACATTAATATAAGAAACTCTTTGCTGTGCCTAGCATGGCTTTTTGCCCTTCTTGCTCACAAAATGTTCTTCCTTCCTTTGAGTTCCTCAATATTATTGGAGTGATTACCTTGACACTACCACATTTGCATATGTTCAAAATGCTGCTTATTAGATCTTTTTAGTTTTCAAAACCTACACATTGTAATTTAATATGATGAAAATATGGACTTCTTCAATAATATCTCTGAGTGGAGGTAAATTTTTTGACAAAGCGATGATTTATTGGTATTATGTTTATTCAAGTGTATCTTGTGGACTAATACTAAAATATCTGCTGGTAGAACTTTAGCGAAAGAGCCTTCTTGGTTGAAAATTAGTTACAGATTTGTTCATATTTGGGTGGCTGTGCATCCCAACCATTGCATAATTGCTAAGTGTGTTTTTATTGGGGTCAAGCTTTTGAACCATAAAAAGCATTGCATGTGGATGCCTCTATGGCTACGTTGTTGGGAACTTTAAAATGCATGCGCGAGGTGGAGGAAAAAGAAAAGTAATAGGATCAGAAGAGAAAGACCAAGGAAGGTGGAAGAAGAGAGATATGGCCCTCTCAGGCAGTTGAGAGGATCATCATAAAGAGAATTCATTAAAAGTAAACTGATAGGAACTGTTGAGACTTGAGGCCCATTTATCAGTTTAAGTGAAAAGAAACAAATCTAATGATACCTTTATAGAAATAATGTGAGACTTGTATAGTTGTATTATTGTAATCATGCATTCCTTAACATAATTGTCCACATGCAAGTTTTACATTTTCTAAAGAATGAATATAAGCTTTCAATTCTTATCTAATGAATACTAATATTCTGTCATTCCTTAGAAAATTGTTTGCTCGTGAATTATGAAAACATGCAAACTAAAGCTTGTGATATCGTGCATGCAGTGTAGCTTGTTGAGTATATGCACTTCCACAATCTTTCTGTTGGCTAAGTTATTTTGAATCTCGCCTTGTCAATGAGCTTGTACTCTTCTAATTATGACTCTTTGCACAAAGCATAGGAGGATCGTGAGAACATCTTGCGAGCAAGGGCATCTGGGAAAGGAGTCCTAACTTCACCTTTCAAGCTTTTGAAATCCAATCGACTTGGTGTGGTACTTACATTTGCTGTTTATAATGAGGACCTTCCAGCAGATGCTACACTTGCAGAACGTATAGCAGCAACCCAAGGGTAAGTCAGCCTTTTGCTCCGTCTCTGCTTTGGGGTAAAGGGTGTCTCAAATCTCAATGATCCCCAAATTTCAGTCTGTTTGATTGATTTGGCTGAATAGATGGTTATTCATTTCTTAGTTTAATTGTGGTATCGGAAGTTGGGAACTGGATACCACATTACTTGTGATTTTTCTTTTGTTTTGTTTTTCCCCAAACCATTATATCTCAGTTGTGAGACATTGATTTGGGATGGAAAAATCATTAGAATTGTATAGGACAGATCTAGACTAATGTGATTTTCTTTTCTTGCCTCCAAATTCAAGCAAAGCGGAGAAACATCCATTCCACCCCATTGCAACATTGAGGTTGTGGGTTCAAGTCATGTTACCAATAAAAAAAGGCAGTCCATTTGACCAAACTAATCAAACCACATAATTTGTGGTGTATCTAGAAGCAACCTAAAGGTTTTTGCAGTTGCAAAGGACTAAAGGTGTTTGCTCATTCGAGTTTCATAATAGCACTAAATTTCTTCTGCAGGTATCTGGGAGCATCTTTTGATATTCCATCCTTGGTGGAGAAGCTTCTCCAGCAACTTGCTAGCAAACAAACAATTGTTGTGAATGTATATGATATGACAAATGCTTCTGCACCTATCAACATGTACGGTCCTGATATCACAGAGACAGGGCTTTGGCATCTTAGCAATCTCGATTTTGGGGATCCAATGAGGAAGCATGAGATGCATTGCAGGTAGCTATCATAAGTAATGGCTTTGCTTAGTAAGAATTTGTGTGTTTGGCCTCTCTCTTTCTCTCTCTCCCCTCTTTTGGGAGCAGTTACCGAGGATGTGTCTGGATTTTCCACACAGTACAATTTCCAATAATAGATTGTTATCCATTTCCGCAATGCACCAGTTCCCAGTATGGAGTATTATCCATTTCATTGGGCATTTATTTTTGGAATGGGATATCATGATTATGGATAATTTGTCTTTTCCGTCCTAATCTAACATCAGTTACCAAAATTTATTTGGAGCAGAAAAGGCATTCCCCAGCTAATGTGGCTTCCTATTCTGATGTCAACCAAAATGCACAATGAGATGGATAACTGTCTGTTCTGCCAGAATGTCCAAGTCCTTTGTAATTTGCGCTACATCTGAGTTGAAGTTGTTTGCTTTTGTCCTAGATTTAAGCAGAAGCCTCCTTTACCATGGTCCACAATTACAACTTCAGTTGGGGTTTTAGTGATTTTTTTGCTTGTTGGGCATATATTTCATGCCGCTTTAAACCGCATTGCAAAAGTGGAGGATGACTATCGGAAAATGATGGAGCTGAAAACCCGAGCTGAAGCTGCTGATGTAGCAAAATCCCAGGTGCTTCATATTTTCTTATCAATGCCAACTGAAACTTATCTTTTCCATCATAAGCTGTGTTTGACATTCCAAATCGCAATCAGTTTCAACATGTTTGTATCATTCTAGAGAGAAATTGATTAAGATGGAGAGAATAGGTTGGTACTTGCTTATGACCGAGCCCTCTGTTTTATATTGCAAAAAATTCCTTTCTAATCCCTTTGATTAGGGAATTAGATGTAATTACAATTATCACAATCGCTTAATTAGGGAAACCAAATAAGAGCTATCGTAGTCAAAGATCTTATCGTTACAATGATATTGCGTTCAATAGTTTACAATGGATAGAGGGACATGTAAAACTATGGTCCTTCACACCCCCTCAAATTGATGCGTGTCAAACAACATCAATTTGGAAATGAGAAATTGATGTTGATCTCTGTTTATCTCTTTGGTGAAGAGATCTGCTTATCTCTTTGGTGAAGAGATCTGCAATCTAATGAGTGGATGCTACATGAGGCAGAGTGAGAATTTTCTCTTTAAGTTTCTCTCGAATAAAATGACATCCGACCTCAATGTGTTCTGTACACTCATGATAAACTGGATTGATGGCAATCTGAATGGCGCTAGTATTGTCAGCATTGAGAGGTATAGGTGTAGGAATCGTAATGCCAAGTTCCTTGAGAAGACGCACAAGCGATATAATTTCTGAACAAGCTGAAGACATTGCACGATATTCCGCCTCCATGAAGGATTTTGAAACTCTATCCTGCTTCGTACACTTTGATAACAATAATCTGTCCTGAAGATGATGATGAATCCTTTTGATGAAGCTTGCATTTTGATCCAGTGAGAAATTATCAGTCCTCAGTGGTATTGAGAAACAGTTGGCGATGGATAACAGTCTCAGAAAATAGAGATGTTCATACAATCAATTATAAATGCAGAAAAGAAAGCCATCAACCCTATACTGGCTCTGATACCATATCATTCTAGAGAGAAATTGATTGAGATGGAGAGAATGGGTTGGTCCTTGCTTATGACCGAGGCCGAGCCCTCTGTTTTATATTGCAAAGAATTCCTTTCTAATCCCTTTGATTAGGGAATTAGATGTAATTACAATTATCACAATCCCTTAATTTGGGAAACCAAATAAGAGCTATCCTAGTCAAAGATCTTATCGTTGCAATGATATTGTGTTCAATAGTTTACAATGGATAGAGAGACATGTAAAACTATGGTCCTTCACAGTTTAGTCAACAGTTTGCTACTTATTCTAGTGGCTTCAAACAGAACCTCTTTGGGTAGGATAATATTTTCCTTCCAATTCTGTCCGAAGTTGCGTAAATATTTTTCTTCTAGCACAGTGGAGCATATGTTAAGCCATTCTATCAAAGTATCAAGCCAATCGCTTGTAGGCTACAACTAAACCTTGTGGAAAGTTGATAAGGGTCCATTGCTGCAATTAAATTTCATTAAATGCTATTATCCCCATAACTACCACGATTTGAAAATACATAGTTTTAATTATAGACCATCAGTTTTCTTGAATTCCCTAAAAATATATAATGGATCATTGTGAATTCCCAGTTGGTGGTCCACTAATGGGAGGTCCAGAACTCTAGATCCTTTGTGAAAAATGCTGGAAGCAATATTTTGCATCATAGTCAATATACACCAGATCAGGCCTCTACAAGTTAACTAAGGTCACATTAAGCCTGTTTAGTTCGGTTTTATGTTCCCTGACACCCCATTTGCAAGGTTGATGAATAACCATTTTGTTCTGCTGTCAGGTTCACTAGCAATATGGGGTACATCCAAACACACCTTAAGACATGCACAATGTTACATTGAAAATTAGACTGTTGAACCTAATATGGGGTACATCCAAACACACCTTAAGACATCCACAATGTAACATTGAAAATTAGACTGTTGAACCTGATTGTGAGGGAGAGTTGATTTTCAGTTAGCTGTTGGGAGTCTTTTTTTTTTTAAATGAATATTTTCCTCATTTCTGTTTCTGGTGCAGCACCTTTTTTTCCCCCTTCTTCACTCTCAGTCACATGAAATATTTGTTTATCTAGATACCATGTTTGCTTCCTATTTATAACTCTGAAACTGAATAGCTTGCTGTTGCAATTATGTAGTTTCTGGCGACTGTTTCTCACGAGATTAGGACTCCAATGAATGGTGTTTTAGGTGAGTGAGGTTTTAAACTCAAAAGTTTATCTCTTTCCTCATTTGTCATAAATCAGTTATGGTGGAGAAGCTTTCAACTTGCATAACAAAATTATGGTTCATTGCTTTTTAGTTATTCAGTTGCAAAGATTATCCATCTTGTGAATCCTTCTCAGAGTGGGCTCCAATAATAGAGCATGCTGATTGAATAATTCTGCCAATCTGCGAAGTAAAAAACTCACCTTTTGAGGCAGAATCCTTGTGATTTTCTGTCAAAGGTTACAAGTTGAAAGCTAGACTTACATGTTCACTGTGGTCTTTTTTCCCGACAGTGGATCATCTGTTATGGGGACACTCTAGATTTGATTGGTCTGTAAATGGACAGGCCATACTCATGACCTGATCAAGAACCATGGGTCCTATTCTCTTTTGATCAAATTGATAATTTGGTTGGGCCTACAAACGGGGTTTATGACACAGTGATGGACGCAAATATTGTACAATAATATGTCAGTGTAAAATAATCATCACCACCCAAGGGCCTGCCTGTTTGGCATTGTTTCTTAGAAATGATTCCTCGTTTCCACCACTGAACAAGCAAGTCTGGATGTTACTTGGCTGACGTCTCAAAAACAGAAATCTCGTGGGGTGTGCCACGGAACAAGGTCTTGTTACAATGAAAAATTCGGGACAATCCTACTTCATTTTATTAAAGGAATGACCCATCCGTTCAAGCACCCTTTTAGGTTAGGTATCCTTTCGCTCTCTCTCCCCTTTTTCTCACTGTCTTTACTTATATCTCCTTCCACCCTCTCTCTCCTCTCTCTGCAATCTCTTTTTGTTACTCTTCTCTCCTCTCTCTAGTCTATCACTCCTCTCTCTCCCTCATTTCTTTCTTTTCAATCTCTGCAATCTCTGTCCTCTCTCTCTCTCATGTGCATTTTTGGACTGAGATATGAGTTGTTGAGATTTACCTCATAGCAATCGAAAAGATTTCCTTTCCTTAGGCCTCACAGAAGGATAAATAAATTCATGGTAAAAATGGTTCTAACATGGGATTATTAAAGATGTGAGAGTGAAGGATACATGGTGGAGATGTAGATAATGTCCTGATTTTTGGAGGATTTGATTCTTTTGCCTAATTATTCAATTTTCCATGAATTTTTTGGGAATTCAATTCCTTCCAAACAAATGGTGCTAATTTCCTTTTCATCGAGAGAAATTATTTGATGTCCGCTTGTGGATTTTTTACTTTTGTTTCTTCATTTTTTATACACTTAACATTTCTTAGAATTCCTAGTAATCCAATTTCTTGATAGCCATCACACAATCTCCCCTTCACGGAAAATGAAGTGTGGGTAGATGGGAATGAATATCCAGCTGCCACCTAATAAATTAAATCCTTGGAGAGTTAGGGTTCCATCTACGTCTCCACTTTATATCTTTCACCTCTCACCCCTTAATAATCCTTTGTTGGAACCCATTTTACCTTGAATTTCTAGAATTTAACAAATGGGCTCTTACGAATAAATTTCTTGGGATGCCTAAGAATTCAATTCCATGCAAACAAACAGTTTTTTTAAAAATTATGTTGCTTTATGTTCGTTGTAATTTATTTGTACTATGCCTACATATGACATGGATATATGAATGTTTTTAATGAATAGCTTTATTTTCTAATGTATAAAATAATTTTATGAATATTTTATAACAAATTCAAATTCAAGAATATTGCCGAACGTGATTAGATATGTAAAATGCCTTAAGACAGCCCAACCAACTTTGGCAAATCAGGACAAGTCAAGCTAGGTCATGAATCGACTGGATTCAGTTGCGGGTCCAGGAGATTTTCTTTGGGGGCCACCATCTAAATGGAATATCTGAGGTGGCCATATGTTTATAGATAACTTGGACCTTGACGCAGACCCATTTACATATCTGAGCATGGCCCAAGCCTGATCCTTAGCATAGGATTCACCAACATTTAATTACATTTATGGTCTGAATGACAATGTGCCAGACCCTTAGCATAGGATTCACCAACGTTTAGTTACATTTATGGTCTGAATGACAATGTGCTATAAGTGGCTGATTGTGTGGGAAGCCAGAGCTGGTGTCAAACTAAGGGAACATAAACCTCTGTTTGCAGGTATGTTGCAGATGCTTCTGGACACGGATCTCGATGCAACCCAACAGGATTTTGCAAGGACTGCCCAGGCTAGTGGAAAGACTCTAATAGCACTAATAAATGAGGTCCTTGACCAGGCTAAGATAGAATCTGGCAGGCTTGAGCTAGAGGCTGTTCCTTTCGATTTGCGCACCATTTTGGACAATGTCCTTTCGCTCTTCTCTGACAAGTCACAAGAGAAAGGCATAGAGGTAAAACCCAGCATACCACCTTTTCCTTGATCACCTTTTCGTGCTTTTGTTTTTCTTGTTTCTCACTCTTTTTTTTCTTACTATGAGAATAGTTGGCAGTGTATATATCTGATCAGGTGCCAGAAATTCTCACTGGGGACCCTGGTCGATTCCGACAAATAATTACAAATCTCGTTGGAAATTCAATTAAGGTCAGTCATGCCATTTCTTTTCAATGCCAATTCATTTATGGGAAATTGGAAAGTGATAATTGAAACATCATATTAGAATCACTTTATATCTCTTCAGCCCCAAGATTCCATGAAGATAAAATTTTAAATATTTGATCGCACCAGTTACTTGACCCACGAAGCTGCAGACTTGGTGGCACCTGTTGGTGGTTCGAATCATTCATATGAAAAGTTTTTACCATGGATGGCTGGATGGGTGATGCTTCACAGATCTCCCCATTGGATAATTATGTCCTCCCTTCCACTCTGTAGTTGTGAATTCATAAACAACCAATCAGAAAGCTAAGATGATCAAGGGAACATGGTCCATCAAGTGGTGGATACCATCATGCCAATAAATTAATAACTTAGATTGCTGAAAGGTGGAACTTCCCTGCCGTATTCATACTGTTCCTTGTTGGAAGAAAAGGGGGAAAGGAAAAGCAAAAGGTCATCTCTCAATTGAGCATCACAGTACCTCAAAACCATTATGTAAATTCATGTGGCACATGCTGGACACCCATGCAAGATCATGCCCATCCATCAACTGGTACATCCTGGGGACATTCTGTTACATCCTCCTGGTGAGTGGATTGGCCTACTTATTGGCCCAGAGCATTTTCATGGTGTCCCTGTGGTTATGTGGCCCTAACATGTCACATGTGCCAGTGTTTTCATGGTGCACTAGTGGTTGTGTGGCCCTTACATGTGCATGTGTGCCATTTAGGTCCTCTCTAATTGTCTTTACGTGAATACCCTTCTCATTTCATTATCAAAGCTTGAGTCGATTTTTAGTCAAGCTGAGCCTTTGAATCAATCCAGCTAGGCCAGAGATTGAGTCAAATGAGGATTTGGTGGTTTTTAAACTGTGTACAACCACTTACAATTGTGTTCATTCCTTGTGGTCTCAACTTCTCTTACAGTTCTTCAGACATCTTCTCAGATGACCTTTCACTGCTTAACCTTTTCTTCCTTCATTTCTTGTCATTCTCTAGGTACATGCATTTGAAAAATCCAGATTAAGGGTTTCCCTTTCCTAGTTCCTTTTATTTCATCAACAAATTCTTCCTTTTTCCTTCTTGGTTTTTGCTGACATTTGTTAAATGGGAAAAATCTTACAGTTCACTGAACAAGGGCACATATTCGTCTCAGTGCATCTAGCAGAGGAAGTGTGTGGTTTGTGCAATGTCAACAAAGAAGTGCTAAAACAACCTCTGGAGTTTGCTAAGAGTAAGAGCTTTGATACGTTGAGTGGGTTCCGTGTAGTTGACAGATGGAAGAGCTGGGAGAGTTTTAAGATGTTAGACGGTATAAATTCATCTGATGTGACCAACCGAATCAACTTGCTCGTGACGGTTGAGGACACAGGTGTGGGCATACCTCGAAATGCCCAGACTCACATTTTCATGCCATTCATGCAGGCAGACAGTTCAACATCAAGAAACTATGGTGGAACAGGTATAGGCTTAAGCATCAGCAAGTGTTTGGTCGACTTGATGGGTGGGGAAATTGGGTTCATGAGTGAGCCTGGAGTTGGTAGTACGTTTGCATTTACTGCTGTCTTCATGAAAGGGCAGACAAATTCATTCGATGCGAAGTGGCAGGAGTATGAGTCCATATTCAGAGGAATGAAAGGGTTGGTGGTTGATGAGAGAAGTGTTCGTGCTGAGGTCACAAAGTATCATCTACAAAGACTAGGCATACATGTGGAAATTGCACTCAGCCCGGAAAATGCACTTTCATGTATATTAAATACATGCAATTCAGAGTAAGTTCTGCTTAGCTTATTCATTCTTGACATTTTTTACCCTCACCAAAATATTAGTGAGTGTTTGGATTTACCCAGTTTGCATGTGAAATAGTTTGGCAGAATGGATGGTTATTGCTGTTGTGAATCTAGGGTATCATAGAAACTAGAATCCCAATAGGTGAGATTGGTTTTCTGCCATCTAAAACAACTATGTCAATTGTTTTTTTTTTTTTTTTATTGGTAATGATGAGAGAGAGAGAGAGAGAGAGAGAGAGAGAGGAATAACAATTTTGGACACTGATCTTGGGAGGAAATCCAAACAACTATGATGCACTTGCAACACTGCCCTCAACTTTATGGCTGAATGGATAACCATCCACATTGCCAAAATATTGAAACCAATTAGAATCTCATGTCCAATCGCTGCCACTTTTAACAACCCCTACAAGACCATAGATATGGATGTGAATGCAGTCTGATGCAGACTCAGATGCAAATATGGTATCCATGCAATGCATTGGTACCAAGAGTTAGTTTAAATGAGTTATGAAAATTACTAACCGAATACAATAGCTAATGATAACCATGCATTACACATCTTTTACTAGCATTACTTTATATACTGTTAATGCCATTATGCTAAGCATAAGCATGCAGAAAAGTCTGTGTGACACAACATGGGCCATGCAGGTGGGGCCCAATGGTCCCATAAATAGAAGGGAGTTGTGGATTAGCTCTCTACAAAAAATTAGCTCCAATGGAAAACGCTATTTATTCGGCCTGAGATGATGATTCTGTGACATCCAATGATTTTTATTTCATGTTTTATCTCAAAAAGAGAATGACTATGAATAGAGTTGTGGAAAAGAACTCACGAAGCCACTGACAGGTGGATTGGATAAAGCTTCAATGATTATGACAATAATGGTGATCTCAAAGTTTTGAATCATATGGCTAAGGGATGCCCAACAGTCCTGGTTTTTGGAAGATAACTAATCCACATCCATCCATACTTGAAGGGGCCAGTTGGCCCACCAACATGCCATGAGTCACGTCACTAGGGCAAGCTAGCATGCTTCTATGTGTGTTTGGTCATCCTAGCTTGCCTATACTGGTACTTTTTTACCACAGAATTTTTTTGATACTCCAACAAAATATGATGATCCAATGTACATGTGTATAAGTGTATGTCAATCCAAATTATCCAAATTATGATTCATGAAACTCACCATAGATGGACAGAAAACCAAAATAAGATTGGTTTTAGATCCTACCCTTTGATTGATGGACATTTTGTTTGAAGAATTAATTCTTACTTTAACTATCAGATGCTGCTAATTGGACAGTTACAACTATCTGTTCAGTGAGATAGTATGCCTGATTGACAATGAAGCCTACAGTTTGAACTGTTTGGATTTGAGGTACATACATGCCAGATGTAAATGGGTTGTGTGTGTTCATGTGTTATGGATCATCAAATTAACCCTCTTGTATCCTCTAAGGATGTAGGCATACTTATTAAGTAAAGAACAGTCAAGTTTGATTTAGAATATTATGTATGGAAGGACACCCATGCACCTGCCCACATCAAATTTTATTTCAAACCACCAGCACCAAGTTGCACCACTTTTCCACATGCCTCTCTCTCTCTCTCTCTCTCCAGCGATCTATTTATTGGTAAGGTAACTGAAAATCTATTAATGCATGGAGAATAAACACATGCCTTTCTGTGTGAGAGTACCATGGATATATTCCATGTATCATAAGCTGTGGTTCTCATTTCTTGAACAGCTGCAATGTAATGTTTCTTCATGTTTCTGCCTAATGTTTTGTTTAATATGACATGCTCAGTGCAACCGGTCATTTGGACATGGTGCTTGTGGACAAGGAAGCTTGGAGTAAAGGCACTGTCCTTGCCTTCCCTTGTCTTCTCAGAGGGCTAAGGCAAAATGGGAGGTCAAGGCCCCCTCCAACCCTCCCAAAGATGTTTCTCTTGGCAACCTCCACCATGAGTTCAGCCGAGCTTGACGAATTCAAGTCTGCAGGATATGTAGATAATATAATAATGAAGCCGCTAAGATTAAGCTTGACGGCTGCCTGCCTACAGCAGGCCCTTGGCTTAGGGTATAAGAGGCACCAGGATAGGGGGCAGCCATCAACCCTCCAGAATCTACTGAGTGGGAAGCAGATCTTGGTAGTTGATGACAATGTTGTCAATCGAAGGGTTGCCGCTGGTGCGCTGAAAAAATTTGGGGCTGTTGTTACCTGTGCAGACAGTGGGAAGAACGCATTGACAAAGCTGCAGCCACCCCACCAGTTTGATGCTTGCTTCATGGATGTGCAGATGCCTGAGATGGACGGGTAATCAACTCATGGACCATTCCAATGTTTAAAGATTTGAATATCAATACATGTCGTGTTTGACCAACATCCTATGTATATAGTTGTATGCCTGGAATTAAAATCCTGCTTGGACACCTGTATTTCTGTAAGTTCTGAATACCTATGACTCCAATGAGTTGCCATTCACTTGGCCAAGTTGTTTCCGGTAGCAGTTGACTGATTCAGACACCAGAACTGGGATTTTATATGTTGATGTATATGAAATAATTTTGCGTACCACCGACCAAGGGGAATGGGTAGGCCGAAGAGGACATGGATGGAAGTAGTAAGAATAGATCTGAAGAAGTCCAGCCTATCCCAAGATTTGGCCCAGGATGGATCGGAATGGAGAAACAGAATTCATGTAACCAATCCCAACATGTTTAGGACAAGGCTTTGATGATGATGATGATGATGACGACTGATCTGGACTGTTCATTTGGTTGACCCACTCATCTCACTTGTGGAAATCATCGACCATTGATTGGATGATCCTGACCATCTGATCATCAACTATTTCATATTGAATGAATGTTAAGATTGATGATTGGGCCTTTTTCTGATAAAATGAATTTGAACCATCTACTAGTATGTCATAATCAGATACTCTGTTATGGTTTTTGTATGTTTGGTAAGAAGACTGGACCATGTTCACAGTCCAGATCCTTGAATGGACCATGCACATATTCGGAAGAGGGAGACTTGCACTATATCCTGATTCATGTACACACATGTCAGAGAGATGGTCAATCATATATTTATTTTTATCAGAATGTTAAAAGTGACTCAAAACACAAATTTCGGAAATTTTCTTTGTGACTAGATGCCAGCAGACACTACAGAGAACCTTCCTGAAATTTGCTGATGGATGAGCCAGTCACTGGTATCAGACATTCAGTTTCTATCACTTGTATTTCTACCTGTTTTTTCCTTGACTAAAATATGTTAGCTTTTCTTGTTTTTTGTTGTAATTTATGGAAGATCTATCAACTTCATCTCCCAAGTGCTTGTTTATGATTATTTATTACTCTTCGGTGACTGCACAAATCTTGCAGGTTTGAAGCAACAAGGCAGATCCGTTCTGTTGAGAACATTGTTAATGAGCAGATTAAGACAGGGGAAGCATCCAAGGAGATGTATGGGAATGTGACCCATTGGCACGTACCAATACTGGCCATGACAGCTGATGTGATTCAGGCAACAAATGAAGAATGTACAAGATGCGGGATGGATGGTTATGTCTCAAAACCGTTTGAAGAAGAGCAGCTCTATTCTGCTGTGGCATGTTTCTTTGAGTCTAGTGAAACAAAACTGATGTAGAAGCGGCTATCATTGTGTTTTGACTTGTAAGCCAATCAGTGAATCTAATTGGTAAAGGAACAAATGGGAAACCATGATTTGGAGTCAGGTGAGCTCGAGGCTTCATCTGCGAAGTGGCATAACATCTAATCTCGCGACCAGATTCTAATAGGCTCCTGGTAAAGGTCAGATTCATATAACCATTTTCCTGAATTGGAATGTATACTTTAAACGAAAAATTTTTATGGCAGGCACATGCATGGTGCATGTTGCACACAAACACGTGTAAGCGTCTGATCTTGGACCCAATCCTAATCCAACATAAAGCCTTCTATTCCTGCCCTACCCTGGGGATTGGTCTGCATCCAGGTGGACCCCTTGAAAGGGTTCTTACCTTTTGGAAGAACTCTCTCTCTCTCTCTCTCTCTCTCTCTCTCTCTCTCTCTCTCTCTCTCTCTCTCTCTCTCTCTCCACCCGCACCCCCCCCCCTCCCCCCTCCCTCCCTCCCTCCCTCCCTCCCTCCCTGCCCCCATCCTCGTCCCGTCATGGGCCTACCTGGCCTTCCCATGACTTTGCTACATAGAAAAAATGGGGGACCATGTGGTTAATCTTATGCTGGATTTTGAAGTTTCATATTTTCGAACTGTCAGACGAGCTCCATATGATCAACCTACTACCGGTGGCAAACCCAAAGTTTTCCTTTTCAGAGTGCCACCTGCTATAAAGAAGATTATAAATGGAAGAACCACCCTAGCATGGGGTTTTCAAAAGCTTTGATCTTAGGGAGCAGCCATGACCCATGACCACACTTTGCACCCCCTAGTCGCAACCCTATGTTACCCCCCTCACACCTACTACTACTACAACTATTACTTTCTGATTCATGAGTGGCATTTTATTTAGGAAATGAGAGTTTTTCTAGAGATTTTGTTATTAATTTGGCCCTTTGACTATTTTATAGTGAGGGCTTGTGGTTGAAAGGCTAGTAGTTCAATCATCAATGTACCAAAAGGGGGAGACCATTCAAGATCATAAGGAGAGGCATGTAAGAATATGAATTTACAGTGAGCATAGCCTGAAATGGGGTTGAGTGGAAAACCAAAATTCACAAAAGTCGTCCTGAGATTAGAATTACATGCAAAAATCAATTCCTCTCTGGCAGAGAGAAAAAGAGCCCAATCTATGGGTTTATATGTTTATGACATTTTTATTCCATTTCAAAAATTAAAATCCTAATGTGAATGGTGAGAGCCCAAATAATGCAAACCTGATTGTCTTTTGGGCTAAAATACTTCCAACCATCACAGCCCACAGCTTTTTACCAGCCTAAGAATTTCTAAACGTTTGTCCCCGCCAATTAACAAATATCATATCATAAGGTCTTTATGAGATTTCAGAAAAATGAAATTGCTCATTCCACTCTCTGCTTTTGTTTGTCATTGTAAATAAAAGGTTATATCAACTTGATTATAATCATTTATCCGTTTATTTTCAGGGATGGTGCTGTGCAACTGATTAGTGGGGGCGCATGATCATCTTATGAAATATTTCGCAGCTTGAGAAGAATGATCCGAAAGTGTCAACAGATTTTTCGACCAGTATATATTCCAGATTTTCATTAATTAATGTTGTATGATTACAGGAAATTCAAAATATAATTTCTTCAATGGCATTCCATTGGGAGATGATTTTCATGTTGGAGTTGGTTGTAAATTGCAAATCAATTAGTCGTCATTGATGATTGGAGAAGAGGGTTTTCCGGGGAATTATGGGGCGTATGTGTTTTAACTGTAGCTTGGGCTGCAGAAGTAGCAAGATTTTTTCAGATCGCATCTCATTGTAATATATGAATAAGATAGGCTTTTTTGTTCTCCCATGTTTGTCCCTGGGATTACTGTATGCTCAATTTTTCAGCTATGTTGTAATATATCTTTGGATGAAATTAATATAGATCTATTTACGGAAACTTCTATTAGATTCTTAACATTGTTTTCAATTTTAAGAGTGCTAAGATTTGTTACAAATAACCCTATCCTTTATAGTAAGTATTTGTTATTCTTTTGTTCAACTCCTATACTTTTCCTTCCTGCAAGCCTCGACCTGGAGTCCACTGTTGCATTGTCATCTCTGCTACGTTTGCCATGCATGCAAGAGACTAGCATCAAAGACAAGGTTGTCTTTTTTTTTTTTTTAATCTTTCAATCATACAACCCCACCCCCCCACCCCTTCGCCTTTTCTTATTATTTATTTATTTGTACGATTGAAAAATCTTTACTCTTGCGGACCCAGGTATTGAGTTTTGGGGTCAGTCGCCTTCAATTTGAAAGATGGTTCCTTACCTCCCTCAAAAAGTGAACAAACTGATGAAGAAAGTAGCATTATGGATAAGGATAAGAGGATCTTTTATTATGGGTCTTTGATTTGAGTAAATTTGATTTCAAGCTATATATGGTTTGGATTTTGGAGGAGACTTGTGTTTTGGAAGCATTGGAGGGGAAATGGTGGAACAAAGGTAATGGGTTCTTGGGCTTTTATGCAGAGATTCTGCTCTTTTGCATTGCAGGTGAAGGAAATGACAATATTCATAGCCAGTGGCCAGTGGGTTCTTAAAAAAATGGATTTTGGGTTTGACCTCTGTCCTGTCCTAGAACAGAACATCAAAATGGTGGAATCAAATGCTAAAATGGGGAAAAATAATGTAACACTATTGAATCATATAAATCAAAAGTTTGAAATGAATAAAACTTTAAGGGAGATCATGTTGAGATCTTTATAATTTTTTAGAGTTAAAAGCATCAACATTTTTCATTAACTTTTTCTTTCCTGTGATTTTGGTATGCTTGCCAAACCTGCCTTCTTTTGTTTTTAAATAAACCCATGTACATTTTATTTTTTTAAAATCAACCATACGGATCAAGAGTAATTTTGAAGTAGGTCCCTACTCCTCCTACGACTACCGTTAAACTTATAATAACTACTATGAATTCTAAGTGGCACTGTGCAGGGATGATTTCAAAAACCAAATTTCTATAGGGTCCTTTTTTTACAAATAAGCAACTGGGTAGGGACTTTTTTTTTTTTTTGAAGAAGAAGAAGAAACTTCCTTTCTTTCTGACTCCTCTCTCTCTAGTTCTTCCCAAACCCAATTAAAAGGAAAAAAAATAAAAATCTCACAATCCCGTGCCCATGCCTCCCATATACAAAGTCTTCAAATCTAGAAGAGATTTCTCTGCAATCGAATACTATTTTAGGAGAAGATTGAAATCTAGAAGATATTTCTCTTCAATCGAGTCTTTGGTGCTTCTTCCTTCTTTCTTGGAATCTCTTCTTCTTCTTTCTTTTGGTATAGTGAGATGTCTGAGAAATTCTCTCCAGCGTTACGGATAGGCGATCTCAATGATTTCATCTCGCCATCTCAGGCATGTATAGTATCTCTGAAGGCTGCGGCCTCAACATCGAAGCAGGAGCGAAACGAGGTATGATTGATGCATAGCAAAATTAGAGCTTTTTCCCCCTTCTTCTTTTTATAGCTTTTTTTTTTTTTTTTTGGCGTGTGTAGAATTCATGGGGATCGAGTTTATTGAATGAATTAGTGTGCTGTTTCTCGATGAACCCTGAAGAGTTTTTCTTTATTGGGTGTATGCATCTTGTTACTGATCGAAACAGCAAAAAGTTTTTTGTTTTTTGTTTTAAAAACACAAAGAATGATTTGAGATGATGTTGTGATTGTAAACATTGTAATTTGTTATTTTTTAAAGCCTAAAGATCCTGCTTGGATCCTTGGAATTCAGTTACTCTGTGTTTGGGTTACCTGATTTTCTGGTTACCTGCAATGACTATGACAACAAAAACAATTGTGACTTAAAAAGGTTTTTGCTTGTGGTTTTGTGCTGTAGCCATGAGTATATTGTCATTCTTTGCATTGTGTTACTGTATTTTAAGGGACCAAGCTTGTTAAATTGAGATTTTGTTGTAAGAGGGATGACAGAATTTCTTTATCATTGTCCTGTGGGAGAAGTTCCAGAACCATAGGACCGATTGTTTTCAGTTAATTCTCAATATTGGACAAAATGTGTTTTTAGGGACCTCCAGGTTATCCTTAAGCATGCCACAGCTGCCCCCACCCTGCACCCTCAAGGAGAAAACAAGCATCTGAGTTTTGTAGGCCCTTGGTCACTGTTTGCGATGAAGTATGGAGACCACACCATTATTATTCAAATCCCCTCCCCTTCCCACCACACCCACACACCCAAAAAAAAAAAAGCAAAAAAAAAAAAAAAGAAAAGAAAAGAAAAGATTGTAATGCTTCAAGGTGAGCGAGCACCTGGCTGATCCTAAGAATGATTCCTTAGTGAAAGATCTGGTCTGCAGCATCAGAATAACTGGCTTAATTCTCCTTGGAGTTTTTTCAACTCAAGTGTTTCTGCCTTTCTTGCATGAGGATTTTTGTCTATATCCATGTTATTTTCTTTGTTTTACAACCCCTATTTTTTGGTTGTTGCTTCTGTTGCTTCATTGCTGAATCAAGTGAATTTAATGACTTGTTAGACAGTAATGTAATTATGAAATAGTTTTTTTTTTGTTTGTTTCCTCTTGTTTTTTTTTTTTTTTTAATCAAGATGTAAGCTTAATTGAACTGTTAATCATCGGTTGCCATCTTTAAATATTTGAATTGTACTTTCATGTGCAGAATCCAGAGAATGTTGCACCTCTTATCAAACCATCACAAACAGAACCAGTTAAAATCTCACTGAAGGATTGCTTGGCATGCAGGTGAACATTTCTACCCATGTTTTTGTTTGAAATAGTGTTGGCCCATGGTAGCAGAACAATGGCATGAATGTTGGTGAGCTCATATTTGGTGTGTGGTGTTGGCAAACTTTGCCGTTCACTTTTCTTTGAGGCATATGGTGCCTGTTCATTTTTATAATGTTTCCTGTTTAATATGCTAGCCAGTTATTAATTTTTCAAAAAATAAAAAAAAAATTGCCGTCTGTTGAAAGTATTAAAAACCAGTACATCACGTAAAACAAATAAAATTCTAAAATCCATCAAATGCACTGCATATACAATGATGGCAAAGCCTTCTATCAATTTGGCTTTCCCTTTTTCTTTCAAAAAAAAAAAAAAAAATTCTTTTGAGCCTGTTGGGAAGATTGTAGAACACTCCCAAACAAGAGAAACTCATTATGGTGCTCTAGGCTTCTCTTCAACTCTCTCTACACAACTCATGTGTTGCTTCTTTGAATTGTTATGAATAAGAGAAGAGAATGATGCTTTTGAGAATCTCTACACTCACATGTGAACTTAAGTTAAAAACCAACATGGGCTCAAAAGACCCAATAGAGCCTTCTACTCGACCATTGGTATTTTCTTCTTTGGGAGCCCCATAAATTATGTAGCCCTTGTTTGTGAATATCACGTATCCCCTTTAAGCTATATGCATGATTAAAAATATGATGAGCTTTGCATTATTTCATTTGTTTGCTTGTCTTGTTGATTGCAGCTCATGATCCTATGTGAGGCAACGTTTTGTCCTGAAAATTTGTCTTCTGCAAATTCATACCTGTTTGATTTTTATTTTGATCCTGCAATGGTTGCATAACATCTGCAGAGACAGTTATGCTTGAGAAGCAAAGCTTGGATGACAGGATGAGTTTCTTTCTCATATTAATTCTGACGAAGCTGTTATTGTTTCCCTATCTCCCCAGTCAAGGGCTTCATTAGCTTCTTACTTCGACCTTGCTCTGTCTCAGGTAACAGAGTCTATACCAGCAATCTCTTCTGTCTTCCTTACTTTGTTTCTTCTGCTTTTGTAATTGATAGGCTCTCGTTTTCTTACTTTGATGTGAACATTTATTTTGTAACGGTTTTTTGGTGCAGCCAAGATCCGCGATCGAGACCATAGATCAATCTCCCGTAGGATTGATCGAATCCAAGAATGGATTCAGCCACTAGGGCGCCCTCAAAGGAGGAGAAAACATCATAATTAAAGAAAAAATTCTCATAACTTTGATAATAAGTATTTTAAATACAATGAGGCCTAACATCCTTATATAGAGGAGTTGGCTTAATCCCTAAGCAACAATATTTCCTAATATTTGAATAATGCCTAAAATAGGAAACATACTAATATTAATCCTAAACAATTCAAACTCCTAAATAAAGGGATGTCCCCTTGGACCTATGGACCGGGCTCAAGGGGTTAGCCTACCTATTGTCTGGCCTGCATCAATTCTCCCCCTCTTGAAAAAAACTTGACTTTGGCGAGTTGACAGCCTGATAAAAAGAGAGAGAATTCAACCACAAGTTCGGAAAATGTCTGCCTAGGTCGAAGATCAAGCGCACAAACTTCTGGTTTTTCTTGTGATCTTCATTCTCTTGACATGATTTGAAAGTTTGACGCAAACTTTTCCTCCGTCTAAAAGTAGATCGGAAGTATTGCTTCTTCTGATGTCTGCATTGAGCTCAAATGACCATTAGAAGCTGCTCTTGTTTCCTTCGAACCAACAGATCATGAACATTGACTATCCATCGTTGATAGCCGAAAATGAAATCAATGTGAGGAACTTCAAATACTTGCTACTTGATCTTCATGTGAAACCACCAGGACAATTGATTTGATTGCCAATGACACAATAGGATTATCTGGCAGTGGGATTTCAACCAGATCTACGGGATGTTCACTCTGTTTGGTAACATAGTCAAAATTCTTCAATATTTGCTTCTCCTTGTCCTTCTTCAACTTTTTGCAGCTCTTGATTGACATTGCCTTGATCAATATTGTTTGTACTCATGAAATCATCTTAGCCATGAACTTGCTCTTTGATGACGTCCTTGATGTCTTATGGCTTCACTTGTGGTGCAGTCCTGACTTCAGTTTCAACTGTTTCTCCTTTTGCGACTTTTTTGTGGAAGGTGTAGACGAAGATGGGGCTGTTGAATTTACTGAAATGAGTCTAATCCTTTTTCCATTCCACAAAAAAGTATATGTATTCTCATCTTTATCATTGTGCACTTTCTAATAAAAAATCCATAAACATCCAAAAATAATGAGCAATATTCATATGGATCACATCACACCAAATTTCGTCCTCATAACTGCCAATCTTGAATGATATCAAACATCGAATTCAAGAGGGATTCCAGCCACTAGGGCATAAACAATACCCTAATAAAACAATCCAGAACTCACGATAACTCAGAGAAATTCTTGATTAATTGAAAATGAGCATTTTAAATACAATGAGGCCCAACATCCTTATATAGAGGAGTTGGCTTAATCCCTAAGCAACAATATTTCTAATATTTGAATAATGCCTAAAATAGGAAACATACCAATATTAATCCTAAACAACTCAAACTCCTAAATAAAGGGATGTCCCCTTGGACTTATGGACTGGGCCCAATGGGTTGGCCTACCTATTGTCTGGCCTGCGTCACTTTTTAATTCTTTCCTACTTCTACCATAACTTTTAATCTAAAACAACATTCTCAACATTTATTTTTTAAACCTTCACTCATATTTGTATTCTGATGGGAACTTCTAATGCAAATGAACTTTACAAAATTCAACAATGCCCTACTGTACTGTTTCATATCAGAAAATGGATCATAACTTCCTTGTCAAAATTGCACAATCTTGGCCTACATATTATTTGAACAGTAAGTAAATAACCATCAAATGCGGCCCAGTTCATGTCATCAAGATATTATTTGAAATATGACATATGGCGAAGTAAAATCATTTTATCAAGATATCAAATGTGGCATATTCCTTTTCTTTATTTATATTTTCGTCTTTCTTGCCATTCAATCGCTTGTCTATCTTCTTTAATTTTCTCATCATGGTGGAAGAAAGTGAGGATGACCCAACTGTATCCGCTATGGAGGATGAAGTTGCTTGGCCCAGCCCAGGTGTATCTGGGCACCTTGGTGTACTTATAGTGGAAGCTTTGTGATAAAAACTCAATCTAGTATCAATTGTGAAGAAAGCAATTGACACAAAAATGGCAATTTTGTAGGGTTTATACCAATTTTGAACTCCCAGTGCAGGCTTCCTCCTAACCACCTGTGTCTGCATCATCACCACCACACCTCCAGTTAATATGTTTGTAGTTTTTCTTTTCCATTGGTCCCTTGGGTAGAGCCTATGAGTGGATGTGTATGAGTTGTACCAGAGAAAGGAAAAAAAACCAACTTTCTCCTTTGACAAAGAGCCCGTGGCACAATGGAAGCTACTAACTATTGCAACCTTGAGATTGTGGTTTCAAGTCACATAATGTGAACAAACCAAACCAAACCAAACCAAGCATTTTCCCACTAGGTGGGGTCGGCTATATGGATTTGACGACGCCAATCAAATCTATTTAGGGCCATGTCCTCCGTTAGATCCATGTAGGCAAGGTCATGTTTAATAGTTTCTTTCCAACTTCTCTTGTGTCTCCCTGTCCCTCTCCTACTCCGGGCAATTTCTATGCTTTCACACATTTTAACAGGTGCCTCTGTTGGGCGCCTTCTAACATGGCCGAACCATGTCAGTCTATTTTCTCTCATTTTATCTTTAATCAGTGCTATTCTTACTTTGCCCATAATCTCCTCATTCCTAATCCTATCTCTCCTTGTGATCCCGCACATCCATCTTAGCATTCTCATCTCCGCAACTTCCGTCTTCTTAACATGATTATGCTTTACTGCCCAACACTCTGATCCATATAACAACGATGGACGTACCGCCACCTTATAATGCTTTCCTTTAACCTTGAGGGGGACTTTCTGATCACGCAAGACCCCCGAAGCACTCCTTCATTTGGTCCACCCGGCCTGAATCTTGTGACTTACATCAGTATCAATCTCTCCATCCTGTTGCACCATAGATCTAAGGTACCTAAAGTTTTCTTTCTCTACAATCTTTTGTGTGCCCAAACTTACTTCTAAGTTACCAGGTGTCCTACTTTGACTAAACTTGCATTCCATATATTCCGTCTTGCATCGACTTAGCCTAAACCCTTTTGTCTCTAACGTTTTCCTCCACAATTCTAGCTTAGCATTCACTCCTTCTCTCGTCTCATCCACTAAAACAATGTCATCTGCAAATAGCATACACCACGGCACTTCATCCTAAATATGTCTTGTAATCTCATCCATAACTAGGGCAAACGAGTACAGGCAAACAATTAACCAAAAGCTAATTGTGTCATGTTTCCAAAAAAAAAAAAAAAGTTATTTATGTGTTTATAGTTTTTTTTCATCAGACCAAATACTCCCTATTCCCCCCTGTACATGCATGTGCTTCTCTTAGTACTAACCTCTATCTTTGGAAGAGTCTGTGTGGCCATTTTTACTCTATTACCATTTTATTGTAAAATTATTATTTTAACAGAGGATCATAAATTTGTCTGATGCTGAAAGGACGTTTGCCCCCTATTTGCAGATTTTCAGAAAGCTAACTACGTTTTTCTAGTCTTTGGGAGTAAGGGCCATATTTGATACAAGTTGTAGTAGAGATCTAGCACTTATTGAAGCTTGTAATGAATTTATAATGCAAGATAAGAAACTTTGTTTGGCTAGTGTTGAAGAAAATGGATCAACCCTTCCTATGCTTTCATCAGCATGTCCAGGTATCTTTTTTTCACTGTATGTCGTTTTGAATTTGACCATTTTATCCAGCTTTTGTGAGAAATAATTACCTGTGATATACAATTTTTTCTTTCTCAAATGTGATTTTATGCTGAAATGTATCACAGTTTTTTTTTAACATTATGGACCCTCGAGTGCAAAGTAATTTATATTCCTCCTTTTTGCTATGAAAAATTACACGAAGGCCCACCTGTGTGTCTGTGGGTGGGTGGGTGGGGGTGTGGGGGAGGGGGGGAGGGAAAAGTTTCTTGAACTCAAGAGTTAGTTTGCCTGTTTCCATGAAATATTAAAATTAGAACTAAAGCCAGGAAATTTTCAGAGATCACCCTCAATTATCAGCCATGGACAATGAAGCGCTATCAAATCTCTTTGCAGCCAGTGAAAAGAGCAAAGACATCTGCTTACAGTTCTCCCGTAGGCCAAGAAAAAGGTCTAATAACATGACGAACTGGAGTATATTTAAAGAGAAAAAAATGACTTAAAAGAGTCGTGGATAATTTCATCAATACACCCTAGACTCGTATTGCCTCTAGAGCAGCCATCAAAGTTCAGGAAACTAGGAGGAGGTCAGACCACGTGAAATGAAGGAGTGGTAGAACTATGAGAAAGATTTTCCTTCCAACATGTGAAAGGAGAGAGGAATTACATGTAGAGGAATTCCAACTACCTTCGAAATCAAAGCTTAGGAAGTTGTTAGATTCTTCAGGATCAAGAAGATGCCATAGGATGAATGATCTAGTTTGTATAACCCAATGAATTATAGATCTAAAGTTCGCTTAGCTAAAAGAAGCTATTCTTTTGGATGTGGGCTACCATTGATTGAATCAGCAGGGTAGGTATGGGGGAAGAGAGGGGGATTGATCATATGGCAACAGTGATCTGAAACTCCTTACTATTGCTAGTGCTATATAGTGAAGAAAGGAAAACCAATTGGTCAATCATCACTTCTTTAATTTCTGTGCTTTTGCTTGTGTCTTTATTGTCACTGATGTGAAAGGGAACAGAACAGGAGTACAGGACAAAACAATCAGAAAGTTGTGCAAAATCACATTGGTTAGGCACCTCACACTGTTTCCTCCTCTAAATACACATGCAAGAAATTAAGAAATTAGGGGCTTATACCTCACAAAGTTTATCAGTAATAGGTGATCCTTTGATTAGAGCTCCAAATGTTGGTTCCCCAAAAATCTGTGGGTGAAAGGCCAGGAATTCCATTAATTCCCCTCTCAAAGGAAATGGGTTTGGTATCTTTTGTCACAAACCATCGTGGTTAGCGTGTGGCACTACATATTCACTGCAAGGATAAATTTTCAAGATGGCCGAGTCATGTAGTATTATAGTGGATCCCATGGTTACCCAATAGATATTTGTCTAGCTTTTGAAGTTTTGAACCATATCTTGAAGAGAAGTAGCCCCCATTGTGAAAATCTTTAGAAGGCACTTGAGAGGTTTTCATGTAGCTGGCTTAACGAGAATGAGTTTATATGTATGTGATTTGTGATCTCCAGATTGAGTTTTCTTGTATCTTGCTATTGAGGATGCCCAGAAGATTCTTGTGCAATGAGGAGCCCTTATTTTCTTGTATCTTTATTTTCCATTTATATGATGTAAAACTAAATGAATCTCCAAAAATCCATGTGGGTGGTAAATGTGCTCTTGATGTTACGGTCTTACAGATACCACCGCATTGTTTTACATGCATGCATAATTTTTGAATCACCATATTGATTTCTTGAATGGTACACTTTTTAAATAATCTTCACTTTATATGCAGGTTGGATATGCTTTGCCGATAAAACGCTTGGATCTTATATACTGCCTTATATTTCCTCTGTGAAGAGTCCCCAACAGGCCATTGGAGCTACAATCAAGCATCACATCTGCCATAAAATGGGTCTCAAGTAAGTTCTTTGTACTGCATATATCCACCTGTTGCTTCATATTACTAATTAGGAGCTGAACCATTGCTTTACCAAATGGCGGAGAATTTAAGATCATGAGTCCAAGATAACCTACCAAGTAAAGATAGAGCCTTTTCCATCTTTGGAGAATATTATAATAGATGATTTTCCAGTTTGGAGTCGAAATTCTTTCTGATGCTTGGAATTCTTCCCATGAGATTCATAGAGTTCTCTTAGCAGTGTTGATCATAGTTACTGTAGAAAAGCTTTTTGCATCCCAAATACCAACAATTCTGGACTTTACTCCATGCTTCCTCATAAAGACATTTTTTTAGTGTTTGAAGTAATGCAATCAACTGTATTGGTTCTCTTTTCTCTTTATGTTCTTGATTACTTTTGGTTTCTGTTGCCGGCGGCTTGCCAATTATTTTCTTTGCTTCATACTTGATCATCAAATATTTCAAGCTTAACCCATTTGTCAGTACTTCGTGCATTAGCTTGTGCATTTTGTTAATTCCAAGCTCATATTCTCTGACATTAAACTGATACTCTACAGGTTCCTTTCTTGTTATAAGAAGTTAGCAGTATTACATTTTCATAGAACAGAACTCTGCGGTGCTTCCAGTGTATTTCAGCTCAGTGTCAGACACTACAGAAGACCTCACAAGAAATAAACACCAAGTGAAATTTTGTCTGTCATAGAGATGAAATTCTTCACTCTTTTATCAAATATTCCTATCTTTAGGTGAAAGCTTGCTGTGTTGCTTACCACTTCAGTTTTTCTTGCCATTCCTTGTGTGGTTATCAATTAGCATATTTGACATGAAGTGTGAGCACCCTACCAGCTCTTCAGCTCTTCATCTTGGAACTCGGAAGTATTCAGTTTTAATTTACATAAACTAGTAAAGTCTCAACAGTTTTTTTTTTTCTTTTGTCTTTGGTTTTTATCCTTTGTTTTCCTTTTGCCACCTCTCTCTCTCTCTCTCACTTGTGACATGTTTCTGTCCTCTTTTCAATTGAATTATCATACTTCAATCCAATTAAGCCGCCTTGATCATATTGTGATATGAGGAGTTTTGTTGGTTATTCTTACATATTTGGAATCTGAAGGTTCTTAACATGTTGCTTTTGCCTAGGAAGATCATTATGTTTTTGAAGATTTGTAGATTGAAGTGAGCCGTTGATGGCTGGTGCAGGGAAGTGGATCGCAGATTTTCTTAGGAGAATGTATCTTCACCCTCCACCCTATGAAAATGAACATAGGCAAATGAAAACAATCAAATGTCTTCACCTTTAATCCTTCTCTTTTTCGGTCTTAGGAAACTGACACAGTCCCAATTTGACACAATCAGACTGTTAAAAAGCCTAATCAGTGAAACAGCCAATAACCAAAAAATTCCCAGCAACAATGGAGGTGCAGAAACCAAGTAGTAAATAAATTCAGAATTAACTATGCAAGGAACAATGCAGAAAAAACCCAAAATCTGACCTTAAGAGCCTTCTCAATCTCTAATTCTCTATACATCATACCACCAAGAGAGGGAAGAAAACTAAAGCAACTCCTGCTTTTCTGTAATTTACTATTCACGGTACTGTAGCCTCCACAGTAATGACGACTACTGTTCCTTATATATAATGCCTACCACATAAAACCGTAGGAAAATCCTACTAATTAGAGTCCTATCACTAATAGAAGTCTTTCCATACAATTTCTAAACCAAAAAGGAATCAAATCTAAAAATAAATAAAGAAAAACCAGTGCTGAAATCAGATATGGTTGTCAAAGACACTTTTGAGTAGATTGGCTGTGGACCTCACATGGCCCACTCTTTGATCACAAGATCCCCACAATCTGAAAGAGAACTCCGAGGCGACCATAGTGGTGTATGTCTCTCATGAGTTGGGCTGGATTTTACCCATAAACCTGCTGCCCAAAATCCAGCAATGTGAATGCTCTGTTTCTGTAATGAAATCTCTGGATATTGCAAAACAGCCCCTAATATTTACTGTTATATTTAAACAGCCCCTGGCAACTGATTTTCTTAAATATTTGGGTATTGTTTGAGTCCAAATTGATCCTTTGGCCCACCTACAATTGTGTCCGCATCCCGTAGGTTCGATCACGAGCGTGCAATCATTGGTTTTCTTTATCATTGTCAATTTATGGAAATTGATCCACATCAGAAACCTTTTTCTTCCTGGAGGAAAATGCCAACACCGCGCCTAAAATCTTATAATTTTTACATTCTCTTATTACTGACAGTACATGTGGCCAGTGCTTATAATGCCCTATTGTTTTTTTAACATCTCAATAGCATGATTGTATTGTTGTAGGCCAGACAAAGTTTACCACGTGACTGTGATGCCCTGTTATGACAAGAAGCTTGAAGCTGCTAGGGATGATTTTGTGTTTTCAGTTGAACATCAGGAAGAAACCATAAATGAGGCTTCAGGCTGGGCTGTTGCAGAGGTAGACTCAGTTTTGACAACAGGAGAAGTTTTGGACTTGATTCAGGTATTACAAGCATCCGTATTATTGCATTTGAGGAGACACAAGATAAGGTCAAAAATTTACTCCACCCAACAAACATGTGGACTGAACTCACCTTCTGGTGTTTCAATGAGGTGGACCCTACGTTGGATGTGAGATTCCCAAAACTCTCCCTCACATGATCGATCTATTCCTTACCACCTGCTTGGGCCTGGTGAATTTGTGGATCATTGGTTGCATTAGCCTTTTACCATCAGATGTTTAGGATCATTTGATGGGAGATATTGAGGCATGGTTAAGGGGATGGCTGTGTCTTATGATCAAGCATCCTATAACTCTTCATTTGCATTTTTTTTTAAACTTCTTTTTTCCCCTTATGATGAGTCCTGTTTCAAGGCAAGTGATAACCATCTTATTCTTGTATTGCTGTAGTTAAAATCTATCGATTTGAAGTCGTTGGAAGAAGCTCCTCTAGATAAATTGTAATGCTCTGTCTTACTGCCTGATATTTCTCTTCATTCACCCTGTAGTTTCTTTTGACAAATGGCCTGCACTATTATTTCAACCACAGGCTAACGAATGTCGATGAAGTAGGACATCTTTACGGAGATTCTGGAAGCTCTGGAGGTTATGCAGAGACAATTTTCCGCCATGCTGCTAAAACCCTCTTTGAGAAGGAAATTAAAGGGCCTATTGACTTCAAAATATTGCGGAACTCAGATTTCCGGGAATTAAGTTTGGAGGTAAGTGCTTTCCAAATTTTATCAAGGAACTTAACTACCCTCAACCTAAGAATATGCTCAGTATGCTGTGTCTTACTGCATGACCTATGCAATTCAATTGGATGTGGTACGTGCCAACTACTTAAATGTAAATAAAGTGCTTTGACCAAATTTTAGAGTTGGGCGCGGGTTATTATTAGATATTATAATCATTTTCATGGGGTGCTATTGGTGTACAGTGGTATCTCCCTATATCAGGAACTAGTGACTTTTGTTGAACCGGAATGGCCAATGCATCGTGGTTGGACAGAAACTGGTACATAGTGTGATTCAGTTCAACCAACACCATTTACCTTTGAAGGAGTAAAATTCTCACACGGTTCAAAAGAAAAAAAAAAATTGATGATGATGATTGTAATAATTTACCCTTAAATGAACCTTATGAACTATGCATTCAACCGGCGAACTGTTCAAACCGGCTGGTTTTTAAGAATCGGCCCATGAAAAAAATTAAAGGAGAAAAGAAAATACAAACAAAATCGAATGGTACCAGCCCACAAATGTGCTGCATTGTACTCATTGATTTAAATTCTTTTATGATGATCTATATAAGAGTGTTATTGTTACATGTTTTTATTAGACTGACTTCTGCTATGTTTCATAGGTTTTGGTGTCTGATCTTTTTGAAAATAATCTGGTGGAGAACCTATATGATGAATGGCTAGGTCAACCTGGTTCTGAGCAAGCTAGAAAGCACATACATACTCAATATCATCCCATGGTAAAGAGTATTGCTGCACAGCTGCACAACTGGTGAGAAATTCCTTTACCTACTTTATGGTGGGGGGTTTTTCACCATATCATCTCTTGTCAACAGCCCAAGTTCAGAAACTGCATCAAAGGCATCTCTGATGACGTGCACTATAACAGTTTGTCCGAAAGATGTTCATGCAGTTTTCAAGGGGTCAAGAGGAACTATAGAAGTCCCGGACATGGCAAATCCAGAATTTGTGTTTCCTCATCATTCACACATGATCCTTGGCTCGATGATCAGAGAATGGTGATGTGAATTCCTTGCCTTTTATGATAGCTTACAGGCTCCAGTTTGGAATGCCGTACCTATGCTTTCTATTCTCCTTTTAAAACTGTTATTACTTTATTCCTAGCTGTTCATTCATGGGCCTGTGGATAAACAGTTAGTCTTCTGACCTCTTTGGTTTTGGACATCCTCTATTCCTCTAGTGGTACCCGTCACATAAACAATAGGGGTTATTGGTCCATGGGGCAGCTTATGTGGAATGGGGAGGAGCATTAAAATCTATGTTTGCCATGGAGGAAGAGCCCATATTATTTTTAAGGTGGAAACCATCCATGGATTGGTCCTTTTTTGTAAGGGGTCATTCAATTTATTTTTATGAATGTACAGACGTCTTGCTTTCCAAAGGAAAAAAAAAAGAGTGCAATTTGTTTTATGTACTTCTCATGTATATACACTACATCCACAGTTTTTGAGCCTTACTTCACTGTAGATTGACTGGCGGAATTCTTTGATGTTATTATTGATGTTAGCTTGTAGAATAGGCTTCAGTGGATCTTTTTTCTTTACAATCCATTTGTTCTTTAGTTGAAATTAAACAGAAATAGAGGTCATTGAAGGCCTTGGAAGTTGGAACTCTTCCAGGTGAACCCTGAAAACCTGACAACTCGAACTGGATTGGGCTTAGCCCCTCTGTTCTGTGGGTCACACCTAGGGTTGTAAACGGGTCAGTTACAGCCCGGGTCTATGGTGGACCCGGAACCGGTTTCTTGGTTCCAGAACCATATATGAAACGAGTCTAGGTCTAGGTAGAAGATGATATTTAAAAAATATATATGGTTTTTAGGAGAGATTTTCAAAAATTGAGGTAACATGTCGGTCCTCAAGTCCACGGGTCCGAACCAAGGCGGAACCGGACCCGGACCCGGACCCATTTACTTATTAGGGTCCAATTTTTAATAGGTCGAAACCTATGTAGAATCGGGGATCCATTTACATTGCTAGTCAAACCTCTCTACTCATGGTATGGGAAGAGAGCCTTCTTAATGCTCAGTTACAGCACGGCTATGGCATGACAAGGACCAACATGGGTACGGTGAGAAGAAGAATTTTGCATCTAAAGTTGAAGCAATTGACACCATATGATGTAGATACTTTATCTATTTTAAAGTATCCCGTTACTGTAATTGAGGGTTTGAAAAGCTTCGGCATTTTGCTTTTTCCTAGTCCTAAACCTGAATTGAGTTGGCTTGCTGTAGTATTTATTAGTCAAGTCCTGTTTGAATCCATGGAATTCGTTCCCCTGCTATGAATTTGCTTGTTCAGTTCATATACCTGTAATTAGTTTGGCCAAAAATAAAGCTACATTCACTTCTGGTAACACGTGTTATTTAAACATATGAATCCTCATTTATGTGCAACAAGTTTACTAAAAATATGAATCCTCATAAGATCCAAACTTTCAGTTCCATCCCACTATTAGAATTTGTAACGCCTCACCCTTCACACATGCATGATATTGTCCGCTTTGGCCCGCGTGCACGCGCGAGGACTCATCATAGTACTGTTCCCGCCCGAGCACGCTTAACCTCGGAGTTTTTACGTTTTTCCGGGGCCGCATGGTTTTAAAAGGCCTCATGCAAGGTAAGGGTGTAAATTTTACATATAACTCCATTCACTTTCCTCTCTATAGTCGATGTGGGACTCCGGGGCGTCACATTCCACCCCCCTTAGGGCTGCACGTCCCTGTGCAGTAGCCTGCCAGCCCTCTTGGCCCGCCCACATGGAGACCCGCCCACTTGCACCAGACCACGGCAGGGGACCCACACTCGAACTAGTCGAGAGTCGGCTCTGATACCATCTGTCAAATTCTTCGCACCATTTGACCGCATCTTGTTAACCACAGTCATAGTACGAGCAAAATACTCAGTTACAGACTCCCCTGCCTTCATGTTGAGCATCTCGAACTCTTTCTGAAGAGCCTGTCGTTGCGCACGTTGCACTCGTGCTGTACCTTGATACTTCTGCTTCAAGGAATCCCAAATGCTCTTGGCTGAATCCTTGTTCAAAATCGTCTCCAGAATGGAACGATCAATACTCTGGAAGAGATAATTCTTCGCCTTTAGATCTTTCAATTTTGCATCCTCAATCACCTTCGTCTGAGCTGGGGTAGGCTGGACTCCATCGACCACTGGTGGAACTCCATCTTCAATTAGACCCCAATACTCCTTTGAACGGAGGAAATTCTCCATGAGCATGCACCAATGATCGTAGTGTCCGTCGAATTTCGGAATTGACGGTTGCACAAACCCTCCCTCTGTAGTCATCTCCAATGCTAAAAATAGCTCTGATACCAAATGTCAACAATATTTAGTATTTGCTGAGAAATAGAATAAGAGAATGGGAGAAGTTATATTTTATTGAAAGCAAACGAAGGCTCAATCTATAGCCTTTACAAGAAACAGAATCAAAGCAAATAACAGAACCCTATATAATAGGGATTATTCAAACCACTAACCAACTAAGCCTAAAGACTTGATCAAACTGAGACTAAATCAACAACAAACTGAGACTAAATCAACAAATGATTCTAATAGAATTCTCTCCGGTTACCCGGGAGGAGAGCTCTAATTGGAATCTAGGACCCAACCCAAGTGACCCTTATAGTTAATTTGCAGGTCAAGTTAAATACTTGAAAGAGGATTTTACAAGAAAGATCCCAAAATTTGGTCATTCCTCGTGAAGGGTCCTTGCAGGAGGTTGTGCAGCACAAATGGTTGGTCTCCGCATTTTTGAAATCTTGTGGAGAGGTGTTACAGAGCGGTTGTGTAATGAGTTGTTACTGTGGAGAGAGGGGATCGATTGAAAGGGATCAACAGGTACCGTTTAAACCGCGGGAACTATGGGTGGAGCCCACCTATCACCCAAATCCAAACCTTGCAATGGACCGAGACCCCCTTGATAGTCGCAGTCCGTTTTGGCACTAATGTGAATGAAGTGGAGTGTTGGATAACTATATACATGTACAAATGGTCTAGGCTTGTCGGCCATTGATGCAGGAGTTAGGAGCTTGGGATTGTGGCCAAACTTGATATTCGGGGTGGTCTCATATGGATCTTTCAATCCCCACCAGTCCTATCCCAAAATGAGACCCCAGTGGGCCTCACAAAAAAGTTCTTAAGGTTATTCCCAGGTTCTCAAGGTTAATCCGTGGGAACAGTTCTCATGGGATCAAATCCCAAATTAAAAAGGCCAGTTAGCTTCATATAGTATAATTGCATCCTTGTAATTTAAAGCTGTGAAATCAATAATGGTCAAGAGAAATGGTTTCTTTTTTTTTCTACAGTTCGGATCTGTTGGGTACAATTGCGCAAGAGCACTGCTTTTATATATATAAAAGTTAATCCGAAATGCTTCTCAGCTGATGGGGCAATGAGGCCCAGGAACACGCCAAATGCCTTCTCTTGGGAAGGTTGATTACAGGCCCACCTTTTACAGAATCAATATTTTTAGTATTGATTCATTCACATGTCTATTTATGCGTAACTATGGTTTTTAGATGTAGGTTTGGTTATGTTCTTCTATTAAAAATATAATTTTTTTAATGATTATACATGTATGAATTATATACAATGATTTTGTTAAAAAAACAATCAAGAATAAACTTCTTTTTTATTTAATATAATTTGGAAAATTCTTTTTAAAGATGTTTTAAAATATTTCTTCGAATTAAACTTCTCGCGTGTATGATTAGATTAGGTATTGCAAATTTAATATTGTGTATTTAGGGATGATATACTACAGGGCTTATTCCTTGCGCACTTTGTTGTGGGGTCAGCCTAGGGCTCCACTTGGAGGAGGGGGATGGAATATTGGTCTTCATGGGCTCTACCTATCTACAAAATCCTAGGCCCATCATATTATCCTATACATCATGATCTGTTAACCCATGAGTTCAAAGATATCATATTTCATTTTTAAGAAAAATTCAATTGTTCCAACAGTTGAGTCCATTCAACTACATGTAAATCATTAAGGATCCAGTGAAATTCAAGAGGTACTTATATGTGTGTGACCCAATCGATTTGCTTATCAAGTGGGCCCCACAAAAAGGTACGCGGGATGGCCACCAGCGTGAGGGTATTGCTTGTGCATATAAGACACAAACGTACAAACAAAACATATGTCCCAAAAATTTTAACTTGTAAGAAATCATTTTAGAGAGAAGAGTTTAATTGTGAAATATATATATATATTTGCATCTGCCATTTTGATGGATTTTTACATACAACAAACTTGTATAAACGGTCCAAATATATTTCAAATATTTTTCCAAAAGTTGAATGAATAAATATGGCTGTGACACTATGTATGTCATTTTTAGCAAAATTGCCACAATGTCACAATTGAGACCGTACATAAAAACAACTGGAAATGCAAGCTAAATGTATTATTATTATATATATATTGTGGAAATGCTCATGTGATAAATATCTCTCACCTTAACTAAAAGATTAAGTGGAGGCCCTCACATTTAAATTGTTTATATTGAATGTAGATGTGAGGGCCCACTCAATCTCTCATATAACGTGGGAGATATGAGAGATAGGGGTGGGGACTTTCACAATTTAAATTCTTGGCATTAAATATAGATGTGAGATCCCTCACACTATCTCTCATTTAAGGTAAGAAATATCTCTCATACATCATCTCTTATATATATTTCACACTTGTCTAAGTATACTTCTCTCATTTCCAACCTTTAATGAGAATTATTCACAATAAAAACACAAATTAAAGTACTTTGAAAAAAATTTCCGTACATATTCCAAAACAAGAAGGAGATTTAATTATAACAACAACAACAACAACAACACTCATTCATATCCCACATTGACCATATACTTCTACTTCTACTACTACTACTGAAATTCTCTTCTACACTTCAATCTCCAAATATTCCAAAATAAATCAAAATAATATCATGTTATTTTATAATAATAATAAAAAATCTCCTTCCTGTAATTAATGGGGAGAGAGGGAAGATTACGCAGCAGGGCCTTATCCTGCGCCCCGCCCCCAACCCGCATTCTATCTTGAGCCGCTAGAATACGCCGCACGCCTCCTTACCATGCACCGAAGCGATGAGGTCGCAGAGGAAGCTAAGAGAGGAGGAGGAGGAGGAGGCAGGTCCACCACCAACAGCTCCGCCGCCACCGATGAGGCGGCGCTCGTAGCAGTCGACGGAGAGGAGGGAGAGGGAGAGCTGCACCTCGTCCCAGCTCCGGAGAGGGCGGTGGAGGACGGGCCTGACGCAGGCGGTGTAGAGCGTCCGGTAGCCGCCCATGGCTAGGACGACGGGGCGGAGGGAGGCGGCGTAGGCGGAGGGCGGACGGAGGTGGAGGTGGCGGACGATGAGGTTCTCCCAGAGAGAGTCGTGGAGTGAGATGGAGGCCCACAGCCTGCAGACGCACGCGCTCCTCGCCAGAGTCCTTCCGTCCATCCTCTTCAGTATCTCCACCAACACGTCCAAGTGGTCATTGATCACGAACATCAATGGCCCTGATGACTCTGATTTGGACGACGACGACGACGATGATGATGGATGTGTGGCCCATTTGGGCTTTTGGTGGGTGCCTCTCATTTTCCTCCTCTTCTTCTTCTTCTTCTTCTTCTTCTTCTTCTTCAACTTCAACTTCAACTGTTCTTGCACCAACCACCTGCTGCTGCTGCAGCATTGCCGTTGTCGTTCACAAGAGAGCGAGTAGATTCTCTATCTATGTATTTATATATATATATATTAGTTACTGTATTATGGTGATGAAGTCCTTGGCTTGGGTTTTTCATTTTTGGATGTGGGGCCCACTGATTTGTGTGATATGACCATTGATGTGATTTTGGGCACCCCAAACTCTACGATGTTCGGCCTCGGAGCCTTTTATTTTATTTTATTTTTGATCTGGACTGAAGAAGACCGTTGGTCGTATGTTAGATTCCTGGATGTTGATGGATTGGATGGCATACCCCACTCCAGGATTTCTGGGCTGGCACTGGCAGATGAATGTTTGTCAATGGTCTCACTACTCTCTCTTTTGATTTCATTTTTAATGAGCCACATTTGTTCTGCACCTGATTTGATCGACTCTCATTGATTGGATGGATGGATGGCTTTGATCTTCTGAAAATGATTTTTATCCCATCCAAGACTGCTGATCGTATAAATGATTCTGAAATTAATGTGGATCTTCAATCCGATAATACGTGCGTTCCATAATACCAGTGACAGTGAGAGAAGAGTATCAATCGTTTGGGTCCATTTTCCTCACAAGTGTGATTGATTATCCAAGGGCTTGCATTGTGATTTGTGAGTGGGAAAGGAAAACAGATGATTTTCAGAAAAGATCTACGGCTAGATCGTTGAAATTTTGCACCATGTAATATTATTATATGCGGCCCGGGGCCCACCAATCAAAGGTTTTTAGCATTATCTTATTCTGGCAAGGAAGAAAGAAATTCAAATCAAATCAAATCAAATGAAATGAGAGGAGATTTGACTTGTAGCACCGCGCATGGGGGTTAGGGAAGGAGAGTATCGAGGGAAAGAGAAGATGGGGCCAAGCAGGAAGTTCCAAACAGAGAACTGGAACTGACCCTGTCCTCTTTCCTCCTATTTTCTTTCTTATCTTTTTGTTTTTTTCCAATTTCCTAGGTTAAAGTTAAATTGAAAAGAGTTTGTGTGATTTTTTTTATTATTAATTTTTTTTTTCTCCCTTGTACTTGGGTTTTTGTTTGTTACACCACGTACAAGATATCAAATATAGTGGAATGCTCGAACAGAGATTTTTTTTTTTTTTTTTTTTTAATCCAGACCGTTTATTCGCATGCATTGTCTTAGTGGGCCCCATAACTATATCTTAAAGAAAATAAAATAGTGGTTTTCTTTTTCATACCCAGCGAAAGGGCTACAGGGATCCCAATGAGCCCACGCCAATGGGAGAGCCCTCTAGTGAAATAAGAGGTCCTCTGCCATAAAGCGCTCCAGTGAGAAAATGCCTGGACTGAACAAGTGCAGTCAGGTGAGGATTGACGCCTCTTAGCTTTGAAGTAAGTGGTTCTCCTCAAAATACCGGGTTCTCGCCCCTGTTTTATTTTAGAGTCTATCAGTCAAGACCCAGGTCCGACATCCGATTAATCCAGATGAACCCCGGGTCGCGCTGTCCATACTTATTTTCGTAAACTCCAAATTAATAGAAGTTAAAACAGAATCCTCAATAGATAACCATACATCTATACTTGACAAATATATATTTTTGCGGAATATACATATATATATATACATTGACAAGCTATTAAAACCGAGCAAGTCCTTTACATAAATGTAAAGTCAATATAGACATTATATTTCCTAAATAAGTCAACCACTGCATATTCAAATACAATGCAGGTGACACTATTCACATTTCAAAATAAATATACAAAAGTACTTCCCAAAACATTTTCCACTACTTATAACAAAAGTTCATTCTAAATTTTCCCAAAATATTCCAATCCAATTTCGCACTCCGAATCATGTCCATTCGATTAAACCTCTTGGAGATATCAAATTGGCCTCCTCCTCAGGCGGCGCGGCCTCTGCAAGACCGGCACGGGTAACTGAGTTTGCAATGTCATCAATAACACCATGAACTCGACGGTTCAACAATGTATACACAATCTATGATTTTACATACTATTTTCTATAACAATTAAACAATTCGATATTCAACTATCAATTCTAATTTATACATCAACCTGTGCAATTAGAATCAAATAATAACAAGAACTTGATTAGCAACTACAATAATATCATCTCATTTCAGTTCTTCCAAAAGGAAGCATTCATTCATGTTCATTCATTTGTATTCATTCATTTCATTGATTTATAGTGATTATTCATTATTAGGTAGCTTGTCATTTGAGTGACTTTTCAGTCCATGATGTGTGGGATCTACCAATGTCTTGATTAGAAATCACTAGCATCACCACGGAGCTTCAGAACACCCCAGTCTATCTACTGCAGTATAATTGTTCATAATTCAGTATTAGTTAATTAATAACTATTCATTAATCATTCATTAATTCAGTAATGCATTTCATTAATTTATTTCAGCTCACTAACAAGCTTAGTTTACTACTATATAGTGTCAGATTCGGAAATCTACTCAAATCTAATCAATAAATCTATTCAAACTCATAAACCAAACATTTAGATGAAACGTTCGTTATCTAATGTACGTGTTATTGTCGATGACATTACTTTAATTGAAATTTGTAAATTAAGATAAACTTGGCTAACACCTATGAAGGTTTAGGTACAATTCCCGATGAACATCACATTATTTAGCCTCAAGGTTAAGTTATAGACCTATTTACACGCAAGGAAATAGTTTTTTATTCAATTAGAATCACCTCAAACTGGACTCATTTTTAAGTCATCAAATCAATTGGAATTATAAAGCATTAGATTCTACGTTCTAAGAGCTTTCCAACGATATATAAAACTATAAAATCTGACGTACGGGGATAAAAAGTTATGGCCGTTTGAAAATCTACCGAGTTTAATGGTCTGCAAAAAGTTCGAACATTCAAGCCAAGAGTTCGAACGTTCGAGTGCAAAACGTCCTGGGCCAAAAACGAGCAAGGGCAAGAGTTTGAACGTTCGAGTGCAGAATTTTCAAAACAGAACCTGTAATGTTTTGTTTTTGTACTGAATGTTTTCTCACCTTTTCCACTCATTTCCAAGTCTTTCCAAAGGCCATTTAAACATAATTTGAGCCTCCAATACTCCATACACTCACACCCAATCTTCTTCTTCAATCAATCAACCACACATACAAATCAATCCTAAGAATAGAGTTACAAACCCACTTACAATAAAGCCAAGAAAGATCTTTAACAAATAGCATCAATCACACAAAGATTGTTATACTTGCCTTGTTGAAGATTAATTGACACAAAGTCCCTTTGATTAGCTTGGTTTGAGATGGAAATCCCCAAATTGAAAATCTATTTCAACCTAAAACCAAAACCAAATTATAACCACAACTCCTATGAGCTATGTGTGCTAGAGACTTACTACAATCACTCAATCCAACTTAAAAATTCTATAACACATACATGCACTTACTTGTAGCTCTAGTGGAGAGAAATTACCCCTTTTTTCTCAAGCTCTGTCTCCAAAGAACCCAAAGGAAATGTGAAGAAGATGAAGTTGGTGAAGCAATCACACATGCAAGCTCTCAAACCTTCTCAAATGGTGGAGAAATGGAGGAGGGAAGAAGAAAAAGAAAAGCCTAGGGTTTTGTTTCGGGGTGTACAAAAAATATGTCGATTCGTCAATCCGATCCGAAGGCCAACAGATTTGTGACGGATTGTAAATTGTGTAATCCGTTAGCAACGGATTGGTGGCGGATTTCACCCGTAATCTGCGGATTCGATTCGATTCGTTCCGTTGCCATTAAATATAAATAAATATATATAATAAGAAAAAAATGTAAGGGATCAATATGTAACCTTATGAATAGAAGATGATAGGATAGGCATACAACTCTCAACTCATGCCCCTTTAATTAAGTGGCTTTAGAATTCATGGGTTTTTTCTAAATGTAATGTACAAGGACGGATTGAACGGATTAATCCGATCCGATCCGCTTCTGCACGGATCGGATCGGATCGGATTTTAATAGCTATAGATTGGTGACAGATTTAGGTAACAGATTGGTGACGGATTTGACTCAATCCGCACCAATCTGATCCGTGTACACCCCTAGTTTTAGCTGTGTTAGAATGAGTGAAATGAATGAACTTAAGGTTCACTTGGGACCTTATAACCCATTTTTGCACTTAAGCCTCTTTAACTTCTCCTATTTACAATTTGAGTCAATTGAAGACTCATTTTATCCATTTGAGGTCAAATGTCATCAAGTCTATTATGAAAGTTGATGTACTCCTTAAGATACACACATGAGTATCGAGAGTGACCGTATTCTACAAAATACATGATAATTTGCATTTACGAAAAAGCATTTATTTTTCATTAACCATTATTAGCTTAATTAAACACGATTAATTAGCAATACTTTCAATTAATTAGAGTTAACCTCAATTAACTCGAGACGGGGTGTAACACTATCCTCGAGTGCTTTAATATAGAGAAATCTTTAATTAAATATATTCATTAAAAACCAAAGTTGCTCAAAATACCAATACCAATGGGAGTCGATCCAATGGTAAGATTGCCCATTAGTTTTGGCGTTGCTGTCTATCTAAGTTGGAGCCCAACATATATAGGAACGTTGCTTAACAAATCACTTAGAGTAGGTAAATACGCCAACATTATTATCTTCGTCATCTTATCCATGCAAATCTCACATCTCAAAGTATGATGATTTCTACTGTGACCGTGACTGACTGAGAGTAGCCGTTGTCAGCTTTGGCTGGAAAGTCTCTAAGCATTTAGCCCAGTTTAGTAGCTTGAATAACCACCTCAAATTGTACATCAGAGACACGTGGGATTGGAGGATTCGATCCAGTAGTTGGCCAGTTGCCCCTCTATGATGGTAAATTAAATAGCATCACATTCACTTGTCAGGTGAAATGGACCAAGAAGCACAAGTGTGGACTTAAAGTTGATGAATATGTGTGACCCACTTTGGGATGGATTCCTAGTGACCCATCAACAAACCAAGATATGATCATCGATTAAGCTATGCTCAAAGCTTTCAAAATGCAAATGTACTTTAGCGGGACGACGTTGTAGTACTCTTGCCAGACAGCCATCTATCCATCAAATTAGCCTGACCATCAAATCAATAGATATTCATTAACGGCACTTTCTGTACATCAAATCAATAGATATTCATTAACGGCACTTTCTGTAAGGCTCATGGGCGCACTTGGTCCCATAGTAATTTTACATCATAACCATGAATGGAATAGAAATAATTCATATGCTATTTGGTTTTTTTTTTTTTTTTCTTTTGGTTTATCAACCAAGGTGGCTGGAGGACCCTTGGGAGTGACTGACATGAGAGTTATAGAAGAGAGGACTGCCTACAAATACAAATACATAGGAGAGGACTTAAGATCGAGCACCGAGCAAATGAGCGCCAATGGGACTCCAAAAGCTATGATGAGAGACCGGAAAATCTTGACTTAGGGAGTAGTGATCAAGAATATCATGAATTGTAGAGTTAGTGAAAACAATCTTATAGAGGGTTGAGTGGAAATTAGAAACAACGAAGTTACATCAGTGTAAATATAACAATATTTTGATGATGGTGGTGGTATGGCAGTTAGGGGAAGGGGGGGGGGGGGGGGGGGGGGGGGGGGGGACTACGAATTATAAATACTCCTGTGACCTACCTAAGATGGAGTCCAATGATTTATCGCACTTGTTAAAGTCACCACTCTTGCATGATCCTTCCAAACAGAAGACAGAGAATGAAAGAGATAGCATTCAGGACGTGGGCTCCCATCTCCTTTGTCTTTGTGGGGTTGGATCTTGGTTGATAGGGGAAAAGACCCACTCCCACAAACGCAAGTAGAGATGTTGCAACTTCTACCAAAGTAACAATAAAATAGAGTTTGAGGTAGACTTGTGATTCAAAAGGCTGTGGCTGTTAAAAGGCCCAGGAGCACCCAAACACTACCCCAAACACAAGCCAACCCTCTCACACACACACAAGCCAAGATTGCATTATTTTTGTAGAGGCTAGAGTGGGTAGGGCTGACCCTAAAAGGGGCCGACGTCATGAGGTTGTGTTTTGTCTCTCTTGGACTTGTCTCTTGGATCTTTCGTCCACCACCGTCTCCGATACCGATGCCGAGGAATTAGATAATTGCAAACCAACAAAGATCCTGTGAAAGTAAAAACACAGGGCTTTCATTGGGTCATTTGTGCGTCTCCCACATTCAAAGACCTCAGTTGCGAAGTGGGACCCACTTTCCTGTGGTCCACCTTAGTGAGACAGAAAGAAATATCTTGCCTCCTATGTTGATTGTTGAAGCAACCCAAGAGATAATGAAGGACTTTTCGTTTAGAAAAAGAAAATACTCTGATTGCTGACTAGCTACATTTTCCTTTCAAGTAATCAGATGCCTATGATTTTCAACGGTTGACCTGTGAATTGCCTCTATAATATAATCAGGAACAGTATGTCGATCTAGATATAGGTTTTTTTTTTTTTTTTTTCACTTCACATGAAGATCAACAAGCTATGTAGCCAAAAGAACTTAGTGTAGGGATGTTTTTCTAACAAAAATATTCACCTACTAGCAGCAGGATGGAAGAGCTCCCCCTCTAAATTATACAGGCCCATGGCAAAGAGCACTGATTCATTTGTTTTTTTTTTTTTTTTTTTTTCATACTCCTGCATCCCACAATAGAACATCTTCCGATTTTCCTTTTTAACCATGAGCGCCTTTCATTCAGAGACGTTCCATTTTTTTTATTTTTTTTGTATAGGCAGGATTGAAAATCCCTCATTGTTCACTTGTGTGGGACCTGCACTGTCAACTTATCCCCCATGTGATATGTAAAGTTCCTCTGTCAAATGAGTAAAGCTTTTGTGTGTGGGTGCATGTGTGTGAGAGAAAGAGAGACCAGTTATGTGTTGTCCCTCTCCGCCACCTTGACTTCATACACTCTTCGGTTACTATTGGCAGGTCCTGTAATCTAATCAAAAGACTCAGCAGGTCAGGTACATCTTCATTCAAATTAATTGTGTTTGTTTGTATGTTTGCTACATTACAAATGCATTCACTGTCCTTTGCCAAAATATCTTAATTCTTAATTAGACATTTGCATTTTTCTAATTTATAAACACAGATCAGTCATTGTAATCACATGAATTAGACATTGTTATCACTATTATATGAAGGGCTTCTTTGTCTAATATTTAGACTTTGTGCCGCATAATCAAGAAAACTTATTTCAAATTTACCCGGGGAAAAAAGTTATTTCCCAGTTTTTTCACTTTAGCATATAAAAAAAGTGTTGCACCTAATCACAAAAGATTTAAGCCCATGAGAAATGAGACCATTTTCTGTGACATCACATAATACTCATTGTTACGCAAAAGTGACGGAGAGAGGAAAAAACATGATAAAAGTCAAGTGCATTAATTATATCAATTTCAAACAACACTAGAAAACAAGCAGACAAACAAAAAACAAAGGAAAACAGTGACTTATTCTTGGGAACTTTCATGTGTAACGGGAGGATTTTGGGTTAAGCAGGTAATTACTATTTTTACATAGGAAAAGAATTTTGTATTCTTACCTTTTATACATGAAATAAAAAACTATTCTTTAAAAAAAATATTATTTTTATTTTCTTTTCCGTAATAAAATGTGAGCAGCGTGTCATATAAAATAAAAAAATAATAATTTTCCTCTTTATCATGTAATCCTTATATTATATAAACCTGCAGGGCGAGAGGGAGAGAGGAATCAATCACTACCGTACACAAGGCATGCATGCCTACCAACAAACTTGCCTGTTGCTTCCATTGAAGATGGCACTTTTAATTTGAAATCCTATTGAAGATGGGATTGTGGTCCATATGACTTGGCTGCACTTTTGAGTCTGCACTTATATCGATAGTTTTTCAGTTACCCCCTTCAATCAATTAGATGACGATTAGGGCCGGCCATTTGATCAATTAACATTATAATTATAAATATGCTCCTTTACAATGGGACCCAGAGTGTGGATGGTTGAGATCAGTGTGAATGCATGAACAGAGAAAACAGAAAGAAAGGAGAGGGGGGTGTGTGGATGTTGTAGTGTAGCCCTTGAAAGTTTGTGTGATGCAAAGGGAAGGCATCAAAGACCACCCAACTGCTCTATTTCTAATCGCTTCTTTGGATGCTTACCAAAAAGAAAAATTAGCTTCTTTGGAATCCAAATCCATCCATCCAAGAAGGAAATAGTGAAGACGGTTGGTAGTATGTGTTTGAAGCCGTCTCGAAATTCCCATGCAAACGTCTCCTCCCGAGTCTTCTTCCTGCAATGCATGCAAGTGTCGTCTTGGGGTGGAAGCCTTTGTCCTTGGCCTTTTTTTGTGGGGCTTCTTCTTTCAAAACGAAACTTCCCAAATCACTAGTCTTTAATTTAAGAGGGTTGCTGGGCATATAGAGCCAAACGCCCTTGGTTGGGCTGCACTGCACCCCTGTTTTGGTCAAATTAAAAACATCAATTGCATTTGTTCCTTTCCATGACAGGGTTGCACTTCAGCAATTGCAACATGCCTCTTTGATCGGGGCCGCATGCGTGGTGGGCCACCCTCAATCAAAACACATCATGGACGGAAAGTCAGGATGATTTGACACTCAGGTGGGCCATAATGTACGGCAGAGGTGTGTCTTTTTTTCTTTTTCCTTTTTTTTATAAGATTGGAAGTCCATATTCAGTCTACTCAACCTAATTATTCTAGATAATGAAGATACAAAATTGCTTAAAAAGTTACATCTCCGAATCATCAGCAGATATGAAATTTGTCAGTGTTGCTATGGGGCCCACTTCAACGCAAGCCGATCATAGGGGGTAGTGTGAGAGATAGAAGGTTTTGACATCAGTCAAGGGTTCAAATATAATCAATATGATCTGATGATCGTAATCATCTATTTACGGAGGAGAATGACTGCTTTTTTTGTGTACATGGTCCTGCTCGTGGGACCCATTTGGGTGTTTTCCTGTCACTGAGAGTAGGATGCATGGAAAGGTCTGTTTATTGACAAAAAAAAAAAAAATGATATGCAAAAATCCAATCCTATCAGATTATTCTAATCCATTATTTAACAAACTCAAATTTTAATAGTCTTTTAACAATATATTTTATTTTTTCTTAGATTAAATCCAACAGTGACTATAAAGGTTTGATGAGCATAAAATTGGGCATGGTGACACATTATATGGGACACAAGAGTCAAAACAGTTTCATATGATCAAATGTGTGCCTAAGTAGGCCCCATAGAGCTCGTTGGAGAAAATTCCGACTATTTTTAATGGCTCTAAATTCTGAAGGTTTATGTGCACTTGTAAAGCCATTAAAAATTTAAAATTTCTTGCCCTTAATTAGATGCTTAATATAATTAGATCACACTGATAACATTGATGATTTGCCATTTAGCAGACAAGTCAAAACACTTTAGATCACTGAAGATTCGCAGCACATATGAACTGAGTAAGCTAACAAACAATTTGAAATGAGATGAACTGGAACTCTGGAAGGGTACACATCAGACATGACAAAATTTTATATAGTAGGTTTTGTTTTAGATGGGTCTTTTAGAATTTGATCAAACGCCCCACCATTATATGAATAATAGGCATTTGTAATGGGGTTGGCCTGTTGGCTGCCCATGTCTCCTTTCAGCTGTTGATTCGCATGTCTGGGCCCAATCCTGGGCCCAACTCGAGATGGGGGAATGGGGGTGGAGACTATACATTAGACCTAGATCATGACTCAGTCTCTCGTCACTAAAGAACTGAAAGCCCTAGGCCCAAAGCATGGCCCATCTAAAAGTTGGGCCTATACATTAACTTAATTAGCCTAACTCAATAGCCCTTTACATACCAATTGCTCATCGGCTTAGGGACCATCTGGCTATCCTGGCCCCAATATAACCATGGCTTGGTCAGTGTTGATTGAAATTTGGAATGTTTTCTCTTGATGAATAGGTGCAGTGGGAGGCTTTGAATGTGATATTTAGAAGGTCGCTTAGAAGCCCTTTGCAAATTCCAATGAGATTGGTGCAGTGTGAGGCCTTTTCAAGTTTGAATTGGCCTGGCCCAATTTGAAGTTAGGGCAGAGATTTGTTAGACCCCGAACTTGGACCATGTACTACCATGCTAGGTATCTGATTTGTTGTTTGTAGGTAATATGACATGGGCGGCTACACATTGATCACAGTAGGGTCAATTGACCCCATTAAGATCTGAAAAAATATTTAAAAAAAAAAAAAAATTATGTCATGAATTGAAATTTTGAGTTTGACCCCACAAGAACTTTTGCATTTAACCCCACTCAATTTAAGAGTTTCACCCTTACATTAGCTAATTTGACTAGTAGTGAACAAAATTTACCATAAAATTCCTCCCATCTAAGTTAATGGGTCAAACTGTCTTCCAAAAAAAAAAAAAAAATTAATGGGCCCACGTTGCTGATTTGCACTCTAATAACAAGTTTTTAGAACTTAAAGGAATTTGTGACATTGCTATAAAATTAGTGGAGACAAAGAATGAAATCGTATACAAATTGATTTATTTGCTTATAAAATTGGGATTGATTTTACCAGTAGTGACTGCAGCGGTAAAAAGAACCTTTTTCAGCAATAATGTACGTAAATAATAGGTTGCATAATCGAATGAGAGATCAATAGATGAATGGCTGTTTGACACGCATATATTAAAAATGATGTGGTTGTTAGTATTGAGAATAAAGCTATTATGCAATGATTTTAACATGTGAAAACTTTTTGAGGACAATTCTAAGGGTCCGTTTGGGAAGGGGGGAGGGGAAGGGAGGGGAGGGAAAATTTGAGGGGGAAGTAAAATGAAGGGGAGGGGAGGAAAAATTAATTTTTCCTCCTCTTGTTTGGGAAGTAAAAAAGTAAGGGGAAGGAAAGTAAAAAAGTATAATTTTGTTTTTAGTGAGGTACAGAGAAAAAGACTATTTTACCCTTGCTCTTGAAAAAAATTCAAATAGACTCTAAAGGGCATTTTAGTCATTTGGTGACTCAATCCTCACTTTCCCCTCATTTTCCCCCTTGTTTTGGGGGGGAAATTTTTGAGAGAAAAAGTACAAATTTTCCCACCATTTCCCCCTCCCCCATTTTCCCTCCCCCCTTCCCAAACACCTCCCAAAAGCACTTTCCTTCCACTTTCCCCCCTTTTTTTTCTCCCCCCCCATTTTCCCCCCCTTCCCAAACACACCCTAAGAGTTTATGTATTTAAATTTCTTTTTTGGATTAAGAACCATTTAATAATAAGGTGACTTGATAGCGGTCATCACTTTCCATGAGAAGCGACAATGCCTGTTGTGCAGTACGGGCCAGATAGGGTGGCGAATCAATTCAGCCTGGATAAGGGAATCCACCGCGTCATCCCTCACAACAGCAACCACAAAGCAGCGTGGTATAGATTCGACTTGGAGCGCCAATTTGCAAGCATTCTCAAGCCTTCAAAACTCCAGACAGGTAAAGATTTGTCTGCATATAGCAAATGGGCATCCAAGTTCCTATCTTCTTTCAAGACTCCTCCTTTTAGCTTGAGTGAGGTACAGGGGACAAGGAAGAAAATAGGGGAAAAGAAGAGAAAGGGGGAGGTGGGGGAGGTGGGGAATGTGGATGTTTCTGCTGCCGGGGTACTGAACGAAGTCCTTCCTCGATAGAAGCACGAGTGAAACTTCTTTGGGGGGGGGGGGGGGTGGGTTCCTCTTTTTTAGTGAATAATAAAGAATTTATTTTCTGTTTTAATATTTTCTTTATCGGATTATTGAAAATAAATCATTTGATAATTTTATATTATATTTATCGAATTATCAAAAGTAGATGACAGATGTTGATAAAAGGAAAAATAAGTTTATTCGATCTGTGGAAGATAGGTCTTTTATTGACCCCATTGACTTGAATTTCTGGAGCACTACTTGATACTATATATGGCTCTGGCCAAAGGCCTATCCTGTTGACCAAAGCACACTGGTCAAGGCCAGCCTAGGTAAGGTAAAACAGCCCACTTTAGGCTGGATTTTAATGGAGTATAAATAAACGCATGGGCTGTTGTAGGCCTATGTATGGTCCAATAACTATAGAGCTGGGAGTATTTTGCCAAATGAATATATGGAGGGCACATGGTTCAGTTATCGAAGGCGTCCAATACGCTCCAATGTGAAGTAGACAGGCCCAATTTGGTAGATCCCAATTCCCAACCAACTTGATTGGGCCCTAACTACATCAGTCCAAATGAAAGACTAAAAAAAAAAAAGGAACCGGCAGTGGGAGGAAGCCGTCTGAACTTATGATGAGAACTCCATAGCGTTTGGGCCATTTGAAATATAAATGATCATGGCATAGACCGTGACCTATCAATGTCCCTGCCATCATGGTTGCTTCCCGTGTGACATGGGGCCAATTATCATAAATATTTACATTAGATTTTCATTAAAGATAACAAAAAATCACTTTCGATGCAGGCTCCTGTGGCAGACCCAGGATTTTTCTTTTTTTGGTGGGGCGGACAAACGATAGTCAAATAAGAAAACCAACCAATCAGTATTTTGCTATACTTTCTTTATTTTACCAATGGCAAAAGTGCAAATGTATTACAAAATTTAGATAGATACAAATGATTTAATTGCGTCAACTAACTAACAGTTTTCACCAAATTTAGTACTTCACACCTTTTTCTCATTTCTGGTTTTTTCCTTTTCACAGAAAAATTGATGTATAACATTTTTTTTATGATGCTCATGGTGAATGTGTAGGTGGGGAAGATTTTTTACAACAACTACCTATATTTTCAACATAAATCCTCCATTGAAAGTAAAAAAAGATTATAATTATAAATATTAACTAAAGAATGGAAGATACCAAACTATAAGTCAGGCCTTCTGTTACACGCATACTATGCTACAGACAATAAAGCTAAAAAAGTTGTTCTTAGAATGAGAAATTCATAAAAGGAGATTCAAGTCACAAATGGAGTTTTAATATCAAAGTGGCATCACTAATAAAATAGAAGTTAAATAAAAAGGTAGCAGTCAAGATACAAACCAAATATTGTATTACATGTTTAAACAGAGAAGCCGTGGTCTCTAGCAATTGCCAAGTATAATTTCAATTCGCATATATTGAAAATTATATTGATGAAATGGAGCTAACGATCTAAATAATTTCTTCTTTCGCTAATAAAGTTTTCAACTGATCCAACAAAGCGATTGAGGCTTGTACTACTTAGATGCTCAGAGTCCAAATGGATGAACATCGGCGTAAGCCAACATTTTCAACCCACTTTAGTTTCAGGGCATGAGAACATTTCTTACCCAATCTAAGTCTTGGAATGACACTTGCAACACAATCAATAAACAAATGACAATTCTGTTTGACTCATTATATAGGATTCCTACTTAGATTGGATTTTAAAAAAAACACTGTTGCCCATCAAAATATATAGAAATCATAGCTTCCAATCGAGCATTAGTTAGAGATTTAGGGATTGGGGATTGAGTTTCAAGATTTAAGGATTGTGGATTGGGGAAAGAGATAACTGATCAGGGTTTGCATTTAGCGATTGTAGTTTACGTATTAAGATTTAGAAAAAGGGGATATGGGATTATGGTTAAGGTTAAGCATTGGAGTTTAGAAATTTAGGGACAGATAAAAGAGTCTGGTTTGGTTGTTGCATGTGTGTGTTTGAGAGAGAGATAGGGGAATACTTGCTGGGCTGCCAGTCGGAGAGGAAGGCAACGCCATGCTGCAAATGGAGTAGCTCTTGAGAACAGGAGAAGCCTTCTTGTTTGGGGTAAGAAAGGTGGTGCGAATGATTTTGAACAGCGGGTGCAGGTACCAAATGGTACAAAGCCCTCTATGGGGTTTTTTTCGATTTGGGTGGGGCGGATGCACCTATATGCCAGTACATGGGTCCGCCCCTGGATGCAGCCACGGTCATTTTCTTGCAAGGAAAACTAAGAAGGCCCTTTTTTATACAATCAGCATATAAGGTGATTTTCCTTGATGAAATCTTCAAAAATCTATTAATTTTAAAATAACTTTTGAAATATTTGGTTTCGTATTAAACGGTATTATGACATATTTTTGAAAATAAAAAAGAAGGTTACTTCAGAAGTTACCTTGGTGGGTACAAGCTGGGTGTAAATAGGGCTCCTAGAGCCCGGCCCACATCATCTAGGTATAAAAAAACGAAATGAGTGAAGGTATACGTGACTGGTTTCAGTGATCTGTTTCCACTAGAAATTTCATCTTTCTGCCTGTTTGTTGTTGTAACCATACCATTTTAACAAGGAAGGAAGGAAAGTGAAGATCCTTCAATATCTCAAACTTACATCCTATGCAAAGCTAATGAGCCTTTACATGGAGACCCAGCTTTGCACCTGGTTAATAATCTTTAGTTGAAATCCATTTTCCTATAATAAATGAATATATATATTCAATTCCATGTAAATAAATAGGCCATAAAAGTGCATGCATGTGCACTCGCTTTTTTTAAGATAAAAATGGTGGAAAATAAAATTTGTTTTTTTGGAAAAAAGATTTCTTGTTTGGTGTGGCAACTTTTATAAGGATAAAAGGCCGAAAAATGAATTTACATTTTCTACAATTCCCTTAAAAAAAAAAACGCATTTCCAATAGTGAAGGGCCGAAAGGGAGGATTTGGGATTGATTTTTCCTTCGAGCGCGGAAAAAATTGGCTAGGAAAGGCAGTACAAATGTGCCCGAGGTGGTAAAAAGGAGGAAAGTAGCATTCTTATTGGGGAAATAGAAATTTGCTCCCCCAACCTATGCTGCTTTGTCCTTGAATTATTGTGCCCATCGCCCACATGTTTCAAAGAAAAGACATAGGACTGGGACGACCACTAGTAGTCACCCGCCAGCTCCACCGAAGCCAAAATGATGAATAGAGATGAATACTGGTTGCTAATTACTTTGAACACCGAGAATTCAAATGGAAAAAACCAAGTCGGTACAATATGTCCGACCCATTTTGATTGCTACTTTTACTCCAGATTAAAATTAGAACTTTCAACTTCATTACTAACTAAGACGAGCGAGTTTAGGTTAAGAAAAATACATCATAAACGCTAGGGGTGTAAAAGAAAACTAAAAAACCGTCTAACTGAACCAAACTAAACTAAATCGAATCAAAGCGAACCGCGGTTGATAACTGTGTTTCACGGTTCGGTTACAGATTACGGTTTTTAAAATCGGAAAACCGCACTTTATAGTTCAATTTACCGTTTTTCACTATTGACTCACGGTTATTAACCGAACTGAACCATGAAGTGCGGTTCGGTTAACCAGTTCACGGTTAACTATATCGTTATACTAATAAAAAAAAGTAAATGACCAAAATGAAATATGTATATAATTCTTAAATGTTTTTAACGTTTAACCATATTGACAAAATGATTTTTAACGGTTTTTAAATATTTTTCTGGATATGTTTCAGTTACGGTTTTTAACGATTAACCGTGGTTCGGTTTTTAACAGTTTTTAAAATTGAAAACGGTAATTCACGGTTCAATTAACAATTTTTCAAAAATAAACGGTTAATCGAATCGTTACATCCTAATAAATGCTGCTTACTCTAGCATCTTTTCATCCACTGCAATTTGGCTTAACATTTTCAACTTGAGATTGATAAGACGTTGGGCTTGTAATCTCACTTCGTTCGCAGGGCAACAACCCAATAGAAACATGACTTCAGTCACCCATGGCCAAGGCCGTCTTGCAACACATCTTTCAGGTGCCCATTGATGCCATTCCATCAAAAAAATCTATATCTCACGAAATAATATTTACGTATCCCTTAAATCTCACAAAATAAATATATTGGCCCTCTATTGATAACCCATTTAATTGGTCACATAAAAATTAAATGATTTTTTTTATAATATCATACTCACAACCTTTGCATGTGATCAATCTAACAATAAGTCAAATTCTCGTTAAAGTAAAATTTCGATAAAAGTGCATGTAAAAGAGAATACACATTAATTTTGTACGGTCTAAGCTTTTGACATAATCCAAACCCCAATCTTAGCAATTACACGAGAATCATGCATCATAAGCTAAGAACTCCATCACGAGGCTTGCATAGTTACAATTTAGACCGTTGAAGATGCATTATAGAGATGTAATTTCAACTAAGTAAGAGTAGGTCCCACCGTTTAATTGAGTGCATGATGGAAGCGTTTAAGTTAGTATTTTCGGCCATGCGATGAATCTCACGATGAAGTATATTTATGGGCACGTTTGTGTACATGTAATTTCCGTGGAAATTGGAAATTGCCACATCAGCAAAATCCATGGGTTTCAAATTCTTTAGAAAAGTTTTTCCGCGGAAGTAAAAAATTTATGTTTGGTGCAAAAAGGTTTTTCTCCATGAATTAGTGCTAATGTTGTTTGGTGCAACTATGGATTTCTTTAGTGAAAACCATTTTTTAGTGAAAACTATTGGATGAGTGGGTTGGTATGTGTGTGGGGTGGGTGGGGTTGGGAGGGGAAGAGGAAGAAAGAGGGTGGTTGGGTGGAGTGAGGGTGAGAGAGAGGAAATTGGGGGGTCGGTTTTCCGTGGAAATGGACTTCCCATACCCCCTATAGGAAGTCTATTTCTATGGTTAGGAAGGAAAAAGCTGACGTGGCGAAAAAATATTTCCGCGGAAAACTGCCGCACCAAACACATGAAAAAGAAGTTTTCCGCAGAAAACGACAACCTTTTTCGTAGAAATGAGCTACACAAACATACTCTATATATCACAAGAGAGATGAGATTCATCTATAACGGTGTGAATTATAATTACGTGGGGGCCGCATGATAAGTTCTTGCGCGTCGATTCCCATTATTGGATCCACACTCACTCGCCTTCCTAACTTTCGAATGCCCGCGCTTCCTCTCTCACCTCCTTCGTTTCCCCCAACAAAAGTCATTTTGAATACAAAGACCGCTCAAAACCTCCCTCCTTTTTACGTTTTTGTTTTCCCAGTTCCCACACTCACACACGCTCACGCTCTCTACAAAAATCTCTACCAGACGTAGAAGTAGAAATGCTCCAAAAACCCTAGTACAAGTACAACTCTTCTCCAAAAACCCCCAACTTCTGCAAATCTCCCTCTTTTCTTCCCTCTAATGGCGTCTTCCACGCTCCTCAAACACTCCTCTCGCTACCCCTCCTCCTTCGATTGCCGCTCCTCCTCCTCCTCCTATCAATCCGATATCTCCGCCTCCTCCGATCTCAAAACCCCCACCGCCGCCCGCCGCCGTCCTCCGTCCGATCCGGCTCCCACCGCCGGAAACTCCTCCCGTGCCCTTGCCAGGACCAGATCCGCCGATCTCGTGCGTGGGAAGACGGATCAGAGCAATTTCAGCTCCATGGTCAAGAAATTCATGGAGAAGAGATCGAAGCCAAAAGCTGACCGGACGGCCCTAATCATCCCAGCGGATTTCATCGCAGAGGATTTGAAGAAGACGGGATCGAAGGGTTCGAATTTGTCGGGCCTTCCGAAGAAGCTGTTTCAGAAGGCGACGGGCTCGTCGGGGAAGAAGGAGACGAAGGCTTTGACGGAGGTGAAGGCGAATACGAGGACACTGGCGATGGTGCTGAGAAGCGAGAGGGAGCTGTTGAGCCAGAACAAGGAGCAGGAAGCCCTAATTGGGGAGATCCAGCTTATGTTGGAGGAGAAGAACAGAGAGGTAGAAGATCTTATACTTTCTTTTATTGATTTTTTTTTTTTTTTTGTTCACAATTCTCTACATGCAATTGAAGTTTGTTCTATTGCTTTCAGTGGTTTTTGTGTTGGGTTTTCTCTGAAATTGTTTCATTGTTTCTAGTGGGTTTTCCTGTTCAATTTGTTCTAGGGTTTTTGGAACAAATGCTATTATGTAATTTGGTGGGTAGATTTAAAATGGGTGGTCCGGATTAGCAGACTAGTGTGTGTTCTATCAATCTTGATCGTTCATTTAGTGGGTCACTGGTAATAGGCAATACCATTTCCGTGGCTTTTCATCTGCTGCTTGGTTTTATAGAGCTTTCTGGTTGCATGCCAATTGCCAACTGTTGGCTTTATTCTCTTGTTTAAACTTCCATGTGAAGGTGATAAGTTGAACAGCCATGACTCTTCCATGTTTCTTTTGTTGAATTCTAAGGGCCTTTTTTGGTTGGAGGCATTTCTAATGAGAATTGTGCATGTTGGGGATTTCTAACATTGGTTTCAGGTATTTGCTCCAGAATATTCCGAATGTTTTGTTTGATATGAAAATCCTGAATACCAGACCACCTAAAAAGCCACTTTTAGCTCTTTTTATTTCACAGAATTCCAGCATTCTGTGAGTGGGCTTGAGCACTTGGAATTCCACCAAGGGCATGGCATTTGGAGAATTCCAGATTATCCTAATTGGCAAGAATATATCCCAAATGCTTGCAGCTAAAGAGGCCTTAATAGAATTCATTTTTGTAGAAGTCGAAATTCTCCCAATGCTGTCTCCCACATGGAAGTCCAAATCCTCATGTCCCATCCAGCATTTGGAATGCTGTCATTATGAGAATTCCAATGGCTATTTGCGACTTCTCAAGTGTGTTGGAAGGGTTGGAGTTTAAAATTCCAGCAAAAGAAACATGACATTTGAAATGCCAAGAGGACATGCATCATACCAATGTTAGAAATCCCCAACAATGAGGCCTACCATTTGGTCTGGATTATTGAAAAGTGGCCTCATTTGTACTTAAATGCTGCCTAAAACAAGTCATGCAGTAATTTATGACGAGCTCTTGTGAATTGCATTTTCTTGAAATGCATGGGCAAATATGTGTTTTTAGTAAATGTGGTGTCGGATTTTCGCAGGTAGAGAAGTTGAAGGATTTGTGCTTGAATCAGAGAGAGGAAATCAAGGCATTGAAAAGTGCGATTCTTTTTCCAGATGTGATGAATTCACAGCTAAACGAGCTTGTAGAGAAACAGGGGTCAGAATTGAGACAAGCGAAACAAGTGATTCCAGCTCTTCAAAAGCAGGTTACTTCTCTTACGGGGCAACTCCAATGCCTTGCCGAAGATCTTGCTGAGGTATACTAATAATCACCTCCCAAAAACCTTTGTAGTTGGTTGACAAGGTTGGTTTATATATATATATATATATATATATATATATAAAATAAATAAGCTTTTGTGGAATAAGAATGAAATTAGGATGATTTGCCTTGGCCTTTTCTTTTATGGACCTTTTTAGAAGTGTATGAGTGAGTGATAAGCCGGTAACAAGTGTGAGCACTATTTGTGGAAAGACAAGTGTGTTTCCACTGCTTGTAGGTCATTAAGGGCTTGCACTGATTGTTGATGCGTTAACTTCTAATATTCAAGAGGAGGTATCATGATGTATATTGTTTGTTAGATAATATTCTCAAGTTGCTAACCAATACACCCAAAATGTCTAAAGGTGCAGCAAACTAAACCACCCCCCCACCCCCCGGTGGGTAGGACAACTCGTGTACTTGAAGCACACGCCCACACAAGATACAACATGTGTTGGGAAGTTCCACATCGCCTAAGTAATAGGCTTGACATGTTTTAATATATCTCTATGGGCTTTCCACCTATTAGCTTAAGCTTTTGAGTTGGTATATGATTTCTTACATGGTATCAAAGCGGGTTCCAATCCTGTTGTTCTTGTGTAGCCCAGGTGACAGGCTCGTCCATGAAATCTATTGGGCTTGCACATGAGGGGGAGTGTTGGGAGTCCCACATCGCCTAAGTAATAGGCTTGACATGTCTTAATATATCTGTATGGGCGTTCCACTTATTAGTTTAAGCTTTTGAGTTGGTATATGGTTTCTTACATGGTATCAAAGCGGGTTCCGATTCTGTTGTTCTTGTGTAGCCCACGTGACAGGCCCGTCCATGAAATCTATTGGGCCTGTACGTGAGGGGGAGTGTTGGGAGTCCCACATCGTCTAAGTAATAGGCTTGACATGTCTTAATATATCTGTATGGGCCTTCCACTTATTAGTTTAAGCTTTTGGGTTGGTATATGGTTTCTTACAGCATGGCTCCTTTTTGCCCTACACATATACGTTTGCACACAAGATGAGGCATGGGTCTTTTTTGCCCTATGCGGATTCGAACCCGAAACATGTTAGCTCTGATACCATCTTAAGTTGCTAACCAAGACACACAAAAGGCCTAAGCGTTAAAGGTGTGGCAAACTAACTACTTAACAAATGTAGTGTTGGTGGGTGGATCGAGAGATGGTGTGAATTTGAAATTTACGGGATGACAAGAGGCTTTAAAATCAAGGGCTTTAATATAAGTTGTAGGAAGACATAGTACACAAATTGCAATTTCATTGGGAATATATAGAGAGATGCCATAGAGTCTTTTTGACACCTTGGCTCTAATATTATTAAGGATAGATGTATTTAGGAGGATGTTGATCATAGAATAAGAGCTGGATGACTGAAGTGGAGACTTGCTTTTCCAATGCTTTGTGAACGTTGCATACTGATTGAGTTTTTTTTTTACAAGACACTGATTAGGCCAACTATGATAGAATGTTGGCCAATTAAGAAACAAAACATGCCAAAAATGAGTATGATAGAAATGAGAATGTTGAGATGAATGTGTGGTAAAACTAGAAAAGATAGAATTTGAAATAAGTGCATTTAAAAACACTTGGAGTAGCATTAATAGATGATAAATTATAAGTTACTCATTTGAGATGATTTAACCATGTCCAATGTAGACCAATGACAGTGTTGGTTAGAAAAAGTTTCTCTATGCAGGTTGATGGCCCCTCAAGGAAAAAGAGTAGGTTATAGAGGACATGGATACAAGTAATAAGGAGAGATATGAAGAAGGTTAACCTATTTGATGATTTGGCCCATAGTAGACTGAAATGGTGAAATAGAATTCATGTAGCTGACCTTAACATGATGGGGATAAAGTTTGATGATAATGCTTACAACCTTTTTAGAAGTGCCTTAGTTTTCATTTCATTGTTCGGATTTAATTATATTGGAATTTACAAATTTTGTATTTGCAACTTTTTTAAATATTGAAGGGCTTTGAACCAATAGCAAAAACTCACTATCAGTGTATATGTGCCTAATGGCCTGGATTTCTTGATGTGTAAATCAATTGAGTTGATGGGATCAAAGGGAACGGCTTAAAAATGAACAAGATTGGGGAAAGGGATAGAGTTGAGAATCTGAATAGAGAGATCAAACAGTCAATCTATATTGTTTTGGTGAGAATTTGGATTATAGAATATGAATTGCAAGCTATAATAATTACTCATGGGACAAAGGTGATCCTAAATAGATTGGTTTTGCAACATTGAAGGTGACAATCTATAGGCATATTTTTAAGTAGTCTGAGACTCTGAGGGTGACAATCTATAGGTTGAGAAGTATTTCTTGTCCTTACACGAAGAAAGTGAGACAAGAGAGATTACATTCCTTTTTGCAATTTCTTGGTAGGTTTTGTGGTCATAGCTTTGCTCTTTCATGCTCATTTCTTCTTGATTTCTACGAGGAATATGTTAGTGGACACATTTTCCTATGAAGATTTATCCCCCACAACATACTGTTTCCTCCGCATTCTTGTCAGGAATTCCTATTAGAATTGTAACCACCTCTCATAGAAAGCTCTTTATTGGAAGCAACACAAAATAACCTAGCAAAGAAAACATTAAGGGGCCCTCCCAACTAACAACAACACAACCCAAAACATCCTTACATTTTTACAAGCAATTTTTTTTCCTTCTAGAATGCCTCTTGTATGACTTTTAGCACTCCTGTATTCTTGGGCGTGTTTGTATGCATTAAAATACATAGGGTGGTTAAAAATGAACTAAAAAGGAGAATTTTAAAGAATGAACATCAAATAACATTTTTCTTTTGGGGAAATAGAATCCAAAAATGATGTTATTTGATGCTCATTTTTGGAAATTCACCTTTTATCTTCCTTTAATGTGCTATCCAATTTAGAGTTATTATTAAAATTATTTTGTGATGATAGAGGAATTACCATGTAATTTATTGACTTAAAAGCTACGAGAAACAAATTTAATAGCCTTTAAAAACTATACAACATAACCAGGCTTATTGTCCCCTTTATGGGTATTTAAAGTTTAAACCTTGCTATGAATAAACTGAGTATATCCATCGTAATATCAATTGATTTCAGGTAGATGGAAAGTTGAATAGTTAGGCTTGTTTGGGCATTGTCTCATGATTCCGCAATTTCAAAGCGTAACCTTGGGTAGCTGCTTTATTTTTGTTAATGACATTTTACTTGAATGGGCAGGTGAAGGCAGATAAATATGCAATGAAAGCATGCTTTGATGGACACGTCAGCTCTCCAAGAACACCAATACATGAAGAAGGGGCTGCTAATTCTTTGGTAAGCAATAAGCATGATGTTTGAAATGATATCACCACCATCGTCATCTCTTCTTTTTCTTTTTTCCTGGATTGAGCAAGTGGTGCGGTACATGTGGCATAACCTACCTGCCTACCTGCCCATGGATTGCTGTGTGAGAGGAGTCACCCCTATCCACTCGTTTCTCACCATCATCTTCATTGTTATTCTTATCATCATTGTCATAATTGTCTTTTGCGATCGTGCTTCTTAGTATTTTTTTTTACGTACTATAAATCATTGTTTTTTGGGGGTTAAAAAAATCATAGTTTTTAGATGCACATGAAATTGCTGTGGTTTGGAATTGGATATTCTTTGTGGAACAGATTGGTATTTGTTTTTTCAGTGCTTGGGTCAGTGTCTACAATGAAAGCTCCAATAGTTCAGCAAAAAAAAGGAAGAAAGAAAAAAACATAAGTGAAACCTGATGCTAGACCACGCAAAGCTAATCCAAATGATGATGTGAGATCAATAAAACAACTAACCATTCTCAAATTAAATTAAAAAAGTGAAAATTCCAATTGTGCCTCTTATATGAAAATTCTTTTTGAGAATTAGAAGTAACTCTAGGCCTTGCCAGAATTCCCACAATGTGAACCTCCCAAATCTGAATTGGGAGTTGCAACGGAAGAAAATTTCTTCCAGTAGCTTAGGGATCAATCCAATTTTCATGTAGGGTTACTTTGTCCCTTTTGAGGATTTGAATAAAAGCTAGGTTCAAGGGGGCTTAATTGCAAATAATAGATAACTAAGAGAAGTTATATGTTGGCAAGCAATACTCAGATTTTATGCTTAGGGAATTGCGCAGTTCATAGCATGAAATCCGGCAAATAGTTTTAGATTTGGTATTTCAGCAAAAGGATTGAAGTGAGAGTTCAAAGTGTGGATCTAAGTCCACAAGGAGTTCATCTGGGCCTGACGGGGCCTGGGTGACGTTCGGTTGAGCCTGGATTGGGCCCCACAAGGTTCAGCTTGTGGGGTTTGATTTGGGTGTGGTTCGGCTAGGTGTTGGGGTGGGATTTTGGATAGATGATGAAGGATTGGAATGGTGTGAAAATATTAAAAAGAAAGGAGTGCAATGGTCGGCAGTTTGGGTTTAGGGTTATATTATGGTCGACGGATCTGGAGAGGTCTTCGAGAGGTGTGGCTGATGAGGGTGTTTGGGATTTAAACAGTCGACTGATGGGGTTTTGTTCTTTTTTTTTTTGTTAAAAGATTTTGGTATGGCTGTCGGCTATTTGGGGCTTTGGATATGGTTTTGGATGGACATGGCTTTTCAACGGATTTGATGAAGACGACAGAACTTGGATTCACATTCCCTCACGATTCCAATGTGAATCGTGCGTGTGTGTGATTTCTTCTTCTTTGACAGACATTGAATGGTGGAGCTGTGATGTCCTCATCGAAGGCTCAGTTTGGTTTTTTGTTTTTCCCCTTTCTTTTCTACTCAACCAATGGCGGGTGCATTTCAAGTGAGAACTTACGTGCATTGACCATATAGCTTGTTCGTGTTGAAATTAATCTTGCACGAGCACATTTTTTGAGACACCTAAATGCTGTCACTAAATGCGTCCTTGACAGCATTTTGTTCCAGTGCATAATGCATTACAGATTTGCTCTTGTAGTTTCTAACAGTATTCTATGTGGACCGTGCAGGAATTCAGTTCGGGGGATCCTGTGACTCCTATTGGTAGCCCGGATGACATGTTTCTCAAGGATTTTAATCCTTGTTTGACGCCTTATTATGCAAAAGAAAAATCTAAGGTAAATTCCTTTTCTATTTAATAATTTGTCTGTGATCTCGATTAGACTGTGTCCAATATTTAATTTATGCCCACTCTGGGTGGTTTTGAGTAGCACTGAAATGATAGTAACAATAAATAATTAGATAATTAAATAAAGATTATGCAATCTTCTGCTGCAAACCAAGGAGGTTTAGACCAAGTTCTGATCAGTAACCCAGCACGGAAGCTTTCAAACAGTAAATATCTGCAGTTCTGCACCCTGGTTAACTTCAAGCCCCAAATTCAGAATTGAACCCAAGCTTATGCCAGAATGGTTTTAAAACAAACTGAAGCAATTCCATGTCAGACGGCAGGAAAACTCAGCAATGTTAAGACAGCACTTGTGAATTACTGTACGCCAAACAATAAAAAGCCCATGTGCCTGGTTGTGGCTGTTACATATCTTTTCAAAATCTAAATACCGTCAAATGCCAAAGGGAGCCATGGTCCGAAAACTGAAGGTTTGAAACCCTAGTATGGGTTAAGGCCCCTAATCAGATCTATGATATGTAGTTCAAGAAAAACAAAACAACCACAAAGGGATACTGGGCGAGTCATCTCATTTTAATAAATTATTTGTATTATGAACCATGTGATAGGTATATCTAGTTTTAAAATATTAAAATTTATTTGTAAGTAATTATGTACAAGGTTTGGAATCAACAATTTAAAAATGATGATTGGAAAGTGTCATTTTTACATTTAATATTTGGACTAATTTTTTTTGTAATATGCAGTGTTTTTCCTTTTTTATTTTCCTTATTGTAGTACTTCTTTTGCATGTATGAGTTTATTAATTTGAATTGATTATCATGTAATTAAATGCATATTTATATTTATCAGTAATGGATTTATATTTAAATATTTTTGAAATTCTTTTTAAAAAAATGTGACTATCCTGAGTCTCCACATTGACTCTAGCCGAGTCTTTTTTTTTTTTTTTTGCATTGGACAAGTTGAGTCCAAGTCATGAGTTTTTCAACCTTGCAAAGAACTAATAGATCCATGTACTAAACTCAAATTCTCTCCCATTCCTAAGAAATAAGCCACTGCTGCAAAGCAGTAATGAGTGATCAATCTGCATGTGCAAAACAGTCACCCTGACTAAATCTTCACAATAGGAGGGGCTACTACATATTCAATCTTACCTCTATAGAAAAAATTGAAGCTTTGTTTACAATTGCCGTACTGTTCAAATGGTGAATTTTTAAAGTGAAATGACTCATTTCATCGCGATCTATTGATCCATCATCAAACTCCAGGCATACATTCCCATAATAGGTTGTGGAAATGATGAAATTCTTATCTTGTGGCTCAGTGCCCACCAGTTGATTAGTCCTTATTATTGTAAGGTATCTACCATTACTTGTTTCTGGAAGTGGCTCCAATGAAATTCTGACTTGGTGCAGGAATTTGAGGAAATGGGCTATGATTCTCTACATGAAGGGGGATTCTCTGGTATCAGCATGCAGACTTGCCTTGAGAGTTTTTCCAGTGCTCAAAGCCCAAAACTTTCTAAGAGTTCAGAATATTGTCAAAGGAGGCTGAGTGTTGGGAATGCTACTGCACGTGTGGCCCGCAAGTCAGATGAAAGCAAATGTAGCTATGGAAAGCGGATTCATTAGAAGCTTCCTGCAATGCTGATTTTAGAAAACTTGGGAATTCTATTAAGTTCAAATACTTCGATCTGATTATGCTCACTTCCCAGCTAAATCAGCAAATTGTATGATTATATTTAAGTCCAATGCAATATATAAGGTTTGGTGTAGATTGCAGTGCTGAACCTTGTTGCCCGAACTAAATGCTGGCTGTTCTCTCTGTTGTAAAATTGTAACAAGGTAGGTACATCCATCACCTGTTGTTCCTTATTATATGTGGACCATAATCCAAACGCCACCTATTGGAGGTTACTGGACATCACTCTTTATTTTGAATAATGTGGTTCAATTTTTAAACTACCCATGATGGAATAGTGATGCATGAGCATAGCTTCGGTGCATACAGCGGTACCACATTGATCATATCTGTTTTTTTTTTTTTGGTAAAACATTGATCATATCTGTTGATTTGTATTTATTCTTTCATTTTGAATGCTCGTCTGGATGCAGCTAGGATTATCCAAGGCAGATGTTCTAGAAAGTGTCACTATGGACCATGGGTTCTTATGTTGGATATTCCTAGCATATCCAAAAGCAGATGCTTCATCTAGCAATAAAAAAAAAAAAAAGGATGCTTCAAAAGTTGTCCCAAAGCTAAGACGTAGAAAGAAGAGCACCAAACACAGCCCGGATCTTCTGGACAAATTTCACCTGAATAAGAGCTTATCCAACTGTAAGATTGAGCGTATAAAAAAAACACATGAGAATAGAATATTAAAAGCAAAGTGGCAGGCCTTATCTCAAATTGCTTTAGCCTTGCAAAATTCTCTTGGCCGAAAGCCTTACAGGATCCAGAGTCCAGAGTCTGCTTTTTAGATGAGCCATATCTCTAATTACTTTTCAGTCATTTGGGCGTTGTTTGCATACATCAAGAAAGTGGGGTGAGTTCGTTTCAGAATATGAGCGGATCCGTAGAAATCATCAGGATTGAAACTGCAAAAGAGCTCTTATTTATTAAAAGAACTTTAGCTCTCCCTCTCTCATACAACAGGACATAAAATTAGAGAACTTGGGTTCTCTCACCCTCTTCTTACAACAGAACAATAAAATTAGAGAACTTGGATTCTCTCACCCTCTTCTTACAACAGAACTGCGAAATTAGAGAACTTAGGTTCTCCTACCTCTATATACATCAGTAACAAATCAAAACACAGCTCTCTCATATCACGTAATCAGACCAATCAGAGATGAACGAGGTATGATCCATGGTAAAACAAGGAGGCATATCCAACTTAATTGGATTCTCCTTGCCCCCAATCAACCTGGCAGGGTTTCCGACAGCCGTTGTTCTTGCTGGGACTTCCTTCAGGACCACTGAACCTGCCCCAATCTTAGCTCCTTGGCCGATCCTCACATTGCCCAAAACATGAGTCCCTGCACCTAGTAAGACCCCATCTCCTATCTTCGGGTGCCGGTCACCGGAGACTTTCCCGGTGCCACCTAGTGTCACACTATGTAGTATTGACACATCGTTACCGATGACTGCTGTCTCTCCGACCACAACCCCAGTTGCATGATCCAATAGAATACCATGACCAATTCTTGCACCTGGATGGATGTCCACAGCAAAGACCTCAGAAACCCGGTTCTGAATCAACAGTGCCAGCACCTTCCTTCCCCTGGACCATAATTTATGCGCCACCCTGTGAGCTTGGCATGCTGAGAATCCCTTATAGTTGAGCAAGCAATGCACTAGGCTAATGCAAGCGGGGTCACGCTCTTTGACCGCCTTGAGATCTTTGATGACCGCTCTTCGAATCATCAAATCATCAATCAATATGTTGAAGAACACATCAAACAGAACACTGTTGGGAAGATCAGTGAAGCTCAATTTGTTTGCTAGGTGATTCGCAAGAGCGCTTCCTAGCGAATTATGTGACAAGATGGTGGAAAAATAGTAGTCTTGCAAGATGGGTTCCTGAGCAACATCTGATTGAGCTTCCTCGCGAATTTTGAGCCATATCTCCTCCTCCTCCTCCTCACCATAGAATTCATCCTCCATGGTCCTCTTGTGGTTGTGGCCAATGGTGCCACTTAACAGAACATCTGTGGAACTTGGTCTAGAGAATTTGACAAACTTGTATAGCGATTTGTCGATATAGGGGCGATCGGAATCGCAACAAGGCGTGTTCCTTGAAGTTCTGGTCCTCGAATTATCAACGCAGGCGGCCATCGGTACGTGTTTCGGACGTCTCAGGTCTGTAGAGTTTCTTCAGATGGAATTGAAGAGCCTAGTAATGATAGCAGACATGGAAAGAAGGAATGATCATGTAGTGAGAATTGGGTGCTTAAACTTGGATGGGAGATTTATAGAGCTGAGGGTGAGGGGATATGGATTATTCCCAGAACTTTCATGGAATTTGAGGTACCCAGAAGAAGAACATTTTTAAATAGCCGTCTTCAAAAAATAAATTAACATTCTAGTAATTTGTAAAGGCCATGGGGAATGCCTGGTCTTCGGAGGAAACACGACTTTGCAATTGTATATGACGTAACACCTTGCGTCGTCAGGCCAGAAACATAAAATAAAGATAAAATGGAAGACTATATGTCTATGACTATTCGCTCTCTCTCTCTCTCTGCAATTTTTTTATGGCCTAATGAGATGTGAAATCACTATCTTCTTTTGGATCAATCTATAACAAAGTGGGGGTGGGGCCCTTTGTCTTGTGATCTAGGATGCTAATTTGATGGTCCCCAGCTATATAGATTGAGTCAATTTGAGTGGAATTCTTTGAACCATTTGCACAATTTTTTTTAAGTTCATGCATGTTTTGCCTTCATGGAAAGTTCTATGGAGTCCCTACAAATTTACAGGTATTGGCCGCCCCAGCCTATGTTATTTTTATGTGTCTAGGCCTCGAGTCTCTCCCTAATCTCTTTCATCAACATCATAAATCATGAATCAGCAATAGATATTTCACTTCTATTTTTTTTATTTTTTTTTAGAAGTAGTTATTGTCTCCATGACTTTGCCGCAAATTGTAATATTGTCTCTAGAAAATCCAAAAACAACTTTTGACACAGGATAGATCATTTGGAGACAACAAAATCAGGATAAATAGACGTGTGCGTAAGACCTACTATGGGTGCCTTTCTTCGTCCATAAGTAATGGACTCATCAAATTAGCCTTTACTTATTTTCTGGATTGAATTTCAAAAATCTATGGTTAAAGACCAATATTAGTCATAGATAACCTGATGGTGCTGAGTTTTTACCATCACCCGTGGACCCCATGAGCTATAACAACATAACCACTTGTAGTTTGACCAAACACGGGCAAGTTTTCACCTTCAAGTTGACCGTATGTATAGTCCGAAATTTTTCATGAAGTTAGTACCCCTCAACTTTTGCGATGGGGTCCACTTGATATACAGTAACAATGCACAGAGCACAAGTACGTAAGGATACAATTATACCATATGTGTGTTTTGCAAGAGATTATGGGGTCACTTAGATGTATTTCCATCAACAGGGTTCGGAGAATAGTCTTGTAGAAAATCAGCCCCATCATATCATCTTGGCCTTTATTTTAATAGCCTTCGTGTTGATTTTTGGAGCTCCTCTCAGTCTTGTCCATAGGGTAGAGCTTTAATTTAATTTGCCCTCTTTTTTATTAGGAAACTTGCATTTAAGTAGGCTCCATGAGCAGAATTAAATATAATCTTGACGAGTGTGAATCCTGTAAGTATTTTTTCTACGGTGATTATAAATGAACCAATCAAGATCCGCCACCTAACCACGTACAGCTTGCCATACACGCGGATAGACCATGATTGGTCAACTCCTTGTCACCCGGGAGAAATACTAAATTGCTACCCGATTCAAAAGCTAGATAGAGTATGGTCACAAGATAGGATTTTTCCTCCCCAAACGGGTGGGACACTTCAGCAGCAACTTAAATTATGGACAATGGGCCCACTAAAACAATGACGTTTGGGATGACATGTGGTCAGAAAGTTAGAAAGTCTTGGTTCGATCGTTTCTTCTACGGTATCGAGACTTGGGCGGTTCCAGTCAAGCCGTGTAAAATGGTCCGAGTTTTCACACGGCCTGTTGTCACTTTACGCGTGGCATCATGTCACGTTGTGCATCACAAATCACAATTCAAGACAAGCCGTCCATGAGATATGAATTCAGTTCTGCTGCTGATGTTGATGATAAGAAGTTGTTGCTGATGTTGAAGTTGGGGGGACCAAGATTATAAAAAATCAGTGATTTGAGGCTCTAAAAGTTATCGTTGCTGCTGTAATTTATTGTTGTTTTGTATTTGTGTTTGGCCAATCGCTGTACCAATCACTAATCGTTGTTCCAATCGCTATGAAGTTGATGTGACTAAACGCAGCCGAAGTAATAAGCAATGACTACTTAATAGCAGCATAGGCATTGCTAAAACCATAGCTTTTAATTTTTTAACAGGGCCATAAATTGATTGATTGAGATTGCCTTGTTCATAAATTTTTGGCCATAATACTCCCATATATCTCCATGGCTAGGATCATCAGTTTAGCCTTATTCCCTTGATCAGAGGCCCATTTGGAGAAATCTAACATATATATATATATATTTATCACCAAAATCAGCTATATATTCTGAAAAGAAAAGATATATTTATAATTCAATATTAATGATATGAAGAATATTCACTTGCAAGAGCCCTATACAAGAGGAGTGCAGAATTATCATTTACCGTCACCCTACAATGCAAAATCTCCTCGAATTAAAAATGCCGACACAACAAGGCATTGGCCAATAACACTTTAAGAGAAATGAGTGAGGATAAATTGGGATATTTTAAAATTAAAAGGTAAAAAAGAAAGGGCCATCTCATCATCTTTGTGACTTCCATAGTCAATATAGCGTTAATCCCTTGATCAGAAGTGAAATAAAAGAATTATATTATGTAATCGATTAAAATAAGTTATATATATATATATATATTTGTAAGACAGACGCGATTTCGCTTAAAGGAGTCCCAGCCAAGCTAGGGGTGATGCCCGGTTTTCAATCCATGTCATCCCACAACAGTAAGCAAAGAAACCCATTATGATATTATAGTCATAAAAAGGGAGGGATGTTTTTTTTTTTTCCTTTCCTTCAAAAATCCTACAAGGCTGCCATGTAAGATTATCGATGAGCATTTTTAATTTAGATGGATCACGCTTTTGTGAATGGTGGAGATTAAAAATCTCTTATTGTCTACTTGTGGGGATGTCCTCCATATATTGTACACGACATGTCAACAACGAAAACAAGAAGAGTAAATATAGGAAATATAAATGTAATAGTAACCTTTTGGTGGAGTTTACTTTTATGATATCCATGAAAAATTTAAGTTTGGATTTGTCTCTTGGATGCTCATTCCCTGCACGAATCCACATTCTTGTTTTGTTTACACCGCCGCCGCCGCACTCTCTTACACTTTTTATCCAGTCAAAATATGCTCGTCTAGATGAATGGAATGCATTAAGATGATCCATATCAAAATATTATCTAAGCTTAAGCTTAGTTGGTGGGCCTATATTCCCTTGGATTTAGATTACATATAGATTAAAAAGGCAGCTTTTAAGAATGGCCACATCACACTCTTTATAAGCTTTGGAACAATCGGGTCTTTGTAAGGCTGTCAATGGACCTGGATATTACTCGAATCTGTCTAAGCCCGGGTCTAATAATTGACGATTCAAAGCATCCAATGGACCCAATCGATCGGGCTCAGAGTTGGGACAACACTTAAGTTTGGATCCTTTATTGAGCTAGAACTGTGGCTTGGGCCTCATTTTAATGCATATGTGCATGATTACTTATATATTTACAAAATGTTTATAAATATATTTTTAAATTGTCTATTTGAATGAAAGAATTAAATAGACCTCTTTGACTGTAAGTAGCCATCCAATTGGCCCGCGCCCTATTTCAACTCACAACTTGAACGAACTCGGGCCTCCTATATTTCTTATCGGGCGGGCTTGGGACTGAATCAAGGGTCTGCATTAGACCTAGACTAGGACTCAGACCCTCCAATACTGATTGAGCTTAGATTTGAACCCAGGTGGATCACAACTGAATATGACCTGTTGACAGACTAGGCCTTTGAGGCCTACCGAGAATCATTGAAATCATGAAGGTTAGGGTTTCAAAAGTCTTCATCATGTCACTTTCCTATGCGTAGAAAATGAAAACCATCCCAAGGAAGGAGGTATCTTACTATCTTTTCAACGTTATCTGAAATTCCAACCATTTTGATGAAGTAGGATGGGTGTCAAAACTTACATATATGATTGATTGAATTGCCTATACAACTTGCATGAATGTCAAATATAGTCTCGTGCTTATTTGTTGGGGTGCATAATGAATACAAAGAGCTTAAACTGATCAAAAAGGTAAACCAGGTGAGAGCCCCCGGGCCAGGCCCTTCCAAGCTTGAGGAGGGCTCTGCCATCCTTGAAAATTTGCATGGCGCACTACTGACATTATCAAACAGATTCTGTGAGGCCCCACCCCTTGTGGGCCCTCTATTTGAATTTTTGAATACTATTTAATATTAATTATTAGTTAATTATCTTAAGTAGGGGTTAGTAAGGGTAGTATATTTTCCTAAGTTTTAGTTAGATTAGCTTAGTTGAGTTAGTAGGGAGTCTTTTGCAATTTCTAGGGTTAGTTAGTGAAGGGAGGCCCTAGCTAGGAATTAGAGTTATCTATAGGGGGGTATTCCTAAAAAGCACTTTTCTAGAACCTTCCCACCTAATGACCTAAAAGCCCTTTACCCTAATCCTAATCCCATACAAACATAAGGGGCATTTCAGTCCTTAGTCAATCCTCAAATCCTATAAATCCAGCACATTTCCCCATAAACCTTAGCTACTATTCCTCTCTTCCATTTCCCTCTTCTTCCTCTCTCTCATTTCTCCCCTAGAGCTGAGCTTTGAGCTGGTTCTTGTGTTGGAAAAGAGTTAGGAGCTGTGACCTTCTTCTTGGATTGGGTTTTCTCTTCTCTTCTCTCTCTCTCTACAACCTTTCACCTCAACTAAGGCAAGTACAATATATGTATTTAACATAGAACATATGTCTTCTAGTTTATTTGATTCTGTATTTCTCAATTCAGTCAATAACATATGCTAGTTTTACCTTGAGCTGAGTTTTCATGGATTTTTGGCATTGATGGATGGGTTTTACCCATTTGGAAGATCAATGGCCCTCTTTAGTGTTGGATGATGGTGCATTGGAGTGATTTTATGTTTCCTAGTGATTTGGTGATGTTTGGGAGAGATTGGAGGTGTTTTGGTGGAAAAACGGGTTGAAAGGAAGAAACCATGAAAACTGGATTTTCTGCAGTTTCGCGTGTGCCCGGTTGACCGGCCTGCAGCTCGGTCGACCGAGCATACTGAAACTGGGAGAAAACCCAGTCTCAGTTATTTTTTTTTTCTACAGACTGAAAGTTCAGTGTGCCCGGTCGACCGAGCACACTGTTTTTGCAGGAAATAGCTGGGAGTTGCATTTTTCATCAGATCCAGAAATCCTGAGTGTCAGGTCAACCGTGCTCTGCTCCAGGTCGACCGAGCACACAGGATCTGCAGTAGGAAGTAGCTGGGAGCTGGGACATCACCTTTTTCAGGGTTTTCTGTGTATGCGGTCAACCGCCGAGGCCAGGAGGTCGACCGAACACATAGGGAGCCACTGAGCACAAACCAGGGCTCCAGGGGGGCTTGACCCAATTTTTCCAGTGCACTTGGTCGACTGACCAGGCCAGGAGGTCGACCGAGCACACTGCACCTGGGTCGACCTGGGGGTCAACATCCAGTGTACCCGGTCGATCGAGCCCTGTGCCAGGTCGACCGAGCACACTGAGTTTCAGTGATTTTCCAGTTTTCACATTTATGAAGTTGTGATCATTTGTGGGGCCCATTCACCATCCAAATGGACATCTATCGATGTGCCAAGCTCGAGTCAACGGTGTGACTCAACCTTGACTCGTGGGGACCACCAAGTAGGGTTTTGGTTGTTTAATCTAAGATGATTCGATCCATAAACGTTGTCAATGATGCTCGTAACCTCAGGAGCACCAAACACAGTATCTCTTGGCATCTGAGACTTCATTTAGGGATCAAATTACCTGAGATGGGCCTGGACCTGGACCTGAATGTGGTCCATTACCTAGGTTGGACTATTGTATTTCCCTATTGATTCTCATATTGAAGTTCACACTTCACCTTGTTTATTATTGTCACTCTTAAATCCTTAGTATAGCTAATAACTGTTAATTAAATGGAAATGGATGACCTGAATCTAGGATATCTTAGACGTGACCCGTGTCTGTGGCTAGGCGGGCCCTTTTATGACCTAAGTATGGATATGTGTACCCTTAGATAGGAGATGTGGTTTATATTAGGATTATAACTCATGCTGGATGAGAATGGGATGTTTATCAGTAGAAATGGATATATTGCCTCATTTGGACTGTTCTAGACCAGGCCATGTGTTTGATGGGCCTTGGTATGGATCCAACGAGTGAGTTTGGACTTGGATTGTAATTCATGAACTGATTGATATTTGAACCTCTTAGAGACTTGGTTAGGACCTTGTTCACGCAAGGCAAAGCCTAGACAGACACAGACCCTTAGAGTTTTCTTGAGTCGGCATAAATATTCACTCGGTTGATTTAAGCTCAGCCTGTGGACTGATCATCCCCGGTAGGAGCTATTTATGAGTGTTGAGGAGCTATCATGATGAGCTATGTTGTAGACGGACGGTGTGATGCCGGGTCCGGTCTTTGAGTGATGAGTGTATGAGATTGTTGAGTGATTTGCGGGGTTAGTAATCCCCAGCACTTGTGAGATTCTCCGCTGCAACTGTGCTTAGTATGGGAGGGCCGCGGCATAATATCCCGCGGTGTCCAGCTCGTGTGAATGTGTCATTTTGTATTAGATTAGATGTTGTATATTATCATGATTCTATTTGTTTATTTTGCTCAACTGCCTAGATCATTTACCTTGTTATTCTTTAATTTATATACCTGTCTCTACTCATTTAATATATATGTCCTATGTTACTTGTATACTGTGACTTGCCAGATCTTTAGATCTGACCCATCTTTGGTGCTTAGGCCTTGACCCCGAGTTCTCAGAGGACGCGCTCGCGCTCGTAGAGGCGCCTGTCGTTGGAGATTACGTTTGGGGCCCGACCGACCTAGATGTCGAGCCGGAGGGTGGAGAGTCGTTACCAGGGCTTTGAGAGTCTTACTTTGTTTGGGCTTTAGAGCGAATTTTGTAGTGAGCTGGGTAGAAATCAAAGATGTAATTAACTTTAGTTCTCACAGTTGATACTTACAAAGTAGACTACAGTTCTACTCACATTTGAAATATATTGATACATATTGCTTCCGCGATTTAACCATTGATAGTATATTGTTCAAAAGTTTTAAATTGGACCTCACTGCAGACCTTCAATCTTGGAAATTCTCGGATTTTTCCGGGAAGTAGCGCGCCAACTTCGGGTATTCCGACGACTTTCTCGGTATCCGGAATTGGGGCATTACAGATTCATCTGTTGACTAACTTGGCTTCTATGTGCTCCGCGGGAGTGTGGATCACCTCTTGCATTTATTATACCTTCACCGTAAGTGGACCAATACTACTCCGCCACGTCATCCAAAAATTTAGGTGATTCTCTTTCATCTAATTTAAATTTTTTTAACTTCAAAATCACTTAAAATTTTGAATAATGTGCCAGAGTATTATTGGTCCACTCACGATGAAAGTATAACAAATACGATAGGTGATCTGAACTCTGTATGTGGGGTTGTAAAATAGGAGATTCAAAGATAATGTAGTTAGACTCTGAATATAAGAAATGAAAAGCAGCTAGCATTTGTTCGTTTTGCATAATCAATCAGAAGACATACATCCATCGGATTTCTTTTAAGCTACTGGATTTTGAGGATTATAATATATAACCACTCACTCTCCAGTTTCAAATATTGGATGGCTATGATTTACAAATCAGGAGTGTGCAATTAAACATCTTCATAATCATCAAGTAATGTTTTCGAATGAGAAATGACGATGATTGTCATTTAGCATTTCTGCAGGTCCATTTGGTAACAATCTTATGGAGTGGGCATCTAAAAACAGGAGTTTGGTGAGATTGAGGTAAAAGGGTACAGGAAGCAAAGACTCAATTTTCAAATGCCAAATTGATATCGTCCTTTTGGGAAAAACGGAAATGAATGAGAAAAATAAGAATTTCACATTGATAACCATACAAAACATCTTTGAAACGAAAAAGATAATGAAATGACTGAAAACTTGTATTTCTTCTTGACATGTACAATAACAATTTTCTTGAAAACAAATATTTTTCTTTCCACGGCCCTTCAAGAAAATTATTGCAAATTCAATGTGTATGAATATGTCATGATATTTTGTTCAAATTCCTTGTCGCATGTTCAATGTAGATGTGTGCCAATCCATTGTAGCTTCATGTTTGGGTATCTCCCTCTCCATATAAATAGTCAGGGAACAAACCCGATTGTGAATTTGTGATGGTGAGGGACTTGGGTTGTGCTTGTATAGATAGGTTAATATAAGAGTGAACTCAACTCAACATTGTAAGAAATATATCTCTTTTAAAATGTTATCAATAAAATCGAATCATTCCTATGATTTTATTGTGTACTCTTAGTTTACCTACAAAAAGCTTAGCATGCACTAATTTATATTGATTTCCTTCTAAAAGGATCTGTTGTGCTGGTTGTATTATCTGAAATTGAAAGGAAAAAAAAAAAAAAAAACTGTGTTTTAAAGTGAAATGCTTAGCTGAGAACATGGGTGCCTAGTTGGTTGGGAACCCCGCACTCACCTAGATGTTGGGGGATCCATAGGTTTGCTCTCTCCTCGCATGCGTGGGCGACCTCCCCCTATGAGTGTGGGTGCTCTCTTTGTATTCTTGTAGGTGCCTCTTGTGTAATGCAAGTGTTCTTTCCCATAGAGATGCAAACGGATCAATTCCGAGCCAAAACCATGTTGGACCCATAATAGGAACCATTTTGTAAAGGAGGGTTCCAACAACAGCTCAAAACCTATTCTTTGGTTCCAAACTCGGTTATGATAAGAGGATAGGGATCCAATTTCAAAATTGGATCCAAAACTGATACCAACTATTTTGTTACTTGAAATAGAGATATCATTCAACCCAAAAATCCACAAAAGGGATATCATTCAACCTAGTAATAGCACATCAACTCTACCTTCTGCGGCTAATAAATCCTAGCATCTTTGGAATTAATATTTAGGCTGGTACATGAAGTTTTTTACATTAGCATATATAAAGTCAATACCCAGGTCTTAAAAATGCACATCCTAGCTCTTTACAAATTTTGGGTTCAAGAACATTTTAAAACCAATACTTTAAAAATGAACATAATTCCACATTCTCCCATGGAATCCAAAAATGAAGAGAGGAGAGCCATTGCAGTCTTTAGTCCAGTTGCCCATCACCATAGTGGGTTTGCTAAACTTGTTGTTGAAGAGAAGAATATGAACTATTGAGCTGGAAAAGGGGATATAAAAACTCAAATCTCTTTAAATATAATGGGCAAATAATTCTGTCACGGGTCCACATGTTGCAACCTCATGGATCTAGAATTGGACCCCTTTAGCATTCGGAACTTAAAATTTGGGTTCTAGATCCGAACATGTTTATGAACAAGAACCTAAAACAGGTTTTAGATAGTATTTTTTATGGATTAGGACTTTCGGATAATTGGAAATCTATTTGCATCCCTAAGCTCCATGAGGTGCTATTTTGGGTCCTTGAACCTCCCCCACATAACGCACACAAATAAATAAATAAAAAGAGAAGGGAAAAGAAAACAAGTTTGAAATGCTTATGCTTTCCTTTCTTGTTTTGAACATGCGCCACTCATCTATTCTTCTTATCATTGGATTCCATTTTGTGTTTTTCCCAAAACAACCTATTTTAGAAAAAAGTTATTGCATGTTCTCACCACGGTATCTTTTCCATGAATTTACAGTAAATCTTAAAATAAATCACAATATATACAATATAAACATCGACTATCAACATATTATTCGTCATTCATAGAAAAGGAGTGAAGAAGCACCAGAGAGGGACGATGGGGAGAAGGAAGGCTAAGAGGTATGCATTTTTTTCCCTGATTTCATAAGGACATATATTTTCTATTTTTTTTAATTGTCCTCGCTATCTTTATATTTACCTTTCATCACCAATCCGCTAATAGCTCAGTGGAGAGGGATTTTTCTTTGCATATAAACAATTAGGGATTGATCTCTATTTGTAACTCTATTGGTGAGGAAGTTAGGGTAGCGCCTGTGTATGTATGTAAATATTTACCAAATAAAAGGGGTATTTACTTATCCTCTAGTTAAGGATTTAAGATAAAGATTAGTATGTATGTGTGTGAGAGTTAAGAGGTATGTGATTTTTTTTTTCTGATTTCCTTAGCAGAGTTCTTTTACCATTTTTTTTAATATTATTCTCGCTATCTTTGTACTTACCTTTCCTCACCAATCTACCAATAGCTCGGTAGAGAGGGATCTCTCTCTACCTAGAAACAACTAAGGATTGTTCTCGATCTGCTCGTAACTCTTTCAGTGAAGACAATGGTAGACCTATGATATATAGGGGGGCGGGGTGGAGGAGCGTGTTACTATTTAGAAGATTTTATGGATTTTTTTTTTTACTTATGTCCCCCCTTCCCACAAGAAAGTTTTTAATATAGTCCCCCAACCCCGAGATCAATCTCTACTTGTAACTTTGTCAGTGAGGGAGGGGAAGGGCAAGACCTAGAAAATGTACATTTTTTTGTGTTGGATAAGCTTATGTGAGTTGATAGGTTTTCCACAGTGATATGCATGCTTGAATATCATTTTTGCATTGCCCTATGATAATTAATATTTCATAAAAGAAGGACCACATGTGTCGGGCAAAATGGGTTGAATGACCCATGATATGCAAGTTGGCTAATTTCAAACCCGTTTAATAAATAACTTGAACTGACCCATTAAAAAACTAAAGATGGTGCATGATTTAGTTGGACTCATTGGTTCAAACCATTTTGCCGTAGTGGTCTATAAATTATAACAATCTAACCATCGTGTCACAAACATTATTGTATTATATTAATTAGTTATAATATGTTGTTCACAAAATATGAATTTATGGCCATGTTCATATCATATTAGAAATATCATAAATTTACCGTGGTTAGAGAAAATCACATTTATACATGATTTATGGATGGTAACACATCACAAAATAAAATACATACATTTTCATTCTTTTCTCAGATCGTAAATATATAATTAAAGATTTTCAAAGTAGTGAGATAATAAATAAGTTCAAAAGATATTGGAGGATTATTGAGATGTTGTAAAATAAAATTGAAAATTACATGTTGATTATTCCGCTTTAAAGTTGGTCGGGAGTTAAAAAAAAAGAAGAAGAAAGGGTCGAGCTAGTATTTTAGAGCTATCTAAATTTATTGTCTTTTAAAAAAAAATCCAAGGGGCTCTTCCTCTAAATTCAAATCCCGATAATAGCTTACAAGAGTCGAGCGACAATAATGATATTATTTAGATTTCAATTAAAAAATTAAAAAATTTAAATTTAAAGATGATTAATATATCAAAATCCGAAAATAATTCAACTGATTTCAAAACCAAAATCCTTATTACTAAGGTAAAGTAAATAATACATCATTTCATCTCTTTTATTTATTTATTTATAGTTTTTTTTACTGTGTCCGTATGTATGATCTGATGTATCCAATTCCAATTTGGTATTGTATACGGACAACCGCTGTAAATGAAAACCCCACGGCCATGCAGGAGGCGGAGGCGGATGTAGAAATCTAGGGTTTTCATTATCCTTTGTAAAAAGTTAGCTGTAATTGAAATCCCTAGGCCTAGGCGTAGCTAGGGTTTATCTTCAAACGCAGAGAGGAGAATGGGACGTTATAGAGGAGTTCCCAACTCTACGGATGAAGATCCAACTCAAAGGTCGATACTTTTTTTTCTTGAAATCTAGGGTTCTTACTTGTCAGCACGTATAGTATAGAGAAATATGTGTTGGGGTGGCAATCGGAATTGTTAGAATTGGATTTATTTAGGGTTTAAATGTGCTTTGTAAATTTTTTTTTTGGATGTGATAAATGTTTGCTATGGTTGATTATTTGGATTGTAATTTGGGTTGTTTTGCTTGGTATTGAAAACTGAATTTTCACTGGATTGATCTTTATTGGGCATTTCTCATCAATAATCATTCATATCATATTAATTATGTCATATCAAGTTGGTTTTTTTTTTTTTTTTGAAACACTTACTGTTTCATGTTCTACATATTTTAGAAGTTCTCTTATACTGTACTCTGTACAGTTCCTTTTGAGCAATATCTCGGCATACTTAAAAAAAAAAATTTCTACTTACTACTTGGTCAATCTTTTATGCATAGAATCTGATTTCCATTGTGTCTAATATCACTACAATCTGGTTTTGTTTTTGTGGAATCATGATACAGCCAAATTCACATTTTTCATTTTTCTTCCTGGCTGTTACTTTCCCGCAATTAGGGTTGAGTACAAATGTGGCCAAATCGTTCTGAAAAAAGAAAAAAAAGAAAAAAAAAGAAAAAGGAGTGGCTGAATTCACCAGCAGTTTGATTGCAACAGATTGGATGACAAACCTTCTGCAATGCAATTTGGAACATATTCTACTGCCTTTTTATCATCAAATCGATATTGTAGTCAATTTTGATATTGCTTTGTGTCAGAGAAGTCTGAAAACAAGAACTAATTTGTACAATTTTTGATTTCCTTGTCACATGAAGAGCATTGTCACAAATGGTTATCCATTAGAACAAAAGATTGCAACCAACCATTGACTGGATTGCATCTAAGCACACCCTTATGTCTTTTTTCCCACTCCATTTAAAATTGACAAATGCCATGTGTTTTTAGAAATAAGAGAAGAAGGCCTGCTTCTAGTGGAGAGAATTTAGAGACAGTAGCTTCAGGTATGCTATCATCACATCTTTATCAATTGAATTCTCAATCCAATTGCAGGTTTTTATTTCCCAGTTAGAAGATAGATTTATTTGTTTATTGACGTTTCTACTATTTAGTTACAATACAAACTAAGCATCACATCTTTATCAATTGAATTGTCAATCCAATTGTGTTTTTTTTTTTTTAATCCAGTTAGAAGATTTATTTTTTTGTTTATTGACGTTTTTACTATATAGTTACAATACAAACTAAGTATCCACCATAACTACTACACCCTGAACTATGATCCAGGGGATGACCATTCCTTCTTCAGGCTGGACTCATTCTGCAATTTGCAAATTGTGGTTCCCCTGTGGCTTATAGGGTCACACGGATGTATGCTAATCAGATGGGGATGGTGCGTGGGAAGTTCTTATTTTCGTTAGGTGTGGGCTAAATCTTAGCATGACTAGAAAATAGTCACTGTGGGCTTCTTATTTTCGTTAGGTGTGGGCTAAATCTTAGCATGACTAGAAAATAGTCACTGTGGGCTAAAGGTTCGAAGTTGAATGGTTTTTTTTTTTTTTTTTAATCTTTTGATAAATTACCTGCCCTCATTCATAATCTCAGCATGATGAGAAAATAGTCACTGTAGGCATGTTAGTGGGTTCGCTTCAGTGCATATGCTCCCTTGATCTGTTGTCTGCTAACAGTCTCTTTTTAGTTCCTTAATCTTTAACAATGGAACTTGGTTCTTGAAGGATAAATAGCTTACAAAATACAACCTGAAAGAGGAGACTAAATTCAGTATAAATGCTAGATGGGATGCTGATTACTTTTATGGAGTTTCTCCTTCAAAATTATATTTTGTTTAATTTTTCATCACCATTAATGATTTGTGCAAGGTTTTTTTTTTAATTATCCATTTATTAAAAGTTCTCTGTGTCGGTAACTTTTTATTGAAGCAGGTCAAGGAACAAGTGATGGGAAGAAGGCCTTATACCATTGCAATTATTGCAACAAGGACATTTCTGGGAAGATTCGCATTAAGTGTGTAAAGTGCCCTGACTTTGACCTATGTGTGGAGTGCTACTCTGTGGGAGCTGAAGTTACACCTCACAAGAGCAATCACCCGTATAGGGTTATGGTTAGTAACATCATTATTGAAGCTTACTCTATGACGGTGGATGGTAGTATCAACTTGTTCCTTACATTGAGAAAGCCTTCATTCTTCTCCTTAAAATCCTAATGAATAAATCAAACTACTATCTTTACAGTTTCATTTAGACACCTGTAATTGTTCTTCTTGAAATCCGTATTTCGTTGATGGTTTGATTAGTATCCTTAGAATTTACCATTTCATAAAGTAATTTTTTTTGCCTCTACCAATAAATTTCTATTTGCTTACTGTCCCAATTAAGGTCACGTTTGATTGTTCCTTGGACCACATATCCAGTGGGTTAAATATAACGATAGAACCGATTATTTTTTGTCAGACTGTGCATTGGATGGTATCAAAATGTGAAACCATTAGGCGGTATGCCATTCTTTTCCTGTTGTGATAGAAAAGGTAGAAACACACTACCATCAGGGACAGAAGAATGCATTCCTTCTGCTACATATAAATGAGCTTCTACTTAGCATTTATAGAACTTCTGGCAAACCAGTCCCAAGCCTAGCTGAATCCAAGACAGGCCATTTCGACCTAAGACCCAGCCTAGTTCTGGTACTAAGCCAACCAAACACAGCGAAGTCCAATTGCTCATCCAAATAGAGTAGGATGATCAGCAAGGTATTAAATTCCAGTGCCAATCTTCATGCCAGTTAGGATTGGGATGAGTAGCTGCTAGCTATGTGCCCAGATATGGCATGTATTTTACACATAAAAAGTGAAGTATCAGATACAATATGACATGATACATTTTTCCCATTTTGAAGTATCCATGCGTCATAGGCTGCCACCTCTACCAGACTGATACAAGTGTGCAAGGTTTAAAAATCAGTCCCCAGCTCGGCTGAACCCAAGACAGGCCACTTCGACCCAAGACCGAGCCTATTTCTACTACCAAACCAACCAAGCAAAGCCCAATTGATCATCGAAATAGAGTCGGATGATCAGCAATGTTTTAAATTCCAGTGCCGATCTTCATACCAATCAGGACTAGGATGAGTAGGTGCCACCCCTACCAGACCGATACCGGTGTGGCAGGTTTACAAATCACATTTTTCCAAAAAAAAAAAAAAAAAATCCCCAAGGCTATCGTGATGTTTATCAGTTTTTGTAGCTATTGAAAGATCATCTAACACACAAAGCACCAAATTGCCATTACATAATAACTATTTTTTATAATTTAACATTCATAGTAACATTAAAATAAACTGCAAACCATAATATTAGCCAAGAGTGGGGGCTTGGAGGCTGAAGCCATGAGGGCAACCAATTCTTCAATATGACATAAGAGTTTCAAGTCGACCTGATATCTTTATCATCATTACCATAATCTTTATTCCGTATTGGATAATTATGGGAACTCAATGGATAGACTACCTAAAGTTATCAAACAACTTTTTTTTTTTGATAACGTAGGGTGTCCCTGCCCTTTGGATCAGAATAATCCATACGGGCCCAATAGAGAAAGCAGGGTAAAATTCCCATGGCTCCAGTGTGGTAGTGCAGTTTCGAACTCACAACAAACCGTGGTCCTAGGCCAACTGAGCTACAACTTCATCTTCATCATTATATTGATAACTCTGTAAGCATTGGTCTTCAACCCCGTATTTTTTACCACCATAATAATATTGCCTACAGGCCCTATTATCCATATTGATAAGCATAAGAATTTGTTTTGGTTATCATACTGGCAATAGCTCCTTTTACTTCAAACTCTAAGAGAAGAAATGAGTTCCTATATATGTTTTTGGATGAATTACTGTGAGACTCAGTCCATGGCAGTCATGTGCTATTTTATGCCAGTCACGTGCTGGTGTGATTCGACCGAGTCAAGTGTCTGCACCAACTGGCACCTAGTCGAGTTATCCAAAAAAAAAAAAAGTAGACTCACTGAGAACAAAATTTCAAACCCACCCCGTATTTCTTCTAATTGTTGCTTTATATCCCTAAGGGGGAGGAAGGGAGGGAGGGAGGGAAAGAGAGAACTTTGGATTTTCTTCTATTTTTATTCTCAAACGTGGTGAGAAAATAGATGATTAGTCAAACTTCATGTTCTTTATATTTGCCGAAAGTTGTACGGAAACCTTTTATCTTTTGTTACTTCCAGAAATTGGCATTTGCAAGTTGCCCTTCCCCTTTGTTCAAATGAACCTAGTTATTTTTATTTCAGCATAGCGTCGCTGGATTTAAACTCATATTTCCTGGTTTTCTTGTATCTGGCTGTCCCTCAAAGATTTGTCTCTGGAGAGTCTTAAGAATTACTTGGGTTTTCATATTCTCAAGACCAAGTTTTGGTCCAGAGTGGAACCTTGGCTGATAAATGAAAACTGGTTGACTAAATACAAGTTGGAATTTCTCCACTTCCACTGAGATTCGTGCAGCTAATAAACAAGCGCCTAAAAATAGAGATTTGGAATTTCATGACGAGAGGGAGATTTGCTGTTTGGATCTTTGACCAAGCTGCTCCAAATGGGTTCTGTACTTGGGACTTGTTGATCAATTTTGAATCCGATGTTCCCTCTGAAATTGGATTTTCTTCTATTGTGTCCAATTGTTTAACTGATAGAAACCCTAGAAGTGTAGAATTTTCTAATTTATTGTGAGTTTTGTGTTAGTGGGTTGCACAAGTCTGGTTTGGGTGTATCAATTCTTCCTTTGGTTGTTTTTTCTGTCCGAGTTATCAAGGTGAGCAGTTCCATTTTTCTATATGTGTGCTTGTGTGTGTGAAATGCTCCTATGCGAGTAACTCTCATACTATGTAAAATGCTCCAATCCAATGTCAACAACCCAAATATGAGGGTCATCCTCCCTTACTCTCACACAACTCTCATAGGAGCATTTTCCTATATATATATATATATATATATTGCATGACTTAGACAGGAGCCACCAACTGTTTTTTTTTTTTAGTAATTTGCACACGAGCTATGCTTGACACATACTCCCTCCCCAACTTCTGCAAATTTCGAATCTAATGTTGATAGTAGAGAATTCTTTTGGTTTACTGAGTTGTTTCTTTATTCATCCTCTATAAATTTTCTCCTCTTCAGGACAACTTGTCTTTTCCCCTTATTTGTCCAGATTGGAATGCTGATGAAGAGATATTGCTTCTTGAGGTATGCGCGAACTTTTTTTTTTTTTTTTCTCTGTTATGGATTGATGGAGGCAAAGACCCTTGTACATTTGCATGTAATCTTACTTGTTTGGAACTTATTCCTGTAAAAATCAATTACTCAGGGTATCGAAATGTATGGTTTGGGAAACTGGGCAGAGGTTGCAGAGCATGTTGGTACCAAGAGCAAGCAGCAATGCATTGAGCACTATAAAAGTGCTTACTTGAACTCCCCTTGCTATCCTCTTCCAGTAATACATCTGTTCTTATGTTTCTGATCTGTTTTGATTTATTTGCAGTTAGTGAGTCTTTTTCAAATGTACAATTATAAGCTTAAAAAAAAAAAAAAAATCTTTTAACCTGTTTATGTGTTTTAGGATATGTCTCATGTTGTTGGGAAGAATAGAAAGGAGCTTCTTGCTATGGCTAAAGTGCAGGGTGAAGGCAAAAAAGGTATGTGGTCATGTTAATGATTACATTTTGAAGTTAAACTTATTTTTATTTTGATGTAATAATGAGAAATGGTTTGAATTAGAGAGTAAATGGTAACAGTTGTGATGTAACAGAAAATGGGAAAGTAGAAAAAAATGTGAGTCTTAGAAACATTAAATTTGAATTGTTAGTATTTTCTTTATAAGTTTTCATACATTTGCTTTGTCAATAACTACCATTTTATCTAAATAAGCTTTATATTCCTCTATGTAACGTTAGGGCCCGTTTGTCAATCTACATGTAAAATAAAGGCAAAGTAAAGCCTCCATTTCCCAGACATGAAAAGACCAATGGGTCATATCAAAAGTACACAAATTCAGAATTCTCCCCCACTTTTTCAAAAAAAAAAGAAAGAGTCAAAAAGCAACTCTTCAAACCACTAAAAGACAAAAAAAAATACTTTTTACACAAAAGGTCAAAAAGATTCCTTACCAATCCACTAAAAACAAAAGACTATCATAACCTACTTATATTTTATTCTCTCTTGATTTGATGCTTTACCTTTATTTTATGAGAAAATTACCAAACGGGCCCTTATATGGATGTAAACAGGTTGGATGCGAATGGGTCCGTGGTGGACTTGAACACTGGACTTGAACCCTATGCATGGATGTAGAGCTGACTACGTGACTCCAATACTGTATTGGAATGGGTCCAACTCTGGACCAGACTCAACATCTACATGGGTCAAAAACGATCAGTGTTCTGATGAGTCTCATATCTCATACCTTAGGGTTGTAAAGAGGAGAAAGCTACCACCTGCTCCATAAGAATTTATGGTATTCATTATCATGTATAATACTTTTAATATAAGTTACTAATACATATTTTTTTACTGTATGAACCCTAGTGGATCTTATCCGGACCCAATTACCTGTTGTGTTCGTAAGGGGGGATCCATACTGGATTCCTTTGGATCGGAATCCTTGGGTAACTGGGTCAACAGAGGTCCATTGAGTTCTATACTGATGCTGCCATATTTAAAACCGTTCGTGCAAATGCCAGCTGTCATGGTGTTTACATGATGACTTTACTATAACTTCAATCATCTTCTAGAGTTGCTGATTTTTTAAAATGAATATATTCTCATTCTTTTGAACCATCATATATGCACATAAGCAAACACAGAAACATGTATTCACATATTTGATATTAAGAACATAATAAAGTGTAGAAGTACATTTGCGAACTAAGGAAAGATGTTTCATTATTGATTAATACATATTTGTGCAAAAAATCGTAGATATCTACCAACTTTTAAGAGACTCAAAGTTGGGATGACATTGAGGGAACATTTGGCTGCATGTTTTTCTCTGTTTAGGTACTGCACCCATCCCCATGTAGACCTATTTCTCATAAGGGAATGGCTGCCTAAGTAGATTACTTTTCTAGGTTAGAGGCCATGTCAAATGAAGGAAAATGTAGTTTATGCATGCAAATCAGTATGGACAATGTAAAAATAATTGGAAACCTTTTTTTTTTTCCCATTTGAACTTGAGGTATCTTAGAACTGAAAATCTTCCTACTGGCATAAGTGAAATGTAGTGCCAAATCTACTGTGTAGAGACTCGGAGTTGGGATGATATTGAGGGAACATTTGGCTGCATATTTTTCTCTGTTTGGGCAATGCACCCATCCCCATATAGACCTATTTCTCATAAGGGAATGGCTGCCTAAGTAGATTACTTTTCTAGGTTAGAGGCCATGTCAAATGAAGGAAAATGTAGTTTATGCATGCAGATCAGTATGGATAATGTAAAGATAATTGGAAACCTTTTTTTTCCCCATTTGAACTTGAGGTATCTTAGAACTGAAAATCTTCCTACTAGCATAAGTGAAACGCTGTGCAGAATCTACTGTTGACTTGCTGGTGCATATTAGTTTATTTTTTAAACTATGCTTATAGCCTACAATGATATTTAGTGTTCTTAATGAAAATGTGAATATCAGTTCTGTTTTGATTAATAAAAAGAAAGTCATTCTGGGGCGTCATTAGTTTTTCCTCTTTCTTAATAAATTATCATTACCGATTTGAGGGAAGACACACACACACAGAGATTTCCTCCTATTTTGGGTGCTTTGCCATGAGAGAGAGAGAGAGAGAGAGAGAGAGAGAGAGAGAGAGAGAGAGAGAGAGAGAGAGTTATTACTGTTATGCAAGCATATTACCTCCTATTTTGTCACTATGGGTTCTTTGCCATGAGAAGCTACTACGGTTTGCAAATGATATGATGTACTATTGCTGCAGGATTTCCTTCTACGGTTGAGAACACTCCGAAGGAAGACTCACCATTCTCTCCTTCTAGGGTCAAGTATGATGAGTCATTTTATTTATTTATTTATTATTGTTGCTCTTATTGTTATTATTTTGAATGATGTTTAAAATTTACCAGTTAGAGAACTTTATACTACGTCAAAGGAGATGAATTTCCTACACATCAATACAGCCATTGAATGCCTTCTTTTGTTGATGTGTGAGCTACTTGATTTGCCTTTTCCGAGATTTCCCAAATAAGATTTTTGAATTTAGGAAAGCCTAGATCATGGTTTTTGACTTTTTGTATGCTGTGGAGAGCCTATCTTTAATTTGTTTGGTTGCTTGGAATATTCTCTCTCCTTTGAAGGGATTTTCTTTTATAACTTTCAAGGGATCAATCTTGCAAGAATATATGGCGCAAAACCTCAAAAAGTTAGTTGTGGTGTGCTTGGGGAAGTAGAGATAGATTGAAAATTGCTAGTGGGATGACTTGAAATGTACATGGGATTTCGTATTAGCTAGTAGGTTGACTTAGAGGTGGCTCAATCTTTATACAGACTATCTTGTGTGATCTATGTTATGTCTCAGCTTGGATTAATTTCCAGTGTGGAATAATGGCCCCTATTGTCCCCGGACAAGTACAGATTTTATATGTGCATTTGATGGAGCACATTGTATCTCTTACCGAGACCCGTCATATCTTACTTACAGCTTGGGCTTATCCTTTGACCCAGGATGCACAACCGAGACTCATTGGTCCAAGTGCTATGATTTTTACATTGATGATATAATAGGATGGTCTAGCATGTGCCCTTGGTTCGGTGACATGGCGATGCTGAAGGGTTGAATGCAAATTGACATGGGATCCTTAGTTAACTTAGGAGATCTATTGTTTGACATAATTGTACTTTAGGAGTTAATAGAACATCACAGTTCAACGGAAAGTCAAAATAAATTTCAGGCTTCTCTCTGTACAAATATAGCTATTAATTTCTTTTCTTAAATTTTTTCCATCTTTATAATGATGTCTGATGAAATTCCAATGGTCAGATCTTGTGTGTCCACACCTTTCTGATAAGAAGAGAATGTATTAGAGACTATGATGCCCGGATACAGCAGGGATAAGGCAGGGACACGTGTTGGCAGAGCAGGGACACAGATTTTACTTATAAAAAGTGAAGTATCGGATACGATACAACATGATCCTTTGCCCCATTTTGAAGTATCCGTGCATCATAGATTAGAGAACGAGTGGTGACACTGTTAGTGCAGTTTTTATCTAAAGGACATTGTAGATTCTACCATGAAATAGAATATGTTGCTACTAGTGAAGCTGCTGAAGAAGCAGCGCAGCTGAGGAAGTTCACTCGAGGACTTAGTGATGTGCTTAGCAGTTTCATAACTGATACTTTTTTTTTTCATGGTAATAGTGAAAGCAGTTGCAAAGTGCTTTGAGCAAGGCCTAGTAATGTTTTTATGCACAAGAATATCAAATAGATAAAGGCAATATACCATTCATATACCATTCCAAAAAAATAAATAAAAAAAGGATAAAAGGCAATATCTATATGCCTTTCCAGCTTAATCCAAGTGGACCTTTTTTTTTTTTTTTTTTTTTTTTGTCTTTATAAAAAACAAAGCAGATGCAGCTTTTGTTTGTCTATCCATTTTAGTGTTTGTAAAAGGAGCATATATATGGCCTTAGTCCTGAAGGACAAATGGATCAGGAACCTTTTTTTGGGTTCACATGCCATTTTAAAATCCATGAATGTTGGTTGTTGATCTACTGCACCTGAAATGGCTTTTCATTTCGTGGGTGTTCTGGTGGCATTCAATAATGCTACCTCACTGCATAACAAACTACTATTGGTTTGCCAGTTGCAAGTGGCAGTTGTTCATTGGATGAACCGACCTAAAGAAGATCCACAACTATTGAATGCCATCCATCCTTTATCAGTAGCCTTGACTACTGAACTTTTAAGCAATAAATTGGTGTAATATCTTTGTGAAGGAACCTTGCAATTCTTTTGATGGAGGCTCTTTTGCAAAAGCTATGAATAAGCATATTGACATGTGATGGACAAGTGGGTGTCTGTTGGATTTGTATGCCTAATGCCCTAGAAAGTGAGTTTTTTCAACCTCTGGTATTACTCTTTCTTCTCTAAATGTACCATTCTTGCATTGATCCGGGTTGTCCACCAAACGTCATATAGACCTTGGAAGGTTAATTTAGGTATCTCCAATTATATATTATTAGAAAGGGAGTTGGGGAGTGAAACAGCCCTATCTTATTATTCCTAGAATTTCCCCACAGCCATCATGATGAGTCAGTCAGCTTTATTGATATAACTCACGTATTTGTATAGATTAATAATCTGCATAATGGGATATCGATTCTGGCCATTTTAAGTTGTTCACTAGTGTGTCGAGATTTTTATTGTGTGCAGATCTTGGAGAGACCTCATTATTGTTTGGTGAGGAATACGATGACAAGGAGGAGCAAAGTGATGAAATGCTATATATTTAGATTGTTCCTTCGCCATGATTATGAAGTTTAAATGACAAGCACCGGGTTTAAGCCTTGAGATCAAAGGAATTCCAAAAACCTTATATTCCTCTTTTAAAAATATTTTGGCAGATGACGTTGAAGATACAGGTCAATCTCTGTTGCTCAAAAAAACTCAAGGGCCATGGGGTATACTAAATGAATCATATTCCATGATATTGATGATATTGTTGGAATGGTGGGAGAAAATATTCTAAAACTTCTCTCATGGGTCAGCATCCACTTTACTTGCATCACCCAACTCCCCCCAGATTGGAAACATGCCTGTCAAATGGTTTATTGATTATCATGTTTTTGGAGCTTGTAGCTGTTGTTAATATTGTATCTATCGTCATTCCTACTATTTATGAGACTTGCTTGATTAGGATTGAAGACTCAAGTAAAGAAGGTCTAGTCGGGCGATCTCCATCTGGCTTAATTGCAGGTATGTTGACAGGTATTCTTGTATCATGCATTTCTATCTGATTTAAACTTTCTAATGGACACAGAGTAATACTAATGTCTTGGATCAGATGGAGATTCTGGAGAATCTAAGATGAGTGGAGTTGGTTGTATCAACACAAATGCAGTGTCCACAGGTGCAGGTAAACAGGCATCATTCAAGGATGGTTCTGATGGAATCAAAGTTGATGGCTTGACAGCAGCTGAAGGTATGAAAAAGAAAAACTAAAGACCTTTGGTCTAACTGTTAGTATTTTTACATTTTTCTTACATACTTGATTTGTATGATTAATAAGTTCCAGACTTCATTGTTATCCTTGGAAAGACCTTTGATTTTTGGAAGCATGTTATGTTGATGGTGACACTTCCATTGACCTAAGCTGATTTGCCCATTTCTATTGGTTGCTTAAATATCAATTAAACTGACTTCAGGTCCATTGCTACCTGCAGGAAGTCATTTTGACATGGTATTTCACAGTGCACACATTCAAAATCAGGCTTGTTATTATTGGAGTTTGTACAGATATTGCTGAGAATTTTATAAATTATGTTTATTTTGCTATTTTGGCCCTAAATTGTTTGGTGGTGCCATCTTAGTTGATGTGCCTATTGGCATTGTAGTTTTTCTTTTCCTACCAGTAACACTTTAGTATTTGCTTCCTGTCTTGATGAACTACTAGAAAATAGATCTCTTCCTACTAGTACCACTTCAAGTTTGCTTCCCATCTTGATGAGCTACAAGAAATAGAATTTCTTGGCTGTTTGCTATGTGTGTGTGTGTCTTAGTATACACAAAATATGTGTTTTTTAGTAGACACGAGTCAAAGATGAGGTGCTCACTAATGCAACCTTGAGGTTGTGGAAATTTTAAAGACAGTGAAATGTTTGTGGTAATGTTATAATTTTATAATGCACAAAATATATGATAAATGAATGTTTCAATATAAACAAAAGATAAATGAGTGTTTCTGTATAGGGAAAAGAAAAAGAGTTTTTTTTTCTTTTTGTTTACAGAAAGACCCCTGATTTTCATACAACCTCAAAAAGCAATCCTACCCCTACCCCCACCCCCACAACCCAACCCCACACACACTAAAACCTCCCTTGGCTAATAGTCAAACTGTAAAAAAGTAGCTAACACCCCAAACTTTGACTGATTTACCCCTAAGAAGAGTTTGCATCTAAGCAGAGAAGAAAGGCACTCATCTGAGATATGTGTATGTTTGTGTGATGATTGAGAGAGAATGGTTTTTTTTTTTTTTTTCCTTCCTGTTTGTTACACCTGAGTGGGTTTCCTTGGCTGAAAGCAAAAGTAAAATTGACAATCACTGTGACCCATAAAGCGGTGAAGAAAATGGGGAATACCAAATCCTAGCATTTCACGTTGTGCCTTACGATCCCACTGCCCATGTCCCCATCTCCATCACTCTTTGGGTGTGCCTCTAAAGGACACACCATTTGTCTCATCTCTATATATACACTTTTTGTATGCTTCTGCTTCTAGAAGAGTGTGAATAAGCAGAGGAGGGAGGGAGAGAGAGAGAGAGAGAGAGAGAGAGAGAGAGAGAGAGAGAGAGAGAGAGAGAGATCATTCTGTCCTTGTTAGCTGGCGGGATCACAGAACAAAGAAAAGTAATGCCAGCAGTCTGCCATGCCATTATCTTGGATGATTCAATTTGCTATATGTTGGGTTATATGAGTGGCAAAATTGTCCTTTTATCCTTAAATTTCAAGGGAAGCTCATTTGAGTTTTCCTCGGGTAAATCGGTAAAAAAAACAGAGAGCTAGAAATGAAATGGTTTCTTTTACTTTTTTTATATATATATAGTTTGGCTGTTAGTCAAGGGAGGCTTCAGTAAAAAAACAAATATCAGGGCCTTTCTGAGGTCGTGTGAAAATATAGGTACCTTTTTGTAAAAAACTCGAAAGAAAAGGAGAGAATCATTCAGAAAATGGATATGGAAAAATATGTCAAAACTATGTAGACATACGCCTTATACTTAAAATTGAAAAAAGAAACCCAACTAAATCAAGGTATTCCTATAGCAGTGTTGGCATGCATTTTTCTGTCTGATTCTTGATCCAACATTGAAGTTTCTCCCCACCATCAGCCTAGCCTTGTCCCAACTCCCAATTATGTTGGGCTTGGCTGTATGATATTTGTTTCTCCATTCCAATCTATCCTGAGCCAAATCCTTGAAAAGGGCAAGTTTATATAGAACAAATTGAGTATATTTGTCACATGAGTTTTTGTACATATGCAATTAGCAAGGAAGGATTTTATATATCAGAATAAATAATGAAATTTATGAAATTTATATCTTCCTTTCAAGATGACGTGTTATTTTCTCATGCATTCAATTATTCTTTTTCTTTTTCGGGACTGTGACTTTGTGCTCAGTACATTTCATGTCCTTGTAGAAACTCAAATAGATCGGAGTGTTGGAGGAAAGAAACCCAAGAACTCAGGAGACGATGGACCTTCAATGACTGAATTGAGTGGCTATAACCCCAAGAGGCAAGAGTTTGACCCTGAATACGACAATGATGCAGAGCAGATGCTGGCTGAAATGGAGTTCAAGGATACTGATAATGAAGCTGAGCATGAACTGAAATTGCGAGTACTGCGTATTTATTGTTCTAGGTGTGCCAGAACTCCATCTTTATCATGATTATATATGTGCTTGTGTGTGTGCATGTGCATGCTACTGAGGGATTTTGAAGATTTTGGCAGATAATTATTAAAGCATTGTGCGTGTCTCAGGCACACCACACTAGGGTAGAGTAATATGTTAAGGCGAAAATAATGGCTTTTTTATTATTTGTAAGTAACATTCAGAATTATACATATTATGGTCTGAACCTCTAGGGAAGAGCTTATAGAACTTGTTTATATCTAGAACAGTGCGTATAAGTCTCTTATGCTGCATTGCCACCTTTCTAATTTGGTGGTCTTTCTAAAAACTATTAGATTTTAGCAGGTGCCCTTCAGCTTCCTTTCACAGTGACATGGTGGATGATTAAATTTTTGAAAGGGTTTTCTTCGAACATGAGACGTTGTATGCATATTTTGATGCTAGATCCCCCTGAATGTTGCATCAATAGTTCACATTGCCTAAAGATGGTTCAGATTCACACATCATCTTAGTATATGCATCCATGCGTGCTCATTTCATCAAACATCTTTCTTATTGGTTGTTGATCAAGCTACTATTTAAGTACTAAGTGAAATAAAAACATGCAATTTGGACATATGCATTTATGTGGATGGTAATTCTCTCTTGCAGGCTTGATGAGAGGAAGCGCAGAAAGGATTTTGTATTGGAAAGAAACTTACTTTACCCTAATCCTATAGAGAAGGAACTCTCAAGTGAAGAGAAGGAAATATATAATCGCTGTAGAGTTTTCATGCGTTTTCAATCTCAAGAAGAGCATGAGGCTTTTGTTCGAGGTCTTATTGATGAGCACAGAATTCGGAAAAGAATCCAAGAACTTCAGGTGGGTTGTTTACCCAACCTTAAATTTTTTTTTTTTTTTATTTTGGATTTAATCTCTTCTTTTGCATTCTCATTCTCTTTTGGGATAAATATAAATATATGGGAGATGCTCCTATGAGAGATATCTCTCACCTTATATGAGAGATAGGAGTGGGGGCCCTCACATTTAAGTTGTTGGAATTGGATATGGATGTGAGGGCCCCCACCTATCTCTCATAGTATGGTGAGAGCTTCTCTCATAGGAGCATCTCCCTAAATATATAATGCTTGGTTTGTAAGTATGTATAGTTTGCTCTGGTCTTCAGTTAGTACAAGTGGGCCGACATTATCCAAAATATCCCAGATCTGGATCAGAGAACTGTGACTTTTCAGTTGGTCAAAAAGTAGGTGGGTAGTAAAAACAATTATGGTGAGTACCACTATTCAACAGAAAAGGCAAAGATTGGATTAAACAGTTACAATCTGGAAGATATTGGCGTGGCACCAGCTACAATCTGAATACCCAAGCAAACTTTAAATCTGGATGTGCCTAGTAATGTCCATTTCTACATCTCAATCATCTAATGTTTTCTATACTTTGGCTTTGTGCCATTTTGGCGATGGATTTCTCTATCATCTGGATGGGCCTAGCAATGTCCATTTCTATATCTCAATCATCTAATGTTTTCTATAATTTGGCTGTTTTCTATAATTTGGCTTTGTGCCATTTTGGCGATGGATTTCTCTGTCTCAACCATCCAATGTTTTCTATAATTTGGTGTTGTGCCATTTTGGTGATGCATTTTCTCTTGTCATAAAGGCAAGGAATGAAGGATTCTCAAATCCCTATGATGCATAGATACTTCAAAGTGGGCAACATATCGTGTCGTATCGTATCCGATACTTCACTTTTTATGTGTAAAATCCGTGTCCTTGCCTTGTCCATGCCGTATCCATGCCGTGTTTGGGCATCATAGTCAAATCCATATTGTCTAGGTCATGAATGTAAATTTTTTCCACATTCATTTTTTTATTTTTTGTACTATTTTCTTTATAAGATGAGAGTTTTTTGATAAAGCATCTATGAAACATTAATTTTTCATGTAGACCATACCACGGGTTTGTGGATTGAGTGAATCACATAAAACAGAAGGATTTCTTGCAATCAAAGGAAACTTTTGGTTGCTTCAAAGTTCAAACCCACTACATTACTGTTTTGAAAATTGAAATTGTAAGTTCTTGCCTGGAGTAGCAGAGGATGAGAGAGTCCCATATGTCTTACCAAAAGTAACAGAGAGACTGGCAATCATGCACAATGAGCTTTGAATAATGAGATCACATCATGTTCACTCCATGCTGACCTGGCACAGTTCAGCAAACCATGCTCTGCACCACCAACTTCCTCCTGCTTGCCTTCTTCCTCAGAAACTTCAGAATCTGATGAAAAACTCCAACCATCATTATCTGATCATCTACCTTCTCTGGAATTGGTGGCAAAAGTCTACCAGATCATAGTGATTCTTCATTACTCACTTGACTCAGACCCTCGGATCAAATCTATCCTCCTAGATCACACATTTAAACGTATTCCCAAACATGGGCAAGCAAGCTTCTCCATCAATCCAGGAAATACCTGCCATTTCTATTAGAACTTTCAGAAGATAAGATTGCTTATTTTTCTCGTCTTCTGCCACAAATGAACCCAGCAGATCTCCAATCCCCAAGAAAACTTTTTCATACCAAGTATGCATGCCGACACTTCTTATCCACAGATCTTTCTGTAATTCAGTAAAAAATGCTCATAACCAAACAAGACCATATATATATATATAATTTTGTAAGCTCATGCTTGTGGGGCTCACCTTTGGTCCATCCAAATGGACCAAACACATGACCCCCCTAAATTGCACATGTCCACCAACTTTCGGTCAGTTTTGAATTTATTGGACTGTTGGATTGACTATGTATCGATCCGAATGGCCTATTGACCATTAAACTTTTGGGCCCATATAGAGATGATAGAAATCATGGTTGGGGCTGATTTTTTGCAAAGAGAAGGATCCCAGGGAGTCCTTGAAATTCGCCCCATCCCCATACCCATCCCCATGAGGGTCCCCAAGTGGACCCCACCACACACTTGAGCTTACCTTATCCTAAGCTTGAGTTTAGGAGAGCTAGCCTATATATATATATATATATATATATATATATATATATATATATAACAAAAACCAAACAAGCCCATAACAACCCCACGAATTATATTCAGAATATTATTTAACTTTTCATGTGGACATTTTATCAGGCCCATCAATTTGTTTCTAGCTTTCACATCAGTTTCTCCATGTGATCTTTGATTCGGAATTTCAGGAAGCGAGGGCAGCTGGCTGTCGTACAAGGGCTGAAGCAGATGCTTTTCTAGCACAGAAAAGGAAGAAAGAATCTGAAGCAAATGCTCGTAAAGCTAAGGAAACGGGCCAGCTTATTACAAATGGAAAAGTATTGCAAAGAGCGAACAGACCTATGAAAGGAGAGTCTGAAGGAAGCCCACGGAGTGCAGTCGATAACCCTAAAATGAAGGGTTCAATAGGGTTAGAATCTGGTGGCAAGGATTCTTCTTCCACAACTACCGGAGCTAACACTAAATCTTTAGATGAATGGGACATCACTGGACTTCCTGGAGCAGATCTTCTGACTGAAACTGTAAGGCATATCTTATTTATGGTTTTTCATACCAATCAGATCTTAGATAGCTTTGTGTATTAGTTTCATTTATAGAAACTGTTCCAGAAATAACCTTGGATTCAACAAATCCTTATGTATCACGATGGAAACATCATGATAAGCGATTTGAATAACATTGATCCTGCCTCATATGAAGGGCTACAAAAGATGCCTCCAAAACCCCAGCTAGACTAGACATGATTGCTTTTGTGATTTTCTTTTCCACATTGAAACCATGCAACACTCCTAGTGTTTTTTTTTTTTGGCTTTATTGAATCCTGGAGCTACACAGGCTTGCTGTTAGAAACCTAGAATGCTTTTCCATTCAACTTTGAACGGAAAACATCTTTTATTGACCTGTATTTCGCATAGGTGAGATTCATATTGTGAAAACCACTTACGTTTAACAATCTGAGCCATTTTGAGGGGATTTGAAACTTTCCATATGGTCCCTCAAGTACGTACTTGTAAGAATCTATTCCCCCCCCCTAGGAAATTGGAAGAATCAACTTGCAAGGAAACCATCTAAAGTCTCATTGTATTGGCCTTCAATAGCGATCCACAAGACAAATGATCTGGTTAACTGACAGGAATCACCACTGTCAAATGCTGACCTCAGAGCAAAAGAGGTATTGTACTATAGATGTGGTTGAGTTGAATCTCAGCAAAATAAGTATCACGCTCATGACTTAAAGTTGACCCACCACCTTCGATTGATTATACCCATTAATATCCCACACCCCATCATATGTAGGCATTGACCCAAATTTTTATCCTATCGGGAGTGATGTACACCATAGAAAACTGTGATTAACTAGAGCTTATGACATTTTTTTTACCTTTTGCAAATTTGATCGGACGATGTGACTGCAAAACTTGAGAGATGGAGGGAGGCTTTAGAATCCAAAGGCTTTAAAATAAGTCGTACAAAGACGGAATATATGGATTATAACTTCAGTGGGCATATAGAAAGCTGAAACTACTGTGAAAATTGAAGACCATGAGATACCACAAAGTGACTCTTTTCGTTAGCAGAGATGAGAATGTAGAGGTGGATGTGTGGTAAAATTAGGAAGGATAAAATTAGAAATGAGTGCTTTAGAGCATTTATGGGTAGCATTAATAGGGGATAACAGAGATACTTGTGTGAGATGGTTTGGGCATGTCCTGTTGATGGCCCACCTAAGGAGAAGGGGTAAGCCAAAGAAGACGTAGATGGAGTTAGTAAAATAAATATGAAGAAGTGCAACTTATTTGAGAATTTGGCTCAAGATTGATCGGAATGGAGAAACATAATTCGTGTAGCCGACCCCAACATAGTTGGGACAAGGCTTTGATGATGATGATGATGAAATTTGATCAGACGGTGTTTTATTAATATGAATGGTGAGAACTTAGCCCGGTGCCTAATTATTGTAGGGCATGTGAAATTAACTAGAAGGATTTTAGAATTGAGAGCTCTACATGGGCCAAACTAATTCAAGAACGTGGAAACGCCCATGCAGTAAATGGCATAGGATTATTTCTCAGTACTTTGTAACTGATATCACATTTCCAGTTGGTCAGCAAAAATATAGGTGGAGCGTCTGATGATTGAGGGAATTTATTTGGTGGGCCATGGTATCTATGCATCATGCAGTCAATGTCTTTGGTCTTAACCCTTCAATCGATGGCCTGAAAATGGATCGTTAACGTGGTATGTATGGGCCATGCCACCCAAGTTGTCTCATGATCTTAACTAAACAAATGGCCGAAGAGAGTAACAATCCATGTTCCTCAAGGGAAATGGTCTGTCCTGTGGTTGTGGGTGAGCATTTCTAATGGGATTGGACTGTCTGAATCACTAACACGTTTGCCCCAGATGTACTGACTGTACCCTAAATGCTATTTTAATTGCCAGCATCATTTAATACCCTTAGCCCTTAACGACAAAAAACCATATCTTTGTAATACACACTGTAAAATTCCATAGTTGTGACCGAGTTTGAAGCTGCTTTTAAGTACAGTCCAATGCTTAGAGGGCCTAATTTGTTTGATTTTGTATGTGTTACAGGAACAACAGTTGTGCTGTCAGAACAGATTACTGCCTTCCCATTACCTTAAAATGCTTGAGGTCTTGACAGTGCAGGCTATGACCGGGAACATTACCAAGAGATCCGATGTGTATCGCCTCTTCAAGGTCGATACAAACAAAGTTGATCGGGTTTATGATATGGCAATGAAGAAAGGGTTGGTCAAACGTGATGAGGCATGATGATATCAAGAGAATCTATTATGCTTCACAAAAAAAGTTGATTGAAGGATTAGTATAAAAGGCACTCATGCTTAATTAATTTATCTCTTTCATTTTAGTGTTTAGTTTCATTTGGGTAATGCATAATGGGACCTTTACTCTTTTTTGTGTCGTTGAACAAAGGAACTTGGAATAAATACTGAAATTTAAGTTGGATTTAATAACATAATGTGGAAAAGTTTTGTATTATTGATACTTTTGCCGGCATCTATATAATACATGTTTTTTTTTTTTTCTTTTTTTGGTCTACTCTTAACTGGTCAGTTTTCCAAGGTGACTCACTGCAATTCACTCTTGCTACAACTTCACTCATGTTTTCTCTTGTGGTTTGATCATAAAGTACTTGCATGCTAATCTCTGAATTCATTCCCTGTCTTCTTTTGTTCATTTTAATGAGATCATCTTTTTCATCTTAATAAAAGCAACTCTCTTTGACAGGAGTTTACTGTAGATCGATAATTATTTTACAATTTTGAAGTCCTTTTAATAATTATTCACAAATGCTCCTCCATAATGTAAATGTTTAGTGCTTTTGATTTTCTAATTTTTAAAGCCGTGTTTGCCAAGCATAGGCAGAGCATCGAACAGTTTACTGAGCCAGAAATAGGGATTTCTCACCTAACCTGACGCAATTAACAAATGGATAGAGCTCGGAGTAGGTCTCTTACTATTTGACCCACCAATCCCAACATGAACCAGCCAGACCTGACTGATTGCAGCATGGCCTTTCCACCAGACATTGACAAAACCTCCGGGCAAGGTTTCTCAGGCATCAAGAAGTAAAACCTTTTCCGAACTGGAATTTCATGGTGGCGACCCAACAGCTCATAGGCCGTACTATTTCTGCTTCATAAATGATAGAGAATACCAAAGACCAAAAGCTATTGATCAGCTTGCTATGATCAAGAGGTTATGGATGTATGATCGATTGGAGCCAAACCACACTCCAATCTGCAACTGTGCAATCTAGAAAGAACGGGCCATATGTGAAAGCGTGAGTTGGTTCATACATGGCGGCTTATAAATGTCAAGTCATAATCAACGAAAAAACACTCAACCAAATACAAGTTAAAGAGTAGCCATGAGACGCCTACATCTATAGTTACAAAGTCTTTGATTCATGTTTATCTTTATATCTAACCCCCCATTCGCTTAGACACAAAATCATCCCATGTCTGCAAAGGGATTGCAGGCACTCAATGTTACACAACAAATGAAACATACAACTGACACTATTTCATTGCAACGAAGATGTGGAATTATTTCCACACAGAGGCTTCTGGTCATGTTACATAGTCAAAATGTCTGGACTTCTTCTGCCTGCCACATCACAAAAGGCCTGGGCCGAATTCCTCATTCAGAGGGGTTTCCCTATTAGGGTCTCAATTCAAGTTACACTCCCTAGTTGCATTATGATTGTTGAATAAGCTAAAAACTAACAATAATCTCCTACTTGCTGTACACCTGCCAGTTAGCCTACCAACTCCCACCTTATATCTTCTTTACAAAATTCTAGGCTGCTATAATCAAAACATGAGTTCAAGCGATCACCCCAACAGACCATTTGGTGACAATCATCGTCGTGGCAGTTGGTGTGGCCATTCTTGTCATAAGGACAGATTTAAGAACTTCATGCTTCAGGCGGCAGCGACCATTTCACATGTTTGGCCAGCACTCCCAAGATCCACCTCCATAACCAACTTCCCATCTACATGATTGCCATCATCATTGCCGTCTTGTGCATTGTTGATGCTATCTCCATCAACGCCATCGTCATGGTCCTTGCCATCGTCCCTTGCAACTTCATCTTCATTCCATTGTTCCTCCTTCAAGTTGACCCATTTGGAATTTTCCAGTAGCCCACTGATAGTGGCCAATCCAGCTAATGCTTGTTTGGCTTCAAGCAAATCTTGTCCCGAATTAACAGGGGCCTCACATTCTGCTATGGCAGAACCTCCAGACTCGGCCACCTTGCATGCAAGTATCTTTATGCCCGGGCTGATGGCAGATATAGCTAATAAAATGTCTCGCTTCACCCCAATGTCCACCCACTGACTCCCATTCCAATCCCTAGAAATCCTAAGATTTCTTCTTTGGGAAATCAAGAAGACATCTTCACCTGAAATCATAAAAAAAAGTTGAGGGCTTTTTTACACGGAAAAATCCTATACGTTCGAACCTCTGCTTTAGGGCCTTGTTTGGGAACTGAGCATGGAACTGGAGGTGCCAATTCAACCAGAAGGCTTGAAATGCATAGAAACTTAGTGTATGACTCTTTTTTTTTTTTCTAATACATGCTCTCCTTGGTAGTTGAAAGTCACATTTGAAGTAAATGACCGAGTTAACCAGCTAAGAAAAGAAAAGAAACAATGCCAGAGATAAATGCATTATTTTTCTTTGAGGAACAGATTTTGGTCTGGCCAAGTACTGAATCATTTTGCCTGGCACAATGCCACAGAAAATAACTTTTTTTTTTTTTTTTTTGTTGTCATACTGGATTTTCTTTATTCAAAAGAAAAAAAAATCGCCAGAAGAAACTTGAAAACATAATGAGTAAGTTCAAGTGACAATGGGTCCCCACTGAAACCAGATTTTTTTAATAGAAACATAAAGGATTTCAAAAGTAATGAATCTAAACTGGGACCCATTTTATCACCACTAATCTAGAGAAAACCATACCGGGGAAATAAACTTGTAGATGATCATTACCACCGCAGCCAACATCAGTTACCACACCTTCCCACCAGCCATCGCTCCACCATGCATCTACTGGGATTCCAATCTCATAAACATCATCAGCCAACTTCTCATATGCAGGAGATGGCCGAACTGTGGGGCGCCCTGAGCATCTCATGTCTAATTTATCCGGAGCAGCTGTTCTGGAAGCAGGGATCCATTCCTACACAGAAAACCACAATGAGGTGATATCCAGGAATTTGAGAAGTTAAACCACTCTAATACTGTCTGCATGGTCAGAAGGCAATCAATGAGTACATAAAGGGGGTTGTAAATGCCAAAAGTAACTGTTTGCTTGGGCATCCATTTCTTGTACATGCTGAGGCAGGACCAGTTGCATGGATGGAAGGCAAGGGTGCTGATAAGCAAGGCCTGCTGGAACTGTCGAACTGACTTAAGCCCCGCCCACATTGGGCTGGTTTGAACTGTGTGTATACTTTATAGGGCCATGGATTATGGATAGGACACAATTTTTGGGCCTTATACTTATATGGGCCTGGACATATGTATGCTTAAGGTCCAGACCAACCCAAGATATTAACCAAAAAGGACAGTATTATCTTAAAAAGAATGGCCAACTTTCAGGAATGTGGGTTGTATCCAGAAGATCCCTAGTGGACAGATAGGTCTCGGACAAGCTACAGCCCGCCCCAGAAGATCCCTAGTGGTGCAATTTTCATAGGAAGGCACCATGGAACAAATTGTTCAATCTGTTCATTTTAAATGGCCTTAAATCATAAGACTGGGCTGGACAAAACGAACTTTCTAGCCTGATGGTAAAATGAGTTTGGGCCTGGGCCTATGTGCTTAAAGACCTAGACTGGCTGACATATACAGCACAGAGGATGCTATTATTTTAAAAATGAGCTGTCCTGACTTCCAGGCAGTGGATAGGATTTGGGCACAAATATTAGTCTTGACGGCAAATGGATCAGGCTTGAACAAGCTTCAGCCTGGACTGGCCCATGAACACCCATAGAAGTAGATTGCCATAGGAAGGCTGTGCCATGGAACAAATTTTGACAATTGGAACAAACTATTCGAGCTTTCCATTTTAGATGGCCTTGAAGCCATCATCATTTCTTCAAGGTGACTGTCATAGCACTGAGTTTTACACATAAATTGTCGGGGTCAGCATGGATTGTAGATGGTCCAAAAATCACTCAGATGTTTAATGAAACAATCAAATGATGCACTTGCAAAATTGACAGTTCGAAAAAATTGTACCATCTGTTCATTTTAGATGGTCTTGAATGATATCATCATCTAATCAAGCGAACACTGGACCATAACAATCTACCGTGTACCTTCCTATGATACCTTGCAACCTTGCATTGATTAAGTGGTCCATATTGGGCTCCATATAGTGATTATACCTAGCTATGCCAAGGTTGGCTTTCACTACATTATTCCTCATATAAATGATTCAAACACCAGTCCGTACACAGTTGGGCCAAATGATCAGCTATCTGAATCCTTGAATCATAGACACTGCATGTACAAAATCATACCAATATTGCAATGAAATCCTTCAGGTTGAAATAAAATCTTTCTCCTGAGCACCAATCCTCTTTCATCTTTGGTGCAAATTTCTAATTTCATTCCATAAAAAAGAAAAATAAAAATAACAAGAAAGAGAGAAGCGACGTTATCACACATACCTCAAGATTTCCACAGCCATCTTCATTCTTTACATTTTCATATTGAACCTTCAGGCGCTTCTGAGATACTTGCAATACTGTACATCTGAACCAGCAGCCTCTGATGCCACTGTCTTGACACAAAAGCTCTACCTTGTCACCAATATTAAAAGACAGAGAGAGCCCGCACTGGGGCCTGAGATATTTTGCCAGGGGCCTTCTACCTGGCAACCCAAATCTCAACATCCGATGGTCTGGCCCAGAGGCCATTATTTTGCTCCCACGTTCTGAAATACCCACATCAGAATGGGCTGTTGTGAAACTCTGACGCCCTCTGCAGCTTCTAGACCTCTTTGTTCCCTGTTTTACAGAACCTTCATTGCTAAACTCTTCTTCTTCCAATTTATTCTTAGAGACGACATGTAAATCTATGCACGAGAGAATTGACTGTTCAAAATATCCACGTAATTTACTAAGATTGAAGGGCTTGATTCTATTGTTACGGAATTGTCTAAAACACAGATAGGTTCTGTCTGACGAGGGAGATGTATCTGGAAGAAATGACAGACATTTCTCATAATGTTCAGGGGTTAAAACAGTAGCAAAACCATCCACGCACTCTGCACTGATAACCTGGGCATGAGGTGTGATGAAGACTTCCCTAGGATGCGGTGTTGGTGGAGGAATTCTGCAGCTGCTAACAACTTCCTGACTCTGATGGAACCACCGCACTTTGACTTTCTTCTGCCCTTTCTTGTCTTCATACATATCTTCCAAGTAAGCAAGATAGTGGTTTTCCTCTTTTGCCATGACAAGGACAAAGGAATGAATCTGGAAAATAGAAATTCAAGACTTATGAGTTGAGTGGTGGTAAACACTAGAAGGATCATCTGCTGGGACATCACCTATACCGTGATGGGACCCACCAAATGAACAACTTAAATTATTAAAGAGCATTCAATGTGCAGTGCCAATGCTTACAGCTACAGTTGTCCCATTACGACAAAAAGCTGGGAAATGCTTGAGCTGTTTACCACAACTCCAGGCCGCACCTGACCACACAATGTCCCAATTGTGGTCTTTTAGGTTCCTTGCAAAATGGTCCTGACATGGGAACATGAGAGATAATAATTACGAACAACTAAAGCTGAGGAAGAGATGGGGAATGACAAATAGATACCTTGCGACGATTTACATAGCCACCCAGTTCATCAACTCCAATTGCTGAAAGTTCAGCGCCCACACTTTTCACTGACTCGTGGGCCGACAACTCTGCAATGAAAATATTGTGACCAATGAATTACCTCCAGGTATACATGAGCAAGCATTATTAAAGAAGTGAAATCAAAGTGATATAGGCTGTTGTCATCAACAAAGCCTGTACCCCATATACAATGACTATTTTATGATTAAAAGAAACAGCATTCAGATTTCATCCAACAATGATAGATGCGGGGCCCACTCCTCAGTGATTTAAGTATGACCTATATTCCCCATCGTCACACGGACCATGCCTCAACAACTCCCCTATCCAATGATACTATCCACCTGATGACAATAGATGCAAATCATCATCATTTACCACCACCACCACCACCATCAAAGCCTTATCTCATCTTTTTAGGGACAAGATTGTGATTTCTTAGCCTCCAGCTACACCTTTGTAGGGCTAAATTCTCTACAACTTTGCAATCTAGGATGCTACTCAATACATCATTTTAAGTCATTCTTAGTATCCCTCGTCCCCAGCTCCTTGTACTTGACACTTAAAACTTGAGAGCTGCTAATGCCACACCCGAAACTTCTCTGAGCACATCCCTTTATTTTAAGACCAATATACCCATGTGTGAAATTACCAAAATGGACAACATTCATAGCTTCATACCTCACCCAATTTCTCTCTACACTCACCCACCCCCACCCCCACCCCCACCCTAGCCATGATTGCCCCCTCCGGCGCTGGGAGAGGGAGAGACACGGAGGGGGAGAGTGGGCAGCAGTGGCGGAGGCAGGCCGGGACAGGGAAAGAGGGAGAGGGAGAGGGAAAGAGAGGGAGAGAGGGCGAGCAGCGGGCAGGGAGAGGGAGACAGAAAGGGAGGGGGAGGGGGAGGCGGGCAGAAGGCAGGGATAGGGAGAGTGTGCGGTGGGAGAGGGAGAGAGACAATGAGAAGGAGAGGGAGAGAAGGACGGTGAGAGTGAGGTGGATGAAGGGGAGTGTAGAAGAGAGGATAGGGTAATTTGGGAAAAGGGATGTGTCGAGAGAAATCTTTTGTACAAGAGGTGTTTCAAGTCTTATGTACGTCATTAAAATCACATTCCTTGATTTCTCTTTTATCAGAGCCACCACTAAACTTCCTCTTACCTATTGATTAACAGTTCTATACTTTCTTGTTATTCCACAAATCTGCATTCACATACAAACCTCAGCTACATGTATTTCCATTCTAGTTTCTTAGCTCCATGGTACTATTTAAAAAAAAAAAAAAACAAATAAAGAAAAATTAACTCCATGCAACATTCCAAATCTAACTGTTTTCTATTTAATGGCTCACATTGGATCCAAAACCAATTGGACAGCCATGACCATCCAAAGTAAAAGATTCTTAGAATATTGCCATCTGCCCATGAGGACCACATATGACCAAGGCCACTGGAAGGTGGAAAATAGGTACACAGCAAATTCGGTGAGGTACATTCCCTCAAAAGTAAAATGCAGTTATGGGGAGTACAGCTAGCTTCTTTTCCACAATTGCAGTTATTGCGGAACATAACAAAGAACCAAAAAAAAAAAAAACTTATCTTTCAACTACAAAGTGGGAAAATGAGCAACTAAGTTCACATAAAATATTGTTAGCATGAGCAAAGGGGCCCCAGCACAATCAGCATATTTATAGGCCATAGAGCAGGAACATCAAGAAGTGAAGACTTGCTTCTGGGGTGCGGGGGTGCTTTATGATCAGCGCATACCAACAAGATCCAAAGGGAAATTATAGGACAATGATTAAACCAGTTATGACTTATGGAGCAAAATATTGGCCAATCAAGAAGCAACATGTGCACAAATTGAGTGTAAAAGAGATGAGAATGTTGAGGTGGATGTGTGGTAAAACTAAGAATGATAGAATCAGAAATGAGCGCTTTCAGGAGCATTTAAAGATAGCATCAATAGGCTATAAAATAAGTGAAACTCATTTGATATGGTGTAGATGTGTCCAACATAGATCAGCAATGGAGCCGGTGAGGAAAAGTTTTTCTATGCAAGTTTATGGCCCCACCAAGGGGAAGGGGTAGGCCAAATAGGGCGTAGATGGAAGTAGTAAGGTTGGATATGAAGAAATACAACCTATCAAAGGATTTGGCTCGGGATAGATCAGAATGGAGAAACAAAAGTTATGTAGTTGACCCCAACATAGTTGGAACAAGGCTTTAATGATGATGAGGAGAGAAGGTCCATCAATTGTAGGATCTCCTTCCATCTCTATAAATCATTAGGATCACCCAATCAACATGATATGAGCTATACTCAATTCAAAACCAAGTCCATCTGCAGGATAGTATGTCTTGTGTCATATGTATGGCAGATCTGTTACAACAGGGGCTGCAACCAGGTAGACATCGATTGCATGTGCCCAATGACCACTACAGAAAATATACAGCCAACACGTATAGGGTATCTGCATTGAGTATGAAACCACTATGCAAACCACCCAAGTATATAGGAGGGCTAACCTAGGGCGTCTTAACCCGACCAGAACCATATAATTGTTGTCGATAAGGAATTACATGCTACAATAGTATTTATATCAATATAGTATGTGTGAATATGTACATGCATAAAGATAATACCCTACTATCATAGGTAGCCATGAATATGATGCTAAATCTATGTAAAGACACGTTTGACCAGTTCAAGTCACACTGGTACCAGTGCAGCAGTACTCACCAAATTATACGAATTGCAAGAGACTCAGCCAAGTCAGATAAGAGTCACTCAAGTCGTGTAGGTACCAGCAGGGTTCGAGTAGGACACTCACACCAAGATTTAATACCATGCAGATAGCCAATATTACACCACATATTCCATAGCACATGTACATTCATATGCACATACATATTGTATTGTGGTACTAGGAGTGTCTACTCTATGGTTCGGGTCTTTGGCGGGTCTATTGATAGAGATCAATCGTTTATTCCCAGATGCGTTGACATTCCCCTTTTTTTCATTCTAGTTATTGACATGGGAAGGGATCAAGAAGATTAGAGATACAATAAATTCTTTGTGACTAAACACACCCCCCCCCCCCCCCCCCCCCCCCCCCCCTTTTTCAGTTCTTTAGGATAGGAAAGAAAGAGTAAAGAATAAAAGTGGATTGAATCTCATCGAAACTCGGGTTCGGGTTAATATAGGGAGAACAGAAATGGAAATGTGGGTCGAGGGAAGGCTGTTCAAGATCATACAAGATACTAAATGAAATACTGGGATTGGGAATAATTGATAGTTAGAAATATTTGTATTACTTAATAATTTGATTACTCTATTGATTGCAACGAAATCTTTCATAATTGAATTGGATTTCGAGTTAGCAACTTCTCGTCTATTTATTTTTCATTCCTTTCTTCTTCGCTTCGGTTCGAATCGAAAATAGAAGAATTGAGTGAATTCAAAATCCAAAGGAGGTTCATGGCTAAGGGTAAAGATGTCAGAGTAGTAGTTATTTTGGAATGTACCAGTTGTGTCCGAAATGGTTTGAATAAAGAATCGCGGGGCATTTCCAGATATATTACTCAAAAGAATCGACACAATACACCTAGTCAATTGGACTTGAAAAAATTCTGCCCTTATTGTTACAAACATACGATTCATGGGGAGATAAAGAAATAAATCGAACGGAACGCGTGTGCCACTCTTCCAAGGAAGAGGAAGAAATTACATATAAATTGTCAATGGACCCATAATTACCTGGTTAGTTACCCAAAGGACCCGACCCAAAAATTCCAGGTATAGACCCTCCTTTTGGACAGGACTTGAATGATAATCGGATTTCGGTCCCATTGCGTCCTTGCCCAAATTATGTTTACCATAGTGATGCATATAAAAATAATATATCATATGTATATATTATACACATTATACATTTTTGTATATAGCAAAAGAACTCAAGAAAGCTGCAAACATAGTTTGGATGAAATTCATAACTCAAATTTGAGGTTACAAGTTTGAGTCCTATTACCAATGCAGTCTATTATATAAGATATTTTACCAATCTGAGTATTTGAGTTGGCTCTCGAGTTAGATCCAGGTCCAGCCGGGTCTATCAAAGTACGGTACAGGTCCTTGTATATAAACTAAATTGGGCCCGGACCCGACCTCATGGTTTTAAAAGTCAGCTGAGCCCAAGGAGACTCAGCTGAGTCAACTCAGACAGTGACTGGACCAAGCCAAGCTGGAGTCCAAATCGAGTTGGCTCATTTCCTTTATATTCATTCATTTTTCCCCTTTGTTTATGTTCATAAATTAGGCCTCTTAATTAGCCCCTTAAATCAAGCAACAATAAGTTTCCTTCCAAAAAGAGAACTTTCATCTTCCCATGCAAAATCATTTCACCTTCCCAGTAATGGGGCCTTTCCTCAAAAATATACCTTTCATCTTCGCATTCAAAATTATTTCATTTTCCAGCCATTTGACCTACTCTCTTAATTAGCCCATAAATCAACCTCTTAATTAGCCCCTTAGATCAAGCAACAATGTTTTATTTAAAAAGGGAGCTTCTATTGGCACACAAGAAATTACTCTCCACACACAGAAAAAAACAAAATTTTTTTTAAAAATTTCCCTTTCCTAAATTACCCTTCCTCCTCCCCTCCACCCTCTCTCCCCTCCCCCCTCCCAGTCGCCGGCTGGTTGTGGGGGAGGGGAGAGAAGGAAGAGGGTGGAGGGGGGAAGGGAGGAAGGAGGAGGGATAATTTAGGAATTTTTTTGAATGTGAAGAGTGTTTTTTGGTGAGCCAGTAGAATGTCCCTTTAAAAAAAAGAAGGCAACAAAGAAAGACCTTGTCCTTCCACGCAAAAGCTTTTTACCCTTCCACCATCTTAATTAATCCCTCATACTAAACCTCTTAATTAACCTTTCATTTCCCCATGCAATACGGTTTTTTTTTTTTTTTTGAAAGTGCCCCATGCAATACAGTTTCACCTTTCCAATCCAGTTTTTCCTTTTCAGTTTTAAATCATCTTTTTCGGGTGGGGGTGCGCGGCAAAGCATGACTTGACTTGATGGGAATGAGTCGCCTCCCGAGTCCTAGTTTTAAATTCTTGCCCGACCAAGATTAGATCCATTTACATCACTACTAGTATCACATGTAGCTTACCAAGTACCTCCTAACGCTGCCCATAGATAACCACCATATCGCAAAAGATACGATCTACTTTATTGATTATTTTTATTTTATATTGATACTAGAGAGAGAGAGGGTCATTGGTGCAATAGTAAAAGTATCGGGCGCCATGCGTGATAACGTAGGTTCGATACCTGCGAGCAGTCACTTTGTGCAAAATTGCCAAAGGTTAGGTCTATCTCCAATCTGGACCCTCTCAAGACCCTGCTTCGGTGGAACCACACTGGGTGATGACCATTGATACTAGAGAGAGATCCATAGGGCCTTTATTTAGTGATGCCAATGGAGATCCGGCAACCTACTTACCCATATAAGCGAACCCGAAAATCCAGGTATGGGGACCTGGACGTGAATGTCTGTACCCAACTGATATATAAAATATACTTTAATAAATGCTCTATTAATATACTTAAATACAAGAAGTGAACTCAAAAGCAATTTTAGCCCGGGTGGTAGCTACAGTGCTGGCAATCAAAATGATTTGGGCCGAAATCAGGTATGGGTCCATCACGAGTCTAGGGCCATGTATTTAACTAAGTGCCCAGAGCCTGGAGCGGGAACGGGGGTAGGAGCGGGAGTGTCAAAACGCTAAACTTTAAAATAATTATATGTCCGGAGTGCCTATACAACATAGTGCTTGTGGGTTTCTAAACAATTAACTAATGGGCAGAAATATATCTTATCCATATATTTAAAGTATAAAAAATAAGAAAGAATTTAACTTAGCAATTTTATCATATAAAATAGACAATAATTAATAAGTCGGAAGAAGCTTCTTCATTCAAAAGATAAATGTCATGCATACAGAAAAAGAAAATGCACAAAAAACCAAAAATTATGCGCGGTTCGCTCCATATTTGGTAGAACCACACTCCGAGGACGGATCCGCTCCGAAAACGCCAATCCGCGTTTTCGAAGAGGAATCGAGAAGGCTTAGAGGAGGTTCCGGCACTAAGGTATTAAATCTGGTCTCCAAACCCAAACCAACCCCCTCCCCTCCCCTCCCTCTCTCCTCTCTCTCTATGATTAACATACTTTGAAGGTGGTACCCACATTAAAGACCCTCGATGTGAAGGAATGACAGTATTCCTACTTTGGTGACCCTCCCAATCATTTTACATACCTTGACCAACTTACTCAATCCAACCACTTTTTTTTTTAAATGTCACTCAATCCAACCACTTGATCAAGTCATTTGCGGCCTTCCCAATCTTTGCCTTCTCAATGACACCAAATTCTTTGATTTTGCTTCTATCCATTTGAAGATGAAAGTCCTCACACTTGTCTCATACCTAAGCACCAACCCTCATCTCAGACATCATATACAACAGACATTCCTGCCTTACTATATTTCACATCTCAAGTTTCAGCCTATTTGTAAGCTTCATCTTTATAGGAAAATCTTCAATTTTTCGTAGAAACCGGTAGAAACAACGAATAAAAGTAGAAATATGCCTATAGAGAAGAGAAGAGATGAGTACAAATATCTCTATATTCAATTTGCCTTCCTAATATCATGAGGGAAAGGGAGACCATTGCCATGAATGTGACTCATGAAAAAGGACCCTTCGCAAAGGAGATAGGTGGGTTTCTATCTCATAAGTTCAGAGGGCAGAAGCGAGAAAAGGGCATCATTTCTTAGGAGGACGTCTTGTTGTATAATGTATACAAACGTAACTTGACCTGGCTTGAGTTAGGCTTCATTAGAAGAAAGCAAATCCAACCTTGGCAAAGATCTGAGGGCGGAAGAAAAAATTTGCTAAATCCTTTTCAGCATATGGTTTTGTCACCAAATTTTACTCTATTTATAGTACTGTTTTGAGGGGCTCACATGTAGGTGATAGAGAGATCTTACAAAACCCTAGCCCCACCATGATTGGAAATATCCAGCAAGGCTGCATCTCTCTTTCTATAATATATGTGTGTGTGAGAGAGGAAATTTACTTGAAACTTCAATGGAAAGGAAAAGAAAAGAGAGAATATGTTCTCATAGCTCAACAGTTATCACGTACTACCTGTTCAAAGCCTGTGCATAGTAAAGCACCACCACAACCAACCTACAGCAAGCGGGTTCCTGCTAAACGCTAGCTAATGGGTACACCCTACACATTTATAGCCATAGTTACCATAATAATTTGCCCCACAGAAGGCACACCAAAAGAATCTACCCTGATTGTAAAACATGGAAACAAAGTTTATTTAAGGTGCAAAATGGAGTAGGGCATCCACAACCTAATGATAGGACGACCACAACACTGGTCTCAGCAACGATTGCCCTATTTATGAGGCAACTTCTTGCTGTAGTAGGCATCACAACTTTGTTGCAACAACTAACCAACAAAGAACTCTAACCTTAACATTTCCAATGCATACATGGAGATGTGAGACCTTAAAATGCAGAGCAACCCTCTGAAGTCTGAAGACTTAAAACTGCATTTTGTTGCGATATCCAGAGTGCACAAAGTAAACCCAAATCTCATATACTTCAATAAGGAAAACTTATACAAAAATTAGGAGGGCATCGAATGCATTTGTTGCACAAGGACATGTGCCTTTCACAAAATGCTAAGCAGTTAATTGCACCGCCACACAAAGGCAATTTGCTTATTACATCTTCTTCCAAAATGACCAAACAGAAAGAAGATGTGCATCTACCTTTTCCGCGGAAAGGGGTCTTTCCGCGCTGCAGATTTTCCACAGAACGCATGGAAAACAATTTTTAATGGGGTCACAATCCCTTTTTCCAGGGAAGAGGAAAAATGGAAGGTTGCAGAATCCAGGGGCGCTAGTATACCAACTAACCAAGGTGCCCCTGGTCCTGGTGTTCAGTCCAGGAGAAGGAACATCTCAAAACCTCCGCAAACCATGAAATTCAAACAAGCACATACACGAAGAAGAACAAATATCTATCTCCATAGTGGATATTCATCCGTCAAATAAGAACTGCAGTTCAAAATAGAAGCAAAATATCAAAAAAAAAAAAAAAAAAAACAGAGAGATTTCAAAGGATGAGTACTTGAATGATCTTGTGAAGAAGATTGCTGCTGCTTGGACAGCAAAGATGTCAGCCAATCCACGACCTCTCTTCTCGATCTCCATTTGAAGCAAGCATGATTGGACTTCTCAGACCCACAAAATTGCAAGAAGTCATCAGATACAACGTAAACCATGTGCCTTAGACTCCTCTCAGTGCCCACAACAGCAAGGACAGAATCTCCATCCGAGTTCTTCAGGAAGTAATGGACTACACGGCTGCCGCGCTCCTGGGAAATGAATTCCTCTTTCCATTCCACAAAGCCATGACTGCTAATGGACATTTTTGACAGATCACACGCGAGTCGAATGGTATCAAAAGAACATTCCAAACCTCGGAAAGGAAAAACCTGATGAAAGATAGGAATCCAAAAAGAAGACCCACTAGCTAGAAAACCAGAATCTCTTTTAGATGATGATTGAAGCTCTCTACCCAGTCCCAGACTAAGAAACCACCAGAGAAGAAGGAATTGGAATTGAGAAAAAACTAAACCAAAAATGAAATCAGACCTCAGATGAAACCCAGGAGTGGGAGATGAAGAACAAAGAGCATTCTTCAGGAAAGGACACTTTTATGGAACTTTACCTAATTTGAACAAGGCCTAAAGAGAAGGGAAAGGGAGTTTCATGAATCCTTCCAAAAAAAAAAAAAAACCCTAGAAACAGAGAACTGGGTGCCCATGAATCTCTTCTGAAACAGCACAAAACCTCAACAGAAAGGAAGGTTTACAAATTCCAAGGATCTCCCCTAAAACTGGCAGGAAAACCAAAAAAAAAAAAAAAACACCGAAAGAAAGAGAGCTAAAGTTGTCAACTATCTCCCCTCAGACTGTAAAAATCTATGAAAAACACCACTAATTCCTCACGATTCCCTCCAAAGGATGCAAGAAAAAACTAGAAACATAGAACTAAGTTTTCATAAAACTTACCCAACACTGCAAAAGAGAACCTAGAGATAGAAACCTGGGTTTTCATGAATCTCTCCTAAACGGGCAACAAACCCATAAAAGAAGAACTGGGTCCTCAGAAAATTCACTCTAACAGCACACCCCCAAGAAACAGACAGCTGAGATTCCATGAATCTTCTTGTCTCACAAAACAGACGAAACACAGAGGTGGGCTTTTTCAGCAACCTCTTCCTGATTAGAAAACCCAACTGGGTACCCTGCAATTGTCACCAAAAGAGGTACAAGCTCCTTAGAAACAGAAACTTAGAGCTCCAGCGCTCAAAACCTATACCCAATAAAAACCCCAGAGAACAACACACACAGAGGGAGAAGGAGAGGGAGAGGGAGAGGGAGAGAGGAAATGGGTATTCTAGACAGAGAAATGAAGAGAGAGATTGAGAAAGAGAGCGTTGTAAATAGGAGATTTTGACCATGAAAGCTCAAAAGGAAGAGGCTTTGGGATATGGATATGAAGGAGGGAGAAGAAAAGAAGACGACACCGCATGAAAAGTGCCTCCTGGTGCAGAGGTTCCGCTATACCTCTCTGTTCTCTGTTTCTCTTTTCTCTATTTGTCTCCATACACATCTTCTCACAGGACCCATGGAAATCATAATAATAATAATAATAATAATAATAATAATAACAATAATAATAATAAGATAAGAAGCAGGCCAGCTGCCAGCATTGGAAGAAGATGAGATCTGGGCCGTCCGTCTGTCAGAAATGCCCTGGATGGTTGGATTGGAAGAGGTGGACCACGCCTGGCAGGTGCAAGCCATGACTTGGGGCACGTGTATCACGCACGTAAGCAGCTTTGTGCAAATGGTAGGTTCCACGTACAAGGGACTTTTGGAAAGGAGTTTTTGACTCTCTTTGCCTCCCTCCATCTCAATTCCATGGTGAATGGTGATGGTATTATCTGTCATCATTCTCGTCTTGACCCTCCTCCTCCTTCTTCTTATTGGTTTCACAGGATTGGGCCTTTTTCCACAGCTCACAGTCACAGGGGCCTTTTTCTTTTTTCTTTTTTCTTTTTTCTTTTGACCTGTTTCATATCATAAGATTAGATAAGATGGATTTGAAAGTAGGGTGTTCATGAGCTTAGGCCAACCCCCTGTGTCCCCAAGTATTTGGGGATATGTTATCCCCCAAAGTAAATTTTCAAAATGCTCTAGCAAGAAGTAGCCCCCTAAAATATAAAATTGTTAGCAGGTTGAAGTGAATTTTCACTTGACCAACTTAGTTAATTTTCATCTTTCAATTCTACTAGTAAGTAGAAAATTTTGAAATTTTTTGAGAAAACCACTGCATTTCTATGGGAAATTCTCAACAATGGGAATTCCCCTTAGAAATGCTCTCAGCCAAAACCAAATAGACTCCAAATGCTCCAAACAAAGTACCCCAATATACTTGCGATCAATTAGGCCCCAAGGTTGATTCTCATGTTTAGCATTAGAGTTGCAGACAAGTGGGGTGCCACCCAATTGGGTTGGGTTTCAAGCAGAGGGCCTGCCTGTATCAGGATCCAACTGGGCATTCAAGATGCAACCAAGACACCTGCAAGATTTAAAAAAAAAAAAAAACATCCAATAGGAGTTAATAATACTCGTCGGTAAGTGATGATGAATTACTCCTATTTGGGTGACATCATAAGATGGTTGTCTTGATCCAACAAGCTACCCGTGGGGGCATATGTCTTACTCAGCTGCGACACCATCCACCGCCGTGTCACCTGTATGAAGCCGTCCATCACAAGTAATTACACTTCGTCCACTTCGTCACACACACACCCCCAGTGTTAGAAAGTGTTAGAAAATGTCTGGTCCACTTTAATGGGATTGGGCATTTGGGCCTAAGCTTTTTATATTATCATTTTAGCATTTCAAAGCTCGTAGGAATGAAGATGGTGGTATTCATTACAATGGGCAAGAGTAGGTAAGAGATGGGGCCACCCAAGCATGAGCATTTAATTTAGATTTATAGCATACACAGTAACCTTATCAAACATTTATGGTAGGAAATATGGAGCTCGTTGATCTTTACTTAGGCCACCCAATTCTGTCATTAATTAGACCATTGATGTTGGGTAAATTTAGGGCTGCACATGGGCGGTTTGGATCGATTTAACACTAAAACCAATAATTAAACCGAACTTATCGTTTTTTTAATTAACCGATCCGATCCGATCCGACCGATGGAAATGACTTAAACCGAACCAAACCAAACGATTCGGTTCAGTTCGGTCGGTAAAACTATTGTTCTTTATTTTATTTTTTTGAAGATCAGACATTGAAATTTTCAAAATGATGATACCTCATCCTTTGCATTTATTCTAATGTTTAGTGCAAACATAAGAATCCAACATCTCAAACTAGCCTAAACGCATATAAAAAATAATTCTACTCCAAAAAGAGAATTTGGACTAAAAGCAAGCAAAATAATAATAATAATAATAAACAGCTTGCAGTGAAACATTTATTCCACATGATAACCATTTAAAATTACAATAGAATAATAGTTCATGTAATGAAAAGTCAGACAAACATAATCTATATCAGAACCCACTGTATTTTTCAGAAATGAAGGTTTCTTAACACATTGGTTAGGTAAGACCAAAACCAACTATCAAAAGGCTAAGCTCTACTGGCTTTTCTAGTATTCTCAAAAGTGCAGTCTTTTGATAAAAACTTCATTGAAATAAGATAGGAATTATGATGGCAGGAAAATACCCTATACAGTAATCCCTCCATTTGCAACGTGCTACAGTGATCAAATTAAATTCCAATTGAATTTTCAACAGCACCAGGGCAGCACCAAGAAAAAGTCCAAAACATCAAAAAGATATAAGTACGAAAAGACCAGAACCATTTACGTGCCTTAGTGGTTCTTCTCCATGACATCAATAGTGAATTATGTAACCAAGAAAAGAAAATCTCAAAAGCTGAAAATAAAGCAAGAAAAAAAGTGAGAAATCACCAAAATACTTGCAAATAAACGTAGCAAAAGTACTCACTAAGTCTTAACCAAACAACCAAGCAGAAATATTTAAACTTTAAAGTTATCACATCCCAAAGCAAATCCAACATAAAACATAATAAATATTTAAATTCATTACATCCCAAAGAAAATTAAAATAGATAACCAAAGAAGCAACAACTTTACTCCAAACTACCAGCACTCCAGCAACAACTCTATATAGCACTTCAACTCCATAAGCCATAGCACCTGATGGGACATTTTAAGCATATAGTTTATGTTAGGAACTGGGATCCAATTTGGAGAACTAGGGTGCTGTTGTTTGTTAGGTTTCCAGAAGTCGGCTGTGTTACCATAGATGGCATGTCCTTTCATTTGGATTTCATGTTGATTTGAGATGTGGGTTCTTTTAGATAATTATTTTGTTGCTTGTTAGCTTGGTTCTCCAGTCTTTCAGAGGTGGATATTACTCAAATTTGCATGAATAACAAAATTAGTGGACAACAAAATTAACAAGAATAACAAGTATTACCAAATGGATCCACCTCAACCATCGCAACGACGCAAAGCTCAAGCCATAGCACTTCAGTCACAACTCACAATGAATAATAGGCTGCATTAAACAGTATGCATTAATGTAGCCTTAAAATTAAGATTCAAGCCGTAGCTTAAGCTTGTAAACAAATAAACATAAAGCATGTAATTACCTGATTAACTACCTCGGACTCAATAACTTTAATTTCCTCAATATTTTCCTCCACATCACTGGAGACTACTGAATCACGCAACCAATCTTCTATGCAAATCAAGGCTTCCACAAGCTTAGGGGTAAGAGAACTATGGAATTTATCTAGAACACGATCTCTTGTACTAAATGCGGACTCAAAAGCAACTGTTGAGACATGAATTGCCAATACATCCTGGGCAACTTGAGAAAGGACCCTATACCTTAGGGAATTCACCTTCCACCAATTCAAAATATCAAAACTTGTGTTTGGATTTGTCTTTTCAATTGTCTCCTCTAAATATTTGTCGATTTCAAACCTCCCTTCGTCACTAACAGCTTCTTTCATATACTTTTGAAACGTTGAAATATGACTAGTAGCACTTACACTTGTACTTGTGGTAGTAGCACTTGAACTACTTTCATCCACATCAACAACAAAGCTTTCTAAAGATGAAGTAAATGGCTCAGATTCAAACTTTTGATACTCATCATAAAGCCGATTCAATGCATTTCTTACTTTTTTAGTGAGCTCTTCCGCTGCAGCAGATGTAAGAATTTCAGAATAAGAGAATTTCACATAATCCAATTTCAAACGAGGATCAAGCACAACTGCAACCACTAACATCATATTCACTTTCTCAATCCTTCCCCAGTACTTTTCAAATTTAACCTTCATTTTCTTAGCCATGTTACTCAAAGACTCTTCCAAACTCAATGACATATCATATAAGAAACTTTCAATGGCAAAAATTTCAGTAAAGTACAAATGAGCAGTCACATACAAAGAGCCAGACAAACAAATAGTTGCATCATAAAATCTTTTCAAAAACTGTAATAAGAAATGAGCTTCTTCCCAATCCTTAAGGGTAGGAGGTCCACCAAAATCAGCAACTTCACTGACAAATTATGGATCATCCTTCTCTAATCTCTCAAATGCTTTTTGATACTTCATTGCAATGTCTAGCATGAGATATGTTGAGTTCCATCTAGTTGGTTCATCCAATATCACACTTTTACTACATGTCAACCCCTCCATCTCCACACACTTCTTGAAGCGTTGTTCTCTTTGTGGAGAACCCCTAACATATTTCACCGCAGCACGAATTCGAACCAAATGAGCTTTTAATTCACTTAAGCCTTCCTTCACAATCAAGTTAATAATGTGTGCACAACATCTCATATGAAAGCATTCGCCGCCTAAAATAAAAGTCGCAGATTTCTTAGAAAACTTTATTCTCAAATATCCAATAGCAACATCATTTGCAGATGCATTATCTACAGCAAGAGTGCATAATTTATTTATACCCCAATCAACCAAACATGCCTCCAATTCCTTACCTAATGCCTCACCTTTGTGACTGGAAATCACACAAAAGTTTATGATTCTTTTATGCAATTTCCAATCTTTATCAATCCAATGAGTTGTGAGGCACATGTAAGATAGATTTTGCACTGAGGTCCATGTATCAGTAGTGAGGCAAATTCTTTGATTTGATTTCATGAATATTTGCTTCAATTTTCTTTTCTCACTACCATACAAAGACAAACAATTTCAAGCAACAGTCATATGTGACATTGGCTTCCAATTAGGTTGCATAGCACCACAAAATAAATGAAACCCTTTATGCTCAACAAACTTAAGTGGCAATTCCTCCATCACAACCATCTTAACAAGTGCATCTCTACAAAATTCTTGGTTAAATTTCCACATACCAAGGCTATTCTCACCCAATTTGGTTTGAGATGATGTCAAAACCTTTTGTTTTTTCATTTTCTCTTGAATATTTTGGGGATTCTTGGGACAAACTCCGACATGACTTCTCAAAGTGCTAGTACCATTCTTACTTTTGTAAGAATACTTACAAGGACAATATTTACATTGTGCACCATCCACTACATTAGAGTCTTTCTTATAATTTTTTGTAAAATACTCCCATACATCTGATTCCCTACCCCTTTTTTTAGGACTGCATGCTTCATAAACAGAAGGAATAGGAACACTACTTGTTTTAATAGAGTTAGAGCATACCTTCACCTTCACCCCAGAGTTCTCAGTATCATTAGTCGTTTGCTGCTTCTAATGAGAAGGCTCAGTAGCACTAGCACCACATTCAGCTGCATCTCCAATATGTTCCACTTCCATCTAGTAATTGAAATTCAAAAACAGAACATGATTAGTTGCTGAAGTTCATAATCTTATCCTAATTTACAGCCAATACTCCATTAGCTAAAAGTGAAAATAACAAAAAACTTTCATTTAATTGCATATTGAAGAATCAAAAGAAAGTTTAAAACATTTTTTTATTTCTCCTATAATGGAAGGCAGATATCTGAAGGCTTGATACAGCTTTGAGCAGGTCCTGTACCCCACATAAGGTAGTTTGTTTCTGACAATATGAGCAAATATTCATTTCCTCATCTTGCCCTGATTCAATTTTCATTAAAGGTGTGGTTAATTGATGGTCATTTTATTCATTTTCAACCACTTTAAAATACCATACATGTATTCAATTATGTGAAACAGACAGACCCTGTCTGTCTTTGAGCCAATTAGCACAAGTGTCTGGGTTCAAACTTCAAACACTGCACCCAAGGATATTGATTCTGAAATTCCTAAGAAAAAGATTTGGATGTTTGCTAGAGACTAAAATCAAATGTAACCAACCCTCTTAAATCTTTAATCAGCCCTAAGTTTGCCAAATGCTTAATCACGTCTGCCTCTACAGCAGTTCATGCCTTCATGGGGCTGGAAAAAAAAAACTCATAAGGACCACCCACTTAAATCCCAAACAAGGGGGCAGACAAATGCTCACCCGAAGCAGATTATAATGATAGTATTTCATGTTAAATCTGAGACTAGAAAACTTGGTTATAGAGTAAAGATAAAACTGGATCCAAAACAATGTAGTTCCAGACATCGAAACACGACCATTTCAGATGCTACAAATTCACACATCTAATGAGAGACCAAATCAACTATCAAGTATCAACACTAGGGATTCACAAGTAGAATTGCATGTCAACTCACATTGAGTAATGGGGTCTACAAACCACCAAACTGTTGTCTTTTCTTCCTTCTTCTTGTTTTCTTCTAGGGTTTACCAATCTCTTGTTTAGGACTGGGGTTTGGAGAGGGGATACAAAAATCGAGAGAGAGTCGTTGGGTAGAGGCACCACAAATGGGGGCATCTCGCCAATCTCTTGTTTAGGTCGACTAGGGCTCGGGCCTCTGGATTCTTGAAACAGCGAAATGGAGAAGAAGAGAGGGTTTCTGTTTCGTCGGTGCCGGAGAAGATTGAATAAAGGGACTGTAGTAGTGGAGTCCTCTGGTGACGATCGATGGTCGTGAGAACTAAGAAGGAAGAACCGATGGCAATAACCTTATGAGGCAGTGTTAGACTTTTGACTTGAGAATGGAGTCGTCAAATTTAATTATAAAAGTGGTAAAAAAAAACCCTAAGGCTAAAATAGTAAAAAAGTAATACTATACGGTCGGTTCGGTTTAAGCGGTTAACCGTGGGCTCAAACCGATAACCGACCGTTGTAAGCGGTTTTTAGAATTTTCAAACCGTTTACCAAATCGATCTATTATAAACCGATCCGAACCGCACGGTTCAGTTCGGTTCGGTTTTGCGGTGATACTAGATTTTTTGTGTAGCCCTAGGTAAAATGGGCTTAAAACTTGTACAGTGGATGAATTTGTCAGTTAATCTCGAAGAGTTTGGTAAATATATTCTAAATAGGGCACGTTTGTGTACATTTACAGAAGAGGAAAGCTTTTTTTTTTTCGCGGAAACAAGCTTGTTATCAGACTCCAGTTTCTGCCAAAATGAGTAAAAAAAACGTGGCAACATTTCTTGCATCAAACATAGATATTCGAACATAATAGGATTGGCAGTTCTATTTTGATGGAAATGACTCTACACAAATGTTTTTCTTTGAAAGAGGAAGTCTTATTTTCCACAAGATTTTATATTTTGTAATTGGGTGCAACAAGACTTGAAGAAAATCTCTATTTTTATGAGGTTCTTATGTGGAAACGAGGAAAACTCACGTCATTTCCCCTTTGGTGACTTCTATTTGTTGAAATATATTGATCGGGTGGTCCACATGATTACAGATTAGAGAATCCCCCATTATTTATGCGTGCAGTGAAGGGGTATCAATGTTTTGTTTCCAACGTTTCAAGTTTTAACCTCTCAGTTAATTCTTCATTATTGCCATTTAGGGAATGTTTAAAGCCTCCATTACTTGATGGATGAAACGGATGAAAGAATTGCTTATAAAAGGAAAAGTGTGTGGGTAACTTTTGATATATATATATATATATATATATATATATATATAAACATTGCAAAGATATCTATCACTAAGTTTTTGCAAAATAGAAGAGTGAACGAAAGTTGTAATCCCATCCAAGGAGGAAGATTAGAAAGGGAAGAAAACAATTCAAAACTTTTATGCCACAAGTTAAGAAGAGTTCTCATTTACAATTCCTATTTTCATCACTCTTCAGATGTGTCATATTCTTTTATGCCACAAGTTAAAAGAGTTCTCATTTACAACTGATTCTCTTTTCATGCCTATGTTCATTCCATAATTAATGTGTTGGGTCTTAAGTTATTGTGAATAAATTAAATCTAACATTAATTTGTACAATCCATCACACATAAATCCATTCCCAACTAAATATTTATTTTTATAAACTTTTCGGTAAACCATGTTCAAACCCAAATACATATATTTTATGATCTAATTTAGAAACTGAAATAAGATTGCGATAAATAGCTGGGGCATAGAAAGTGTCATGGAGATTCAACGAGAATCCAGTATCCAGCACAAGTCAGTAGGTGCCTATTGTCTCGATTCTCGATTCTTGTCAGTTTTCCCATCATAATGGTTTGCTAACCAGCACTTGGACTCTGCTTTGAAAGGAACCATTGTACATAACCAAATACGTGAAAATGTTGCACCAAAGTCAACCCACCAGCTATTTGATGAGACGTTTGCTAAATTAGCTTTGAAACAAACAAGAGATAAGTTTCCATAATTAGCTCTTGATTCGGACTAAGTTTTTCTCTTTAAACACTGTTCTCATAGAAGAGGAAACACGTTGTAGGGCATTTACACATACAAGTTTTCCTGAAGATTACTCACGAGTATTTGTAATGTAAGTTCTGTCAAATGGACCCAAAGAGTGTACTCGCCAAAAACAAGTCACCTAATATTATAAGCACGACCTACTGGGTTGTAAGGTGCATGCTTTCTAGCACCAGACTGATCTTGAGCTATTCGATTATTAAGAATTAGACTTTAAAAGGCTTTGAGTAAATTGCAATTTTTTTTTTTTTTTTGCGCAGGACTGGATATTTCTAGATTCAATTCACCAGCTCACCTTTCACCTTAAAGAGCACATTCCCTCATTTGGTCTAGGATTTGGGCTAGGAGGGAAGCTGCTTCTAAATGAGTAAATGCCATAACTTTTTGGTAATCCAGCTTTGTTTTGGTAGTTCCAACTACAGATGGGCCACTTGGAAACTGTGACCTATAACAAAAGGATGTGAATCGCTTCTATGTAAAGATAATCATTAGAGCATCTCAAAGAGGTACTTTAAATTTGAATATGCTTTTTAAAAAATGAAGGCTGATGTGGCATATGTATTTTGGCAAATATAACTTGGCAACTCCAAGAGAGATGTCAAATGCAAATGTAAGTGGGCCTATGATCATTATTTTATGCAAAAGAAAGATTTGCACCCAAAAACTCAAATGCAAGTGGGCTCTCACCATTATTTTATTCAAAAAAAAAAAAATTTAAAGTATGCTTTATGGTATGCCAAATTTGGCATACCATCACATACTTCAAATGTCATGTAGGATATAAAGTATCTGTTGGAGACAATCTCATATGTCAATTAGAGCAGTTAGAGGCTGACATGGCCATTTGAAGTGTCTGTTGGAGTTGCTCTTATGTTTAATAAAAACTATAACCATTTTAGTATATCCCTAGGGGGAAGAGTGAAGACGAAACCATAGAGTCTAAACAGTTATATTAGTTGTGATATATAGACTCAGCCCTGGGGCCTGAGGCATTTACAGGGCCTGAAATCTTGTTTTCCAAAACAGGGATAGCCCAAATGAGATCAGAATCTATATCCAACGAACCTATTATTGGCTCACAGGGCCTGAGATATTGTATTCCAAAACATGGCTAGCTCAAATAAGATCAAAATATAGATCTAACTGACCTATTATTGGCAATCCTACATTTCGGTCATCTCACTCTCTCTCTCTCTCTCTCTCTCTCTCTCTCTCTCTCTCTCTCAAATACCATAAATTCCCATTTCTCTCTCTCTCTCTCTCTCAAATATCATAAATTCCCATTTCTTAACAAAATATTTGTCCATAAGAATAAGAAAAAAAAGAAAGTATTCCTTCTTACATGTGTAAGTCTAACGTTTGGTGCAGAAATTATTCTAAAAAAGGCATCACCCTAAACTAACATTTTTGGGGATTTTCAGCATCAATGGAGAGGAAAATACTCCTATTTTATCTTTTATATATATATATATGTGCATTTTGCCTCTCATCTTTATCACTGAACTAAACAAACATTATTATATCATCTTCCTGATAGAATTTATTTTATCTTCAAAGAACTGTAGACTAAATGCCACGTTCATGAACAGTTTATGGCATCATCTAAATCCATTTTGGCCCTTTGTTTTAATTGATTATCTCTCTTTATGACCTTCCAAGACCTCAAAAGTCAAGGGGTGGGTTCCACAACTTTGTTATTCATGACTTCTCTCCGTGTTAATTACATCATAGGATTATATAAATATAGCTTTCTTAATTCTTTGTATACAAGCAATATTTTTTTAACCTTTTGGTAGCATCTCACAAGCTGAGAACGCTGAAGCTTCATTCTCTTCGTTAGCAGTGGCGAGACAGGAAAATTTCATTGGATGGGCCACTCAGTAAAATAAAAATTCTTGAGAAATATATATATATATATATATATATATATATATATATGTAAAAAGAAGGATAAAACTCCCCTACATTACTACATACGGGCATTTTCCAAAATTTCTGGGAGAGTGGGCCATATGAATGTACCTTTTAGTTTCTAGGTTTGACCACAAGAACATCAATCACTATGAGATTAACAACAACAACTCAAAGATTCTAAGAAATATCTTGATGTATTAAAACGTTTCTTAAATTTCAATGCAATGCTTTTACATGTTCTTAAATTTTTTAGAATACTGTACCATCAAATTTCATCAAAGCAAATCATTAGACACCAATACACTCATGGTCGAGTGGTTATGTTAGATTCACACACATGCCCATGGATCGATGATTCTTATAAAATTATTATATTATCATTATTGTCATCTAAGTCTTATCCCAAGTATTTTGACATTGACACATTTGACATCATTACCAGATAACTTCTCTATAACATTCCATAAAGTGTCATGAAAATGGAGAATATTGCAAAAAATAATGAAAATCACAATAAAATAGTGAAAACTACATAAAAAATTAAAATTGTAGAAGTAGCTGAAATTTATTTTCAAGTTTTATATGTTGTTGATTATTACTCATATACTAACTTATGTTCTGCGACATATCCCCAATAATATCATAAGAAAACCTCAAAATCTGATAATTTCCAGACATTTCTACGATATATATTCAAGAGGAAAAAAAATGTCTACGTACATTTACTCTCTGCATGCCCATGATTAATTTATATGGTTTGAAGTCGACCTCTTGCTTATAGATCGTAGGACCATACCATATGATCGATGCAATTTTTGGGCCAAGTGGCCCACCATCAAGGAAGTATAGACCATACGTAACCACATGAACATGCCTGAGATCCACCATAAATTGCCAGACTATCTGGACATGCCTCTGGTGAAGTTTGAAGTAATCATATTCTGAAGAATTAGAAAAGTATTCAAGGGCAATCAAGATTTCGCTTATTACACAACCCAAGAGAAAATCTCAATTTCATGAGAGTTTTTGAAACTTTTGTAGTCAATGCATCTAGACTAGAATTAGATAGATTACTTTGAATGAACGGCAGGCGTATTAAGTCAAATTGGTGGTAGGTTAATTGAACTCTACTCTACTTATACTCTACTCTACTCTACTCTACTCTACTCAGCACACGAAATAAATTTTGAAACTGATCATTGGTGTTGTTGTAGACGGGCCCTACCAATATGGTCCAGGCCCAGTAGACCATGAATGAAAGTGAGACAGACCTATACAGTATACATGCGCATGCGCGCCCAGGAGGCAAGGCAGGAACCAAACCAATCATTATATATGGCTCCACTCCATCCCCATGGGAAGACGAAGAGTGGACTGACTGACGACTCTTTTGCCAGGAGCGGTTTAAATGATCTTAACGGCTATTTTGCGAGTGCGCCAAAAATTCAAATTTATCTGTCCCCGTCCCCGTCCCTGTTCCCGGGCTGAATCCTTCTTCTCCAGTTCTCCCAACCTCCAAAGCAAACTCATTGTTCCTTTGCTCAAGTCCTGCTCTCAAGCCTCCGAAACCACCCAAATCCACGCCTGCATGATCAAGCTCGGACTCGATCTCATCGCCTTCCCTCTCAGCAAGCTCCTTGCTTCCTCCATTCCGGACATCGCCTACGCCCGCTCCATCTTCGATAGATTCCCATCCCCAAATCTCTTCATCTTCAACACCATACTCCGAGGCTACTCCATTAGCGAAAGCCCCGGAGAAGCATTTTCCCTCTTCAATTCCCTAAGAGCCACAGGAATCTCACTAGACCACTTCTCTTTCATCTCGACCCTCAAATCCTGCGCCCGTGAATGCGCCCTTTCGACCGGGCAGTGCATCCATGGCGCCATCATTGTGTCCGGGTTCGATTTTTTCATCAACCTGCGGAACACCCTCTTGCATTTTTACTGCGTTTGTGGGAGAATCGCAGATGCCCACCAAGTGTTTGATGAAATCCCACATGTGAGAGATGTGGTTTCTTGGAATGCTTTGATGAGCGGCTATCTCCAGATCTCTCAGCCTGCCATGGTCGTTGAATTGTTCCGACAAATGCGTGTCGGAAGCTTTGAGGTCAGTGACATCAGTTTGATGAGCGTTCTATCTGCTTCGGGCGATATGGAAGATATCCGAGGAGGGGCGTCCGCGTCTGCGTCGCTACATGGTTTATGCGTGAAGAAGGGTCTCTGTTTCTATTTGAATGTGGCGACTGCAATTGTGGCTATGTATGTGAAAGGTGGGAGCGTGGACTCCGCACGGCATATGTTTGCCGAGATGCCCAATAGAGATGTTGTATCTTGGAATTGCATTATTGATGGGTATGCTAAAAGTGGGTTTGTAGAGGAGTCATTGGCTTTATTACAAGCGATGAAAGGTGAATGCATGAGACCTAATTCAGCTACAATGGCAGGATTGCTTTCAGCTTGTGCATCTGCAGGAGCACTAGGCATTGGCAGATGCGTCCACGAGTTTATTGAAGAGGAACATCTAGAGTTAGATGCTGTTCTTGGCACAGGTCTTGTTGACATGTATTCAAAGTGTGGACTGATAGACAAGGCAGTAGATGTCTTCAATCAGATACCTCATAAAGATGTGATGTCGTGGACAGCAATGATTTCTGGTTTTGGAGTCAATGGACAGGGAGAAAATTCTCTTAAGCTGTTCCATCAGATGGTTGAGCAAGGAGTGACACCTAATGAAATCACCTTCTTGGTAGTGTTGAGTGCTTGTAGCCATGCAGGGTTGGTGATGGAGGGAAAGAAGTTCTTTGAGAGCTTGGTTCGTGACTGCGGCTTCTCGCCCAAGATTGAACACTATGGATGCATGGTTGATCTCTTAGGGCGTGCCGGATTGCTGGAAGAAGCCCATGAACTGATCAAGAGCCTGCCTATAAAGAGGGACGTAACTGCATGGCGGGCATTGCTCGCAGCTTGTCGGGTTTATGGAAATGTCAAACTAGGGGAAATTGCAAAGAGGTCATTGATGGAATTGGAAGATAAGAATCCTGCAGTTTCTGTCCTTCTTTTGAGCACTTATGCAGTTGCAGAGAGGTGGGATGATGTAACTAGCATGAATTTGGTGGAAGAGATAATGAGGGGAAAGGAAGCAGGGTGGAGCTCAATTGAATTGGATAGTTAAGATTGAGGTGCTTTGACAACTTGTGAGGCTTCTTTGCAAGGTCTGAATGAGGCCCCTTGCAATCTGGTATGGCTGCACGGTCCAATCACTGATGTGGCTTTTGTTTCATTTGATATAAGTTCCACTTTGAATTGATTAATTCTTCTGTTTAATGGGAAAGGTGGAGTCATCTGATAAAGAAAAAATAGGAGCATGGTCCACTCTCCAATTGCGTCCAATGGTGTCAATATTTATAAACTATCAAAAGGAATGCCTCCCCTGTACCACTACTGTGGCCAACCCATGTGAGGGACCCACTTGATGGAAGGGTTGGCTTGATAGTGAGATCTTTGTTGTAATTAATATATCATAACTATCTATTTTCTCTTCCTTGGCCAGGCAGTTAGTTGGAATCGTTTGATTGTGACTGGGAACTAAATATGACATTCTGGATGGGACTGATTAATTGCCCAAAGAGTGCTTGTACTTTTTATGTTGTTGCAATTAGTAATGCCATCCATTTTGATTGGGATATAGTATTTTGTGATCAGGATCTCCATTTTAAGGCAAACATTTGAGAGAAATATAACCATTCCAAGCCGGCATGCAGACAACAAAGTAGTCAGAGCACGTTTGCATAATAGGTTTCTGTGTATAAATAAATTATACTTTTGAAATTCACACCAAACATTGGAATGTTATATCTTTTCTTGTAACAATATTCCAAAGCCAACAAAATAAACAAGGAATTGTTAAATGACTTTGTTATATGGCAATAGCCAAAGTTGAATTGTTAGGTTGAATGACTCTATCCTCCAACACATGGAAGATATTTATAATTCCTTAGTATAACTAAAGTTTTCCTTACCTTCTTAATGACTAAGTCACATTCGGCAACCAAATCTCCACTGGGCAAAAGTTACTGCTTTTCATAAAGTCGTGCAAAACCCACTTTGAAAATTGTAAATGCCTTTAGATTTGAGCTAATTGAAATTCCTATTTTTGAGTAATTTTGGCTCCAACTGTATAGAATATGAAATCTCTTAGTTGAAAGGAGGAAAAATATAAAATCCTCAATCTGTGCACTTATTAGGCTTTTACCAAACATGACTTAGACTTGAGCATTGGTGAATTCCACCCAAATGCATAGTGGGCGAAATTCCTTAATTTCTAAATTTCATTCGGGACCTTTCTTGTGGTTGTAATTCAGAAATGTCAGTAAAGAAATATAGAATTTTGAGATTTTGGATGACAAAGATATCACATCATATCAAGAAATTCCCAACATGGTGAATTTTCGACAGAAATTATCATTAGAAGCTAGTAACAATAAGAAAGATTAATTTGGTGGGCCACCATGTATAGGGATTAGAAGAAACTACGGTGATGAACAGTATGGATGGTTGGATTGTCCACAGCTAGATCATCCTTCATTGCTCATTGCCGTGTGCGCAATGTAATAGATAGGAGAGTGAAGAGAAGAGCAAGCAACCATCTCCTGCAAGAAAAATGCAAGCATGCTCAGTCACCTATTATAATAATAAACAATAAAAAGTCCAGATACCTCGCCATTCATGCGTGGCCAGTGGGTATGGCTCCATACATGCTTAATGCTAGTGGTAAACATGTGCCACACACCACATCCACTCCTTGCATTAGCTGTATGCATGGTCAATGGTCGATGGTGAAAAAATAGTCGGACCCTTTGCCAAGATGAAGAAGGCCCCATCATAAAGGTGTGTCCCCACTTTCCAAGTTGAAAATCTTTGCACCAAAATATGTTTTGAGAAATGGAGATTTATACATGATATAAATACCTACTTACATGCATGCCATGGAATGCTCATTCATTGACCAACGACCCTTCATCCTCAAAGCAGCCAAAATGTTCCATTACACTTGCATGAGGACAAATGAGTGGGAATGATCAAGTCCAACTGGGTGAACTACACTTGTACTCCAATCCTCCTGTAGGGCCCATTTCAGCTGTCATATGGATTGGTCAATGGTAGGATAACAAGAGCTCTTCCGTATAAAAATTTGTCTATGGCGAGGAGTTCAGCTTCACTGATGATCACAACCACCTCTCAAAAGAGGCCTCCCAAATGGACGGATACAACTTACAACAGCCTGCTCCATTTTTGTATGTCATTAATGCAATGGTTGTGATCGTGTTAAATCCCATTGGGCCTACATTTGAAATAGTGTAATTCCTTTTGCACTCTTATCTCCCCATTATCTAGATCTGATCTAACACCTTGCTCAATTTAATGTTTATAGATTTTTTTTAATTCACCGTTAAATTGGATGGCTAAAAAACCATTACGTAAGTTGTTAAATCGAATGTTAGGGTAATCTGATGAGGCTGATTTTTCTTCTTCTCATCTGACTTTCAAAGAAGAAAATGCATCTAAGTGGGTCACACAGCTTGAACCAGTCTGTTCGTAGGCGAAAAGCATCTAAAGTGGGCCCAGAGGAAGGGTTAAAGACCTGTTATCATCCAATCTGTTGAACCTCAAAAAGAAAGAGTTGTATGTATATTTAACGGATGAAATGTAATCCCTGCGGTCCATCACCTCTGTTTTAAAAATTAACAGGAAAACTGCTCTCTTTCTCTCTCTCTCTATATATATATCTCTGTGTGTATTCTTTAGAAAAAAAATCCAGCCCATTTCATCGTCACCCATCTTCTCTTTTCTTCTTCTAATTTCTAACGCAAAGACATTCACAACTATCTCTCTCTTTCTCTATCTTTATATTCTTCTTCCAATTTGAGATTCCCATCACCTTCTCTCTTCTCTCTCTCTCTCTCTCTCTCTATTTTATATCGATTTCTATCTTTCTATCTTTTTAATTGATTGACTCAGACTGAATAAGAGGAAGAAGCATAGGAAAAAGGAACAGAGGAGAGGGTGCTTTTTTTTTTTTTCTCTCTTTTTGGAGGATGAACACGCCCTCTCTTCTTCGAATTCTTCCTCCCAGATCTTAGATTTGATCGAATTCTCTTCTGGGGTCTCTTCAATTCGTAAGTTTCATCGCCTGTTCGTCTCAAATTTCTCTTTTTTCGGCCGATTCCCGACCGAAAGTTTGGATCTTTTTCTCTCCTCTGCTCTCATATTACTCGTCGTTTGCTGGGTTTTCTAGGATTCTTTTATTGATCTATGAAGGATCCGACGTTATTTTATTGAATTTCGGAAGACCCATTGCGGATCCGATCTTTCGTCTCACTTTGTGCTAATTTCCTCGGACGAGGTATGATTCAGCTGGATTTTATTATAAAACTTTTTTTTTTTTTAATTTATGGAATTTGATCTTCTTGTGGGTTGGAGATTGAATTTGTTCTGTTTGCGTTATGTAATTGAATCGGATGGTTTGGAGTGGATCTGATATAATATTTTTATCTTGATGGCCTTATATCGAATTGGGCTTGCTATTCTGAATTTAGTTTTCAAATGATTAGGAAAGTTTAGTTTTCAAATGGTTTAAGTTTGTGGTGTTGAGAATTGGCTGGCTATAATGGAGTAATTCGTTATTATTGGATATTGCAGAAAGAAAGATGGAATCGGATCTCGGCAAGCTATTTATCGGTGGAATCTCCTGGGACACCAATGAAGATCGTCTCAAGGAGTATTTCCAGAAATATGGAGAAGTGGTGGAAGCTGTTATCATGAAGGACCGGACCACTGGCCGTGCACGTGGATTCGGGTTCGTCGTCTTCGCAGATCCTGCTGTTGCGGAGAGAGTTGTTTTGGAGAAACATAGCATAGATGGTCGAATGGTAAGCAAATTACGTTTCAGAAAGAAATGTTTCTTCGATTGGGATATTGTTATCTGGTTTTGAATTCACTAAATCCTCCCAAGCTTGATCATTTATTTACAATTTGAACGTGAATTGCTTTATACTGCAATCTGATCCTCATTGTGCTTGTGCTTGTGGTTTCTGAATTCCATTGGGTTGTCAGGTTGAGGCCAAGAAGGCAGTTCCTAGGGATGATCAGCATATTTTGAATCGAAATAACAGCAGCATCCATGGCTCGCCAGGGCCTGCCCGCACAAAAAAGATATTTGTTGGAGGCTTAGCATCTACGGTAACAGAGAGTGACTTCAAGAAGTATTTTGATCAGTTTGGAACAATCACAGATGTCGTTGTGATGTATGACCACAACACTCAAAGGCCAAGAGGGTTTGGATTCATTAGTTATGATTCGGAGGATGCTGTGGACAAGGTCTTGTTGAAAACGTTCCATGAATTGAATGGTAAAATGGTTGAGGTCAAGAGGGCTGTCCCCAAGGAGCTATCCCCGGGACCCAATCGGTCTCCTCTTGGTGGATATAACTTTGGTTTGCAAAGGATAAATAACTTCCTCAATGGGTACCCGCAGGGATATAGTCCAAGCTCAATTGGGAGTTATGGAATGCGAGTGGACAGTAGATTCAGTCCAATTGCTGGTGGTCGGAATGCATTTCCTCCATATGGTCCTGGTTATGGTATGGGTATGAATTATGAGCCTGGTTTGAGCCCAAATTATGGAGCAAGTATGAACTTAAATGCTAATCTTGGATATGGCCGGGGATTGAATCCTTATCACGGTGGCAATTCTATCAGATACAATAATGCTATTGGTTATGGTGGAGGCAATGCCAATGGAGGAAGTGGATCTCTTATAAGTTCGACAACCCGAAATGTATGGGGGAATGGTGGTCTTAATTACTCTACTAGCTCGGCCGGCTACATTGGCTCTGCAAGTGGTAATATTGGAGGCTTTGGTAATAATGATGCCAATTGGGGTTCCTTGTCCCCTATTTCAGCTCAGGGTGGGGTCAGTGGTTCTGGATTTAGTAGTGGAAATCTTGGATATGGAAATGGTGAGAACAGCTATGGGCTGGGAGGCAGTGGGTATGGAAGAAGCAGTGGCACAGGGGTTCCCCCAGCATCATATAATTCATCAAATGGTGGCTATGATGGAGCCTATTCAGATCTTTATGGTGGCAGTTCCATTTATGGGGACACAACTTGGCGGTCTGCATCTTCTGAGCTTGATGGCTCTGATTCATTTGGCTATGGTTTTGGTAATGCTGGTTCAGATGTTGCAGCTAAAGATTCCAGTGCTTATATGGGTGGTTATAATGTTAGCAATAGACAGTCAAATAGAGGTAAGAGCTTTATTTACCTTCATACAAGTGTTCTTACAATCACATTTTCTTATCATAAAGGCAATTCAAGATTTTCCTGTCTACTTGTCATTCTAAGAATCTTCGTTTCTTCTTGCCATGGATTGTGAAGTATTTCGTTCTCCCTTTTTCAGCAATTTCCTTTTCCCTGCGGTCATTTTAAGATGAGCATTGACCTTCTTTCAAAGTAAGATGATCCATGGGAATGCATGCAACATTGCGGATGTGACATACTTTAAAAATATATCCAAACCATGCACCCATTTTTGGTGATGCATCCAAAATCAATTTGATCAGGAATTGGGATGGCATCATGACAATGGACATTTTATTTAGTATGGAAATTTGACTATTTTTTACCATTCACTTGATGAACACTACTGGGACAATTATGATCTACATGACCCAGATAATAAGAGTATTTCTGTTGTGTATGGTTTGTATTCGTATTCAGTTTGGACTTGCTTTGACTGCCAAAGTTTAGGATACAAGGACATGAATAATGTGTTGATATTTGATATTTTTACTAATAAAATATTGTTATACCATCATAATCATCATAGCATATTTGACATGGATTACATACCCATCACATCTAATGTCATCTGAGATGGTATCTGGTGGAATTGAAGGATCAGGTTATCATATGTTAGGATGGTAACTTCATGTGGATTTTGGGCTAGACCCCCTCCAAAATGGCCCCCATTTTGGACAGTTTGGATTCAGGTACATGTAGGACACACGCACTATAGTTGTATGCATGTTGAACTACCTTTAGGCAGAGCACCAAATAAGTCCTCAATCATTAGCACTGTTTTCAGATTGAGCTTTCTGTTGCTCACATATTATTTTTTGGCTTGCTCAGGAATTGCAGCCTAGGAGGGGCAACCATTCTTTCATGTCTGAACTTATAGTAGGTGAAGAAATCCAGTGGAATCAGGTGCACGACTGTGAATTTCGCACTGCTTCCTCGATATTTCAGTTAATTTGTTATGTCTAGAACTAACCGGAGTGTTTGTTTCAAGAATTGAGATGCAGAGATCAATTATAAGGATTTTGTTCAAGGTTTGAGATTTGAGTTTAAATTTCTACATCGAGTGTAGGTTGTTTTGGTTTCTTGGTGTTTGATTGAGATGTAAAATCAGATTGCGGGGTACATTCAGAAGAAGTTATCCAATCCATGCATTGTCCATCTGTGGCATTGCATCAAATAGACTGTCATTAGTATTATTATTATTATTTTTTGTTGTTGCTGCTGCTGCTGTAATGTCAGGCAAAGCTTCTAGTTATCTTTTAGGTATATTTTCCTTTCCTTTTTCTTACCATCAGATGTACCAGAATTCTGGGTGTTTTACACTGTGAAACTTTCAGGGATACCATCTGGTCCCAAAGAATAAGTTGCTATATATTCTGATTCATTTTAATAGAAAATGTTAGTTTCAAGAAGTTTCTTTTGTCAATTGGGTGCTAAATGTACTTGCAACCTCTATTATTTGCGTGCATTCATCTGCAATTTTTATTTTAATATATTTCATTCATCAGTGATCATACTGCTCTTATCATCCCAATGATAGTTACTATAGGTGTCATTACAAGGACTTTTAGATCCGAGTTTTCTTCTGTTATATATAATGGTCAAAGTAGTCCATTTCTTCTCATGTCAGCATCAATTCAAAGATAAAACTCGAACATCTCCCAAGCAAATCATTCGTTTTCTTGAAAACTAAGGTACTAGTTTTTTCTAGTAAGAACATAGCATTCAGCCTGATTGATCGGTTCATCACTCCATTTCTACCAACATTGAAAAACCCTGATTTGAATTTGGAGTTGGTGCTCAGTTGTGGACCCTCTTGAGTTCGACATGTTGCCTTGCTGTTCTGCTAAGTTGATGATTTAAAGAGATTGTGAGTAGAGTGAATAACTTGTGTATGAAGTACTCCATTGGAATTTGGTGTATCAGCTCTCTGTACTGTACAGCTACCAAACACATGCCCACCTACCTGAATGGGTCATCCAATTGGAATGAAAAAATATATATATATTTCAATGGATAAGTTGATGATTTGAAGAATTTTTGTATAGGGTGAGTGTCCTGTGTTACTCTATATAACCCTACACTGGAAGTTTGTGAATCAGCTTTCTCTACTGTACAGCCAACACATATGCCGACCTACCTGATTGGGTCATCATATTGGAATCCAAATTGTTTCTACGCCTGATTTCTTCCCTTTTTTTTTTTTTTTGCTTGCTATCGGAGGGTTACCAAGCCTTTGGGCTGAACTAATCCCTCTGGGCCCATAAGGAAGCCGGGTTAACTCTCCTATAGCCCTAGTGTGGTAGTGCAGTTTTGAACCTACAGCCTCCGGGTGCAAACCGTGGTCCTAAGCTAACTGAGCTACCCCTTGGGGTTACGCTTGATTTCTTTAGATTTGTAGAAACTTAGGACTTTATTTTTTCTTTTTACATTAGCTTACTCTTTATAAGACCCATTAGTGCGCAAGTCCAAATCCTCCTAGGCGTGGACTCACAAGAAATTCACGAGGCTCTTCAGGCGGGCCCACTTATCGAAAATCTTAAACGTACAAAATAAATTTCCTCTCTTGTCGAAGTTGGGTCCACTACTAGATTGATCATGTATGAAATAAGTGTATTTTTCATAATATTATACTTTACATGTTTTGTATGTGATCTATTTTAAGGGCAAGTCCTACTCCAGTACTCCTACTGAAGTGAAGTTCATTCGGTGTCCATAAAGAGGTAGAAAAATGTGATAAGCGGTCCCACTGAAGAGCCCTGTGAATCTCATAGTGAGACCGGGCATCAGAGAATCCTATTGTTTGTGCCACTCGTAAATAGACCCAGCGGCCAGAGCAAGGAAACGATGGAAGGAGAGGGAAGAAAGACATTTGCAAAGGTGGAAATGGTTAGAAATCTGAAGGATGAGAAATTTCCCAAAACCTACTCAAAGATATCCAATCAGAGTTCATCAAATCCACTGATAGTCCGAGAATGAAGTCTGTCCTATCAGTATCATTTTTGGGGGGGGCATCCCTCATCAAGACATCAACAAATGAATTTGCAATTTATTGCAGTACATGTATTCCAAGTGTGGTGCACTAACACTTGTTCCATAGTTGGGCCTTGCATTTTACAAGTCAAAACGCGGCCCTATGTGGGGCTTGTCATGAAGCCAAGCCAATCATACCTTTAGGCCAAGAGAGGGCATCTACTGATACCACTAGGCTTACAAATGGGCTGCATGAGTTGGGCCAAAGATTATCAAAGCTCTGCCTAATTTTAGTTGTTATGCTATATTCTTGGGCCTACTCCATCCATTAATGATCAGGCCCAAGCCCAGTCCTATGATATATACCTGTTTTTTTAAGATAGGTTGGGAGCTTGTTGGCTCATTTAACTGGGCGTTTAGCAGGTTCCCGTAACCATCCAAAGCAGGCTTGGGCTTCTTCTGGGTTCATAGCGTTGATTCGTTTTTTTTTTTTTTTTTGTCTTGGGTCATATTATTAAAGAGGAAGGACCACTTAAATGAGAGGATTTAATGGTCCACATGCATGCATTTATCGGGATCTCACCACACCCTTTGTAAGTGCACATGGTCTAATGATTGAGCAATCTGGTTGGGACTCCTTTGGCTTAGTAAGAAATGCAACCAAATATTTGACAATGATTGAGGAAACAGGACACCTACTGCATTTATCTCTTCCATAATCATCAAAAGGGCTGTTTGGTTGCCAAGAGGAAAAAAAAAAAAAAAGAAAAAAAGGAAAAAAATCTCTTTATCTCTAATAAATCTGGAATAGGTTTCTACTTGGATCCTTCTTGGAGAGAAAAAGGAGGAATGAATCATTACAACATAATCATATCTTTTGGCTGTCTGACTCCTACTTGAGAATTGAAATTAGATGAAAAGAAAAGGAAAGAAGAATTCTTATGAGATACCCAACTGATATATGAACTTAACCACCTTGTGTTGGCCAATGTGTGGCCCATCTGACCATGTTCAAGCTTATCCATGTCAGGTCCTCAAGCTGTGAACGGGTAGGAGTTCGAATTTTACCCCACTTAGTCATGCACCATTTTATCATCCAATACAAGAAAGAATACAATTTAAGCAAATCTTTTCTCTCCAGCTTTCATGCAATCATTCATGCGGGAGCCCCTCAGCTGCGAGCCTAGGGCTCCGAACACATGGTGGGGCCCATTTTATGGTTCATCCAAAACGACCTTGAAAGCAGGGAAGGGAAACCCTTGATAGTCGTGAGTTTGGGACCCATCCGAGTGAATTAGATTGTTGGATCAAGCGTGCACTCGTTTTGGATAGCGAGATTTTTTTGGCCATAGATCAAGTGTAACCCGTTATGATCTGATGAGCCCCATCACCATAGGAAGGCTGTTGGGCTCCACAGCTCCAGGTGCTCAGCTGAGGGGCTCCCGTGTATATAAATCTAACTAACGAAGTTTAATAGATGTACTCATTTGGTGAGAGGGCGGGGGCATAGAAGCATAGCATGAATAGCATTGATTAGACAAAGGTGGTGTCTGGAGTCAACACAAAGTGGTAAGCATGGAAAGTATACCATTACCATGTGGTCACCAACACGAGATCATATCTCAAGATAAAGGCTTCTTAAATCTCAGCTGATTACATAACTTTTTACTTTCTAAAACATGGGGCACTATGAGTAGGGGTGCTCATGGGCTGGGCCTGGATATGTAATTAGGGCCCATTTAATAATTGGGTTGGGCTTGGATTAAGTGATAGACAGCCTAGGCCCGGCCTGTATAAGGAATGCATGTAATTTAATTTAATTAGTCCAAACAATTGCCCAAATGGCCATAAAAGTGATAAAAATCCTGATTTGGCCAGGCCCAATTGATTAAATGGGCAGGCTTGGGTCGGAACTTTATAGCTCGTGGCAGGCTGGGCCTGTGTTTCTAAACTCGGGCCAGGCCTGAATAATGAATATGCCTTAGCTCCGCCCATGAAGACCCCTTACTATGAATACAGATAGTTTATTATTTATTTATTTCTAAGTTCAGTATACTTACCAGTTCCATGTCTTGCGATAGATGTTCCTTTTCTTGTCTTAAATGTGTCTGTGCCTGGGAAATGTTTTTTTGTTTTTTCTTTTGGTTTTTTTTTTTTTTTTTTGCACCAAACAAAACCTATTGATGCTGTTTATTTAAAAGCTTTATGCATTGAGGAACTTATGGGTATCATTCATGCCACACTTCATTTCCAAATTATATATATATATATATATTTGTTTAAGTTGATCCGATTATATATTGGGTAAATTAACCAACAGTCCCTGCGCATGGTCTTTTAAGGCATCAAGGAATATTTAGTGCCTATCTATTTCATGTAATTGGATTGATAGAATGGTTAGACTTCTATCTCTAAAAATAGTTAAATTGAAGAAACAGATGTGAATTCCAAAAATAACTATCAAATTATCTCCTTTATAATGAAAATGAATTAAAATGAGATAATAAATGAATACTCGGCCACCGTCCTAGTAATTCAAATTCTAGGAGAGTATCTATTGCATTTACATCACTACTTTATTTCTACATCCCTCACTTCATATCAGTCACTCTTTCACCTCTTTAGGTGGAGCTCAATTGAGTAAGAACTCCTATATATTCAATTTCTATGTATTCTTTCTATGTAAACAATTGCCTGTACATTCAATTTTTATATACTATGCAAACGAACATGCATTGGTAAATGAACTTGAAAATCTGTTTTCTTTATACGACGCAGCAACACACCAAAAAAAGAAGCAGCAGCAGCATGGATGAATGTATGATGTATCTATCAGTGGAAGGATATAGTGGCGGAAGAGAATGAATGGATGGATGGATGACTATTCAGTGGTCAATTATGTGTTTGGGTATGGATGACTATTCAGTGGTCAAATATGTGTTTGGGATTACCACAAACCATTAACATCAATTTCACTACACCCCAACACAAGTGATAAGGATGATCGACCACAAATTTTGGCACATCCACTACACCCCAATACAAGATGATAAGGATGATCGATCACAAATTTTGGCACATTCACCTGATGACAAATGCGCTCTCTCTCTCTCAAAATAAATTTCAGAATAAACCGTAATGTGCAGACACAAGCTAATGAACAAGACTTTGATAATGATATGAGAATGCTTGGACAAGTAGAATGAACTAATCACACTGGATCCAGGTATTTTGGGACATTATTATTTTAAAGATTTGGCACCACATGAAACTTCCTTTCTACTGACCCCAACAAGATTTCTGAACAGATAGGCCATCTTAGGCATGAAAAATGGGCCGTGCCTAAAGGCGGGCCCAGTCGTGCTGGCCCATGAGATTTCAAGGTCCGTGTCGTGCCCAAGTAGTTGGGGCTCAGCCCATCACGGCTCAAGGTACAGATTTATCCGTGTCGTGTTGGGCCATGCCGCCCATGGGCTAGCCCACATGCCTCTTCTATATTTAATTTTTTTATATATAAATTGAAAGAGACTTTATGAACTTTTAAGAGTTCTCAACTTGAAATGAAGTTGAAACTATCAAAATAAATGCACAAACATTGAGCTAATTTATAAATGAATAATAAATCTTCAATTATTTTGATTTTTATATTTCATTTATATAAAAAAATGAAAATTTTTATATAAATGGGCAGTGTCGTGCCGTGCCTCAGCCCAGGGACCCCTGGCTCAAAGGAAACCCTTAATAGAGTCAAGATTGGAAGCTAGGGTGAGGAGCATGTGGGAGTCAAACAAGCGAATCACCCTCACCATGCCATAGCTGTGAAGATATATCTTCAGTTTGACATTGGATGCTTTCTAGCAACAAGAAAACGTCCATTTTAGTTTTCAACTTTGTAAAGGTCATGACACCATTTTTCTCGCAACTTTAAAGATGAGGCAATAAATTGTCCTAGAGAATACAACGCTGTTAATGACAAGATCAATCACTACAAGCAAAAGGAGGATGTCATAAGTGGGCCCAGTCAAGCTGCTTCAAGCAGCAAAGCCATCAACCATTTCATTTCAGAAAAGAAGGGGAAACACACTTTTACATTTTCCTAATAACTGCCATGGCTAATTACAACAGCATGCCATGTATATATGGGTAGTTATAGAATCTATTTCACCAAAGTTTGTCTTCATTAGAAACCCAATTCGCAACTTTTGAGCTGATAAAACCGCTTCTACACTTTGCCTGACAAGTATAGTTAATTTACAACATTTTCAAAATATCATGGCAATTTTTTTAAATCTCTAATAATGGGTATGGTTGTTTTCTAACTGCTGATTGGGAACTTCTCTATCCAAAAAATAATAATAATAAGAATAATAATAAACTCCTGAACTATGAATAATGTCTATGATATGTGAACCTGCAACTTTAGACCAGCAGTCTAAAATGAATTTCCAGATCATGGGCCATGGTGATGCAACAGAAGTGAGGACACTATTCATGCACTAATGAATCAACAAGACCCATTAATTCCCCATGAACATTAATCAGTCATAAAATAGCAACATTTGAGAATCCATAACCCCCACTCTCCAAGTTTCTGTAACCATCAACAAAGCCTGCGTTAAGAGTTGAGTCCGGTGGCAATTGGGCTACAAAGACATTCCAGTATACTTCTTCACAGAGAACATGAATTAAACGATGATATCCTTTCACATAAGCAGCTCACAACCTTTGATAATGCATAAGTCGACGTGACAAACATATACTCAAAAACAGAATAAAGAAAGAATCTGATGCCACCTGAATACCAGAAGGCTCAATCCATGCCACACGAACACTTGAAACAGGCAGTAGTCACCGCTCAAGCATATTGCATCCATGACTGACTATCAGCAACAAGTGGAAGCAGAGCCACCTTACCTTCTCGGGTTGATCATGCACAGAGACTACTTCCTGACAACTTTCTGAAATTCCTTATAATAAAAGACCTGTACGATCTTACTGTCACGCCCTAAAAAATTGATTGGATCCTAACGGCATCATTAGGGCATGAGAATCGGAGACAATTAAGATCTTTCCTTCAAATACATTTGCGGCTCCAATTCTGAGTGGATTGAAGTCCATAGTGAGGTTATTAGTGATGATCAGTCACCATAAACAAACACGGAAGCAACGATTCATACAATCTACGCAGATGGTTACCAATATAACATACAATAACATCAGAGCTGATACAAGTAGTAAAAAGGTATTTACTTATATTTCAATTACAAAATGCATTAGAGTTTTAACGAATGTCTAAAACACTATAATAACCTGTGCAAGAGGCACCTATGCTCATAGCAAGAATATAAAGTGAGGCTCTCAAGTACCAATCCAGCAACCCAACAATGCTGCCACACTCCACTAGGGGTAATCCCTTAACTAGTGAATCTCGTAAGACCGCCACAACCACCTACACAATGGGCCCCTTTACCTAAGCACCAAATGTAGCAGCATCAGATATACTGGCAAGTAAATAGATATGAGTAGCAGTGTAACATGTGCCGACCGAAACCAATATCAGAAAGTACAGAAATAATGGATAAACATAACATAACTAATCAACAAAATAATCAGACCATCATATGCTATCAGAATGAAGTATGAACCCACCCAGGCGAACCCGGTACCCAGACAGGATGGTCAAACAAATGCAACCCAGGCAAACCCTGTACCCAGATGAGCTGGTATGGTGGCGTACGTCCACCTCCCAATCTGCAGACGGTAAGTACAAAACCATATGGGGCACACACACACAAACCCATATGTACACATACATATTCAAACCCACACACACAAACCCAAACATACACATACAAACACAAACCCAAACCTACTCATACACAAACAAATACAAACCAACACATACAGACACAAACACCCACACACACACTCTCCTAAACAAGAGGTCCAGTTAATCATACATAGGGTGCTCCCATCACACTGTCAATAGAGCCACAAGGGAGCCCACCCCACGAGCATATTAAAAGAAGGTATTAGACCAAGTAACAGAATGAGTATATGCTCCTGTCTTGTAATATTCAAGAGGTCCTAAGCTAACCATAACCTATACAAATCCTATCGGCAAGGGTCAAAGGGAGTGGGCACTAACAAACCTAAGGCTAGGGTCATTCATCACATGTAGGGTCCATACCGTTTAACAAGGTGGTTACGCAGTTCTGAAATGCCTCTCATAATCATTTGGTGCTTCTGAAGTTGTTGGCACCTCGGGGTTCCACTACGCCACTCACTTAGTCCCACATATACTACCTCACAATCCACAAGGAGATGTTAGCCTACATACCCCCTTACTAGAGGTCTAATTTATATTCATAGGTCAAGTGGGGCCAAGGTCCAAGTTTCGAGGGTAAATGGGTCCCAATTCCATTCAATTTAACACCATTTTAATGCCCAATAACAACTCCACTATTAATGCATTTTAAATCCACATACACTAACCCAAATAATCCAATTTAACACCCATTAATAGCTCCACCCTTAATGAATTTCAAGTCCATACCCACTTATCCAAACAACCCAATTTAAGGCCATTTTAACATTCATTAATAGCTCCACCATTAGTGTATTTTATGTCCATACCCACTAACCCAATTATCATAAATGCACATATTAGAGATATGTAACACATTTAGAGATATTTTCATCACATTTATAGCATTAGTAGATATATTTAACACATTGAAGGCATTAGTAGAGGTATTTAACACATTTCAAGCATTATTATAGATACTTAACATATTTAAAGTAGTAGTAGAGATATTTAATATATTTAAAGCATCTAGTAGAGATATTGAACACATTTCAAGCATCTAGTAGACATATTGAACACATTTAAAGCATCTAGTAGAGATATTGAACACATTTCAAGCATCCAGTAGACATATCGAACACATTTAAAGCATCTAGTAGAGATATTAAATACATTTCAAGCATCTAGTAGACATATTGAACACATTTAAAGCATCTAGTAGATATATTGAACACATTTCAAGCATCTAGTAGACATATTGAACACATTTAAAGCATCAAAACCAACAAATGTAACATGTACACACTATTATTCATGTCTATGTACTTGCCTTGGCTTGATTGCACAAAACCCCTCTTTCTTGGTGCCTAGGGTTTACAAATCTTGATCTCCACCACAACCCACTCTAATCCAATGCTTAAAAACACTTCCCTACATGCCAAATAAGAAGAAAAATATACCTAAGACATGGATGCAAGGTTCTACAATGAATAGAAACAAATACATAGAGATTGAAAATGGGTATGCTTACCTAAAGGTGAAAATGGGAAGGAGATGATGAGGATGAGGAAGATGATGCTCTAGGGAAGCTTGGGGAGCCTTGGCTTGGCCTTGGAAACTTGCACAATGGTGGGAAGGGGATGGAGGAAGAAGAGAATGGGAAGGGAAATGTGAGAGTAGAGAATAGAAGATGAAGTGTTGTGAATGAAATGAAATGAAGAGAAATGGAGGGGAAATGAAATGAAATGTAAATGTATATAAAAGAGAAGTGAAATGAAATGAAATGTGAATGAAAGAGAAGTTTGGATTTGTAGAGATAGTTTGTGGGGTTTTACTAATAAGGGCCTAGCCCATTTGTTAAGTGGGTTTTATGAGATTAGAAGGGCTTAGGGTCATTTTGAGGTGGGTTTCTAAATGAGTTTTAGGTAGGTTTGGCCAATAGTATGATGGGTCTAACACATGAATGCCATGTATGATGAAAGCTACTCAATGCACCTAATTATGCTACAAAACTAGATTAACCAACACTAATCTTAATTAATAATGCTAACCCCCTAATTAAGCCCATGGGCCTTACACTTACTATGGAACTGGTGGGCCCCTTAGAAAACACCCACGACCTCCTTTTAATGTGACTGGTAATGGAATGAACAGTCCATAGCATGGAGAAAATTTTGGAAGCAGCTCTCGAGGTAGAAAATCATAAAACAAGAGATCCAACTACTTAAAGCAAGGGCTGAGATATTACAAGCGTAAACTGCCTATCGAGCTTTGCCACGATGTGAACTATCTGTTGAACTTCAGTGTTCAATTTGGAAAATAGAAAGCACCCTGCATGTCCTAATTTTTCCAGACAGGAAAACTATTACATGAGGCTCGTGACAAATTCAAGCAGGCATGACAACGATAGCATGGATTGAGTAAATTTCAGAATGAAATGCAGGCTGTGATTGAACTGTCGACATTTCCTCTTGAGAATTAAGCTCATTTTGTGTCCGGGAAAAGAGAGATGATAGCAGGTCTGATCAGCAAGTCTCCCTTCACTTATTCCTCCACTCTTTATGAGTCAGAAGCAGTAACAGTTAAAAGCAAGTTTCTTTTGGGAACATAAATGCCTAACTGGGAAGGAAATTGCAGACAAATTCAGGCCCAGAAGGTGAGATAAAGGGATGATGGCACATGGCAGATTGAGTGGATCTGCTGAGGGCATAGAGAAAATAGAGAAGATGAAATCTTTGAAGTGCTCATTTTAAGTGAGAAAAGTTTTCAGTTGTAAAAACTTGATAACTAGTTGTACAAATTAGAATGTAGAAACTAGACATACGGTGACGAAATTTCATTGGTCCATAATGAATACACATACATAAACAACTCAGGAATCTTGTCGTTGACTTGAGTTAATACCTAATGAAGGAAAGTGAGCCTGAAAATCCAATAATGCCAACAATTTAACTAGATGGATGGTGAGGAAATTTCATTGGTCCTTAAGGAGGACAGACACACAGGGAATATTGTTGATGATTTGACTTAATACCTAATGAGGAAAGTGAACCTCAGAATCCAATAATTCCAACAATTAAACTAGACATATGGTGGTGACATTTCATGGGTCCATAGGGACATAGACACATATAAACAACTCAGGGATCTTCTAATGAAGAAAAGTGATCCTCAGAATCCAATAATGACAACAACATACAGACTGTCAATAGTTCTATAAAATATGTTTCATTTAAGGCATATGATTAAGCTGAACCCAGAAAGATGAGATAAGGCTTTGATCTTGATGATGATGGCATTGGGATATGGATTTGTCATAGGTTGGATTAAATGTGCTTGACTATACTCCTCCAAGAAATTCCATTTTCATAAATCATAATGACTGATTCAGTTGCTGTTTAAACTGAAAGTCAAACATGAAACATGATATTTTCATCAAACTTTGAGGATTGCTCATTTCTTCCCTGAACTGAATACACATTGCTCATTTCTTCCCTGAACTGAAAACACACACTTATGCGCGTGATCAATAACTGATAAATTTTATTCCATAGGGAGAAAGAAACAAGCACTTACAAATGATAAAAGCAAAGAAAAGGCCAAAGTTATAGGAACATTATGAACCCAACCCCACCCCCACCCCCACCCCCACCCCCACGCGCGCGCACACACAAAAACAAAAAAACAAAAAACAAAAAACTGTCAGATAGGAATAACAACAGAGTCATCACTGAGCACCCGGCACCCCTTTCCTTGGAAGCATATCCACCACATCATTTGCTGAACAAACAACATGCCGTGATACCATCTTAATAGAAGACAATGATTTGATCTCATTTAGGAAAAAAATGGATAATCCATGAACCCCAACCAAACCAGAAACCCATGAAATTGTGTCGAAGACGACCCAAACCTGCATAAAATGCATCTGAGTTTGTCTCTCAGTTTACTTTCTTGATACCATTTTATGCTACCACCTTTTTTCCCTTTTGAAATTTAAAATTTCAGTTACTACTTTTGTTTTGGTAATCCTACTATACCCTATCTAGCCTATTTTTCTTGGGGGAGTTTGTTTGCTGGAATTCAAAGAATTCCTGTCGGGCAAAATTATAATTTCTCCAAACTGTCCCCGGCAGGTTTCCAAAATCCTCCCATAAACCCCAACATCAGGATGCTAGAATTTGGAGAATCTGAAAGGCTAAAAGTAACATCTCAAAAGGCTAGGTTTTGGAGTTCCACTAATCTAATAAGGAACTCCATCAACAACTGATACTGCTATCAGAAATCCCCAACATGAATTCCTGTCAGAAATTCCTGCAGACAGATGTCCCTTAAGGCATCTGAACTATGCCTCCCTGTTACAAGCAGGTGGTTGAGCCCGACTATCTTAGCTCCCCCTAGAGTACTTTGATGTCCCTTACCAACTGCGCCAGCAGCCCTTATTTAACATCTGTTTAAAAAAGACATCAATAGCTTGAGCATCTCAAAAGACCAAGAGCTGTTCATCTTTATGAAAACCCAAGCTCTGATGGTCTATGCATCACATTTACCATTGTGAAAGAGAAGCCAATAACGATGTTGATTTTCTAGTGAGAGCGAAATTTATAGACCTACACCTATTAGGCACCTTTTCCAGCGGTATATGGTCGGTAGCCTACCCTACGTTCTTGTAAAGATTGTACTTTGATATTTTTGGCTTCTGCAGTCCTCTGTTTATTACTTGAACAAATTCCTTATCACCAACAGAAAAGGAAATGATCACAGCTTAATCTTTATCCTTTTTTATATAACAACTGAGTTGATCCAGGGAGATAGTTTCTTGCATTCTGTTCTCTGTTTGCTGCAATTTGATTGTTTCTTTGAGTTTTGCTTTCTGTTCGTTGTTTTTAGCCCTTTATTTCTTTGCACCCTATTTATTTTTAATGGAAACTCCCTATTCTAGAAAAGAAGCGTGAAATTGAAACTAACAACTAAAGGTCTAATCGGCTATATGTCATATTTGTGGCTGGATAATATTTGATCAACTCCAATATCACATTGCATCCATATGGGAGCATAGACAAACGGCTTAAGGCAACCTTCCTACCTAGATCCTACAAATCCCTTTTGGGGATGTTTGGCACTTTCACATCATTTACATGTGAAAATAGACAGTTTCAAAAAGTGTGAAAGGTAGAGGATGAAGGGTAAAGGAATAGGTCTAAGCATGAAGGACATAAAATCCGCCACACATGGAATGCTTTATGATGAGCTTATGAAGAATGGTGTCCCAATTACCATCATAGGTGGGATGATTGAAGGCCACTTCTATATTCTTATATCAGCTACCACTCTTCACCAGATACGTCAATGCCACTTTCCTATGTAAATAGTACGAAAAGCATGAACACCTCCCCATAAGTTTTGCGTTAGAGCTGGATATAGTTCATAACATATAGTTTCCAGCTCTATCAGAGCTGTATATTTAAATATCATTAATAAATATACATTGACAGCATTTTATTAGTAGATTTCATTAACTAAATATTCAGTTGTCGCCTCATAACCTGAGATTTCAGATTCAAATGATACAAGCACCTAGACCATACCTGCACCACAATGCACCTGTACCCACACAGAAACACACAGCCAAATAACAAAGAATAGAATCACCCATTGTTGCAGTTCAAATCATCACATTCCCGTCACAGATTAGCTTGCATTTTGCGCGGATGATTGCTACAACAATCATTTAATAAATTAAGGATGCATAAAGAGAGAGATCTACTTTTCTTATTGAGTCCCATGGCAAGTGACAGAGCAAAGGTGGGGAAACGTTAATTCTATAAGTTAAACTCAATTAAAAGGAAGCCAAATAACATCAACATCCATATAGAACTGATAGTAAACACAGAACAAAGTACTACACTGTCTTCAAAACAAAATAGAACATTAGATAGACCACATGGATATAGAAGTCCTAATAGCACAAAGCTTATAAACACATACAGATGATCTTCCACTTTCTTAGTAAGTTATTCAACACAAGCCAAACACCTCCTAGCACTACTTATAAAGCAACTACTACAAGTGCTGCTACTTAGTCACCTGCATATCCTCCGAAACAGTCAAAAGAAGTTCAGAAGAATGCTCTACTCCCATAAAACACCCTCGATCCATTGCCCTTAGATGATTGTACTTTCTGATCAGTGCCTGAATTGTCATTTTCCTGTTTGGGGCTACCATTTTCAATATCCATAGGAAGCTTCATCTTCGCCAGTGATTCTGTAAATTGCTGCATGCTTTTCATGTACAAGTCCACTATATCCTGCTGGACAACAGATTTTTCAGGCCCAATCTTTATATTGAGAACAGATTGTGCAGATGTATTCTTTGTTGCCCCACCAGAAGAATCAGCCTCACCCTCCAAAATATCTGTGTGCTTTTCTTTCTCAGATGAAATGCTTTCATAAATGGGAGACTTGGAAGAAGCTCCCGATGGATCAGAGGCGGATTGGGAGCCTGCAGGAATAGGAGTGGAAGGCGAACCATTAGTCGAAACACTGCTTGGGGGAGTGTCACTCTTTAAAACTTCCACAGAATTAACACTTCCTGAAGAGAAGCTCTCCCCAACATTAACACCCACACCCGAACTCAGATGATTGTCATTTTTGGAATTGACCAAGCTCTCACTGCTCTGACTCTGAGATTCCAAATCAGTGCATGGAATCCCAAAATACTCCGAAACCATAATCTGATTTTCATTCACCACATTCAAATCTGGGAACTCGATCTTATCGAGTTCAGTTGGGAGGGAATTAGTATCTGCCTCCGAACCATGTACGGTGGCAGCATCCGGACTAACAGAAGAAGCTGGGGGAGCAATAGCCAAGACTTCAGGTGAAGACCCAGCATAGGAAAGCGACAATTGGACAAAACCCGCTGGAGAATGGAAAAGATCAGTCGAAGATAATGAGAATTCCTGCTGCAATTTCCCGTTTCCTACAAGGACATCAGACAAAGGCACCAATGCAAAACCCAGTAACTGGTCCTCAAGATAGTTTTTCACCCTGCTAAGCATCCATATCTCGCATTTGAGAGACGACTCTATCGTCCGCACATCGAGACGGAGAGTATCATTAAAGACAGGATTTTTGCCCCCACCATTAATGGTTTTGGTCTGCACGGTGACGTTGGGATCGCTGGTTAGGCAGAGCTTGGCATACACATCTTGCTTATGGTAGATGCAAATGTTGTGAATGTCCCTAGCTTGGTGTATGTGGACCTCAAGAACACCAATGAACCCTTCATTTTGTAACATGGGCACTGCCCGATGGACACCCATTCCAGAAGAAAAACTGTTCTGAGTGTCTAACTTGGAATTTGGCCTTTCTGATTCAACAATTGAAGAGTTTGTGAATGATGACGACGACAAAGACCTGTGGGAATCCATCTTCAGAGTGAGAGAAGGTTTGAAACGAGAAAATATAAAAAATATAGGACTGAAACAAGGCTCAAGATTGCAAACTGTTCAGTAAAAATGAAATCCTAAACACTTTAAAATCCTTATATCACCGTAAGATTGCAGATAACGACAGGAACTCAACACCCCAGAACTCAGAAATCAAATCTCAAGAACATAGATCCGGTCCCCAAATAAATAGCAACACAAAAATCCAAGAAATGACGAGAACTGCATACAGGTGCTTGAGATTCAATCAAGACACAAATATCAAGCAGAGTTTTCCAGCTTACGATAAAAAGCCACAAACTTCAAAGCCTACAAGAGCTTTCCGAACCGGACAGATTCTTCAAAGACGAAAGTTAAAGACAAAGCAAACAGATTTTTTTTTTTTTTTTGTACCCGACAAAACCCCAACATCGGAGACCCAAACCTTGAAAAACCACACAGGTTCTTGAAACCCTAAAACCCCAACACAGAACACCAGAAAGATACTTCGAATGCCCAAAAGACCCGGAAGTTCAAATCCCAAATGTAAGACTGGATAACCAATACAGATACTTGCATCCAAATAAAATAAAATAAAACGCAAAAACCCAAGAGCGAGATGTTGAGATTTCTTGCTGCAGATTCTACAAACCCAACTCAGCAGAAGCCAAAGACGCCTCAATCAGAGAAACCCAGATGGATTTTCAAAGCCCAGACAGCAAACTTTAAAAACCCAATAAAACCCCACAACAGTTAGAGCTGAGACGTGAACAGAATCCAATAAAGCTGACACCTTTCCTTATTTCATCAAACAGAAAAGGAAAGAGGGGAAGATAAACTCACCAGCTCTAAACAGAATCCAAAGAGTAGAAGAAGTTATGGTAACAGTAGCAGCAGAACAAGTAACAAAACACTAAAAAAAGCAGATTTAATTACCCAGTATCAAGCATTCAAGGCAGCCATCAAACATATATAGATACAGAGATTAGGCCGAGGGAGGAATTTTTGGGGGAAAACGAAGAAATCTGTGAAGTGGGTTCTGTGCAGCGAAGTCAATCTATTGGGGTGGAATTTGGGGGGACTCTTATCCACATTTGTCGACAACGCACCTCGTGATTGAAGGTAATTTTGGGGATGCTGAAAGAGAAACAGACTTTTCCAGAGCCCCCCCTTAGGTTTGTCCTATTTCTAAAAGATCCAGTGACCATTTCAAATTTGGAGACTCTTCTTACCTTTGAAATGTATTTTCATAATACAACCTTTTATTTTATTGTTTTTTTTCCTGTGTTGGGCTATTAGTGAGGAGTGGTACTTTAAATTTGAGGATCTAAGGAATAAGTTACTAGACATGTGAATGATACCAAGATGTCAACACCACTTAACGGTAAGAGTGTTAGCTCCAAAATACACCTTTAACAATCAACTAATTTTTTAGATCAAAGTTTCAAGAAAAATAATAAGGGAGTTTTTTTTTCTTTTAAATCCTTTTAACTTTTGTTAAGTTCCAAAAGAGTCTTTAGATAAATCTATTTTAAAAATAACCTTTCAAGTAAAAAAATAAAATATTTCCATTAGTTTCTATCTATATCAGTACAAGATTCAATTTATCAAAGGGTGGAAGCAAATAGTGTATTTTGCAGCATTTCTAGGATTAGCAGATGTGGTAAGGGCTTTCTTTTAACTTTTATTTTTGAGACTTTGAATATGAAATAGGGGCGTTGTTTTTATTTAGAGAAATTTACAGGATAAATCCCCATAAGACCCCATATGTCCTACCAAGACCCCGTATCACATTGGACACGAGATGGGTTCTCATGTGGTTTTTTTCTTTTTCTTTTATTTTGTCGTTTTGCGATATGGTCGATATCGCCCATTATATCAGTCATATTTTCTTCAATATGTAACTATCTTATTTGCTTAACACATCAAAATGATTGATATCGACCATATCGTGAAATAAAAAGAAAAAAGACGAATCTGGATTTTCTCCCTTAGAGGAGGAGGAGGAGAGATGATCGCCTCAACATGCCCATCTTCTTCTTTCTCCCCATTCAATACATCATCCCACAAACAAAACAAGCACAATCTCTCTCTCAAACCCTTCAATGGAGGAAAAATCTCTCTTAGGCATTTCATCAAACACCTTCGTTTCGCACCCCAGTCCTTCACAAAAGTCCCAGTACAATTGGTACACAATTGCAGTGCTTGACAAAACGACGACAAGAGACAGCCATTCTACACTCCTTTTCTTCTCACATGCTACTTTGGCGCCAACGACTAACATGGCAAAGACATACTTCCCTAAGTTAACAAGGTGACTCGTCTGTCCTTCATCAAACCACCTCCTCACACACTGCACACCACAAAAAGGGAAGCTTAAGCATATTTTATTATTGGAATAGGGCTAGCATGCATTGCCCTACTATTCTATTGAAATTTAAAAATGAAGAAAAAGAAACAAAAGATCATCTCTTTCAACGGGAACATTTTCCTACCATAATTTCAAACAAAAAATGTTTTACTTTTGTAGTCAATTTTTGAATGAAAGAAAATGAAACAGTAAAAAACTTTGTCTTGATGCAATAGGGAATTTTAGTGGGTAAACTTATGATAGAGCTATCTGAAAGATATATTGTGTGGATATTCTTTTGTAATTTATAAACAACATTTGTCATCTAAAGCAAAAGTTGCTATGATAAATGGTTACTGTTGATAAGTATCTAGGAGCTTCAATTAAAGTGAAGGACTAGGGGTGGTTGGTGGTACATAACGAAGGTGTTTGATGAAATGTCTGAGAGATTTTTCTTCCATTGAATGGTGAGAGAGAGAGAGTTTGATGAAATGTCTGAGAGATTTTTCTTCCATTGAATGGTGAGAGAGAGAGAGAGAGAAAGAGAGAGAGAGAGAGAGAGATTGTGCTTGTGTTTGTGTGTGGGATGAGGTCTTGAATGTGGAGAGAGAAAAAGATAGGCGTGCTGAGGTGATCCTCCCTCCTCCTCCTCCATGGGCGAAGACCTAGATTCTTTTTTTTTTCCGCGATATAGTCTATATCGATCATTCTGCTGTGTTCAGCAAATAAGATAGTTACATGTTGAAGAAAATATGACTGATATAATGGTCAATAAATTGAAAAGAAGAAGAAGAAGAAGAAAACAAAGGCCACATGAGGACTCCTCATGTGTCCAATGTGATATGAGATCTTGGTAAGACGTACGGGGCCCTAAGGGATTTGTCCCGTAAATTCCTCTTTCATTTAGAGGTATTTCTGATAAGAATTTCATAAATAAGAAATTTTGGATAACAATAACAATTTCTCATTTTTAAAACCTCGTTCCAACTTTGTTGGAGCTAGGGTACATGAATTATATTTCTTCATTTAAATTTATTCTATACCAAATCCTTAGGTATATTATAATTCTTTTAAAGTTATCTTACTATTTCCATCCATATCCTATTCATCTTACCCATCCTCTTTAATAGACCATCAGCCTGTGTAAAGAAAAGAATTCAATGGTGCCATTATTGGCCTATGCTGTACATTCCATAACAATCTCAATTACTATTTCCCAAAAACTTCAAATTGCCTATTAATGGTGAACACTCATAAAAGCAGTCTTGTTCTAATTTTCAAAATGCTAAACTGTGCTTCAACATTTATGAAAACAAGTGTGGGGACAGAATTCAACAGTTCTTGCAAACAGACAGGGTGTTTATGGAAATTATTTGATAAATTAGGAGGGCAGTAGGAATAGGGCAAAACCTCAGGTGGGCTTCTATAAAAATCCCAAAGAGACATTCTAGATTATTTTAACTTCCCTTGAACACTGGGACATAGAGACCTGAGCCTCAGGGCACTGCTCCAGTCTTTCTCTCCAGATTTTTATTCTTAAGCAAAGGGCCCATTGAATAGGAAGATCACAGCCCTTTCTTTGGGGGTCAAGATCCAAAAGAAGAGCTCAGATCCTCCATCTTCGGTGGGGCCCACCTCTTCAGAACCATTTGGATGTCAGTTGGATGACCACATGAAATCACTGATCAGATTTCAGGACAGTGGAACCTTTCTCCTTTTCCTCGGTTCTGCTGGGGCTCAGGACACAAGTCTCGGTCAGCGAGGGGCAAATTGAAATTGAAATCAATGGATTAGTACAATAATAATCAGCTCTTATAGAAAAAGAAAAAGAAAAAGTGGGGTTGAAAACTCAATGATTGTGGGATCCTGAACCCCAGTAATTCTGTAAAATACTCGAGCCCTGTGTTTGCTTGCTGGGCAATGCTATTAATTATGGAGAATCTCTATCTCTGGCAATTTATCGTTTCAGGATAATTTGGGGTTATTTTCAAGGTATCAGAAAAATTGCCCAAAATAGTATCTTTCTACTCATCGTGTTGACTGTTTGGGTCAATGCTTGGGACCGTAGAACTAGGAGATAACCCTTCAGAAATCTTGAAATGCTCTCTCTCATATTTTGGCTCCGTCTGTTCAGTGGAATTTCTGTTGGTAATTCACTATGTCCCAAAATTTTTGGACATGATGCAATAAGTTGTCCCATGAAATCTTTAAATCCCATGTTTCTTCAGTAGCATTTTTGGATTCCAGCCACTTGATTTACTTTTAATAATTCAAAAATTCATCTTCCTTTGTATTTTTGTGGAATTTTTAGATGCTAAGCCCAAGGGAAATTCAGAAATTCCACTATATCTGGGAATTTTACAGACAAAAATTTCAGTAAAGAAACAAGCCCTATTTATTTATTTATTTTGACATGGTGAGCCCCTCCGCGGAAAATTCCCTCACAAGCCCACCTTATTTTTATTATTTTAGGTTGGGTTTCCGTGGGGTTTACAGGTTCAACCCCACCCACTTACAGTTGTACTTTAATATGATTATTATGCTTCAACTGGATACTAATTAATCCAATACAATTGGTCATAGCAAAACTGAGAAAGCTAAAATGGAGAATGGTGACAATACAAATTAAACAGGCGATAAAATCAGATCAGATGGCATGAATCATGTCACCCGTCCTTGGAATCTCCTTTTTAATGCAATCAAGTATTTTCTGCTCTCGGTGTTCAGGGGCATGTCATGCATCTTTTTAGTAAAGCAAAGTTTACTAGATTTAAGGATAATGGTCTGTTTGTCTTACTTCAACCCAATCTAAACCTGTCCTTGGACAAGGAGATAATCTTGGGTGAAATCACGGCACCCCTTTTTAAGAGGGTGGAAATGAAGATGCACCGCCCAAGAGAAAAACACTACAGTTTCTTTTTTAGATTTTCAAATTGCCATTTTGGATGGTCCGGGTCCCCCTCCCCCTCCCCCTCCCCCTCCCCCAGATGGTGAATAATAAAGAAGATTTATACAAGGTAGAAGAGAACTAAAAAAGTGAAACCTTTTTCTTTTATGTCTCCTCTGTTTGCTAGATGAATGGTAGGGATCTTGTGTACTTGTGTGATGTGTCACTTGTACACAAAACCAACTCAAGCAAAGGAGAAAGAGAAAGTGAAAAACACTTTTAATTACTTTTCAATCAACTAAAGTCTTGCTAGTGTTTTTAATCACTATGAATCCTTTTAAACTTACATCACAACCCATTTGAAAGCTCAGGACATAGAGCTTGAAAAATGCTGGGTTACACTATGGTCGACGGACCCAACTCATACTTAATTATAATCTATTTATATTTTATTTAAATGTTGTGTAGGTTATGGTCAATGACCAGACCAACTGAATAGAATCGAGTCATCTTAAATGCATGAACCTGACCCAATCCAATAGGAGAATGACACGGCTTCAATTGCAAGAACAAAAACAATTCAAAACTTAATCAGCTTAGGCTAGATTCTGGCATAGACCGACCGGCATCATCTAGTCCATTTATGACTATAACTTGGTGAGAAATTATTGCCAACGCAGTTCTGACTTTCGTATTAGTTTTGAAGAACGTCGGCATGCTATTTTCAAAGGATCTATTTGGATCCATGTCTCTAGTGTACCTGTAAAATCTAATTAGACATTATCTCACACTTCTGTCCCAATAGAAGAAAAAACTAGTTTCTGGATTCTCTTGTATGAGGGTCACCTTTATGTGATTGAATCCTTCCACATGTCACGCATTTCGATCACTTTAAATGATGTCAACTTTTGGATTGATCATATCTGAAATATATGGTTATGTTATGTTTTTTTTTTTAAGATAATCAATCCGTTTGTGTATGACACTCCATTTGGAGTAAGATTTTTGGTATAGTTTCAACGTGAAAGAGTTTATTGACATAAACATATTTGATCACACACAGGTGAATCCCACAGGAGAGACAAAATATTATCTGCCAGCCAGCAGTATTATATTGACAGCAGCATGAAGTAATTTCTCAAATCTAATTCCCTTACCTACAATCGGGTTATATGGAAGTACCAGGACAACTCTCAATTAAGGTGGCTCAAGTTAATACCCCAGAAAGAGACAAGACAAGCCTTAATTACTTGAACTCAATCCTAATTTGCATTGAATCAAGTGGATATCAAGCAAGTTGTTCAACCACTTGAAGTATTTAACCACTGCTTGCACTCACATATCAGCACTGAAGAGGGACTATTGGGGGTCATTGATGCGTCAAAATCACCATTCACCGGCATTGTATTGGCACTCTCTTAATCCCATTGGCTTTTGAATATTCTCATTGTCATTTTCTACAAATTTGAAGGACTCTTACCTTTGACAAGATATAGTATTTTATTCCTAATTAGGTTAGGTCACCTAAAATGGCTGCTCGATCTTAAATCAAATGCACCGTACTCTAACCATAACTTTCAGGAAAGGACAGCAAAACATTCACTTATGCTGAAGTGAACCCTTGTTTGCATCCTCTTGGTGTTTTAATTAACCCACCTTGCAACTTACACATTTCATCATATGGAATTCTTAATGTGTAGTCCGTCTTAATTTTCTTAAAATTCTTATAACTCTCTACTATCAAAATACCTACCTTCAACAATATTAAATTCAGATTTCTTTTATGATACAACAAGGAAAGATTTTAAAGGATGAATGGATGAAACTGTGAGTATCGGCTACAAGAAGTTATATGCACCCTCCTTTTTGACCCACTTAGATGCACTCCAATTGTTAAGCAATCGAATATCAATCATCAAAGATTTTATCTTAGCCATCAAAGATAAGGGTCAACATGCATTCAAATATATGCCGATACGCACTGTATCTATACTCTTTTTTCATTTTTTTTTCTTTTACCCATTGAGGTTAATATGAAATTCCAGATAATACCTATATCCTATTTGTATGGGCTAATATTTGTTGGTCATATTAGGTAATACACCCTAAACAACCTGTAGAACATAAAAGAAATTAAACTGACTTGTGACTGAAAATCTGAACCACTTTATTTTCAAGCATCTCTGATCAGTGACCCACATGATGATACTTTCTATAAAGCGGTTCATCTTTATGTATTTAAAAATAAATGAAGAAAAGAGAGACAAGGCAAATCCTCCAAAATGGCTCTTTTTTTTAGTCTCTTTTTCACGCGTGAGACCCACCTCAAATCATTCAATGCAAATCCATTTAGAAATAGCTAATCTGTTTTAATCAAACATAATACTAGCTAGTTTGGCACAAATGGGACATTAGTCACTATTGAATGCTATCAAAAAGAAATTTGCGTGATATGTAGCAAATAAAGTTAATGAGCTAAAATCCCAAATTAGGATAATTTGGTAGCTATTCAAGTTAATGAGCTAAATTAATAAAGAAGTAGGATCATTTGAGTGTACTGATATTACAAACACCTCTAATCCACATGTTAATACATCCATCCCCTGGTTCTCTTGATGATCAAACATTCAAGTGGGCTCCACGACAAGTTGAATTTTTTTTTTCACTCAAGAAAAGCACCCAAATGTTTTCTGATATGACCCAAGAGACGATTGATTCGCGGCTTTGCTCGGACATGGATATATATATATATATATATATATATATATATGGAGATGCTCCTATGTCATCTTACTAGTAACAACGCCTGGTGCTTAGCCCGGGGCAAAAATAAGATATTACATTTTGAATTTATGAGATATCAAAATTAATTATAAACATATAAGAATATATTCATGCATAATTATATAAAAATAGTCAACACATCTTCAATTACAAATACAAGTGGTCAACATCAACAATAAACTATTACAAAGATAAAGCTAAAAAATTCATTCAACAACAACATAAAAAAAAAATTACAGCAATAATTACTAAAGAAGATATACAAAAGCAAATTTTGTTAATATATATAATATTAGTAATAAGAAAAGCATTCAAGTTTTTGTTACCCATTGATAATTTCAACGCTCAATAAAACAAAGCTATCCCATTTAGACTTGTTTGTGCAACAAAAGGATTCTAGTTTATGTGGATTTTTATTTCTCCATGAGAATGAAATTTTGTATTTTCGTAAAAAATCAAAGTCCTCTCTATTAATGAAAAATGATTAATGCAAGGAAAATACATCAACCAAATCATAAAAATATGCAATCTTCTCGTTGCACAAATACACCATTTTTTTATCTTCACATAGGCCAATGGTCATTTCAATCCATCCGCACAAATTTCTTCTCTACCTCATTGAAGTAGCACCAATACCATTTTAGAACTGATCAAACCGTTTTTTAGCTCTAAATTTTTTAAAAAAAGTATAAACATCTTAACTTTAAAAGGTATAAATTATGAGACTTTAAAACCACAGGCTAGTGCTATTTGATCCTAGTAATAATTGGCCCACATGCGATTAATGTATATATTTCTTAATTATGAGTCCATGTGGGGCCCGCGGAAGTGTAATATTTGTAGGCCAAACCTCGGGTCATATGTCTATATAATTAGATCAGAAAAGGATGCCTATAAGATTCAACAAAAAAACATCAACCTCAAAATATTTTTATCACAAGCCCATCCATGAATTTGTCTACCAAAAGGTTGAGTCTGATTTTCCTTCACATGTGACAATTTTTGAATAGAATAGAGCTCTATTTGGAAACTATGATATTTTTAATGAAATGTTTATCATTGTGAATTGTTGAAAGGTGGGCCCCAAATATTAAAATAAAAGGATGACAATCTTGAGAAGATGAATGGAAGATAGATGGTGTTGAGAGAGGGAATAACTGTCGCAAAATAGAGAGATTTTAGGGGATCTTGATTGAGAGACTTTAGGAGATAGAGGAAATGGATGAAGAGGTTTTTTTGGAGAAAAAATTGTGGCATGTGATGACATGGCACCTTATATTTTTTTTTCCATATTTATTTGAAGGGAGAATTTATGTGGGTGATGACGTGACACCCTCCACAGCCCACCTCCCACTTTACTTTAATATATATAATTATAAGAGATAAAGTGGGGGCCGTCATATTCATATCCAATGTGAACAAGCCCTCATATTTATCTTTTATAATAAGGTGAGAGATGCACTCTTAGTAATCCAGTAGTAGCTTAGCAATTATGCTTCTTCTTAACAGGAGAAATAACTATAGATCAATCTATGGGGGTTGTATGAGTATTTATAAGATATATATATATATATATTCAGAGCACTACTTCAGCGGTCCCCATTGGTCATGACCGAGGCCTGTTGCAATGGGCAAAGTCCCATCATCGTAACTGTTGGGGCCATCTATGTCTGCCACCGAAACTCCAGTGTCCTTGCGAGCTCCTTTGGCCTACCTTTATCAAAGGAAGAAAAGCGTGTGACAAATGCAGATGCATCAGATCAGAAATTAAGACGTAGGACCTGTGAATGTACCAAACTCTCCAGCTGCTCTATTATCTCTCGTTTATATCATAAATATACCATGCCTGTCACAAGATACATGTCTGTTATTATATTTAATGGAATTTGGTTTAGTGTCTTTTAGGGGTGGCAAGAATGGCCAATGATGGTGGGGTCCCAATTCAATGATCTCAACTATTTTATGTAATCATCCATCAATCTCATGTAGACTTTTGAGGAGATGGCTCTTTTGTCCACCCTGTAATGTCTTCTTTTCCTTTTTATAAAGAAGAAGAAGACACTGAGGGCCAAAAAAGAAAAGAAAAGAAAAGAATAGTGGGTGGTGGAGGTTGATGGAGACTTGATTTATTTAAGAGGGCAGTATTCATTCATGAAAATGTGATTTTGAAATAAAGGCATTGGAAGACGATGGACTTTGAACTTCTGGACGTCTCTTTTGGAAACGAAGGAAGAATCTTATTCAATCAAATGCTATCAGAGGAGTTGAAGGGGCATTTATTTTATTTGACAACTTGACGGGGTTCCCACTAGATAATATTTCTTTTCTTTGAAGTTTGAACTAACAGTGTGTGGTTTTTTCCATCTTTAATTTCAAAGATGGCTACAATCCATCTTAAAATAGACCCTCTAAGGTTTTTGTTTTTTTTGAGGCCAAGTCAAGGTCTTCTGGGTCTTTGACTTAGAGACATCGACGTGGTTTTTCTTTCTTAGTAAAACTCTAAAATCCGAATTAAAAGAGTATAACTCATTTGGGGTACATCCATACAAAACTTGGGCCGGTCAAAATAAAGCTCTTTCTAACGTACTGGATATTATCAAAATTACTTTAATAAGAGTTGACCGCACTATAAAATTATTCATTTAAAAAAAAGAAAAGAAAGAGTTATAGATTATCAATTTCTTTACCCATGCATTATTATCCATTGTCATGCATTTTACTGAAGTAAGAAAAGTAAGCGGTCAAACTAAAGCCTTCATTATTCAGCATAACCTTTTTTTTACACCATTTTCACTAAAAGAAAAAAGAAAAAACTTTTTTCTTTTTTTATTATACATTCAGTTTTACAGTAGGACCAATTCTTATTGGGGTAGAATTTGAAATGCCCGGCCCATACATTAAGATGGCTTTCATGTTAATTAGTGCCTTGGATTTTCAATAGGTGTGCATGGGGCCATTTTGTTTCTCATTTGAGCACATAATAAAAGGGGATCTTGTATCCAATGGGGATAGTGGGCCACACAAATATGTCATTAAGTTACTATAAATTTAGGTTGAGGTTTATACATTCGGCAACTAGGCAACTAATGATTTGTTTAGGGCTCCACCTTTGGTTGATCAAATGTCCCCACCCTAAAAGTTACATACCATACATTGTTAGATTGATCATGTATGGAAAAAAAAACAACTGACATGCATGTGAGATCATTCAACAATCTGTTCCACTTCTATTGCGTTAAAATTTTGAAAAAGTACTCATACAGCCATATACACGTGATATGAATGAGGGTTGGTCAAGAAATCATGGGCTCCACAAACATTGAGTCACATGATGAATGGACGATCGTCCTCCTATGGGTGACTTATCCTTTTATGTGCCACATGTCATTATCGGATTGGAAAAGCTGTTCAAGTCTCTGTCACATATATAGTTATATAGAAATAATCTGAGATTTCATACAAATGTCAAGATGGCCGAGTTGGTCTAAGGCGCCAGTTTCAGGTACTGGTCCGAAAGGGCATGGGTTCGAATCCCATTCTTGACATTCATCTTTTTGCAATTTTTTAAAAAGATTTTTACACACTAAATTATAATGTTCTTTCTTTCTTTCGTTTTTTTTTTTGCTGGGCATTATTTACAAGGACCTCAAACAGAACAAATCTAAAAAATTATCTGCCATATGTGTTTAGCTCATGTCGAGCTTTGTTAGGGCTGTAAATGGGCTGTGTTGGACCTGTCCAGCAAAGAGGCCCGAAAAAAAAACGGAGGAAAAGTAATAAAGGTTAACAAGATCCAAGTTTATTTATCAGATCCAAATACCTGATTATGTATCTAACTCACTCAAATAACAACATTAATACAGGAATAACAGCAGCAATGATGATAATAATCTCCCTTTTCTTAAATATATTTATTTCCTTTTTAGCGTTCAAGCTATAAATAAATCTCACTTGGACCCAAATAACTTAGCGTAGTCCCAAATCCAACCCAAATAGAATATGAGGACACTTTATTGCCCAAAGCCATTGCTCCGCTTGATGGGCTGGGTTGGACAGGTTCTCCCTGGGTAATTACTAAAACCTGCCTGGATCTTAGTATCAATGATCATGTGGGGCCCACGATAGGGTGCCCTTGGTCATGATCATGCGGGGCCCATGATAGGTCCTGTGTGAGACATACGCATAAGCGTAGACACTGGCATTCTGTGATGATATATGGAGTTTGAATTTGCTCAACGCCAGACTCAGTGAGCCCCACTTAGCCCATCTAGGGGCTGAGATGAGACCCAACGGATCTGATCAACAGATTTAAATGGGTGGAGGTTGTGTAATTTCAAATCAATTAATCTATAATGATAGAAATTTGCCCCCAACCCCCACACACAAAAAAAAAAAAAAAAAAAAAAAAAAATGAAAATCAACCACAAAAAAATGTTTGATCTTAGAACAGGCTTGGGCCTTGGATGCCAATTCAACGGCTTATGAATAAAGGTAAAGATATTTAGGAGTCGGTATTGGAATAAACCAAGGTCAACCAAAATAAAATATGGGTAAAGCCCAGACCCACACTCGATCCATGTGAAACCAGAACATAAACGATCCAACCTGGCTCCAAATTGTAAATTTCCCTCCCATTTGAAATTTGGGTTGGCTCAGGTTGATGGAGACCCATATTCTTAGTTTAGACTTCATTTCAGAGGATAAAGGGTTCAGAAAAGTTAGTACACTTTTGTATTTAACAGTGTATGTAAAATGTAGGCCTGAGCAAAACCCTAACCAGACCCAGCCCAACTCATATTTTACATTCGCTTGGGTCGGGTTATGTGGGTTTGGTTTTGCCACTATATCAATATTTATATAGCTATTCAATTCACATGGTGTGCATTTTAGCCTAAATACACACTTCAATGTGGGTCCCACCTGAGATCCCGCTTGGTAATCTCTTCATTTCTGCATGATGTCTTTTACCCGTGATAAATGTTGCTGGTGGTTTTAAGTAAAGTCTGTCCCAGAGTAAATGTACAAAATAAGAGTCATTTTTAGATGTGGTCTCAAGTGACGGACTCATAACTTGGATATGGATGAATTAGTTCATTGAAATTGTCGAACTTTAACACAAATCGGATAAATTGGAAAACAAATCAAATGAACCTACTTAATCATCTTTCATGTTATGCAAACTTACAAGTTAACCAATTGCCAACTCATATGCTAATTAGTCAAATCATGAACCTGACAACTATGGTTCTAATCTCCTTTGGGTTCTGTTTTTAGATTCTTCCATCTTTGTAGGCATGGGTTGAATCTTGTAAGCGTTTTTTTTTTTTTTTTTTTTTTTTTAAATAAAAAGGATGGGGGACTGGCTAGATGTGTCACCAGGACAAATTGGCCACGGCCCTCGCAATCTTGGGATTGCATTTGACCTCAACCACCGGAGAAACCCCACTTCTCAACCCTCCATGACTAATTCTGGGAAACGTCGGTACAACACTGTGTATTACTGGCTCATTCAAATGAAAAAGTCTCTTCATTGGACAAGTGCTGCAAGCAACATTGATCCTTTTGAAAATATCATGACACTTTTCCATGATATGAACGAACTCATATTAATATTTACAAGACTTCTTGAAAGATCTCTAGAAATCCAACCATCTAGAAATCCAAACGCCGTGTTTCTTATGTACTGCTTTTACAATATTTTCACAAAACTTGTGCAAATTGTCTTATATCTTATAACTAATATTTTTTTGAAATTAGGTATCCTTTGTAAATTTGAATGGTACGTAGGTTGTTAGGTTGTTCAGTCTATCAATAATTTGAAGGTGGAAACAATCAGCTCAAATTATCTTATCATATGATGATTTAATTTATCCCCAAGGGGTTGGCCGAGTAGTTAGAACCACGATTCCTCTCTCTTCCAGAGTTAGATGTTTTAGTATCGACCTCTGATTCCCCCCTCTTTAGGAACCAAATGTCGAATCCATTTATGCTACCACCTGAGGCTACAGGGGTTTTACCTGCCCCAGCTTCTCTATGGGCCCGAAGGGAATAGTCCAGTTCAAAGGATTGGGAACCCTTCATTCCAAAAAAAAAAAAAAGAAGTTATATATGAGGACTTAATTCACATTTGAAGTACTCTTCCAAAAATGAAGGCCACAATTGGATTCTAGCACGGCTCACACTGGCCATTATATATACATATATAATGAAGCGAACTGATTCCAATTGAGAATTCAGCCGCTTCATTTCAATTCTATTTTGACCATTTTGATACTAGTTTGACCCTCTTTAATACCTATTTAAATTTCTCTTAATTTTCACCTGAGCTTATTATTAATTCTTGAAATTGTTATGGAGATTTGTAATTGAAATTGGCATATATGTAGCCCTCTTTTCTGTAATTGAAATGAGTAATTGAGAAAATGAATTGTAACCTTCTTCATATAGAATCCTCTCACGACGCGCCTCTCTTCTATGTGGCATATTTTTTCTTTTCTTTGTGTGAATGACCACAAGTCTCATTGGGTATTCTCTTCTCTACAAGAAACTAAGGTATTTGCATATTTTTTTACTCTTTTTTTTTTGTGGTTTTAGCTTCTTTTTATGAATCTTAATTTCAATTTCCGACATAGATCATTATTCATAGCACCTATATGTAATCATGAAAATAGTTATATTATTTTCTCTTGGTTGACGTAAGGCAACCAACTCACTACCAAACTTGTCTCTAATTGGAATATCTCATATTTCTAAATTTCTTATAATTTCACCCGTTTTAATATTTCACAATTCATGTTTTTACTAAAGATTTTAAATTTCTATATTTATTAATTATTTAATTATTGGGGATTTGACCGGAAAAATCCCATAAGACTTAGTGTAGAGCAAAAAGGCCTTAAAATATATGAAATGACTGTAGTAGTCCCGGGAGCCCTTTTCGATTTTTTTTTTTTTTTTTTTTTGCCGAGCAGCGATATCCTCGCTCGTTCTTTCTTCTTTTTCACAATTAAGCGGCGATATCCCCGCTCACTCGTTTACTCTTCTTCTTCCTCTTCCTCCTCCTCCTCCTTCCTCCAACTCCTTCTACCCCTTATATCCAACTTTGATGGCAATGCTCTCGCCGGATCTGAGGTGGTTGCCATAGTAGACCTGCTGCAAGGAATCGCCCAGCTCTCTAACCATGGACCCCTCCAACTTGGAATGAACTGTGCTTGACACTGCTGGAATTGATTGAGAATTGCTGACTTATGAGATGGAGAGAAGACAGAAGCAGCAACCTGGTCTGAGAAACATGGGGATGAAGAAATCTCAGCGGTGAGCAAGTGTCAATTCTCATAGACATCCCAAGTGTTTTGTTGGTTCGACCGTGGTGAGCGAGTGTCAGGCACATTTCGGGTGAGAACCCATTTCGATCCACACTTGGCAACAAATATTAGCGATCTGCTCTTTTTATGTAAATCAAATCTTAGAGATCTGCTCTCTTACTGTGTTGCCAAGATAACAAAGAGAATCTTAGCACACATGGCAAGTAATTCAAGTCCATCTTAAAAACAAACATGCAACCAACTGGTTTTTTCAAATCTACAAGGGCCCAAATTAGCATTCAAGTCTATCCAAGTGCAGATTACTAGAAACAGAAATCCACCTTCTCTATATGTGAATTGGAAAAAACCAAACGTATAGCTATCATAGATTTCCGTCCAAATCACCAGGCACCTGAATTCCTTGAATTTCTAAGTAATGTGTTTCTATAAGGACTAAAGTGAAGGGTTGAAGGTGAAAATCCACAAGGAACCATCAAATATTCTACCCATTGATACGAAATCGAATACCCCGAACCATCACACTAGTACATAAAAATCCTATAAAAGTGATGGCCCCAGCTGCATGTCCAACTTACGAGGGCCTGTGATCCTTTCTACTGTGCCTTTGAATGCCTCGTGGAGCTTCTGAGACAGAGCCATGGCTTCCGTGGATTGGATCGAACAATAGAATAACACCCTAACCCTAGATTTTTGGAAGAGGGGAGAATACAGAAATCCCCAAATTCCAATTCCTTCCCTCTTTCTCTCGTTTATTGAGAAAGGGCAAGGCAAGGAAGGAGGAGGAGAAGGAAGAGGAAGAAGAAGAGTAAACGAGTGAGCGGGGATATCGCCGCTTAATTGTGAAAAAGAAAAAAGAACGAGCGGGGATATCCCCGCTCGTATATACAGGCGAGCGGGGATATCGCAGCTCGGCAAAAAAAAAAAAAAAAAGAATTGAAAAGGGCTCCCAGGACTACTACAGTCATTTCATATATTTTAAGGCATTTTTGCTCTACACTAAGTCTAATGGGATTTTTCCAGTCAAATTCCCTAAATTTTAATTGTGTAACTTTTAAGATTCCTATAAATTTGTGAGAGAAATTTACACTTTTATTTTAAATTTTATAAATATAAATATATGAAATTAAAATTAAAAATTTTATTTATGTTATAAAATTAAATGTTATTCTCCACGTGACTGTTAATGCGCGTGCTAATGACGGGACATTTTGCTAGTTTTCTTTTGATAGGGACTGACTCACTGGCGTTGTTTCGCGACTGCTTCTCCCTCTCTCATATTGGAGTCGCGAACATCAAACAAATAGACTTCCACACCAACCCAGTGAATAGAACAACCCCAACTCCTATAAAACCTCCTCCCCCAACAAGCATACCCACAAAAATCTCTTATTGGCATCTTCAGGTGCTTGGAGCTCATCCCTTTTATCAATCAGGGCTGGTTTTCTGCCGTCGAAAGTCAGTGTTTCTCTCAATCAATCCTAGTGATTGTGGAGTAAAATTAGACTGCATCTTTTACCATTGTTCTCTTAGAAAAAAACTAGTATAGAGATACTGTACGTTTCTATCTGGGTTCCTTGGAATCTCCATCTTTTTCATTGGTTCTCTTCAAAAACCCAGTTTACAGATATTATATTTATCTGGGGTACCTTGCAAAGTGATTGATTCTTAATTTCTAATTCACCATGGGTATGTCCTATAGACCCATTTTGCTTTTCTGCTCTCTGTTTTCTCTGTTTCTCTCTTCCTCTGCTCAGACCTGCTCTTACTCCTTCTCGAGCAATAGAGTATATGATTCCTGCAACGTTCTCCCCCACCTAAATGCCTATATACACCATACATACCATGCTACCAATGGAACGGTGGACATCGCTTACCGGGCCGCAGCTTCTAGTTCCAGTGATTGGGTTGCATGGGCAATCAATCCAAGTGGGTTAAAAATGATTGGGTCGCAGGCTCTTGTTGCATACCAGAATTCGAGTGGAATTCAGGCCTATACGGCACCCATAACGTCATACGCAATCCAACAAGGCAATCTGAGCTTTTCGGTGACGGGTCTTGCAGCAGAATATGTGAGCAGCGAGTTCATAATTTATGCTACCTTGACGCTGACTAATAACACTACTACTGTGAATCAAGTTTGGCAACAAGGGACCCTTTCAAATGGGGTTCCTGCAACTCATCCGACTAGTGGACCTAACGTTCAATCGATGGGGACTCTGGATTTCACGAGCTGATCTGGAGGAAGCAGCAATTCAATTCAAGGAACCGACGCAGGAATGTAAGGTGTTTTTTTTTTTCCTATTATTTTTGCTATTATACTTCTATAGCCATTATTTAAAAAATATATACTATACTCAAGGTTTAAATAAATTCATTCTCTCCTTTTTTCCTCCCAAGTAAGCCCTTTGTTTGCTTACTGAAGAATATTTTTGTATATCCCTCTCTTAGAAAATGAATTGTGGATATGAAGAAAATACAATGGTAATGGCATAAACTAAAAAAAAGAGGTAAAATTGAGTTTGATTGTTTCAATGGATGGGTTAGAAAAGGATGGATGGACCTTGGTCAATTGGACCTCGCCTTTTACGGATGGAAAATTGAGTAACCAGCCACATATGCTCTTTAGATGAAGTGGGCTCCGTCAAAACGCTCACAAAGGGCTAGAGTGTGCATGAATTGGTTCCATGCATGAGAAATAAATAGGTTAGTTGAACTTGGCCCCACTTTTTACCAATGAAAAACTAGGTAATGCTCCTCAAATAGTTGTTGAAATGAAATTGGGTTATAGTTAAGCTTATGAGTCAGTTTGGATCATCCAGGGAACTATGATTGAGTCAATTCATTCACTAAATGGATGTGGGTTATGCAGGTTAGCCTGACCTGAAGTGACCTGCAATGGTTATGCAGGCTAATGTCGGTAGGGTTAGGTTTATCCACGACGGGTGTAGGCTAGGAGTTTTTGACCCGTTTATGGGCCAAGAGTGTCTGACCGATTTAATAAACGAATCTGACCCATTTAGCCCAACCCATCCCATTTGCCTCCTCTACCCAGCTGTGGGGATTTTAGAGATTTTCGTGAATGACATGTATGGTTTGATCACCATTTCCACTAGCTCGTGTTCATCAAATGCATTGGATTGGATGGGGGAATCACATTAATTGATGCGGAGTTCATGTTTCAATGGAATTATTCTTAGACCATGTGATAAAGTAATATTTGGATTGAACGTGTAATTCCATGCAAACTTCGATGTATGCTTGGGCCATCAAGATCATGGTGGCTCATGGTAATGACCTAAGTGGTAATTAATCCCTACAATTGGTGGTTAAGGTGATAGCAATGTCTTGGGTGGTAAATTCACATGATGGTGGCCCAAGGAAATGGCTTGAGTTATAAAGTCAGATAGTTGGTGGCTCGAGGTAAGGGTGCACAAAAAATCCGTAGATCCGTAAATTCGATCTGATCTGCGGATTTTTATCCGATCCGAAGGTAAACGGATTGGTGATGGATTGAGAATTTTGTAATCCGTTAGCAACGGAATGGTGACGGATTCCACCCTCAATCCGCGGTTCAATCTGATCCGATTCGTTGACATTAAATATAAATAAAAAAATATATAAGGGGTCTAAATATAAATTAAGATGTCTAAAAATAAAATAAGAAAAAAAAAATTTATGGGTCAAAATGTAAACTTTTTACAACATGTTTGATATTTTTCTTTTAACATTAGATTCAACGGATTAATCCGATCCGACCCAGTCCTCTATGGATTGGATCAGATCATATTTTAACAACCACGGAATGGTGACGGATTCCAAATCCGTCAATTCGTAGGTAACGGATTGATGATAAATTTGGTCAAATCCGTACCAATTCAATCCGTGTACACCCCTAGCTCAAGATAATGAATGATAAACGTCTAATATGTGAGATGTGGGAATAATTAATGCCCCGCGCTGATCAATGGATAATGGTAATGTGGGAATAGTGCCCCACATTCATCGATCGTGACGCAGTTACCCACTAAAATGGTTATTTGAATGTTGGAATTTGTCATGATTAATCATGTATACCCACTAAAATGGTTATTTGAAGATGATTTTACCGAAAAAATCCCCATAGACTCATTGAAGATCAAAAGGGGCTTAGAAAGTCTCCATGCACTGCAGTGATCCTACAGGCCCGATTTGGTATAATTTTTTTCAGTTTTCCCTGGGAGGGGATATCGCCGCTCATCTTGCCCTTTTACAGTCGATCAAAACCCATTTTCCCCATTGTTCATCTTCATCCTTTCCCTCACCTCCTCCATCGATCTAAACTCAACTGATCACAGGCGTTGCTCATCGATTCCAATGCTTCCTCTTCCACATCTTTTCACCTTCTAGCAAGCACGCAGAGATCCTAGTTGTGTTTTTCATCTTCGTGACCTACAACTCGTCGGAGATCAATGAGTGTAGAACATGAAACCCTCCCCTATTCCACTATTGTGACGTTTAATATGTGAGGTTTGGGTTTGAGATGGAGTTGGAGGAAGGAGGAGGAAGATGAAAAACAAGGAGCTGAGGAAGGAAGAAGATGAAAAATGGGTGGAGGAAAGAAGTGGAGGAGGAAGAAGAAGAAATAAGAGCGGGGACAATCGCGGGTGAGCGGCGATATCCCCGCTCATGACAGACTTTTTCCCCAAGGATGAACACACTTATATGAGAGCTTAACCTTTTATGTGAGGGGATATCCCCGCTAAATATATGAAGTTTATAGATGATAGGCGACGATATCCCTTCTCATGACAGATTTTCCCAGGGGATGAACTGGGAGCTTAATCTTTTAAGTGAGGGGATGTCTTCGCTCAGTATATGAAGCTTATATGCGATAAGCGGCGATATCCCCACCCATGACAGAATTTTTCTAAAGGATGAACACACTCATCTGATAGCTGCACCTGTCATGAGCGGGGATATCCCCACTCACCCGCGATTATCCCTGCTCTCATTTCTTCTTCTTCCTCCTCCACTTCCTTCCTCCACCCATTTTTCATCTTCTTCCTTCCTCAGTTGCTTGTTTTTCATCTTCCTCCTCCTTCCTCTAACTCCATCTCAAACCCAAACCTCACATATTAAACGTCACAATAGTGGAATAGGGTAGGGTTTCATGTTCTACACTCATTGATCTCCGACGAGTTGTAGGTCACGAAGATGAAAAACACAACTAGGATCTCTGCGTGCTTGCTAGAAGGTGAAAAGATGTGGAAGAGGAAGCATTTGAATCGATGAGCAACGCCTGTGATCAGTTGAGTTTAGATCGATGGAGGAGGTGAGGGAAAGGAGGAAGATGAACAATGGGGAAAATGGGTTTTGATCGACTGTAAAAGGGCAAGATGAGCGGCGATATCCCCTCTCAGGGAAAACTGAAAAAAATTATACCAAAACAGGCCTGTAGGATCATTGCAGTACATGGAGACTTTCTAAGCCCCTTTTGATCTTCAATGAGTCTAAGGGGATTTTTTTGGTAAAATCCTCTTATTTGAATGTTGGAATTTATCATGATTAATCATGTATACCCACTAATGGTTATTTGAATGTTGAAATTTGTAGTCAATGAATCATGCATGTATACTTTGATGAACTGATCAATATGAATATACGCTTACTAATCATTCTTGAATTATTCAATGTAATATGTCTTAATTCGTATTTGCACAATTGTACTCATCGCATGCATTGTTATCATGTACTTGCTAAAGACTCACTCCAATCATGGATCAATATAGGTGATAAAGATGATCAAGATGATGACAATACTGTGATAAGAGAAGAACAACAAGGTGACAAAGAATGACATCGTTGGTGCCTAGCCTAGAGTTTCCGCGAACATTAGTTGTTTAGTTTATTACTTCTAATATATAGTTTGATTTAATGCAATTTTATTGGGATTGTAATAAGACCAATGATGGTCACTTTATTTTGACTTTAAGCTATGGTTTAATACTCTAAGTTATCTATTTATGAATTAGGATAAATTATACTCGTGTTTGCGATCCTATTCTTGTGATACATATCTAAATAGTTTGCTGCAATTTGACCAATCTTATATGATGTTTAGGTTATGGGCCTCACGACTTGGACTTTGGATTATGAATTTACTTATTGTATTTAAAAAAAAAAAAAACAGGTACAAAACTCTAGTCGTGACAATTCACAGCCAAAAAATTGATTTAGTTACCATCGTTGTTGAAGGCATCTTACCATTTGTATCAAGTTCTAAGAGAAATTATTCGTCCCTATGTAACAAATCTCATTTAGTGGTTGATTTGACACTGATCCATTGAATCTTACAATTCCAAGAGTTCATGTGAGGGAGAATAGCATAGCCATGGGGTTTATATATATTAACAGTCTTTTACTTCTCTCTCTCTCTCTCTCATCATTTTTCAAAGGTTATTGTTTATAGAAACATCTAAAGATTTTTTGCAATTTTGTGAAAGTTGTAGAGATGGATAATGAATGACCAACCATTCGTATCCATTTCTTTTAGAAAAAAGTTTTAATTTTTCTTCACAAACACTTTTTTTAACTTCAAGTGCTATCTTAACATCTAAGATTGATGGTTTCTATTTTTACCTTTTAATTTAAAGATAATTAAAAAACTATTTCAACTAGTTTATTTTCCTTGGTTAGATTGGTATCTTAAACATATTTAACTATTTGTACATATCATTTACAATATATTAATATATGTCGACGACGACTTTCTTCATATAATGTGCCATAGCCTTATTTGTCATTGTATTTATGTTGCTATGGATGGATTATGAATCACTACTCTTTTTTTTTTATTTTTTTTATAAGAAAAAAATCTACAAACAAGTATTTATGATACGATTCAATTGTCCATCCCTTAAATAATTTATAATATGATTCCAATTCTTAGAACAATGGTAACCATTCACGCATAGAATTATTTATGGTTCAATCATTCGGGTGAGAGAGAAGATTTCTTGATAGGGTGAGTGCATATGAAAAACCCCATATAACTTTTCTCTAATAAGTGTTACAGTACGTAAACCCCAAGTCCACATTCCTCTTCAAGCCTCCCGACGGGGTAAAAGAGTGTCTTTTAATAGAGTTGAATTCTGTACACCAACATCATCCCACTGTTCCCATGTGAAAATGAACAAACACGTAGAAGGTAAGAGTCAAAACTACCTTGATAGCTTGTCTAGTTCTGGTAAATGGTAATGTACACTTGGGAGATTCCACCAGCTTTGAATTAAATTCTGTTAAAAATTGAAGGCACATAACTGGTTGGAGAACAATGACTGTAGCAATAATTATTCAATCCAAACAATATGTATTAAATAGAAAACAAAGAAATGGAAACATGAAGTTCAAAGCTCAGGTTTCATTTGTATAAAGCGAAAAACGATTTTTCCCTCAAAAATGAATTTAACTAAGGTTTCTAGTCCTTCCAGGCATAATTCAGAACTTTCTTTTGCTGTAATTTAACTTTCATTGCCAATATAGAAACTGATAGGGTGCAAGTTTGAGTTGATGTTTGGTGTTGTGATGGAAGGTTGTGTGATCAGTGTCCGTGGTCATTCAATATTGTGGCATCAGAGACAGACTTCATTGTTCACATATACGATATTGGACACAAATTTTACACAAAAATGAATTCTAGATGTAACATGACACGGTCATCTTTGGTGCATGCCAACTGATTTAAGGTAAAATTTCTCATTGGAGGCAATTTCAGAATTTTGACAAATTCAGCTCAATTTTCATTCCATTTTTTCAATGGTGAATTCATGCCAAATTTCTTTCCTTTCTTGTCAAAACCTCAGGGATCATGAAATTGAATCCTTGGATGGCTTCCTACAACTTGTTTAAAATGTTGCTAGAACAAATGGATGTTGGTGGTGTAAGTGTAAAAAATATAACTCACAAGATTAGAGGGAACCTTATAGGACTTATCCAAATGACTGTGGAAAGCCGGCCGCTCCAGGGACTTGAAAGGGGAGAAATAACAGTGAGAGGACCCTGACGGTGGGCAACGCAGGACTCTCCGATACCTAAGTTAGTGCATGAACTGAACTAATTTTGAAGAAGAAGAGAGGCAGAGTAACGGCTGGGAGAGTGTATGCATGCGTACCTGCGTTGGATTGGTCTTCTATTTATAAGAGAAAAGTCTCTAGATACTTGATAGTGGGCCTAATGATTTGACTGATAAGGTCTCATCAGCTCGCAAAGTAATTAATGAGGATCCATCATAGCCCACATTGCATTAAATGATGGTTCGATCAGCCCATATTGCATTAAATGTCAGTCACATTAGGCCTGATCTTGTCTTGACTTGTTCGCGGCAAAGGTCACATCGGATCCTTTCTTGGGCCCTGCCCTGATATGACTGTAGCCGCTGGATGCTGCTTTGTCAGGAATTTGATAAGGATTCTGGACGGCTGAGATAATGTATCTGTCACATCAGCGTGTGCTTGTATCTTGCCACATGTTCAAGGGTGGGATATGGCTGTCAGTGCCTGTTTCTGTTGGCAGTTCGTCATACAGCTGCAGCCGAGATGCGCGACCGAGGCCAAGACACACGGCCGAGATCGTGGCAATCTTAGGTCGGGGCTGACCGAGGCGATAATGTTCGTTTCGGCTAGGAGCATTAACATCCGAGCCGAAACGCACGTATAAGAAGAACTGCCATTATTGCTGCAATTAGCATAACTTTGGCGTCTTAAGAATTGCCCCACACAGGTGGTTTTGTGCATTATAGCATAGGTTATTCTCTTTCTTGTATTTAAGTTTTGGTTGGACTAATATAGGCTAGGCCCACTACCTTCCATCTAGCATGCTTATTTCCATCCCGCAATTTTGGAGTTATGAGGTGCAACTGCTGTGAAATTATGAGACTAGCCGTTATGAAGTCATGACGCTTGAAGTGTAACTAACTGCCCCCATTAGTGGTAAGTTATGGTTATCACTAATGGCTATAAACGGCTATAATATAATATGTAATAAGTGATGTTACCGTTGGGACAGAGTTTGCAAGCAAGTGTCTAGTATATAATATACATAATGCAACTCTTATTTTAGGTGGGTTGTTAGTTGGACCTTGTAAAAATGTTCTTATATAATAGTTCTTACTTGAATATTATATATATATATATATGAGGAGATATTCATGTGCATCCTTCTCTCACCTTATGGTGTGGGACAAATTTAATGGGACCCCATTGATCATGAGACTTGGAATGGAAATAGACAAAATGGATGAGCCCATATATCCAGTTTGAGGTCAGTTTCATGCCTCTAACCCCTTCATCTGTGGCCTATAAATTTAATGACTTTATATTAAAGAAAAAAATGACCTTCGATCCAATGGTCCAATCAATTTGGATAGGTGAAAACTTGATGGATCTAGTATATTTAAGAATGTTCCATGTATGTAGACGGTTCGGATGTATCATAAAGTTAACCCCACTATTTTGTCCCTCACAATAATATGATAAGGAATGGATGCACATGAATATTTTCTTATATTTATATGCCCTTCCTGGCCTGGCCCAAGTAAGTATTGCTTATAGGTCATGACTTCTTTGTCAAAACAAGTGATAGAAAACCTATCCTGGCCTAGGTCAAACCAATTGACCAAATGGAATGGATCGGGCCTGGCACGATTGATGTGGACTGGAGTCGGGCCAGGAACTTACAGCCCATGTCATGCTTGAACCGGTAATGAGCCTTTGTTTTTAAAACCAGGCGGGCTTGCATATATATGCTGATGAACGCCCTTAATCCCATCCAACCCATGTCCACATGAATCGTGGCTCAAGTTGGGAGTTTACAATTTGGTTTGGGCTCGGGTAAGGTACATCGAGGCTTCATATGGATCAGGTCGGCTTTACCAAGGGAAACTCGGGTTGTGCTAGAGTTGGGCAATGCTTGATAGGACCTGCCTGAGTTGTACCCCTATCTTGGATATCAGTATCATCTTGCAATAGTGGGGTAGCCCATGTGAGGTCCCGCCCTTGGTGGGCCCTCTAATTACTATTTTATAGACTAATTAATTCTAGTTTATGCTAATTATTGGTTAATTATGCTAATTATTACTAATTTATGCTAATCTTTGCTAATTATGGCTAATTGCTATTTAATTGGGCTAAGTAGGAGTTAATTAGAGAGATTAGTTGGATTGCCTAAGTTAGAGTTAGATTAGTTGGGTTGAGTTGGTATTTTAATTAGTAAAGGGTTTTGGGTTAAACCTATGCTATTAGTGGTAGTTAGGTCCTTAATAGAGTTTTAATTAATTAAGAGGAGGTTGGTTTAGTGCTAATTGTGCATCTCTAGAAGCTTCCTACCAAAGGACCAAACTAGCCCCAACCCTAACCCTAACCACATAAAAACCCTAGGGCTAATCTTGTCCTTAATCTCTTCCCTAGACCTATATAATGGCTCTAATCCCCATTGCAAACCCAAAAACCCTAAGCCAGCCCCTTTCCCAAGAAAACCTCCAGCAACTGTTTTCCCATTTCCTCTTCTCCTCTCCCTCATTCCTCTCCTACGTATGAGCTGAGAAATTGCAACAGTCACTGTTGCTGGGATTTCCCTCTTGAGACTACTACAGCTGCTCCTTCATTCTCTCTTCTCCCTTTCCCATTTCATTTCCTCCAAGCCACTGCTACATCATCTTCTCATTTCCCTCATTTCTTCCCTCATTCTGAGCTACTGCTGTTTGTGCTGGGAGCATTGTTCCTTGGAGCAACAGCTGCTACTTCACATTCTTTTCCCTCATTTCTTCACCTGGGAGCTTTTGTAGCTGATTCTATTGCTGCTGGGATTTGCATCAAGGAGTTGCAGTTACTGTTACAACTGCTGCATCATCTTCTTCTTCTTCTTCTCTGGTTCAGCTGGGACTCTCTTCTCTCTTTTATTGCTCAAATCATTTCTCTTGATTACTAAAGGCAAGTGCACCTACTGTTAACTTAGAATGTATGTGTTTTCCTTTGATTTCTGTGTTTCATTTCATGTTTGTAATTAATTGAGTCTTAGAAATTACCTGGAGCCTCTGTTGTTTGTTTGGATGGATTTGGGCATTGATGGATGGGGGTTTCACCCCCCATTTGGAAGATCAATGGGCCACAAGGTTGTCAATTAATGGGCATTAGAGTTGTTTGATGTTTGGAGATGATTTGGTGAAGTTTGGGACTGATTGGAAGTGATTTGGTGGAAAAACGGGTTGAAATGAAGAAAACCTGAAAACTGGTCTCAGTGCATGGCCGAGACCAGTACATGGCCGAGACCAGTGCAGTGCAGTGCATGGCCGAGACCAGTGCAGTGCATGGCCGAGACCAGTGCAGTGCAGTGCATGGCCGAGACCAGAGCAGGACCGAGCTCAGTACATGGCCGAGACCAGTGCATGGCCGAGACCAGTGCAGAGCATGGCCGAGACCAGTGCAGTGCAGCGCATGGCCGAGACCAGTGCAGGACCGAGCTCAGTGACTGAAATTTCATGGAAAAGATGACCTGATACTTGGGATTTACAGTAGAAAATGTTTAAAGCTGGGACATCCATCTTTCTAGGGTTTTTGGTGTATGCGGTCAATCACCCAGGCCAGGTGTTTGACCGGACACGCTGGAAACCTTTAGAAATGAATTAAGTCTTCCAGGAGGCCCGACTCAGGTTAGTCAGTGCACTCGGTTGGTCCTCCCGGCCAGGAGATCAACCGAGCTCACAACACATCAGGTTCACCTGGAAAACCCTGATTGTTCCAGTTTTCAACATTTAGGAGTTATGATCAGTTGTGGGGCCCATTGACCATCCAAATGAGCATTTATCAGTGATCTAAGCCCGAGTCAACGGTGTGGCTCAACCTTGACTCGCGGGGACCACAGTTTAGGGTTTAGGTTATTAATCTAAGATGATTCAACCTCTAAGAGTTGTCAATAATGCCCTTAACCAACTAAGCACCAAATATAGTATTTTATGGCATTAATGACACCGTTTAGAGATCGAATTACCGGAGATAGACCTGGATCTAAAGTGGCCCATTACCTAGGATTGGACCGTTGCTTTTCCCGTTGATTCTCTTATTGAAGTTATACTTCACTGTTATTATTATTCTGTCATTCTTAGATCTTTAGAATAGCTGTTTACTATTAATTGAACATAAATGGAAGACCTGAACCTAGGGTATCTAGAGGCGACCCGATAGTGTGGTTTCGGAGATCATTGACCCGTGTCTGTGTCTAGGCGGGCCCTTAATGGGCCTAAGTGTGGAGATGTGAACCCTTTAGCTTGGAGAGGTAGTTTCTATTGGACTGTTAAGTAATATGGATTGAAATGGAACTGTTTATCAGTAGTAGATGGATTAGTTGTCTCGTTTGGACGGTTTTAGACCAGGCCATGTACTGATGGGCCTTGGTATGGATCCAACGAGTGGGCCTGGACCTTGAATGAGATCCAGAGACTGTATTGGGATGTGTAGACCTCTTAGAGATATTGTTAGGACCTTGTTCACGCAAGGCAAAGCCTAGACAGACACAGACCTTAGAGTTATTCTCGAGTCGGCATGAACATTTACTCGGTTGATTTAAGCTCAGCCTGTGGACTGATCATCCCCGGTAGGAGCTAGTTGAGTGTTGAGGAGCTATCATGATGAGCTGTGTGGTTGAGACGGACGGTGTGATACCGTGCCGATCTGGAGTGTTGAGATGATGAGATGATGAGATGATGAGTGAGATTTGGGATTAGTTATTCCCACTGGTGAGATTTCCCCGCCGCAACTGTGTTCAGTTTGGGAGGGCCGCGGCATAATATCCCGCGGTATTCCAGCTCGTGTGAATGTGCCACTTTCGTTATAGTAGTTTAGATGTTTATCTTTGTACTGATTCCTTATGATTATCATGCACACCTGCCTAGTTCATTTCCCTTGCTATTCATTTAATTTATGTACTCGTCTTTATTTCCTTTGATATATATGTTCTATGTTAGTAGTATGCTGTAACTTGCCAGATCGTTTAGATCTAACCCATTCATTGGTGCTTAGGCCTTGATCCCGAGATCCCAGACGATGCATTAGCCCTAGTGGAGGCACCGGTTGCAGGAGAGTACGCATGGGGCCCGGCCGACACGGATGTCGAGCCGGAGGGCGAGGAGTATCTACACGGGTTTTGAGGGACTCTTTTGTTTGGGTTTTGGAGTGAAATTTTGTAGTGAGATTGGTAGAATTCGAATGTGTAACTTTGATTAATATTGAATCATTTTAAATTAGACTGATGTTCCGCTAATACTTAATATATATATATCGATACATATTGCTTCCGCTTTGTTTAAATCGTTATGCTTCCGCAATTTAAATGTTATAACTATGTTGGTCAAAAAGTTTTAAATTGGACCTCACTGCGGCCTACGATATTGGAAATTCTCGGATTTTCCGGGAAGTAGCGCGCCAATTTCGGGTATTCGAACGAGTATATCGGTATCCGGAATTGGGGCGTTACAGCCCATCTCTCCAATTACAGCCTATGAGTGGCCCACTTTAATTAGGCATCAATCTTATCTTTTGACTAAGGCTCATTTAAATGGCTGGGCCTCCTGATCACATATACATGCAAATTAATGGGCCTAGGAATACATGCTGGATCTAAGCTTGAATACTAGGCCGGCCCTATTACTTAAATTAGAAGAGTGAATTTGGACAAAGCTTCCCCGTGACGTCCTACTTGGACTTGGGATTATATTATATAGATATATACAAAGACTACAGCATTTGGGGTTTTCAGTCGGTACAAGAAATGATGTATGGTTTTGAGAGATTTTTCTAACACGGAGCTTCTTGATGTAGAGAACTATGCTGTGTTTCTATAGTATCGCATAGTTTGAATATCATATATAGTTACCTAGTTTTCGATATTGAACTAATCTGGTAAAGTTCATTGAGTTGTGTCCTATTAAACCATTAATTAGAAGGCTTACACAAAACGACTAAACCGCTCAAATGCGGTGTGTCCCTTACGTATTAGCACTAATCCTCGTCTAACTTCTGTCCAATTAAGTTGGCCTCAAGATTGATAACCAATGAAGTATGGACTCCACTTTGGACTTCGTTTCTAACATGTATTTTACACATAGATGGATATGATGGTGGTTTCAAGTACATATAGTCTGTCTTTTATCATTAAAAAAAAAAAAAGGAGTACATAGTCTGTCCTAGAGTAAGGTTCCGTTTGACAAATCTTATATCACCCTCTTATTGTCTTAAAACTGTGTGTAACAGTTTTAAGATTGTTTGGTAAGTCAAGTTGCAAAGTCCATTTGAAATGGACTTAAGATGATTTGCCTCCATTTTAAGAAGCAAGCAAAATGACCATAATTGAATCAGTGGCTGAAGTCTGAAGCGGAAAGACTCTAACATGTACAGTGAGTTGGACGTCCTCATGGGACAGTTCCTTTTTTGATTTTTTTTTTAATTTATGAGACCCAAAGTCATGATCCGGACCGCTAGATATATGAAGCAAGTCAAACACGACCATGTGTCAAAATTTGAACCGTTGATCTATCTCAGATCTCGAGATATTTGCAAAAAATCGTGAGCCATTCGATCTAATATTCTGGACATTGTGGGCCCCATAATCACAATCCGATCCGTTGGTTCTCTTTGGAGAGCCAAAAACGGCTATGGGCCCAAAATTGAGCCTCTAATTCAAAGTGGATCTTGAGATATTTACAAAAACGTTTTTGACCATTGATGTCCCATGCCTTAGTGATTGAGTCTTGAAGTTGTACACAGCAGTGTGGTATTTTTTTTTTTTTTTAAATTCAGGCATCATAAATCATATGATCCAAACCATTGAATATATTCAAAAGATCATTCATGACTAAGGGTCCAAATTTTAGCCATTGGATCATCATAGATTTTGAGATATTTACAAAAAACGACAGACATTTATATATACTTTTTTTTAAATCATGGCCCCTAAATGCAAGATCCAAACCAAAATGAAGATCCAAACCGCCTATAGTAATTAAAATGTGGAACACGTGTTTGAGATAAAATTTCAACCGTTGGATGATCACGGATCTTGATATATTTGCAAAATGCCCAGACCATTAGATCTATTTTTACATGTGTCTTACCAAACAGTCTATTTTTAAAATATCTATATCTTACAAAACAGTCTATTTGTAAAACATCAATTTCAAACCGCTTCATTTGAAATAGATCTATATCATACAGATCTGTTTCGTAAAGATAAGATTTGTCAAACAAGCCATAAATGTACAAAAATAAGAGTTTGTGGTCTCAAGTGCTACACTCAAACACAGATATGGATGAATTCGAGCTTTAACTCTAAATTAGATGAAATGAAAAGCAAATCAAATGCGAACCAACTCAAATCCTAATTAGTCAAATTGTGAACCAGTCAACTATATATGGTTTGAAATCCCTTTGGATGAGATTCTTCAATCTTTGTATGCATGTGTTGGATCTTGTACGCGTATTGTAATAAGTTGATGGGGAAAACTGGTCGACTCCTTGCAATCTTGGGATTGCATTAATCATCAACCAATTTAGGAGGAGAAATAGAAACCCCACTTCTCAATCTCAACCCTCCATGACCAGTTCTACGAACGATACGTCCTTGCGAACGTACAACTTGTGTACTACGTTTTTAGAAGCGGCCCCCAAAGCCGGGCTTATTCAAATGAAAAAGTCAGATTGGACCATTGCTGCAAGCATCCTTGATCGTTTTGGAAATATCATGATACTTTTCCATGAAAAATTGAATGAAGTCATAAAATATGTACAATACTTTTCAAAAGATCTCTAGAATACCATGTTTCTTAATATTTTTACAATATTTCACAAGATTTATCTAAAATTCTTTACTTGTATATTTTACACACTTTATATATATACTCCTAATCCGTTTCATTTTTTTTTTTTAACATTTTATTCAAACAAGATTCGCCCAATAACATCTAGGAAAATCTAAAAGTATCCTAACTCAAAGAACATAATTTGTGACAATTCGGTAAATCATGTGCCTGAATCCTTTTTATGCACACTGTCAAAAGGCTTTCTATGTCTATTTGGTAAGTTCACCCGCATTAATTTTATTTTTATGACAAATTTACTTATACTACTTTTGTACAAGTTAAAAAATTAAAATAAAATAACGCTTGACGAACTCCGTTTGTGGTGCACAATCTACGGCCGAAGAATGGACAAATTTCAAAAAAAATTCTGTAAGCCCTTCTAAATTTATTTTTTCTAATTAAATCAAACATAGAAAATAATTTATTTTTAAAATGTCCAATTGAAACAATTCTATTTCAAACAGAGTTATTGAAATCAACTATATTTTGACATACATAAGACTTTGCAAATAGGCTCTTAATGTAAATATCTTATCAATCCTTTTTTATTTTTATTTTTATTTTTTATGTAGTAGTGTTTTTGTTTCTTCATGACACTCATATATATTGGAAAAGGATCAAATATTGCCACTTGCTGAGCAATGCCCAAGACAAAAAAGCAGGAAATTAGGTTTGTTTCCCTTGTAAATCTGAATGGTAGGTTGTTAGGTTCATCAATCAATTAATACTTTGAAAGGTGAAGATAACAATATTATTATATGAGGGACTCGTCAAGTCTATTCACAATTGAACTCTGCCAAAAAGGAAAGACTGCTAGTGGATTCTACACGGCTTGCACTAGCCTTTTTCTTTAATTACTCAATTACATTGACTGGTCTTTATATGACATTGTTTGTTTAAGTGATCCATAAGATATGGAGCTTCTTTTACCCTATAAAACAAAGATATGGAGCCTCCACAATTCACATGCCATCCAAATGGCAGGATATGTTCATCATAATACAAGTGGAGGAGCTAGAAACAAAAAATCCAAGTGGATAGGGAACTGACCTTGACTACTTCCATTCTGCAGTCGTCCATTGCATATATAAAAATAAAAAGGCAATAAATTCGCAGAGAGGAGTCCATGGATAGAGCTTAGTGGGCTTTATTAATGTAGTCCGGTGGGACTAGTAGGAAATAAGTCATCAATTCTATAATTGATTTCAAGACATACAATTCAAATTTAGGCAGTCACATTTCCTCATCCAAGGGTTGTTCTAACTCACCCAAGATCTATTTTTTTCACCAGAGGAATCCCTCTCTAAGCTGGGTAAAAAAAAAAACAGAAGAAAACCCTCTAGAAATGGCTTTGAAATGCCTTTTGATACAAATGAAGTGTAGCCAACTTCGGACTCGTAGAAAGAAAAAAAAAAAAAAAAAACTTTGGACTTGTATATCAAAAGGTGCTTGGGTAGGTCGAACTAAACTCACATTACCCAACCGGCAACCAGACCAAAAATGAAATTTGAGTTGGGCTGTTTGGGTTTGGATCAGGCTCGGTCCTCGATTATAAAGTCTCATTGAACTTGCGTTGGGTCACAAGCATTTTCGGTCAACTTTCCCCACTAGCTTTACTCAGGACCAATGCATCAAGGCTTATTGTTACACACGACCTTATTGTCGTAGGGGCCCCAGCAAACGATCTTCAGGAAGAGGCCTGATATTAGGCATGGACTTCATCCAAAAGAAATCAAACGACTAAAGTGTACAAATAGACCTCTGTCTATCAGGACAGATTCAATTACTTCAGAATTGGGTCATGTCTCGTGAACCAACCTAGGCTTAGCCAGCCCTGTTTACCACCAAGGTCCTGTTATGAAATCTCAATAGTCAGACTTGGATTACCCGCAAATCTATTAATTAATTGTAACCTTGTTTTTACCTCAAGTTGGTCATGAAAAACAAACAAACAAACAAACAATTGTTCACATGTAAATTGGTTATATGCACTTGGTTCATGGAGATGTAAATGGGGAATATACAGGCTCGCAAGAAAGTTAATTTTAATTTTGTCCAAAAAAAAACACCAAACTCATTGTGTGATTTAATTGTTCTAAATTTTCCACTGTTGGGAAGTAATTGCTTGTACGAATCACCAACAAATTCTTAGATTACTTGTGAAATGAAACACATTTTACCAACTCGAAGTGTGATCAAGTAGACAACTAATTAATAGAAGTCATGTGCTGACTGTGCTTCTTTAACCAGAGAGGAAAAAAAACATGTGGAAACTATCTTTTTCCTCGAAAGTGACGGAGGCTCCCTTAAGTTTATAGCTGTTTCTATTTCAAAAGACTCTTAAGTTATGACGTTAACAATTAGACTATACAAAGGTTAAGGCCATCGTTCGATTTCTTCTATCAATTGTGACGCACTGCATTCATCATGCATACTCATGTTTCTCTGTCGTGGATTTGGAGTGTCTTCCAATTCCTACTTTTATATTGTTTTTAACTGTTTGGCAATGTTATCACAACAACCTTGAGGCCAGGTTAATGGTCAGAGGATTTCCGAGAATTCTTATTTGGGGGAGAAATATGAATTCTTTATAAGGCCTTGTTTTACAATCAAATTTGTAGGGATTCCTCACCAAATTTTCATAAAATCACAAAAAAGCCAGCAGAAATCCTTATTTTTTTAGGATTTCAAGTCCGACCCTCCTCATGGGATACAATATTCTATCCATCCTATGAAAGGTCTATGAACACTATAAAAGTGGTTATTTTAATTAGAGGTAACAAGGTGGCCTGCTTTCTCCGTGGTCTCCGTTAATGAACGTGTGTGGTCTTGTTATTAATACCTTTTTATTTATTTTATTAATATAATAATTAAGGAAGACAATTAATGTTCCTAATTACTGTAGCTTCCACACGATGATGAGCACATTCTAGTCTGACCTACCTCGAACTTGCTCAATTACTCCACTTTACGTACATATAATTATCTGAATTTCACATAAAAAGGATATTATATGCCAATATCATTTACCAAGTATAGAAAATATTACTATGTATTTCTCTTAATTAAAAAAATAAATTCATATGCATTCAATTATTATGTCTTCTAATACGAAGAAATTGGCCCCAGTTGCAATTATCACTTGCATTGAAGTGAAGTTTCTATGTATTTTGCTGCCTCTTTTTCTATGATCTTGGTTATACGTCAAATGAGTTGTTAGCTAGTATAATCGGTGGAGATTCGACTCTTGGCCTGTTGTGGGATGTTCTTGGAGGAGATCAGCTTGGATTTAATCACCGCAATGAATGTTTATTATATATCCTATTTCGACCACTTGGTTTGGTCCACTCAAACATGGGCCAATTACAGAGTTCTCAGGGCTAATTAAGACCCTATGAGTATGACTCCTCTTTAATTTCCCAGAAATGATGTGGGATGGAGCTGCTTGGTTTTTATAACACGTATGGACTAGCTGAACGCAGGCGGCATGAGTCAACTCCCGACACGGGGGTGGGTGGTTTTGACGCGGGAAAGGCTCTCATTCCCATTTCACCCACCATGGACGGGTCAAAAGGCTCTCACTCCCATTCCACCCACCAGGGATCGATTCCTGATGGGTGGCTTTACTCCTCTCCAATTTGACCACGGATTGAAATAGGCAAAAAAAAAAAAAAAACCCTTCATTGGTGGGGTTAAGATTTGTTGCAAAATACTTAGTTCTGTTGAGGCCTCATTGGTATCCTAGGTTTTTTTTCTTCCTTTTACTAGATGGGTGAGTGACACACTATGAGTGAGATGATATGTTTAAATGTAAATATATATATATATATATGAGATGCTTTTATGAAAGATATCTCTAATCTTATATGAGAGATAAATATGGAGGTACTCACATTTAAGTTATTGGCATTGGATATGGATGTAAGGACCCTACATTATCTCTTATATATAAGGTAAGAGATATCTCTCATACCGACATCTCTCTTCTCCTTTTATATATATATATAGAGAGAGAGGAATGCTCACACAAGCTGCAGCTGTTCTTATTACAGGCTGGAGCCTGTGTGAGGCCCAACGGATCTGCTTGGCCTCACACAGGCTCCAGCTTATAATAAGAACAGCTGCAGCCTGTGTGAGCATTCCACATATATATATATATATATGCCTGGCGGATCCATAGGCGGCTAAGGTGAGTGGCCAATCTAGTCGTGAGTAATCTGATCTAGGCCCATTTGATTAGTGTGATATATATTGTTTAAACACTTGAATCAACGGTTCCCATAACAAAGGGACCCTAAATCGAAGAGATCTGATCTTATTTCCTCCTCAAATAGATTCTTGCGCTAAACCTCTGAATCCGGTATCAACTGGCATCATCATCCCCCAATCACAACAACAACAACAATACCAACAACATCGTTTTCTTCGAGGCCTTTTAGATCGATTGGGATATGAGACTTTTTAACAAAGCATTCATTTCAGATTCAGAGATGCAACTCGTCCATTTCTTTCCTAATCACCGACTTCCATTTGTTGTTGTTGAATGTTGTTTTGTAGAAGAAGGAGAGAGAGAGAGAGAGAGAGAGAGAGAGAGAGGGGGTGTGTGTGGCCCACCGACAAATGGGAACGGGTCAGCGGGGGTGGGTGCATGCCGTGTTCGGGACGAAGACTAGTCGTTGGCAAGTGTCGCTGGCTAGCGTTTGCTTTGACTTTTTGACCCATAAAAAAATTGAAACGGCCTCTCTCTCCTCTCTTTCTCTCCCCTTTCCCCTACCGTACGGCACCAAAAGCCAACATACATACATATTACATAGTGATTAGGGTGGGCTCCCGATGCCGATGGTACCAAGTCAATGGATATGTACATACACTGTATTCATACTCAATGCTACAGCCTACAGACAAGACAAGGTCCAAAATATTGATCCGGTTAGGATTTTGCTTGCCCTCTATTTCATTTTGGTATTTAGCCTATATCTAAATCATGAGTCTATCACTCACATGCCTCTCCAATTTCAATAAAAATTGCAGATCCTACTTGTACCAAAACCCAAAAAAAAAAAAAAAAATTTTTTTTTTTTTATAGCGTTGGACTTTTTGGTGGGACACACATGCCATTTGGGCAGTTGGGCTTATTAATACAATTTAGGTTTTTCTTTTTTATAAGAACTTTTCATGTTGGGAGTTTTTGTAATTGATATGATGGTTGTCCTCTTAAAATTTTAAAATATCATGTTTTATTTTTAAAATTTTTAATTTCAGCCCACCTAAGAACTCACGAACCTTTGAAATTTCTTATTGGGGATAACATTTGAAGAATTTTAAGATTCTCCAAACAACAAATTCCTAAACTATTGCAAAAGAATGTAACCTTATAGACACCACACATCCTCTAATTTCTTCTCTTCGTGATTAGTCCCTGTTGAAATGGGGCCCTTAACGGTGAGGAATATGACAATTTAGTGCATACAAAGCACATAAACATACACGATGCTCAAGACGCATTTAGATACTATAAGGAAAACCATTTCAACATACGATTTAAATGTTTAAACTTTGATCTAAAATGGTTTCTGTTTGGAGAAAATAACGAAGAAAGATCATCGATCCATTTGGCCCAATATACTAAACCAAGGCCTGCTATGATAGGCACTACAAGCATGGGACACATCCTATGATCCTAACCACCCAACTCTGGCCTTGCTAAATGTGGATCATTTTGCAGAAATTATCTACTTGCAAGGCAACAACTGGACAGCTAGCAATGGTTGGGAAGAAGAGCTTGCACATTTGAACAACATGAGTTACCCATAAATGAAAAGCACTCTTTCTTTTTGTCATAACGATGACCATAAACTAGCTCTCTACAGAACAAATACCTTCTTTTGGTCTAATAAAAGAACGAATATGGTGGTGAATGGTCATCACACTAAAAGCTGCTTCTCTTCCAAAGGAAGACGTGGGACTATAGGAACAAAGGAAAACAATTTCAATATGCATTGTCAGATGTTTGATTAGCGAGGGGTTTCTCTACAAACTAACTTAAAGCCTTTATGATGGATACTTCTTTGGGATGATTACAGGCATGGGGTACATTTAATATTGAGGAGTGGGCACCATATTAGGGAGAGTATTAAAAAGTATTGATACTACAACTTCTAATACCTTGAGGTTTTGGTAGAAATTGTTAGTTAGAAAAATAAAATATCATAGCATAGCAAATCGGCCATGAGTTTTGTGTGGGCCGGTTTTTGGACGTTGTAGGCGCTCGCTTCGGATGCATGCACCTCGACATAAACCTTGAATGCTGGCCGAGACCAGCATTCCTGGCACCACTTCTGCCGAATTCGATGGCACCTCGGCTGCTGCCAAGGTGTAAACGGTCGCCCGAAATGGGTTTGTTTTGCCACGAGCAGCATACGCCACCTGGCAAGATGAGGGTGTGGTGATGGGACGGACACACTATTCTCAACATACTTCTGACAATCATGTTCAATGGCTGCGGCCGTATCAGGGCAGGGCCCAAGGAATGATCCGATGGGACCCCAGCCGCCAATAAGCCAGGCCGAGGTCGGGCCCAACATGACCAGCATTTAATACTGTGTGGGCTGATTAGACCAACATTTAATGCAGCATGGGCTAGGATGGATCCCCATCAATTGCTCTATGGGCTAGTGGATCTCAAGCAGTCATGTTAGAGGCCCATTAGTTGACATCCCATCAGCTTCTCATATAAAGAGTTCCATGACCCAGAGAAGGAGGTACGCATATTCCAAGCAAAAGACCCACTCTGCTCTCCCTTCTTGGATCCCTCTTTCTGCACTGACTTAGGCATCGGAGAGCCCTGCGCTGCCCTCAGCCAGGGTCCTCTGACCTTTCTCTTCCTCTTTCAGGTCCGTCGCTTTGGCAGTTCTCTCGGGTCCTTCTGATAAGTCCCTTGAGGCACATCCATAATCTTGTGAGTATTATTTTGCACTTACAATTGGCGCCGTCTGTGGGAAACGATTTGCATAATCTTCCCTATCACCATGACGAGGAGAGCTGCTAAAGGCGGAGAGGCTTCTAAGACACAGCGTGCGGGACAGTCCACTAACCGCCTCCCTACCAAGAAGAGGTCTGGGAAGGAACCAGTCACAGAGGACTACGTTGAGCGTGACCTCATCTGGATTAATGTTCAGGAGCATGACCTTCGCTCGGAGTCTACTCTCCGGAGAGGAACTACCCAGCAGCACCCTGCAGGAGGTCTCCTGATGGGTCGGGATCAACGGGGTAAGTCTGCAGTGGTCGACGAACCACACCCCTCTGATCAGATGCAGGATGCTGAGGACGAGGACTACAATCCTGATGATGACTTCGATTCCACCCTTGAAGAGATCAGAGCACAGAATGAGGTCATCAAGGAGAAGGATGCTCTGATCCGCCAGCTCCAGCAGCAGCTGGAAAGAGCTGCGAGTTCAGCGAGGCATCAGCAACAGTCGCGACAGCAGGAGCAATCGCAGCGACAACATGAGAGGAAGGTTTCTCGTGTCAGGCGCACTTCTTCCCCCAAGGGAGATTTGAGGGACCTTTTGAATAAGAGAAGGCGTGACCGAACTTGGGATGAGGGCTCAAGCGCCAGCCATAGCTACTCGAGGAAGGCGTCAGAAACCATTCCGGAGAGCAAGTATCACGACCAAGAGTGGCTCGACGAGCGTATAAGGAGGACGGTTCAGCGCAATCTGAAGGTGGCTGGTCTCGGCCGAGACCAATGGGACGACTGCTGTGACTCCATTGATCTCGGCGCGTCCCCCTTCTCTCACGATATCAGGAGATTTCCCCTGCCAAAGAAGTTCACTGTACCAAGGTTCGTTACTTACGACGGGACCTCGGATCCAGCCACGCATCTCAGGCATTTCTCTTAGAGGATGTCTGTTTGGGGGGATGAGGGCCATCTGAACTGTCGAGTCTTTTCCTCCAGTTTGGGTGACTTCCCCTTGAAGTGGTTATGTGCGCTTCCGGAGGGGTCCATTTCGAGCTGGCAGCAGCTCCAGCAATCCTTCATGAAGAAGTTTCAGGCCTACAGAATCCTGTCGAAGACAGATGCAGATATCATGGCCCTGAAGATGAAGTAGGGAGAGAATATCACCCAGTTCGCGAAGTGATTCTGGACGGTCTACAGCTAGATCGAGAACTCTAAGGACGAGGTGGCTATCTTCGCGTTTCAGAACGCCTTGCTGCCGGACAACGACCTTCGCAAGGATCTGGCCAGGAATCCGGTGTCCTCCATAACGGCACTCATGTCCACAGTCAACCGCTACATCGCCCAAGAGGACGACCAGGTCAGGGCTCGAGAAACCATTGGGCCGCGCAGAAGGACCGAGGTGAGAGGCCCTCCAAGAAAGAGAGGGGACCGTCCCGAAGAGAAGAGTCCCGAAAAGATGAGTCAGACAGACGATGGGCGCCAGTTAGCTCTTCAAGGGCTCAGGCATTCACCTCGGCGAAAGGTAAAATGCCCAGGTTGTCCGAGGACGGACATTGGACGGCTTACACGATCTTCAAAGAGCCCATCCACAAGATCATGTACAAAATCAAATCTAGGCCATACTTCAAGTGGCCGGAACCCATGAGAGGCGATCCCTCCTTCCGGGATCTGGCCAGGTTCTGTGCGTACCATAAGGAGAGCGGCCACAAAACTGAGGAGTGCAGGACACTGCGGTCGCATCTGGAAAGGCTTGTCCAGGAAGGACACCTGCAGGAGTTCGTCAAGGCAGACACCGGAGCCGACACCCGAGCTCCGCGCCGAGACAAGAGGGGCCATGACAACGACGGGTCGGAGAAGATCATCAATGTCATACATTTAGCTCCGCCGCCCAAGGGGAGTAACCGAGCCCGTGCTGAGGCCAGGTGTGCATCTCACACTGAGAGAGTCATGGCAGCCGAGCTCGGCTCAGCTCCAAAAAAGACTCGGAGGGAGAGGCCCGAAGTCAGGTTCTCAGATGCAGACCTGGAAGGGGTTCAGCTTCCCCATAATGACCCGCTGGTCGTTACTCTGAAGTTTGATTGCTCTAAGCAAGGTGTGAAGGACTGCACAGTACGGAAAGTCCTTGTCGACCCCGGTAGTTCATCCGAGGTCCTCTATTTCGACAGTTTCCGGAGAATGGGCCTGACGGAGAAGGATCTGCAGGAGGCCCGAATTCCCCTCATCGGCTTCAGCGCTAAGCCGGTGTACCCCAAAGGGAAGGTGACGATCAGGGTTGAAGTCAGTGGCGCGTCCGTCTTGACAACTTTCTTGGTGGTCGACGCACCCTCGCCCTATAATGCTATAGTGGGCAGAACCTGGCTCCATAGTCTGGAGGCAGTCCCCTCCACTCTCCACCAGAAGTTGAACTTTCCATTGGAAGGGAAGAATGACAGAATAGAAATCGTCACAGTCCAAGGAGATCAGCAGACAGCCAAGCAGTGTTTGACGGTCGTGAAGTCCGGTGAGCGTGAGCCCAAAGAGGTCAAAATGACCGAGCTAGAGAATAAGTTAGACGAAGTCGGCCAAGATCCAGAGAAGAAGAGCGTGGAGGGCTTGACCGAGGTCAGGATCGACTCAAAAGATCCGAAGCGGTTCTTCCTGCTCGGCAGCCAGCTCGCGGAGCCAGAGAAGTCCGAACTGGTCCAGTTCTTGGTACAGAATAAAGATGCCTTCGCCTGGACGCCTCAAGAGATGCCCGGCATTGACTCAGAGGTGATATGCCATAAACTGAATGTGAACCCTAACCATAAACCTGTGATGCAGAAAGCTCGCAGGACTAGAGTGCCACAAACCGAGGCCGTGGTTGAGGAAGTGGACAAACTGCTCGAAGCCGGCGCCATCAGGGAGGTCCAGTACCCGACCTGGCTAGCTAATACTGTGGTCGTCAAGAAGAAGACAAGCAAATGGAGGGTTTGCGTCGACTTTACCGACCTCAACAAAGCTTGTCCCAAAGATAACTTCCCCCTACCAAAGATCGATCAGATGATCGATGCCACTGCCGGACACGACAGAATGAGCTTCCTCGATGCATACCGCGGCTATCACCAGATACCACTGCATGGGCTAGACGAAGAGAAAACAGCTTTCATCACACCCAAGGGCACTTACTGTTATAAGGTGATGTCGTTTGGGCTGAAGAATGCAGGAGCAACCTACCAGAGACTCGTCACCAAGATGTTCCACGACCAGCTCGGCAAGACTGTGGAGGTTTACATTGACGATATGGTGGTCAAGTCCAAGCGAGCGCAGGATCATTTGGCAGACCTGACCGGAGTCTTCACTACTTTGAAGAGGTTCAAGCTCAAACTCAACGCCTCCAAATGCGCCTTCGGTGTCGGTTCCGGCAAATTCTTGGGGAGCTTGGTCACACGCAGGGGAATTGATGCAAACCCATATCAGATCTCGGCTATCCTCAGAGTACAGAGTCCCACCTCGGCAAAAGAGGTCCAGAAGCTCACTGGAATGGCAGCAGCACTAAATCTGTTCATCAGCAGATCCTCAGATAAGTGCCGGCCTTTCTTTCAGCTTCTTCGAAAGAATTTTAGATTTCAATGGACTCCAGAATGTGACCAGGCCTTGCACGAGCTCAATGCCAATCTTTCTTCACCCCCTCTATTGTCAACTCCGATTCACGGAGAATTTCTGTATTTATATCTGGCGGTCTCGGATCATGCGGTGAGCTCGGTCCTCATCCGGGAAGAGGATAAGGTCCAAAAACCAATCTATTATACGAGCAAGACCCTCATTGATGCCGGTACCAGATACATGCCACTAGAGAAGTTCGCTCTGGCGCTGGTGAGTGCCTCGCGTAAGCTCTCTCATTACTTCCAAACTCACACTATAGTGGTTGTTATGGAACATCCACTTAAGTCTGTTTTCAGAAAAGCTGACTTTTCAGGAAGAATTTCAAGATGGGCTGTCGAGCTAGGGTAGTATGACATTCAATATCAGCCCAGGACCGCGATCAAGGCCCAAGTGCTGGCGGATTTTCTCGTGGAATTTACCTTGAGTTCGGCACTGATCCAGCTCGGCACCGAACTGGGGGGCAGGCGGCATGAGGCGTCCACGGGCTCCGAACCATCAAAAAACCAAGCCCTCACCCCAGTTTGGAAAATCTATGTCGACGGGTCTTCCACCGCGAGAAAAGCCGGTGCAGGAATTGTCCTCCAATCCCCAGAAGGGCTGGTCATCGAGCAGGCTCTAACTCTGGAATTCAAAGCGTCAAACAATGAAGCCGAGTACGAAGCCCTATTAGCCGGACTGAACAGCGCCAAAATCCTCGGAGCTCAACAGCTGGTGGTCTTCAGCGATTCACAGTTGGTGGCAAACCAGCTGACTGGGGACTACCAGGCTCGCGACGACCGGATGGCTGCGTATTTAGCCCTGGCAAAGCAACTGCTCTCTCAGTTCCAAATGGCTGAAGTCAAACAGATCGGCAGAGAATCAATCTCTCACGCAGACGCCCTTGCAAATTTAGCGAGTGCTGTCGAAGCAGAAAGAAAAAGATGCATCGAAGTGGGATCGTTGGCCACACCTAGCATTGAGCTCCATCCACCTCGGGAAGTGTCCTGTCTTGATCTCGGCCCGAGTTGGATGGACCCTATCATAGCCTACCTTAGGGATGACAAGCTCCCCGAAGACAATGGCGAGGCCCATCGAATTAGACTCAAAGTAGCTCGGTTCTGGTTGTCTCCCGAAGCCAAGCTCTACAGGAAATCATTCTCAGACCCATACCTCCAATGCGTCCATCCAAGCAAAGTTGAAGATCTCTTTTTTGAAATACATGAAGGAATCTGTGGGAGCCACATTGGGAGGAGATCCCTGGCCTACCGAGCCATCAGCTAAGGCTACTGGTGGCCATACATGCAGAAGGATGCGCAAGTATATGCAAAGAAGTGTGAAAAGTGCCAGAAATTCTCACACTCGCTCCATTAACCGGCTCAGAACCTCAGCTCGCTCTCCAGTCCGTGGCCATTCGCCCAGTAGGGGCTCGACATTGTTGGACCACTCCACCGAACCCCAAGGTGGCTGATAGTGGCCACCGACTACTTCACCAAGTGGATTGAAGCAGAGCCCTTGTCTACCATCGCAGAGTAAGATTCCAAAAACGTCGTATGGAAAAACATCATCACAAGGTTCGGCATCTCTAGGACTTTAATCTCGGACAACGGGACTCAGTTCGACTCCAAACTCTTCAGGACCTTCTGCTAGGAGCTTGGCATCCGAAACCGCTACTCCACCCCAGCTTATCCACAGATTAACGGCCAAGCAGAGATTTCCAACAAGGTGATGCTTGATGGACTAAAGAAGCGGCTCGACAGAGCTAAGGGAAGGTGGGTGAAAGAACTTCCGAGTCTCCTCTGGGCTTACAGAACAACTCCAAGGCGTTCTACTTCGGCAACTCCCTTTTCCTTGGCATACGGGATGGAGGTTTTCATCCCCTTAGAGATCGGCCTCCCTTCTTTGAGGATCGAGCTCTTTGACCAAGGCCGAAATGAGTCGCACGTAGCTCTGGAGCTGGACTTGGCCGATGGGCGGCGAAAAGCCGCTGCAATCAGATTGGCCGCTTATCAGCAACGATTGGCTAGAGGGTACAATCAGAACGTCAGGGAAAGGAAATTCTCGATGAGGGAGTTGGTTCTTAAGAAGGCGCTCCCAGGGGACAAGGATCCGAATCAAGGCAAGCTGGCACCGAACTGGCACGGACCATTCAAAGTGACTTCCCTTGCTGGGCAGTCCGCTTATTGACTCGAAGACATGGCGGGCAGGCAGTTACCAAGACCATGGAATGCGTCTCACCTCAAGAAGTTCTACTTCTGAAACATATACCTCTGTACCTGTACTTTTTATACTCTGAAGAATTCAATGAAGTTCACATTCGAAGAGCATTCTGTGTCGGCACTTCAGTTATGGCCAATGATGAGATCGCCTCGGGTCGGCTACGGGCCACCCGGGCGTGAAGCCTTTATGGCCATTGATGAGATTTCCTCGGGTCGGCTACGGGCCACCTGGGCGTAAAGCCTTTATGGCCAATGATGAGATCTCCTCGGGTCGGCTACGGGCCACCCGGGCGTGAAGCCTTTATAGCCAACGATGCGATCGCCTCGGGTCGGCTACGGGCCACCCGGGCGCGAAGCCTTTATGGCCAATGATGAGATCGCCTCGGGTCGGCTACGGGCCACCCGGGCGTGAAGCCTTTATGGCCAACAATGCGATCACCTCGGGTTGGCTACGGGCCACCCGGGCGTGAAGCCCTTATGGCCAATGGCGAGGTCGCTTCGGGTCGGCTACGGGCCGCCCGGGCGTGAAGCCTACATAGCCACACGAGATCGTCTCGGTCTGGTGTAACCCGCCAAGGCAGAGCCATTGCGGCCGCCACCGAGGTCATCTCGTGAATAATCGCCGCTCAGGAGCGAGTCTGCTTCGGCTAAATCGCCTCTGGATTTGCTCCAGTCATCGAAGTGATTAAGATACGTAGGGTTAACGAAGCCCCCCAGAATTTGTCGCTCCTAGGACCTACACTGGCCGTTCTACTCCTACCGGACTCGCGTACTTGAGAAAATCGAGTCTAGAAAATTGCAGCAAATCGCAGGCAAGCCGAATTCGATGAGAAGACACCAATCTGAGGCAAATTCAGAAATTTTATTTATGATTGCAAAATTATACATCCAGAGATTACAAGAGACGACAGTAAAGCAAAAAAGTTCGATTTCATTGATTTACTTCTTTGTACATCGGTAAAGAATTAGTTTCACTTCTCACAAAAAAGAGTACATAAACTACGCTGGAGGTTCCGAAGCGGAAGCAGAAGCGGGGACGTCGGCTTCGGGCTGGACCGAGGGTTCAATGACTATATTCGCCCTGGGAATGGTGGGGCCAGGGAAGGGTGGAGACTCTACGAAGGACTGGTGGCCTTCATTGATTTCAACCTTCCTTAGGGCAGCACGCCACCCCTTCTCCCACGCCTTGTCCCTGACCCGCAGTACCCAGGTCTCGTAGTGCGTGGTGGCCTGCTTCACCGCGTCGGCGAAGGCGACGTCATTCTCGGCTTGGGCTGCTTGAGCTTTAGCCTCGGCTTCGGCCACCTTTTTTGCCTCAGCCTGGAGGTCACCTCTCAGCCTCTCCACAACGGCTTCGAGCTCGGCGACTTTGTTCTTTTCGACCTCGGTTTTCGCCCTGGCACCGCCCAGCTCGGCAACAAGCTCAACCCCCTGGGCTTCAAGTTGGTCTACCCTCTGGGTGGCAGCGCCTAGAGCCTCCTCCAGCTCCAATTTCTTCGCCTCCAGCATGGCTATCACCGGGCTCTGCTTATTGTATCTGTCAATGACCACCATCGACTTCTAGAAGGCCTGTAAAACAAAAATAAAAAAAAGGGGAAGGAAGGAGGTGAAACGCAGGTACAAAATGTAAAAGGAATTCGGGAGTCCAAAGAAAACTCACCTGGATGTTCGTCTGCAGCAGCGATGCGAGAAGCCTCGGGTCGTTGTACCCCTCATACAGCGTCATATCCTTTGGGAGAGCGCACCCCTTGGCCAGCACCTCGAGGACAAGAGAGTTGGTCGTATGGACGCAGTCCTCGACTGTCAGCCGCTCGCCCGTGCTCAGGGTGAAATTCGGCTCCCACAGAGCCGGGGATGGTGCAACACCCGAGTTCGCGCCCTCTTCCCTTTGCCTCTTCCTCGGAGCACTCCTCTCCGGGGTCACCTCGGAGGAGAGGGGCTGGTCCTGATGAGAGTTAGCGACGGCCCCTCCCAACTCAGCGTGTGCCGTTGCAGCAACGACGGCCTCGGAAGTCCCTACGTCGCTCGGGGGCACGGGGGTATGAGGCACAGCAGGAGACACGGGGGCGGGTGACTCCGGGGCCTCATCTCCAAAGGCGAGCGCCTCCAAGTCAAGGTAGGTGATGCTGCGAGCCATCTCCGGACTCGGCGAGGGGCGTCTTGGGCGCCTCACGAGGGGTGTTCCTTCTGACTCAGACTCGGAGGACTCGGCCCTTGTAGCGAACTCTGCCTCAGCACGGGAGGGCCCCGCTTCGGTTTGGGTTTCCCATCTCTCTGAGCTCTCTGGAACGGCTTGCCAAACAGCCTCCGCTCTCTCAGGGCTCCTCTGGGGCTCGGGCGCGACTTCGGCAGCCTCCGGCTCGGCTCCCGACCTCCTAATGTAACCCCTGTACCTGGGCTCGTACTTCAGCAATGCCCACGCGGCCCTGTTGTTGAAGTCAGTACACTTGGCAACCCGGTTGTGCCAAGCGTCGTTCCTCACCCAACGGGCAAGCCCGGCTTTCCTCTGCCGAGCACCTGCAAGATCGAGGAAACATTAGTTTGGGGATGTGAAAGCAAAAATAAGCACAGCATTTAGAACAGAGGAATGGAGAATCCCGTACTTGGAGCAACCTCGGGGTAGCGGGGGATGCTGTAAACCCTTGCTTCCTCCTCGGGGCCGAACTCCCAGTTCCCCGAGACGGAAATGAGCTCTTCCCCTGCGTACTTGTTCGAGTCCTCTAGTGCATTGACGAAGGCCCTCCGCTTCGGCTTGACGCGGAGGTAATAGGTGCCCTCCTTTGCCTTGCAGAGGTCGTACACATCCTCTATGTCATGGATGTCTAAACCTATGTGGAGGTGCCGGTTTAACGCCACAGTGCCCATAATGACCTTGAAGGCGTTCGGCATCAATTGGCAGGGGGTAAGATTCCAGGAGGAGAGGCAGGCCCGAAGCAGCAGGTGCAACGGGAACCTTACGCCCCCCTCCACCACCGCAATGAGCGGGAATGGCATCCAGCCCCCGACACTGCATCGTCGGGTATGGTCTGCTGGATCGCCCTTCCGGACGAGGACATCGTCCGGAATCTTGTAGGCAGTCCTAAAGGCCTCTATGGACGCGGGGGAGTCAACCCAGTGACTGAAGATCCCCATGGTCACCAAGAAAGGGAAAAGCAGAAAGAGACCGAATGAAAATGAGAGAGAAGACGCGAAACTTACTAGCTCAAGAACCTAAGACAGAGACGGGCAAAGGCACTCTGCTGGAAGACGAAGGTTTCACTCCAGGCGTTTGGCTCTGGTTCTCAGAGGCGTTCGTTCAGAGGCGGAAAGTAGAAAAATGAAAGATGAGAAGGGAACCCGTCTTTATAGAGGAGCGCCAAATCATGGCGCCGTTTCCAAATTCGAAAAAGTCCCTTCAACGGCCGCGTGCGTGCTGGCAAGTACCGAAACGATGAATCCGGCAGTGACGCGTGGCGCAGGCGATTCGCCTCCCATAATTATTAGGATATGGCAGTTAATGCGAGCAATTATCCCCTGCACACGAAGGGGAGTCGGACAGGCTCCACGTGTCGAATGTGACGTCAGAACATCCCCCGGCAGTCTTAAGTAGCTTCCGAAGTGAGTTTCCACCCCCAGGATTCTGAGATCCTAACGGGTTGAAAACTCGGGGGCAATTGTGTGGGCCGGTTTTTGGACGTTGTAGGCGCTCGCTTCGGATGCATGCACCTCGACATAAACCTTGAATGCTGGCTGAGACCAACATTCCCGGCACCACTTCTGCCGAATTCGATGGCACCTCGGCTGCTGTCGAGGTGTAAACGGTCGCCCGAAATGGGTTTGTTTTGCCACGAGCAGCATACGCCACCTGGCAAGATGAGGGTGTGGTGATGGGACGGACACCGTCCGGGCCGTCTATTCTCAACATACTTCTGACAATCATGTTCAATGGCTGCGGCCGTATCAAGGCAGGGCCCAAGGAAGGATCCGATGGGACCCCAGCCGCCAATAAGCCAGGCCGAGGTCGGGCCCAACATGACCAGCATTTAATACTGTGTGGGCTGATTAGACCAGCATTTAATGCAGCATGGGCTAGGATGGATCCTCATCAATTGCTCTATGGGCTAGTGGATCTCAAGCAGTCACGTCAGAGGCCCATTAGTTGACATCCCATCAGCTTCTCATATAAAGAGTTCCATGACCCAGAGAAGGAGGTACGCATATTCCATGCAAAAGACCCACTCTGCTCTCCCTTCTTGGATCCCTCTCCCTGCACTAACTTAGGCATCGGAGAGCCCTGCGCTGCCCACAGCCAGGGTCCTCTGACCTTTCTCTTCCTCTTTCAGGTCCGTCGCTTTGGCAGTTCTCTCGGGTCCTTCGGATAAGTCCCTTGAGGCACCTCCATAATCTTGTGAGTATTATTTTGCACTTACAAGTTTGAATCCTAATAAAAAAGAGTCGGTGGTGAAAAAAATGAGCATCATTGAAAGTGCGCCGACTGAGTTTCACTTGAGGAGGAGTCTTGAGGAGTAGTCTCCACATGAAGGGGAGTATTAAAAAATATTTATGCTTCATCTATTAATGCCTTGAGGTTTTGCTGGTAATGGTTAGCTAAAAAAAAAATTAATAATCAAATGATCCTGACCATCCAAGTTTGGCCTTGCTATATCTGGATCATTTTGCTGAAATTATCCACTTGCAAGGCAAAAACTAGACGGGTAGCATCCAATGATGCATGGGGAAGAAATTACGCACCCGTTAACAGAGGCCCATCACTTGATTATTGGTCCTTAATAGTGGTTTATGAGATGGGGTCCTAGTCCTACTCTATTTCCCTGATGTCTTGCATGCGAGTTTTGCTCTCAGGGAAGCCATTGAGCTATTGGGACCCATTGCTCCAACTTTTCTCCAAGACTTGGACGATCAAAATCTGCAGGATCCTTCTAGGAAAAACCATCATCTGTAGGTCCACCTTAAGTCGGTCTAGATGATCACAAAATGCAGCATAAATTCGGCCATAGTTCCTCTAAAAGCCGAGTCAACCGGACCCACACCAAACCAAGTTTGAAACGAGTAGCCGTTGAACTCATCTTTGGCTGGCAGTGATTGAACCAGAACCCTTCTTTCAAGGTGTGAAAAGAAGAATCAACCAAAAGCCAAGAAAAGAATGCCCATAAAACTACAAAGAAAAAGTCGTCGTCATGTCATAGATACTGACAGGGGGACTGACGTTGTTTCGCGAGTGCTTCTCTCTCTCTCTCATTGGAATCACAGACATCAAACAAAGAAACTTCCACCCCAAACCAGTCAACAACCCCAACTCCCATTTCCTCCATAAAACCCCCTTCTCCCCACAAGCATACCCACCCACCCACCCACCCAACCAAAGATCTTTTCCTGGCATCCAGGTGCTGGGAGCTTTTCCCTTTTATCAATCAGAGCTGGTTTTCTGATAGAAGAGACTTCTCCTCAGAAGAAGGAACGCAAAAAGAAGAAGAAAGAAATCTGGTAAAAATCGGTGTTTCTCTCAATCAATCCCAGTGATTGTGGAGGAGAAGACTGCATCTTTTATCATTGTTCTCTTAACAAAAAAAAAAAAAAAAAAACCCAAGCTTACAGATCTTTTACTTTTCTGGGGTACCTTGAAAGGTGATTGATTCTTGATTTTTCAATTATCATGGGTAAATCCTATAGACCCATCTTGCTTTTTTGCTTTCTGTTTTCTCTGTTTCTCTCTTCCTCTGCTCAGACCTGCTCTTACTCCTTCTCGAGCAATAGAGTTTATGATTCCTGCAACGCTCTCCCGTACCTAAATGCCTATCTACACCATACATACCATGCATCCAATGGAACGGTGGACATCGCTTACCGGGCCACAGCGTCTAGTTCCAGTGATTGGGTTGCATGGGCAATCAATCCAAGTGGGTTACGAATGGCTGGGTCGCAGGCTCTTGTTGCATACCAGAATTCGAGTGGAATTCAGGCCTATACGGCAAGCGTAACGGCATCCGGAATCCAACAAGGCAATCTGAGCTTTTCGGTGACGGGTCCTACAGTAGAATATGTGAGCGGTCAGTTCATAATTTATGCTACCTTGACACTGACTAATAACAGTACTACTGTGAATCAAGTTTGGCAACAAGGATCCCTTGCAAATGGGGTTCCTGCAATTCATCCGACCAGTGGATCTAACGTTCTATCGGTGGGAACTCTGGATTTCTTGTCGGGGGTGGGAACGAGCGGAGGAAGCAATTCAAAGATCCGACGCAGGAATGTAAGTAGTTTCATGTCTGCTCAATTCCCTTTCTTTCAAACTTTTTTTAAAGCTCTTTTATCTTTTATGGTTTCAAAATTGTGTTTTATTGCAATTTAATTTTGATTGATCTGCATGACAATTGTTTTTATATAGATTAATTGAATTGGATTTACGATCCCGGGTCTTTCCAATTTTTCTTGTCCAATGTCAATAATTGTGATCAACAATGACATGAAAATGTGCAGAGGTGGGGGAAAATGCATCCCACCTTGGGGCCTTTTTGTATTCGTGAATAAGCTATTTATTCGGAGCTAAAAGTTACCCTTAATTGATGGGTGACGAATGAAGAAAATATATATATATATATATATATATATATATATTTTATCAGGATTATTGGGAGTTGGGCTATTTTTGCCCTTTTAGTTTTCAGGTATTGGGTTCCTCATCACCATCATCATTATTATTATTACATCAGACGAGGTACGTCTTTGGTGATTTGGAGGCTGATTAATCGATCATATTCATGTTGGATTAGCCGCCTTCTTTATTGTTATAGATGGGGTTCATGATCTAGTGTTCAAGGGGAATTTCATGTTTTGAAATTGTTCAACAACAATCACACCTAGTAATTATGCTAAAAAAAAAGGGTTGTGATTGTACTGACTGAAGTACAATTAAGATGGAAGAACAGAGTCGCCTCAAACCCTTTGTTTCCCTCACAAGTTTTCATATTTATCTTGCTATAATTCTATACTGATCCTAACATCAATTTTTTCTTCTGTCAATGGATCTTTTTTTTATTAATTTGTGTGGTATAGAACATTTTGGTCATCATTCATGGTTTGCAATGAATCATTCATGTAGGAAATAATCAGGAATCGTTGAGTTTACTCGATGATGGATTCAATTTCTTACCTAAGTTGAATTGAATTTCAGGTTCATGGGGTGTTGAATGCAGTGAGTTGGGGTGTCCTGATGCCCCTTGGTGCCATCATAGCAAGGTACATGAGGGTGTTCAAGTCCGCAGACCCTGCATGGTTCTACCTTCATGTTGCTTGCCAGACTTCAGCCTATATTGTCGGTGTCGCCGGCTGGGGAACTGGCCTGAAACTCGGCAGCGACTCTGTTGGAATCAAGTACAGTGCTCACCGTAACATTGGCATTGCCCTCTTTTGTCTAGCCACACTCCAGGTAAATCTTTAGCATGTCTATGTGAGTATACAGAGACATGGTTTTAGAATTTTTTTTAAAACTATTGACACAAGCAAGCAAGCAGTGCCTCATGTACGTTTTGTAATTCCTCAAATTGATTTTAAGAAAACCCCATATGTTTTGGAGTTTTTAAAAACTATATATATATATTTTTAAAAACTATATATATATATATATGAGAAGTATTCAAGTGAGGAATTCCCTTACCATTTGAAGAGGTTTCAAGTATAAAAGGGTGTACTCTCCCTTTTGTATTTGAAACCTTTTCAAAAAGGGGAGTCCTTCACCACACATGGTGAGGAAATTTCTCACTTGAATATTTGTCTGTATATATTACGCAACCAAGCAGTGTAGTGTCTCATCATGTTGTGTAATTCTTCAAATCCATCCAAGTGTAAAATATCAGCTCCTGTTTTGGTGTAGGTGTTCGCGCTGCTTCTGAGGCCTAAGAAAGATCACAAGTACCGTCTCTTCTGGAACATCTATCACCATGCCATGGGTTACACCGTCATCATTCTCAGCATCGTTAACATCTACAAAGGATTCGACATTCTAGACCCTGAGAAGAAGTGGAAGCGCACGTACACTGGTATCATTATAGCCCTGGGTGCCATTGCGGTCATTCTAGAGGCGATCACATGGCCCATTGTTCTGAAGAGGAAGTGGAAGAACCCTGAGAAGTCGCACCATGGAGCCAATGGTGCCAATGGATATGGAGTTAGGGACGGGGTGTAGATAGATAGGTAGAAAGAGACAGAGAAGAGAGGCTTGTTTTTAAGTCTTATGTATTGGATACAATACATGATAGATGTTCCTTTTTACTTACTTTCCCTACTTTGTCATTGCCTTGAGCATTGTGGGGAGTTTGGTTCTTTTTTAAGTGAATTCTTTCTAGGGAGTAGTAGCTAGTACTGGAGTGGCCTTATGTGCGAGTGCGTATAGTGTATTCTTTCTCTTTAACATACTTTCCATCCTTTTTCTTTATATGATCCATATCTAGTCATCATCCTTTTTCTTTCATATTATTATTTCTCACTTTACATGGAGGATTAATTTCCATCCTGATTCCCATTGGGTTTGTTATGATGTGCTTGTCAATTTTTTCTTCACACCTAACAGTAATCTAACTCGCTGATTTTACAAGATAAATATGCTTGCACCCACCTTTGATATAGATGACCATTCTTGCGCCGCCTGCCACTTTTGTCCATGATCTTTGCTCAGAATAAATTGAGAGAAAGAAAGGTAAAATTATCTGCTAGAAAGTAACTTTGAACGGCCCCATTTCAATATTGCATAAATGCTGATATCAGTCTTGTAGCTAAAGACAAAAATAAAAAAAAGCCTCCCTCCCGAGAGAGGGAGGACAAAACAGAGTGCGTTGACTTGCAGGTTGGAACCATAATGTCGCGGTTCATGGGCCACTGTGTAGGTGCAAGAAAAAATTGAAAAGAAGGAAATAAAGGAGGGGTACAAGTACAACAACTGTGCAAGTGTCCAACTCCAACACCTAACTCTCGTGTCTCATCTGTGGACAATGGAGAAGATTGATTGATTGATTTCACATGTTTAAACCAACCCGTTTGGGGCGGCTTCCGAGTCCTTTTTCTAGAAGCAATGAGTCAATCTCTGCTTTTTTATATTTCAAGCTCTACACGTCATAGAAAGATTCTATCTATGATCTATCCTGAGAAAACAAAGACAGACACAGAACATTCTGGCAGCAAAAACAAAAAAAAAAAAGAAAAAAAGAAAGAAAGAACAAATCAAAGCAGATGAATAAACAGCCAAAACAACTGGACAAAGTCGAGAATATGGAGACGACTCCAACTTCACCGTATCACTCGGGGATTGATTGGTAAGTTCAGGTAGCTATAGTTATCTTCGGCCACAATGCCAAATCATCAAAATAATAATAATAATAAGACAAAAGTTCCTTCATTGATGGAAAGTTTTTCTCCAAAATTTCATCGGATCACCAATGTGCAGTGCATAATGCACAAGTATTATGGAGAAAATTGTCCCCTCCCTAATGATAAGACGTACCATTATGTTTATAGAAAATGCCTCAGCCAAATTAAAGATGGAGAATCATCTTGAGACCTTTTCTCTTTTTTTTTTAATTTTATCAATATCTATAAGAGCTTAAATTTAAAAGCAAGAAATGCTAGTCAAGATAAAACAACCAAGAAGGAAAACATGGTATATATAGCTGGATAATCATCTAGGGGTGGCATTTCCCACACATAACCTACTTAAATAGCTTATCTGCTAAAATGTTTCCTTCTAATCTAGCCATTGGTTAACTAATAATTAACTTTATAACCCGATTAAATACCATGAGGATACCCTCATCAGCCAAAAGAAAAAAAAAACCACCCAATTTGTAGAAACAAAATGTAGCAGATGGTCCGATGTAAATTGTAAAGCTCTAATTGATGAATAATCATTTTCCACAAAAAGAAGATATTATTTAAAACCCCCTTGTGAATCTTTGCTTTCAATCTTTCACTTTATTTCTTTTTAATATAAATGCATAGAGCATAAAACAAGAATGAACCCTAAAAGAGAAAATTGTACATGAATGGGTCACTTGCTCATGTTAAAATATAGCGAGTCCTTATGCATTGAGTCGGTTTTCTTAAAAATATAAAGAAATTGCCTTAAGGACTGTTTGTTTTGTTTAATGGAATATATAGGAATGGTAAGATATCATTCATTTCTAAAAGTGGTTAAAATTGACTAAATAAATATGAGTTTTCAAATGATTCCTCCTTTAATGGAAAATGAGATGAGAAATGAATACTCATCTATCATTTCATTAATTCAAATCCTAAAAAAGTGAAGTTTGCATCTACATCTCCAACTTATAACCTTCACCCCTCACCTCTTTAATAAAATCTTTCATCGAGGTCATTCGATCATAAATTTATGTGTCTTCAATTCTTATGAAAACGCCCTTAATCTTTGATGAACTTGAGTTTTTCAAAATGAATTCAACTTTCAGATGTGGTGGGTCTGTCAACCAGTATCACTCCCATTATCATTCTAGTTTATATTTTATTTAAAGGTGATTTATTTATGAAGAGTCATGAGGTGTTATCATTTAAATGGAGGCTGATTGCTCTTGGAAAAAAAAAAAAGGAAAATAAAAGGAGAAAAAGATGATTATTGTAATTCTTAATTAGTCTGCGGCACCACTAATTGTACAGTTGGGACCACACAAAAACTGTTCATGGAGTGGTTATCTAACTCATCAGTTGAGGCATGGCATGTGTGTTCACCACCTTCCACCAACCGTGGGCACTGCCTACTTTTTCTATCTTTTTTCCTTGTAAATAATGGCAAGTCATGTCACTTCACATATGAATGGTGACTTCAATATTATATTCTGAGTCATCTCTAGGTTAGACTTGGATTGTTCTTGTGATACTCGAAGAGTAAAAATAGTTGGCGAACCCAACACATGAGGGTTTGATAATCTGAATAGGCAAACAGAAAGATGTGGAGTCTACATTGAGTAATAAGTAATTTGCCTCTTCAGACTAGTCAGGCTCAAGCCTAGCCCAGATTGCCTGAGGGACGAGGACTTATCAGATGGGTGAGGTTTCCAATCAGAGGGATCCACCCTTGCCAGCACCATTTTATGTCTATCATCATCATCATCATCATCATATCAATGCCTTATCATAACAACTATATAAGAATGGTACATGAATTCTATTTTTCCATTCCAGTCTATCATGGGACTATATCCTTTGATGAGTCAACACTTCTTCCCATATTAACCTTACTACTTCCATCCATATTCTCTTCAGCTCAAAAACTTTTCTAACACAAGCTAGCCTGCTTTAGACATGTCCACACCTTCTCAAACAAGTTTTAGTTTATAACCTGGTACACCCTTTCAGCATGATTTTAGAAAACTACCTCATAGAATGAAGGCGGCGGCCTTGGGCAGTGCCTAGAATTATTGAGCCAAAATATGTGCCTACAGGTTTGAGCTAAAACACACAAAACACCACTGCACATGGGAACTAACGCCAACTTCTTGTTAATCCACCTTTGAACGACTGAGATGACACGAGCAGCTTGTCCCAATTACTTGGGAAGGCCCGATTCACATAAAGAGGCCTATCTATTCTGAAATATGAATGTATCAACAGTAACATTCCAATAAGTTTAAAAAGGGCAAAAAAAAAAAAAAAAGAAGAAGTAACAATCCAATAAGAAAGACTGATGATTTCTATCCAGGAAAAAAAAAAAAGAAAAAAAGAACAGACTGACCTCGCAGATTTATGGCACTAGAAAGGTAATCAGTATGCGAAATATGAATATCTACAATGATCATTTCAACTCAATGATGCATATCATTTGGATAAACACCATAATAGGGGAATTTTCTCCTGTGGATGGTTCCCACATGCCGACACCAGCGTTGTCCCGGTAGGTGCAGCTAAGTTTTGGGGGTTCCTGGGTTTTCTATGGGGCTTGAGCGGATGGAAAGTAGAAAATTCCACCGGCACCATATTTGAACTTCAGTCAAGACTGAGATGATTCGTCCAGTTAGAAAGCACCCAACGGAGACAACTGTTAAAAGGTGTGAAAGCATGAAAATTACCCGGAGTAGGAGAGGGAGACCCAATCGAAGTTGGAAATAAACTATTAAACATGACCTTGCCTACATGGATCTAACGGAGGACATGACTCTAAACAGATTTAATTGGCCTCGTCAAATCCATATAACCGACCCCACCCAGTGGGAAAAGGCTTGGTTTGGTTTGATTAGTCAAGAATGTTGATTCCATCACCTGTATAAATAACATCTCTCAAACAAAATGATCAATCTAATTATCTAATTCATCTTTGTTACCATCAATGATATATTGATCTAAATCAACAATCAGACCATAATCTGTCATGAAAATGTAAATATAATATAAAAAAAGTTAAATGCGATCTGTTGAATTAAGCGTTTAAAGGCATTCTTACTCATACAATATTTAAAATTTACAACCAAATTTAATTAGTCCAGAAAAGCTGTTACGGGCGGTCTCTCGGTTCCAAAGCAGCAATTTCTTTGATGACTTGAGCTTTGTCAGCCTCAAACTGCTCATTTTCTGAAAGAAAAGGAACACGCTAACAGAATATCTCATAATCTACACTACAGTTTCTTTAGCCAAAACTATTCATCTGCTGGGCTCTCTAATGGGAGATGCCCCAAAAACTCTAGAGTCAAATTTGGCCCTTCGCCAATGTGCCAACAATTGGGTGTAGTTGTCCATTTTCAAGCCACATGACAAAAAAGATTATCCAACAGGTATGACATAACACAAGCGCCCATCACATGAGAGTTGAGACCCACTGAAAATGGTGGGGTTAACTATAACATTTATGGTCAACCAAAAAAGACATCATCTCTTTTCTCCTTTCTTTTTGAATTATAAAAAAAAGACCATCCCAGGTGGCTTATTTAACATTAATAGTGCAGCAGCACTGTAGAAGGTGCTCACAATTGCAACCTTGATGTTGTGGGTTCGAATCATCTAACCATTAAAAAAAAAATGTCATAAAATTTTCATTTAACTTACCTTTGTCCATCTTGAAGTCACTGAAGAATCTTAAAAGCTTGCTTCTATTTGCAATCAGTATACTAACAATCTCAGGTGGCTTGTTCTGATTTGCGGCAAATAACTGACAATGTGAATGAAAGCCAAAATCACATCAGAAATGTTTAAACATAACCATGTTTGGATAATGTAAAAGAAATAGAGTTCTAGACTGCACCTTGAACACATGAAATGCTTCTATTTGAATGTTCTTACTTGATTCCTGCAGACAAGTGGAACCACTAATTTAGAATGTATTAGTTCTATTAAAAGATGAATCTCCATCCCTCAGCTGTAGCTCAGTTAGGGATATGGGTGTGTGACTATAGAAAAAAGATGAATCGCTATATATCTTATCATTGAGTCTCGCACAGTACAATTTAAGAATAAGATTGATTATTGAGTATCGATGAGCTTCATAAGAGAATGTAAGAAGATGATTGTCCAAAAGGACGTGTGGCGGTCCCATGGGTGATGCACATCTGGAAGGCTTGGAAGGTCCTAAAGGGAGGCAGGTCCCACATGCGGTTAAGCAATAGAGTAGGGATTATTATCCTTTCGATTAATCCTTTCGTCTTTTTTAGGATTGGGTATGTTGTCATAAAATCTGATCCACACAAAATTAGGTCAAACACAACATCGTACAACTTTGACAAGAATTAAATAAGTTACAACCATTTACTGATAAAGAAGTGTAGTTATGAGTTTCAAAGTCCTAGTATGCTTAGATGTCTTAATTCTTCTATTTCAAAGACATTTCTTCTCAAACAAGGATGAAGTAGCTGACCAAGATGCACAGATGATACTAAGTTTTTTCCCTTCATGCTTTTAGACAAGAACATGTGGCATGATGGAAGGTGCTCACTGTTGCAACCTTGAGACTGGGTTCAAGTCATACGTTACCAATCCAAAAAAAAAAGATGCATATTTACTGTACAACCGGCAGTGACGAAATATCAGATTTCAAGTTGGGTGCAAAGATAGGTTTGTTAGATACGTAATGATGATAATGTAAAGTCATGTACCCATGCAAGATAATAACTGAAAGCTCTTGCATCAATGGGCCACAGCCCACATGTATATGGGGTCAGTCCTACCAAGTGCCAACAGAGTAGGGCACAACATTCTGAAACAACTGAGTACTAAATAACAAATGGGAGCTTCATAGCTCTGACATTGGTCTCACATCACATTTATCTACCAGCCTCAAAAGGATCTAATAATTAGAGTTTCTGTTTCCAAGTTGAACTTCAGGCTTCTTCATATAGATTGGCTCTAAATTGTTCTTTTTTTTTTTCTTTTTCTTTTTTGAACATTAGAATTATATTAATTGGGACAAAGCTTTGATGATGCAGATGATGACGTGGCATTAAACATGATAAGTTGGCATCTTCCCTCATATTTTCTTCTCCTGATTCACATTTTTCTATACCAATGATGTATAGACAAATTTTTCAAGTTAAACTTTACAAGGAACCTCTAATGGCTACATGGTTATGAAAAACATAGAAAGTCAATAGTAGAAGGCACCTCAAAATTGGTAAGCATGTTTAGAAGCCAAGGCTCATGGAATATGAAATTAGGGTTTACATATGTAAAATTTGGCATATGCAAAATAAAAAATGTGAAACATATTACCATGTCTGTTTGGAAGCACAATGTTCACTTGAGTAAATGATATGGTTTTTTTTTTTTTTTTGGAATTCTTCACATTCTTCTCAAAAACCATGATGATCTAAGACATGGAACTTCACATTTTTCTCAAAAATCAAATACACTACATAATCAAGAACCACCAGCTGAGGTTTCAATTAGGGAAATAAATCCTAAGCGTTCCATTAAGCCTGCCTCAAGTTGGAAAAAGAGATCAATTGAAGTTTCCAAGTAATACACAGAACTTGAATATCAACCCACAAATAGGAAGTTCATCCGATGGATTTTTGACTCAGGCGGACATTTACCGAACTCAAGGTTGAGTTCTTTCCAAGCCAGAGAGAATGATACAAGATAGACCTCAAGCCACATGTGTAGGGCCCAAGATAGTTTAGAAATTATTTTCCTAATTATTTGTTATTATTTTGTTTAATGAGTTGTAATTAGTTAGGATAATTATTTTATTTCCTAAGTTAGATTGTTAGGTTACTTTAAGCCCTAAGTTCTGTTTTCTATTTATATGGCATTATAGATGATGGGTTTTTATAGTTAATTAATTGAGTTAGGTTTTCCCATTGAGGTGCGTCCTCGTAATCGTCTCTGCGGAGACTTGTTGAAGTCTTTTTGGACATGTGCTTCGGCACTTTCCCGCATGCCCTTACTCTTAGGGTTTGCATCAGGTTGTCTAGTTAATCATTTCATAAAATGGTAAAAGGAAAAAACAATAATTTAAGTTCAGCCACCCTCCCATTGATCAAAGTTAGCAATTCAATCATTTAGGTCCTAAGTTTGAGGATTTATTTTATCTAGACGACCCCCAACATAGTTGGGACAAGGCTTTAATGAAGATGATGATTTTAACAACACTACTAGAGTGATTTTTCTCTGTCACTAATCCATAATTGGACCTTCATAGCCTAATTATATGCCAAATTATGGATAGTGATAATTGTCATGAGCATGAAGTTCACTACCACAAACCAACGAGTGGTAGCTTAGTTGGCTAAGGACTCTGCGCCTCAGGAAGCGGAGAGGTCTTGTGTTCGTCACCTACCTTTGTAGGCCACTTACCATAGTTTTACCCAATGCATGTGGATAGAAGGGTTTGCATGTGCCCCTGAGGATTAGTTCTTGACTGTCTAGAATCGAGTGTCCCTCGGGCACAGGGCCAAAGGCCCCGGGGTTGGGTTGGCTGGGCGAGAGATACCCTTGGTTATCAACACAAAAAACAGGTCATTCCCACATGCAATGACGGAGCCAGGATTTTCTTCTAAAGGGGTCAAACGAGAGTCAACTAGCAGCGGCGAAGCTAGAATTTTTTTTAGAGGTGATCGATAAAACTTCCCATACTTATTGATTTCTTAACTTATCATTTAAAGCCATTTATTTATTTCAATTTTTTTTTAATAATATCCAAAGAAAAAATCTTAGATTTGAAAATACCAATTAAATTTACAGACAATTTATCAAGACTTTGAGAATAATTAAAATACAAAAATAATAGAGCTCACCATGATGAATCTAAACCGCTCAAAATAATAATTTACTCCTTTTTTGAGGATAGAGACTTATATATCACTCTGATCAAAGTACGGCCTATGCTAGATTAATTACTTAAAAATCAATCCTCACATAATTAATTTCTTGTGTTGTTTATTGGGCCACGCGCCCGTAATAGACATGGATGGTTGAAAATCTATAAATTAATGACTTGCAATTTTTTGATGGTCATGATTCTTGCAATAAAATAGATGATTGAAGAGAACATAATTAATAGCCCATTCACTAATATTATAAAATGGTGAACAACCTAGGGAGATCCATGCTACTCAGAATAAAAGCTCTTCCCTTGAGAAGTTTCCTCAAATTTTACTCTGGTCCCACCTTAATGTTGAGCACATGATATATTTAATCGTGTGCTCAATATGGTGGGACCAACTTTTATTAAGTAAACATTGTGGGCAACCCAACAAAGGAGATGGGCTTCGTTTTTAATGGCCCGGTTTTTTTATTTTTATTTTAGAACATCCTAGCCCTTGATTTAATAGCCATAATATTTACTGGTCTGTTAGCATAGATTTCTTTGAGATTCAATCCAATGGTGGATAAATGCTTGAAATTAAATCCAAAGAAAAAGTCAAGATGCTCAAATCTAGTTGTAGAGAGGGTTTTGAAATTTCCGTGAAGATAAACATCTTGAAGATAAAGTTGGAATGAATTGATTGCAAGCTGAAATCTCTCCATAAAATTTGTTGAATCATTTACTTTTATCTTTGGAAATAATTAAAAGACAAAAATATCCTTAAATCTTTTTAAATTCTCTCCTTTTTTATGGATGGAAAGTGGGTGGGGGCAAAATTGTAAGGGACAAAAAATGCAATAAAATTCTTTGCAACCTCTTCCATATATTCAAACGAATTGCAAAAGTTGAGAGGGGTCAGTTGACCCCACTCGACACCACCCCTCCATCCTTGACCACAAGAGTAGGCATTCACTGCTGAAGAGTCATCACTAGGTCAAAACTATTTACTCTTCTAGTCCAAAAATCGATGCTATTAAAATCTAGATAGATCAAAATTGTGTCATCAGTGATCCCACATTCCCACTATTGCATCACAAATTCTCATAATGGTTCAGAAAAAACACAAAGTTCTTGAAGGGCTCCACACTCGCCCACCAACTCACACAAACCAGCATGCTAATCATATTAGATACACGATCAATATGAAAAAATTATCGGACACATGAATATGAGGTAATACTGGCAAAATAGATAGAATAGCATACCCTGAGAAGATTCATAAATATGAGGCAATACTGGTAAAATAGATAAAATATCATACCCTGAGAAGATTCATCATGATCCTCAAGTTATCTTTTGAGCTCACATACCGCATCATAACGGATGAATTTGAACGATCCAGTAACATGTCACCCAGAAGCTGAAACAAAAATAACAGAATTTTCAACAAACTTCAGTATTGACGTAAAATTCAGATCCATCAGTTCCCAAAAAAAACCAAAATGTTAGCATGTTCAATACGTAAATAATAATTGATATAGTATTACATTATTATCAGTTTAAATCTATTATTGTACAAATATTGCTTCACCTATCAAAATTCAAAAAAATAAATAAATAAATAAATAAAAACTTGTCTAGTTAGAGAATACTCTAAACATATATGGAGGATAGAAAAATAAAAGACAGAAAAAGAAACTAATTATTTAATTCCCAATACTCACACTCTATCCAACTGAGACAGCCTCTCTTTTTTTTAAATGTTTGGTATTTATTTGAAAGGGTTTTCATTAAGGTTCTTTCAGGTAAAACTTGAAGCAAATTATCAAATTCAATGGGAAAAATCCAATTATATTAAATACCAATAACAAATCACCATTACAACTTGGTCAGACAACCATGACATATTTAATAAAATGATATAGATATAAATAGATATAATACCTTATATGCCGTATATATCATAAATTGGCAAATTTTCTATGCTCAATTAGAAGTGAGCAAACTGCCTGTATGTTTCAGGATTAAAAAAAAAAAAAAAAAAACCCCAATTTTTATATCTATTATACGTTTTAGGATGTTGTAGAAGTAGAATTTATATCCAACTATGGCATAAAGCAGTTAATTCAATGCCAGGTATTTTTTTCTCAAGGTGATCAGTAGATTCAGTACATGGTGCCAGCCGAGACCGATACACATCAGCATAAGCATATATCTAAAACAAGAATATTTTAGGTGCGGACCTTTATGGAAATAGAGAATTCATGAGCAAAATGTCATCAGACACATTTTAGGTATGCTATTCATCATAAATATATGGAAGTTTGGGACCACTCATATGGTATAACAGAATCAATTGCAATAGGGTGGTAATCATACATAATTTCCAATTTGATAAATTCTGAAAGTGAACATAGATACTCCATTTTAGTGGTACAAGCCAAGACACAAATTCTTTTAGTGCCTCTTTGTTTGACCAGAATTTGAATTCCTAGGAGCTCAAAATAATGCATTCCTATTAACAGGGCTATAATTGGAGTGAAAGTGAAGATTTAGAAAGGACCATCAAATAGTCTCCTATCTAATGGATTACCCAGCCCTCACCCTAGTAAATCAAATCCTAGGAAAGCGAGAGTCCCTTCTAGATCTCCACTGTCATACCCTTCACTCCCCACCTCTTAACAGTCGTTCATTAGAATCCCACTTTACCATGAATAGCTAGGAATTCAATACAAAATAGGCAAACATGCCTTTAATTGATATATTCCACAGCCAAAAAAATGATTCAGTTGCCCTTCACACGTAGAATTATTTATGGTTCAATCAATCATTCTTGGGTGAAAAAGAAGCTGTCTTGATAGTGGGAGTGAATAGGGAAACCTCATATAACTTATCTCTAATAAGTGCAACAGTACATAAACCCAAACTGCATATTCCTCTTACAAGCCTCCCGGCAGGGTAAGAGAGAATCTTTTATTAGAGTTGACTTCTGTACACATCATCCCACTATTCCTATGTGAAAATGAACAAACATCTAGAACATAAGAGTCAAAACTACCTTGATAGCTTGCCTTCTGGTAATGTAATTGGGAGATTCCAGCAGCTTTGAATTAAATTCTGCAAAAAACTGGAGGCACAAAAGTGGTTGGAGAACAATGACTGTAGCAATGATTAATTAATCCAAATTGTATGTATTAAATAGAATACAAAGAACTGGAAACATGAAGTTCAAAGTTCTTGTCCAATTTGTATAAAGCCAAAAGGATTTTTCCTCAAAAATGAATTTTACTTTTCTAGTCCTTTCAGGCATAGTTCAGAACTTCTTTTGCAATAATTTAACTATTGTAAATATAGAAACTGATAGGGTGCAAGTTTGAGTTGATGTATGGTGTTGTAAGGGAAGGCTCCAATCAGTGCCCATCATCATTCAATGTGGTATCTGAGACGGATTTAATTGTTCACATATACGATGGACACAAATTTTACACCCAAAAATGAATTGTAGATAACATGACATAGTCATCTTTGTTGCCTATTGATGTAAGGCAATTTTTTTCATTAGAGGCAATTTCAGAATTTTGATAAATTCAACTCAATTTCCATTTTGTTTTTTGAATGGTAAATTCATGTCAAATTTCTTTCCTTTCTAGTCAAAACCTCAGGGATGACAACTTAAGTCCTAGGAAGGGTTCCTACAGGCTGTTCAAAATGTTGCTAGGACAAACGGGGAAGTGCAATACCGTGCTTGGCACCCAGAGAAGCAGACTCTAAATTTAAATCCTTTTTTTTACCAAAGGTTGGCAAATAGTGGGTAGTCTATGAGTGTGTTAGGTTATGGAAACAAGGCAAAAGACTCAAGTTTTTGTTGGGCGGCGAACTAGAACAAGATCTTAACATTTCAGTCACCATCTAAGGCACAATTAAAAACTCATTCAATGGATGCATTTAAATTTTTGAGGGAGGAGCAAACACCTCATTTGCTCTTACATTTGGGGTTGCAGTGGATGATGCCATTTGCGATTTGGGTTACCATCAAGTAAAGGATTTGTTACTACGGGATTATATAATTGTAGCTGTATTGTGGTCAAGATAAACCTGTATCATAGTTTGATGGGTTACCACAACCATGAGGTTGTAGGTTCGAGTCTAGGTACCAATACAAAAGAAAAAAAAGTTGTGTTTGGTCAACCTGGCTTGAACTAACAGGACTTTCAAAATTTATCAAAATTGCCAAGATTTTCTACTATTAAGGCACAATCTCTAATAATTTATTATGAGCTCAACTAAGAAGTTTATAGGAATATCCAGCGACCTGTGGACAGGCAGTTGATTAGTTATTATAATTCTATGGTTTTTTTTTTTAATTTGATCTCCAAGTTCTCTTGGGCCTTCTTACGTGTGTACTTCATTTTCCATTTAATAATCAAAAGAATAAAATAAAAATAAAAATACAATCATTGAATCTTCATAAGAAATCTAAAAAGTAACAAAATAATAACTCAGGCAAAACAAAAAAACTTACCCAATCATAGTTCTTAGTGAGAAATTCAGCTACTGTTGATTTATGTCTGGTCAAAAGCTCCTGAATTTATGTATTGAGAAATAGAATCAGCAGTCATACCAGAGTACCAGAGTATATGGTTGATCCATAAACATTAAAATAAGGGAAAAATTGCAATGAGAGGGTAACACATGTCCCTTTGGCGAAAGTAAATCTCAATGTCCTCTCTGTCTCATGCTCCCTCAACACTTTCTTGCAACAAGAGAGGTCCTAGATTAAGTGTCGCAGGCTGAGCCCATCACCTACTAGACTCGCCTATGAACTGGCCCATGAGCTCAATTGGATCTCACCAAGCATGATGAGGCCCATGGGTTCTGGATTTTTCCTTAGCCCAAGTTTAGGCAATGGGACCCACTACAAGTTGATCCCCACCAAAGTGCATGCACATGCATGTGGAATCAACATAGTAGTACATTTGCTTGTTTCTAATTCTTAGGAATTCGAAATTAGAAAGAGATCCTAGGAGATAGAAAGATTTAGAGATTTAGAGGTATCCCCCAGAGGGAAACTAGGGTTGTTTGACCACCTTAATATGGCTGGGTGACCGCTAGCTCCCCTCTATAAATATTTGTTCTGCTTACTTTCTTCGGGCAAGATATTTTGATTACAAAATTTGAAAGTTCTTTCTTAGGAAGTTTGAAAGTGTTAAATTATTTTCCTCAAAAAGTTTGACCAGTAAAAATTCATTCTAGAGTACTCAACCTTAAAAGTTGCTGAAGCATCCGATGCAATATCAAAATTTGGAAGCTGGATGTAGTCAAAAAACTTCTTCATGTGATCAGACTCCAAGACATACCTGCCAAATAATCAAAAGAGTTATAAATTATCTGCTCACAAATTGAACAATTTGACAGAAAAAATCATATAGATACATACAACTCAATGCTATAAATTATTTTGATTAATATGGCAATTATAAAGTTAAGTTCCTGCTCTATGAATGGAGTGAATACTTCATTTAACATCAAAACACAATGGGAAGGTTATTCACAGAAGCTATATTAAATGCCTAGGAACCAAGTGGGATTCCATATCTATTCTTGAACCATCATTGCCTTGTCCACTCAACATTTGGGAACATGAGCCCTTGGATCCAACCATGCGCTTTATTTGATTGGAGTATTAGACTAAAGATGCAAATTCTTGTAGGTAATTGATTAAACACACAACACTGTTTTCTTGAGCTTTGTGTGTATAGCTGAGTCAATTAATTGACAAAACACAAGAAGAGTGCCTTGCTGCAAGTAGGGGTGGAAAAATCAGACCCAACCAGCTAACACAACCCATATCCAACCCACATTTGACCCTCATAACACAACCCATATCCTAAACTGCAGGCCCTAGGGTTAGGGCTTGCGGGGAAGTGCCAAAGCACGTGTCTGCAGACACAGCACGTCTCCGCAGATACCATAAATGAGGAGGAACCTCAATGGGAAAACACAATTCTATTATCAACTCTTTGAGAATTTCTTCTCTACAATGGCATATAAATAGGAAAAGGAATCTTGATTGCTAAGAAACCTAATAATCCAACGTAGGAAATAAAATAAGAATCCTATTGAAATTGGAAACGTCTATCTTGCATCATGCACAGTAAAACAGGTCAACCTGTTTGACCCAAACTAGCATCTTAAAAACCCTATCTATGCACTCAAGAAGAATAAGAAAAGGAAGAGGAAAAAGAAAAGAAAAAACATACTACAATAAATTGTTTTCACATACTAAGGTCATGTTTGGTATCTCTACTCTTCTTTTAATAGACCCAGTAAAAATATAGCCATTAAAAAAGGAGCCATAGAAAGAAGAGGCTAATTAAAAGAACATGTTTGGTAATGCACACATCTATTTTAAATAGACCGTTTGGTATTCCCTTTTGCTTGCCTCTTTTTAGAAGTATTTGCCTCTTTTTAGAAGGGTATTTATGTCATTATCTAATATTTGTTCTTATGTGTAATTGTTCCATTTGGTCAGAGTTGGAACTCAATGTTAGGTTGGCCATGGTGTCAAGCACTTGGAAATGTTAAACAACTGATACTCATGTGATCCAATCCTTTTGTGCTAATAAAAAAAAGAAAAAAGGAAAAAGGAAAAAAGCATTAACAAGCTGGATTCGTGGGCCTGGTACTCTCCATAGTGGCCATGATCGCGGCCTCAATCACCGAGCGCAAGCGCTTGACAGTGGCACAATCGAGCGGGTTGGCCGACGAGCCCGGTGCTGAAATTCCGCTCAGCGTGTTCTGGCTCATACCCCAGTTCCTCCTGGTGGGTTCAGGCGAGGCATTTACATACATTGGGCAGCTGGCCTTCTTTCTGAGGGAGTGTCCAAAAGGGATGAAGACAATGAGCACAGGGGCAGTTTTGCCATAAAAAGGAACCTCCACCTCTATATTTGAAAGAGCCAAAAGCTCTATTTTTCATGTGCCAACTTTTTGAGTATTTGGATTTTAGAGGGTTTGCCTCTAAATGTCTAAAGCGGACAGAGGGCAGAATCTGGTGCCAAACGCTCTAATTTTCTTGATCTCTATCCGATTTAGACATTTAGAGAATAAGAGGCATAAAATAGAGGGTCCAAACATGGGCTAAGAGTAGTGCTTAGCTTCATCACATCACCACTAGTTTGCTTGTCATCTCTTGTGACTTTGATGTCTTCTACTGAGTACCAATATGCCACCCCTTTGTTTTCTGTTGTCATAGACTGTGAGAGTTGGTATCAAACAGGCCTACCAACTGTTCAATGCTTTGACTAATCTAGTAGTAGCACATATGCAACTCATCTTCATTGATTTTTTTATTAACCGAGGATCGGATTTGCATCTTGCACTTGGAAAATCTAGAACAATCCAAAGAAATCACATTCCTCTTTTTTTTTCTTCTTCTTCTTCCTCCCTTTCTTCTTTTGCCACAGGTTATGGAGGTCAGGTGGACACACATAAGGTGCGCAGGTTGACTTTGCTTGACCCATTTTAGAAACGGGTCAAATACGGGTTAGGGTTTAACCTATAGACACCCATGGTCAACCCAACCCGACCTGTTTGCCACCCTCGACTTGATCCAAGTAAACTAGATGACCTCTCCTCTAGACATACTTAATATGAATACTCTAGCATTCCAATGCAGCAATGCTTAAACAAGGTGACAATTAAGGAAATGGCTAAAGTTATCAAACAAGGTGACAGTTAAGGAAATGGCTAAAGTTATCAAACAAGAAGATGTTTAAGGAAATGGCCAGAGTTACCTCTTGGATGCTGCCCCTTGAGGAATGTTTTTGATGTCTTTGCTTTAGACTTTCGAAGGTGTCGGGTTGAATTTGTGGGTCACTACTCACTAGTGATCATTGGGTTTATTTTTTACTCATGTGTTTTATCCTTTTAGGTTGCCTCATTTGCAAGAGCTGATTTGTTAATTAATTAAACAGTTACCATCTAAAAAAAAATACAAGGCATCTGCCCGTTTACTGGTTGCTTCACTTTGTTTAATTTCATCAACTCAATACGATAATAAGAGCATCAATATGGACATATACTACATCATACCATCAGACAAAACTTAGGTAATTATAACGTAGTTGTCAATTTCATTTCAGATCCTATTTCGGCTTGGCCTTAAAACTGAAATCTATCGACCGATTCAGAATTTTAGCAATTTATTTCAGAAAAAAAACATAAAAGAATAAAATATATATACGTTAAAAATAAAAAATAAAAGATAATAAATTTGGCTAGGATCCATTTCCTATTAGAGAAATTTCATTCGGCCGTATTTTCTATTAAAGTGGAATTTGATTAGGGACTATTTTATGTCAAAATGAGATTTGGCTAGGACCCTGTTTTTTATTAGAATGAAATTTGCCTGGGGACAATGTAACCATTATAGGACATTTGTTTTATTTGAATTAAAGACATGTATGATTAGAGCCCAATTATTTTGTATAAATTTGAGCAGATTGGATCTTCAATGGGGTGGACCCACTATAGGTTCCATTTATTTTATTTAAATTCAAGGCCAAAATATGGCTAGGGCTCTTATTGACATGAATGGTTGAATCAATGAGTGGAAATGGGCCCAATTGAAGAGTTAAATGAGAGTTAAAGTCCCTCTCAATTTAGGAAATGAAACGGTCACTTTCGTCGCCTCTTCTTGAGAGTTTTCGCAGTTCGCCCCTTTTCTAGAAACCTAGGGCTGATGAAATGAAAAAGAAGAAGGAGATGAAGCAGAAAGAAGGAGAAGAAGAAGAGAGGAAGAGGAGGGCATGCGGCGGCAACTGCGAGCGGCAACAAGGTTCTCTCTCTCTCTCTCTCTCTCTCTCTCTCTCTCTCTCTCTCTCTCTCTCTCTCTCTCTCTCCACAACATGTTTCAGCTGATTTTTGGATTCCAGTCGTTTTGGCTGAAATAGAGGCCGAAATCGATGATTTCAGATCGATATGATGGATTTCAGCTGAAATCAACCGAAATTTAAACCGAAAAAGTTATAACATGATTTTCATTTTGCTAGCATAGCTGAAACAAAATAGTATTAACTATGAATTATAACCAAATAAGAATGGGCAAATATTTATATACTGACTAGAATTAGAAAGAGAATAAGAAAATGAATCCCTCATTGATGATTTAGAAAAATAATTTCCTTTTGATAATACTACAGAATTCATCATTTGAATATAAAATTGTCAAAATATTAAACAACCCATCCTCGTCTATAATGGATACCTTGCTATACTCTGATGACGAATGCATTCCCTCAACATTGCACCATAATGTAATGCAATGTCCATATTCTCATACCTAAAAAAAACAAAAGAAATGACATCAATATTGGCATGTCATAACTGATCAAATGCCAAGAATAACAAGACAAAATTGCAAGAAAAAGTAGCATAATAATGTTTCAAAAAGGAATGGTATCTCCCAAAATGAAGCATCAGAAAGACAAAAATAAAGTAAAATAAGGACATTATTTAATGTAAGATGCAATGAACAACATGGATTACAAATGAGAATCCCATAAAACAAACTATTAAATCAACGAGAAAACTGAGTTACTGAAAGTGTTAAAACCCGCACAGCTATATAAGAACTGCAAAAGAAAATATTGCAACACTATCGAAAAGAAGATCTGCAAAGAATAGCTCACCCGGATATCAAGATATCCATGAGGTCTTTGTTCGATTCCAAGTGATCAGAAGCAATCAGGCGGGAATGAACCTGTTGTCTTTGAAGATTAGCAACAACTTGTGTTGCATCTTTACGAGCCTACAACAGGTCAACATGACAAGCATAGTCAGCAAGAGTAGAAAAACTTTGTAAACAGTAAAAGAGAAAAAAAAAAAAATTTGTTAGTTGCAACTTCTCATTCAAAATTATTTCAATCCATGTTTTAGCAACAGCCTTCATATTAGACAAAAGTTCCAAAGATTTCAACTAATCTTCCAACTTCTTCATGCCTACCTCCAAGTTCAGCTTTGGAAGACAAATAATAAGCAGTCGTAGAGTATTCTCTTTAAAGAACTCCTGGGTCAACTGGGCACAAGCTTCTGTGACCGGCTCTGATTCGCTATTGCCATACAAAATGGACTTCAATTCCCGGATAAGTTTACTTAATTCTGCCATCTGCAGAAGAGTGATAAAGCCAATAAGAATATAAGACATGTAATCTTCAAAATAATTGTCGAGACAAAATTCAAACACAAAACGACACTATAAAGTTCCCATATTTATTTTCCCCATCTGCAGAAGAGTGGATGGCCAATGAGAATCTAAGAAATGTAACATTTAAATCAGTTATTATGACAGGTTATAAAAATTAAACACACTATCAATTACCATATTCCAATACATTGATTTTTTTGTCTTATCACTAATCAATCAGGCAGAGCAGTATGGAGCACTATACACCAAGAGAGGATGGAATTAATCAACCGAGAAAGATTTCATATTATGATATGGATTAATAGTTTCGTAATTTTCTTTTTGAAGTTTCATTGGAGGAAAAATGAAAAATCAGCTATAATAAAGCTAATCCACAAACCAATGGTTGGCGCAATGGTAACGCATACTGGCAATCATTGAGGGGTTATAGGGATTAAGAATATAGCTGGTTTCATTAGAGGAAAAATGAAGAATCAGTTATAATAAAGTTAATCCACAAACCCATGGTTGGCGCAGTGGTAACGCATACCGGCAATCACTGAGGGGGTATAGGGATTAAGAATATAGCTGGTTTCACTGATACTCTAATAAACTGCCCACCCCCCATTAGCCACGTAGCAGCGGATGAGAAAAGAAGTTAATCGCGGTAACGATCTCCAATTATTTAGAATGTGAATGATACATTAATCCAACCCACTCCTTTTGTAAGAGCTGAGATAATTTAAAATTTGAAAGCTAACAATTTCTGAAACAACAGTAAAATTGTGCAGATAATTTGAAAGTGCAGGGAAAATTGGCCTGGGGCTTAGTATGCACAATTCCACATATAAAGGCTAATTTGTTAAACAGTAAGATTCTGTAGCACAACAACTTGAGTGCAATTTTTTTTTTTTTTTTCGTTGTTCTGAAGCATGGAGTTTAACATTCCAATAGATGAATATAATATGTATAACAACTAATAAATTCTACAACAACCAATCAAAAAGATGATTAAATTCTTCAATAAAACATAAGGAAAAGCAAAATCCATACTCCTTTCATTTTTTACGTTCTTCAATTCCAACTTCCAAGGGAAAATAATCCAAACGTTCACCAAAACCTCTGTCCACACTTGGATTTAAAAGGAAAAAAAAAAAATCTTCGTTCTCCGAATTAAAAAAAAGAGGAAAATTGCAGAACACTCGAATGAATTCCCGATCTCAGAAGATAAGTTGGTTTCAACAATAACTGTGTCGGAATAGGGAAAAAAAAAACTTTCAATAATAACTCTGCTTCAAAATCCAATACTTTCCAAAAGGAACTTTATTTTCTTCTGGAAATAACCTCTCATAGCATCATAAGAAACCATTATGCATTTATCCAGATCCCTCAAGTTTCCAAATTTCTGAAGAATATGTAAAAATAAATTACCCAAATTTACAATTTCCCACAAATAACTCTTCTTTACTCACGTAAATACCAAGTGAATCAATTATCAACTTCAACTTGCTAAAGAAACAACAACAACAACAACAACAACAAAACTCCTCTCGAAAGTCCAAATCAAATAGAACAACAGCAGTTCCATTTTCTTTTCCTTCCTATCAAAACCAAAACCAAAAACCCATGAAATGAAAAAAATTAAGTACAAAATAAAAATATAAAAAAAGGATAACAGAGAGAGAGAGAGAGAGAGAACCCCCATCCATCATCCATCCATACCTTTTCTTCCCGTTTGGTCTCTCGAGAATTCCAGTTCATGTCCGCATAGACGAGTAGATCCCGAGTCTGGCGAACGACCTCGGCAGGCGTCTTGGGCTTAGATTTGAAGAGCCCCTTCATCTTCTTCTTCTTCTTCACAAATCTAGATCCTCTTGTGCAACCAGCTCTGTTTGAACCAGGACAGGACCGAATCTAGATCTAGGGTTTTCTTCTCCTTTTCCTTTCTCCTGCTTCTGCTGCTGGGATTTCAATTCAGACTCTGGAAGAAGCAGGACAAATAGACAAGAAGAAGAGATGAGATAGACGGCGTCTGTTTGGAAGATGGAAAGATTTTAGCGGCCATGGTCCTATGCCTTTTTTCCGTGGCTCTTTTGCATTCGTCATCATCTCTCGATCGCTACTATTTATATTTTTTTATATTATATTAGATATATATATATATATAAGAGGGTCGTGAAATACGAGCAGAGTTGAGTTACTTTATTTTACTTTACTTTACTTTATTTTACTTTATATAAATATATAAATTAATTAACCTTAAATGAGTGGGCCTCTCTCTTTTAATCCAACTGTTAATATGAATATGGGCAGCCGATGACCTCCTTGCAGTCACCATGCCGATCACAACTTATGCAACTACCGGTTTTGGAGACCCCGACGCAAATAATTTTAATTTTATACACCATTTTAAAGTTATTTTTCAATGACATTTTCCTCAGTTTTTTTAAAATATTCAAATTGTCTTTTGCTGAAATATAAAAGTCTCTTTTATTTTCTCCTCTATTCTTTCACTACTGTCGTGTCACTGTGATCGATGGCAACAAACCGCAGGGCTTTAAATGAATGAGAACCTGAGTATTTAAATAAGATAGATAGATCAGGTGTCTGTAATTGAAAATTTAATGAAAAACTTAAATCTACTTTAATTTTTTTTAAAACTTATGTCCTTTTTTAAAATGAGGCAAAATTTTAAGGCATTATTTAAAATTTCTCCTACTATAATATAATGGTCCAATTTGATTTTTCTCCATTTCTTATACTCTCTAAATGTCTATAACTATTTGTGATATATTTGAACCCTGTGCTTAGTACATGTTAGTTACTACAATGCTACTTATCTTGAGCTGTCGTTCCATGACAATATTCCTGATAAAAAATGCAATAACTCTTTTAAGTTTTATTGAGCTCCCCTTCCCTATTTGGGTTCTTCCTCTACCATTTGGATAAGTTTCTGTCAGCATAAACTTCGGACACGTATTTTATGAAGGGTCCACTTATACGAGGACTCCACTTAGCCAATGTTGCATCGGATCCACCACAAAGTCTAGCACAACATATTGCAGACAGAGAGAGAGGTCTTGCCCTATAGTAAGTGATCTCCACAAGATTGGGCTAACGCCATGATAATATCTGTTATTTTGCGTTCCCCTTTCCAGTAGCACATACTGGAAGGCTTTCCGAATGCACTGTACTACTGCATACACATTAAAAGGTTGGGCTCTCCGGGACAACCGTCAGAGACAACTTTCTTGAGGGCACACTGGGGATGTCCGGAGGGAATGAAAAGATCACAATGGGACCTAGTGGTCTGCATCATATTATCAACCCAAATAAATCATTCTAACCCCTCCATCCATCTATGACCCCCTCGTATATAATAATAGTTTTACAACGTATCATTATTTTAAAATTTCAATTCAGCGGCTAGTAACACTTAGATGTGTATCAAAATTGGGTTGTTGTGTTAATTCATGATGTCCGCGAGTATGAAGGTGGTTGGATTGATCATAAAAGAGTCTTAACATAAATAGAAAGGGGAATTTGCAAAAATCTTTCATTAGAGACGGCCTTAGGAGAGCCTTTCCCAACAAATAAATATACAAAATGTATGGTGCAAATATCTATACATACAAACATAAGGAACCTGCCTAAGGTCCATACCATGCATATGACAATCCATTAGATGCTGCCAACTTTACCATAAAAACAATCACGACTACCCTCCTTTCAAATATTGTTGTACCTCTTTTTATCAGATATCTAAGAACCGTTTTAAGCCCACTTGCCCTTGCGTTTCCTTGGCTATCCTCCTCTCTTTTTTTCAGTCACATGTATATGCCACCCAAGTTGCATTCCTTCACATCTCTTTCCCCTCTTTCTAGTGTTTTTTTTTTTTTCCTTTCATCAATTCATTAAATATCTGTAACTCTTTAGCAGAATTGAATGGTTTGGATTAACGTACATGTATTCCATTCAAGCCACCATTTAGTGAAGTGTGGCAGTTCACATTGATGTCTTACCCACCTTTAATGGGCTCCTATGGTAATTTCCATGGGCATGTGAATACATATGAAAAGGCCCACAACAGTCTCAGTCTCGACTCATCTTACACAAGGCAGTCGTCTTTCATGTTCCTTTAAAGAGGAATTAAGACGTAGCCAAAACGCTTCCAATGCTGGAGAAAATTTCCATCAAAATATCATCTATTGATGTTATATACTGAAAGATGCAGGCTCTGATGGCCGTCTTACACATACAAAAAATCTATGGTGGCTCTCATGAGTCATGAGATTGAGAAGGAATAGGCATATGACTTCTGAGTAATTGCTCAAAATCAAATAATGAGTTATCATTTATGAGATTAATTAGCCAAAAGGACTGTCTGCCAGTGGGGCCTAGCACTTTCGGAAAAAAAGAAGAAGCTTACTTTAGTATAGACGGGGCCCAATCACCGAACCATGGAAACCAATGTACAATTTAAAGTGGTGAACCCCATGTATAAAGGATTGTCCTGCTCGACAACTCCACAGTTGTTGATAGAAGGGGCTCCCCTCAACGAATGGGCCAGGCCCATGGCATATCACAATGAAAAATATGCATAGACTGGCAAACTGGACCAGCTCAAAATCCAATCCAAGACTAGATTGACAGATCTAGATCGGACCCATCAGACTATCCACAACTTAGATTACAGGTCCATGGCCCCACATGCAGAATTTGCACATTCACAAACTACATATTTGTTGAGACATTATGTGCATGTCCATAACTGCCATTCTGGAGCAATCCCTCTAAAATTGCATGTAATAACAAATATGTTAGTTTGAAGAACATTTGGGGAACATAGGCATCCAAAATTGGAGTCAAGTTCTGTGAAATGTGAATCTCAACAACATCCATCCCTTTAAAGGGAATCTATGTTCTGTGAAATATGAATCTCAAGAACATCCATCCGAATTACAATGGACTTGGCATACATGAATTCACTTGTTTGTATGCTTCTGATTCTCTTGGCTCCCTTGTCTCAACAGATTTCATATGCTTGGAAGCTGGGAACCTCTCTTCCCCAATGAGCACCCCAAACAAACTCTTCCACCCTCTCCCAAAGCAATATATTAAATTTAAAATATACAACCATGTAATAAAAGTAAGTGGTACATGGGAAACTAAAAATCTGATTATCTGCAAAATGAGAAAAAAATAAAAATAAACTAACACTACTAACACGGTTTAAGGTAACATACCAACAATAATTAGTAGGACGATTGTTGAAACTCGTCTATCTAGCTGATAGTATATCGCTGAACTGGGTGACGATGACATAAATCTTGCAGAATAGTTTGTGAGTAGCTGCTGCATCAATCTTCCAGGCCACCAATCTGGTCTAAATTGACATCGAGAGTCCATGTTTAGGGTGAAACTCGGCAGAGCCTCTTCAATTATCTAATCGCTATGGTAATCAAAGGGGACATCATCCTTAGAATCAAAGGTATCCTCAAATATTGGAAACTATAGGCATACACCAATCCAAACAGCTCATGTTGAATGCACATTGACAGATACATATTAAAAAAAAAAAAAAAAAGCTTGATGCAATGTAACAAAGGTATGGTCCCTTTTTCTCCTTTGCATGTTAGACCCAGCTGTATATTTTCACAATCATTCTTTTTCTAGGCCACTATATGAAGGATTACTATATTTAGATCCAAGATAATATTTTGAGCATCCACTCTCCACACCAGGGCCATCAGACGGTCAGGATCACCAAACCAAGGGTCCAAGTACCACAGCTTGACATCTTACAGCAAATCACAGCCCAAAATGCAGGACCGATAATTCATCTCCATCATATTGCTACACCAGCAACAACTCAAAAATGGGTTAAGATATCAGAACCAAAGCAAAGGATTACAAAAGCATTTCAATCATTTCTCTCGATGCCATGCCAGGCTTCATTTCACTACGAAAGCCTGGAAGACAGATTTTCAGCACCCAAGATTTTTTATGATGCTGCTGAGCTTGTCAATGACTTCTTCGGGGTTGGCATGTGAACCCTCAAGGTTAATGGCATGATATTTTAACCCTCTCCACTGCGAGATCAGCGCAAAATGCGGGCGTCTGTATAGACTACTGATAATTTCAAGAATAACCGCTTTTGAGTTAGCGGCAACAATGTGAGTAAGGCCAGCCCCATGAGCACCAATAATGACTGAAGCATCTTGAATAGCACGGATTTGCTCTTTCATGGCCATGTGTGCAAACAATCCATTGACAAGGTTTACCTTGCATTTCGAATGATTAATAGCCCACCTCTTTAGAGCATCGAACACCTCCTGTTCATTGCTCAGCCTTGACTGCACTCTACCACCATGACGAGGGTGGGCTAAATAATCCTCACGACGCACAAAAAGAACATTGTGACTGGACTCCTGATTTTGCAATGGTTGATCTTCCACTGGAAGATTGAAAGATGCTCGAAGCATTTCCCCAAACTCTGATAATCGGGCGGTTTTCCGATCATCTGGATTTTCTCTAAGTTCGTGGGCAGAGGTACCATGACAATCTATGCTTTCGGTCAGCCCCTTGAATAAAGCTGTCTCATATCCCAACGGTGAGAGAATTACATGGCGGAAACAAACTGGGCCAGTGAAATTTTTAGCATATCTCAGACTTGAAAATAATGCTTCCCACATTTCTTCCAACTGAGACTGAAGAAGGCAGAAAGGACAAAGGTATCAGGTGAGAGAGAGAGAGAGTAATGCAACAGATTTCATCATGGAGAGAGAGAGAGAGTAATGCAACAGATTTCATCATGGAGAGAGAGAGAGAGAGTAATGCAACAGATTTCATCATGGAGAGAGAGAGAGTAATGCAACAGATTTCATCATGGAAAGCAGTTCTTCACACATCTTGATGCTCATGACACCACATATTCTGTGTCCCCTTCGGCAATTAACAGGCAAGAAAGTCACAGATAAAAGGTGAATTAAATGACAGAGCTTGCATGATTGTAAATGCCACTTTGGCGATCATCCAATGAACAAATTTAGAGAAAATTATAGGTATTTGCATCCACAAGGACAAATATTTTTGCATATTTAAGAACTCCAAAATATTATGGAAAAAAAGTGTGTATTGAGTAATTACCTTTTACATTGTATACATTGTACATAATACAAAGAAATATATCAAAATGGGGGAAAACCTGAAATGCTGAAGAGAATAGTGAATAATGGCATGAGAACTAAGAAAAGACTCTGCTAAGTCTCTGACCTGATCATCCAAAGCAGAGGCGGACCCACTGTATAAGGACCTGGGGCGCCCACCCCAGGTCAAAATCCATTTTCTCTTTGAAATAGTATTGGGCCTTGGCCCACGCCCCACATCAAACAGATCCACGCCCCAGGTCATGAAGGGAAAACGAATGAAAAAAAAAAAAAACTCAGAATCCTCTTTGCAGTTGCTTCCCTCTTCTGGTCTTCCCTCTTCCGCTTTCGCTCTTCCGGCCAACCCTCTTCCTCTAAGGCTCCACGGTTCAGGTAAATCTCTCTCCCTCTCTCTGTAGCTTCTCTCTCCCTCTCCCTCTCTGGCTAGGGTTTGTGCAGTTTCTTCTTTGGCTAGGGTTTGGGTTTATGTTTTAGTTTTCTGTTTTCTTTTTTCTTTTTTTCATTTGAAGTGATGATCTCAGATTCTCAATGCCCTCTTTTCTATTAAAAATGAAAAAAGATTGATTGACATTTGAGAAGAATATCTTCTCTCTCTCTGATTGGAAGGGTTGGGTCCGTTCATGGAGCATTTTTTTTTTTTTTTTTTGGTATGGTTAATGGCATGAGGTTGGGTATTATTCTGATATTCTCTCACCTTTTCATTTCATAGACCTCAACCGGCTCAACAAATGTAGGGTTTTTTTTTTTTTTTTTTGCTAGTTAACTGTTAACCAATGAAGCTTTTTGTTTCTATTTGACTGTTTCTAACCAATTTCTATAACTTGGAGCCATTGTCTAAATGTACATAGATGATAGAACCCAGATAGCTATTTGCCAATTTGAAACGTATGTCATAATGTGATAATGAGACAATGAGTGGTTAAGGTTATCTCTTCTGCTCCCCATTTGGGACAGCTTGAAAATAGGCACTGCCCCATCTTTTGATCTCCTTCTCAGTTAATGCATCCTTCCTCTATTTACCATATCTCCTTTAGCTTTTCTTTGTTGTTTGTTGTTATTGTTTTCTTCCTTTTATTTTTTATGTACTTTTCTCTGCATATGTATATGGTGTTTGACAAAATGCCACACTGAGATTTGATGCCATCCATTTCTGTTGACTGTTGTACTGTTTTTTTTTTTTTCCTGGTTGTATGTAGTATGTACTTTGGGTTTGGATTTGCAAACTGCGTTTGGAAACAACACCTAAAATTAATATTGGTATTCACCTCAAAATTCTTTGGCCGTGTTCTGCAAGGAAGTGCCCATTATTTGAACAGTTCATCACAAAGTTTGGCCTCATGTACAAATAATCCAATTAGGATATTCTCACTTTGTTTCAGCAGTTCCTGTTAGTTCTATAATCTTCAGTTTTGCCCAGTACCAAGTCACTTCAAAATCATTTTTTAATTCGTTCAAATCAGGCAAATAGCAAATGCCAGCTGATCTTATGACTATGTCAAGCTCAGCAGCTGAATCATTGTATGTTTGATGAGAAAAGTAGTGATTTCGTGGGATGGTTCTTCAGAGGAGGGTAAGAATGATAGTCATTGAAAGGAATATAAAGACTAAAAGTAGCTCTATCAAACCAAATCTTTTAATCATGTTGATTCATTTCTATGTCCTTGTTTCGAATAGATCTAGAATTGTTGTGAGCAAGTCTTATCTAATCTTGATCTATGTTTAAGCTTTAACTACTTATTTCTTTTTTTCTTTTTTCATTTTGGAAACATTATTCTTGGCCCGTAATATGATGTTTATAATTATGCTGATAATGTTCATCTATAAATTATAAATACAGGTGCTCTCATTTGGATTCATATGATTAAGGAATTGTTTGGAGCTTAAGGAAATAATAACAAGGTACTAATTTTTACATGATAATGTGTATTACTTCTTTAGAGTTTCTTTATTATTGTTGTAGTTTGCTTGTCAAATTTTGTGCTAATTTCTTGAGGATTCGCGATTTGAGTGTTGTCGCTTAAAAGTTTATTTACAAATTAGGTATTAGTAGTAGGATTCTTTATAAAAAGAAGAAATTGTTTAAAATCAAGTCTTTAACCTATGTTATAAATGGTGATTATTGGTGGTTGGCGAGGATTTTAATGTAATTGACCTTATCTTTGAATCCGATATGGAAAAATATTACAAAAAACAATCAACTACCAATCCACCGTCTCCGATTCCAAAGAATGACAAGAATGATGAAATGCCATCATCCTCGAAGAAAGGGCGTGTAGAGGTTAATTTGACTGCTCTTCCTGCGGATCCTGGGTTACGGAATCCAATCTCAAGCTATCATCCTATGGATAGGGACCAAGTCCGAAGAGCATATCTACAAAAGGGCCCTTGTCAGCCTCGTGACCATAAGTTTCCTTATTCGGGGTGTGGACAAGATAAGAGGAGATTTAATCCTTTTTGGTTTAAGGATTACGGCAGTTGGTTGGAGTACAGCATAGAAAAAGATGCTGCATTCTGCCTGTGTTGTTATCTTTTTGGGGAGGAAACGCGTTATGATACTTTTATATCTCAAGGATTTAAAAGTTGGAGGAAAAAAGAAAGAATTGAAAATCATGTGGGAGGCCCGAATAGTGTTCATAATCAAGCATATGAGAAGTGTCAGAACTTATTGAATCAAGAGCAACACATTGAGACGATTATTATCAAACAATCAAGTCAAGCTCGAACAGATTATCGAATTCGTTTGAAGGCTACAGTTGCTTCTGTTAGATTTCTTTTGCGCCAAGGATTGCCTTTTCGTGGTCATGATGAATCTGAAGATTCAAACAATATGGGTAACTTCCTTGAACTTTTGCAAGTACTTGCCGATCAGAATGAAGCTATTAAAAGAGTTGTATTGGAAAATGCTCCTGAGAATCTAAAGTTGACCTCCCCTAGGATTCAAAAAGACATTGTGAATGCGGCTGCCATAGAAACCACTCAAGCTATCATTTCCGAGCTTGGAGATGCACCATTTTCTCTTTTGGTGGATGAATCTAGGGATATCTCCATCAAAGAGCAAATGGCAGTTGTTATACGCTATGTGGATAAGCGGGGATGTGTGATTGAGCGGTTTTTAGCCATAGAACATGTTGCAGACACTAAAGCTCAATCACTTAAGCTGGCCATTGAAGCGATATTTTCTAGGCATGGATTGAGCATGTCAAGTTTACGTGGGCAAGGTTATGATGGGGCTGCTAATATGAAGGGTGAGCTTAATGGATTGCAAAGGCTCATTCAGAATGAGAATCCCGCCGCATTCTATGTTCATTGTTTTGCACATCAGCTTCAGTTGACACTCGTTGCGGTTGCAAAAGATAACAATTTCATCGATGCTTTCTTCGAGACAGTTTCTATGGTGTTGAATGTTGTTGGAGGCTCTTGCAAACGTCACGATATGCTCCAAAATATACAGGCTGCTAAAGTCGTTGATGCTCTCAATTCGGGCGAACTTGAAAGTGGACGGGGTTTGAATCAGAAGACTAGCCTAAAGAGGCCGGGAGATACACGTTGGGGCTCGCATCATGATACATTGATTAACCTGCTACTCATGTTCTCCTCAGTGGTTGATGTGCTTGAAATTATCTCAGATGATAATACGAGTGAACACAAGGGCTCTGCCACTAACTTATTGAGTGTATTGGATGATTTTGATTTTGCATTTAAATTACATTTGATGAGAGCTATATTGGGGATCACCAATGACTTATCAAAGTTATTGCAGCGAAAAGATCAAAATATTATCACTGCCATGGAACTAGTGAGAGTGTCAAAGCAACAACTACAAACGATGAGAGATGATGGGTGGGATTCTCTCCTATTTGAAGTCCATTCATTTTGTGATAAATATGAAATCATCATTCCCAATATGAATGATATGTTTGTTGGAAGAAAGCGATCACGACGCAAAGCTGAATTGACAAATCTCCATCATTTTCAAGTCGACATATTCTATGCTACTATTGATTTGCAACTTCAAGAGCTCAACCGCCGCTTTAATGTGGTGAACACCGAGTTGCTTCTTTGTGTGGCATGTTTGGATCCAAGTGATTCATTTTCTGCTTTCGATAAGGAAAAATTGATTCGACTATCTGAATTATATCCAAATGATTTTTCGAACTTAGATCGGGTGAGACTTGATAGTCAGCTTTCTACTTATATCATAGATATGCGCACCAATAGTAAGTTTTTTGGAATGAAAGGAATTAGCAGCCTTGCTCAGAAGATGGTTGAAACACAAAGGGACATTGCATATCCTTTAATTTATTTGCTCTTGAAATTAGCGCTAACCCTACCAGTTGCCACTGCTACTGTTGAGAGGGTATTTTCTGCTATGAAAATCGTTAAGAATCGATTGCGCAATCGAATGGAAGATGAGTGGATGAATGATTGTTTGCTTGTGTATATCGAAAAGGACATATTCAATAGCATTGATGATGAGACGATCATGCAACGCTTTCAAAACATGAAGAGCCGTAGAGGGCAATTGTAAAAAACTTTGTTTTGGGGTTAAGATGACTTTTGATTAGAGAAGTATATGTTAGTTGATGTCTAATCATTAATATGTACTTCTTTCTTCGGGTTGATAGCCGAATTTTTTGGAGGTTGTGAACCCTTTCTTTTTGGGGATAATTGGTTTGCCCTCATTTTTTGGGAGACTTTTTTGTTTTCAGTGTACTTCTCTTATACTGTAAATTTTGGAGAAATGAATAGTCTTCATTTCAAACAAGAAATATATTAAGTTGGTATAGTTAAATATTTTGCGTCTATTTACATGGAATGCATTTTTTTCTTTTGTTATTGTTGATATGAAAAATTCTAGTAAAAGTTTAGCCCCACCTAAACGAGAATCCTGGGTCCGCCTCTGATCCAAAGTAAAAAGAGGATATTTGGTGATTCAAGGTCATGAGTTGAGAATAAAAATTCCATTTCTCCCATTCTTTAAGGATGAAAAGGGTTAGTCACTGATTTTTGCATCAGGATGCATGCAAAGAATGACTAAGGTAAGAGGTGATGTCTAGGTGACTATCTGATGATGCAGGGGGGACTGTGTAGAGGCGTATAAAAGACTAGTACAGCCAACATCAAGGTGAAACATCTTGGTTAAGATGGTGCATTTAACATACGATACCCAGACACGTTAAAATAAGCAGCATATCGTGTCCAATACTTCACTTGTATGTCCCTGCCATTTTCATGGCATGTTCATGGCTCCCTGCCATATCTTGGCATCATATTTTAACCATTATTGCATCAACTTATGTACCACATTCAGCTTGAGTGGAAATATTAACTCTGAACATGAGGGCATAAGGTTATACAAAGATTGCTTCACAGATCAAATAACAGTTGAGGATTCCAATGCACTTAGCTTGTGCACAAGGGCATATCTTCAGAGCCATAAAGGTTTTCTAATATATCATGAAGGGGAACAAAGCTACTGTTCACCAATGAAGATGTCTTCTAATATTTCACAAAGTGTGCAACTTGGAGGCAGATTCTCTGGCCAAAGAGGGGGTGGTCAAAGGTATCTGCTCAATCATCTTGATGCAGTCTATGGGTCATGCAGTTTAATTTGGGAAAAAAAGAAGAAGAAGAAGAAGAAGAAGGTCCCATATAGTTGTTCCAAGAAATTAAAAAGTAAAAATTCTATAAAGTGATGGATAAAATAGAAAATCAAACTCGAGAATGCATACCTTGCAATGACCATCTACGAAAACCAAATGCGGCCTTGCGGTCAAACCAGTAACTCTAGAAGACACATATGCACTATACCAGTCCGTAATTGTGTGGAAAAGGTTAGCATACTCAAATCTTGTCACCAGAATTGTTGTATCCTCGACCCACTGCAACCAAAAGTAAATGATATAAATATAAAAATTTACTTCATAGCAAAAGAAACATGCATAAATTTACTAAACTAATTACAGAATGATACAGGAAACAAAATATCCAAAAACTAATTGACAAATTGTAAGTGCTCAGACCTCCATTATAAATAAAAAAATGTAAGTGCTCAGCCGTCAACCTACTCCAAAAAGTATTCTTTGGAAAAAAAAAACAAATGTCTGAAATCTACAATACAAACTCAGGTGGGCAAGAAAATTATCACATTAGATGTTGTTAAAGATACTAAGGTGAATGCCACTGTTTTGTCAAATTTTCAGAGATTGAGAACACGAAATAGCACTCTATCTTCTCAACCAAACCAAAATCTTTAAAACTTGAACGAGACTCCAACCAAAGTGTTCTTTCATTGTTTATTCCTTTGACCGAATTCTAGGAAGGTACCACATTGCCAAAATATTTCTAAAACTATATTCTTCAAGATCTGCTTCAGTGCAACTCCTAAATGGCATCTTCAAGTTCAAGCATGAATAACAAATCATCCAATTGGCTTACTTGCCACAAGTTTTCATCCAGGTTTGGAACCTTTCCCTCAAAAGAATCAGCAGATTCTTATGATTTTAGCCGTTATGTGATATTAATTAAAAGTACAAGAGCTGCAGGTCCTGTACTTTTTTTCCCCCTCTCCTTTTGGCTTCAACATTTGCACACAACACTTCGAATCATTCACTGTTAACAACTTTGAACTCCAATAACAAATCTAATGCCTGGAGTTGACCCTAGCCTATCGAGTGTAACATGGTTCTCAATTTGTCATTACTTGATTCTAAGCAGAGCTACTTCCCATCCCAATTCCAATTAGGTTGGTTATACATTTCCTAGAACTAAACTTAAAAGAATCCAAATCACAATCCACATCTCAAAATTCATACCAAAAAGAAAAAAAGAAAAAAGAAACAGATCCAAAACCTCACCTGCGAGCATTGGAACTCGTCGGAATCTACAAAGCGCATGGATCCGAACAGTCCGCGCATCGTGTGGAGATTAACGGCCCCCCGCGGCACGAACTCGTCCAAGAAATCCATGCTCACGATCTTCCCGCTCCCATCGTCCTGGTTCTCCATCATCTCGAACGCGCCCGGTTCGAACGACGGGAGCTCCTCCTCCTCCGCCCGGCCAATCACCGCGTCGAGCTTCTCGCCTCCGGCAGACATGCGGATCCGATCCGGATTCATCCTAACGGGGCCGCCCTCGCACACAGAGCTCTCTAGGGCTTTGCTGTAGAAGCAGCGGAACCATCCGGCCGTTGATCTTCCTCTTCTTCCAGTTCCATCCGATGGACGGACGAGATCGGTGCGCTGGGAGAATCCATTGCCGAAGTAGCCCTCGCAGGAGTGTGCGGCGGCGCTAGGGTCGTGAGACCAGGGAAGGAAAGAGGGAAGGATCGGCCATGGCTTCAAGGCCGTGTTTCTGGAAGGAGATTGGGGGAGGCGGTTTTCCGTTAGGGATTGGGAGTGGGGGTTTTCCGTCGGGGGTTGGGAACGGAGGAAGTAGAGGTAGAGTAAGATGGAGTTGAAGGCGAAGAGGATGAGGAGTAGCCTGACGGAAAACCTGCCTCTGTTCATCATCTTCTTGCCCTTTTCCTGCTTTTCGTTTTGAGTTTTTGTCTTGAAGGTCAAGAAGGTCTCTTTCTGCTGCCGCTACTGCTCGGGTTTTTGGGTCTACGCGTGCAGGACCTAGAAGGACAAGAGGAGAGCTTCGTCGTTGGCGCGGAGGATCAGGAGAATAGCTGCGTAATGAAGAAGCATTAGATTAACTACTTGTGTCAAATTTTAATATTTTTGAAAAATAATATTATTAATAAAATTAAAAAGGATTTTACCATAAATAATAACTTTATGCACGTAACAAAGAACTTTACTCAAACTCACACAAAACAAGAATACTTACAGAAAAATTATTTTTTTTTATCATTTTTTTTATATGATTGCAATCTACTTTTATTTTCTATGTTGAAGGGTCGACCACAACCCTCGCTATAACAAATGAGGGTCGTCGTTGATACTGAGCAGACATTAGGTGATCTAATCTAATGGTCATATTTATTTAAATCTAATGTATTTATAGTATAATCTATTAGACTAATAGAGGATCATTGATTGAGGGTAAGATACTTATAAAGTTATCCTCTATAAATAGGGATCATCATAAAAAAAAAAAAAAAAAGCAATAATAATAAGATGAGCACTTCTTAGACTAATAGTGTATCATTGATATAGATAAAGGTCACCATAGAAATAATAATAATGAGATGAGGGCTTCTTAAAAGCTAAAACGTCCTTCCTACCTTATCTTTGAAATTTGATTGGTTAGAGATTTGTTGGACTCCTTATATAAAGGAATTTCATTTCTAGCAAAATCCGATTTGCTATCAACCCATTCAAAATTATGGAAATGGAAAGAAATATTTTATTTTTATATATAAATTGATTAAATGCAGGTCCTAGCCAAATTTAACTCTTAATGAGCGTGGCCCACTTTTGGCTGAAGCCAATAGTTATTAGAGCAAACTTAATGATGTGTACTATTGGCTCCCACATGGTTCCCCATAGAAAATCATAAAAAAGTAAATAGAAAATAATTAATAATAAAACATGCGAGTTGGCATGATGTAGGGGTTGAACCTATCTTAACCTTAGGTAGGAAGATGGGACCAACTATGATATGAATCCAAATCTTCTTCTTGAATCGAAATTTTTGTAATATATGCAATAAGATAAACCTGATTAGGAAACCTTGGAGACTTATTAAGAGGAAGATGTAAGCTTAAGCTGATAGGTGGAAGGCCTATACAGTTATTATATTAAGACATGTGTGAGACTTTCTAACACTCCCCCTCACGTGGGGCCCAACAGATTTCATAGATGGGCATGTCACGTAGGCTACACAAAAACAATATGATCGGAACATGCTCTTATACCATGTAAGAAACATATACCAACCTAAAAGCTTAAATTGATAGGTGAAATGTAAGCCTACTATTTAGGCGATGTGGGATGTGAGACTTCCCAACATATATTTCTTTTAGGAGCTTTGGAGTTTGGATAGCTCGTCCTCTCTAATTGCGATATCATTAGAACTTATCTCTAGGAAATCCTTAAACGTTGTAAACAGTTAAAAAGTCCAGAATGCCCATCCTAATACGCTATGTGCAGCATACAAAAAGGAAAACCGACTTCGTGGAGAGTTTTCATTTGGGGAAAAAAAAAACCCGTCAATTTCGTGAAGACGATTCGACTGCATAAGTCGAGGATTACAATAGATAAGATAGATAAGAGAAAGAAAATGGGGAAAACTGATTTAAAGAAGGAAAAATTATCCAAAAAATCTACATATGGGACTCGGTATCTTCTTCTTCAACCTCTGTACCCATTCTATTGTATTTCCCTTTTCTTCCCTTCTCATTCCCACTCTCTCTCTCTCTCTCTCTCTCTCTCAGATTTAACAAAGGAAGGAGACAATGATGTGATAATATCTAGATGAATGAATCTTGAAGATATCTCAAACTTTGAGAAATTTAGACCGGTGAATCTTGGTGTAAAGATAGTGTTGAAAAGATCTAAACCACTCAAATTTAACATGCGTTTGTGCAATGAGAGGATTTTACGATAAATATAAAATTTATTTTAATTTTCGTACAACTCATTTTTTCTTTTTGTTACAATGAGAGGATTCATAGCTTGCATTTTTGCAATGTGCTTGTCAAAATTTATTTTTTTGTGAAAAATGGTTTAAAATGAACTTATTTTCATAGATATAGTAGGTATGCAAGATTCTTCGCATGCAAAAATAGAAATATGCAGATAGTGAAATCTTCTCGCTGGACAAACACACCCACGCTATGAATGAAACACCGTTGTTGAGATTGGCTGGATCCACTTGCATTACTGAACTGGTAATGAATGTCAAGGAGTCTAGTAGCAACTGGTAACTCCATTTATGTCGGTTGTTATTTTTCAAGTCTATGCTAGGAGACTTGTCTAAGTTGTCCTTGTACTTGAAATTTTATTCAATTATTCGTCTATTGAATATGTGAGATCAATGGTTTGGATTAGCACTTGATTAAAACTATTGGATGATCATTTTAGGAAACTTTTATCTCAACTTTCCTAATCCTAGTTGAACATGGACCATGACCAATATATTTTCCTAAAACAAGAAAAAAGAAGAGAAAATGGATTGGATTTGATACTGATAAATTTTCTCGATGATTTTCGGTGATGGCTTACCAGAGTGAGAAGGTGGATGGTCCAATATCGTGAGGGAAAATATACTTTGTATAAAAATATATACCGAAAAATAGAATAGGATCATCAAGAAACAATGACATTATGATGAGTCCTGAAAAGCGCACATTTTCATATACATTTTGGACCATTTTAAGAGCTTATTAATATTAAAGAGTTTTATTTAGTGACAAATCATGTTTTTATGCATTTAGGATCTATTTTAGTACATTCATGCATAATTTGCTAAAAAATCACACTTTTTGCATAAATTCATGAAACCTATCACTTTTGGAGATTTATTTTTGGAAAATCAATTATTTTGGGTGCATCAAGTAGGGTCTCATGCATCGTTCATTTAAATTCCTTACATAGAATTATTCTTGAATCCATTTATTTTAATTTGTGTAGGAGAAATCAAGAATGAGACCCACATTGGTGAAATTTGAGAGAGATCAAAAGTAGGACATCTTTCAAGGTGACCCACATATCTTGGTATTTTTTGAGAGTTCGAAAAGTCAACAATGGAAAACTAGATTTGTGATTTCAAGATCAAGAAAGGAAACTTTAGATTTGGTAAGATCTAATTCGTACTAAGTTTGAAAACTCAAAAATCAAAAAATAAATTCAAAAAAGGAAAGTGTGCTAAAAGAGTTGACTAGTCAATCAAAGAAGTTTGGAAGCAAACCAAAGATGGAAGGGGAGTCAAGAAACAAGAAAGAAAGATCCCAAGATCTCTTTGGACGTCCACATGGGTCCCACACACCCCATTGCATAACTAACATTCCATATGTGCACAATTATTTTCAAAGGCATCAAGATTAAATTGGCCATAACTCATAATCCAGCCGTCGGATTGGTGCAATCCATATACCGTTGGAAATCGTGTTTCGAATAGATATCTTTAGAACCCTAGATTGTGTCAATTGGAGCTAAAATGAGGAAGATGTGGCCTTTGGAAGTTGGTGCTATAATTTCTACTCGGAATTGTAATTTTGCACATAGAAAGCACAAAAAATCTCTCACTCACCTTACTATTTCTTTGAAGAATTGTTGGCCAAGGAAGGGACTTACCATACAAATAAGATTGCATGCTACAAACTTGGAGCAAAGAAGGAAAGAAAGAGGGCAAAAATCTATAAATTGAAGGCATAAGCATCCCTCTCCTCTCATGGTTGAAATCGTCCACCTCTCCCTCTAGCTTAATTTCATTCCATCTCTCCCTCTCTTCCCTTTCATCTCAAGCCATCAAGGGGGTTCTTCTCAAAGGCCACACCACTACCCCTTATTTTCTCAACTAGAAAGAGGGATTCTCAATCATCCTAATATGTATTTTTGTTTTTAATTCTCAATCTTATGTACTCATTTGCATACTAGTATTAATAAAATTGTTTCTTTTTAATTCTTGTATTGATTTCTTGTGAATCTTGATATTAGTTTTGCAATATTGTTAGTTCTTACTTTTAGTTAAGTAATTTTAATTGGCTTGGAATAATTACTAACAACTCACCTTAGCATCCTCACAATATACCTTGTTTTCTACGGATACATGGTATTTTTGGAGGCAATACAATGTGAAGTTGAAGAGTTTTGATCAATAAAAGTTTAAAAATCCAAGTCTGAAATTTATATTAAAAAGTGAGGATTTATCATTCTCAACTTGAATTGACAACCCAAGTTGAAGAATGAGACCCTACGTTTGCACCTCTAATTTTCTTGGACCCTCAATTGAGAAGAATTAAAAGAAGCAACTCACCACTTTTATATTTCAGTTTTGTTTGTCATCTTTGATTTATGCACACTACCCTTATTTTCAGCACTTCACTTTTAATTCCTGCACCTTTTACAATTCTATGTCACACAATTTTGTTTAGATTTGTTAATTGCTGGAAAGTGCATTAGACTCATGCATTTATTTATTTTGCATAACATTAAGAGTGGCGTTCACGTGAAATTCTCAAATCAGATTCTCATACTTTCATGTTAAACATTCATGTGGCAAAAACAGTCCATAAACAAGCCCAGAAAACTGCATAAATAGTTTTTTTTTTCAAAAAGTTCGAAGTGGGTAGACTAGTCAAATCATGGTATTTTTCTGTGAAATTTGGAGAAATTGAATTTCAATATGTGGTCTATCACGTCCCAAAATTTCAAAGCAAAACTATTTCAGGATGTTTGTGAACAAGTGGCTTAAACATGGCATGTTGGGTTGTCTATGTGCAGAATTTCTGCACAGTTTTAGTTTTTTTTTTTTTTGTCATGTTTACGCATTCATATTTTCTTTGTTTTAAATCGTTTTCCACTTTCATTTTTTTTTATTTGATTCATGCATCATTATAGTTTAAATTCCAGCTATTAAACTCAGTTTTAGGTTGCATTAAATTAGGAGAAATCATGCATAAAAATAGCCCTGCATACTAGTTTTTCAGACTTAGGATTTTTCAGCGTCTCATGGCATACATTGCATTACTAACTTTCTAACTTAAGTTTATTTTATTTCTACTTTAGTTTCTTAGTTTTATTTTTAGTACTTTTTATTCTTGATGTTCTAACTTGTGTGTTCTTTTGTAGCAATTTTAGTTTTTAGTTTAGGATTTTTAGATTTAGGAAGTTTTCTTTTCATTGAATTGTAATTAATTTAATTCTTGGAAAGTATGAATGATGGTTGTAATTTTTTAGTTTTTTTTTAGGCTAGATCTATATTTTAAATTTAGTGCAGGTACAAGTGGAGAAGTTATCTTAGTTTACATTGCTCCTTGTGGATCAATCTGGTCTCACCAATTTATTACTACATTGCGGCTCTACACTTGGAGCTCACGATCACATTACAAAAGTCATCAAGCTTTGATCTCATGATTGACAAAAAAAAATTACTTTAAAAAGTTGTTCTAAATAAACAAGCCTAAACATCATACGTATGATACAAATGATTTTTCTTTACCAAAAAAAAAAAAAAGTGTTGGATTCTTGAAATGCTTTTGAATTATGTCATTTCTTGATTCCTTATTTTATTAATCTGAGATGTTTTTACAAAGAATTCCATGCATCTTGAATTACATAAGCTTCCTATTTATGGCCACTAGAATTTAACTAGAATGTTATTCACTTTTTTTTCTTTGGCTAGATGGGTGAGATATACACATTTTTTGAGACAACCTATCTATCAGTAATTATATGGAATAAGACACCCTTGCCACTGGGGTTCGTGTTTCTCTAATTAGAACTTCATTTATGTATGCATTATGTAAATAGAAATTAAAATATAGGTCTTAGTCATTCATTGTCATCACTGCAATACTTAAATCACTTTTTTTAGCCCCGCCCCCGCCTGCGGAAACACTCATGCTAGGGGCCATCATTAGAAATTAAGAAAAGAACTGTTGGTGTAACTAGGTAATTTTAAGTGTCATTGCACCAAATCAATCATTTTGCCCAAAAACTTTTTTTTTTTTTTTTTACATTCTCTACTAGGGTCCCTATCAACCTTTTTTTATTAATGTTAAGGGTCTTTAGTGACCCTACGTTCGACCCGTTCATACATTTTAGGGTTTAGAAGCCTGATTTTCCCTCTTGTTTGTTTCCTTCCTCTTCCTCAACATTGATTGCGACTCCACATTAGCTGTCATGCGCATTCACAGTGGTTCCCAACGGTCCTCCATCGAGCCATGGTGACATGGAACTAGAAATTATAAAAAGTGTTTCTAAAAAGTGAAAATCATGTTTTAGGGTAAAGTACAAACTTCACATTTCCATTCGTTTGCCCCAAATAATAGCATATGCACTTTAATGTTCTCCATCAAACAATGGCATATGGCTGTAATGGTCTTCAAGAGGTGGGAATATCCTACGGAGGGGAAGTAAGTCGAGCATGATCGTTTTTTTTCTTCCAAAAACAGAGAATGAGGGATGAGTTTCGTGCATTTACAAGCGTACACCGCAGGGTCGATTGAGACACTTAAAATTACGAATAAAGGTCAATTGAGACCCCACAAAAAAGTAAATAGGAGTTCTGTAAATGTTAGGATGGACCGCATGGTCTTAATTGACCCTTAACATTGCAAATAAAGGTCGATAAGGATCATAGTAGAGAATGTTAAAAAAAAAAAAAAAAAAAAGTTTCGAAGCAAAATGACTGATTTGGTGCAAGGGCACTTAAAATTACATTTTCGGTATGGTGGTCATTTAATCTGTTTTTTTCGGTTAAATCCCCTATATGGTTCCCACTTAACCACAAAATGCAACACTCAAACATGGACCTATCTTTGGAATTTAAGATAAAAATCATGGCCCACCATTATAAATTTCTTAAGACATAAAATTTAATTTGATCTAACATGAAGACATCCATACATGGGTCCCATGTAGTTGTAGAATGCAAAGCTGCATGTGGGACCCTTATCTAAGATGACGGTGGGGGGATGATGGAGTTTCACGGCAAAGTGTTGAAATTCCAAAATTCCGAAAATCCCAAATGCTTGTTGGAATTTGAGAATGCATGATTTTGGACATTTGAGAATGTTGAAATTGTTGGATTCTCAATTATACTGAGAAACAATGAACTTCTACATTATTTTTAAAATTCCTGATAGCTAGAATTCTTGTTGGAAATTCTAGAAAAGGAATACGCCCTTAAATTTCCACATCTTTCTTAAGTGAGGGGTTGGCCAGAGAAATAGGATCATCTGTAGTTTCCTTTCGTACCTTCATTTTTTCTAAAAATATTACTAGGTTATTACTGAATGATCCAAATACATTAAGATCGTTTATTATAATGCCTAATAGGATGCAAAGGGGTTGGATAGGAGGTAGAATCATTGTATATCCCTAACCGTATTCTTCTTTATAGACTTGGAACTCATTTGAGATAGAAGTTATGGATTGCATTTGGATCCTACATCAACTTAGGAAAATGGATTCAATTTTGAATCCAAAATCATGGAATGCACTGGTATAATTGGATGAGCATTTCAAAATATATATTTTTTAATATACAAGTGGGGCCATTAAATGTTATATGATCAAAATTGAGTGGAATGTCAAATGTAGGCCTTTAAAACCTATATATTTTTAACTATGTGAATGTAATTGTCCTAAATATTGATCCTTGAGGAAGAACACCAGATATCTAGTTCCCAATCCAAATATTCCACATCCTATATACATGGATAATGGATCTTGATCGGAATTTCTCCTCATCCAAAAATAAGTTTTGTACTTGCTTTTTTCGGATAATTGGATATCAATTTAAAGCCCTACCAGCTAAATGGACAAGGCGTGACCTACTAGCTAAATGGACAAGGCTTACATCATTTACATATAGTTTTAAAACTCATTAAAGACTCATTTAAAAAACAAGCATTCAAATCTAGATCGAAGTGGCCAAGCCTACCCCACTTGCAACTCCTAATTATACACACTGACACAGTCGATACACGTGCTACCCTCCTATGTATGACAAATTAGTCACATCCAATCATTCTAACCCTATTATCCACGGCCCACAAGTACAATCCATTTGCATGAGCGAAACACCATCTGTCATATGTTGATTTTCCTCCACATACATACATATAGGTAAAACATTTAGACATATATTAGCAGACAGTTTTCAAGAATACAAAAATGTTTAAAAAACAAGAATTCAAAATTGAAATCAAACTTTTAAAGTGTCAATGAACATTATTGATGTTATAGATGTCTTTTTTTTTTTTTTTTTTGTTACATTGGGGATTCAAACTCACCCATTTTACTCACACATCAATATCCTAACCAACTGAGGTGCAGTGATGATGTAGATTATTTACTGTCAAGCTTTTAAGCTTTCTATGAAAGTTGAACCTCACTTGTCTAAATAAAAGGAAAAATTATATACTCAGCATAAAAGAGGTTCCAGATATATTGATAAAAAGAGGAAACAGCTTCCTACAAAACAAATAAGATACAATTAGAATTATAGATCAAATACTTTCTAGCAAAAATAGGCTCAATCACTACCCATCAAACTCGGAAGTTCTGTTTGGATGATTGAAAGTGAACAAAGAAAATTCCACGCTACATTGGATGAGGAGAAGGTAAGGCGAGATCCGAAGTTGAAGAATCCCCTAATAGGACCGTGGCGAGGGTCAATGCCCAAGGCTAGGACTTGGACAAACTTTTTAAAAAACTATGTTCAGTGTGGCCCTCTACATAATCCATATATATATATATATATATATATATATATATATGGGAAATTCTCAATAACTTTGCTATCTCAAATGAGGAGTTTCTGTCCCTATCTAATAGCCAATGATTTGTTAGTATTTTAAGAGATTCACCTTTGTAGGAGAATATTTAGGAGAGAGAATCGGATACGTGTATCACTGATAATACGTGTTCCACTTTTATTGGCTAAAAGAGGGGCATCTTTTTTTTTTTTAGAAAAATGCCCAGGTAGTTTTGTAGCATAACTCTCTATATATATTTATATATAAAGAGAGATGCTCCTATGAGAGATAGGGTGGGGGCCCTCACATCAATATCCAATGCCAAATATCTAATGCTAGCACCTTTTAATATGAGGGCATCCACCCTATCTCTCATAGTAAGGTAAGAGATGCTCTCATAAGAACATCTCCTATATATATATATATAGAAAATATTCAAGTAAGAACTAGTTCTCACCTATTATATGAAAACTTTTTTGCGGGGCCCAATTAGCAACTCATCCAAACCTAGCAACCAATAAGAACCCCCTGATAGTCACTAATACCAAGTATTGGCACACATCCGAATGGACTGAACCGTTTGATCGAGGGTTGAATATATTTTTTAATATAATGTCATTAAACTTGTGGGCTACGGATGAAGGGGTTAGGAGCATGGGTTTGGGGTCAAACTTGATATTTGAGGTGGTTTCACGTAGATCTTTACATCCCTTCTGGTCTCATCCTAAAATGGGCCCCACAATTGGCCCCATAAAAAAGTTCTCATATAATATGTGAGAACTAGTTATCACCTGAATACTACCGGTGTGTGTGTCTATATATATATATATATATATATATATATTTGAGCATAATTCTATAACGTGGGGTTCTTATGTGATTCTTATATTAATTTTATCAGTGGAATGTAGACCTTCCAAACGCTGACCCATCTTAATTGTTATGGTACTTAGGTGGGGTCCACATGTGGACCATTCCTAAACTAGGAACCGTGTCCATAACAGGAGCATGCCTTGCAACTGCATGCATTATTTGCTGAGTTGACCCACAATCTGTTTCTTTACTAAGGTGATTTATTTTGATTAGGCTGAGAAACAGCCTTAACAGTAAATTTTCAAAATTTAATGTGGGGTCCACCTCAGTGCAGGCCAATCACAAAGGTAGGGTGGGATTGAGATTTAATTTCTTGATGTGGATTAGAGTTGAGACAAACATTATCACCATCTTTAACAGCCCCAAAATTTAATGATTATAAATATTAGATCATATTAATGATTGACCCACCTGTGATCCAAATCAAAACTTCCCAATCCTGCCCTAATTGGCATGAGGGAAGTGGGCCACGCAACAAAATTAACAAACTTAACTCTTCAACGGCTCCGTGGCGAAATTCTCCTTTACAAGTATATATAATTTTGTATATATATATATATATATTTATATTTATATCAGATGGGGTAGACATTCACATTACCTTGCTATATTTTGCCCTTTCTAGCTTCCTTGCCTGCAAGCACATGAAAATAAAAGTTTCATCAATACATTTTGAAAATGATAAAGTGACTGATTCAGAACTTAATGGGGGTGGGGTGGGCTGTGAATAATTTCCAAATGCTTGAAATGAAGACCTCGAAAATCAAAGCCAATCCCGGAATGATATGTGCAGGTATCATCAAGTAGCTCCTGAAAGCCTGCAAAACCAAGGACAATAGCACCTTTTGGTTGGATTGAAACTGAAAAGCAAGTCGGAATGGATTAAGCAAAAGTGGGTTTCAGAATATGGTTTAACGAAGAAGCAACAGTGTACGTGGTTAGGTCGTCAAGAGTGGATCATCTCTCATTCATGAGAACAAACGAACTGCGCTGCATTATGATGCGAAAGCATACATGCCTTGGAATTGATTACAAATCAGCCCAAAATTTCAATTGATTACAACTTTTGCATTAAGATCATGCATGCAAAATGAATAATAGTTGGACCAGATTGTTCTGGCCATCTATTTAGAACTCTTGGTGAGATGGTTGTAAATTGTAATCATCAATCAAATGAAGGTGATATTGGAAACAGTGAATGACCTTTCCCCCTACCATTCACCATGCTTCTTATTATGGTAACGGGCTGAGGTTTTTTTTTTTTTTTTTTTGATAACATGAGAATCCGTCGACCCCCCTTTGGAAGATCATTGGTAACAGGGCTGAGGTTGGTCACACGCTACATGGTATTAGTTGATTTGACAATCATTCATTGTATCCCGGAGTTTATCTTTAATGGAGCTCCTTTTCATGCCATGGGGGCCACCTTTCATGGAGGGCAATATATGGATCTCATCCTGTTGATAGGTTTGAGGTACTGTTAAATTTTAACTTAATATTGGAGGAGTGATTTTAATTTCACCGTCAGATTGATTTGTGACAAGTAATCATGCCTTTTAATTTGATATGGTCCAATCCATCCACCCACATCACTCTCAGGCTAATTAGCTTAAATATATAAAGTTATGATCCAACTGTTGGGAATGTGCAACCAATGTCCCAAGTCGGCTAGAAATGGAAAAGATCATAGGTATATAAGTAGAACTAAATACTGTTTCTTCGAATGCAGTGCATGGACGAGACGGAAAGCAGCATGACTTAATTAGATTGATAAATTATAGAATTGGTAGAAATAAGGAGAGGCAGAATAAGGGACTTACACGTGGCATGTAAATTGCTAGAAGGACGGCACCGACATAGTTTGTCAGCATAAAGCCAGTACCCACAAGCCCCATATTTCTAACACCAAGCCTTGTTGCAAAGGTTGTGATATTGTTCCTATACATATATAATAAAAGAGAGATTTTAGTATGAAGGAGAACAAGGCATGAAAAATATTTCTAGGACAAGGAGAGAGAGCAGTAATGAAAGAGTGCCCTGGACAAGTGTGTGAAATGTGAATCATCACCGAGGATTAGGGGTTGAAAGTGCTGTTACTTGTGAGCTGGATTTCAAAATTTGTTCACTGGGAATTCCAGGCCCAACCTTAGTGTGTCACTGTCACTGGTATGGTATTTTTAAGGGTAGTACGCTCCTGTGATTGGAATCAAAATCCTCTTCTTCAATTCTGAGAAAACATGCATTAGGGTTTGGTTTCTTTACTTACTTTTGGTCTCCTTCTACATCCGAAAGATCTTTCAATATGGCAACAACCAATCCCACTATTGTAACAAATACTGTGATGAAAGCGATAGCCGGGCTGCAAGTAGAAATTAGTCATGTAAGCTTAAATGCTGTTGTTAGGCTTTTGCATATACAAAAAATAGATTTATAGGGCAGCATACATTTCAATTGAAATAAGTGCATTTATGTATAGCATCAATTATGTCAACATACATTCCAATTGTTTTAGCATGTTCAACATAGGCCATAAGAAATCTTTTTGGCCATGCAGGCTGATGACCTACCATCTCCAAACATGCACCTTATTCTTATTCAAGAATTTGGCCTAGGGCAGAATGGAAACAAAATAAATGTTTCCGACTCTAACATAGTTGAGATAAGAAAGAAGATCAAGACGAGGGCGACTTATAGTTCAACATAACATACATTTATAAGTTCAGACTTGAGAGAGAGAGAGAGAGAGAGAGAGAGAGAGAGAGAGAGAAATTATAAAATAATGGTAAATTGGTACCTCCACTCAAATGTGAGGCCAAATGCAGCTCTAACTGAATGGTATACCCCAAAATTTACAAAAAAGCCACGCACCTGAGGAATCGAAATCACACACTAGGAAAAGTGAGACAGGCAGCCAACATCATGGGGCATGTAAACGGGTTGAGTTCAGTAAATACCAACGAGTCATTATAACTATGAGCATGGTAAAGAAGTTGTCTGAAATTGAAATTGAAATTGAATAATCTCATATAATAAAGAGTTGGTAAAATTAGACAAGTTGTCAAAAGAGAAGATAGAGAACTCACAGCGGCAATCATGGAAACTGTTGCTGCAGGATATCTCTTTAATCTAAAGGGAGGAACAGAATAAAGGGTACCCAAAAGAAGGGCCAGGCAGTACAGGGAGAAAATCAACGGCTCAGATTGCAGTGCAAAAACAATCAGAAGACCGGTAGCCGCATAAGACAGCACCAAAATCCAAGCCATCTCTGTTGAAAGCTCCCCCGAAGCTATAGGCAGATATGGCTTGTTTATCCTAAATCAGAAATTGGGACGTATCATTCATTATTCCTTAACCACATATAAGTTAATTAAGGTGGTAGATGCAGCCCACTTAGTACTTTACTTGGTTAGGGTCTAGTTTTGCCTGATTGACAGGCCCAATTTTGGGCCACGGTAAAAATAGAGTAGCAGGTTCCACATGTAAAACGAACATATATTGTAGAAAGAAAGATGAAGGTCACATACTTGTCGATTTGAACATCAAAGATCTGATTAATGCCTACTATATATGCATTGGCACAGATGAGAGCCACAAGTCCCAGTAGCCCCTTAGGCAACAGTTCCCAACTCATCAGATGAGGACTCTGAATCCAACCTCTTCCAGCCAAAGCTCTGTCACCACAAACAAAATATGAGGAATTAAGCAACCACCTTTTCCTCTTTCAAGGTCAAGGTCATCAATTCTGACAATATAGGCCCAACCTTTCACAAAGGCCAATGGTTAGATCTTGACATCTCCTCTTGATAGGTAATTGTTGAGGCCACTAGCTAGCCCACGGCCCAGTGCATTATCAAATCATCAGGAATTAGTTCTTAATTTCTTGGGTGGGCCTGGCCATCTTGTCAGACCTTTAGTGAAAAAACACGGTAAGTTCATATAACCTGTCTGTTAAATTTATCAGGCCAGCCCACAGCCCACAGGCTTGAAAAGTCAACTCATGTTGAGCCTAATATTGCAGGCCAACATTGGGCCAGCCTATAGTATGCTTTAACTTGTTCCAGGTTAGGTCCATGTCAGATTGAAAATTGTGCATAACATGTCTAGGATTAATTATTTATTAATCAGGTTGAGACTGTCGATCTCAAATAGACCCTGAAGTGCAATTTCGGTTTGGTTTATGTTGGTGGTTTGTAGTGAAATTTGTCGGGTTCGGTTGAATCTGAGTAGGGTTGGCAGATTGAATAGCAACAATGGAGTCTACTTGAACTGAAGAGGCTTGTTCAAATTGGGCTGATATGGTTCAGGTAAGGACTTGAAAATGTGAGCTGGGAGGTCAATCTAATCTAACCCTATTGCACTTCAGGGCCGAAATAGTTAAGCAAGTTAGAGAAAAAAATTAAGTGGCATTTACAGTGAGGCGAGAATAGTTCCACGACTTGTGTGTGGCCTTTGGAATCTCCACATTGTATCTATGAAATGTGAAGCTCTTGTCCACGAAAGATGAGTAGTGGAAGTCTTTCCAGTCGCTTGCTCTTCCACATTGTCATGGGCTGGCTTAGCCTCTCCCTGTCACTTAATGCTTGATTAGGATTGTGAATACTGAACCAAGTGAAGTTTTCTCCCATGGGACTCCACACAAAGGACGGTCATGGGCTTTTCATTAATCCCCAACGTCTATGAAGGGCAAACTCCGTGTAAAAGTCACCCACCCATGACCCACCCACTCAAAAGTGTGGTACCTCCATAGGAGAAAATCTCTCACTCAGTAAACATAATACATTTTGATACTGAAAAATCATGTTCTCATATGAGTCGTACTGTAAGATCTAGCTTCAGGCCTAATGTTATACTTATTGGACTTTCACTCAGCATTAAATTGGCTCTAAAAAAGCCCTGTGATTAAGACGTCATTAAACTTTCAGACTTTAAAACAAAAGACCAAGATAATTTGGCAGGGCTTTTTTTTTTTTTTTTTTTTTTCCTGCTTTCTTGGCTCCTCTTAATTGCCCATAGGGAGGCCTTGCCGTCAGCCTCCAGTAATACTAGACAGTAATAATACCACTTTTATATTTTTCATGTTTTTGTTAAAAGAAGATATATAGGGCCAGAAAGAATATTTGGTATACGTACACGTGAGCAAAAATGTACATTTAATGGAGACAAGAAGGCGAATTAATGATGCCTGAACGAAAGCTTCGCATTCGATGGCTAAGACTTTTTAATCTGGATGAAGACTTTAATTTTTTTTCCACATGTATCTTGCATTGTTTGTAAATTACATACGTAAACACCTCATTGTAGGCCCACTTAAATGCACGAGAATTATGAGGGATGGGGACAAAGAGTGAGGTGATCGTCTCTTATCAACCAAGATTGGGTTAATTTGACATTCAAAATGGAAGGAATGCCTTGTAAACCATTTAATGTCTGAAGCTATTGGATCATCTCCCAACCCGAAATATTTCATATGATATGCATGCACTCCAGTCCTGTCTCGAGTCCCATGCCCATGCATATAATAATAATAATAATCATTATCATTAAGAAAACAATCATGAAATATCAAGTAGGGTTTGAGATCGTCACTTCACTGGTTTAGGTTTATTAACGTGTACTTGGCAATGGCATTCGCTGTACAGAGCGATAGAGAACATAAAGATAAACAAAGGTCGAATTAATTCAGCTACGTGCGTATGGTGGATCCCTTGTTTGGTCTAAATAGGAAAATCTTGTTTGGACCAATCAGGAGAGGCCACATGGAAGAGACGTGAGATCCCTTCTCTTAAAAGAAATTTCTATCTCCTTAAAAGATTTCCTTTCTCCATGTGTGGCACCTCTTGATTTCTCCATTGTGTGGCACTTCCTGATTGGGCCAAACAGGGAATTCGGAGCCCTTTCTTTTTGCCAGCCATTTTCTTTTGTTTTGTTGAAGTACGGGGGAGTGACACTGACACCCGGACACACGGATGGCAAAAGACCACTAGCACACATAAGCACATGTAAACTAGATGATATTAATCAACGTGAGGAGAGAACTCCGGCTTCTTGTCTCCTGCTGGGTCAAATTGAAAACCTCTCGGTATCCAAGTGGGTTTTCAAGGGCACTCAGCATTTTTAAAACCTGAAAATTGGAAGATTTGAACAACTCTTGTAGTTAAAGGAAAAAAAATTTCTCGCAGGCTGGATTTATAGCAAAATAGAATAATTCATATGCTGGGATAGTCAACTAATATGTTGTCAGGAATTCTTACAACTTAAGAATGCCCTCTTAGATATCAGGTTGGGACTGTTGGAGTATGATATTAACCGGTGTGTGTATGTTTGGGGAATTGAAGGGGTGGTGGCTCTAACTTGGCTCAGTGAAAACTGTTGCTTTTAACCAATGAAATGAGACGTGCAGGTGATCAGCCTCTCATTTGTATAACACCACGTTTTATTGGTTTTCAGACAAAGAAATCAAGTTAGTTGAAACAAATGAAAGCACGAAAGGGCCCTAATAAATCCATGATAGAACAACGTACCCGGATGGCCAAACATGTAGATCTTCTCCTTGCGTATGTAGTTGGACTGACATCACGTCTTTTGGAAATATAGAAAGGAGATGAATACGAAGAAGAAGAAGCAGCGTTGAACGGGATAGAAAAAGGTTTCTGGGAGCTGTTAAACAAGCAAAAGGCAGTTTTGCAAGTGGGTCCTGTGGAATTCTTGTGGAAATGGGTGTTGGTGTAGTGTGAGAGGGTGGACGATCGAGAACAGCAGGGGGAGGAGTAAATAGCCATCAGGGAAGGAAGACCAGGCGCGCATGTAATATTGGATGTACCCTCTTTGCAGATGGAAACTGGCCGGGTGTCCATATATATTTGGATGGTTGCCATTTCACGTGCTGAAAAGGCCAAGACCAATTAGATACATGCAAAAATTTAAGACGACATTTACTATGAAGGGCCCTTTTGTTTTTTTATAACATTGGAGTCTCAAACACGTGCACTCCCACCAACACATCTATATATGTCCCAACTACCTGATCAAGGGCTCCTTTACTATCTCTGAAAAGGAAATTTTAAAATGATTCCCAATATCAGATTTGATTCTCATTAAGTCCTGCTCTAGGCTTAAAAGTGTTTTTGTTTCTTTGTTTTTTTGGAAGTAGATGGATAATGTGATACAAAAGAAAAAAAAAAAAAAAAACCAGAGAGTATCAAAAAATGAAAAACGAAAACGACCAGAAGGTTGCGGGGGTGAATCACCACCTTCCTGGTTTGCGCCAGTGTTATGTTGGACGACAAGTACTTTCAGATAGATAGCTCTCCTTACATCCCACAATGCAAGTATTTTCATATTTGGACGTCCCACCTTAATTTAATCAACTTAATCCTAGCTATTGCACGTACACATGCCTTCTCTTGTTTTGGCACAAGCATATATCTACATTGTTCCACATAATTCATCATTGGATTTAATAGATAATATATATACATATATGTAGATATATACATAGTATAATACCCATTAAGTTTTGATGACTTGAAATTAATAACTAGAATCATTTGATCCACCAGATAGCTCTCCTTACATCCAAACATTTTCTCTGGAATGCCTCTATTGATTATTATGCTTACAAATTGCTCTATATTTTCAAGCATTTTATGTGACTTTTTTGGAAAGTTAGGTACTTATAATATGCAAACTTTGATACTACAAAATTAAAGAGTTACAATTGCCGTGACATAGTTATAAGAGAGACGCTACATGTGATGACACTATTAACATGTTAGGACTTAGGAACAAGGGATCGGGCCACATGCCTTGCCTGGCTGGAAAGCAATACCTTATTTATACCTCCGACAATTTACATGTTATGTTATCGATTTATCAAAATAAAAAACCAATTTGCACGTTCGTTTGTGTGCCAGATTCGAATAAAGTGAAGCCACGTCCCATTTAAATTTAATAGCCAAAAAAAAGAAAGGTGAAGCCACCCATCCACCGGCCCACTCATACTAAATTCTCACTTCCATGCATGTTCTTCCAAGTAAAAGGAAATGTTTTCTAAGGAAAAGAATCATCGCATGTGTGGATTCAAGAAACGAAGTTTCACATCTATTAGGGTGCTTATAGTATTTTATTAAATGACACGTTCATCAAAATTAAATAGAACACGCACACTAACAAACATTACTTTAGTGCAGCGGAAGGATTTTGCTCTCCGCATGTACTTTCATTTGAGAGAGAGAGAGAAATCCTGCACATAGAAAAGTGAGATTCTCTTTGTTAAGGAAAAATAATTGGCTTTTTTCCTTTCTACAAGAAAAATGTATCCACCAAGCGATAAAAAAAGAGTTTCCAAGAAAATTAAAATAATATTCCTCTTTATCACGGATTCCACTTGTCGGACAAACTCATCCAACTAGCCGTAAATAACTAAATTTTCCTCTCTCTCTCTCAAAAAGTACAAAGGGCGTGCATTACACAAGTATCACTTTAGCTAATGAGGACTCAAACTCAACACGACACACTCCACTACAATTTTTACAAAATAGACTTTTAAGTTTCTATCAATGCATTATACAAAAAGAGACACATGCTGTTACACATTTTACACCCAACCACACCACTCAAAAGAAATACATGCACCTTAATACACAGTATACACCATGGTTGAAAAAATCGGCCGATACCGGTTCATATCGTCTGATATGAGCCGGTATCGGCCCATACTGATCCGATATGGCCCGAGATATTGGTATCAGTATCCCGTCCCTCTTACATATTTCCAAATCCTACATCTATTTCTTGATAATGAGCATCAATAATAGTTGCATTATATGGAATACTAGAGAAGACAACAAACTGCGACACAAACATGACTCATAACTTAAGGTGACCGAGATTTTGATTTAACTAATGGAAAAAAATATTGTTTTCCATCATTTTCTAATATTCTATATTTTTTTGGATATTTTTGAGAATTTTTTTGGATTTAAAAAAAACTCACACCGCGACGACCACGACGGACCGATATCTGCGACCAATATTGATATCATATCGGTTTTTCAGTCAGGCCAATACCGCAACCGAGATTGAGATTTTAAACCACGGTATACACTACTAGACACTCCAACTGGGCACCACGTTATACACTCATACACTCATGATTACACTTAGGGATGTCAAATGGGCTAGGCCAGCCTGGTTCGGCACAGCTCGACTCGCCAGTCAACAGCATGTGGCCCGGCATGGCCCATAGGGCACGGCCCGTGACATGGGTCGTGCTGGGCCGAGGAGCCTGGGCCCGTGGGCTGGCCCCTATAGCCTGCCAGGCACGATAGGTCTGGCCTGCTAGGCACGGCCAGCTTGGCCCGCCCAAAAATGACTATTTTTTTAAAAAATTCTTCATTTTAACTCCTCAACAGCCATAAAACGGTCATATAAGGGGTATTTTGTGTCCTTTTCAATTTTATAAAGTCTATAAATACTCTAACCCTCTCATTCCTTTTCTTTTAATTAAAATTTTATTTACTAAAAAAAATACAAAGGATGTCAATCATTATATAACAAGTGGGCACATTGTGACAAAATCACTGTGGAAATTGGGCCCAAATAGAATACAAATTTCTTCTGTGCATTTTTTATTTTGGCACCTACCAAACATTACTAGATGGCTTGGTTTGGCCAGGTAAACTTGGAAAATAGGTTGAGAACTTGGGTCTAATTGAAACCAAACCTAAATTTATTGACCCAAATTACATCCCTTTCTAATATTCTTCTCTGGCATGGTCAATAGTTATAAACTTATAATAGTAATCCCAAATATATATATATAGAATGTTACTTTTACTTTTATTATGTTTATATTATCCCATTAAAACATAATCAGCTCTAAGTATAGTTTGGTCTCTTCATTTGTGCCTCAGACCATGGATCTCGTCTTGGACTCACAGGTGTCTCTTTGGAATGTGTATAATCAAATATTAGGTTCCAACTAACCCATATATATATATATATATATATATACATCCCTAGCCATAATAAATATAAATTTAGGTGAGAGAATAAGGCTTTTTAAAAGGATTTTTTTGTTGAATTAATATTAATTATTTGAACATGAGTAGGTCGAGTTTGACTGAACCACTTAAATATCTTTGTCATTCTCCGTGCCTGTGTTCTAATTTTTAATTTTAATATCGAAAAGACGAAAAAAATTAATCGGAGAAAAAAATGAAAGAGGCATGCTGAGCATGCCTGATACGGAGGACCGGCACGGCCCAACCCTTTCCATTGGGCCGGCCCGCACGTTTCATCTGGTGGGCCAGCATGGCACGACCCGGCCCATGTCATGGGCGGGCCGGGCCGTTTGACATGCCTAATTACACTCTTAATGCTCTGTACACCAGCCACACTCACACTTACCACAGTTTGTAGGCCACGGGCCGGGCCGTTTCACATGCCTAATTACACTCTTAATGCTCTGTACACCAGTCACACTCACACTTACTACACTTTGTACACTTCCCTGTGTTGCACACTTGCACTCCCACTTCTCACACGTTATACACTAATGCACTCATTCGGCTCTTAATGCTCTCTACACTGTACTCACAGTAACTACCGTGCACTTCCATGTGTTGCAAACTTTGTACTCCTACTTCTCAGTTGTCACTGGTGGCTGCACTCTCTGACTTGCACTTGTGACTACACTTACTCCAGGTGCCCCACTGAGGGGATGGGTCGGCAGAAACACTAAGTTTTAAAATAATTATATATTTATTAGAGCGCCTTCGTGCTTTTGGATTTATAAACAATTAACTAATAGGCACAAATATATCTTATTCATATTCATATATTCAAGTCTCAAAAATAGAGAAAAAAATTAACTTTACAATTTGATCATATAAAATAGACAATAATTAATAAGTCAAAAGAATTTTCTTCATCCAAAAGATAAATATCAAGCTTATAGAAAAATAAAATGTATAAAAAACCAAAAGTATGCATGGTTCAATATATATTTGGTCGAACCGCGCTCCGAAGACGAAAAGAGCTAAGAGGAGGTTCAGGGCACTAAGCACTTACTACCCCTCCACTTCACTCACCGCACTCTCTTCCACAAATGAGCTAGCACCAGAATTCAATTTAATTACCCTTGGGAACCGACGACATACATGGTGCAAGTGCATGTGGCTGTGTGAGGGCCACGATCCAAAATGTCAAACTTAAACCGTGTTGACCCCGAATAAATGAGCTTTAGGCTTGCCTAAATGAACTTTTATTTTAATTAATTAAAGTGACTCTATTTACGTGTGGCATGCAGTTCTCTCTATCGTTGCTGCAGACAGATCGAGAGTAGAGGAGATAGCAGATTTGGTTTCTTAGAAACAGATGGCCCATTGAATGCATGCTAATCACAGGGATTGAAGGTAAAGTTAAGAGCTGAGGTGGGTCAGAGACTCAACAGTATATATTATTAATGCATCCTCTGATCAGATCATCGTAACTCTCGATTTCCTGATTCAACCGAACGTGGACATCGATAGTGAGAGGTGACTCTTTTAAACTGGGATCACTGCCAATTCATGTCGAGATATGTTGAGATGGCTTGAACTAATTATAGATGGCCCCATTTATTACAAAATCTGTGAGTGCCACATTCATCAAAAATAAAACAATAATGTTCAAAGTACAGACCACGTACATTGACGCTAATGTTCATATAATGCCTGGCAGGATAGCCATAACTCCAGCAATTTTACATGTTATTTACCCAAACAAAAAAAAAACAAAAAATAGAACCACCAATCCTTACAAAATGTATGATTTGGATTTGCTGCTATGTGAGGCCATGCATCCTGGCGCAATGCCCTCCAGTCTAAAGGCAAAGGGTCATTTGTATACCTAAATGATTCACACGTGTAAAGTCATTGTTTATGCACCTTCATATTTATTTAAGCTCGTTTATGCATCATGTTCATGAATGAGAAGTATGAAAATGGTGTGAATAAAGCCAATTTCACACCTAAATAAATGTGAAACTCTTCTACATCTCCTCCCACTTGCAAAACTCTTTTAAGTTCTGGAAAAAAAATATATGCATATTGTTGACCCAATGATCATAACTGATTCATCTATGTTCTAAGTAGAGATTTCATAAAGGCACCAAAGATTTGACTTTATCCCAGATTATCCGAGTTAGATTGAAATTTTTTTCTATGAAAAAAATAACCCAGGACTGAAGCAATGTAACAATGTAGGCCTCACGTATGAATAAAGCTAAATGGACTCAAATATGACTGTATCTCAAGTTATGTAGGCCATTAAAAACATATATATATATATATATAATGTTTAATATGTGAATGCAATCGTTTAGGCAGAAGATTGCTAATAATTTAGCACACGGTTTTCAAGAATACTGTAAGTGCCTAAAAATTACGGACTTGATTATTAGAGGATTAAGCTCTTGATTTGGAGATATTGGGAATATAAGGGGAAATGATCGAGCCTCCGATAACCTGAAAGGAAGAAAAACGGTAAGAACCCCTGACTATATGTAGCCGAAGGCACTCCGATGTTTAAGTCAGTATGAGAACTGAAGGGAATAGAGGAGGAGAGCTTTGGGAGGGAGAGATTATGAGTACCTCACATGGTTTCCCTTCATGCAATATATAGACGTGAAAGTCATCATTGGACTGCCCTCATGAGGGGACGGAAGTCCTATCAGAGTGTACTTCTTATATCCTGAGTGGGGGTAGGTAAAAAGGGAATGTCCCATCGGGCCATCATCTCATGCCTATGGACATGACCCTAAGATAAGGCGTGCCTCTTATCTAGGTCCGGCGCCCACTCTGCCTGTCAGTTCGCCGTTTTTGTCACGGCAGCGCATTTATGGCTGTATTTATGGTTGAATGACAGGAGACCGAGATCAAGTTTAAGGCCGAGACCGAGGTGGACGCTAATGAACGTGGCAACCGAGTCGACCCCATGCTTGCCCGAGATAGTGCCTCATCCGAGCTTGGAGGACACCGAGACTAAAGATACCCCCGAGCTTGAGGAGCGATCCCACCCAAGCCTGTGATTATGGAATGCCCCCACACAATTGCCCCCTAGCTCCCGACCTCTTAGTCCTCCCGAGGTCGGGAGCTAGCGATTGGACGGATGGGCTGGCCCGGTCTTATTGTATCTAGCTTTTGAGATTCTCATCATGACGCCTCTTCGTTTGCCCAGGCAATACATAGGCATCATAAATGCTCTGCTATGGTGGGTACGCGGGGCGCCGTCCCGCATGCCCGAGGTGATAAATGTCGTACCAGAGGCATGGCGAGAGACGAACCGTCGCTGCCACGTGGAGTCCTCCGTCTGGCCGTTCGCCGGGATCGAAGCGACGCGTGGCGAGTTCGAAGAGACGCTTCGCGTGCGCGAGAATTAAGGAGGGCGTCCCTCTATAAAATGGGGGTGCCCCTCTCCTTTCTTCCCTTACCCTAGCTTTTGTCTGAAGGAGATCTTTGCTGAAGAAGAACTTCTTGCTGCAACCCTGCCCAAGTCAGAGGACCACCGAACTCCGAGACTCTTCTTCCTCTGCTTCCTACTCCTTGCCTTCTCATCTTCTGCAATCATCCACGCTCTTTCTGTGAGTTCCATTCTCTGTCCTTGCTTCTTCTTCGTGCTTCCTTTTCTCTTCGTTTTCAGAAGGTTTAGGTCCTTTAGGGTTTTTCCAGTTTTCACTTCTAGTCACCTGCCCCTTAGCCTTCCAAAAAAAAAAGGGGATTTATAGCCACTGGTTAGAGGGTCCTGCAGCCTTGGAGGCCTTTAGGTCGTCGTTTAAGATCCCGACTGACGTCCTGGTGAAACCCGACGACCTCGGGGGCCTTCCTGATGGCCTTTCCCGGTACAAGAACTGGATGCCATTCCCCCTACTGTCGGTGTGCGAAGGCGGGGTCAGGTTCTCTATCCATCCGCTCCTCCGATCTTGCCTCAATGCGTGGCACATCTGCCCCTTCCAGTTGATGCCAAATGGTTTCAAGATTGTAATGGGCGTGGCGGAGCTAAACTGAATCCTCGACATCGACCTCGGGGTACATGACATAGAAGGTGTCTATAACATCTGTAAAGCTGCAGGGGGTGAGGATTCATACTACCTCCGGGCGAAGGCCAGACGTCGGCCCTTGGTGAATGCCCTAGAGGATTCGAACAAATATGCCGGGGATGAACGGATCGTGGTCTCGGGGAACTTGGAGTTCAGGGGGACCGAGACCGAAGAGGAGCGGAGAATCCAGGTCTCACGGAGACCTGGAACCCCTCCAAGTAAACACCTGTCCTTCTAGGTTTATTCGTGTTGTTTTTGCTCGTCGTTTATGCCGAGCTGACGCCCTTGCTGTTCTCTGCGCAGGTATTCAAAAAAGGAGGAGAGAGGCCAGCTTCGACAAGTGGAAGAGTAACGACGCGTGGCTAGAGAAGATCTACAGTTACCACGGTCACCACGACCGGGCTGCTTTCTCTCTGTTCGGATACAAGCCGCGGTACCAGTCTTATACTAGGAAGACTGCCGAGGTCCCCTTTCAGCCGATAGGGGAGATTGTACTCGCGCTTGCCGAGACCAACGGTCAAGCTTCGGAGCCTCAAGGCCCGATCCTTATTGCTGATAGCCCCTCCTCCCGAGATTAAAAAGAAAAAGAAGAAGAGGAGGAGATGGAAGGACAGCGCCCTCCCTTGAAGAACTTGGGGGCTATGATCTTCGCGGGCCGAGCTCCCCCCGCCTCCAAGCGTGCCCCCAGCGAGTCAGGCGCCTCCCAGGGCTCCGCAGCGGCCGCTCCCTCCGGTTCGTCGGGAGCAGCGTCGGAAGCGACTGGGGCCGCCTCTGCCAAAGCCAAGAAGGGGAGGTCGGTGGAGCCCTCCAAGGAAATCAGGCTGCCCAAGGAATCTCATCCGCTTAGGGAGAGCAGGCCGAGGGTGGTGGAGGCCGAGAAGGAGGCTCTGCCGCCTCCGCCACAAAAGGAGACCCGGCCTCGAACCGCGGAGGCCGGAAAGGAGGGCGAGGGGCCTCCTCCCGAGAAGAGGCCTCGTGTGGGGGGCGAGGAGGAGAGGCTCCAGGAAGCGGCCCCGCAGTCCACGCCGGCGCCCTGGAGGCCCAACTTCGACCTCAACCCTAACCAGCCCATGACCATGGGGGACAGGCTGGGGAACAGCTGGGAGTCGGTCGTGGCCCTCGCTCGGGGATGTGCCCTCCCCCTGGACATGGAGAGGCACAAAAAGGTCGGGACGATGGGCCTGCTCCATCAAACGATGAGAGCGTCACTTGAGGTGATTTTCCTCCTTCTGCTTTCGAATTTCTGCCTCTCGGTTGCCCGGTCTGATTCCCTTACTATTTTCATCATTTTGCAGAATGTACAGAGGCTCCAAATAATAATGGCGAGGCAGGCGGAAACAGCTGCTCAGGTCGCCGAGATGGAGAAGGAGAGGAAGAAGATGGGGGATGCGCTGGAGGCCAGCGCGGCTGAAATAAAGAAGTCGGAGGAGAAGCTCGCCCAATAGGCAACGGAACAACAGGCTGCGAAGACCGAGATCATTAAGTTGCAGGGCGAGAATAAAAATCTGAGGGGCGCCATCGATGACAAGGCGAGGAGGGCGGTCCAACTGGAGGCCGAGCTTGCCCAGAATGGGGCCGAGCTCGCCAAAAGGGAGGCCGAGCTCGCCCATAAGCAAAATGAATTGGCTGGGAAGGAGGCCGAGCTCGAGGCTTCCAGGAAAGAGAGGGTCGGTGTCGAGTCCACCCTACGAGCCCAAGTTGCAAAAGCTTACCAAGATGGGGTGGACTGGGCGTCGGAGGAGTACGTGGCTCAAATCACGGATCTGAGCCCGGTGCTGTTTGAGATGGGGTGCAGGGAGGCCTTTCGTAAGTACGGGGTTGCTGAGGACGACCTCATATTTGCGAACCTTCCCCAGTTCCAACCTGCAGTGCCGAGCTCAGAGTCAGAGCCTGGCTCCAACCCTCCTGAGGCCCCTACCGAAGCCCCAGGCGTATCTCCTCCGCCTCTGACCCCCGCCGAGGTCGAGACTGCCCAGGCTCCCCCTACGGCTCCTCCATCTGACACTCCTGCCTCGTCCGATCCTCAGGAGTTGAATAAAGATGCGGTGCCCGAGAAGCAATAGGATTTTCTTTTTCTTGATGTATTTTTGTTTTTTCTATTTTTCTGGAATGTACAAAGCTCTGTAACCATTCTTCTATCAATGAAAAACGAATTTTTTCTTTTCTAGATCTCTAGCTGCTTTCTTATTCATTTCCTCTTCCAATGGTGTGTGGATGTCCTGATGACCAAAACTCGCAAGTGGTTGAGGTCGGTAATGAAATAAGATTTTAACCAACCTTACAAGTGGCGCAGGTCGGTGAGTTCACTAGACTGGGTGACGGTAGGCCCCGCCGCCTCTCGGTCGATAGTTAGGCTTCAATGAAACGCTCCTGAGGGTAGAATCTTAGGAAGAGACCATAGTTAGTTTGTACTACACCCCGAGATGCGGCCTTCGTGTTGGAGAGCCAGGGCCGTGCCCTTAGATGACCCGAGGGGTCTGGGCCGAACTCACAGGCAGGCCAAGTTCCGCGACTTCAGATATTTGGCCCTTTTTATGTCCTGAGGGGATGGTCTGTCGTCTGAGAGATTACGGTGAGGAGCAGAGTTCTGGCCCTGTAGCCGGTTTCAAGGAGGCTGGCGCGGGAGCCGGAGCCTTGGGGAGTTGGCCCTCTGACCGAACTCAAAGAGGCTGACGCGAGGGCCGGAGCCTTTGGGAGTTGGTCCTCTGACCGAACTCAAAGAGGCTGGCGTGAGAGCCGGAGCCTTTGGTCCTTTGACTGAACCCAAAGAGGCTGGCGCGAGGGCTGGAGCCTTTGGGAGTTGGTCCTCTGACCGAACTCAAATAGGCTGGCATGAGAGCCGGAGCCTTTGGTCCTATAACCGAACCCAAAGAGGCTGGCGCGAGGGCCGGAGCCTTTGGGAGTTGGTCCTCTGACCGAACTCAAAGAGGCTGGCGTGAGAGCAAGAACCTTAAGGAGTTGGTCCTCTGATCGAACTCAAAGAGGCTGGCGTGAGAGCCGGAGCCTTTGGCCCTTTGACTGAACCCAAAGAGGCTGGCCTGGAGTCTTGCTCATAACTGGAAAGACATAAGGCGGATTACTGCCAAATGATCATTCTTTATTGATTTATCATTTTGAATACAACTAGAAGTAATACTTCTTGAGATGCGCAGCATTCCATGGCCGTGGCAACTCTTTGTCATCCATCCCCTCAAGTCTGTAGGCCGACCTCCCAGAGACCGAGATCACTTTAAAGGGGCCGAGCCAATTCGGCGCGAGTTTGCCTTCGTTAGGATCTCTATCTGCCGGAAGTGCTCTTTTTAGGACTAGTTCTCCAACTGAGAATCTCCTCTCTTTGACCCTCTGATTGTATCCTCTGGATAGCTGCTGCTGATAGGAGGCCAGACGCACGGATGCCGCTTCCCTTAATTCCTCAGCCAGGTTGAGCTCTCTGGCAAGGTTGATCTCGTTCTGCCCTTGATCGAAGAGGTTCGTCCTCAATGTTGGGAGGCCGACCTCGAGAGGGATCACGGCCTCCATCCCATAGGCCAGTGAAAAAGGAGTCGCCGAAGTGGATCGCCTCGGGGTGGTCCTGTATGCCCAAAGGACACTCGACAATTCTTCCACTCATCTGCCCTTAGCTTTATCAAGCCTCTTTTTGAGTCCGTCCAGCACCACCTTGTTTGAGATCTCTGCTTGCCCGTTGCTATGTGGGTAGGCCGGAGTCGCATAAAGGTTCCTAATACCGTGCTCCTGGCAGAAATTTCTGAAGAGTTTTGAATCGAACTGGGTCCCGTTATCCGAGACAAGAGCTCTGGGGATCCCGAACCTTGTGACGATGTTTTTCCATACAAAATTCTTCGTGTCGTGCTCGGTGATGGAGGACAAGGCCTCTGCCTCTATCCATTTTGTGAAGTAATCAGTGCCCACCATCAACGACCTTTTGTTCCCTGGAGTGCGGTGAAGAGGACCCACGATGTCCAGCCCCCACTGAGCAAAGGGCCACGGACTGGAGAGGGGACTCAGGTCCCGAGCTGGCTGATGCAGGGAATAAGAAAACTTCTGGCATTTTTCACACTTTCTGGCGTAGAGCTGGGTATCTTTCTGCATGTAGGGCCACCAATAGCCCTGGCTAATAGCTCTGTACGCCAGTGATCTTCCTCCGATGTGGCTTCCACAGATTCCTTCGTGAATTTCAAAGAGGAAGTCTTCCACCTTGCTTGGGTGAACGCATTGAAGATATGGTCTTGAGTAGGATTTTCTGTAGAGTTTTTCATCTGGGGATAGCCAAAAGTGAGCCGCTTTCATCCTGACCTTGTGAGCTTCATTCCTGTCCTCGGGGAGCTTATCCTCTTTCAGGAATGTCATGATCGGGTCCATTCAGCTCGGGCCGAGATCAGTGCACAAGACTTGCCGAACTGGAAGGAGTTCTATGCTCGGTTTTTTCAATGTCCCCACATCGACCGTTCTTCTTTTCCCTGCCTCTACGGCCGACACCAAGTTGGCTAGGGCGTCCGCGTGGCAATTGGATTCCCTGCCGATCTGCCTGACTTCAATTTTTTCGAACTGGGAAAGGAGCTGCCTGGTGTGGGCTAGGTAGGCCGCCATTCTTTCGTCTCGGGCTTGATAATCTCCGCTCAACTAGTTCGTCACCAACTGGGAGTCGCTAAAGACTATAAGCCGACGTGCCCCCAGTATCTTTGCGCTGCCGAGACCCGCGATCAGTGCTTCATATTCCGCTTCATTGTTTGATGCTTTGAAATCAAGGGTCAGTGCTTGCTCTATGACCAGTCCTTCTGGGGTTTGGAGGACTACGCCGGCGCCAGCCCTTCAGGAAGTCGCAGAACCGTCAACGAAGACTTTCCAGGCTGACTCAAGGAATTTTTTCCAGGACTGGTCTTCCTCGGCCTCGATTTCAGCCTTATCATTGCCCTTGGGGTCCCCCAGTTCGGTATCGAAAGAGGTCGGTGCCGAACTAGGAGAGGTGAACTCGACGATGAAGTCTGCTAGGACCTGCGCTTTGACTGTCGTTCTGGGTTGATATTGGATATCGAATTGCCCTAGTTCGACGACCCACTTGGAGATTCGGCCAGAAAAGTCCGCCTTTTGAAAAAGGGACTTGAATGGGTATTTCGTGACGACCATCACTGTATATGTCTGGAAGTAATGGGAGAGCTTGCGAGAGGCGCTGATGAGTGCCAGTGCTAGCTTTTCGAGTGGCAGATACCTGATCTCGGCATCGAGCAAGGTTTTGCTGGTGTAATAGATGGGGCGTTGTTGCTTGTCGTCCTCTCGGACTAACACCGAGCTCACTGTATGGTCCGAGACTGCAAGGTAGAGATAGAGAAGATCGCCTTGCGACGGAGTTGACAATAGTGGTGGCGAAGAGAGATACTCTTTGAGTTTTCCCAGAGCTTGATCACATTCTGGAGTCCATTGGAACTTGGAGCACTTTTTCAGGAGATGGAAGAATGGGCGACACTTGTCCGAGGCTCGGCTGATGAAGCGATTGAGCGCAGCGGCCATTCCGGTGAGCCTCTGGACCTGCTTGGCTGAGGTCGGACTCTGAATTGACTGGATGGCTGCAATTTGCTCGGGATTAGCCTCAATCCCTCTTCTGGTCACCAGGCTGCCCAGGAACTTGCCAGAACCGACGCCAAATGCACACTTGGAAGCATTCAGTTTGAGCTGGTACTTCCTGAGGATGGCAAATGTTTGGCGTAGGTCCGTCAGGTGGTCCTGCGACTCCTTGGACTTGACTACCATGTCATCAATATAGACTTCCATCGTCTTCCCGAGCTGGTTCTGAAACATCTTCGTGACCAGCCTCTGATATGTTGCCCCGGCATTCTTCAGGCCAAAAGGCATCACCTTGTAACAGTAGATGCCTCGAGGTGTTATGAATGCAGTTTTTTCCTCATCAGGTCTGTGCAGTGGGATCTGATGGTAACCTCGATAAGCGTCTAAGAAGCTCATCCTGTCATGTCCCGAGGTGGCGTCGATCATTTGGTCGATCTTGGGCAGGGGGAAACTGTCCTTGGGGCAGGCTTTGTTAAGGTCGGTGAAGTCCACGCAGACCCTCCACTTGTCATTCTTCTTTTTTACTACCACTTGCCATGTCCCGTGTTGGCTAGCCACTTGGGATAGTGTACTTCGCGGATCGCCCCAGCCTCGAGGAGCTTATACACCTCTTCGATTACTGCTTCTGTTTGCGGGACCCCTGTCCTGCGAGCTTTCTGCATAATGGGCTTATGACCAGGATCCACATTCAGCTTGCGACACATGACCTCGGGGTCGATTCCGGGCATCTCATAGGGAGTCCAAGCGAAGACATTCTTATTCAGAAGTAGGAAGTCTATCAGTTCGGCCCTCTCATTGTCGGGGAGCTGGCTACCCAGCAGGAAGTAGCGCTCGGGGTCCTCGGGATTGATTCTGACCTCGGTGAGTTCTTCTATGCTTTTCTGCCCCGTTGTCCGCCTGACATCCTCAATCTCAGCTTCGAGTTTGGCCATATGCACTTGTTTCGGCTCCACCTCTCCAGGTGTTACGGCTATGAGGTATTCTTTGGCCATCTGCTGATTTCCCCACACGGTCACTATCTCGACACCCCCACCAGGCTTCTCCAGTGGAAAATTGAGTTTTTGATGAAGGGTGGAGGGCACTGCCTCCATGACATGCAGCCAACTTCGCCCCATTATTACATTGTAGGGAGACGGCGCGTCCACTACCATGAAGTCTGCCATCTTCATGGCCCCTCCTATCCGGACTTCCAGCGTAATCCTTCCCTTGGGGTACACCGGCTTGGCGCTGAATCCTACCAGAGGGACGTGAGGTTCCTGTAGATCGGCCTCGGTTAAGCCAAGCTGCTTGAAGCAGCTGTAGTAGATGATCTCGGATGAGCTTCCCGGATCTACGAGGACACGCTTCGTAGTATAGTTGTCTTCGTCCGAGAACCAGATCTTGGGCTTTTCCCTCCTAGCCCTCTTTGGAGCGCCTTCCAACTCTGCCGACATCACCTGCTTGCCATGGGCGGCCCTCCTGGCCTAGCTTGGACACTTTCCTTACTAGGAGCCGGAGCCAGGTGGATGACGTTGATGATACCTGCGGGTTCGTCACTATCCTGGTCATCACTGGGTGGAGCGTGCTGCTGAGCTCGGTTGACCCTTTCTTCCTTCTTGATGTACTCCCGGAGGTGCCCGTCCTTGACGAGCCTTTCGAGGTGGGACTTTAGTGCAAAGCAGTCCTCGGTCATGTGCCCGTGCTGCTTGTGATAAGAGCAGTTCTTGCTTCGGTCTCGGATGGACGGGTCGCCCTTCATCGGCTGTGACCACTGGAAGTAAGGTTCCGCCTTGATCTTGTTCATGATTCTATAGATGGGCTCTCTAAAGACAACACTGATGGCTCTATAGGGATCGCCGGTTGGCTCGGGGGGCTGGAACCTCGGTCTCTTGCTGCTGTCCGAGGAGATTGAGAAAGAACGGGCGGTCCTCCTCTTATCCGACCTCGGTCCGGTGAACGTCCCTTCCCTTTTGGAGACTTGGTTCTTCTGCGGGAGCCCGAATCGCTCTTTTCCGTGAACTTCGTCTTCTTCCTATTCGATGTACTGATTCACTCTCGCCATTAGTGCTTTCATCGTGGCTACAGGGTTTCGGACCAGGTCCTTACGGAGCTCGTTTCCGAGAAGTAAGCCCTGTCGGAAACACATGATGGCGATGTCATCGTTGGCGTCGGTGATCTGGCTGTATATCGTCTAGAATCTCCTGGCGAAAGTGGTGATACTCTCGCCGTCCTTCATCCGGATTGCCATGAGGTTACCGCCCGTCTTCGGGATGACGCGGTGTGCTTGGAATTTTCCAATAAAGGAGCTCCGGAGCTGCCGCCAGCTTGAGACCGACCCAGGGGGAGCGCACAGAACCATTGGAGTGGGAGGTCGCCCAGACTGGACGAGAAGACCCTACAGTTCAGGAGACCGACGTCCCCCCAAACCGACATCCGCTGAGTGAAATGTCGCAGGTGTGCTTCTGGGTCCGAGGCCCCGTTATAGAGGACGAACCTCGGGACGCTGAATCTCTCGGGGAAAGAGAAATCTTTAATCTCCTGTGAGAAGGGGGACATGCCCTGATCGTCTTCTTCACGTTCATCAGTTTGGTCTCGGGCAAACCCGATCTCGGCCAAACGGGCCTGGACCTCCTGCTTGACGTAGTGGTCCAGCAACTCTTTGAGGTCCGTCCGGTGATCTGGTCTCGGGGACTATTGCCCGCGCCGCAATCCCCCGATCCCACTAGGCAGATGACTGCTGCTCGAGCCTTCCTCCTCGCAGCGATATCTTCTTCTGCTGTTGAGGACCTGCCTCAGATCTCTGTCGCCCGGATGGTTCGGCTGTCGCCTGAGGGGCGGAACACGAGATCTCCTTTCATTCGCCTTTAGCTGCTCCTGGAGATGACGGATCAACTCCTCCTTCTCCTGGAGGACCTGATTCTGGGCACCGAGCTCTTTGAGCAGGGGGTCGTCATCTCTTACTCCATGGGTTTGATGAAAAGACTGGCCGTCGTCGTGGGCGCGATGGTGAGACTAACGGGATCTCGCCCTGACAGGGGTTTTGCCTCGTCGTCGAAGATCCGACGTGGAGGCGTTCTGCTGCGGGCCCCTGTGTGGCCGCTCACCAGGGTGGTGAGGAGCCTCACGACGGCTATCTTGGCGGAGGCGCGTAGTCATGGGCCGAGACGAAGAGTCCGACTGGACGATGCCCTCCACGTATGCAGCACCCGACTTTCCCCCAGACCTCCTCTGGCGCGGGATCCTTGGTGGCTCCTGTATGACGGGAGGGACCCCCGTTGGTCTAGGAGGGGGAAGAAGAGCAGGACGAAGGCCAGGGGTTGGTTCCGGGAGCACCGGCTGGGACGGTTGTGGCTGCAAGAATGGTGGAAATGAAGGTTGCTCTGGTAGCGGGAAGGACGATGCTTTTCGGGGCTTCGATGGTCCTCTGCCACCGTATCTGATCTTTGGAGGCATGGCTTCTGTAGAGGCTTTGGCACAGATCCTGTTCCCACAGACGGTGCCAACTGTAAGTGCCTAAAAATTACGGACTTGATTATTAGAGGATTAAGCTCTTGATTTGGAGATATTGGGAAGATAAGGGGAAATGATCGAGCCTCCGATAACCTGAAAGGAAGAAAAACGGTAAGAGCCCCTGGCTATATGTAGCCGAAAGCACTCCAATGTTTAAGTCAGTATGGAAACTGAAGGGAATAGAGGAGGAGAGCTTTGGGAGGGAGAGATTATGCGTACCTCACATGGTTTCCCTTCATGCAATATATAGACGTAAAAGTCATCATTGGACTGCCCTCATGAGGGAACGGAAGTCCTATCAGAGTATACTTCTTATATCCTGAGTGGGGGTAGGTAAAAAGGGAATGTCCCATCGGGCCATCATCCCATGCCTATGGACATGACCCTAAGATAAGGCGTGCCTCTTATCTAGGTCTGGCGCCCACTCTGCCTATCAGTTCGCCGTTTCCGTCGCGGCAGGGCATTTATGGTTGTATTTATTGTTGAATGACAGGAGACCGAGATCAAGTTTAAGGCCGAGACCAAGGTGGACGCTAATAAACGTGGCAACCGAGTCGACCCCATGCGTGCCCGAGATGGTGCCTCATCCGAGCTTGGAGGACACCGAGACTGGAGAGACCCCCGAGCTTGAGGAGCGGTCCCACCCAAGCCTGTGATTACGGAATGCCCCTACACAAATACAAAATTGAAATTAAACCCTGTTCAACGTGTCGAGGTCATATATGATTTATTCTCAAGCTTTTAGCGTTTCTACAAAAGTTGAACATCACTTGTCTAAATGAAAAGGAAAAATTAGATACACTGCGTAATAGAGTTTCCATATATACAGATAAAACAGAAACCAGCTCAAGAAAAAAGAAAGAAAGAAAAAGAAAAACAGTAGCTAATTTCAGACAAAACAGAAAAAGGTACAATTAGGAATATAGATGAGATATTTTTATGCAAAAATATGCTCAATCACTACTCATCTAACTTGGAAGGCCTGTTTAAATGATAGAAAGTGAAGAATAATTCCTTACACTTCATTGGATGAGGAGAAACTGGCATGTCCAAAACTACTCCTAGCTTTATAAAGAAGGCAAGATCCAAAAGGTCAAGATTCCCCTAGGGAGATTCACCACTTTCGATCAAAACAATACTAAATCTCTAATTTGTGTGAGTGAGCAAAGAAAATATCATTTTACACTGTTTATTTAAACATTGAAAAATGGAGTTTTACTGGAAAAAAAAAACACACTTTATGTGGCCCGTGCTCCAAATATGGAACATTAGGCAAACATGTACCCAATAGCGAATCCTTACAGAAAAACCATTTTTTCCCGCCATTTTTTTGGGTAGTCGCTATCGACCTTCAGTTTGTGTTGGCAACCCTCACTGTAACAAGTGAGAGCCGCAGTCGACCCTAAGCATACATAAACTCTTCTTCTTCTTTATTTCTCTCTTCCCCAAACTCAATTGAATGATGGAGCATATACAAACAAACACTCACAAGTGTGCCTTTCTGATGTTGAGATGACTTTTGGAGTTCATTTGGATGTGTGCCAGTTCACGAAGGGTTTTCGAATGTAGGGGAGATCATGGCCGTGGATAAAGTTTACTATATCCAATTACAATTGCCCCTTCATATAAGCTGTTGAGACTTTTACATCTTTAAAATGGACGAGATAATAGCTAATTTTATCTTATGTTCACAGAGGTACAACTCCCATCCACTCCCTCCCCTTGTGTGGACCCGGTGTGCCCAACAAAATCATAATCAGTATTTGCTCAAGCTGCATACTAATGATGCAAGGCAATCTCTCCCATAGAAAAGTTGTAACGATGCTCCTTTCACGACAAATGTTTTAAGTTAAGGAATTGCCGTTTGTAGTAAAAAAAATACTATATCAGTTACAACCTTTGTAAGTGATTTAATGCAGAAAGTAACTTAAAAGATATTTACAAGCATCGACTATAATCGTCTTATTGAGAATTTCATTTGTTTGACGTATTGAGAGATTTTCTTATTTACAATTATAATTTGGACAAAATCAATGCATCCTGAGCATCACAAAATCAATCTTGATACTAAATTATATAAAAACAAATCAACTAGACGTCATTTGTGCCTCCCAACACTAGATGTCAAAGTTCCAAGTGAGTTCAAGGACTACTAAGGAGAGGTTCAAGTTGGGACCGATATGTAGCATGGGTTCATCTCTCTCTCTCTCTCTCTCTCTCTCTCTCATTTAATTCATTAAAGAGTAAATCATTTAAATTCATTAAAGAGTAAAACAGTATGAGAGACTTGTACTGCAAAGAGGAAAAGCTACAGTAGACCCCTTGAGAGCATGAAACAAACAGAACAAACCCTGCAAAACAACAGACACCACCCCAAAACATTACTACAGGATAGCCACGTCTTTCCAATTTAACATGATTTGGTCTACAATATAGTCTCTGAAAATGGGTTCATTTCCCTTCATAGAGTAAAATATTAAGAGTCCATTGAATTAATTAGAAATTGGCTCATGACCAAACCAAACCAAGCCTTGCCTTTTCCCACTAGGTAGGGTCGGCTATATGGATTTGACGATGCCAATCAAATCTGTTTAGGACCATGTCCTCCATTAGATCCATGTAGGCAAGGTCATATTTAATAGTTTCTTTCCAACTTCTCTTGGGTCTCCCTCTCCCTCTCCTACTCCGGACAATCTTCGTACTTTTAGTTTCCCACCTTCAAAACGGCGAGTATATATTAACAAGGGTAGCTAAAGCCCTACAAAAGAACAAACGAATACAAGATCACAAGCACCCACAATTGCCAAAGAAACAAACAAAACGACAGCAGCCCCAAATAGGTGAGGAGAGAGTGATGACGGCCCCCCGTGCGGGCACACAAATTTACTACAACTCTGTTTATAATCTGAAAAATGGGCGAGAAATGGAGTGGGGGAGATGAAAAAAGAAGAAAGAGAAGAGGAAGTAAAAAGAGGAAGAAGAAGACACGATGGGCAATATCATTGCTGCTCAAATGAAACAGCAATATAAGGAAAAAAAATGGTTAAACTTCGTAGGAGGGCCTTTCTTGTGAAGTAGAAACTATAAGGTCTTTTTTCGTGCATGGAACATCTAAAGGGTTTTTTTTTTCCGTAAAATCCTTTAGATGTCCTTTTTCATGCAGAGTCCTTTCTCGTGCCATTTAACGAAAGAGTGGTAACTCAGTTGGCCAAGGACTCTAGCCTCAGGAAGCGGAGAAATCTTGTGTTTGATACCTACGTTCGTTGGTCACCTCTCATAGTTTTACCCGGTATATGTGGATAGGAGGGTTAGCATGTGCCCTTAGGGATTAGTTTTCAGTTGTCCAGTATCGAGTGTCCCTCGGGCTCGAGGCCAAAGGCTCCTGGCTGGGCTGGGCGGGGGGTACAAAGGGCATGCATTCCAACCAACCAAAAACATGAAGTCTCCACGGACTCTCTTTTTCTTTGAAGGCCCAGTGATTGAATTCGGAGGATCACTAACCACGGGCATGCATTCCAACCAACCAAAAAAGAAGTCTCCACAGGCTCTCTTTTTCTTTGAAACCCAAGAGATTGAATTCGGAGGATCACTACCAAAGGGCATGCATTCCAACCAACCAAAAAAGAAGTCTCCACAAAGGGCATGCATTCCAACCAACCAAAAAAGAAGTCTCCACAGGCTCTCTTTTTCTTTGAAGCCCAAGAGATGGAATTCGAAGGATCACTGGCAAAGAACTATTAGATAAAGATCTAGACTAGATAGAGACGACGACTTTAGAAAAAAAACAAGACCCACGTAACATGGAACTGAGGACCATCGATACAACAAGCAACCTATTATCCCGAGTAAAAAAGTTCTGCATTTGAGCACAAAGAGGGATCATCAATATTAGAGAGAATCTCCAGATGTGATATCACCACTATATTAGAGATAGAATCATAGTTAGGGAGGAAAATATTCAACCCTTTTTTAAATTACAAATCTGCTCTTATAATAATCAGCCCAAAATTTTTATAAAGAATACAGCAAGCACATCAGATGTTCACAAGTTATAGGTCAATGAGGCTGTCACTTTTTTCATGCATATAGTTAGTGCCTAAAGTGGGTAGCAAAAGGGCAAATATTTTCAACTGTCAAGAGAGCCCAACAATTCCCTTCAAGGGCTGCTTTCAACATAAGTGCAGATTTTGATATAAAGTGATTACCATCTTCAGTTTTGGTGGCCAATAACCAATCCCACAACAGCAGATGAACATTAATAGACCCAAATAAAAGAACTAGCATCTCCACATTTCAGCAACCAGATGAGGAGGCGTAAAACCCAAACGAATACAAGGAGAGGAATACTGTCTGAACTATTTTCTATGGCAGCAGTAAATTAATGGTTGTAAACAAATACAAAGAGAGCAATACTTCTTTGTACAAAAATTCTTTGTTCCTTCAGTTCAAGGCTTCTGGCATAAAATACCCCCAATGTAAGCCGGTAATATTATTGTTATTGGGAGTGACTCGGGGAATTGATCAATTGCAGAATTTCTCATGTCATTCTTCAACATGGACGACACCTTGGTAATGAGGATGTTGCTTTGGGTCTGATGCTAAACCTATTGAGACACCACTTCAAGTTAATATCAAAGTACAAACAGGATGAAGAACCTGTATCATATCCCACCCCCTATCAGACCTGTTTGCTTTTCTTATATATGTTACAATAATCAGTTCCGATATTCCACATGAAGTTCATATTTTCAACCAATTCATGTAAAATCCAAGACATTAGATTGCCCTTCTACTGAACCCTTTGCTTTCTTCATGGGTCTTCAAAAACGTGGCTTACTTTTACCTGCTTTTCAACTCACTGCTGCCCAGGCTATCCAGACACTGGTCGTTCCATTGCTAGTTAGTGCATCTTCTTGGCAGTACCTTAATCTCTAAAATGTGGAAAAAAAAAAAAGAAAAAGAAAAAAAGAGAGAGATTGCATCTCAAAATTTTGTAAAGACAGAGAAAATCAAGTCATGTCCTATGCTTGCTCTGAGATCCTTGATTAAAAGGCCTTTTATCACAGCTTTGCATTCGCCTCAGAAGGATCTAAATCTAATCCTCATGCTGAAAACACCAGTGGCTTCTTCAACTTGGTTCCAATCCCATATTCCATAAATGTACTGAGCATATTGAAGTTGAATGACAATTTATGAGACAAACTCAACAAGTCATCACTCTTCTGCACGCATCCACAAACCAACAGCTTGTGGATATCTTTGAGAGGCCATGAGAAGGGATGGACATCAGCTCTTGACAAGCAAATTGACTTCGCTTGATCCTCCCACATCAATTTGTGGGCAGAGTGCGAAAGTGGTCTCTGAAGCACCATATTAGAATGAGAAGGAAGTTTTGCAGTTGTAACTTGTATGTACTATACATGCATGCCCGTATGCACTACATACATAACATACACACATACATACAAGGTTATGATCTGCTGAGCACAATACTAGGCGTAAAACTTATGTAAGCACCTTGATTTTGGGCCCACTTGGATTCATGATAATCATAAAGGGTTGGGGGGTATAGAAAGATATAGTTGACCCTAAGGCTCTGTGAAAAATCAGCACCATAGGATCATCCTAACCCCTTGATATTTGGCCTTCAAAATTATAATGGTGCATTATATTTTAGATTCTCAATCCAACAGTGAGCAATGATCCCATGGGGCTGGTTTTTGCAAACCCCCAGATCTTTTCATCTTGCCCCCAATGATTGTCATGCACCCAATTTTGTCCAAAATATCAAGGTACTTGCTTACCTATGTAATGCAAAGCATGGTTGATGCAATCCTAGGGCTAGGATCGCAAGTGCCGGAGCATAATTAGAGGTTTCCGCAGAAACAATCACACCTAGAAGATCACTCTCCAACGATAAGTCCCAGAGGGAATTTCTATTAACTCCAAAATCTGAGACTATTAATCTCTACAATGCCATATATAATAATAATAATAATAATAATAATAATAACCTTAGGGGCTAAGAAACAATTCTAATCAAACTAGGAAACTAAAAAGGAATCCTATAGAATTTAGAAAACCTTCCTAATTATAATTCTTTACTAAAACTTGAAGCTAATAAAAATCAGAAACTAATAACAATAAAAATCAATTCCTTGGGTTCCACATGTGGCCCACAATTTATCTCCTGTGGAATTGTGGTGCAGCTGCATCAATGGTGCTTAGATACATATGTAATGAGATAGAATAGTAAACATAGACATATGAGACAGACTAGTAAACACCCACCTCAAGTGGGACTTAGATGTTTGACACCCAAAGTGCATGGAGAAAAAAAGTTTTGGATGTGGATAAGGGTTGACCCAACATCATTCCAATCAAAAGGTATGAACCCTTAATTTGCGAGCCTCAACAAAGTCTAATGGCTTTATATGATGCAAATTAGTCGTGATTAAATCCAACGGTGAATAATAGTTGGATACGTGCTAATTCATACGGGGATGTATTTGTGAAGGGCATGGATTGATTATAGGTGGCCTTCCTTCGTGAAAATGAAAAATGGGCACGAAACAAGGTGGGCAGTTTGGACAATTTGCACACACGCACACATAATGGGATTCTCTAGATAACCCACTTTTCTAGCCCCCTTTTTTTGAGTTTTCATATTTGGGACAACCTTTATTCAATCCAATCCCTTCACACACACTGACTCCCCTTAGAATTGGCACTGATCTAAATTTCGCACTATTTAGACACTATTCACTGTTGGATTTTATCACAACAAATTCGCATGGTATATAGTCATTAATATTTGAGGAGTTAAAACTAAGGGCCTCAATCCTTTTCTTATCTTTTCTTTTTTTTGGTATCCCAACTATAGGGGGCTAGGACCCCGAGTAGACCCCGAGTGAGGTATCAAAGCCCTTTTGGTGATGGAGCCCTCGGGGGACGCCTAGATCATTTGATCAGACTAATATCACATGTCCCCCTCATCTATGTCCAAGCCTTTCCGTGCCTTCCTTGATTCTCATGCATCTAGGTGGGCTCAACTAGAAAGGGCATTTTTCCGAGTGAGACATTTTTCACAAAAATGCCCGGGTATTATATAGCGCCCTTCATACATACATACATACATACATATGGGCTTGCTGGAAAATGCCTAGTAGGGTCCACCTGGAAGCATGAAAATCAAGAGAGGCCGGTAGATGGAAAGGTTTCTCCAGATGAGGTGGATACAAGATATCAACCCGATTAAATGATCCTAACCCTTAGTATTAAGTCCTTGTTTAACAACTATACACTATATAAATTTCTCGTTATGAAATCTAATGTGAATAATGTCTAGAACAACGAAAATTTTGAGCTTGTACTAATTCATTTGGGGATGGGGCCTACAGGGCCAAAAAAAAAAAAAAAAAGAGGATAAAAAAAAGGGCTGTTTCGTAGAATTCCATTACAAACAGATAGAGACCCGTTCAAAGCTACCTTCCAATTTCTCCATTGTTGCAGCCCTTTGGTCTATTCCCGGGTTGCATCATCCATGTGACTAAAAAAGGTAACCTTGTAACACCTTTGCTTGAAGGCCCTAATCATGTGTAATGAATTAATCCTTGATAGCATTGTCTCCCATGAGAAGCCTTTGCAGTAAAATTAACCTTTTCTTTCTTTCCACAAACACATTGCAATTCCAAGGGGTACCATTTCCCACAAATTTGCTCCCATTTTCTAAATGGGCCTGAACCCCATCCCTCCAATATCGACTGAGAGGGGCCAAAACAACAAAGAAAGGTTTGCCTTATCAAAGTTTTTAGAATATAAAAAAATTTGTCAAAAGTTGTGCTTGATGTTGAGTGGAACTGTGGAAGTGCTACCCACTGCTGCTCACCTCCCAGGGCATCCAAATATGCCTCAGCATGCACATTCATTCCTTCCGCTCGACAATCATAAGTCTAGACAAGCCTTCCTGCCAAGCATGGACTTTGGTGTTCTAGTGTTGCATCATAACTCTTCCATCACAACACTACCAATATCTTGTTAGTTGTTACATATACATGCTATAAAGGCGGGAAAAAAAAAAATTAGATTCCTATGGTGGTGAAAGTAAAGTGAAACCACTCAACTTCGATACTCTCTCATATATTTGAATTTTTATAGGGACATCTCCAAAGATTTTGCTGTGAGAGGCAACCGGGTGCTACAGGGCATGGCACCATACAATCATATTAGACAAGAATTGGCGTACATTTCCAAGTTCCATAGCTCTAGCGCCCAGCAACATATATAATGTACAACTTGTACACCAAAAATGAAATTAAAATACTCTTTTGCATACCAAAAATAGACTAAAGCATTCAACACACATGAAAAGTACACACACACACCGAATAAATAAATAGATAGATAACATTACAGCTGAGATAAGACATATTGCAGAAGCTTTTCTTGACTCGGGAAATCAATCATTAAAATATGAACTAATCTACCATGCAGGGGGGAAGAAGTGACCCAATCAGCTCCCCAATAACAAAAATACGAGATTAACCACAATTATATTAGATTACTGTTAAACATGAGAAGTTTCAGCCTAAACTTTTCCAGAAAAGAAGGCTTATTTTCAAAACTCAATTTCAACTGCTTGAACAATACCGACATGCACATAACTTGAGGCCTTGACAGAGATATCAATCCCTGAAGAAGAAACTTACATACCTAAGGAAATAATAATAATGATAATAAGATTTATGACAAAACCTAGAAATTCATCAACGTTCAATGAATGATAAGCTTGAACACATGTGAAAGGATATAAAGAAACAAGTAAAATACCTCCAATATCTATTTAGAACTGAGAGATAAGACGGACGCATGTAAACCTCAGATAACCAGAAATGAAACCTCACAAACAAGCACCAACTGGCTCCATCTCATCCTTACGCCGGGCAACATACTGATGCAACAACATAAGCCGCGCAGTCTCAAATGCAAAATAGCCCAATGCTGCGAAGCATGCACTATGTAGGACTCGCGGCCCCATCCCTCGAGTCAGCCCAACCCACCCTTCTTCCTTCAAAATCTGCCTCACAGTCCCCGAAACCCCACCATAAACTGAAGCAACAATCTTACTGCTGGTCTCTCCTGGGACCTGTGTCATCAACCGGGTCTTCACCACATCCAGTGGTGTGGTCAGGGATGCCGAAATGGCCCCTGCAAGCGCCCCACAAAACACGCTCTGGAAAGGCTCTAGATGATCCTTTCCAGTCCTACCCAATACAGCAGATTTCAAGTACTCGAAGGACGAATAGCTCAGGACACCCGCCGGCAGATTCCGAAGCAATGTGGCGGAGTATCCGGCGTACAGACCCAACACCCCATCTCTCTCTAAGATCCTCAGAAGGACCTGCCAGGAGCGGCCCGAGGCCCCTGCCTGCATCCTCTGGGTGATGAGCTCTTTGGGGACCATGATCGCAGACGAAGCGATGTTGCCCATCGCACCCGCAGCTGGGGGGATGAGAATGGAGGGGAAATGGGGTAATTTGGATAGGATGGACTTGCCGAATTCACAGGTGCCGAAGTAGACGGAGGAGGAGGCGGCGGAGCCGACGATGACCGCGGAGAGACCGCTATAGAAGCCGAGGATCCCTTGGGCCTGGAAGGTCTTGGCGACGGCGTCGAGGGCAGAGGAGTAGATCTGGGATGCGCCTTTGGTCTGGAGCTTGGTCTTGACGGTGTCGAGTGGGTGGAGGCAGGCGTAGGTGATGGCACCGGCAATACCCCCGGCGAAAGCACCGATCATGGATTTCTCGAAGACGGAGAGGGCTTTCATTAGGGTTTTGGACTGCATCTTGAGGTTGGATTGGGTTGAAAGAGAGGGGTTTGGGTTTGGGTTTGGGTCTGGGCATTTCTGAGATGTGGGTTTTGCTGGGTTTAGGGTTTCAATGGAGGAGAGAGAAGTAGAGGAGAAGAGGGGGCTGCTGCTGTTGGTGGGGCTTTTGGATTTCTGGGAAGAGGGTTTTGTTGGGTTTGTGTGGGTCTCAATGGGAAGGGAAGTAGAGGAGAAGAGGAGGCAGCTGTTGCTGTTGCTGTTGCTGTTGCCGGAGTTCTTCTGGTTCCTGAATTCATTAGGGGAAGAAGGTTGTTTTGAGATGAGTGATTTCTGGGATTTGGTGGATTTTGTTATCGGGTTTTCTTGGAGGAATCCCAGGCCCAGGGAAAGGAAAGAAGAAGAAGATGATGATGAAGAAGCAGAATTGAGGGTGGTGGTGTCGATGGTGGTGTGGGTCGTGAGTTTGCTGGGAACAGTTTGATGATGATGGGGGAGTAAAAGGGTGTTGAGATGAGAGAAGGAGGAGTTAAAGTCTACAAGACTCCTCTCATGGAAAACAAGTGGCTGTGGTGATGAATGTGATTGAGGATGAAGACGAGCAGAGATATTTGTTGTTGTTTCCATCTCTCTCTCTCTCTCTCTGTGCTCCTTTTTTTTCCCCCCTTTTTCTAAGAAATTGGAGATTGGAGACGAGAAAGAATGAATGGATGAATTTGGGAGGAGAGGAGAGAGAGGCCGCCAAACCCAAAACCCGACAGGGCCACAACCAACAGCTTCTGCGGGGAAATGGCTCTTGACTCTTTTGATTCCTGGACCGCCCCCAAGGCCCAAACTTGGTTGGTAGGTAGGAAGGAAGGGACCGAACCACCCAAATCTTTCTATTCCAGTTCCAGTTGTAGGAGCGCACAGGGATCACGATCCATTCCAGACCACTCAAGATTGAATGCTATATATAATACGAATCTAAGTATTCCGTTTTTTTTAAAACTCAGCAAGCTCATGTGTATAATACTTGCATATCTCCATGAATCATCAGATTAATCAATCTCAATCTCACGTGAAAAAGCCCACGTGTTTTCCTCCCTCCGGCACTGATACAAGGAGATAAAATTACCCTGAGCTACACGCACACATATATTGTCATTGATGATCATCTCTCCCAGACCTAGTCGCACATCTCCCCACGCAAATATCGATTGTCAAGTGTGGACAGGTCACAGGAGAATAAATGAATGGAATGGAGTTGAATTGGAAACGGAATGTTAAGGTGGTAAAAAGGAAAAAAAAAGAAGGACAAATGAACAAACAAGCTGCTTGATCTCAGTTAGATCCAAGGTGAACTCGGTCTATACAACAATTACAGAGTCATCGTCATATCTGGGCCGTCAAGTGGCCCGCACGGGCATTCATAAGAGCGGTGAAGGATCACGACTTCACGATTGAGTGGGTCTTGAGTGGGGCCCTTACAAAGGTATCTCTTTCTATCCTTGGTCTTGGTGACGCTGGAGATCAAAATCCATGCGAATTGCAAACATATACGCCTCCACACCACACCGCCACACACACACTCTAGTCTGTAGCTTTCCATTCCCAAATCTAGGCATTTTTTTTATAGGAGAGGACTAGGAGAGACATCTAAACAGGTCCACTGCTTTATTATATACTTTTTGCAATATATAAAAGCTTTTCGCACGCAGTATCCAGTTGATGGATGAAATAACTAATTGAACATTGCTAATGATAAATGTTGATTCCCTCCAGTATGCAAAAGTAAAATCTTAAAAATAGTTTTAACTGTTTAAAACTTAGTTCAAGATCACAGATCCCAACCGACTGACAAAGATAAATGCTCTTACAATGAAGCTTAATGAAACCTCCAGAATAACTTATTTCATCAGCTATGAAAACTGACGGACAAAGTTTCTTATTAAAAATATACTATCGATAATGGTTGATTCCCCTTCTGCCTACATAGCAAAATCTTCAAAATAATTGAAATGTGTAAACTTATTTCAGGATCATTGACGCACACATGCAATGAAAAGATCGATGCCCCTACAATGAACTTCTGTTCTCAACTGCAAACTGAATTCCGCTTATAAAATCATCTATGGCCATGGTTCCGAGCTCCCCACTGAACCTAGATCTTACTGTGACAGTTCCACTCTCCACTTCTTTTGGTCCTACAACTGCCATTAATGGAACCTTCTGCTTCTCTGCAGTCCGGATAAGCTTAGGTAGGCGCTCACCATGACAAACTTCGGCTCGGATACCATCAGCAGTCAGTCTTGTCACCACTGCATTGCAGTAATTGAGCTGCAATACACATGCAAAATGAAATAAGATATGGAGGGAAATGGCTTTTGAAAAATAATAGATCAGAGCACCTTGAGCAAAAATAAAACTAAGACATATTTGGAAGTTGACAAGCAACAATGCTATTTTGGTGGAACAGCTGGTTATCATATTTATATGGGTGAAAAAGCATCCACCTCCCAGCTTTGCTTAGAGCACCCTAACGTTTCTTCCTTTTTCCTTTTCAATGGCGAGCAGACTAACTATTTACTATTTTAACTACTTGTTTGGAATCATTTTGGTTCTTTTGACTTTCAGCTTCAGCCACTTCAGCTCATAATCAAGTCTGGAAGGGAATACAGCTTTACTTCCCTTGAGGGGTGAAAATATCAGCAGCTAGTTCACTACACTTTAATTAAATGAGTCCCTTGTCTTCCTAGACATGAACTTTGGCAAGGTGTTTTACATCCAACCAGGGTTTCACCCAAAAAAATTCACTGTTCCTTCTGATTTTTATCAAGGGCAGTTGGCCAAAGAGAGGCCTTACTCCCATGTAGAATTAACCCTAAGCCAAACAGGCCTTTTGGGCCATCATGGGCCAAATTAACTGTATTCAAGCAGCTCCATTTTAACAGTGGTACGGAATTGGAAAATTAAAAAAGTCAACTAATTATGAGGCCAGTTAAAAGCTGAAGATATCCGATCATTTACAGAACTGAAGCTGTCAGTCAGCTTAAAAGTCGCAGGGCCAGAACGTTGGGGAAACTATTATTCAGAAAATTTATGTATATAATAATCACATGCTAAATATTTTGTGAAAAGCAGTATGGAACTGGTGGACACATGAAGATACTACCCATGTGAAATAATATTGTAGTGCAAGAGCCATGCCAAGGCGATATTCTGTCAGGGGCCATAACTACAGAATATAGGAGTGCACAGTAGGAAGTTCTAGATTTTAGATATCACTTTGAACCTACAGAGTGGACAAAAGGTAGACAAGATGCAATTAAAAAAAATCCCAGACGAGCCCATGGCACTGTAAGGTGCTTCACTATCATAATCTTGAATATTTTCTCAAGACCCATGGCAATGTAAGGTGCTTCACTATCATAATCTTGAATATTTTCTCAAGACCCATGGCATTGTAAGGTGCTTCACTATCATAATCTTGAATATATTCTCAAGAATACAATGTGGCCATGGGGATTCTGATCATTCATTCTTTCTTTTGTGTGTGTGTGTGTGTTGGCCGTTGCAAGACCTACATTCAGGCAGATGAAGATCCAAGCAGCTTAGCAACAAGGTCCCAACATGGCCAATTATAAAACAAGGCCATTTATCCACATTCAATGTATACAGATAGTTAACTAGATGAGCTGGCCTTCATATTCATCCAGACTATGGATCCTGGCACCTGCTTATGAGCAGCACGGATCTTGCACACATGGCACATTTTGACAAATGTTTTTGGCGTAGATGCCAGACAATATTTATAAGGTTTAAAGCAGGCTTAGCAGGGCTCCTAAAAAGAAACAGTACACAGAAGAGAGCTCAAATCAACTTTAATGGATTTTAGCAAACTAATTAAAATTTCAAACCCATTAGATCATGCTTTCTTTCCAGGTTTCCTCCCTATTTGTAATTGATTTGGGCTAATAACGGTGTCGCTTGTAGCTTCCACATTCTAACACAACCTACAGAATCTTGCTTGTCTAGCTGCCTGCCAGAGTAAGAAAATAAATCGGAAAAACAAAAAGGGTACACACCTCAGTGTCAGTCACAGGTAGAATTCGAGCTTGGATTGGCGCAATCCATAATGGAAAATCACCAGCATAATGCTCTATGAGAACCCCAAAGAAGCGTTCTATGGACCCAAGCACTGCCCTATGGATCATGATAGGCCGCTGCTTTTTTAAGTTCGAGTCAATGTAAAAAATGTCAAAACGTTGAGGCAAATTGAAATCAACCTGTTAACAACAGCAACAGCAAATATTAGTCTGCTCCATTACTTCCAAGTTCCAAGAACAAACATGCAAGAGTTAAATTGCACACGCACACTCACTTGTAACTGAAAAGCCACTTTATTTACCTGTATTGGTCCGATAAAAGAGTACAATCGCATGCTGACATAAATATACAGCGAAGAAAATTTTTCATGTGCCAATGAAGTGAAATTAGAACTGATGAATTGGCAGTTACATATTCTAGCCTTCAACTAGATTGGCTAAGTAGATCAAGACACGATAGGAAAAGGGGACAAAAAATTGCTATGAGGACTCGGAACAAGAGATATTTGGAAAAGCAGCAAAAAGGAAACACTATCACTTGATTTGCTTCGATAAGTAGAATACAGCAATTAGCATAAATATAATATCATCTGGCTGTTCGTATGTAAACAGGCCAATGATAGGTGATCTAATTGGAGACCTTTAATCTGACCCCAACAACTGAAAGGAAACCATGCACCAGAATCTTCCCTGGCATGCAATACTAACCTCAAGAGATTGTGAAAAAAGAAAAATATCACTGATCATCAACTGCCACAAGCAATGTAAAACAGGATAAATAGTAGATAACTAGGATCTTCCAGTCCAGAAAATTTAGGGAAGTGCCTATCCACGATGAAGCCCATCAGATTAAGCGTCTGGATCAACGAACATAGACATAACATGCACAACTCCAACATCGATATGCACATCGATGACCAACGAACATAACAAATTCATCTATGTTCTAGTCATAAATGGATTGAAGGTTAGACTTCCCAGACAAGCCGCATTACATCATAGTTCTTTTTCCATGAAACAAACATGAAACTGAAGCCATGTAAGCCACACTTAAAGTAGAACAGTTGTAAGACTAAGACTCAATTAGATTAGCAGAGAAATAAACTTGCCTGCACAGTTGAGCATTGCCACTTTCTTCCAAGAGCATCTTCAATTTTAAGATCAATCTTCGGACCATAAAAGGCACCCCCACCTTCATCAATTTGGTAGTCCCAACCTTTATCTTCCAAAGCTTCTCTAAGAGCAGTTGTCGCTTTTTCCCATATGTCATCACTACCCACAGCTTTTTCTGGCCTTGTAGAAAGGTTAACTTCATACCTCTTAAAACCAAATTGTAATAAAATTTCTTCAGTTAGATCCAGAACTCCTCTGATTTCATCTTTTATTTGATTATCTAGACAGAATATGTGTGCGTCATCCTGCAAAAACAGTAAAAATGTTTGCATTTACAGCTAACACAAGAACATCTATTGTAATCATGTGTCTAAAACATAACAGTTATTCAACTGTAGTTTAAAAGCTTCTGAAGCAAAATTGAATGCATTTGCTGCTTTAACATGGAATATTGTGTAGTATTAGGACAACGATACTGCAGATACAAAGTTAAGAAGGAGAAAAGGAATAATTATCCTTCGAAGCAAACCAATGAGCCTCTCAAAAACATGCATCAGGAAAAATTTACTAATAGCATATGCCACTCCTTTCTTCACCATCTATGTCCAATGCTGGAATGAAACCAGAAGCTCCATTGTTTCTCATGGTTCAAAGCTTTAAAACTCTTCATAAAAGCATTAAAAAAAATCATGTAATTTCACCATAATCTGCACACTAACAGTCTACGGAGTGTGGACCAAATTGTGACAAATGCCTTGATGGTACAACGGCTAACAGTCATCCATAAGAGTCATACATATCCACGATAGAGAGAAAATGGTTACAGAGAAGGAAGGATGAGAAAAAGGAAGAAAAATGGGGATTGCAGACAGAATAAAAAAAGAAAAAAAGGAATGAAAGGGAAAGAGGGAAGGGGACAAATGGGGTAGGAAGAAAGGGAGGGAGGGAGAAGATTGGAAATAAAAAGAAAAAGATATCAAATGCTAGGTATGATGCTCTGATACCTTGAGAAGTTTGAGAAGGATAAGTCACAAATAGGAGACTCACAAGTTGCCTGCATGGTTGGGGTGTTTTGCTTGTATCTATTTTTAATGAAATAACACAAGTATGCCCCTCACTCAAGTGGTTTACACTTAAGTGAAGGGTAATAAAAAAAATGCCAAAAATAAAAAAAATAAAAAATACTCCAAAGTCCAAGGGTTTCAAGAAAAATAAAACTAAAGCAAACTGACCTGAACATCTCTGGGACTACATGTACAATAAATGCAAATAGCCAGAAAGTCACTCTTTCTCAACCATCCAAGTTTGATGTTCATCAATAAATGCGTATTCCACTTGATAAGTGGGTGACTTTAGGGGCCACATATAAACAGAATGGATGTGTCAAATGAGTGGCTGCAATACAGCAAATTTGCAATCTGATATGAAAAAATATATATGTACTCTAGCTTTTTAGTCAATATGCATATAGAAGATGTTACAAATGCAATCCATTTTTAACCATTTAAAACTAACAAAAAGGTATTTTGTAAATGCAGCAAGATATGCATGCAGCATGCGTCAAACTAGAAGCCATTAAAAAAAAAACACCTTACAAAATGAAAGGACAACAACTAACCTGGGTGAATCCTCTAACACGGAAGAGACCGTGCAGGCTTCCTGATAACTCGTATCTATATACTGTTCCTAACTCTGCAAGTCTAATTGGAAGATCTCGATACGAATTCAACTTCCTTTTGTAAACAAGAATGTGGTAGGGGCAGTTCATTGGTCGAACTTGATATAGTTCATCCTCAATTTTCATTTGATCATACATATTCTCTTTGTAGAAGTCAAGGTGCCCACTGACCTTCCAGAGATCAGCCTTGGCCACATGCGGAGTGCATATTATTTCATAACCACGTCGTCTATGTAATTTTTTCCATGAACCTTCAATAAGATCCCTAACAATATAACCTTTTGGATGCCAAAACACCAATCCTCCACCTGCTTCATCCTGCAAAGGGATCAGTAGAAGATTGTAATTCTAATCAAAAGTTGTTACCCACACTTAAATTGTTCGAGTGGTTAGGAAGTCCAGCAATGAGCTGGAGGTCTCCGCTTCAAACCATTTGGGGCCTTACCTTATACAGAGTGCTAGTGGGTGGTGTTGTGTATCTGTGGTTTTACCAATGATCAACCGTAAGGGATGTTGGGGGGTCATCAGCATCATTAAAAGAAAAAAAAAATAAATCTACTCAGAAGTTCCACACTTCCACTTCTCAACCTGATAAGGATCATAACATCAACTTGAAGTATTTTGCAATTATTTGGGCCATTTACGAAGAAGGAAACAGGAGGGTTTAAACAAGAAAGAAGTAGAGCTTAAAGATTTTGATAGAACATGTTAACCATTGGAAAATAAAGAAACACATTGTTTGTGGATTATGGAGGGAATGAGAGGAGGCTCCCTTTTAGAACTCGGGCTCGTCCATAGGACTCATTAGAGATGAAGATGCTACTAAATGGTGATCATCTTAACTGAAGAACTGGAAACTAATGAGGCAGGGGAAAAAATGGAATTGTTATGATGGGTGGCGTAGAAATTTTTCCTTCCATGAAGAGTCATAGTGGAAGGGAGCTTGAAGAACTTTTTTCATCAAGCATACCTTTCTTTTTTATTAGCCTTGGCTATTCTACGAAATTCATGATCTCTTTGTGGAGGGAGGTCCTTCAAAAGGTTGTCATTAAGAGAGGTTTTTGAAGAACTCACATCCCATAGTTTAAAGTTATCTTGATATATCCTCTCTTCAGAGAGAGAGAGGATATACTTTCTTCTTTAAAATTTTTGGTGGTATCCATCAGAAGAAATATGATTGGCATTACCTTGGACAAAAGTTAACCAAACACTACAAACAACGGTTCCTGATACCTGTATAGAAAAGAGATCAAGGTCCTGACCCAGGCGCCTATGATCACGACGTTTTGCCTCCTCTTTAAAGTGAAGATATGCTTTCAACTGTTCTTCAGACTCCCATGCTGTGCCATAGATTCTCTGAAGCATTGGTTTATTTTCATCTCCTCTCCAGTAAGCTCCAGCAACAGATTCAAGTTCAACAGCATTCCTGTTTATATTTCCAGTGGAATCAACATGTGGTCCAGCACAAAGGTCCCACCATTCATTGCCTGTAAGAAATGCGTTAAATTTGATGTGAAAACTTCAAAGAGTATTTGAGGAATTTGAAGAGACCAAATTGGCCGGTACCAATGCAAATTGAGAAACATTCGTAGATATAGATTCTTCACTGTATGCTTAAAAACAAGAAGAAAAATAACACACACAAAATCCTACAAATTGACCAAATCGCAGTATATAGTATCTACTCAGATATGAGTACAGAGAACTTCAGTCAGATGGGCAAAGGGAAATGGCGGACATCTAAAAGCAGCCATTTTCCTCAAAATATGAACCATCCACTTGAATACTCTGACCAACCACCAAGAATGTATGATACTATAATCCACCCCCTATCCTAGGAAACCATGCCATGCCCCATAGGCACATGGACTAGACCATACAAAAAGATATAACATGCATCTTCAGCAGGAGTTGGGAAAAGTAGAGAAAGTAAAATAATTACTAACCAATATGATAGATGGTAATTGGATCTTCCTTGATGCTGTCCAAAATCTCCAACTTGTAAGGTTCATTGATTGCCATTATTCTTTTCTGAGCTTCATCTCTGGAAACTTCTTCCCTTACTAATGGTAGATTTCGGCTAATGATACGATCCTACAGATGATGCAAGAAATAAATTCTGTACCCTGGAATCATAAGCAAATGAATATTTTCCCAAGCTATACACAAACACTAACCTTTCTTTGTAAATGAAAGAGACGATGAGTAAGTAATTGAAGGTCCATTTTATCTTACCATTTCCTTCTTAATCCTCTTCAGGTCTTTGTCCGTTAAAGGTTCCATATCAAAATCATAATAAAAACCATTGTCTATCCATGGACCGATTGTCACTTTAGAATCAGGGAAGAGTCTCTGAACAGCCATAGCCATTACATGCGCACACTGCAATCATGCAAAAAAGCTTGATCATCAAAGTAGTTGGATACAACATTTGATGGTGAATATGAGAATGACATTCAAATCAGATGGATAAATTCAGCATTTAAAGGATGACTATAATGACAAATATTATTGCTGTTGCTCCTATCATTGGTCAAGAACAACAACATTAACAATAAAGAGGATGACAATTGACAGGGCACGACATAAATTTTGATCATGAAATTATTGGCAAAAGAAATCTAACTGGTGAAACTGTAAGGGTGAATGAAACACAGATAGATGGCTTTCAATGAGAACCATAGTTTCTTTTTCTTTTTGGTTCTTAACCTATCTACCTTCATTCATTTATTTATTTATTTATTCCAATTTTTAGCAAAAAGAGAAAAAAGAGAAGGCAAAAAAAAAGAAGCATCAGTTGGCCTATGAAACTGCTTGACAAAGAAACGTCCCAGGTGCCAAAATGCAACCGCTGTTTATGCAGTATAATAATTTCCCCGAAATAACTGATGATTCCTCCAAATCAAGCTTTAATTATAAAGGCAATCCAGATTGTCAAACTGAGAGTCAGCTCGATTTTTATGCCATGCTCAATCCACAACAACAAGACCCACTTACACAGAGACAGACCGGAACAAGTAGTAAATCATTCATGTAGTAGAGTAGAGTGATCAATTCCAGATGCAGAATCAGAAATTCAGAATCCGAGATATCCTACTTACTCAAAGCCACGAAAGAAAGAAAGAAAAAAATCGGATTTTAATGGGAGAGAGAGATACTGATACTGTTACTGATACTGAGAGGAGCGTGCTTACTGTGTGGCGGATACGCAGCAGCCTCTCCGAGGAGAGGTTGGTGGGAAGAGCGACCCTCTCCGAGGAATCCGAATCGTACTTAGGGAGCTTATTCTCATCGTCGAGGGCTACGGAGGAGGCTGTGGAGACGGGTCGTGCCTGCTGCACGGAAGCCCTAACCCTAACCCTAGATTGGGAGATGGAAAGGAGGAAGAGGCGTTCGGGAGTGGAGGAAGGGGAATAGCAGTGTGGTTTTGTGTAGGGCGGGACTGGGAGGGATCTGTTGATAGGGTTTAGGAGACGAAAGTAGGAGGAAGAAGAGGGCGAGCAAGCGAGCCTGTGAAGAACGTTCATGGCTTCTTCTTCTTCTTCTTCAGTCCTCCGCCTCCTCCTGCTGCTGCTGCTGCCGAGGGTGAGGGTGAGGGTGAGGGTGTTGTTAAAATGTGTAGGAGTAAGACATGACGACTATTTTATTTCATTTCATCTGACTCTGATTAATTGATTGGCGGTTGCTGTTGTTAGTACGCCGGGGGAGATTTAGATTAGCTGAGAAGATAAAGATATGTTTTATTTTTTATTTTTCATGTTTTTGGGGGGCCTTTATCTTCACTGTCACAGGGTGAGCGGGGACTGGAAAGAGTGAGTGGAAGAAGGAGCTCTTAGCCATACTAGGTGGGTCCCATATGCTTCTCGTTGATTTTTTTATTTTTTTTTTTCTTTTTCTTTTCTTCTATTGCTAAAAGTACCTGTCGTTGATATCTTTGTTTTCTCGACGCTCGACGTACACACAGAGACACACCAGATGGAGTAGTAGTAGTACTACTACTACTACTTTGTTTGGGGGAAATTTCCATTTTCTACAGGTGCTTTGTTTTATATTTCTCATAGTTGCAAAGAAAAAAAAAAACAGAGAGAGAGAGAGAGAAATTGTATACTGAGATTAAATTAAAGAGTTTCTTTTTTTTTTAAATAAAATCTACAACGAAAGTTTCTATCATGAATGAATGAATCCCATTGCATTGCGAGATCTGATTCTGATATGAGGGGAAGAAGCGGAGGAGGATGATGATCCATGCTTTCAGGCCATGACAGGAGAGGAGATGCAGTGCAGCTTAAGCTTTCAATTCTGCCAAATTTAATGAGACCACACGACACGACGATCTGACCATTAAATTACCTCTCCTTTAATTGAAATTAAATTAAGGAAAGATGGGGAATGAATACTCATCCATTGCCTTTAATAATTCAATACTACAAGTCAAACATAAAGGGGTTACATCATTTACCCATCACCTCTTTAACATTCCTTCAATCGAGCTCATTCTACAATCTATTCAATTCATATGTATTTTATGCAAACAAGCAAGCCCCAAAATGAGAACCAGAGTAATGTTTTAGGGCCTCCACTTTCAACTTTCTTCATATCCAAACACCAAGCAACCAAATACTATTTCAACTGTACTAGTAGAGCAGGCATTCTAAAAATGATAGCAAGGCAATGGCTTGATAATGTGGTTGGCCCTGCTCTAGCTTGATATTGTGAATTTTGGCAAACATTGCAATGGCCTGGCTCGGACTTGAGATGCTATCTAATTCTAATAGGACCTTTGCAACCATTGCTCCGACTCTTCCTCTCCCATAACTCATCACGCCAAACATATAAACTAATAATAATAATAATAAGCCCTAGCACAAAAACTCTACTCTGCAACAACAACACAACTCCAAATATATAACAAGATCTTCATGTTCTGAAAATGGTAGAAATGGAACGCAAGAACCAAAAAGGAATTTAAATACAAAGACAACGCTATTGCCCACTCTGTGAAAATGATTACACAATTGTAGTCATACTTGGGCTTCTGCTCAGATAAGGAGATACCCAAGGAGAAGCATGGCCAGACATGTGATCATGCTGGCAGCAGCATTGCGGGGCTGCCCACTCGGAGTTGAAGAGGTTGGAGCTGTGGCATTTCCTCCTCCAGCACTGGGTCTCGGTGAACTCACTGAAACAGCAGGCAAAGGCGGCTCATCCACATCAGAATCTTTCAGGATCGGAAGCGGGGCCTGGACGGGCGGAAGTGTCTCAGCAGTCATTACCTGCAGCAGGCCTCCGGGCTGACCAGGTTTCATAAAATCCGGCTTCTGCTTGCCCATCTTCAAACAAGCATTTCCTGCATTAATGCAAAGCTCCACACTCCTCAATTCTCATCTTCAAAATGCATTGCATTCTAAAGTTGCTGGCCAACACACCCAAAATGCTTAGGCGATAAAAGGTGCAGCTAACTAACTACTCAACACCCCCCCTCGGGCGGCCCACCCAGACTCGAACCACACGCTCGCACAAGACGTGGCATGGGGCCTTTTTTGCCCTGTGCGGATTTGAACCTGGGACATGTTGGCTCTAATACCATCTCAAGTTGCTAACTAATATACCCAAAATGCCTAGCCATTAAAGGTGCGCAAACTAACTATTTAACATTACATGCATGTGAGTTCACAAGAGAAAAGGGCCCCGAAGAAAGTGAGACAGATCCAACAGAGAGGAAAATGAAGGGAACCAATTAATTTTTTTAGTATCAATAACATAATGCATTTTTTTTCTATGTTAATGAAAGGAATTTTGTTTTGTAGAAAAACAAATATGATATCTCCTACTCAATCACATCAGTTGCTTAAGATTGAAAAGAGTCCCACTTCCTCTTTTTTTTCCACTCAACTAACAGCCTGATGTGTCATGGACCGATTCCTCTTCTGAATCAGCATGTCAGAAGCTGAACTTTTCTTACAAGAACATATATCAATTGACAGACAATTATAACAAATGGCATTTTCATTCTAAAAAGCAATATAACAGGTGGGAACTACTTTCCATTGTATAATTATTCATCTGTTAGTCGCCATTTATGAAAGATGGCATGAAAATTCTACAGCAACAGCAATCTTGACTGACCGACCGATGGCCTGAAAATGGACAGAAAAGCCTAACATCCATATTTATGTCGAAATTTTTCCCACATTAATATGGTCAATATTTTCTTCTTTTTTTTGTAGAAAACATTGTATAATGTTGGAGTTTAGAATGCGACTTCCAATCTCAGCCCACCACAGGAACTCTGGAATCTGGATCACCAGAAGCTGCGGCCCCATTACTTTCCATTCAGAAGCATTGATTCCTCATGACACACAACATGTGAACAGGTCTCATGCAAATGCAGGTAGACCTTGAGAAATCACAACAGTCATAATTTTGTACACTGGCTGGTTAGAGTGGACTGCGAGTAAAGGGTGTCCAGAGGTTGAACAAACCTGCGGATCTGGGCTGAGCATCATAATTGAGGTCAGGCTTGTATAAGGCCATCATTATGGGACAAGCCCGTAGCAAGTGGAAGGTGCTCACTGTTGAGATTTTGAGGTCATGGGTTAAAGTCATGTTACCAATCAAAAAAGAAAAAAAAAGTTCATCATCATGGTTTCACAGTATCAGGTCAGACGCGGCACAGGCCATTCTAAAATATTGCAAATCATCATTACATTTACCAGGTTAGGCCGCATCCTTATCAATTTTTGGTAGAGTCAGGCAGGCTCAAGTCTGACCATGAGATGTGCAGATCATTTTGTACAAAAACTATAAGAATTCATTAACATGCACATAAAAAGCACAACAGGACCACTTACTTCTGTATCTTCGAGCAGTGCCTGGGAAATCAGTAAATATTCCATCCACACCGGCCCCTTGGACATATGAGTTGATTTCCACAGTTGGATCCGAGAAGAAATCCCATGCTTGAGACATAAACTCATTTCTGAATAGATATACATACACACTGAGGCCAAATGACTGGATCTTTGCAACAAGATCTGTGGAACCTGTCGTGAAGGATTTACTAGTAGGATATATAGAAAACTTTTTAATTGCAACAGAATCCGCATACTGCTTGATATCCTGAAGCGAGGAATTGAGGGCACCACCGATTGATTCATCAAGCATGTACATGCGCTTATAATTGGTCAGCTGCTTGAACTTGCTCAAAACAGAAATGTTGGTGGACTGGATCATAACTCCCAAGCGTGTTTGATTGTTGTAACCAGTTTTGCTTAAGGCATCAAGGACATAATCAGTTATACTAACGCCCTGCTTTTCAGCAAGGTAGGCCGCATTCTGCAAGTATTACACAATATCTCGTTCAGATATAAAACACAGAAATAGTTAATCTCAAGGTAATAGGCAAGCTTCAAAGGCCTCATAAGCTATGTGTAATGCTGATTAGCACTGCTGAGCAGGCACCACCATGGATAGGCCACGTGTCTTCTTTTTCCCTTGTAATCCTAAATTTGATACGCAGACGTCTAAAAGCCTAAACCATCTGTAGCGCTTTTTGGAGAGAGAGTTAAACAGTAGACCATTGACACTCCCATAAATGACACGAGTTTATCTCAATGGATTGTCCCGTCTAGGAAACACCACATCCTCAACTAGCAGGATGAGAGTTTGGTTGAACCACAGAAGTGCAGACAGAAAAGTCTCTTCTGTAGCTTTGCACCTTGAATGCCCCAGTTAATACATAGGATAACTCCAATCCAACGTCATCCAATATATAAACTGAGCAGAAAATAACTAATCGATAGGCATTCATTAGTACATCCTAACAGGTTCTTTGTTGATTTACCAAAAAGGTCCTTAAAGCATGGAAGTAACTCTTCCTCTGTTCTGTATAGGAACAATGTGCACTCTTCCTACAAAAACAGCAATGGTGATGGAGCCTTGCCTTTCCATATGAATGTCACAGGTTCTGTGCATGGCTCCCAACTGCATTCTGCCTTTGAGTTTGCCACCTCAAGTGACAATCTTACTTGAGCAGACTCACCCACAATTTCTGGCAGAGAAGGCAGAAATGCAGGACTTTGCCTATCATGGAATCCACTTCCCAAAACCACCGCAACAAAGGCCCAACTACTCCAAAACGGTCATGAATCATGATGTGGGTTACCCCCATGTGGAATCGTAGCAGCCACATTATCAGCCGTAGCAGTTGAGGCCGCTATGCTATTTTGCAAACATTACCGCTACAATCTAAAACCTGGTAGGGCCAAACAATTTTAATTTAAAACATTGTTTTTCCTATTTCTTCTCCTCAATAGCCTTTCCTAAAGTTGTCTCTACCCTAACACGGTTCCAAATCATTAAAAATAAAAAATAAAAAAACACATAGAGAAAAGATTGGCAGCTATGTATCGTTCGCTACACAAGATTTGAATTCTTAAAATTTCACACCGCTACGTAGTGTTTTGGCCATTATCACAACCTCTATTTTGATCCTTGGTTACCACCAAGAAGTCATGAACATGTCCCGTGTCAAGACATATAATGTGGATAACTCACCTCTATGTTGATCAAGATTCCAGCAATTGGCTTGTCCTTTGCAAATGTCAAAAAGTCGACTAACATCATAAAGCTTCCTGTAGTTGCATATGCTGGGTTGCGCTTCAATGCAGAGATCAAGTATGGATTTGATATTAAGGCTGAAATGAAGAAATAAAATTATGAGAAACTCATTTGTTGAAGAGAAGTAAAGCATTTGTGCAGATATAGTACTTTGCTGAGCCTGCAAGATTCTGCATCATCATCATCATCACACACATCTGATATCAAAATCACAATTCTGTAAAGAAAGACCTCTATTGCTGGATATTTGCGCTATTTACTTCTCCTAACCATGTCACTTCTGATGGTTGGGCTTGGCTGCATTGCCAGCTTTAGACCAGAAGTTTTCTCCTGATTTGGAGATGAAAGAACCCAACAGCGTTGTTAGGATTTACACTGATCCCAAATAGGGAAGGAGCAAACATGGCCTTAATTTATAATAGCAGTTCAGAATTTTAGTTCATGAAAAACAATGTAGATCACTCCAAGTTCAACTTACGATTCAAGCTTTTGATCTCACTCCATGTGAGATTAAAGGTAAAAATCCCGGAAGCACCTCCATGGATTTCTGGAATACTCAACAGACGAGTATTAAAGGGCGACTGAACAACTGTTGTGCCGTCAACAAGATCTACAGAGTTTAAGCATATGGGCACTCCATCGCTTGTCATTTGTACAGAACAATCAATAATATCAGCACCATCGCTGACAGCTTGCTGATAAGCCAGATCAGTGGAACCAGCATAGATTCCACTAGCTCCATTGTGCGAGATGATTACAGGTTTTGCTGACATACAAAGGAAAATAAAAGAATGAGGGTGGATTCAACCACTCACGGTAAGTTAAAATTGAGCAACGAAAACACAAGAAAAGGAGGATAAGTATATGATAGCTACATACCATCTTCAGAATCAGAACTACTTATGTTTATGTGAGCAAAGCAACCTGCAGAAAGAACAGGTCAACATCCCCGACTAGTGATCTTCAACAAACAAACCACAATTTGGGAGGTGAAACAAGTCCAAACCAAATGTGCATGGTGTCACATGAAGCACAAATTGGATCACATAGGATTCCACCTTTTCACTTTCTTTTTTTCTGAAAACCAAGAATACTGTGTCAAGTGGCACTTGAAATGAAGCTCATATCAGTCTTTTTTTTCTCAGAAAAGAATCCCACATGCACAAAGACTCCCAAAATGGACTATCAAGCTTAAAAAACAAAAACAGCAGCGTAGGAAATTTGGTGGTGCCCAAAATTCCTCCAACTTTTCAAAACACACATGTACTCAATTCTATGTCGAATTATGAGAGAAAGATTAAGCCTTACCTATGGCCTCTGAAGGAGTGATAGGAAAACTTGTCACCAAACCATCAACAGAGAAGTCACCATTGTCGATGTAAGATAAAGACTCAGCCAATGGATCATAACTGTAATTGTAGCTAAAAGGTACATCATTTTCGAAATTTGAAGCATAAACTTCCAACCCTTCTCTATGAGCATCCAAGACAACAGAGGAATGAGGCAGTAGATACTGATTGGTATCTGTAGACCATATGTAATATTTAGGAATAAGGATTCCAGAGGCAAATGTCTTGATGAATGTAAGATTCTTCAAGAGAGTAGCATAAGTTTGGTTGGTTGAAGGCTCAGGATTGTCTGTCCCTAGAAAGCGGAAAATCAATTTTGTCCTGCTTTTTTTAAATCTTGCAGCAATACTTTTCAAGAACTCCACTTCTGGGGATGAGATGTAGTCAATAATAACACGTCTCGATACTGAACTCACGAAGCTTCGCACACTCAAGTTATGTTGGGCAAAGAACAAATCATGCTGAAATAAATAGAACGGAAATCCGATAAGTTTAAAAGAACAAAGAATGACGTGGCATGTACTATTTGTTCTGTAAAATAAGTTCTACTTTTGAAACTTGGCATTCTAGCTTGGACCTTCAGCAAAGTGCAGCGTGCACCACAGTTCAATGAGCTCCACTCGGGCCAGGTGGTTTACCTGCACCCACCCATTTGTTTGACACACATGAAAATTGGACATGTCCACAGCATGTTCAGTTGTTGGTGTGACAATCAGGTTCATATCCCATTTACTTGTTCGATCTGGAAAGAATCTGAGATAACTGGGCTTGAATCCATGCTTGGGCAGGGACTCGACAAAAGAACTGTCAAACTGAATCTGAGCAGGTTGACAGGTCTAAAGAGGCCCTACCCGATCCTGAGGCAGGGTAAACCGGAAGCCCCACCCAACAGACCAGCTAAAGTCAGGTTCCAGAAGAAATAGGTACTCTCATGAAAGCAAACAATGAACGAACAAATGAAATGTTGAAAATATTGTGAAGAGAATCAACATACTGTAAAAACAATCCACATTGGGAGGCATCATCTGATGCTCAATTGAGAAAAGGGATGTCTCTTTGTTTGACAGAAATTGTAAATATGAGGCTCATAAAGGACAATACAGGGTTCAAGTTTTGGAAATATATTTTTCATCTGGTGAATCCTATTATCACTACTGCTGTATGATTCCAGCTATCCAATGCCTGCTTGCAAAGTGATAATGAACCCATGTTTTGCATTTGATGACGACAAAAACTGAATGTTAAGATTATAATAATGCAGTGGCTGAGACTTTTCATGTGTTTTCAACCTGCAAGTATCCATATCATATAAATGGTGCAATCACCACAAGGTGCATGGAGTTCCCGATGATCAGGCATCCAACGGTTCCTCCTAATCTGAGAATAGGAGAACACAAAAATTGTAGAACACTTCATAATATTTGAAAATTTTACCTGGATATTTAACCAGAAGCGCCGTGATTTGATTTCCTGTGCTATTTCTTCGACAGTGCTAATAGAGTTAATACCGTCAAATTCAAATGGGCGAGAAAGAGCCACTTGTTTCACTGTCCAAGTAGCCACAAAACTGTAAGTAGAGAATTCAAAAAAGTATTGTGTCTCAAAAGTGTGGAAAATGCTTCTTCTTCTTTTCTTTTTTTCTTTTTTGCTATACTATAGAAACTCAAACTCACACACCCTCAAACAATATGCTCCTAACCAGCTGAGCTACAACATCTAGGGACAATGAAAATGCTTCTGTAGGTGACCAATAAATTTCTTAACTTCTTGTTTTCTTATTAAACATCTTTATCTAAGGCTCTCAGAAAATTCTGCGAAGGCCAAAAAAAATCTGAATAAACTTTGTTTCTTTCTTTATGAGTGATGTCTGCATAACTTCTGCATTTAATTGTGCATGGAGAAGACAATGAAAGTGAACGGATATGTGGGTCTCAAGTTATTTGAACCTAAAGACACAAAGGTTGGGAAATTTGAAGAAAATTGGGAATGAGAAGAAAGAAGAAGAGATATGTGGGCATCCAACTTAGGGATGACATTCATCATTAAATATTTATATTAATTAAAAATTCAAATTTAAAGGAAAAAACCAATGTTTGCCATATTTACAAAAAAAGCCCTTGACTTTCCTGAAATTATAGAAAAGTCCCCTTTGCCTCACAAGTTAGAACAGAAGTTACTATTTGAGAAAAAAAGACATGTAAGATATTACAAGGATTGTTGAAGAGAGTTTTCAGAGTTATCAATAATGAGTAATGAGTTCAAGATTTTAAGTTCAAATTACAAGCATTCATTGAAATTGTAAAAAAGTTACCCACCAGAAAATAATGGTCAAACAAAATCATAATGGTATTCTTCTTTTTTTTAATGATTTTAAATGTTGTAAACAATTGTGATCCATGGAATTATAAAGTTTGAGTTGATCCCTCCACAGCTAGAAAAAATAAATACAAGAAATTTAAAGAAAGTACTAAATGTAGCACAATTATACATACCATCATCAATTACAATCTACATTACAAAAATATAGTGAGATTCACTTGGTGCCCGTTGACACCCGCTTATTCTAAAAGCTTAAGCTAATAGAAAATGGTGTAACAATGTATATCAAGATTACAACCACCCCCCGCCCGACGGCCAGCTGCACGCTTCATGGGAATTACACACTACATGAGAGAATATATGGCGCCACACGGGAATCACACCCTCCGTGGAAGAATACAAGGCACAACAAGGGTTTCAAACACTCAACCTCCCGCTTTGATACCATATTGACAACCACTTACTCTAAAAGCTTAAGCTGATAGAGAACGATGTAACAATGCATATCAAGATTACAACAGTACCAAAAGAAAAAAAATGGAAATTGCAACAGCTAAATGTTTTTACTAAGTTCCAGAAGAAGGGAGAGTGACCAAAAGTGGAAAGGCAGCTACATTTTTCTTTTGAAACTCCCGAATATCTTGTTCTGAATCTCTCTCAAATATATGCACAATGAATCTATGATACAATTAGAAACAGTAACACTGTAAGAACATCTATCACAATTTACAGTGACAACTTACAATAAAGGTTTGACAGGTCCTTGAGGGTATAGTCCACAGAAAAATATCCATTTACAGGCACACCATTGACGGGGTAGTTCTTCTGATGACCATTAAATGCTGTCGCAATGTCAGTACAATTATCTAGAAGTAAGTCTGGTGCACAGATTCCAAAACCATCCTTGGTCAATTGTACGTCACACCACAAGATAACATCAGTTAAACTAGTTAAGACTGCAGCTTTGTAGGCTGTTAAACCGGAATCAGGAAAGAGCCCTGAAAAGCCGCCCTTTGCTATTACTACAGGAGCATTACCTGCAAATGAAGAAAATTCTCTATTTCATTCTTTTGGAAAGGGTGGCTAAGCTAGAAAATCAAAGCAATAACATCCATGTAAAGTTCTTCCTAAGCGTCAGAAACCATTTTGACAATTCACTAACATGCAGAGAGTTAAGCTACCACCATTTGATATAGTACAAAGGTTTTACTGTACATACATGGAAAAGATAAAAAAAAAAAAAAAAAAAAAAAAAACTATATCTATTACATGAAATGATGAAACCATTTTTGGCTCTCTCTCTCTCTCTCTCTCTCTCTCTCTCTCTCTCTCTCTGGTTTTCCCTTGAGTAGGCCAATGTAAAGTGTTTGGAAATTGAAAATTTGTTCTAAAAAATAGTTTTAAAGATTCTAACCTAATTAAGACTAGACATGGCCAGACTAACTGATCAAAAGATACGTGGTAGAGGGCCTAATTCCGAATTGTGTTGAGCTTGAGTCCAGGCCTCCAAGGCGCAATATCTATGGAGTCCTGTGCTTTGATGATAAAATTAACTTAAATATCTAATGATTCATGTATTATTGTATGATATATTTATATAATATGAGTGATGTATTATTATATAATTTTTATACACTATTTTACATGACTAGCTAGTGACTAGGGTAAAATTCATGTAGCGTTGGGTTATTAGTTTGAGCGTTGGACCAGCCTCATGAAATGCTTTGGGCCATTATTATTGGAGGTGGAACGTTTTGCAATCAGATCGAGTTTAGACTTTTAGAGGACGAGGACTTCAGAGACCAAGAATTCTTTGATATAAAATAAATAAATAAATAAATAAAGGGAGGAAAGAGAGAGAAGATGACCAACTAAATTTCTACAAAGATGGAAAAATTAATTAGTTTCTCAAGTGAAATTGGCTAGAATCAACTATGAACCAAGCATTTTTTTATTATTAAATCAGGCATACTGTTTTGTCATTTATCATTATTAATTTTCACTGTTCTACCATCTATTTATTGATTTGTTCTTGTTAATATTCAACCAAATAGAAGTGATACAACCCCAAAAGCCTGAACCAATATTGTTGGATGTAACTCTTTTTTTTTTTTTTTTTATCTTTGTGTGTGACTTATCCTTTTTTTTCTTTTTTATAGTTTGAGTAGATTGGATCGAAGGATCGAAAAAAAAAAAAAAACAATTATTCAAAGAAATGAATTAGCCACCGAAGAAGTATGCAATAAAAAAAAACAAAATTTGCAGAAATCAATTAGAAGTGAGAAAGAAAGAACACCGTCCAACTGTAAAAGGGGCTCTTCTTGTCCATGATCAGTTAGTTAATGAATAATAATAATAATAATAATAGTATATTAAGATTTAAGAAGATGGGAATCTAATCTAACCTCAACTCATGTGCATGCACAATCATTTATTTATCAAGAACTAAAGTAGCTAGTCCCTAACACCACCACTCAAAATAAAAAAATAAAAAATAAATTAATTATTTAAAAAAAAAAAGAAGGGGAGTGAGGTGAGGTGAGAGAGAAGAGGGGGAATACCGGATAACGTGCGCCAGGGGATGGTGGTGGTGTTGGCAGCTCCGGACGTCAGAACGGTGACAAGGAGAAAGAGGAAGAGGAAGAAAAAGCGGAAGATGGCCATTATTTGATAAAGACGACACCTTTCCCTCGTCTCGTCTCTCTCTAGGGAGCTCAGCTCAGCTCAGCTCAGGTGAAGAGACATGAGACACAGAGGGGAGGGAGGTAGGTGGACGGAATGTTTTATGGTAATGCTGCGCGCCTTGAGAGAACCCTGAAAAATGAGCGTGGAAAAAATGGGAGAGCACTGAGACATAAATGGAAAGAGAAAGAAACAAAATAAGAAGAAGAAGAAAAAACAGAGAGAGAGAGAGAGAGAGAGAGACTGCCTGCAGCTGGTTTTCCATTAGCGGTGACGCGGTTCCGCATTTGTGACCTGTGAGGCAATGGCATGTGACTGTCTCTCCTGACAACTGAGCCTCGTTCCACTTTATTTACAAAAAGGACCCTTGGTCTTTTGTTATTTTTCCAGGATTTTACGGCCTCGGGGATTTTACGGCCTCAGTGTAATTGTGTGTAAACCGTAGTGGCCTCGTGGGTCAATTTTGTGTTTCTTTTTTTTTCCGCAGGTAATTCTATCATCGAAATCGGCAATTTTTCTTCGAATCTACCTCTCTCTTTTCTTTTACTGCAGACAGCTTTTTTTTTTTTTTTTTTTTTTATAGAGTAAGTTAGATCTTAGTTTTTTTGAATAAGTTCATGTCAGAAAAAAAAAATGCCTGAAAACCAACATAGTTATTAGAACCTCCCAAAGGGGCGTACCCTAGATACCTATAAAAAAACAATCTAATATTTCCAAACTAAGAAATGAATATCTCTAAAACAATGCACCTATAAAAGCTTTACAAAATTGAGAGTATCTCTCACAAGAGCATCTCCCATATATATATATATATATAAAGACATTCATGTGCATCCATCCATCACCATAGGGTGAGAGAACTTTTCTTTTTTGCACATGGATATTCCTTTTATGCATATGACAAAATAGTATTTTTCCTCTTTTTGCACACGAAAATTGTCAATTATGGAAGTTTCCAGGATTGATATACATGAATATTCTCCATATATATATATATATATAGAGAGAGAGAGAGAGAGAGCGCCAAAGGTATATGTAAGCTTTGAAGGTGGCCTCAATAACTTTTCTTGTTTCTTTCCCTCAAAGGTATATATAAGCTTTGAAGGTCGCCTCAACAACTTTTCTTGTTTCTTTCCTTTAGGGGACGTTTGTTTTTTTCATTTATATATGCAATTGAATCACATGGGTAATAGATACACATAAATCATGTTTGTTTGGTGTGATTTTGATTCACATGTGTAAAGTAGCTATGTAAATGGTGTGAAACATAACCCCTTTTGTGCCTTAGATTTTCACACCTCAAGAGGTGTGAGGTGTGAAAATGTTTCACACACCACCGTTACAAGGCGGACTGCTACAGTGCCATTATGAGCAGTCTGTCTTTTATTTTTATTTTATTTTTTTGGGCCCCACTTGTAACATCCGGACCATTCATTCTCTTAAGAAGCTCAAACACGGCCATGTATCCAATTTTCAACCATTGATGATGCATGTAGGTTGAGATATCATCAACATAATCACAGTCGTTGGATTAATCTGTTGTTATTAACATACCCAGTCCGCCTTTTATGATTTTTCTTTATTTTTCTGGGACCCACCTGTAAAATCAGGACCGTTCATATTCTTCAGAAGCTCAACCACGGCCATGTGTCCAATTTTCAACCGTTGATGATGCATGGAGGTTGAGATATCATCAAACAATATACAACCTATTGTTACTAATTAACATACTTAGTCCGCCTTTTATATTTTTTTAATGTTCTGGGCCCCACCTGTAAAATCAGGACTGTTCATATTCTTCAGAAGCTCAAACACGGTCATGTGTTCAATTTTCAACCATTGATGTTGCTTGGATGTTGAGATATCATCAAACAATTTACAACCTATTCATAAATTCACATGTGAAATGTTATGCTAGTAACAAATAATGAAATCTGATCCACATGTGAGTTATTTACATATGCAAATGACTCACATGTGGGTCATTTACACATGTGAATCACTTTCACATTAGGGCCCGTTTGGTAATTTACTTTTAAAATAAAGTGGAGTGAAGTGAAATGAAAAGAATGAATAAAATATAAGTAAGTTATGATGATATTTTGTTTTTAGTTGTTTGGAATAGAATATTTTTGACTTTTTGTATGGGGAAATGTAGATTTTTTGTCTTTTAGTGAGTAAATGTAGTTGCTTTTTGACTTTTTTTGGAAAAGATGGAGGGAATTTTTGTAAAAAGTGTTTTTGATGGGATGTTTAACTTAACTTGACTTTATTAGTAAATTTACCAAACGGGCCCTAAACAAACAACCCCTTATAGCATTAGTTCCCTCCCTTGTCCCTTGACCGTACACATTCAATGGAAAAGATGTACTGTCAATCCATGTTGTGTGATGACCACATTCAGCTGCAGTTGGTAATGCCGATCCATGACTCGATAGGTGTGCGCGCAGTTACTTAAAGTGGCAAATGGGTTCTCTTGTTTAAGCTTTCTTTACCCCCAAGCCCCAGATCCTAAATTAGATGGTTGGTTCAAGCTTTTTTTACCGATCCATATTTTTTTAACCATTCATAAACCTAGTTTTTACAAGGAAATTATTCATTTACTTTTAATTGCATTAGACATGCAGCATATTTATGGTAGCATCCTATTGGATTAGTTGAAATGGGAGCTATATATTTCGATTATGGAATTGTATAATTGTGTAAACATGTGTCTTGCTGATTTAAATTGCTATGAATTTTGTATTAGCACGTGAGACGTCCAACATTTAACAATTTTTAACTATAATGGTGAGTTTGAATTTGATCTCAATCGACCTCAATACAAGAGTGGAAGGCAAAATATGAGGTATCTGACAAGTAACATAACGTTCAAGGAGTTGAAGAACGTTGCACTTGAAGTATCATTTGAAGAGCTAAGAATAAAGTACCTTTTATACAATGAAAGTTTCTTTTTGATGATAAACATCGACAATGACAATGATATCAATGGATTATTCAAAGCATCAAGGACTGATTCAAATGATAAATTATTATTCGCAACAAGAAGAAAATGCGAGGAAGATGGTATCCACCATCAATGTAATCATCCATAATTCAAAGTTTAAAAGGATATCAACATTCTCAAAGAATACTTGTAACAAAAGCCATCTTATCACAAAGATTATTCAATATTGAACTTTAAATTATATGACAAACGTACGAACAAATGTGTCTTTGTGAATAGTGAATGTAACCAAAGTATGCCTTCACACCAACACCATGAAACATGCCACACATCAATGCATGAGCTAATTTTCTGATTACATGCTAATCAATGAACTAATTCAGGAAGCTCACAATCAGTTTTTTTTTTCATCGAATTCATTCAACATCAAAGTGTTTACATAAAGACCACATCAAATCAAGCTGCAAACCAACGATTCACGGTAGATGACAAGCTTTCCCAAAACCGGCACGCGTGTATGGGAACCATGTGAAAAATGAAAACATTTGGGGGATGGGTTTCGGCCATTTTTAGGGGTGAAACGGTATTTGGGGATGCTTCCACACAAATCCTATTTCGAATTCACTCTGCAAGTGACAACCAAAAAGAGTCGCACGAGAGATGGTGATATTGCATGAGGGATAACAATGCCACGAAGCACAAATAACATAACATGACAAACCAGTATGAAAACATCGGAGCGATAGCTCGACATACCTCCTTTTCGGTCGTTGCCAAAAGAGATTTTGGAGGAGACCACAGAGGTTCGAGGGATAATGGCTCGATGGTTGGGACGGCGTTGGGCCGATGGAGGAGAGTCACCGTTAACATCTGTGAACAAGATAGAATGAAGAAGAAAAAAAATTGGGTTTTTAAACCCTAAGATATATAAACTGTTCAGGGTCGACGGCGACCCTTGAACGACCGGAGTCGATTGAGACCTAAGTTTCAAGCTACAACCTTAGACATTCAATGAGGTCCAAAGCCTACGTCGACCCAAGTGCCGAATCGTGCATACCAGTGCTTAGGGCTCAGGGTCAAAGAGGACCCTGGAAACAAGGGTAAAAAAAGTTGATAACAAAATGGGTTTTTGAATGAAAATGCCTCTTTGACGTGGATTTGGCTAAAGTGATATTTTCGGTTCATTGGCCACGTAAAGTGTGTTTTTCCGGTAAGAATTGTTTTCACTTCGCTACCATACAATTGAACATATATTTGATTGATAACGGGATTCATGATCAATGATAATTGACCAACTTATTTCTGGTGGAAAGCCTCGGCCGACATTCTCACCGAAGAAATAAAATCCTTCTCACAGGGTCATTTACGTCACTTGGTATAATTTAATCCGAAATGGAAAAGGACGAAACAAGAGATATAGAGGGGAGAGGGGGGTGTGTCGCTCATGTGAGAGAGAGAGAGGGGTCCAGACTCCAGAGAGCCGTTATTCCGTTAGATTTTTGAGTGAGAGAGAGAGAGAGAGAGAGTTTTGTTATTGCTGCCTTTGCCAAATGGTGTCGGACCAAGAGATAGCAAACGGCGTGGCGTCCATCCTCCTCCATCAGTCAGATCGTAACGCCGTTACGACGGTGAACGACGTTGTGGAGCAGCTGGAGGTGAAGCTAGGGTTAGACCTCTCCCACAAGACTGCCTTCATTCGCGACCAGATCGACCTTCTCCTTCGCCATCATATTCATACCCCTCCTCCTCCTCCTCCAAAAGACCATTTTGCCCTCCAATTCCAAAACATTCATCACCCTAATCATCATCATCATCCCCATTTCATCAACCCTAATACAAATACTAGTAGTACTACTGCTGCTGCTGCAACTGCCACTAGCAGTACTAGCAATACTAGTAGTCTTTACCATCGCCATCATCATCTCGACGAGATCGACTTCCAGCAGCCTAATGTTGTTGTTGCTGCAACAGCAGCTGCTGCTCCTCCTCCTCCCCCTCCCCCTCAGCAATTGCCGCCACCTCCCAAAGAAAGGTCAGCACATTATCGCCTTCTTTATTTATGTTTCACCTTTGCATGACCAAAAAAGAAAAAAAAGGAGAGGATTTTTAGGGTTTCTTCTTTCTTCTTCATCTTCTTCCTCTTTTTTGGGGTTTCTAAGGTCACCTTTTTGGTCTGCAATTTTCTGGGTCTTTGTTATTTTCTGAGATTTCAATGTCTTCATAGAGAGTGTCATTGGGAATACATTATAGAGCTGTCTTCCTAAAGAAAGAACGAATCTTTGGCTCTGCTTTCAGCAGTGGGCCCTTTTAGAAGTAAAAAACGACCATTTTTTTTTCTTTTTTTTCTTCTTTTGTTTCTGGGGTTCCAAAGATTGTAGAGGGGGTTCTGATAATGGTTTAGTGGATGCCTTGAATGATCCATATCAATGACATCATTAGAACATCTTGTCACCCTCACTAAAAAAAAAAAAAAAAAAAGGAAAAAGAAAAAGAAGATCCTGGCACCCACCTGCATGCTGGTATTGGGTTCAGAATGAAAAGGCAGTAATGCAAGTGTTTGATCCTTGCTGAGGCATCCTGGCTTCCAGGATTACGCTTGTTATTGTTACAATTTTCTCTGTCCGAATGGGCCTTTGTTTAAGTGCTCTGGATAGGATACTCTGATGGGACTTTGACTCTTTGGCTGCAAAAACAGTGTGTTGATTTGAGATGCAACGGAGGTGAGCCAATTATTGTCTGGGACTTGGACTCGACAACGAGATATGACTTTGTCAAGGATAGAATTTTCTTAAGGGCATGCTTGTTTGCATAGAATATATAAACAAATTCATGGTCAAACAAACAAGCCCTCTCCACTGAAGGAGTATTAAAGAGGTGAGGGGTGAAGGAGATAAGATAGTAATGTAGATGGGACTTTGGCTTTCCTTAGGTTTGAACCGTGAAAGTGACGGATGGGTATTTATTTTCCATCTTCCCTTGAGCCAATTTCCATTAAGGGGGAGATTTTTTTATGGTCATTTTTGGATATTCACCTTTTGATTCTTCATTTTTAACCACTTAGATAAATACAAAGTTGTAAAAATTTTAGGGATTCAATTACATGAAACAAACAGGCCCTACCTAAATGTTGAAAAAAAATTGGGGTCTGGAGATTGACAGAGGAAATGTATCTAGCTTTGTGGGTCTTTTTTTTTTCCCCTTTATCTTCACTCTTCCTGAATGAAATTTTTTAACCAATTAATATATATATATAGAGAGAGAGAGGGAGAGAGAGATATATATAGATAGATAGATAGGAACTGTCTCATCCTGTGACTGCCTTGTTATACTTGGAGATCATGATTGTCCGTATTGGATTTCTCAAATGGAAATACTATAAGTAGTTGATAGGGCCAGCTGTATCAAAATATTCCTGCATGTTTGTGTTCTCATGTTTCTACATAAGAACGAAAATTTATACTTCCAGATGAAGGTTATACAAATGTACACCATTCCGAGTTGGGAATCTCAACTTCCATTTCCTACTAATTTTTTTTTTAGTAAAATATTTCCCACTAGTTAACTGTACTGACGCGACATGTATTTTATAATTTATCAGTTTATTCTACTGAGGCCTTTTTGTTGATATATCCATTCTTTTTTGGTCTATCTGGTGTAACTCCCATGTATCATATATTGTATTTGGAGTGAAGAATTGCATCATTTGGTCCTTAATCTGATATGCTTGTGTTGTGACCTCCTTTATTCCAGTGCTCCAACAGGTGGTAAAAGAAGAGGTGGACCAGGGGGGCTTAACAAACTGTGTGGTGTATCACCTGCACTTCAGGCCATTGTTGGTGAGCCAGCAATGACAAGGACTCAGGTTTCAGTTCTTAAACAACTGACTCCTTTGAAAAGTTTTCTCTGTTAGTTGCTCTACGTATTACATATACTAACTGTTCTTATTGTTGGGTTCAGATTGTGAAGCAGCTATGGGCATACATACGGAAAAATAATCTCCAAGACCCGAGTAACAAGAGAAAGATCATCTGCAATGATGAACTGCGCTTGGTGTTCGAGACTGACTGCACTGACATGTTCAAAATGAACAAGTTGTTGGCTAAACATATTATAACACTTGAGCCTAAAAGTAATTCATGTTGCATAAATTTTCAATATGCTAAATTTATAGGGTCCTCTGCTGCAGCAAATGTACTGCTTTCTCTCTATCCTGCACTGGCAGTAGCCAAGGTTTGGTAGTCCAGAGTCCAGACCATAACGTTAAGTCCGGTAGGCTCCATCCTTGATTTAGGATGTCACAGCAATCTACTCAATGGGAAGATCCTGATGTTTCAGTCAGTGTTCTAAATGGTTTAGAACTAAATCCAACAATGATACTGGAAAAAGAAAGAAAAACCAACTGTGAACGACTAGGCTTATCTAATTTGCTAGATTTTGGAGACTTCCTCACAGTCTGTGTTGCTAGAACCATCGGTTCAGCCTGTACAGGACAGGGTGGGTGCAGCAAACTGAACATATGTTCTGGTGGACCGATATATGCTCCTATAGTTATTATGATTTTTCTTTTAAAAAAAAAGTTATTATGATTTTTTTGTTGCAGAAGATCTTGGTCCGGGTGCTAAAAGATTAAAGGTCACGAGTGTGGAATCTTCAGCTGAATGCACTGGACCACGTGCATCTCCTGTGATAATATCTTCTGCACTTGCCAATTTTTTGGGCACCGGAGAAAGAGAGATGCAACAATCAGAGGTTATGAGTCGTGTTTGGGAGTACATAAGAATTAATCAGCTGGAGGTTAGTAGCCCAACAGACAATTTCCTATTGTTTATTGGCTGTCAACTCGTTTTGATATGTTTGCTTGCTTCTCTACTATCCTCAATATGCATAATATACATTAAAAAATATTGCTAGTTGTACCTTGATGTGGGAAGTGTTTTTTGTGCCACATGTTATAATTTGTTTTGGCTGTCATCCGGCTAGATCTCCTGACTTGTCGCCTTATTGTTTCTAATGGAATGCTTATAATCGGCCTTTTTAAGGAAATGATGCATCCTGGAGCAGAAGACATCATGTTGCAAACTATTTTAGATGATTGATCAACCCTCATGGTGTAATTTTCTACATAAGTTGAAATACAATTGGGATGTTGATAATAAATCAAAGAGGAAACTAACAAAAAAAGGACCCTAAATGGCCCTTAACCGAAAAACAAGCCACTAGTCAATATTGCACGGAAGTAGTTCCCTGTGACCACTTCCGTTTTTTATATTAAAGCTTTAAACGTGTGACGACGTCCTCGCTTAATATAGAGAGTTAGCGATGATGTCGTTGCCAATTCGTCAAATCTGCATCTTCTCCGACCTTCATCATCTGCGATTGCTGGTTTTCTGTACCAATATGAATTAGAACTCTATGTTATTGTTTTTTATACACAGATATATGAGTGTGGGTCATGGATATGGAAGAGCAAGGGAGAGGCTCAATGGGGTTTATGGGGGGAAACGATAGGAGGAAGAAGGCATCAATGGGGTTTTGAATCTAGGGTCCTTTTGAGCATGTATTTCCCCCATGGATGCCTTCTTCCTCCCATCATTTTCCCCCATAAACCCCATTTACCAGAACTCTACTCCATACTTCTTTTTCAAATCGCCAACAAAGTCATAGACCTTGTGAGGGTCTGGAAGGACCTTGGAGACACTCTCATTCTCCATGCATCTATTCACCAAAGCAATTAGCTTAGGGCACTCATTCTCTATGCTGAAATTGCCATAAGTATCATACGTGTAGAACCAACAGGCGAATGGAACAAGCACCACATCCACATACCCCAAGCTCTTGCCACCGTAAAATGGCCTGTCTTCGAGCTCTCCTTCTAACAGTTTCAAGCAGTCGATGGACTCTTTCCTTGCTGCCTCTTGAGCCTCTCCCTTGCTCTTCCATATCCGTGACCCACACTCATATATATGTGTATAAAAAACAGTAACATAGAGTTATGGTTCATTTTGGTACAGAAAACCAACAATCGCAGGTGATGAAGGTCGGAGAAGATGTAGATTTGGCGAATTAGAGACGACGTCGTTGCTAACTCTCTATATTAATCGACGATGTCGTCGCTTGTTGAAAAAAGGCAAAAAAAATGAATATTCTGGCGGGAATACCGGTTCTGTTGCATAAAAACTATGGGTACCTCTTTTGGTTAGTGGCCATCTAGAGTCCTTTTTTTGTAGTTTTCTCTAAATCAAATCTAGCAATTTTTGAAGTGAAAAACTAGAAAAGTACCTGAGGGTTTGGCTTAGGATAGATGGGAATGGAGAAACAAGATTCATATAGCAAACCCGAACATAGTTGGGACAAGGCTTTGATGTTGATGATAATGACACACACACACATATATTTGAAACTGCTATTCAATTGTACAGTTTCAATTGTAATGTTATTTATTTATATTTTTCATGATCTGGTGCCACTGAAATAGCCTGCCTTTCATAAGACGAGCAGTTTCATCTCGCCCAACTCCCGTGAATTGGCATAGGTCCAAATATCTACATCATATGGAATGGTTGGTATTCATCGTTAGAATGAACACGGTTAAAGTTAAAACATGTATGAACTCATTAATTTTGGGAGCTATCCACATGCTTCATTCAATATTATTGGAGCAATTATTCAGCCTCTCACGTATCACTGGGAGGATGAGATTTAATGGTATGCTTTCGTGAAAGGTGCCCCTGTGTACAGCTTATACATTCAATCTAGTAGGAAATACTGGATCAATTTCTCTTATTGATGCTCTTGTTGATATAATACAGTTTGTATACAGCATAAGTGCAACTCCGTTTAACTTTTAATGTGTTTTTCTTTTAGGACCCAGTGAATTCAATGATGATATTATGTGATGATAAGTTGCAAGAACTTTTTGGATGTGAAAGCTTTTCTGCTTTGTCAATATCGGATATGTTGATGCATCATTTATTCACGGAGTCATGATGTAACACAGCAACTGGTCAGTTCACTTCCTTCCTTGATTTTTGCAAGCATTTTAGTTCTTAAATTAGTGGGGCCGTCTCTTTCTAGTTGACTACCTTTTCGTTGAAATTCTGGTTTCAGAGGGTTCAAAGTTGAAGTCATGATAATGTCAATTGACTGTTCATGCAGTTCATGTTTATTATGAACAGTTAGAAACTCTTAATGTATCAAATCAATCAGGGGTTTTTTTTGGTTTAAATTGTTTGCTTGCAAACACAGGACTGAAACTGGGTGACACCTGATCACTACTGTGTCAGGCAACTGCCATTTGAGTGCTTGACTCCTGCCCAGCTCGCTCCTGTTATGCTTTGATTTGGGCCGAATGCATTGACCCATTTGGCCTGGGTTACACTTTTGAGGAAAATTGTTTGCTGGCATGGCCTTTGCCTTGGTGTCTATCTTAGATTAAAAGTCTGGTGTGATTTCTTTTCCCCTTCTAAAAACTGTTGGCCTTGCCACTGTGCCTGACTTTCAAACCAAGGGGGATGAACCAGCCTGTAACCGATAAGCAAGCTGGTGCCTCAGCCTGGCTTGACCCAGTTGCAAACCTACTCAAGCATTTTGTATCATGGACCTTGCTTTGACACATGTTTACAATATACCGATCAATCCATAGTGGAGGCTGCTCTTATCCTAACGAACATGGAGAACTCAAGAGTCACAGAAGTTTCTCCTGTGGTTAAGCTGAACATGTTCAATGTTGCAACTTGCAACCACTAGATTGCTTGTTCATTCTACTATACTTTATTGACGAATATCATTTCAATTTCGATATCTAAGGTTTGTATCTTTCATACAACTACCTTTGCTTCCAAATGGTCGGGTTAATACTGAGGGTCTGTTTGGTTGCACACATGACATTAGACATATATGGTATTGTTTTAATCTTTGAGATACATGAAAATAGCAAGTACATTTTACCTGCAACTTGTTTAGTTGTTACTGTTGCTTCTACAGATTTTTTTTTTTTTTTTTTACTATATGCTATTTCACCAGTCACAAAAGGCACACATGCAAAGATAAGATTCCCACCATTAAATATGTACTCTGAGCCCACAAAGGTAGATCTGTTTGTTTTCATGTGATGTTCTATTCATAGAATTATTTTACAAGTAAAATTATCTTTCACAACATAAATCATATTCAGATACTTGTTTTCATTGAAAATCAGTCTACATGCAATATGTTTTCAGAAAAAACTAGGACTTTTTTTTTCCCCTTTCAAGTCCTGTTTGTAATTTTCCATTCATCTCATGTGATTAGCCAGTCACTAAATTAGAAAAAACTCAGAACCACTGAGCTTGTGGCAAAGGATGTTTAAGAACTTCTCTTTCTGTCCTTGATCTCTTTCTCCCTTATTTCCTCTCTTCTCATTCCTTCCTTGTTTCTCTGATTGGGGAGAACACTTTAAACTGGCCCTTGATTGATGAGATAAGGCTAATATGTTGATAATCATCTTAATTATCAATGAAAATTCTAATAAGGTAAAATAATCTTAAGCATATTATGATTTACAATGCTTTGTTCTTTACAAATGCTATTTGTTTTCATGGAAAATTCATTTAAAATAATTTGACACGCTTCAAATCACGTTCGGTTACTTGTTTTTCGTTGAAAACTACTCTACATACAGAATAATTTTCATTGAAAGACGATTGAAAAAAAAAAAAAACACTTCTCCTCAAAACCTTATCAAATCATTTTGCACTCATCTTATTTTACAAGTTCCTGTTCATAGCAATTTTTTTAAAGGAAAACCAGAGCCCTTAAGCTTACAGCTAGGATGCCTTTTCTAGTCTCATTCTCTTGTCCATTCTCATTTCTCCTTCCTCGTCTCCTCCCACCTTCCTCTTCCCTTTTTATCTCTTCTTTTTCATCATTTATTTCAAATATCATATTCTAATTTTCAATGAAAATTGAAAGAGGTGAAATGATTATAAATAGATTATGATTTTCAGTAGTATATTCTTTATGCAACATCATATATGGGTCATTTGTCTTGGTGTAAAACTCTTTGCGTACAATCATTTCTGATAAAATTCTTTTGCACTCCTTGAATCTCATTGGGATGTACTTTTTTTTTTTTTTTTTTTAAATTGTCTTACATTGAAAATTGAATAGTTAAGCATATTATTTGGTTTATTTTTTTATATTTTTGCACCATCATCATTGAAGCCTTGTCCCATTTATTGGGGGTCGGCAGTGAGTTTCACTTTTTCGCTTAATTGTACTCAAAGCTATGTTCTTAGGAACTCCACAATCCATCATGTCTTTTCTTGTAACTCCATACCATCCATCTTAGCATGCATCTCACACACATGAACTTTCACTACTTTTTTTTTAACACTTTGCTCCATAAAACAAAGCAACTCTAACTGTCAATCACATTATAGTCATTGTTAGGAGTGTTTCAACATTATATTCTCATTCTATTGTTCCTCCTCCCTCTCTTTGGTGGAGGTTGAAGGAGAATGAAGCCGTTACACAATCTTCTTTAAGGTGTCCATCCTTAAAAGTCATCACTTAAAGGGGGTTCACACACGCATGCATGAGAGATATCCCCATATAGATCACTGCGACATTCTTATATTTCAATTTTTGAGATAACACTTTCTCAGTAAATGGGTCATATCTTCTCCAAGATGTGTCACAATCACACTATCTTAGGCTCAATAGATGTCCCTGAATAACCAATCAAACACCCCTAATCTCATGTCATAGAGACGTTGTTTGACTCCGGCCCTTATATAGAAGACACTTGATTTGGCTCTTAAAGACAACATATAACGAAAATAATTGGTTACTCCACATATAAATTAAGCATGTGCATACCTCAAACTTTAAGTGACTTCTGGGCCTCTTTTTGAATATGGAGATGAATGGGCCCATTATGCTGGACGTATTTTTGTCTTGGCCAGATTTGAGCGACTTTGATCTTGGATTGCACACTTGTACTTTACTTTTAGTTACTCGTTTAAAAACCTTGGCTTTAAGTAAGGTCTAGGAAGCATGGACACCTCTCCGGTGCCGTCGTGTCCGTGTTTGACACGGACACGCTCGGACACGTGTCGGACACGCTAAAAAGAGTATCCTATTTATTGTTTTATATTTTATATTCCGGACACGTTGGGGACACGCTGGGACACGCTGAGACACATTGGGGACACACTGACCTCTTTTAATTGGAAAAAAAATTTAAATTAGAGTAAAAAAAGAAAAGAAAACGGGGCTGTTTGTAAAAAGTCATAACTTAAGAGGAAAAGGGGGCTCTTTTAATTCGTCCGTCCAACTCCAGCCCTAAACGAAGGAGAAGAAAAACCTCATTCGTCCGTCCAGCCCTAAACGAAAGAGAAAAAACCCCATTCGTCCGTCCATTCCTAACGAAAGAAGAAGAAAAAGAAGATATGCTATGTCGGCGTGTCCGTGTCCATGTATATGATTAGATTTATTATTATTATTATCATTAAATATTAACGTGTCCCCGACGTGTCCGTGTCCTACTTTTTTGAGAAATGTCGTGTCGGCGTGTCCGTGTCGTGTCCGTGTCCGCATCCCGTGTCCGTGTCCATGCTTCTTAGAGTAAGGTTATGGAACATGGAACTTACAAATTTGACCACCAAATAGATGGAATAGAACTTTGATTCCGAGGATGATATTCAATCGTTTAGAATCCTTCATTTCACATTGTTTTCATCATTTGGTCTGTTTGGACTAAGAGAGTAACACTCTATTTCTATGTATTCCATGCAGATATACAACTTCCATAACTTCAGTTTGGATCTAACGGTATGACAGATACTTTTGAAAATTTTATTTTCTTAAAATGTGCTTTGATTGTTAGATGTTGTAATGTTCACTAAACTTGTTGAAATGAAATGTGATGCCACAGATGTTAGTTCAAGTTGTCTTGCTCACCAACATAGGTTTTATTTCTTTTACTGTGTTTTAACCACTTAAAGAGACAAAATAGAATAAAAGATAAAATAATATCAGCACTGAAGAAAGATTGGGAATCGATTCATCATACTGCATGGCAATTTATATAAATTTATACATAGATATGTTAAGACTTCGAGATCAAGGATGGGATAGAAATTTCTATGTGAAATCCTATTGTGGATATAGTAAAAATGGGTGAGAGTTACCTTTTGATATATATATATATATATATATATATATACACACACACACACACCTGAAATATTCAGGTGAGGAACTAGTTCTCACCTGAATAAATCCGTATATATATGGGAGGGCGGGTGTGGTGTTTGGGGTTGGATGGAAATGGGATTGTGGGGGGCAGGCAGGTGGGTGGTAGTTGTTAATGGATTGTTGGTGTGCCGCCAACGTATGATTCACCACCTCCCCTCATGCGCACATATATTTCTGTCTAGATGTACCTCTCACAGTTCTTATGAGAGGAGAGTATCTTAGTCCCTTTCTGTACTAACTTTCCATATTAATATATTGTTGTTACCTTTCTCAAAAAAAAAAAAAAAAAAAAAAAAACACTTTGATCTATGCCAAACACGGGGGAACAGGGTGATGGAAATGTCTTCTAGTGCATTGGATTTTAGGCAAGAAAACCAGCCGAATTTGATCATCCTTACCCTTGATATAAGTGCCTCAAATTTAATGGTTTGTTAAATTATATTTTTTTCAACAGTGAGTATTTTTTAGTGCGTCAAATAGGAATGTCAGTGATTGTGAACTGTGAAAGGGTTAAAATTAATGATAGGTGGGTCCCACAAAGGGCTAAAATAGTTTCTCCTGAAGTCATGATGGCTATCTTTTGGCAGAGACGATCATAGAAGTCTTATCACCTGCAGAACATCCCACAAGGGTCATTGCACAGGACAGCTTGTGGGATCCACCTATGTGCATGCCAATTAGTCGGGAAAGGGAGATGGAAAGGTCTCAATGAAGATTCGGGATGGGCAAAAAATCAGCCCCATTTGATTATCTAACTCTTGATAAAAGGACCTCAAATTTACCGATAAAATTTTTTAAGGACCTCAAAATTTTCATGGGTTTTGTGCATTTTTTGGATTGAAAATGAGATCAGATTAGTGTCAAATAGAGGCCATTGTCAATTTAATGGGTCTCACAAGGAGGAGAGTACAGAGATCCTGTGCAGAGTTTTCCTTATCACAGGTGGATGGTGCTAATTGTTCCAAGCTTCAAATCTGCTTACCTTTGAAATCAGCATCGACAGCAACTACAATTGAATTAATTGACACTAGTGTAAGTTGTGATCTAGGAATCTGCAGTGTGGGGTCCAAATGCTTGTCAGAGGTTGACTATTTAATTGAAATCATGTTGGCCTGGTAATCTCATATTTCAAGGTGAATAAAGATATTTCAATCTGAAGGTAAATTCCACTCCCCTCTGTATTTGGTCCAACAGCATGCCTTGATGAGATTGCCTGTGAAAGTGCAGATTTGCTCACCTATATCATGGCCTCTGGCCTTGTGAAATGGGAAAATATTCAAGATGCGATGAGTAACTGATTAAATAATTTTATGTTGCATCAAATGTTTTTCCTTTTTTTTTTCCTCTTGTTTTGATCAGTTGTGTTGCATCACTGTACTGTGACCATTTTATTAGTCTATCGGGAATAATGTATTTGTGTTTTTCTCCCCAAGTCTTATTAGATTGTACTTCCTGCCACTTGGAATAATATTTAGAAACTGTCATATACCCAGCAAACATTGCGATGCATTCTAAAGTGTTGACAAATCACTAATAAAAAAACTCAGTCGTTTTGGAGAAAAGCACTCTGTTTGCTAGCCCTTTTTTGTTTCTTTTTTATATATATATATATATATATATATATATATATATATTTTGAAAAAGGTTTCTTCCATTCCTGAAAATTTGACCAATTCAGTGAATGTTGTGACTGTGTAACAGAAGTGATAACCTGTCTATCCAATTCTAATTGATTATGATTCTACAATACTCATTCTGCACTACAGGTATTGCATTTTTTTTTTTTTATTGTGCCATTGTTTAAGTCGTATGCTTTCAGAGGATCACAGCTATCTAGGATACCCTGATATACCTGGATGCACTTTGCTTCAAGTTGAAATCCATATATAGGGGTGGTGTAAATGTAATGCATTGATAAGGAATGATACTAGAGTGGTGTTTGATTTTATTGAGTATATAAATTGAATGCATATATGGGTACTTGAAAGAATAATAATATTGTATTTACAAGGGTGTTTCTGAGACCTAATAATCTAAAAGAGAAAGCGCTTTAAAATGGTTAAAAGGGTACACATGGCGACTAGAGTGAGCAAACAGTAAATGAAAGCTCTCGTACGCTTGTGTTTGATGATGGGAGAAACTCTTTCTACGATTGGCTCCAAAAATGCTGCCCATTTCTGATGCAAAACAGTTACACCCAGTAATGGCCCCAAAAATGCTGCCAATCTCTGCAAAACAGTAACAACCATTAATGAACAAATTGTGTTTTTTTTTTTCCAGAGAGAGAGAGAGAGAGAGAGAGAGAGAGAGAGTTGCATACCGAAAGGAAAGGTTCCATGCCATGGACTATTGGCTCTATGAACGTGTCAGCATTCCTGCAATTTTTTGTGTATTTAAATTCCAAGTGAGCATGCATGTTGTAGCTAGCAGGGTTGTAAGTGGGTCATTTTAGAGCAGAAATGCAAATAAGAACGACCTAATACCGAGTCTGGGTCCAAGTTAGGAACGGATGGATCTGGATCTAGGGCCTAAGACAGATGGACCTGGGTCGTCACTTGTGAAGGGCCCAAGAGTATGCTGCTGACAATGCATACATGATGGAGTATTGAGGACTGCCACGTGCAGTCCAACCAACCCAATTTTGGTGAAGAAAAGAGTGATTTAAAAAAAAAAAAAACTCTTAAACCTAAACCCTACTGTTAAGATGCCATTAAACTTATAAGACCCTTAAATTAAGAGGCTAAGATCTTGTGTGCTGATTTTCTTGGCTTTCCCTTTTTTGTAACGAGATCTTTCCATCTTCCCTCCTCTCATTGATAGACAGTATGTCTAAGTGGGCCCGGACGTAAGTGAACATTATCTCAATAATAATAATAATAATAATTGGATTCATGAAAATGGGTTTTTGGTGTGGACCGGCTTACCTTATGTACGCCTTCCCCTGGTATGCATGCACCGTATAGAAACTGAAGCCCTTTCCGAATGGCAAAGAGGAGTGGTCGAACTCTGCGAGTCCACAAAGTGGTGTAAGGAGAGAGAGAGAGAGAGAGAGAGAGAGAGAGAGAGAGAGAGAGAGAGAAAAAGAAGAAGAAGAAGGGCAAAGTGGAAAGCCCATGTCCATGTGGCAGGAGGAGGAACGAGTAAAAAGAACAAACCTAGTTTCCATTGAATGCCGACGTTCATCCCACCCAACGGTGTGGGTTGAATGACAAACTCTATGCGCTTTCCCATTGCCGTCATGAGAGAAGAGAGGAAGGCCAGAACTTGCTACAACATCATTCAACATATAAATATTTTTTTAACACCATTGTCGTTGTTCAGACATTGAGACCATTGGTGTGGTGCCATCCAAACGTACCCAGTACCCACCAAAGGTAAAAATAAAAATGTAAAAAGCAAATCACAAATCTTAATTAGGAGAAATGACAAGACACTAATATGATATCATTGCCATCCTCTCGATGTTGTTCCATCAAGGAATTGTAATCTCTCTCTCTCTCTCTCTCTAAAGACCCCCCCCAAAATAAATAAATAAATAAATAAATAAAAAAAATAAAAGGGGAAAAAATTGACTTTACCTACGAATTCTTATTGTCTTTATTTTATCTTTAATTTTCCTATTGTCTTTATTTTAGTGAACTCTTTATTTTTTTAAGTTGCAAGAAAACGAAAACCCAAATAAACTCTCCCCCCACTCAAAAAAGAAAAAAAGAAAAAAAGAAAAAGAATAAGAGATTTGTGAGCTTTGTTACAAGTGGGATATTGTATATCATCACACATCACTTCAGTTGGAATCATTTGCAAATGGAGCATCAGGTGTTGATCGACCTTCCAATTGAAGTGATAGTAGGCTCAGTTACACCAATTCTATCATATTTTATATTGGTCTTATATAATACAATAGAGATCATAGATGTATGTATATATTGAGTGAATAAACGTACAGCGTTCCTGTCCTTGATTGCTGTGTAAAGCTTCAGGACAGCCTCCGTTGCCGGCTTATCTCCCCCCTCTCCTTCTCCGGAGCTGTCAGTGGCACATGGCACCAATGGGCCGATGTTCCTTGAAGGCGACTTTCTCTGGGCCCCCCACACATCGTGGCCCATCAGAGGTGGATGCCTACAACACAACGCAGCGTGACTGGTCTGAACCGGACATCTTCTTCTGGTGGGCTTCAATTTCGGCCAAGGGGTGAGAAATGTTGATCTGGGGTTCGATGGGTCACTAGTTTGTGATGTTATTATCTGGCAAACTGTAATTGAAGGAGGGTGGCCAAGTTCCATGATCTAGTTGCGTACACTCAATTTGATGTTTAATTTCATCGATTGACTAGTTCTCTACATATATACATGTACTAGAATGGAGGGAACAAAGGGAAATGGACACACCACACAAACCTCATGCATGATTCACAAGCTAAGGATCTTCTATTCTTGACTTCCTGCATTTACTTTTATATGGAAATGGAATCAAGCAATCATATAAAGTTGCTTTCTTCTTTTTTTTTTTTTTTTTTTTTTTTTGGGTAAGGAATATAAAGTTACTTTAAAAATAAAAACAAAAAGAATAAAAAAGGTCAAAAGATTGTAGGCCTTAACCCACCACGTGTGTATTGGTGCACACATTTCAATTTTTCCAACTTATGATGGCCCACAATGGAGAAGGGTCAGGCCACATTTCAAAACTTGGGCTGAACTCAAGAAAAATGAAGACGACGCGACGCGTACGGTCATGGCAGTTGTTGTTATGTTACTGTCTAATTAGTGCTATCGAAGGGCAGATGTAAATGGGTCGGGTGGGACCTGAGAATATTGGGCATGGGCTAATTTAAAGTTGGCCCAAGACCCTAATACACCCTACTACTATGCCAATGGGCCTGATTTAGATCAAAATGTCGGAGCATGATATACTACATATATGATATATACGCTTATACATAGCATGTAATTATATGGAAGATTAGCATCATCCAGCCAAATTAAGGAACTGTGGGGTTGTGTATTACCATCCTAGTAAGTGGGTCACATAATCTCTCTTTATTTATTTATTTTTCGGTTTTGATCCTTGTTTCTCCTGGTATTGCATCCTCGTAGATTGGATGAGTGCGTGCATGCATTTGGGCAGTCATAAAGTGCAAGATTATCAATTGAACCTCTTTTTTACTTTATTACTGTCTAGTAATTTCCATGTCTAATATGTTTAAATGGATTGTTACTTGGGATTTGGAGGTGCCTCCCTTTGGAAGAGGGCAAGGGATTCCTTGATCTGTTTGGCTCCTACTATAAATCAAATTGAGCAAATCATGTCAAGTATAATCGAGTGCAACACAATTCAACCGAATGGATTCATTCTAGGCCGCGACTTATGAGTTATATAAGATGAACACTAGTAGCAATCTATATGAGGGAAGATTTTCTACTGGTTCATCTCCGTCCAATGAAAGACCATTAGATTGTATCTCTAATTAAATGGAGCTGATTGATTTGACCCACAATCATGCCAAGTCTCATATTCTTCTCAATCAATCTCATCTTGAAGAGATCGAGTCCAACCGAATATATTCATACTAGGCCTCGTCTTAAAATCCTTTATAAAAAATTAATTGGATCAGATGAACATGGGTAGCCATCTATATGAGGGAAGATTCTCTACTGATTCAGCCATCCAATCAAAGACCATTAGATTGTAATGGAAAATGACTTGACCCACAAACATGCCAAGTATCCTGTTCTTCTCAATCAATCTCATCTTGAAGACTCAAAGGAAAATGATTTGTCCACCCAATCTCGGCGTCATGTGTGGAATGCATCCAATCAAGAGTGTCCCATCATGATCTAAAACATTTATCCAACGTTGCCATTACCTCTCTAGCTCCCTAATTTTGCTGCATTTAGAAATCCTATACAGGAAAGGAAGCATGAACCAAGTTATTACATTTTCTCTCTCTCCTTCGGCTTTTTTTGGAAAAGAGGTCATGAGTCCTGTTGCAGAGGATATAGAAACGGGTGCAGCTTTTGCTGAGGTTCTCAATGGAGGGCATCAGAGACAAAAGAGCTCGGCTTCATAATATGAGACTGAAGGTGAAGAAGAAGACGAAATAACTTATAAGATCTTTCAATTGGGTCCTCAGCTCACTCTCAAAGAGCAGCTTGAAAAGGATAACTTTGGTTTGTTTTGTAATAAAAGCATTCTTTTTCTCTCATGCCTGGGTGGATTTTCAAAGATGTGATGATCTTTTAATTTGTATTCATTGGTTATCTTTATTATTCTGTTTTTTTTTTTATATATATTTTTATGAAAGAAAGATTTTGAATCTTCCCTTTTCTTTGTTGAGTGGTGAAAAGAGAGTTCTTAAAAGATATCTTCATTTGATTCACGGGTTTCCCATTAGCTTTTCAATTGAATCATCGGCTTTTCCCACTTTTTTTTTTTTTTTTTTTACTTCTTTTTACTTTTTTTTGTATCTTGGAAGTTTTTTGAATTAAGCTAGCTTTTGGTTGATGGAGAGAAAAAAGCTTACAAGGATGTCATTTTTTTTTTTTTTTCTCTTTTGGAGAATGTAGGATGATGAAAGCTTGAGAAGGTGGAAAGAGCAGCTTATTGGGAGTGTGGATTTGTATTCTGTTGGAGGTATCTATTAGCTTTCCTTTTAATATATTTTGTTTTTTGAGTTTTTACTATTTCAAATGTGGTTTCTTGACCTCAATTTGATCTGAATGACATCTAATAGCAAGATTGTTTCATGAATCACTCCATTAGGAAATGGATTTCAACTTTCAAATACTTCTTTCCCATTTGCTTCCCTCTTTCTTTTTTTCTTCTGTACAAGCAGAATTCATGATTGATGAAGACATTCGATTTTTAGCCGCAATTGCATTTGTGAATTACTGCTCTATTCAGTTCCTAACAAATGGGTCCACTTTGTTTGATGTAAAAAATAGAAGAGTCATTGGCCTACCTTCTGTTGGAGTTCCACCATTTTAATTGGGAGCTTGGATGTGAGTTTCAAGGACCAGATTTTTTTTTTCTATATTTTCTCATGAGTAATTTTATCTTGAAATGGGTTGTGATCAGTTTTTCCCATTTGCTGTTTTGGATTTCTGTCTCTTGAAAACTTTGTCTTGTTTGTGCCCAATGAAAATACATGTATTTGTATTGAAAAGTATTTATTCTTCCTCTATTAATGCCTCGAGATTTTGGTATGAACGGTTAGCTAAGTAGATTTAATATGGTACCATTGCCAACCGGTCGTGAGTTCAAATCCCAAATTGAACAATTCGGTGAGAAGCCAAAATTGCGCCGACCAAGTTCCACTGGAGTGAGAGTGTTGAAGAGTGGACTCTACCTAAGGGAATTTCTAAGCGGAAGGTCTTGTGGTTTACACTCAAAAGGAAGAGACCCATTTTGGCATAAAGTTCTCCTTCCTGGTCAGCAACAACACTGTGTGGTGCTGTTTGGAAAACTGGTGTTAAGTGTAAGAACTCTCACTTTGTATTTCTTTTTTACCTGGCTCAGAATGTAAATGTAATGGTTTGAATATTTTGGCAGAACAAAGACTATTGTCCGAAGGATTGGGGGGAGGCACTGAATTGACTGAAGGTGGTACCATGCCCTACAAAAACGAAAAAAAAAAAATGGAGTTGAGAAAAGTGGGGTGTTTTGTAGAATTTGACGCACGCACAGCTCATATGCTAGGAATCTCTTGCGGTTTTTATGAGTGAGAATGATTCTGTGCTTTTTGTTAAACAGACATGGTCTGACACATGATGAAGTTGATCATGCCGCATATCAAATTCATTTAGTGATCCTAGCCATCTCATGAAGATAAACAGTTGTAAACATTTTGGTCCACTAAATTGGTAGAAGAATGGGTGTCATGTGGTAAGTTGGGATCTTAATATTAAATAATTGGTTCATTATCCTTGTAGAAAGAGGAGATTCGGATCACCAAATTTAGGTCCTCGTTAGATAGTTCCTACAAATTCCTGGCAAGCTATATGACTATAACCATTAAGTGTTCGTGAACGGGGCAATAAAACTTACACAATCAAACCACTAAAAGCACTTAGATGATGCTGTTGGGTTGACATAATATATGACTTACATCTATAGAAGAACAATACAAAGTAATACGTTCACTTTTCAGGAATGAGCTATAACTCGATCCAGTTTTTACCCCCCAAAAAAGAAGAAAAAAAAAAAAAACTCGATCCAGTTGTGTTTGATTTTATTGAGTACATAAATTGAATGCATAGATGGGTACTTGAAAGAATAGTAGTTCTGTCTTTACATTACAGGGGTCTTTCCGAGACCCTAATATTCTGTCTAAAGGAGAGCGACCTTCAAAATGGTTAAAAGGGCAGACATGGTGACTCAGTGAGCAAATAGTAAATATAAGCTCTCTCTTGTACGCCTATGTTTGATGATAGGAGAAGAGAAACTCTTCCTACGATTGGCCCCAAAAATGCTGCCCATTTCTGCAAAACACCCATTAATAATTATATTGTGTCATCCATTTCCTTTGTGTGTGTGAGAGAGAGATGCAAACCAAAAGGATAGGTTCCATCCCATGGAGTATTGGCTCAATGAACGTGTCAGCATTCCTGCATTTTGATGTATTTAATTTCCAATTAAGCTTGCATTTTGTAGTAGGCTAATGAAGGGCCCAAGACTATGCTACTAACAATGCATACATGGAGTGTTGAGGACGACCGCCACGTGCAGGGGCGGAACCAGGATTTTTGCTTAAGGGGGGCCAAATCATAATCTTAGTGATTCAATCATAGTACAAATACCCATCATTTCTTATACATGTAGCTTGTAGGTTACAATTTAAAACTTTATTGTTTAAAATCTCAAAGAAAAGTAATGGTAGCATCCCACATCTAAAATCTAAACCATTCAAAAGTATGGTTCTACTAGTTTTTATCTCTTTGATATAAATTTCTTTAACTAAATTTTTCTGACATAGATAATAATAATAATAATAATAAAAAGTTACAACTATATTTCTTTATCCACAATGAATAAAATGGCAATTGAACTAAAACTTAATATAATAATAGAATGCAAACAAACATTGATTTTAAGCGAATTAAATTTCAATATAAGCAACAAAGATTGAAAATACATAATGACTTGCGGTGAAATTTGTACATTTATGCAAAATTATAAAAGAGAAAGTGAGTTTTTGATTCTTCTTTTATATTCATACCTCAAAGTCAAGTCTGTAGCGTACAAATTCTTTCAATATCTCCAATAAGAAGATGTGGTTTCTCATCTTTCTTTCTTGCATCATATGATTTGGGAAAAGTCTTAGATGAGAATAACTATTAAAAAAATCTCTTCCTCAATCTCCATCAAGCTTTCTTTCTTTATTCTCCTTTTATTCATTTCATTTCCTTCCTTTTTCTTTCCGTTTTCCTTCTAAGTTTTTTCCCTAAAATCAGCAATATTCTTGCTTCCTTTTTTCTAAGAGTCAAAACTATCTTAAAAAAACCCTAAATAATGGATTAATGGATGGCCACACATGGAGGGGCCAAAGTGCTATTTTGAGTGGAGTTATTGATGTATGGGGGGCCATGGCCCATGCTAGCCCCCACCTAGGTCCACCCCTGGCCACGTGCATTCCAACCAACCCAATTTTGGTGAAGAAAAGTGGTTTTTTTAAATAAAAAAATTAACCACAAAGCCTACGGTTAAGATGTTATTAAATTTTAAGACTGTTAAATTAAGAACTAAGATATTTAAAGAGGCTGATTCTTTGCCAGGCTCGCCTCATCCATAGAAACCCCGTCAGGCGAACCAGCATTCCTTGGGCACCAGTTCGAACCAAGCCAGGTGGATGACAGCACTGCAGCTGAAACGAATTGGATGACCCCGATTAGAGCATACCTTCAAGAGGGTACACTGCCAGAGGACCCCCTTGAGGCAAGAAAGCTGAGGATGCGAGCTTCCAAGTTCACCCTCTTGCAAGATATCCTCTACAAGAAAGGCTACTCTTTACCATTGTTGAGATGCCTTTCTCCTGAAGAAGCTGATTATGCACTGCGGGAAGTCCATGAAAGAATTTGTGGGAACCACTCTGGAGGACGCTTCCTTGCCCACAAAGCACTTAGGCAAGGTTTCTTTTGGTCCAGCATGCTAGCGGACGCCAAAGAATTTGCCAGAAAATGTGACAAATGCCAGCGCTTCGCCACTGTGCCAAGGCAGCCCCCAGAGGAACTCACAACCATCATGAGCCCATGGCCTTTCTCCAAATGGGGAATTGACATCCTAGGCCCCCTTCCTTTGGGCAAAGGACAATGCAAATTTGTAGTGGTCGCCATCGACTACTTTACGAAGTGGGCGGAGGCGGAACCCTTGGCGAGGATCACAGACTCCAAAGTAAAAGACTTTGTCTGAAAAAACATGGTCTGCCGCTTTGGGATCCCTCACGCCATTGTCAGTGATAATGCAAAACAATTCGACAACAAACTCTTCAATTCGTTTTGTTCCGACCTTCAGATCCAGCAGCCCCATTCTAGCCCGGCACACCTACATGCAAACGGGCAGACAGAGGTCATGGTAAGAACAGTCCTGCGTAACCTAAAGACAAGGCTCGAAAGAGCGAAGGGTCTTTGGGTCGACGAGCTTCCGGGAGTATTGTGGGCCTATCGAACCACGCCAAGAGCTCCAACCGGGGAAACCCCTTTCTCTCTCGCTTTTGGGACTGAGGCAGTCATCCCTGTTGAGATTGGGGTCCATTCTCTTAGGGTCCAGCACCACGACCCCAACACCAATGAGGAGGGACTTCGAGTCAACCTCGATTTGATGGATGAAGCAAGGGAGATGGCCAACGTCCGCAATGTAGAGTATAAGCGATGCATGGCAAAATATTATAATTCGAAAGTAAAGCCCCGTTCCTTCCAGCCAGGGGATTTGGTCCTTAAGAAGGTAATCCTCGCCACGAAGGATTCTCGTGAAGGCAAACTGAGACCAAATTGGGAAGGTCCGTACCTCATAACAGAGGTGGTAAGACCAGGCACTTATAGGATCCAGGATTCTGAAGGGAAGGCCCTACCTCATCCATGGAATGCTGAACACCTGAAGAGGTATTATCAGTAACACATGAAGGGGAAAGAAGCAGTGAAAATGGGGAGTTTAATTTTTTCAGCACTTTGTAAAATGTTCCTTGATAATGAACAGTAAATAAATGACATTCTTATATTTTAGGCCACAAAATTGTCTTCTAAAAAAAAAAAAAAAAGAATCTATGTGTAATGAAACATATCAAAGCCCCCTGTATCCTAATCACTCTCATGGCTCCCCTCCTCGTCCTTATCATCCTCCTCGCCATCCTCGCTGTCATCAGAGCCTCCATTACCTTCATCAGGCGCCTCGGTTGGCACAAAGCCCGAAGCAGAAATCTTCCCTCGAAGCTCCTCATACCCATCAATGAAAGCAGCAGGCGAGGCCCTGGGAGACGGGGCGCCCAGGCGAGGCCCTCCGCTAGCTCATTCTCAGCCTGAGAAGCTTTATCACGCGCCGCCTTCATCTCTGTCGCCACGACAGTCTCTCTGAGCGATGCCCTCTCGCGGGTCTGTGCAAGCTCAACCTCCATGAGCGAAGCCCTCTTGCGGGCCTTCACCAGCTCAGCCTCTGCCCTGATCGCCCTCTCGCGGGATGACAAGAGCTCAGTCTCTGTTCTAGTCGCCATCTCGCGAGCTGACAAGAGCTCAGCCTTTGCCCTGGTCGCCCTCTCGCGGGCTGATAAGAGCTCAGTCTCGAACCTGGTCGCCTTCTCACGGGCCGCCGCAAGATCAGCCTCGGAAGCTCCCCTAGCAGCTTCAAGAGCAGCAATCTTCCTCTGAGCAATAGAGAGCTCCTTTGCATGCTCTCATTCTCCTGCTTCAGCTGAGTGTTGTGTTGGGCCCTTGACAGTAAGCAGACGGACGTAGTGGAAGTCTGGAGCCATAAGAAACAAAGAAAATGAGAGCACACGCATAAAAAAAAAAAAAGAAAGTCTGGAGAAAAGGAAACAGAAAGCCTTTACCTGAGCCAGACCCTCTAAGAATGTATCAATGACCCTCTCGGTACCCGAAGAATTGATCTGTGTAACCTCAGGAGGAAACACAAATCTCCCAAGCTTTTCCCGAATCACCAGCGGGTTACCCAGCATGGGACCAGTCCAAGTTGGTGCCCCTGTAGAAGTCCCCGAGCGTGAGGGACACGAAGGAGGGGTAGAAGGTACAGCTGGAGAGGAAGACCCCGGAGCAGCAATGGCAGAAGAGGTCGTTGGCTGGAGCGACACTGTGGGAGAGGCCGCCCGATGGGAACACAGCCGTGCCCCCGCTGAAGGGGTAGATGCGAGAGAGCTGGCCCTGAAAGACACTGGCGGGGAGTTCCCCCTTGTGGTGCTGTCTACCCTCACCGCCTTAGAAGGAGGGGCACTCCTACTCGAAGGGCGAGCTCCAGAAGGAGGGGTACTCCTACTTGAAAGGAGAGCCCCGATCACCTCTCTATCTACTGCTGCAGAAGCAAAAATGTCATTTAAGCATGGAATATCAACAAAAAAAAAGAGGAAAGAAAAGCAGAAGTGAAGAAGTACTTTTTCTCTTCACGGGAGGTGTCTGAGAGGGGCCACTAGCTCCACTAACTCCACCACTCTCTTTGGGTAAGAGAATCCCCAAGTCTTTTTCAGGATAGTCCCTCACGGCTTGCAGTTTCCACTCCTGACTCATGGAAAGCACTGGCGCATCTACAAAAGGGAAATGGGTAAGCACAAAAAATATTAATAAAGGGAAAGAGGAGCAAGTGAAAGGCTTACCAAGTCTCCTGGCGTCTCCCCATCGAGTTGGCACCAAAGCCCGGTCTGTCTCCGAGGCCCACTCTCCGCCAGCAAATAAGAAACGAGATTTCCAGCTATGGTAGTTAGAGCGCAATCCTGTAAGCAGCTTGCCGCCCCTAGAGGTGAAATAGTACCATCCCCTGTTAGGGGCTGGAGACTCGCTTAAGTTATAAGCCGCGTGGAACTTCACTGGTGAAGCGTCCTCGTCATGCACTCGCCTCCATAATGCAAGGAAACCCAGCAAGACTCTCCATCCATTTGGCGCTAACTGCCCAGGGGTCAATGAAAAGTAATGGAGAATACGGCAAATGGAGGAGAGCATGGGAAACCTCAATCCCGCTTCAAGCATCTCCTCATAAATTACAATATCTCCCGACGAATCGTCACAAGCGGGCTCATCCGCTTCAGCCTGACGGCATAATACGGTGGGGGGAATATGATAGGACGACACGTTTCTAAAAATATCACTGTTAGTATCGAGCAAGTTGAAAAGAGTACTCACCTTGGACCCGTCGTCGTCAACGACCACTTTTCCTCGATACTTTTTGCGACGAGGACGTGCAGTGCCCACCACCGCGGCGCCAGTATTCACCTCTCCAGACACCTGCTGGACACTGCCGCCCTCACCCATGTCCCTAACCAAGTCCATCATAGCATCAAGTTGGGCGCCACCCACCTCTCCATCAGCAGCAGGCAGTGGTCGGCCTCCTCGCTGCCGCAGTGGGGGCGCCCAAGGAAGGGGCGCCCTGTCCACCACGCCCAATAGCAGGGGCTGCACGCCCACTAGCACTAGCAGCAGGGGCGCCCTGTCCGACGTCGCCCGCCTGACCACCACGTGCAGCAGGTGAGCAGGGGCGCCCAGGCCCTCGGCAGCGAGCACACGCACAGGGGCGCCCAGGCCCACGGCAGTGAGCACACGCGCAGGGGCGCCCAGGCCCACGTCAGCGAGCACAGCAGCAGGGGCGCCCCCGCCGTCGACCAGCACCACGCCTGTATCAGTGGGGGCGCCCCGTCCGGCGTCTAGCGGCACCTCGCCCGCAGCAGCAGGGGTGCCCCGTCCGGCGTCGACCGCTGGTCCGCCATGCGCCGCAGCAGGGGTGCCCCCGCCGTCGACCAACACCACGCCTGTATCAGTGGGGGCGCCCCGTCCGGCGTCTAGCGGCACCTCGCCCACAGCAGCAGGTGGTCCGCCATCCGTCGCCCGCAGCGCCGGCAGCGTCTGTTGCCCGTCCGTCCCTCGCGCCTGCGCCTCGTCCATCACCGACACCTCCCTATAGCTCTCCTACCTCTTGCTATTGGTGCTCCATGTGTCCATTCTCTCTCTCTTTTCTTTGAACAAGAAGTTGCAGGTGGCTGCTCTCTTTTTTGACAAGAAGAAGATGAGAAGCAAAATGAGCAAAGGCCCTCTCTATTTATAAATTTTTGCTCTAGGGTTTTCAAAAGGAAAGGAACCCTAAGCCAAGAGAGCAAAGGAGAAGAGTCTGGAACCACAAGAACTATTCTGTAAAATTCAAAGAGGGAAAGAACAGCCAGAAGGACTCTTATGCAAAACCCCGAACGGCGGAGACGGATAGTGGCTGGGAAAACAACTAATGCTCGACATGATAAAAAAAAAAAGTCTGGATATTCAAAATGTCTCGCTTTCAAAGCTCCCTTTGGCGAGAGACATTGAGGGGCAAATGATGGGCCAAGCCCAAATGACTCAGTCCGCAATGACGGGTTAGGCCCAAGTGGCTCGGTCCGCGATGGCGGGTCAGGTCTAAGTGACCCAAGTCCGTGATGGGCCAAGGTCTAAATCCACCCATTAAGGGCTTGATCCAGATCCACTAAATGACAAAGTCAGCGCGTCGTTCCATCTACCGACTTTTACCAAGTCCTGCGGAGGAGATCCTACCTGCCTCTTTTGTTGGGAGCGGTTTGAAGACTCCGCCAGATTGAATCGTCCGTTGCTGAAGAGTCTCCTCATTTGTTAGGGGAAGGCTATAAATCACAAAGCCCCACCAGCACTGGGGGGCAAGCAAATCTTCTCCATTTTTTACACTATCATTGTATTCCTTTGAATTGTAATCTCTACATCGGAGCAGTAAAATCACCCATTGAAGTGGACGTAGGTCACACTGACCGAACCACTATAAACTCTCTCTCTCTCTCCATTAATTTTCACATTAATTACTCTTCACTTGACCGGTGGTGCCCGAAAACCCTTTTTTGGCATCATCAACTTTTATCTTGAAATGGGCTCTAATCAGTTTTACCATCTGTGGTTTTGGATTTCTGTTGCTAGAAATTTAGTCTTGTTTGTGTCCATACTGCAGATAATTTGGAAGCAGATGTGAAGATTCTGTGCATTTCAATACTCTCCCCTGGTAGATCTGAGCTTGTTCTTCCTCTTCCTGAGGTTTCCAAGCCGAAGGCCTTGTGGTTTACACTGAAAGAAGGGACCCGTTATAGCATAAAATTTTCTTTCCTCGTCAGCAACAACATCGTGTCGGGCTTAACCTATAGCAACACTGTTTGGAAAACTGGTGTTAAGTGTAAGAACTCTCACTTGGTATTTCTTTCTTGGTTCACATTGTAATTTGTATGCTGTTTGAATATTTGGGCAAAACAAAGAGGATTGACTGAAGGATTTGTGAGTGATGGTGGCTCCATGCATACTACATAATTTGTTAGTTCAGATATCGAATGTAAAATACCAAATATAAGTTTCAAATTACATTCCAATCGTCATTTTTAAATTGTTGACTTGTGCATACTTACTTAAAAATAAATATTAACTCTTTAAAATTGGATCTACCTATCAAATTATGGTTCAAATGTAAATGACTTACTAAACTGATGCGACTCTGCTGTATCTCCCTTATATTTGACTCGGTCCTTCGTCAAAACAAGATGACTCGGGAGAGTCAAGAGTCAACTTGGGAAGTTTTCCAACCATGTTCATGAATAAGCAAGAAAAGCTCCTTACCTGAGTTGTAAGGCGTGACGGTTTTCACCGGGCTGCACAGGATTGGAACCTGGGGTACATCACCTTTTTTTGCATGTGCGGGCTTTCTTCCCACATATACGGGCTCCTTTTCCACTTAAGTGGGTTGTCTTCATGTGTGTGCTGGCTCTCAATTGAGTCCCAACCCGCTTGGCTGGGTTAACATAAAAAAAAAAAGTGTTCATGAATAGGCAATAAAACTGTAGGACAAGCAAACCAACTAAAGCACTAGATTATGTGGTTCTGCCACAATGTATGACAAACATTCATAGAAGAACAATGGCGGACACATGATTTTCGTTTGGGTGGTGTGGTATATAGTCAATTGCAGACGTTAAATAATAAAATTGAATATACAAAAATAATATCTCCGGGATTTCTCAAATCACGCAGCTAGGCACGAATTTTTCTATGCTGGGCTGGGCTGGGCTGTGCCTCTTCTAAATCTATTAATTTTTTTAAGTAAACCAAAAGAGACTTTATGGACTTTTAGGGGTTTTAATTTGAAATAAAGTTGAAACTATTAAAATAAATACACAAACATCGATGCTACTTTATAAATGAATAATAAATTTTGAATTATATAAAGTTTAACATTTTATTTATATAAAAAAACTAAAAACTTTATATATATATGGCCGTGCCGTGTCGTGCCTGGCCGAGCTACCAACCTGGCCAACACATCACAAATAAGGACTGGGCTATGCCGTGCTACCAACCAAGGCTCCCTGGCCCAGTACAACCCAACTTTTGGGCCGTGCTGGGCTGGCCCAATCAAATGGTTAACGGGATGGACACAACCCAAATACGGTTTTCACTACTACACCCGCAGGATGACACTTGAATAATGCAAAGCAAAATATGTTCACTCTCCAAGAATGCCCACAATCCATTTCTTCCCAACTGAATCTCTTTTATCCTAAAGCTCTTTGAAGGCGGACCATTTTTTCATCATATTATTAGCCATAGTCGTTTGTTATTCCTAAAGTTTTACTTGTGAATATGAAAATAACAGAAGACTATTTTTTTTATACTTCTTGTTCTGATGGTCTCATTAATTCAGTGGAAGCTAAAAAGGTAATGATAGCAACTTTCGGTCCTCAGCCCGAGCCTTACAAACATGAGACAGCAGAAGACACAGCACCTTCTGGCATGTTAGCTAGGGGATCATATTCTGCAAGAATTGAGGTAATTTCACCATACTGCTATTCTCACATCTTTCCAAATCCCACTGCATGCATGCCTTCCTGAATTGCCCTACCTAATGGAGGCCATGGTTTGGTACGCACACTGTCGATTTGGCTGAATAAGCCTTTCATTTAGAGGGCCCAATCAACCCTAAGGGGTTGGTCGAGTGGTCAGGACCATGGTTCCCCCCTCTTTTGGAGTTAGAGGTTTTGGTATCGACCTCCAATTCCCCCTTTTTCAGGAATTGAAGGTTGAGTCCACTATTTCTACCACTTAGGAGACATAGGGGTGTTTACCCTCCGATAGAAAAAAAATAAAAAATCTAGAGGGCCCAATCCGTACGTACCCTTCTCACAAAACAGCTTGGTAGGCACTCTTCATGTGGGTTATACAGTACAGATAAAGCAAATGGACGGCTTAAAAACAAATAAGGGATAAAAACAAATCAGCTGTCCATGTCACTTCTCCCCGTGACCAACCCTGTTGATAGAGCGCGTTGAAATAAAAATCTTATAATAATTTAAGACCGTAACATGATCTCTCACATTTGTCCCGCACCGGTTCCTCTTTAAATTATGTTCTTTGAATATCCTTGTGTAAGTGCCTAAATCTTACGGACTTTGGTTAGGTGAGTATGAAACTCATAATATACTGTTAAGCTTTTTTGGGAAAGATAGATTGCCGTAAAACCTGAAAGGGAATGAGAAATAGAGAGATCAGAGACCCTGACCGCAGTCAGCCGAAGGCTCTCCGATGCCTGAGTTAGTGCTATCACTGAACAAAGGATGAAGAAGAAGGACAAGTATGCTTGTATGGTGTTTTTTTGTGTGGCGTTGTGTAACGCGTGATATGGCGTACCTGAGAAGGGATTCTTACGCTTGTATATGTAGATGGAAGTCTCACCTGGCGCTCCCTTAGTGGGGGTAGGTGGAGATACTGTCCAGTCAGGTAATGAGATGACCTCTCGTATCAATGTGGATGTGATCGTCTGATAAAGACGACACCTGATCATTATCAGGTGCTCATCTTGTTTGTCAGCACGTTCTGTAACGTAGTCGTAGCTTTATGGAAGTACAATCATGGTTTAGTACTCATCTCCGTGGACGTACCGAGCTGAAGATGATACCGAGACTAGATTTGGACGCATCCTGACAATATTGCCAATGTGCCTTATACCGAGACCAAGATGAGCCTAGCCGGTACTCTTACCGAGACTAGCTCAAGCTTGGTGCTAGCTGGCACTGTTGCCGGGCTGGATGTGTCTTGGCACTATTGCCGAGCTTGGATACCAAGATCGGGATAAGCTAAATTGGTACTGTTACCGAGACTAGCTCAATCTTGTTATTTAGGAAAACGCCCCCACACAATTGTCCCCTAACTCGTGACCTCTTAAAGTTCTCCAACTTTTTGAGGTCGGGAGCTAAGTATCATGTCAGGAGAGTCTTGAATTTCATCTCGGTGTTGGCTGATGACGTCTAATCTTTATCATGAAGTCTGTTCGTCTGCCCGAGACAATAAATATCGCATCTGTATCGCTTCGTCTGCCCGAGGTGATAAACAACATGCTGCTGTTGTTTCGCCTGCCCAAGGCAATTACTAGAGCGTCTGAATCACAGCGGGAGATGAACTGGCAGTTCCACATGTCTCCATCTGGTTGGTCGTTCAGCGAATTTGAAGTGACGCGTGCCTTCCTGAATTTGAACGGGCGTCATTCTGTCTATAAATATGGTTTTTCCTTCTGTGAGTCTCTACTTTGGCATTCATCAGAGAGAATTCTAGCTGCAAAAGAGAAGAAAACCCTGCCGGAGCTCTGTCTTAGCAAATCCGAGTCTGGAGTTTGCCCTTCTTCTGTGAGTCTTCTTCCTCATCCCCCTATTTGCGCATCTTCTATTTTTCATCAGGGGTTTCTGCCTTAGGGTTTAGGGTTTTTGCCTCTTCCCCTTTTTTCCAATTTCGTCATTCTTAGGAGAATGAGATCGTATAGGAATTGACTGGACACCCTGAGGCCATGGCTGGGTTCGGGGAGATATACAAGATCCCTGATAATGTCCCGACCAAACTAGATAACTCGAAGAACCTATTCAAGGGTTATTCTTTCTGGAATGGCTGGATGTCATTCCCTCTGCTTTCAATAATAGAGGGAGGGGTTAGGTTTCCCGTCCACCCTTTTCTTAGAGCCTGCTTGGCAACATGGCACCTTGGCCCATGTCAGCTGATGCCTAATGGCTAGAAGGTAATAATAGGTGTCGCCGAGCTCAATAAGATTTTGGGCATTAACCTTGGTGTCCATGACATCGAGAAACTAAATGGCCTCTGCAAGTCCGCGGGGGGACGATCATAGCTATTACCTCGGGGGGAAGCCGAAGCCGAAGTTGGAGCCTTTCGTCTACGATCCGGAGGATTCGAATAGACATGCATGGGACGATCGTCTGCTCATTTCCGGTAATTGGGAGCTCGGTGAGGCAGAGACTGAGGTGGAGAGGTCGTATAGGATCCCTCGTCACTTCGGGGTTCCTCCAAGTAAATACCGACTTCCCGAAAGTGTTCTTGTCTTTCTTTTTCTTGTATTTGCTGAGCTGACTCTTTCTTTTGTCGTGCAGAGGTCAGCCAGAGAAAACTGGGGGCTGAGTGTGCTGGCTGGAGGAGAAACAACAATTGGTTAAAGCTCGTGCGCAAGTATCAAGGCCACAACGGGCGAGTTGCTTTGTCCTTTCTCTGGTACGAGCCAAGGTACCACACTTACATCAAAAGGAAGGAGCCTGCGCTCGCTCTGACCGACGCCGAGGGTCGAAGAGCCTCGGGTGATCAAACATCCAAATCGCCCTCCGGCTCGGAGACCGTCGATCTGTCCCAGCTCGTCGAGACCTACTCGTTCCCCTTCAACCGAGAAGAAGAAAGGGGAGAGGAGATGGAGAAACGACACCCTATTTTGAAGGTCAAAGACCTAGGGGCCAAACTTTTTGGAGGCCAAGCTCCCTTCGCCTCCACGCCTGCTATTGCCGCCGCCACTTTCGCCTCCCCGGCCTCGGGGAGCGCTAAGGCTCCTGCTGCTGGTGAAGTTCGGCAGCATTCCGCCGAGATTACAAAGGAAGGAAGCCGGGAGGAGAAAAGGCCGCGGTTTGAGGGCTAAGCCATGGGAGCTCGGCAGCGCTCTGTGGAGGAGGCGAGAGAAAGGGCCCCGAAGGAGAAAAGGCCCAGGGGCGAGGGCTCATCGGAGAAGGGCCCCGGGCAAGCCTCGGCCCCTCAGCCTGCAGGGCCGACCTTGTGGAGGCCAAGCCTCCAGTTCGGGCCTGGGAGGCCTATGACGGTAGAAGACCGTCTGTCCAGCAGCCCTCTCGTCGTCGTTGCTCTCGCCAATGCGTGTGCTCTTCCTCTAGACATGCATAAGCACAAGGGAGCAGATGACATGTCGCTGCTGGCTTCCACTTTGCAGCTATCCTTCTCGGTAAGTCTCTATAATAGACATGTGGTGTTTGATCTCGTTAGTTTTTCTCTGACACTTGTTTCTCTTCTCAGATTGCGCAGAGGGTTCAGGTGGTCATGGACAGGACCCGTGAGAGTAGCTCCAAGGTCGAAAAACTGGAAGTGGAGAAGAAGAAACTCTCGGCAGCCTTGGAGCGGAGTAGCCAAGAGCTGAAAATGGCAGAGGAGAAGATCAGTAGACAGGGGGCAGATCTCGAGATTGCGGTCAATGAAATCTGCAAGCTGGCGGCTGAGACCCACGAGCTTAGGGGTGCGACTGAGGCTATGGCGACGCGGGCTCTCGAACTTGAGGCCGAGCTGGCAAAACGGAATGCTCAGCTCGAGATGGCGCACAAGGAGAAGGCCGAACTCTAACCCTCAGTCCAAGCTGAAATTGACACATCTTTCCAGGACGGGGTGGATGAGGCGATAAAAGAATATGAGGCCCAAGTCGAGAAGACAAGCTTGGCTCTGTTCGAGCTTGGGTGCAGGGCTGTGCTGAAGAAGGCAGAGATCCCCCGAGGATCACCCTGTTTATCTGGACCTGCCCAAATTTTCCGGCCCTGAGGTTGAGCCGAGTTCTGCCCCCGCTTCAGAGGTCGCCCTAGAAGCTGCTTCGACTCCTTTGCCAGAGGTCACTCTGTAAGCTGCTACAACTGAGCCCCTTGATGTCAACGCAGAGGCCTCTGCTGTTTGAAGCTTTGTATTTTTTTTCTCCTTTTCTTTCTCCTTTGTAATGGAGAAGTGTAAAGAACTTATAACCTTTCTTCAATCAATGAATATAATTTTTCATTCATACTTGCATTCAATCTTTTCTATTGAAAATAACATGTATGTGCTTGACCTCTGTTCCATAACTGGGCCCTTAGCATAAACGTCTGATTATTTGACCAAGTAGTTGAGTTCGGTTCAGTAACCGGAACTGAGTAACCATTAGGCAAATGACTTCGGTTCCACAACCAGAAGTGACTTTGCCTAATCAATTGAATTCGGTTCAGTAATCGGGATTCTAATTGTCCTTAAGTTCTGTAACTCAAGAAGTACCTGTATCTTTAGAGATATAAACTTTCGTTGGTTACGCAACCAAACTAGATTCTCAGAGGAAGCCATCAAGTTCTTCAACTGCATAGTTGGTTCCATAACCGAACTAGGATAGTTGCCGAGTTCCGTAACCTGGCGCGTTGCGCGTTTGGTCCCGTAACCAAGCTGGCAGGTTCCGTAACCGAGCCGAGATTTTGGCCAAGTTCCATAACCTGACGCTTTGTTTAGCTGGTTCTGTAACCGAGCTGAAGCCTCTACCAAGCTGGTGCTATCACCGAGCTAAGACTTCTGCCGAATTCTATAACTTAGCATTTTGCATAGCTAGTTCCGTAATTGAGCTGAAGCTTCTACCAAGCTGGTGTTCTCACCGAGCTGGGACTTCTGCCGAGTTCTGTAACTTGGCAAGAATTGGAGTCGTTATGAATGAAGTTGTCCGGGTCGTGGCTGGTGCCATCACCGAGGCCATTGCCGGGGCTTTGTAAGTCAAGGCTGCCAAGATTGGAATTGTCCGAGCTGTGGCTAGTGCTATCACCGAAGCCACTGCTGGAGCTGTCAAGACTGAGACTGTCCGAGCTGTAGCTGGTGCTATCTCCAAGGCCACTGCTGGAGCTGGTTATTGAAGAAGCTGAGCTGAGGTTGGTGCTGTCACCGAGGCCGCAACTGGAGTTTCTACTGAGTTTGTGCTTCTACCTAGCTAGTGCTATCACCGAGGTGGGACTTGAAGACGAAGACTTAGCATGGCGAGTTAAGGAACTGTTTCCAAGATTGCAGTTCCTTTTCTGGAGGATTCATCCTGCTAGAGGTCAAGGCTCTCCTGAGCTTGAGCTCGAGCCTCGTCTTCTTGTTTGATGAACTGGTTCACCCTGGCGATCAGTGCTTTCACCGTGACCATAGGGAATCGAGCTAGGTCCTTTCGAAACTCGTTGCCTGACAGCAGAGCTTATTTGAAGGATGTGAGGGCCGCTCTGTCGGTGGCGTCTGTATTTGGGATGACTCTGCTCGCCTTGAACTCTTCCACGAAGGAGTTTCGGAGCTGCCACCAGCTCAAAATTGATCCCTCTAGGAGCGCACAGAACCACCTTAGGGGGAGGTCGTCCCACATCGACACCCGCTGGACGAAATGCCGGATTTGTGCCGCAAGGTCCGAGTCTTCGTCATAAAGGACGAAACCCGGGCGGACATTTGAGTCGGTGGGATAACTCAACTTGTTCCTGGATGGCAAGGTTTCGGGCCCTAGTATCCACCAGGAACGGATCTTCGACATTATAGCTATCGCGGTCTACCTGGTGGAGGGAATGACGAGACCTGGTTGTTGCTGGAGCTTCGCTCCGTAGGGGAGGCTTCAATAATGTAACACTGCTGGGGATGCTCTAATAGAGGAACATTTTGCTGGGGAGGTGCTATCACCCCTCTCGAAGATGGATCTGACTGAGTTACAGGTCCTTCTATGCCCGCCGCACTAGACTTTTCTTCGGATTTCCTCTGGCGGGGAATTGCTGGTGGCGGTGACGAGGCTTTTGATCGTCCTTCACCGTTTTTTGGAGGTATGACATTTTTTATCTTTTCCCACAGACGACACCAATTGTAAGTGCCTAAATCTTACGAACTTTGGTTAGGTGAGTATGAAACTCATAATATGTTGTTAAGTTTCTTTGAGGAAGATGGATCGCCTTAAAACCTGAAAGGGAAGGAGAAATTGAGAGATCAGAGATACTAGCTGCAGACAGCCGAAGGCTCTCCGATGCCTGAGTTAGTGTTATCACTGAACAAAAGATGAAGAAGAAGGGCAAGTATGCTTGTATGGTGTTTTTTTGTGTGGCGTTGTGTAACGCGTGATATGACGTACCTGAGAAGGAATTTTTACCCTTGTATATGTAGATGGAAGTCTCACTTGGCGCTCCCTTAGTGGGGGTAGGTGGAGATACTGTCCAGTCAAATCATGAGATGACCTTTCGTATCAATGTGGATGTTATCGTCTGATAAAGACGACACCTGATCATTATCCGGCGCCTATCTTATATGTCAGCATGTTATGTAACGTAGCCGTAGCTTTATGGAAGTACAATCATGGTTTGGTACTCATCTCCGTGGACATACGAAGCTAAAGATGATATCGAGACCAGATTTAGACGCATCATGGCATTGTTACCGAGGTGCCTTATATCGAGACCGAGATGAGCCTAGCCCGTACTCTTACCGATGCTAGCTCAAATTTGGTGCTAGCTGGCACTACTGGAAGTGTCTTGGCACTATTGCCAAGCTTGGATACCGAGATCGGGATAAGCTAAGTTGATACTATTACCGAGACTAGCTCAATCATGCTATTTAGGAAAACGCCCCCACACACCTTGGATGCTATTTCTTTTGTAGCTTCATGCAATCACTATGCCACCTTCATTCTCATGTACCTGTTTGTGATTCTGTTTAATTTATTGATGATGACAACAAGTGCTATTTGAAGATCAAATACACCTTTGACATCCGGAAAGAATGGGCTTCTGACTAGCTGAAAATTTTCTCATCTGCTCTACAAATGGTAAACTCAGTTGTATTACATTTTCTATTTGTATGAAGACAACTATGTTGTGGCCTGTGGTTGAAAAAAAAGTTTAAGTTCTCCGTTGATGGATATATTTCCAGTCCCCACGCCTCACAAGACTACTGTTGTCCATAATCCAATGACTTAAAACAGTTGAACTCCACTCGGGTATCTTTATTTAGTTAAGGAGTCCTATTTTTAAGGAAGAAGCCTATGGCTATGCTTTATGTTGGCTTCTTTTTATTAATAATAAAAAAAAACACTGTGAATGTGATTTTCACCATTTGTAAATGGATATTCATGAGGCGAATACACGTTGTACTTGTACCTTGTTCAGAGAATGTGGGCCCCAACGATGCCGTGGCTAATGCTAGCTGATTATGTGTTTTAGAATGTTGTAGGGCGCATACTTTTTATCACAGTTATTATTATTATTGTTTTTTAAAGAAAACATTTAAGCCAATACAATCAATGATTGGTATCGATTGTTTGCTCAGTTGGCTAAGGAATTTGCACCTTAAGAAAGTGGAGAGGTCTTGAGTACGGCACCCATCTTCGTTGGCAACCTCCTTTAGTTTTACCCGATGCATCTGAATCCGTTGACAAGACGGCGTATCCTAATCATAGATCGTTGTTCAATCAGTGGGCCTTATCCTGGGTGGTCCAGAATTAGTGAATTGATTTGGAGGCATGCTACCCATTTCAGAGGAATGGTTAACTATATATATATAGAACGGCTCACACAGGCTGCAGCTATTCTTATTGCAAGCTGCAACGTGTGAGGCCCAACGGGTTGACTTGAATTTGAAATTTTGCTTGGGCCCGCTCTTATCAAAACTTCCCCCTTTCTCTTTTCCCCCTTCTCACAGACCTAATCGCTGCTGCTCTGCCTCTGTCTCTCGTCTCTCGTCTCTCTCTGACTCTCGACTCTCTTTCGCCTCTTTCTCTCTCGGACGACGACGATCGGACGGCGACGCCCAAAAAAACCCATCTCTCTCTGTCTCTCGCCTGCTCTCTCTCTCACGACGACGACGATCGGACGACGACTCCCCTGAGATCTCTCTCTCTCACGATATGTCTGTCGCCTGATCTCTCTCTCCGCGAAGCTCTCTCCCTCGCTGCTGTGTCTCCCTCGCCTGATCTCTCTCTCTCAGCTCAGGTCTCTCCCTCGCTGATGTCTCTCCCCCGCTGCTGCTGCTCATCTCTCTCTCCCTCTCCGCGACGAAGCCTTGCTGCTGCGCACATCTCCCTCTCTCTCGCCTGCGTCCGTCCGATTCACACGCCTGCAGCTGAGACTTTTGAAATCTCTTGTGGTAATTGTTTGTTCTTCTTTTCAGCTATAATCAAAGTTCCTGTAGAATCCCTAATGATACCCCCAATTTCATTTCGACTGTTAGCATGAAGGGGTTATAAGACCCATCAAATTTCAATTTCACATATGATTGCAGGGAGGAGATATCGATCGGGACTCCTTGTCACAACCCTCTCTGTGGATTAAAGGGCTTATAAACAACACCAGTGACTCTGAGTATTAGATCATCTATCATCCATTGATTTGAAACGATGAGATGGTCAGGTGGGTCACATGTAATTAATGGGATTGGAGAACCAGAAAACGAACACAACAAGTGCTTATTAACCCCAATGAGACCATGATGGGGAATTTTGTTATCAAGAACCAAACCAACCCGGTAAACTTGGATTCTCTAATGATTTGTGAGTTGTGACCTTTATCATAACAAATTCTTCCTCTGTCAAGGGAAGAGGAGATTGAAGCTTTTAGGGATAGTTTGTCTTTTACTTACTTGATATGAAAATCAAAATTTAGAACAATAGGTCCACAATTGACTGCTATAACCACTTATTTATGCTTTTGGTTTGAAGCCTTGGTTGGAATGCATAAATCACCATTAGAGTTGGTTTGCATAGGAATTCCGGTAATTATAATCCAAGATAACATTTGGAATTGTGTGTTATGTGTGTGCATATTTTTGTCTGATTATTTGTTTATTGCTGCTGGTGTTATTCTCTTGTCATCATCACCATTGGATTTGGAGGGTTTTTTTTTTATTTTTTTTGTCCCTCCCAAACACTTTAATGTTCTCGTTTGGGGTTTTTTCTTTTCAACTCTTTTGGCTCAGAATGGACTTGTGTGATATAGTTGTTCACATTTGGACAAAATTATAAGAGTAGTGCTCCAGCCCATTGAATTCTTGAGATGGCATTAGCTCGATGCAATTGACACCAAGCTCCTGTAAAGAAAGAAAGCTCAACTAACAAATTGTAACAAGGAAAAAGATCAAACGATGGTGTCATAAACCTGCCAATTTTTGTGAACATGCCAAGTTTTAATGGCCACTTACCCTGCCATCAATAGATGTTGGTAGATAAACCTGCCATCAATTCTTTCATTGAACTATCAATTCTAATAGTTACACACTAACACTCATGAGTTATGTTTGAACTCTTTTAACTGATGTTATCCTTTTGTTTAAAGACTTTTTGTTTATTTTTTCTTCCCATAATGGGAATAGGCTTACAAATGTCGTCAGCATCGTCTTCGGTTAGAAAATTAGAATGGGCTCCAAAGTGCCCATGTGGGCATGGGTTTATGATTTTAAAGACATCTCGTACGACCCAGAATCCAGGACGAAGATTTTGGAAATGTCCGGATTTACACGTAAGTATTAATAGATTCCAACTTCTTAAATTAATATGTATTCTCACTCTAAAATTAATATTTCTTTTGCTATGAATTTGTGTGTAGGGAGAAGGAGGTTGCGGGTTGTTTATTTGGATGGATGAGGCTGCGAATGAATATTCACCGGTCCGAAGTATGGGACGTGTGCAAATCAAAGGAAGAGAAGATGAAATGAGAACGTTACTTGAAGAGATGAAGCAGGAGATAAAATTTTTGAGAGAAAGTGTTGAAGCTCATAATGTTCAGCCGTAATACCCAAATTATTGTAGCTATATATTGATGATGTTTATACTATTTGTTGCATATGTATGGGGATCAAACTTGGCAACCCGAGCTTAGCTATCTCTGTTAGTTTTTTTTTGTTTTTTTTTTAGTCCTTTTTTTTTTTTCCCGTGGTGAAATGTCCAAATGCACTTGTTGAATTATTGAATATGAAGCAATGAGAAATAGTTCAATGTTGAGTGTTGAATGTTGATTTATGGAATGTCCAGATGCACTTTTTTTTTTTTTTTTATGTTCAATGTTGAGTTTAAAATAGTTGATGTTGAAGCCAATGTTAAATGTGATTGTTGAATGATCATGTTGAATTTCTTTTTGTCCCATGTTGATATGTGTATCATGCTGAATGGTTCCTACATAAGTGTTGTTGGCCTTGATATTCAATGGAAATAGTTTGTGTTGATGTTGAATGTTATAGATGATGGACAAAAACAGGTTGAGTTTGAATGTGGAAGTTATAGGTGAATGAATGGTTGGTTTGATGTTGAATAGTGACCTAAACAGGGCTACTCAGATTGGTTTTTGGCAGATTTGACTGACTGGGTTCCAAAAGTGCGCGACTGGTACGCTAGGCAAACGCGATTTTTTTTAACCAAAAATTGCAGATTTTAAGTTCAGTATATAGACTTTGAAACCCCCAAATATCGTCCAAAAATTCCTTCGAGAAGTGGGCTAATCAGTGCCCCAAACAGGGGTACTCAGCATCACTTTAACAAAAAAACATGTTCTTGCCAATCACTTAAAACATCTATAATTCACCATTCTTATTCAACATCAAACCAACCATTCACCTATAACTCCCACATTCAAACTCAACCTATTTTTGCCCATCACTTAAAACATCAACATTTTCCATTCTTATTCAACATCAAACGAACCATTCATTCACCTATAACTCCCACATTCAAACTCAACCTGTTTTTGCCCATCACTTAAATAATCAGCATTCACCATTCTTATTCAACATCAAACCAACCATTCATTCACCTATAACTTCCACATTCAAACTCAACCTGTTTTTGTCCATTATCTATAACATTCAACATCAACACAAACTATTTCCATTGAATATCAAGGAATATCAACATTATCACTCACACGTAACATCAACAAAAGCATTCAGATTCAGCACCAACATCACCATTCTTACTCAACATTAACAAATATTCAGATTTAGCACCATGCTCATGCTCATCCTGAGCAAGGACACCAACACTTATGTAGGAACCATTCAACATGATACACATATCAACATGGGACAAAAAGAAATCCAACATGATCATTCAACATTCACATTTAACATTGGCGCTAGAGTCAGAGTTGTTTTTTGATAGCTGCAGAAATCTTTATGGCACCCCTGAAATGTAAACATGCAAGGCATAATTAATGAAACAATTGAAAAGAATAAAATTGACCAATGTGAAAAACACACACACTCACCAAAATATTTCTCAAAAAGCTCTCACAGACAAAAGCATAAAGAAACCAGTACATAATTATAATTCTTCTCTTTGAACCATCAAATTATACTTTTCAAGATGAATGTACAAGCCTGTACTTTAAATTCATCATAAGGGTAAGGAAAGAAAAAGTGGAAGAGAAATTAACCAAGCATAAAGAAAAAAGTAATAATTATTACCTTCAAAGGAACACAATTGACTTCCATATCCACATATAACATAACCTGAAGACGGCAAAAAGTAGAAAAAATCAGGGGCATACATAAAAAACCTAGAGGAATGAAAGAGAAAAGTGATGACCCATACCACCCGTGCAAAAGCTTCAGGGTTGTGCTCCAGTGTAGGGATGGCAATGGGGCGGGGCGGGGCCGGAATTGGGCTGCCCCGGCCCCGCCCCGCCCCGCTATTCGGGGTATGGTAACATACCCCGTCCCCGCCCCGACGCGCCCCGCCCCGATGTAGTACAATAATAAATATAATAAATAAATTTTGAATTGACTATAAAAAAAAGGTAAATTAATTTATTTTACATGGTAAAAAGTACATGAATGATTCATCTATGTTGTCTTTATGCCTTTAATAAAATTAAAAAAAAATCTCCCAAAATAGAATAAAAAGATCTCCCCACATAAATATATCTTATAAGTGTGGGGCACTGTTAGATTGTTTAAATTTTTTAAAATTATCTAAAATTAATAATATAAATTTTCCTTTTCCTGAAATTTTACCTATTTAAAGTGAGATTTTATTCTTATAAGATTTTTCTCTAAGCCCTTGAAGGCCACTAACATACACTTGAAAATATCATATATGCTTTGAGACATTCTTTATAAAAAAGACAATATCTCTCTAAAATATCATGAACTCCATCAATACATGGTTTCACTCCATTTCTGGTATTGAACTGACTACATAATATATGTTCCAATTTTCCCTCAACAAGCTTACCCAACTTTCCATGGTGTGGGCCCCAACCATATGCATACCAACCACAGGTAAGAAAAAGATTGGAAGATCTTAACGAGAATCAAGTCGAGTCAAAATTATTAATAGTTGATGGTCAAATATCATTAAATCTCATTGATTTGGCAGGAACCTCACTTTAAGACCAATGAACTCCACTTACTAATAAAGAGGTTGATTACATATAATTAAAATTAGTATAATTTATAGTGTTGTTAGTATGATTAGAATCATATTAAGTTACTAACTATAATTTACTTTGCTATTATAAGTTACTATAATTTACTTTGCTATTAAAGCATGATCTATCATTCTATTATATATTTATATTCGTTTTATTTAATATGATTTATCTTGTCACAATTTAACATTATATATGATTAAAGTAAAATAAGCTTAGATAGATTTTTTTAACAACTTTAACTTCATTAAATTTGAATTAGAGGGAATGAGATCATATTATATGCTTTTATAATGTCTCATTCAATTACATGTTTAACTTTAAAAAAAGTCTTCAATCAATCTACTTAACCCTTAATAACAACATAAAATCAATATATACATTTACATATAAATATGTTTATTTATTATAAAAGAAATCTAATATATATTTATATTTTAGAGGATTATTAATTTCGGGGCGGGTTATGGGGCGGGGCATGGGGCGGTATTTCGGGGCGGGGCATGGGGTGGTATTTCGGGGCGGGTTACGGGGCAGGGCATGGGGCGGGGCGGGGCGGGGCAAGAGCCATACCCATCCCCGCCCCGCCCCGAATTCGGGGTATGGTTTTTTTCCCCGTCCCCGCCCCATCTAAGAGTCGGGGTGGGGAAAACCCGTACGGGGCGGGGCGGGCACTCCGGGTTGGGGCGGGGCGGGTTAAAAATGCCATCCCTACTCCAGTGCAGCAGCCCAGTTCTCATCAATTCCTTTCTGCATTATAAAGTTAATATACAAGTATCACAACAAGGAAATAGAACTGCGAGATTTTACACTGAAAATATAACCAAGAAAGAAGGTAACACAAGTATCAGGCTATCAACACTTTAAAGAAAAAACGAAACAAAGAGTTTCTGATGGTTTAAAGAAACACATCATATCTTGAAAAGAGGGAAGAGAAGAAAAACAAATTTCCAATAGACTTTAGAGAAAAGCCAAAAAGTAACATGAACCACATTGGAAATGCAAGAAATGAAAATTACATAGAAGCACAGAGAAATAGACTAATAGAGTACAAACCAGATACTATGCACCATGATTTACAAATATTCCCCAAATTAACTTAACACAATCTAAGAAAAGAATGAGGTGCTTCTTTATTTCTTTGTCTTTTTGATTTTTCAAATCAAGATGAAGCCTTTGTCATTTGTCAGCCATCAACATGGTGGTGGGGTTGTTTGAGACTGATTGGCATCACATTACAGTCACAAGAGAAAAAAAAACCACAATCCATTAAGTTTAAGTAGGGATGAAAATGGAGTGGGATAGAGTAGCACCCCTGAAATGTAAACATGCAAGGCATAATTAATGAACAATTGAAAAGAATAAATTTGACCAATGTAACAATTAAGACCAACAAAACAGATAATAAAATTCACATGAAATTTCATTATCATTTTAATTCATATTAGTTGGAGTGAACTACTTCATGTTTGACAATTAATTTTCCTCACCCAGGATCTAGAGCACATGGTTATTTATGTAGACTATCATGGTTGGTTGTGAAATGCATTGGATGTTTGTTTTAGTGAAAGGAATCAAAGTGTAGCCATCACCGACATGTTCAGATTCCTCATGAAATGAATGAATGAATGGATTTTTTTATCATAAACAATCTTAAAGTAACAAATAAATTACCATGATTAGTCATTGGATATCTTCATCAGAGCTTTCTCTACTTCCATCGATAGAGGCCAATGACTGGCTTGGATTAGCATTTGTTATTCCTGCTTGCCTTTATTTGTATCTTCTCTCAATCGTTTTTGGGTAGAGAAAGCAGGAAAAGAGAACCCTTTGTATTGCGGTTTCCATTTTCTTTGTTTCAAACACACGACACTACTCATCAGCATCACTGTTTGCACTTGACAAATCCCAATTCCTAAATTAAGGTTGCATCCAAACACACCCCAAGTTTCAGTATGAACATGTAATACTTCTATTCTTATGCAGTTACATACTTAAGGCACAAGACCATTTATTATGTTTCTGAAAATGGGTGGTTGGTATCAGCTCATGTTCAATCAACAGGCCATTTGGCTGTTGATCTTTCAATTATTTAAGCCACTGATACGGACATTCTACCTTGTTTTATTATTTCATAGTACCACAAAATTATGATGATAGCTAAATCCCTTTCTTAACAGCCCAAAAACTCTCAGCTTTCTTCCTCAAGTCAGGGGAAAAAAAAAGGAATAAATAAAAGATCATCAATACTATCTCTACTCAGAGATTTTGAGCCTCAATGGGAAGTGAATGCAATCCAAATAAACGCCATTATGACCTTAGCATGTCCAGGAGAACAAGGAAATCCACAACCTCCTCAGCAAACTCTTCTGATAAAAATGGTGAGTTAGAGGATTATGCTGATCAAAATGGTGAGTTGGTGGGCTCTGGTGATCAAAATGGTGAGTTGGAGGGCTCGGCAGGAAAATTGCCGAAAACTCAACCTCATACAAAAGAATAAAAATCCATTGAATCAAATAAAAGATAAGGTATTGGGCTCTTTTGCACTCTTCCAAAATGGAGAACCTGATCGAGGGTTTTTTTATTTTTAGCCCCTTTCATTTCAACCATATTTGAGTCACAGGAATTTTAATAACATGCATATCATGTAAGATATTAAAAGGAGTTCAGACCTGAGATGAAAGACCTGAGTTCAGACCGGCGAGGGAGGGAGAGAGCTTCGCTGGGAGAGATGAGGCTCTGAGAGAGGGCTTCGTCGCTTTCAGAGAGAGAGAGAGAGATCTCAGGGGAGTCGTCGTCCGATCGTCGTCGTGAGAGAGAGAGCAGGCGAGAGACAGAGAGAGATGTGTTTTTTTGGGCGTCGCCGTTTGATCGTCGTCGTCCGAGAGAGAGAGAGGTGAAAGAGAGTCGAGAGTCAGAGAGAGACGAGAGACAGAGGCAGAGCAACGATTAGGTCTGAGAAATGTAGAGTGAGAAAGGAGAAAAGAGAAATAAGGGAGGGCTGGTCGTCGTCGTCCGAGAGGCAGCGATTAGGTTGTCGATGCTGGTTGTCGTCGTCCAAGAGGGAGAGGCGAGTTTTAGAGGAGAGACGAGAGACGAGAGACAGAGGAGAGGAGTTTTGGAATGAGTTGGGGGGAAAATGTTTCGTAAGAGCGGGAAATGGACTTATTTCGTCAGGCATCACCGTTGGGCCGTTGGGCTCACACGCTCCAGCTTGCAATAACACTAGCTGCAGCCTGTGTGAGCAATTCTCATATATATATATATCCACATTGCAATGCAACAGCTAGTGTACAAGTTATATGGTTAATTCGTTAACCTAGACTTTTGTGGTTGAAGGCGCTTGCATGCAGTATTGGAAGATGCCAGATATAAATAAATAAGATAAAGATGTCTTATTATCTAATTTTCCATGGGTAAAAGTAGAACTACGTACGACTATGTGATGAGTAAGGTGGGACTGTAATTTTGAGTTGTTTGGATCATGTTGAATAGTTTGGACTACATATGCAAAGTCATGAGAATAAATTAATATTTTGTGGTTTAATGGCTCAACAAAAAGTATCTGAACAATTCAAACTAAAAATTTGAGCCCATATGAATTGGAAAAATAAAACGTTGGTAAAGATTTTTAATATCGCTAATTGTTTATCACCTTTTCGAGTGTGAAAATGGCTTCATTTACATACCATTTTCATCCCTTAATGAAAGCAAATGTGTATGTACAAAAATGTGACTGAAGAAGAATGCTCATATGTGACTAATTAAGCTCATTGCAAAAGGGCCCATCTACAAAATCCAGACCGCTCTGTTGTGATCCCCTTTGAAGTGGAACTTGTTGGAATTTGAGATGCTTTGAGAAAATTGATGAAGTTGTTAAGCATGATTATGTGTTGGAATTATTGGAATTATTGTCAACACATTGTCACAAACATTCCAAACAAGTCAGAGGCCATGAAGACAGAGGTTTCACGCGCTAGAACGCGATTTTACAATTTCCATACAGCAGTCTCGCGTGCTCGAGCGCGTGTAACTGTGCTCGAGCGCGCACAGCCAGAACTAGTGCAATTTCCAGACAGCAGTCTCGCGCACTCGAGCACGTGTAGGTGCGCTCGAGCGCGTGGGCTGAGAATTTTTAGGATCTGAACGACCTTCTCTTTTCTTGATGGAAATCTATGTTTAAGAAGACCTAATCTTATTTAAGAGATGAAGAGACTCGTGAAAGGAAGAATGGTAAGTATCTCTCCTAGCAATTAAGTGAGGAAATTATCAAGAGAGATATGTGTTTCTTCTCCACAGCAACTATTCCATTGATCTGAAGTTCAGGACAGAAGAGTTCTTCTCTGTCTTATGCAAGATTAGTCATTCTCAAGAGAAGTTTGCAAGGAGATACTGCTGTGATTCCTCTACAGCAAGTCAAGAAGATGGTTCTTCATCTGCAGTGCTTTAGATAAGTGTCTCTCAATTCATAGTTATTAAAATCTGAATGTATGGGATTGAGAGTGAGAGATTGTAGAAAGGAATTTCTGTAAAGGGTTCTTCTCTAATTATTGTAAAACATCAAGTGGGTGCTTGATATTGGGGTTTGGTGATCCCGTCTGTTGGTGCAGACGAATTGTAAAGGGAGTTGTTGCTTCCTAGATAGTGGGTGCTATCTGAATCAGGGGTGGGTGCTCCTTGAAGTTGAAGCTTCAGAATCAATCAGTGCAATACATTCTGAGACTAGCCTCGGATTGGTGTCCGGGTAGTCATTGCACCGTGGACGTAGCCTTTGGGTGAACCACGTTAAAATCTTGTGTTCCTGTGGTTGCTTGCTTACTGTTTTATTGCTGTGATTATTTGGACTTACTTGTATTGGGATTATAAGTATTGAGACATCACTGATTCACCCCCCCCCCCCTCTGAGATAAATTAGCCACGAACTCAGATAGATTTGTCTAGAACTCAGAGAAATTTGTTTCAGAACTCAGATAAATTTGCACAAAACTTAAATAAATTTGACAAAAAATGAAAAACTTATATAAACTTGACAGAAACTTAAATAAATTTGACAAAAAATGAAAAACTTATATAAACTTGACAGAAACTCATATAAATTTGTTAAAACTTAGATAAACTTGACAAAAGATGAAGATCAATTTCAAAAGATCCAAATAAAATTTAAAATATTCAAATAAATTTCAAAAAATATAAATAAAATGGAAAAGACACAAATAAAATTAAAAAACACAAATAGATCTAAAAAGTAGAAATAAATTTTCCAAAAACACAGAAAGATTCGTTCAAACAACTATGGGCGGAACAGGAGCCACGTGCCCCACATCCAATCCTTATTTCTCTCTCTGGCCGAACATATGTGCAGGTGGGAGCGTTGCAGGCTTTCTCCATATTGTTTAGCATTTCGTCGAGCATGTGGCATCCCTCTCAACCGCTTGATCCGTTGGTCGCCAATCGGAAGCGAGAGGCATTCCGGTAGTACATGGGCGTGCGTCCCGGGGGGAGAAACGGCAGCAACACAAGGACTTTTCTCCTTGTCAATGAAATTGAATCCAACGCGCCAACCCGAGGCTAATAACCACATCATTGGCATGGTTTCGAAGAAATGACTCTCTCAGGCGTGGTAGTGGCTTTTGACATCCCAAGGTTAGGAGGATGCTGATGACGTGGATTTTGATGATCTATAGGAGGAATGCCAGAGGACGCTCTCTGAGCACTCGCACGGTGCTGGTCTGAGGATGTCGTCATACGAACGTGTCTGAGGAGAGAACAACTATTTCAAAAACAACAACTCCTGGGGCGGTTCGACCATTGTTCGTCTCGGTCATCGTGCTCGAGGAGAAGAACTGAGTCTTCTTCCTTTTCGTTTCTGTTGTGGAGAACCAACAAGGAGAAACTCACAAAGAACCATGCTGAGATCCCGTTAACCCGCAGCCTTATCACAAGATCCAAACCGTTAAACACACAAAGACAATGCCAATTGAAAGAACTAGCTGGTCCCAAAAGAAGAGGGATAATATAAGATTTGAAATATGAAATTTCAAAATTTTAATCCTAAAATGGTTGAAAGGGTAAATTAGTCATGAGAGTTGTATCCAGGGACCTCTAGCTGCAAACAGTCTAACTGCTTGGACCAGAACCCTTAAAAAGAATTTGCCTGGATTGAAGGCTGGATAGATTCAATTTTAGGGACCTTTCGCTAATTATCTCTTTTTTTATTTGCATCGTAGGGAGCATCAATATGTATTTTTTCAACATGGGGAGCGTTACATTTCCTTGTATTTTTTTTTTCTGACATGGCGACGCTCCCCTGGCTTCCACAAAGCTCCATATATATATATATATATATTTTTTGTGTGTGTGGTTTTTCCAGCCAAGTTTTCCACTCCTCCCATCTTCCTTTCATATTGGCATCAACTACGGCACTTAACTTATAATTGCCAGGGCCGTAATCGACTCGTTCATCCATCTCCTCTCCAATAAACCACACCATCGATTCCAAACCTCTCAATTAGTACCTTTGAAGCTCATAAAGTTCCACTTCCACCACTTTCTTAAAAAAAAACAAAAAACAAAAAATAAAGACAAAAAAAAAAGTCGGTGGAGAAAAACTAAGATGGCCCTCTTGGTGCAGTTAGCATATGAGGTGCTTTCCCAGTTAAAATCCTTAAGAATAAAAGCGTAATCTTCTGTTCATGGGAATCACTGGGAGCTACATATTCTTTGGTTTCGTAGAACATGCATACTTTTTGAGTGAAGGTATACGGTGAATTTGAATACAAGAATTAGTAATGGGCATCATCATGTTAGTGTTGAAAGTAGGTGGGCCTTCTAGTGGGTTTTCAAGACTTTTGACTCTCTTAATGCAGAGATCAAACACCCAAAAGGCCAAGAACCTAATCTGAAAATCTAAAACCCTCATCTCATGTATTAAGATCAGAGATCTATCAACATTGGACAAATCAAAACAAATTATCACATCAAAGAAGATCTACTAAAATAACTCGTCGTCCTAGATTTATACCAAGGGAGCTTGGTTGCGCTCAAATAGAGAAGTTGATTTGTTGATTTATACGAAACTCTTTCTCATATTTGATCTTCTTAGTGTTGTGTTCTTCCATACTATGACCCTCTCGTAGAGAACTTCTCAAAGAAAATGGTAGGATCTCCATTGATAAGAAAAAACCCAAAGCTCTCAAGAAGGAAACCAAAGGAGAAAGAGAAGGAGAGAGAGAATGAGTTGGTCGTCCAACCTTGCGTGTGGATGCCATGGACGTCCACCCCTAGCCTTGTATATATAGGTTTGGAAAACCTCCTCTCTATATTTCTCTCATGTGACCTACTCCTCATTTCCTTAAGAGTTCCAATTAGAATATTACTTTCTCTTCTTAAGGCTGGTATGAGGACCACTATGGATTCCTTAGATCTAGCTCCAATTGAAGTATCTGGGCCCCATATCTCATGTGGACTCTAGACTCACAGTTAATTGCGAATAACTCCACTAAATAAATGTAATTGCACTCCAGTCTTAGAAATAACTTATAAGAAGACCCTTATCCGATTGATCTGATTGTTTGTTTTGCAAGGACCCGAAGTATCTGCATTCCGCATTGTGTATGCCCTCATTTCTGGTGTTTTTATGCACGTTTGCTATTTTATTATTGTCGCGACCCCGGACCGGGCACACGAGGTCCTAATCCGGGATCGGGACTAAATGAACCATATCGGTTAAAATGACCACATACATTTATTTAATTTCCCACAAGTGTCCGCGGTGAGGATATCATAACCATAAATGAATATTTCTTTTTAATTGCGGAAGCGTGTAGCAAATCAAATAATCAAACTATCCTTAGTCACGAAGATAACATCAAGTATCAAATACTGTATCAGAATGAGCAATGATCTAAAACATGTTACCCAACAGTAAGTTAAAGTTTATACAAATATCAATTAATTACATTTCCCAAAAATAGAGGCCCACAAGGCCAATATAACCAAAATACCAATCGAAGGAATGGTTGAATAGTTTCCCAAAAATATATAGTCCCTCAAGCAACCAAACGTCTACATGCCGCCATCAGCACGCCACTCAACTAACTGTTACGGTTCTACGACCGCCTCCTCGTGCTCCTCCTCGGGATAACCAACAACGGGACCTGAGTACCAAAAAGTAGGTCAAACACGACGGTTTGGCAAATGGATAAAACACAATGACAATATGAAAATACATGAATTTACCTCCAAAACATTTAATCCTGTTTAAATGACAATTTCTCTAAACAAGATAAATCATTTATTTAAATACGGATATGCATCATAAAACATGTAAAGGAAACCAAGGGAACGGGAAACAATCAAGATGGCAACCACACGAAGCTAAGTCCTCTATCACTAAAGTGATAGAGCAATAACTAGGCACTGATCTCAGTCACTCGAGGTGAGGAGAAACAGTGGATCTTATAAATACATATACATATACTATACATGACCACGGTAGCGAGCCGGGCATCGGGGACCACAGTAGCAATCTGCGGCATCGGGACAAGACCACGGTAATAACCGGGTAGCGGGATCCAAACTGCAGCTGGCGGGACAAGAGGGGGATCTCCAAGTCGGTAGATCAGACCAACAGGGTTATCCAAGCTTAGTGGTGCCGACTCATAAGTCAAATACAATCTGAACTCTTGATTTCTAGTTCATGGTTTTTCTCCCTGTATAGGTTTTCCACGCTAAATATTGTGTCTGTCTTCTTGTGGTGTGTGATTGGTAGATAGCTAGTTCTATATTGTCTGATTGGTTTATTTCCGCTGCATTGATTGGTTAAATTAGAATTAGTAATCCATTCTGATAGCCCTCAAGGGTTTTTCAAAAGTATCTCTTTTATATGAAATAAATAAGGAGTTAATTTAAATCTCAAAATATAATAAAATAAAAATAAATTGACACCAGCAAATGTATCTAAATGGGCCATTCATCCTTTTGGGCTGGAGACATCTGCTACTATAAGCTAACGCAAAATTTATCAGTGTATGAAAAATATTTGGCTCCATTTCCCTTGTTGAATAAAATGCAAAGAAATGTTGCTCATTTAATATTATATGATGGAGGCCGGATTAAAGTGGGGAGTTATGCTTCTCACTTCTCAGGGCTAAAATAAAAAGTTCAGATCATTTGGCGTCAAAGAAGCATATATATATATATATATAATATTAGTGACCCTTTGAGACTTTTATATATAGCAATAGAAAGTGAGGAGTGATACGATTATTAATGTATCCTTGATGATTCTAGCTGGAACAGGTGGAATTCTTCCTGTTGGTACATGGACAAAACGCTAGACAATGGATATTTTTCTTTTTTTTATTTTTATTTTTTTAATATATATAGTTGCTGTCGCCTTTTTTGTTTTTTGTTTTGTTTTGTTCTGTTTTATTTTGTTGTCGTTTAATCACGTGCAGATCTCACTTGAGGCTAAAATTAGACAAATGTCTGGGTCTTTTCAACCTCCTAATAGAGTGTGATGGCTTACACGATCTACTTTATATTTAAATCTGTTTCCTTGCTTCAGATATTTGCTCAAATATTGCTTGTGAATTAATTATTTTATATAATTTTGTGGTTTACATATACAACATTGACATATTTGAGTAGTAGAATTTCAAAATTCCTAATTTGACTTGAACTTGAAGTGATAAATTTCTGTTATTAATTTGTTGACCTTTTCAACCCAGCTAATATGGACTGAATCCACAAATGACACGTACAAAAGTTGATTAGACTCAGGCGGGAAATACTTTTGATCCACCTGGTATTCTGACTCAGACCCTACTCGAAATCTTTACACTCTATCTAAAATTGATCGATTCATAGACAAGTCAAGTTGGTCCTCACCTAGGGCGCTTAACCTGACCCAAACCTGACCTATTGTTCTGGAACAATGGCCACGTACATCTTTGTTTGTCTTTAGGACCCTCTTTCTTTCCTTGGCCGGTTTAAGTAATCCACTCTTAAAATAAATTTAAGTGAATGGTCACTTTAAGGGACAAAAAATGAATAAGGGTCTTATAAAAAAATACAAAATTTCAAAATCCACTTTCTTGACTTTTTATCATTTGTGGCAAGTGAAAGAATTTTTTTTTTTACTTTCTTTGGATAAAAAGAAGAGACCATTTTGTCTTTTAGTGGAATGAGAGATTGGCTATTTTATTTTTATTTTTCGTTTTCAAAAGAGGTGTTTTTGAGATTTTGCACTTTACAAGTAACCCTTGACTTGAATTCACTTTACAAGTGAATTACCCAAACCAAACCGCCATCTTGAACAATAATCCCAAGTTGTGAAACTAATCTCTTAATGATTACCCTAAGGTGTAACCATTAGGATCTTAGCTAGTAAGTCATGCCTTCTTCCATTTCCACATAAACCGAAAGATCCATCTACCTACTTAATATATATATATATATATGTATGGGGATGGCTCTCCCGAGCTACAGTTGAAGGTAATATCAGCTGGAGTGTGCAGCAGAGTCGTGTGACCAGCACTGCAGATGCAAATGCAACATTGAAATTTTCGCCTGGCCCGCGCTTTTCCATTTCCCCCTTTCATCCTCGGTAGATCTGCTCTCTCTCGCTGCTGCTGCGCTGATCTCCTCTCTCTCGCTGCTGCTACGCTGATCTCTCTCTCTAATGTTCTCCTCCTCTGGTCCCAACCCGACTCCTGAGACATTGCGCCGACCGCAGTTCGCTGACCTCATCGAAACTCGACGCCGGAAAACCAAGCAACTCTGGGTCTTCTTCCTCATGGATCCGACGATGGAGCTGAAGCTTTCCCTCCATGTCCCAATACTTGATGATGCCATGGTCTCTACACCGGACCCATTTAGCAGCCCTATTCAAGTGAGTGTCATGATTTTCCCCTTTCATCTTCTCCGGTCTGGATCTTCCCCCCTTCCCCTTCCCCTCTCCACTCCTCCCCCTTCTCTCCAGCCCATGCTCTCTCCCAAACCCCAGTTCTCCCTCCCCTGTCTCTCCCGAATGGTCCCACTCGCCCAAACCCCAGTTCCCCCTTTCCTGTCTTGCTAGAACAAGGCCCCCCTCTCCACCTTCCTCCCTCTCGTTTTGATGGCCCAAAACCCCATGGACCCTCCCCTGTATTTTATCATTTCTTATGCTTATTAGTTGAAAGTAGTTGGCCACAATAAGATCTTGTGCCCCATTTTTTGTTAGAATTGCAGTTTGAACATATGCATTGTTGGCAGGATCTCTTCCAAAATCCATCTCAACAGAGTAGATCTGAAGCCCTTTGTGAACCAACCAAAGTCCACATTCAGGTAAATCCATTTCACTTCATGGCCTTTTAACTTGAGAGACTGTGAATCTGATTTATAGAGTGGAGGCCTTAGCCTCTGCTCAGAATGGTTGGTAAAGGGGAAAGGAGACACAAATAGACGGTGTGCTAACATGTCATGTTGAATGTGCCCACTTCCCTTTTTTTATTTATTCAAGACATGTTTGAGACAGATTCTTATGAAAACTTTTGTAGGATGTAATTTATGTGGAAAGACAAAGCTCATAGAGAAGAAGCTCCTGAATCAAGTTCAATGTCATGTGAAACAAATGATTTAAATGGAGAATTGCAAAATTTGACAATATGCATCACAGACCTGAAGCTCGCTATAGAGATGCACAATAAATTGTTGCATGCAACAATTGAAGAGAAAAAAAGAGAAGAAGAAATTAGGAAGTCTAAATAATTTGTGTTTGTGCAAAACCCACCTTGTAATATTGTTTGTGTCATCTTCTCTAATGTTGACGGTAGCTTTTATATTAAATCAAGTGTGAATGGGGGTGTTTCAACTCCAATGTACAACTTGATCGATCATGGTATGATTGGACCCATTTAAGATCAATGAAATCCTTATTATTTGATTGAACCCAATTAAGATCAATGATATCACATTTGCTATCAATGTATGGAGATGCCCAAAACCAATTTGAGTTTGCTATCAGTGTATGGATTAAAGATACCCAAACTATATGCATGTTTGCTATCGGTGTATGGATTGGAGATGCCCAAACTATATGCCTGTTTGCTATTAGTGCATGGAGATGCCTAGACCATTCAGTGTTTGCTTCAGTGGAATAAAGGGTTGAATTCTGCAGTGGGTTCTCACTAGAGGGACCACCTAAAATGACACCGCCTATTGTAGTGGAGAACATGGATAACCAATTGCAAGAACCTTTCTCATTTAGTGATGGATCATGATATCAATCCATTCATTGCAGGTCAGCTGCATCACTATAGTAATTGCAGTCAATCCAACATCAACATGATAAAGTGCAGTGAAGCACACAGGCACTTGTTCTCCTCTGTCATGCATACCTGCAATACCAGTTCTTAGCATTCATACCGTTCCAACATTACCTCTTGGTCCAACGCCCAGCATCTAAACATTCTTACCATTCCAACATCAATACATTCAATACCCACTTGACATTGAATAAGTTAAAAACATTAGTACATTGGACCCAATCCATGTGAAAAGTCACGTCCAATGTTAACATTCAAAACAGTTAATAGAAAAAAAAAACAACTAATATAAATGTTGACGTAACCCATTCTAAGCATTCAACCTTGAGGCCCTTTGTAACGCCCGACCCTTCACGCATGCATGATATTGTCCGCTTTGGCCCACGGGCCTCACGGTTTTGCTTACCGATCAATCGGATCTTTTGTCCGATCGATCGGAGGGCAATTTTGTAATTTTTGACAGCTTTTGGAAAAAAACTTAGAACACTTGTAACTTTTAATCCGTCCGTCGGATTTCTACATATTATATACCGTTGGAAAGCCCTTGAGAGGTAGAACTCAATGGTTCTAGTTTCATCACGATCGAAGGTCGGGAAGTAATGTAAATACTCAAATTATTGACCCAGCCTATATTTTATTGGAAATGAGACCAGTAACTTAGGTTTGGGCCTTAGATGTTGGAAACCTTGAACCTTCTATCACTTGACCATTTATGGGGATTAAATTGTAGCACGTGGCTTGGCGTGCTTTGATTAGGTGTCTAGGTATTTGTGTATTAAACATGGGGTAACCGAATGCGTATGGAACTGAATTAATGGATGCTTAACATGATTGTACACCAAGGGATTTCCTTAGAAGCATCATTGATCCAATTCCACACGTACTCCGTTAGAACATGTAGGATAGATGGATGACACCACTTGCCTAGGGTTGGCTCGTAATTCCTCCTTGACTTATTTAATTGTATCCGTTGTTATAATTCCTTGTACACTCTCTCTTGGCATAAAACACTTAACTAATTATGAAACATAAATCCTTGTAGGACTGGAATATGGACCTGACTTAGAATGTATTGTAGGAACCTTGTGTTATACATTTGATAAACATGACTGGCTAGTAGGAAATGGGTTATCAAGTGTTTAACTTGTCTTGTATTGTTTTGAATGAGATAATCCCTATGAACATGTCTTGTACATTGATCTAGCCAGACTTCCTTGTCTTGGTCTATTCTTGTGTCAACACCACTCTATTATTATTTGTATGTCATGGCCAATTGCATTTTGAGTATTATTGATGGGCCGGTTACTCGGACATCGGGGTAGGCAGTCGGCTTTGGACGGCGTCCATGGCATTGAATAGTTGGGAGTGGGCTTGGACCGTGCTACTATTCCCAAGACCGAGAGCTTGGATCCCCCTGGAGTCGGACTTTGGTATCAGTAGTACGGGTAGGATTGTTACTGGTACCCCGGGAGGTGGCTTGGACATCCTTGGAGTCTCCCTCTTGATTCTTACATTGCATTGTTTGGACAGTGGTTATTGCTAGTATGTTAGGATTTCCTGTTATTGTTTCTGGTTATTTATTCATGCTTTATGCCTAGCTTCGATTCCTTGTATTCTATTGATTATCATGCCTGTCATTAATACTTGATGCATGTAATGATTATTTATATCTTGCTTATCTATTATTCAACATGTCGTTGACTCTGTTCCTTGGTGTGCAGACTCCTCAGGTGAGTACTACTACGAGGAGCAGGCCGGTGAGGAGATCCCAGAGGATCTCCAACCAGCAGAGGAGGCACAAGAGTGGAGTGCCGATGACGTAGAGTAGCGTCATCATTACCAGGCACATGAGAGACTCACTTTGGGATAAACATTAGATTTTATTTAATTCTTATTATCTCTCATTGAAACTTTCATATCATTGACTTCTTAATTGTTTTAAATGGCAATGATATTGGGATGGCCTTTGTTAATACTTTAATTCCTTGATTAATTTTATTATTTCCTTGTGCAACTTTAACTATTAAGGAGATTGTTATTCATTGCTTTGAAATTTAATATGCCTCAAATTGTATGAATTCCGCAGCTTTATATTACTTGAGGTTTGAAATGCAATATCCTCACAGCGGACTTACAATCTTTGAGCCTAAATGGTAAAAATTTTAATTAGCTCTAAATTTCACTCACCGGATCCGGTTTATTCTCTAATCGGGTTTGGGGGACGTGACACCCATTCCACAGATTCAGCGTTGAGGTCGCAACATCCTGCACAATTACATATGAAGATAAAATACATTAGAATTTTCTTAGAATTTTTCATTAATTAATAAACAACATGGAGCAAGAATCATACCACCTTATATCTTTGTATCAATGGAGCAGCAAAGAGGGGGAGAGGAGCAACGAGATGAGGGAGGCTACTCAGCAGAGTGTGGGAGAGACAGAGAGTGAGAGCAGCGCAGACCGTAGCACAGAGAGGTAGAGATCGCAGCATAGAGAAACAGGGAAAGAGGGAAACAAGGATCGGAACAGTTGGCTCTGATTGACGCAGCAGCAGAGAAGCAAGTGGGAAATCGACGCGCAACAGAGAAGCAAGTGGGAAATCGACGCAGCAACAGAGACGGAGCAGCGGAATAGCGATCGCGTCGTCTGGAGAGTTCGCAGCTCAGAGAGGCAGAGATCACAGGGGAGAGATCGACAGTGGGAGAGATTGACAGCACAGAGAAACAGGGAAAGAGAGAAACAGGGATCGGAATAGTGGGAGAGATCGATGCTACAACAGAGACACAGCAGCGGAACAACGACATCGGAGCTGGATTCTTCGTAGCGCAGAGAAGCGATGGGAGGGGGAGAGAGAGAGAGATCGCAGGGAAGAGACTGGGGGTCGTAGCGATTAAGGCTGGAGAAGAAAGTGGGGAATGAAGGTGGGAAATGATTTTTGGGCGGGCGGGCATATTTGACTGATTTCCATTTAACTCCACACGAGGCAACCGCACATTTCCAGCTGAGGCTGTCCTCAAATGCAGTTGAGGAGAGCCTCCCTCTACATATATATATAGGGGAATTCTAAAAGACGCCCGGGCCCATGTTGAGTCAATCTAGTTCCCCCCCCCCCCCCCAGAATAGTCATCGGTCCAAATTTGACACCCATCCAACTTTTCCTCACCATTGGATTGGAAAACATTAAGATTTAGTGCTATGGACCAAAAGGTTAGGATGATTTTATGGACTCATGATTTTGCATATAGGTTGGTCTCATGTGGATCTTTCCATCAAATTAACTTCCATGATCACCATGCATTTTAGCAAGCCCAACTAGGATGAGCATTTTTTCTCCTAAAAAATGCTCGGACGCTATGTAACGCTCCCTATATATATATGGGTAATATTCAGTAATATTCAAGTGGAAATTGTTCTCATATATTATGTGAGAACTTTTTTATGGGGCCCAATTATGGGCCCCATTTGGGGATGGAACCAAGGAGATGGAAAAATCTATGTGAGACCACCCCAAGTATCAAGTTTGACACCAAACCTATGCCCCTAACCCATTCATCCTTGGCTCACAAGATTAATGGCTTTATATTCAAAAAAATATTCAACTTTCGATTCAACGGTTCAGTCCATTCGGATGCATGCCAATCCTTGGGATTAGTGACTATCAGAGGGTTCTCTATTGATTGCTAGGTTTGAATGGATTGTTAGTTGGGCCCCGCAAAAAAGTTCTCATATAACAGGTGAGAACTAGTTGTCACTTGAATTCCACATATATATAAGATGCTCCTATGCGAAATATCTCTCACCTTATATGAGAAATACGAGTGAGGACCCTCACATTTACAATATTGTTAGCATTAGATATGGATATAAGGGCCCTTATCTTATCTCTCATAGTAAGGTGAGAGCATCTCTCCTAGGAGCATCATATATATATATATATGGATGGGAGGTGCTCCGGTGAGAGCATCTCTCACCTTATTATGAGAGATAGTGGTGGGGGCCCTCACATTTAAGTTGTTGGCATTGGATATGGATGTGAGGGCCCCCACCTTATCTCTCATAGTAAGGTGAGAGCATCTCCACATATATATATATCTATCTATCTTTGGCTCAAGTAGCTAGTTAAGAGGGCTATAATCTCTCAATAACTTTACGCGTCATGGAGAACGCCTCTTTACTCGAGTGACAGTTCACTTAATTGCTTAGGGTTTGAATCCTTGGTAAGCCACCTATTCCTGTGTGTGGGGGCTTTCTTCCCACATGTGCGGAGTGTGTTTCCGTGCGTGTGCGGGCTCTCGATTGCATCTTTTTTTTTATATTTAAATAAGACATGTGAAAGAGTTTGTAAGGCTTATTACCCTCCTTGAATGGAAGGAGGCTCTAATGTCTAATTTAAAAAGAAAAAAGAAGACCTTGCACATACCCTTGAAATTATCTTTGCCTCAAGGCTATGAAATTGATTGTTGAATTCACTCACATAATCTTGAAGTTTATATGCATTCATCCTAGACTGTTAGTATGCTGTAGATAGCCGCTAATGCATCAATATTTCTCTTGTATGGTGCTAGTGTGCCTTTACGTGGTCAAATTCACTCATATCATTGAGAACCGTGTATTATTGCTAACTCAAATTTTCATTAAAGAACGGCTCCTTACCTGAGCATTTGTGTGGGTTTCTTTTGGCTTGTGCGGGCTTCCTTCCCACTTGAGTGGGCTACCTTCCCATGTGTTTGTGGGCTCGCTCTTGGGTCTCAGCCCCCATGGTTGGGGTACCAAAAAAAAACAAACCCTCAAATTTTCATTCCAAATGAATGACTGCATAAATGGATTTCAAGAGACACTAACATTTGGTTATAATCACCTTAGCTTTATTAGGGGAAAGGAAAGGAATCAAAGGATCTAGATCTAGGCAAAGAAAACCAACCAGAAACTTCAAATTCAGATTTTAACTATTCTCACACGTTTCTCTTTATTCATACATACATACATATATACATATACTAGCAAAACCCCGTGCTATGCACGGACCACGAAATTACCAAATGCACAGACTAATGCAAATTATTTTTAATAAATTTATTAATTAGTAAACTTGTGAGTCCTTTTTGTTGCTAATTTGATCTTTATGTTTTTTTTCCAGATGGTTTATTCTTTAGGTGAGATATAAATGGAGCTTGATGAAGCTCGGGCACGTGTACAAAAAAAATAAAGAAAAAACATATTCACAATAAAACAAAAGAATAAAGCAACCAGATTTAATTTGAATAACACGGGGTTCACAATATCCTAAACATATTTAATTTCAAACATTTTATTAGACTGGATAGATAGATTGTGCTTTTATTGCAAAAGTAATTCTACCTATTTGTATCCATTGCTCTATTAAAATTAGTTATTTCGCCAGTTAGCACGGGATTTTATTTTGTTAAACGTTGTTTTTGTATTTGGGGTATTTTTTAAATTTCTCAAACATCTTTTAGTTATTTTAGATCATTGTCCTTTCTGTAAGAGAGTGTTTCAGCTACATGTATTACTATTAAGGTTTATTTTGTCAATATTGTATAATATATCTTTTTTTACTATTATTTTTTCTGTTTGACGTAAGTTGGGTTTTTCTCCTTTAATTTTATTTCTTTTGGTTTCTGGATATGGTCATTATATATATATTTTATTTTCTTTTTCGTTTATGAGTCTTTTTTTTATTTCTTTTTTTTTTATCGAGTCATTATACTTATGAAACCCCGTGCTATACATGGACCCAATGCTAGAGATTCGTATTTAAAAAAGTACGACAAACGTATAAATTACATCGGATAATAGTGTCAATGAGTTACATACCACAATTAAAAGTCTTTATAACATCACTTATATCATTAAAAAAAAAAGATAGCGCAAAACTATCTACCTAAACTCCTAACTACAGTTAAAATTTGTTTACTTTATGCCCCGGTCCATATGTCATTATAGTTCTATTATTTTTTTCCCGAGTGAAGCTTCTGTTTGAAGATAGCTCAATAAAATGTGTTTCTTTCAAAGGAAAAATATATTCAATAAAGAATTTCAAAATATAAATTATTGACCTGATATTAAGCTTGGGTCTCTAACTCATCACAGGCTTGCAGTTAGACCCAGTACGCATCTAGCAACCAAAACTTGGAATTGGGATGAGATTGAGAGCTCTTGATGTGGATTACCATGCATGTGTGAAGGCGACCCAAATCATCAAATGATATAAGAAATTCATCTAAGCTACAGCGTTACAGCAGAACATGAAACAAAATCGGGATAAATGAAAGAAAAATGAAGTTGAGAGATAGATATACTAACATGACATCCAAACAGAATCGCTGATTGAAAATGATGGGATCTCCTTATGTTTTCTTCTCCCTTCTATATCTCTCTCCTTCTCCTCCTCTGTTGTCACTCAATTTCTTTTTTTCTTTTTATTATTATTCTCTATAATTGGAGTAGTAGATAGGAGAGCAGTTACAAATTGGGAAGTTGGTTCATTTTGGAGGAATTTGTGCTAGTCAGTTAGTGGAGAGAGAGGAGACTTGGCATGGACGGAGATTTTGATATCTTTTTTAAAATTAGGATTTTTAGTTTGGAGGACTGTGGTTAACTGAAGGCAAAGCACATTTCAATAGAGATATAGATTTAAGTGGAACCCCCCAAATGAATGGGTCCACCATCTCTATTTTAACTGTCCATAAAACCATATGATGCGGGCTGGTACCCATGAATTGCTTGATAAAGATCAAAGGATCAAATGACCATAGACCTCACAAATTGACCAAACCTAACCTATTTAAGTGGGACCCCCTAGATGAATGGGGTCCACCATCTCTATTATAACCGTCTATAAAACCATATTATGCGGGATGTGACCCATGAATTGATTAAGAAAGATCAAATGATCATAGTCCTAACAAATTGACCAAATATATTTAAGTGGGACCCAGATGAATGGGGTCCACCATCACTATTCTAACCGTCCATAAAACCATATGATGCGGGCTGAGACCCATTAATTGATTGATAAAGTTGAAAGGATCAAATGATCATAGACCTCACAAATTGACCAAACCTAATCTATTTAAGTGAGATCCCCTAGATAAATAGGGTCCACCATCTATATTCTAACTGTCCATAAAACCATATGATACAGGCTGGGAACTGCTTGATAAGGATCAAATGATCATAGACCTCACAAATTGACCAAACCTACTTAAGTGGGATCCAAATGAATGGGCTCCACCATCTATATTCTAACTGTTCATAAAACCATATGATGCTGGTTGAGACCCATGAATTGATTGATAAAGATCAAATGATCATAGACCTCACAAATTGACCAAACCTAACCTATTTAAGTGGAGCCCCCCAGATGAATGGGGTCTACCATATTTATTCGAACAGTCCATAAAACAATATTATGCGGGATGAAACCCATGAATTGATTAGGAAAGATCAAAGGATCAAATGATCATAGACCTAACAAATTGACCAAATATATTTAAGTCGGACCCAGATGAATGGGGTCCACTATCTCTATTCTAACCATCCATAAAACCATATGATGCGGGCTGGGACCCACGAATTGATTGATAAAGATCAAACGATCAAATGATCATAGACCTCACAAATTGACCAAACCTAACCTATTTAAGTGGGACCATGATGAATGGGGTCCACCACCTCTATTCTAACCATCCATAAAAGCATATGATGCAGGATGAGACTCATGAATTGATTAAGGTAGAATTTCAAAATATAAATTACTGGTTTGTTGATTTGAAATATAGATCCTCTAATTGGCTTACTTTATCTTTTTTGTATTTATGTTACTTTCAATTTTGAATGTTGCGGTGGTTTTGAGTTTGTGATTTTATTCTATTTGCTCTAACAAATTTGATTTAGTCAAACAGAGAAAGCAAATGGTTCATCACTGTGTTTTTTTTTATTTTTTAGATGCATATATTTTTGTATAGTAGATATGTATAGTAAATACATTTCTGCGTATATTTTAATAATTGCATACTGAGACAACCTTAGTATTATTCTCCAATCCCAGAACTTGTCAAGTTTTATTACAATTGATCACATGTAGGCCCCAGCCAACAACTCCAATATCATGAATCCCTCCTTTCGGAGGTGGTCATGTTTTATTAAAATTGATCACATGTGGGCCCCATCCAAAAACTCCAAAATCATCAATCCCTCCTTTCTTATCTGATGACCAATTGAAAACCCCATATTCTAAAAATCTAAACAATTTTAGAAATCTGAAACCCAAAGCCCTAAATCAAGATTAGAAACTAAATCCAATCTAGATGATATAACAAAATCAATCCAATTAAACATTGAATGTAGAAAATAATAAGGAAGTTGCTTGAAAAGTATAATAGGAAGTTATGCTGTTTAGTTATTTTAGAGAGAGGATAGTGGAGAGAGAGGAGGGAGTGGAGGGTGGATTGAGATGTAAACACTTGTGTTGATGTATTTTCTAAAATTAGGATTCTTAGTTTAGAGTCCTGTGGTTAAAGAAGGGAAAATACATTCCAATAGAGTTTTAGAGAGAGGATAGTGGAGAGAGAGGAGATAGGAGATAGGAGATAGGAGAGTGGAGAGAGAGGAGGGAGTGGAGGGTGGATTGGTATTTTCTAAAATTAGGATTCTTAGTTTGGAGTCTTATGGTTAAAGAAGGGAAAATACATTCCAATAGAGGTATAGATAGATAGATAGATAGATAGATATCTGATCTTGTATCTATGTATCCTAATATCTCTTACTCTACTTATAGCACTGGAACTATATCTAGATAACAGGATTATATATTTCATACTTGTTCCATGCAGCAGTCCATATGACTCGGATCAGGTAAATTTTGGGAAAGTTATTGAATGAGGGTCCACGTGATGTGATCGATCTGAATATCAGATCACACAAAGGTGGGGATGTCTCAGTGGGGACATGGGTTTGGAAGCCCACCCTACCTGAAAAATTTCAAAGAACCCCCTGCAAATTCTAATAATCTATATGTTTTTTTTTTAATTATAAATCTGGCCCTTCCTATAATATTTCTTTTACATTAATGAAGCCCCCCAGTAAAACTCCCTGACCCTGCCGTTGGTGGGGTCTCAAGTCTCAACAGAGACAGTAACCTGGTATTGAGTTATACGGCCATAGTAACCGGCAGCAACTCGGTGGTAGGATTGTATCTGTCGGTTTCCTACTTTTGGCCAAGTTCAACTTGGCTCCTTTTTTGGATTGTCTTCATATATGCCTGCTACTCTTTTGGGCTGGACTGTGGCGCAGTACATGTGTAGGGGTAAGCTGCCCACACCAGTTGTTTAACAACCAAGCCTAAGAATTAGGGTCTCCAATCTGATCTAACTAAATCCAATTCGAGTTGCACTCTGATAAGATGTTTATAATTGTACTAAATCCAATCTGATCTAACTAAACCCTAATTTAAGGGTGTTGTTCATTCATGAATTATGTTTTGAGTTTGATTTGGTTCGGGTTAAGGTTCAGATTTGGATTGATCTTTAGATTGGAATTCTAGTTGATTTTTTTTTTTTTTTTTGGGAAAGAATTCAAGTTGATTTTAGTTGGGCCTATATTCTTCTCAAATCCCAACCGTCTCAAAACCCCCTCCCTCACCCCTTCCCTAATTATAGTAGCCTTGACCATCATGCCAATGCCAATGCCATTGGTATTGGTATAGAGGTAGGAAGAACCTTTAGCGAGAAGCTTGGGGCCCGCATTTGATACATTGGATCGGAACCATTGGATGGGACGGACCCCACAGACACAAGAAAGAAAGAAAGAAAGAAAGGAAGGGCCAGGGGTCTCTCTCTCTCCGGATCGACGAGGAAGGAAGGGCCAGGGGGGTGGGTGGCCATGATCATCCCTATGGAGATTGAGACCCGATCCGTGTGAGGCCCACCACCAGTACAGGAAAAAAAAAAAAGAAAAAGAAGAAGAAAATAAGGTCGGTTATGATCATGCGCCTTGGCATTGGCAACTGTAAAGTGGGGGCCCACTTAACACGATCTGCTTAGCTGGCCCTTGCGTCTCCGCCGACCACGGGTTCGCTCGCGGTCGCGGGTAAAGAGAGGAGTGAGGGCGGGACTTGGGAGAGATATAGAGGGTTGCTGTATTTTGTGTGTTGTCTTGTTATTACCATAGCTTTTTCTGCTTCTTCTTTCCGTTGCACACAAGCAAAATCCAATTCTTCTTTCTTTCTGCTTCTTCTCTGTTTCCAACGTGAAGTGAAAAAGAGCAGTCAACCAACCATCACAAACACTCTAATAAAATCCCACCCCCCAAGTTGTAGAAGAAGAAGAAGAAGAAGAACCCGTCGATTGATCGATCATATTAAAATCTCCAATCCGAGCAGGTTCGTTCGTGCTCTTCTCATCTTTCTTTCTAGAATTCCAATTCCTTTCCGTATTTTTGATTGCATCAAAAGAAATTTAAGGAAAAAAAAAAAACAAAAAAAGCATAGCGAAAACGGATAGATCTTGGATTTACTATTGTTTCATTTTTTATAGATTGATTGATTGATTCGTTTTTTATTTTCCTATGATTTCTTTTCGCTCAAGTCAGGAATAAAAACAAGAAGAGATCTTGTTTTTTGTCAATTTGATTTCATTTCTTTGATTTCGAATCTTCTATGTAAGTAGTAGTAGAAAGCTGTTTCTTTTATTTTATTTAGTAGCTACGCCTGCAATACAAGTAGAAGAGAAGAGATTGGAGGAGACGCATGTGCGTGAGAAATCAGTTTACTGCCTGTTTCCAAGACCGAGTGATCTAATTTCTCATTTCCTTTGTGGTTGGTTCTGATTTCATTACGAAGAGAGTAGTTGAAACAATAAAAACAAAAAAAAATTATTTCTCTCTCTCTCTCTCTCTCCCTCTCTCTTGCCTTCTCTTTGGTTCTTTTAGGTTTCCTTGTTATTAAAGGAACAATTGAAGAAGAGAAGAGAAGAGGTTCTGAATTGAGTTTTCTTCACTTTCCTATTTTAATTTATATCAGATTTGATTAAGAAGAGTAGTAGAAATCTCTCTTGTTTTTCTACTAAATGCTTGTACTTTTTTTTTTTTTTTTTCCTTTCCTGTTCTTATGGTTGCCAAAATGAAAAGAAGGGATACTGATGTATTATGTGCTTCCTGAACTGGATTGCCATTCTTGCTCCACAATTGACATTGGATTTTATTTCATATACATTTTTGTACATGGGATTTAGTTTTTTTTGGTTGTGGGAATTTTCTTTTGCCCTTTTCATATATATATATATATATATATATATATATATCTTATTGAGTAGTTGGTGGTTTTTAGGAGGCATTTTGTTTGCTGTTCCTGCTAGTAATTTGCATCGTACAAGGTGGAAGCAATGTCCAGCTTTGTGGGCGTTCATGTCTCAGACCCTCTTCAAAGCCAATTTACACAGGTCCAGCTTCGTGGCCTCAAATCTAATGTAAGTATTTGTTCATATCCTTCCTTTTCTTCCATGTCAATTTCTCTCCCTGAACACACACACACACACACACACGAATTATTGAATTTGTTCCTTTTTAAGCCTTTAGAACAGTTGAAAGGTGCTAATTTATGACAGCCACAAGGTTGTGGATTGGAATCATGTTTTGCCTCTTACCAAAGTTGGTTGTTGCGATTGTGATTTCTGAAAGTTTGAACTGATTCATTTTGTTTTTTTGGTTTCTCTATCCATAATTAAGTGAAAAGAATTCGTTATAGAATACTAGTTTTCTGTTGAATTCAATGCATTATGTATAAGGATCATTATCTGATATTAATTTTAGTTCTCTCTAAAATAATATATTAATTTAACATCCTATGTATTTTCGTTGAACTCAATTTATTTCTCTATAAGAAAGTTTGGTATCATGTTTCTTTCTCTTCTCTGTAGAATTTAGAATAATATATAATAGTAGTGACATTTTTTTAATCCAATTATGTGGAAGATGTCACCTAAGTATGATATCATGTTTATCTCTTTTCTTACTGGAATCAATTTATTAGTCATTTGTTGAGTTTATCTGTTTGCTCTTAAAAGATTAAACGAGACATTCTGAAGCTAGTCACCCTTTAGAAGATGCAATTATTTCTTTTTTATTTGGATAATTATTACTTAATGTTAATCTTTTTTCTTAGTAGACTATGAAAAGTTCATCATTAATTTCGTTGCATTCATCAAATTCGTTTATACATTTCAGTTGGAAGAAGGGTTATGGTCTCATGGGTCCAGTAACATGCAATTCATGAATTGGTTTGTTTTTGTAGTTTATCTCTATGAGAAAGGACAGGGATCATGCGATGGTTGGAGATTTACCGTCTGGAATGGCAAAACTTAAGGCTTTCCGAGAGCTGCTCTCTGAGGAAGAGATTAGGGAGATCTTGGGTGAATCATATTCCAATATAAGCGAGGAGATTGATTTTGAAACCTTTCTTCGGGTGAGGTTGCGTGGCTTTTCTTTCTTTTCCCCTCCAGTTCAGTGAAAAAGTATGTATAGAACATGTTGATATCCCAGATTGAATGGTCAGGTGTATTTGAATTTGCAAGCTCGTGCAAGTGAGAAATTGGGTGGGTCAAAGCACTCATCAGCATTCTTGAAGGCCACAACGACCACCCTTCTGCATACAATTGATGAATCTGAGAAAGCATCTTATGTTGCTCATATCAACAGCTATCTTGGTGATGACCCTTTTTTAAAGAAATATCTTCCTTTAGATCCGGTGACAAATGATCTGTTCGAACTTGCAAAAGATGGAGTTCTTCTCTGGTACTTGTTGGGGATTGCATGATGTGTTATTTCTCTTGGGACTGTAAGTTGCAGTATTTTTACGCACACCAATGAATTTTCTGTTTTCATGATGTAGTAAGCTGATCAATGTTGCTGTGCCCGGGACCATTGATGAAAGAGCAATCAACACCAAGCGTTTTCTCAACCCATGGGAAAGGAATGAGAACCATACCCTTTGTCTCAACTCTGCTAAGGCTATCGGATGCACCGTCGTTAACATTGGAACGCAAGACTTGATTGAAGGGAGGGTAAGTTGAGCCCATTTGTGTCATCAATTGTTGTCTGTTCTGTGAGTAATATTTAATTTATCGATGTCCATTTCAGAGAAATATAATGGTCTCAATGAATTATGGACATATATATGTGTGTGCCTTGTTCTTGAATTTGTAGTATACTGATTCTAGAATCATGAATTTTTGTTAGAAATGCTTTTGGACTTGACGATGGTATTTTCCAATGTTTTTTTAACTTTACCCTGTCATCTCAACATAGACTTTAATTTAGTAGTTCTTTGGTTTCCGTAATTGTCTATTTTGATTGGAGTTTAGGTGAGTGGAAAGCACCTTTTGGTGGTTGCAATACCGTCCACAATTGAAATGGCCACAGTGCATGCTCTTTTTTCTTTTTTAAAATTTTGTTCTGTGGAGCAGGCTTCCTTTTTAATCTTGAAACTGCGTAGCATGTTATATAAAGGAAATCAGTAAGACTGTAAGACTGCGCTCTGAACTTAATTCTAGGACTTGTTCCGTAGCAGGACAAAGTCTTAACCAATGTGCTAGTCACATTTGTAGGTGACGGCCATATTTTTTCTTTTTCTGGTAATTTAAAGAATTACTCTCGAGTTTCTTGAGAAACGTACTGGGCTTCTGTCACAACCCAAATCCTAAGCTCTTGAATTTGGAGTTGTGACTAATAAGTATCACATCTTCCAACATAAATCAGATCATATCAATAATGATGATAAGAATTCAGGGCATTCTCATTAAATGTCAACTTCCCAGAAATAAAGCTACTTTCAACAATTTAATGACTCGACCTAAAAATAAGTGACAAAATTCTAAACATTGCCATCTAGAAGTTCATAGTTTAAAAATAAAAATAATAAAGTTATCAATTATTAAGAAGAGCTAATCCTCTAAAAGCTATTTTTGGGACGCATCTCAACCGCGGATGTCAAATCCAAGCTCTTGATCATCGTGGTCCACTCTGGTGCCTACATGTGGGTTACCTGATAGAGGCGAACCGAGGACCAGTCAATATTGAGTGAGAAAATATTACAATCTAATTATGCATGCAATTTCGCACAATAACAATTTAAATAATATCAGCTGAAATTAGTAAAGTCATTTTCCTTATAAGTGATAGGTTGGTCATGACATGATATAAGACAATCCCTTAACTGCTTAGTGACACTGGCCCATAATATTTGCATCTCAAGGATACCATCATTCATCACTTATATTATTGACTAGCAAGGGTCCATTATTCATCATTTGACCATGTGATTCCTTTAAACTTCATTGACCACATAGGGTCCTTTAGCATCATCATTGACCCCGAAGGTCCTTAACATCTCTTCAACCAGAGGGTCCTTAGATATCATCTTTGACCTAGGGGGTCCTTAAAGTGTTATCTTTGACTATGGAGGTCCGTAAACCTCATCTTTGACCAAGGAGGTCCTTAAGAATCATCTTTGACCATGAGGTCCTTAAACATCATCTTTGACCAAGGAGGTCCTTAAACATCATCATGCTCTTGTGGCCTTTGGATAGGAGTATATTCCTATACGGTGCTAAGCAGTTAAGGTGTCACAGGGTTCCTTGTTTTATATATATATATATATATATATATATATATATATAAGCCGAGTTGCCTAACTAGCATCACATTCACTTAACTCATCACTTCTCATTTTAAAATATGATTTAATCTTTGTACTGATCTCATCATCCAAAAGGGGTTTGGTTATGCCATCTGCCCACAATTGCCCTTGATTTACATTGCCTCCATCAGTTTTGAAATTGGTATTCATTATGAGTGGCACAAACCACATAACCCTTCCCTTCTAGATGTACTTAGTTCTTTGGTTCCAATGTAACATACTAACATGGGCATATATATATAGGGGGGGTATTCAAGTGAGGGATTCCCTCACCATGTGTGGTGAGGGAATCCCTCACTTGAATATTTCCCATATATATATATATATACATAGGAGATGCTCCTAGGAGAGCATTTCTACCTTAGTATGAGAGCTACAGTGGGGGCCCTTACCTCCATATCCAATGCCAACAACTTAAATGTGAGGGCCCCACCGTAGCTCTCATAATAAGGTGAGATATGCTCTCATAGGAGCATCTCCCTATATATATATATACATATAAAATAATTTGTGTTCCAATGAGAAGTCATTAGCCATTATAACACAGTCTCAAGTTTCATGTTTACCATAAATCTCAAAATGGGCTGCTAATATGAAAACAACAATTAAGCATTATCAAACAATGGCCTAGCAGTCCGTCCTTTCATGAATTTGACCCAGGAGGGAAACTAAAAATGAATTCAGCAATTGTAAAACTCATCTTGAGTTCAGCCATTAACGATTAATACTGATCATATGGTTGGGTTAGACCCCTGTTGAACCCCATTAATGATTTCAGGTGAGAACCAAGATACCAAGACTATTGATACCCTTCCATAAGCCATTAAAAAATATATATATATATATATATGTAATTCAAAGAGAGTTTTCATCAAACAGTAAGTGTGCGTAGCAAATTACTCAATAATGATATTTCATCAAACAGTAGGTGTGCATCCTACATGATTTAGGCGTGCAATAAATTACTCCATTATTATTCACACCTAAAACTCCTTTAGTGGAGTTTGGACAATGCATAAATCCCCTTTTTGGGGTCCGCCGATAGGGCTGCCATTCATGGGCTCATAACCATAAATCCAAAGAAGACATTATTGGTAATGGGTGCATCCTTAGATTGTATATATTTACTCACCTTGTATATGCAATCGTCACCTGGTAGACTTGCGGAACACTATAGGTCATCCAGAAGTGGATCTTCTCCTTATTCCTTGTTTCTCCCTTCAATCTCCTCTAGTTTCTCTTCTAGATCATCAAGATGAAACTAGGGTTAGTGCAAGGACTGAAAAGAGGAGAGAAAGAAGGCCTTATGGCATGTTTGGATAGGCAAAAAATAGAGTAGAGTGAAGTTAAATGGGCTCTAAAAGTCTAAAATTTCAACTCTACCCCGTTTGGATTAGATGAAGTAATGTTGTGAGCCACATGTACTCCATTTCACTTCAACTCTAAATACTTCCATTTCCTTGAGTAAAAGTGGATTCTACTCCAAACCTTAACTTCAAAATAAGCAGCCAAATGGAGTGAAGTGAAGTATTCTACTTTTAACTTCAACCTACTTCTCTTCACTCCACTCCACATGTGAAATCCACTTCATTTTACTCCACTCCTCGTTTATTCAAACAGGCCCTTAGGGTTGCGAATGGGGAAGAGACTTGGTTTCCTGCGCATATCCCAAGGATGCCTCAAGCCTTAGTGCGCAAACAAAAAAATTCCTCGGGATTAGTGTGCAAGTATTTCCCCTCCTCTTGGTTTCAAAACGTGGGTCCCTACAAGTTTATTATTCTCCATCATTTAATGTTAGTCATGGGTCCCAATACTTAAAAATAAGCCCATCAATCATTCCCTCAACACAAATTGCGGGCCCCAACTTCTCTACATATTATTTAACTCTCAAAGAATTAAATCCTTGGGTCCCACGAATGACTTAGACCAAACATGCAACAAAATTAAATTAACAAACCCCAAAATTAAAAAAAATCTAGACCCTTTAATCTATTTTATTCTAAAATTTGTGGATATTACAGCTTCAGCACATTTGTGAGAACTGAAGGTGTGAGTGGTCTTCCACACTTCTTTTTTAGCCTCATCATCCCATCCCTCCTGAGGCCCACACGCACAGGCCCCCGGAACCATACTCTTCCATGGGGCCAGAATAGCTCACACTTGAAAAACAAGGTGCTTTTGGTGTCTTGAACAATGTTTTCATTATTGCTCTTTTGCTACAAGTTCTTAGTTGGCAGCTGGCTTGGTTTTGTTTTACTCAGCCCCATGCATGAGCTCCAATCTGTTGGACTGATTATTTAATTGCTCTTCTGCAGCCTCATCTGTTACTCGGATTGATATCTCAAATTATAAAGGTACACCCCTGATCACTTTCCTTGATTGATAACAACATGCTTCAACATCTTATATATGTGTTAAAATTGAAGACTAACCATAATAAGAGGGTTATTAATCTCCTTTTCCCTTAAGAAGCATAGATGATTGAGGTCTTGATGAAGAATTAACATAGATGCTTTATATACAAAATTATTTACTTCCTGAAAATATTAAGACGCTTGTTTTGCATGATAATGTGTCAGATGGCTTATTGATTCTCATTGGTGGTCCTGTAATATCAGATTCAACTGCTAGCAGACCTCAACTTGAAGAAGACGCCTCAACTGGTGGAATTGGTAGATGACAGCAAGGTCGTGATACTCTGATTGGTTATTTTTTTGTGGGATATCTTTTCTTTTCTTATTTCTTTTTCCTTAATATAGTGATGTTGATATTACAGGATGTGGAGGAGCTCATGGGTCTCGCGCCAGAGAAGATCTTGTTGAAGTGGATGAATTTTCATCTCCAGAAAGCAGGCTACAAGAAAACCGTAACTAATTTTTCTTCTGATGTCAAGGTAAGATAATGTGCTCTTTAACTATAAAAATGTTTTGAAGATTAAATACATATTAGAATAGATTGTTTGCTGAGTTTTCTTTTTAGTATTTGGTTGTATCAATTTTCATCCTTCTAGGAACTGTGTATTGGTCTTTGTTTGAGTTGTTTGAATGGGTAAGATTATGCACTCCTTAGCACTTGGGCTAAAATTAAAGCAAGACTATCCTAGTTGTGACCAAGGGATAACTTTAGACCCATTTGGCTATGTTAGTGGGCCCTTCAGGTGTTTTTTTTTTTTTTTTTTTCTTTTTTTTTTTAAGGTAAGTTTTGGGTTTATTAACAAAGGAAAATCTAGAGTACAAGTGTACAACAATCATAGAATCAAGAGTGATCCTACTCAATCAAAACCAAAGCCCACATCCCGGGCATCAGGAAAAACAAAGCTCAAAACAATAAATCATCATCACATTCATGCAATGGCAATACAGATAGATCATGATAAGCTTTGCAACTCCACAGTAGAAAATTGCCTATGGCCATGACTGACTCCCTTCATTTTTTTAATCAGATTTGCAACTAATATCAAAATAGGGCAAAAAGACTCAATTGGCTAAGGACTCTGCGCCTTAGGAAGCAGAGCGGTCTTGTGTTCGACACGTATCTCCGTTGGCCACCTCCCATACTTTTACCCGGTGCATGTGGATAGGAGGGTTTGCATGTGCCCCTAGGGATTAGTTCTCGGCTGTCCAGAATCCATTGTCCCTTGGGCTCAGGGCCAAAGGCTAGGATAACGCCTAACAATAGACTTCATCTTTCGAATAGTGAACCAATCACGCCATGGGGACTTTAAAGGATTATTGTTGCCTTTGGGTTAGATGGGTCCTTTAGTTTAACCTTCAATTGAGTGATTTGTTGTCTCAGCTTAGTGCTCAATTTTTCTCGTCCAATCTAGTTTACTCTTCAATCTAGTATACTTATTTTATGCAGCTTTTTTCTATCTCACTTGCTTATGTACTTGCAGGATGGAGAGGCTTATGCTTACCTTCTTAATGTCCTCGCGCCAGAGCATTGTAGACCAACTACATTGGATACTAAAGATCCTGTAGAAAGGGCAAATCTGATACTTGAACATGCAGAGAGAATGGACTGCAAAAGATATCTATCTCCTAAGGACATTGTTGAAGGCTCCCCAAATCTGAACCTTGCATTTGTTGCGCAGGTATTCCATCAGAGGTAAGGATCGTCTTTTTTTTTTTCTCCTTTTCTATATTTATTTTACACTTTCTTGGTTTGCCACTCTTTTCTTCCTTCTGCAATTTGCACTTCAAGATCTTCTGAACTTAACAGTTAACACACCAAGTTGTTGATTGAAATATTCTGGATTCGAGTTGTTTTATTATTGTATAGTTTTTTTTTTATGTCTTTTGGTCTTGTATTCCTATCTAATATTTTTGGTAATAAATTATTCAGTTACTTTTTATGGATATATATATATATATATATAGAGAGAGAGAGAGAGTCTATCTTATGAATCTTTGAGAGTGCAATTTGGACAGCAGGTTTCAGACTCAAGGCCTCCAGAAAATCTGCCCAGCACCAATATGACACGAAATTTTTTCACACAAAAAATGGCATGTCCTTGTTACATCTGTGGACTGTCTTTAGATAACTGCAAAGACATTGCTAAGAATTTTATTGTATCTGCAATTGTTTTTAAAATGTAAAAAATTTTATGAAGTTATTATGTGCTATAATAATTTGTTGGAAATCAGGTATCGTTTTTCTTTATAGGTAAATGCTTTAGACATTTATTTCTTGTCTGTATTGAAATTTGAATTTGCAGTTATGTAAGTTTCCAAAGTAGTGTGGTATTTATTTAAATAGATGAAATTCCTCTCAAAGCTTATATAAGATTTACTTAAAACTATTAAAAAAAAGGAAGGAACAACCAATATAACTGATGGTAAAGCAAGCAGGAGCAGGCTCTGTTTGTTTTAATTTTTAAGGACAGTTCCTAGAATGACTTAATTGACTTGGATGTTGATCTTTATTTGCAGGAATGGTTTGTCAGTGGATAGCAAGAAAATGTCTTTTGCAGAGATGATGACAGATGATGTCCAAGTATCCAGAGAAGAGAGAGCCTTCAGGTTGTGGATAAACAGCCTTGGAATTGCTACCTATGTCAATAATGTCTTTGAGGATGTTAGAAATGGGTATGTGTTTAAATCTCATACATAAGCTTTTTTTCTTCTCTATTGCTGTTGCTAAATTATGACGCGGAAGGAAAGAAACGGAATAGCTTTTGAGACTTTTATGGACCACAAAGCATAAGGGAGGGCATCCTTCAGTAAGTGCTGCATAAGTAGTTCTAAAGGATTCCAGTTGTCGGTTTTCATAAATAACAGGTTTCTTTTCATTATTGGCTGTTTCTTGAAATGCATCCCTAGTGGAATATTTTTTTCTTATTCTGCACGGCATCCTTAATGAACTAGTTGTGTCTAGATTCTTGTTGTTTGGGATAGATTCATCTATCATTGGTAGATCCTTGTATTTACTTCTCCTTTTATTTCACCAAATTTCATTTGCAACCACACAGCTGGTGTCTCATCTCACACAGCTCCCCAGGGATCAATCCCAGGGCAGGTAGGTTATCTCACAGGTTGTGTACCACCTCACCCAATTGATACCTGGTGAAGGATTTTCGTAAGACAATAGGTTTCTTTGCATAATTGGCTATTTCTTGCCATATATCCCTATTCCCTGGTGGGCTATTTGTGTTTACTGTCTTGTTGTGTTGGAGATTCATCTACCATTTTAACAACTCCTTTTTTTTTCCAAACTTCGTTCACAATCAAAAGAAACTTGTGATGTATTAAACTCAAAAGAACTTGATTTTGCCTGATCAAGGTTTCCTGTATCTACCCTACCTTAGAAAGGGGGATAATTCTTCAATGACGATGACATGTTTCGATTTTATTTTCACATCAGTTATCACTAAATTGAGTCTTATGATGATTCAAGTTGACCCCAAGTCACCTGTACTTAAAAAACTGGGTTGGGTTTTTGCATCTTCAAGGTATTTGCTTAAGGGTATCTCATGTGTGCAGATGGGTTCTTCTGGAAGTTCTTGACAAAGTGTCTCCAAGATCCGTTAATTGGAAGCAGGCAACAAGGCCTCCCATTAAGATGCCCTTTAGAAAAGTGGAAAATTGCAACCAAGTTGTAAAGATTGGGAAACAGTTGAAGTTCTCCCTTGTTAATGTGGCTGGGAATGATATTGTACAAGGAAATAAGAAGCTCATACTTGGTAAGAGTGCCCTCGTTGTTGTGCAAACTTAAATGTGTTAAAGGTTTTTTCGTGGCTCCATTTTCTAGGCATTTGATCAAGTCAACTGTTTTTAGTGCAATCTCATGGTTTTGGAGAATGCATGAATCTGCCTATTACAACTTTGGTATTGCATGCATGACTGATTTACAGTTCTCTGTTGTCAATAGATACATAATTTTTATTGGCGCTGAATTATTGAATTAGGTTGATTACATATAGAAAATCCGTTTGATTAGTGTGTGGGCAAACCCAATTTTCCAAAGATCGATAGTAAATTTATGGGATGCACATCTTGTTGTCAATGGTGTTTGGCTATAGTCAAGGAAGAGCCCATTTTGCTTCTCTACAAGTAAAATCCTCAGGTCCCTTTTTTTTTTGCTCCCCCTCAAATTGATGCAAAAGGGTTAAAAATAACCAAGTTGCAGACAACAAACTGAAGTCCTGGATAATAGCTTTACCAATAATGCTGGCTAATGGAAGTTTAGATGATACATGCGGGAGAGTGATAACTTTGTCTTGTAGTATGTGAATGGAGTGGTTGTCAACTTCTATTTGCTCTCTCTTTCATGGAACACCAGCCAACAATTTGAATGCATTGAGGTGAATCTCAAAATCAGTTAAAAATCTGTTTAACCTGTTTATATTCGAGCATGTAGAAGACAAAGAATAATGTTGAGCTTAGCTTATTTCTTTAACTGGAATCACCTTGCATATTGTCCTAATTAGATATACATATATAGAGGGTTGATCAACTGCCCACCTCTTATGTTGTGCACCCATGCGCACCCTGTTGTGGGCCCCGCCTGGGCCTCCACCAATCAATGGGACTGTGGGGGGATTGAAAGATCCGGATGAGCCCTACCTTTGTATAAAGTTTGAGGCCCATTAGATCATTCTTACCCCTTCATCCGTGAGTTCAATGGTTTTAGATTAAAAAAAGAAAGGAAAAAGAAAATGGACAGTCGAATCAATGGTCTAGTCCATTTGGATCAGTGTAAAAACAAAAGGCATTGGTGACTATTAGAGGGAGTGTGCCTTTGTGGTCCATTTGGATTGGTGATCAGGTGGGCCCCACTAGGAGGTTTGCACCTTAAGACCCAAGGAAAAGGTGTTCACCTGAAAATTTCTGTACTTGTATCATATATGTATATACACACATTCTAGAAATTTTATCCTGAGTGAGAATTGTGCTAAAAATCAGACTAATCAGCCTAATAAGATTTATTTTTGGTTGGGTGGGGGGACGGGGGTGTTGTGAATAGAAAGGTCAATGCATGGATAAATGATACGTCAGAAATCAGCATAATCAGACTTTGCTTGGTGTGGATTTTCAGGCCTCAAAAATCAATGAAATAAAGTTTTTACAGAAGATTGTTTCTCAATTCTCTATTTAGTGTAAAGTTGGGCTTTGCTGCTGCCTGGCTGAATCTTTTCGATATAATATATATTATAGGGAAAATACATATAGACTGAGAATTTTGATCCAGTGCAATTGGACAATGGGAACTGATGGAATGGTGGGGCTCATCAGGCCAGTGATATGCCATGAGGGTAGTTGGGATGCGTAGAGGATTCCATGGATAGGAATTTTTTTTTCAATGCCTCATCTTTGATGCTTTTTGTACAATAGGGTAGTCTATTCAAAGCATATTCTCTGGTTCAGCCCAGCTCACTATTTAGTTCATTTAAATCAACTTTTAAACTTCCTGGCTGATTGATTACATACAAAATTGATGTATTAATATATTTTTTATGTTTACATTTCACTGAAAACTTGGTTATTTTCCAGCTTATCTATGGCAGTTGATGAGGTTTAACATACTACAACTCCTGAAGAACTTGAGATTCTACTCCCATGGAAAAGAGATGACAGATGCTGATATTCTGAGGTGGGCAAATAATAAAGTTAAGAGTACAGGAAGAACTTCTTGTATGGAAAGTTTCAAGGTAACCTCATTGTTTTGCTAATTGTTTGGTACTTATTTATTATTAAGTGTAGTATCTGAACTATCAAAATTTTGTTCAGGATAAGAACTTATCAAACGGGATATTTTTCCTTGAGCTTCTTAGTGCTGTGGAACCAAGGGTTGTCAACTGGAACCTTGTTACAAAGGGAGAAAGTGGTATGTTTGTGCATTTTATTCAGGGGAACTATAGGGTTTTGAACATTAAAAAAAAAGGAATTATGATTAGAGTTGCCAACTATTTGCATAGGGCCCAAGCCTGGCTTGTTTATTGAGGCCTAAAATTTTAGCTGGGTCCAACTTAGCATGTCTGTTGAGCCTGGTTTCGACCCATAATAATCATAAATGCGCCTCTATTTGATCCCGGCTCAGGCCTTGGTGTAAAATGTTTTATAACTTTATCCAAGCCAGCCTATTTGATGATTGGCTCCAAAATAAAGCTCAAGCCTAGACACGAGTCTAATCAACGCCTGGAATAACAGGTTGGGCCTGCCTGGCTATTCACACTACCTGGCTTATATGCATTCTCATAATGCATTGGTTCCATCATTTGTAGTATTTCAGCTATCATGGCATGTTAATGTAATAAGTAAACATCTTTTTTACTGTTGTTATCTTGGCTCTGCAGACGAGGAAAAGAAGTTGAATGCTACATACATAATCAGTGTTACACGAAAGCTTGGGTGTTCCATTTTCTTGTTGCCTGAGGATATCATGGAGGTAAGTTGGATTATTTATTTATATGTTTTGTGACATATGTGACATGTAGACCTAGCTACATGTTGACATGCAAATCAGCATTCAAGAAAAAATGTCTCCTTGATGGAAGGACATTTCAAAGAACATCCATGTTTCTTACAAGCTCCTATCGTGTTGCTGCTTTAGGAAATGAAACAAAATATATGAATGGAAAATCTTTACCAAAGAGGGTGATGCCTTCTTTCCATTTGAATTCTCACAACCTGTCCGAGCTTCATAATTTTCCATATTATAAATCAATCATCCAAGTATATGCTTCTGTACAATTCAAATACAAAAGAAGTATTTGTGTGAGACTGTTTTTCTACAACCGGCTTTACATAATTCTTTTGAATTTTCAGTTGAAATGTACTCCAATACTGCCATTTCTAACATGAGTCCAGAAGAGTTGTATGACAAAGGATTTGGATAGGGGCCTCTGGCCTTGAGTAGATGTGGTTTCTTGGATGAGTGATCAAGACAATCTCATGGGGCCAACCATGGGTAGACTATACTTCCAAATTCTCTGATCGGAAATACTAACCCTTTAACTAACAGCCTGCAAATTGTGACAGCCAAGAAAGATACACAACAGAGACAACATCCCACCTTCAACATAGAAGGAAGAGTCTGAATAGTGTACGATAATCATCAAAGTGGTCATCCAGTTGGTTTACTTTGAGGGCGTGGTACAATCCATGTTAGCCCCCTTCATATTAGCAGTCTGGGACTGTCACTGAACCATTCACAAATCATTTAGTATCTTTGTCTCATGGTTACTTTCCACGTACCCTGGTGTGACTACCGAAACTGCTGGTGGTCCTTCCGTTTTTATCGGAATGGCTGCATTTTTCTTTTTCTTTTTTTTTATTTGTCTTTTTTATGTTTTTAAAAACTCATTTTCAGCATTGATCAGATAAATACATTGTATTTTTCACAAACAAGCATGATATTTTCCTGCAGTATCTTTCAAAATCCAAGTTTTAACAAGAGTGCAAATATATGTTTTTGCCTTTTTGTATCTGGTATCCTTGTCTTGAAATTGTACGTACTACCAAAGTTGTGATAAGCTCCACTGCATCGACCATCTAATGCATGGCTTTTTCTACATTGGTCAGGGGTCATAAATGCATTTTATTTCTAATCATCTAGTAGGAAAATTTTTGTTTTGGTGTCCGGAAGATCAATGCTTCAAATAACAAAATCTTGGGCCTTGCTTCTTCACCTACCAAGGGCTTAACAATACTATGCATATTTGTAGCTCGAATGTGACACTTCTGTACACTTATTTATGTGATTCAGGTGAACCAGAAGATGATTCTTACTCTTACAGCCAGCATCATGTACTGGAGCCTCCAGCAGCCGGTGGAAGAGACGGATTCATCTGCAGAAATGACGACAGTAAAGGATACCTCTGTGGATGGAGACAATGGCAGTGTTATTGGCAGTGTTTCAAACTTGTGCATAGATGATGCCGCTTCCGACACCTCCTCACAGGTTGAAAATGGGGATGCTTGTGTGGAATAATGACCACAGAGTGCAATTCCTCCCTCTTGTAATGATCACAATGTATGCCCATACAAGACATTGGTAGTCTCTTCTCAAGTTAGCATTGAAAAACAACCAGTTGGGGTTTTATTTATGGCTTTTGATGGTCATGAAGATGCATGGGGCCAATGATCCTTTTCTTAGGCCTTACATCTCTAGGCCGGCACTGGGAGGTAATGGCTTATTTTTCTTGCCAATACAAAATACTGATACTCTGTTGGGTTGCTGTCGTTATCCAAAACAGTTCATCTTAGGTAATGGCATGATTATCTTGCCAATACAGAATATACTCTCTTTAGGGTTCATCTTTAAGTATGAAGCTAGTGGTATGAAAAGTCTAGTCTCTCTATCGATGTCCTGGTGGATAATGCTTTTGTTATCTTCACCGATGCAAGATAAAACACAGACCATCCTTTTCTCATGGTTTTTCATTGTTAAACAGTTCAGCAATGTTGGATCTCAGTATTCTTTCATGTGTCTCATTGGTAAGGAGAGCCTATTTTTTTTATTTATTGTATCCATGAATATCTTGTAATCTTTTACATTTTCATTTTGTTTTAAAAAACTGTATCCATGAAGATCTTGTAATCCTTTACATTTGTCATTTGAGAAAGATACATGATTGAGATTTTGTTGTTAGGCATTATATAGTAGGTCAATTCCTTTCTTGCAATAATTTGTAGTGATCATATTTGAATAATACAAGAAAATACTGCTTTTGACGAGGAGCCCTTAGCACAGTGGAAGCCTGGAAGGTGCTCATTATTGCAATGCTACCAATTGAGAAAAGGGGAAAAAAACTAGAGAGAAAAAAGGCTCTCTTTTTGGTATTGTGTGTGGATGTTTACTATTGTCATTTCTCTCTGGTTATCAGTTGCAATATTCCATCTGGTTCCATAAATTTACGCTGGGTTGCTATTTTCCTTTCTGATCTGGACTTTTCCATTTTTGGAGTTACATGATAATTTTAGGATTATCTCCAGGGTTTTTCTTTTTGCTTGAAGATGTTGGGTTTGTCTTTGGCAGGGCAGTTGAAAACTGTCAATATGCAGCACAAATAACAGGTAGAAAGGATGGCTGTGAATTAATACGAGGGGCACATGCAAACCATCATACCCGTGTTGCTTAATAGAAAGAGGAAAGGTTAAACTTTTGCTTGTTGAAAATTTGTTCTATGGTATGTTGAGGCTTCACAGTTCAAAAGTACGTTTAATATCACAAACTTTGGACTCTTCAACGGTTCTAATTCCCCGATTTGCAATTTGAGTTGTTGAGCGACTGGATGCTGACGTGGCGTACTCCTTTCAAACAAACACAAAAAGAACTTAGCTCCAATGGCCTAAGACCATGGGTTGCACCCGGAAATTGAGAGTTTGATACCACATTGAGGCTACAGGGGATTTACTTGGCTCTCTCTGGTCGGTCCCTTGGGATTAGTCTGGTGCAAAGGATTGAGACACCGTCAGTTAAAAAAAGGAAAAAAAAGAAAACAAGGGTTCTAATATCACATTGTGTGTACGACAACAAATGACACATGAAAGGTGGCGATTTATTTATATATTGAATATAAGGGGTCGTTTGCTTTCTGAAATTAGTGAAAAAACATTTAAAGATCCAAATGCATCCAGTAACGATGGGATTTGAGTTCCTTGGATAGTTCCGGATGTGATATTAATTTTCTCCATCTAAAGGACCATTGGTTTTAATTTCCTAGCCTGAAAAACATTTTAAATGTTTTTGGATAGATTTGGATTCTTAAATATTTTTTCACTAATTTTAATGTGGCACGGATGGCTGCAACTGGATGAGTAAGAAACATCTTTCCATGTTTAGGCAGTTGGATGTTAATCAAGATGGGATGCTGCTGCTCTTTATAAATTGGGTCTTTTATCTTCTTACATGTCTAAAATCAAAACCAAATCCGGAGCTTTTCTCAACAAATTGACAAAGCTATCCTTTGATCACATGAGGCTCCCACTCAAAGATGTGATCATTGTGTTGAGTTCCACCTAAATGTTGGAATCAACATGGATGCACAGGAATGACATAATTCTAGTTGGATAGTAAATAACACAATTAAGGGTGGACCTTTTTCCGATGAAATTACATGAAGGTGACAAGAAGTTTCGGGTCAGTGGGGGCAAATTTTTTTTTTTACCCTTTTCTTTCTAGCATGTATGCATAATGCTTTTCAATCTCCCCACCTTGCCCCGACTGATGGATGCATTTAGCTCAGGCCGACGAGCTGCATTGCATAGGCATTTCCCTGGGGACAAACTGTGGCCTGTGAAAAAGAAATTTTAGCTAGTGGATGTGATTAGAGATTTTTTAAGGGGGGTCCGGGGGGGGGGGGGGGGGGGGGTTCCGGGGCAGACCTTTTTTAAGTCTATGGGATGGATACATGGTGGAGAAATTTTTTTAGTCCAGATTCATATCCAGATGCGTCTGCCTCTGAAACTCCATTGTACTGGATGATAATAAGAAATGTTCATATTGAATCTCAACCACTCTAGTGTTCATATGCTCACACTTTCACGTGAAGGAGTTTTCCCCACACTTGGATTAGCGCAATCTAATTTTTTATTATTAATTAAAATTAAATATATCTTCTTATAGGAGCATCTCCCTCCCTCCCATATACATATATATTATACTCTGAAAAGGGGGAAAGAATCATTTTAAGTTTATATTGACAAACAGTATATGTGTGCCACTCACTCCCCACCCAACAGAACTGTGGCCCTTTTCATCTCTCACAACATCTCTCTTATTAAAAGAGAATCCTATCCGTCCATTTGATGGCCTTACGGCATTGATTGCTGGAAACTTGCTTCTTAGCCTTATTAGCCCCGTTTGGTAATTTACTTTTAAAATAAAGTGGAGTGAAGTGAAATGAAAAGAATGAATAAAATATAAGTAAGTTATGATGATATATTGTTTTTAGTTGTTTGGAATGGAATATTTTTGACTTTTTGTATGGGGAAATGTAGATTTTTTGTCTTTTAGTGAGTAAATGTAGTTGCTTTTTGACTTTTTTTTGAAAAGATGGAGGGAATTTTTGTAAAAAGTGTTTTTGATGGGATGTTTAACTTAACTTGACTTTATTAGTAAATTTACCAAACGTAGCCAATAGGAAAGGAAAACTAGAAGTTTAGTTTATTTCCTTTCTATATAATATAATAAATATTACAACTTTTTATTATCATCTTATTATTAATAGCCTCTTTTATTTTATTTTATTTTCTTGTTTAGGGTTTCGTTTCGTTTCGTTTTTTCTCTGTTGCTGTGCACACCTGTTGCTTCTGCAGAGCGATCGTGGTGGTGGTGATGGCATCATCGAAGGAGCAATTTAGGAAAACAAAAACCAACAGTGATGATGAAGGAGGAGAAGAAGAAGAAGAAGAAGAGAGGGGCAATTCTAAGAGGCAGAAGCTGATGCATCGATTTTCTCCTCCTCCTCCTCCTAATATCATTGCCGACGCACTTCTTCCCCTTGCTACTTACGATGATGACGAAGAAGAAGAAGAAGAAGAAGCTGATGATATCAGGAAAAGAGACGGGAATGGAGTCACTAAGAAACAAAAACAACAACAAGAAGAAGAAGATGATAATGGTGTTGATGATGAAGAGGAGGACGACGGATCCCTTGGGCCTGGGTCTAATCATAATCATGGGATGCGGCAGCAGGGACAAGTGGAAATCCGAAGGGATTGTCCATATCTGGATACAGTCAATCGTCAGGTGATTCCTCCTCTTTTTTCAGATTTTGGGATTTTGATGATGGCATACTACTGACTGGGACTGCCCATTTCCCCATCCCCAAAGTTCCCTTCATCTTGCTACTATACCAACTTCTTCAAAGTCATCTTGGACATGGAAATCTCTTCTTCAATCCTCTCATTAGGAAAAGGAAAAGGAAAAGGAAAAGTTAAAAGTTAAAAAATAATAATAATAATAAAATAAAAAAAAATTAATGGGGGCAGAAACCCTAAACTGAAGATATTTTCATGTTTTGAGTAGTGAGGGTACCTGTTCTCTACTTTTGCAGGTCTTGGACTTTGACTTTGAGAAGTTTTGCTCTGTTTCTCTCTCAAATTTGAATGTATATGCATGTTTGGTGTGTGGGAAGTACTATCAAGGAAGAGGTCGCAACTCTCACGCATATACTCATAGTCTTGAGGCAGGCCACCATGTCTACATCAATCTCCGAACAGAAAAAGTTTATTGTCTTCCTGATGGATATGAAATTAATGATCCATCATTAGATGACATTCGACATGTTCTAAACCCAAGGTTTGTCCTATTCATTTACCAATTTCTTTACCATGTATCAAATTGGTCTTATTAAAATCAGTACTGCACTGATCTTTTATTTTTTATTTTTATTTATTTTTTGAATGTACAGGTTTACTAGGGAACAAGTGGCACAACTTGACAAAAACAAGCAATGGTCGAGGGCTCTGGATGGTTCAGACTATCTCCCTGGAATGGTGAATCACCACTGCTCCACTTACATTACTCTTTTTTTTCTTTTTTTGGCAAAGATACATTGAAAGAAAAAGAAAATACTTGCACCACCATTTTCATTCAGACACACTGCAGAATCAATTAACAAAACTCCTGCATAAATGTGGAAGATATCATGTAATAGAAACTAAAACTAAAGCAATTATGGGGCCCTGATGATCAGGATGTGTATAGTCTTTTGACGTGCTTATTTAGTGAGGCCTATCTTTGGCAATCCAGACTATATAAATCCTATGGGTTCCACATCTATGCACCAGGAACATCTCCTTGGAAGATCTTAGCCATCCAAAAACCGCCCTGTTTCCTGGACTCTCACTGTAATTTTCCCTTAATTCTATATTTGGACATTAAAGATCAGATGCTGGATCTTCCCATCTGGAATACTTTTGGGGCATCCCACATTCCTAGTGGAGCCATTTTGTCATATACAATTGTTTGGGTCATTGAAGCATTGGCCTCATAAATGAAATGGTACATCAGCAGTCTGAATCACATCTGATTACTTGATGTGATGCATCTGGAACTATAATTCCTCTAATCTGGTTGTATATTGAATTTTAGATTTCGATCGCTGCTGTTTCCAACTGGGAATCTTACTGCTGCCAATGTTTCAGGTGGGCCTCAATAACATCAAGGAGACTGATTTCGTAAATGTTACGATCCAATCTTTAATGCGAGTTACACCTTTAAGAAATTTCTTTCTGATTCCTGAAAACTATCAAAATTGCAAGTCTCCACTGGTTCATCGATATGGAGAACTGACACGAAAAATTTGGCATGCACGGAACTTCAAGGGACAGGTTTGTTCCTCGTGATTTATCTTATTCCTGACCAGTAATATTAGAGCCTGCATATGCTTTTGTTTGTGTTTCCTACCTTTTAAATCAGAACGGTTGCTCATTCACAGGTGAGTCCTCATGAGTTTCTACAGGCAGTTATGAAGGCCAGTAAAAAGCGATTCCGTATTGGTGTTCAGTCTGATCCAGTTGAGTTCATGTCTTGGCTACTTAATACGCTACATGCAGATCTTAAGAGCTCAGCAAGAAACAATAGGAACATCATTCACCAATGCTTTCAGGTTTTGAATTTCATCAATGTATTTATGTTCCTGTTTCAGGTCTCATTCTTTTGGAAGGGGTCAGTCACCTGCAGACTTCCATTGGTAAAAAGTACTGGGGCTTTCCCTTGAAATGCTTGGTTTCCCAACTATGATATCCAAATAAGTCATGGATGAGGTGAGGTCCCCCAGTGGATATGGAAGGGATGTGTATTTTACTCATACAGTGTATTGTTTACGGTATGATACAGATACATTGCCTATTGTGTAGTATCCGGGTACATACCTTCCAACTTACAATCAATGGGAGCACAATCAGCCCAAGGAATGCTAAAATCATCCTCCTTTTCGCTCTTAACAGTGTGTTATCTCATGTGTGCTTCGTAGGGGGAGCTGGAAGTTGTGAAAGAGATCCATAACGGGCCTGCTGTTGAGAAGAAAGAAGATGAACAGAATAAGGGTGCTGCTGCAGAAAATGGAATGGAACATGGCAATGTTGTCATGGAAACAAGCAGAATGCCGTTTTTAATGCTCGGACTTGATTTGCCGCCACCTCCACTTTTTAAAGATGTGATGGAAAAAAACATTATTCCACAGGTTTGTAATACTTAATAATATAAGTTACTTTACACTTCTGAGGCCACTATGCAGAAAATCATTTCAAAAACTGGTTCAGTTCATTTGTTATTGCTTCAACTCATATTCCAAACTAGTTATACAGTTCTCATGAAGAACATATTACTTTGGAAAATATTGTCTTGATTTCTGTGAGTATTCTCAAAGTTCGGTATCTGGGAACACCTTTGGACCTTTCGATTCTTTAGCAGCTTGAAATTAGAAATGCTAGATATGCTTTTCTATGTCATGTTTTATTTAAAGAGGAATCTTGATTGTAGGTGCATCAGATGGTACAATGGCCCTGTATATAGGGACCCATATAGGGACCCCCTTAACTACTCCCAATTTGTATCCCCCTCTTTTTATGGTTTAATGGTGTCCACTTTTTAAAAAATCATTGCCCTGACCATTAACAACCATTGGGTTTGAGCACAAAATCCCTGCACTTGAAAACTGTTTAACTTTGAAGCCTTCTTATTAAGAGTTATGTTTATCAAGTTTGTGTAATATTTGGCTCACCTCTTATCCTCAAAGTTCCTAGTTCCTACATAACCAGCCTACCCCCTACCCATCTTTGTGAATTGAATTGACTGAGGAGTTTCTTTCTCTCTCGGGGGAGGGGGGGGGGGGGGGGGGGGGGGGGGGGTGGGGAATAAAAATAGTGGTTGTGGCTAGCGGACAGTGGCCAAAACACGATGTCGTGGTGTGAATTTTTTAAACGGTAAAAAAACTTTGAATTAGGAAAAATAATGTTTTAAATTAAATCTGCTTTGCTCCACTAAATTTTAAATTTTATAACGCTGCTATTTTCAAAATAACATAGTGGTCTCAACCAATATGCTATTTTGAACCCATGGTGTGGGGTGCAATATAAAAAACAACCCTCATCTGCCCTTTTTTGTTTTGTAAATGAGGCCCACTAACAAATTTGAGCCACCACCCTCACACAATGAATTGGCAGTCAACACAATTTGACACTAGTCTTCCATATCAACTCTTGTATTTAGTCAAAGAAATATCTATAGTTAGAAAACTATAAACTTTGACACTTTAAAATTGATGGATAGGATTACTTGATCAGAGTGATAACTAGCCCACCTCTATCCTCAAGGTTCCCTATACATCACTCTCCCATGTGTAGTTGATATGGTCCAAGAGGGTCCATAGGAGAGGCGTGCCTTTTGGACTCATCTATATACAAAAGCAAGAGAACAAAATGGGTTTTTTTTCCCCTCTCGAGTAGTTTGCTAATTGTTGTTTATTGGCATGTTCAGTTATGTTATTTTCTTATGGATTTGTATCCTATTTTTAATTATTTGAAATACATGGATCTTATAGTTGTTAATGTAATGGATGTCAGTGTCACAACGACAAAATAAAAACTATACATTAATAATTTATATGTGTGTGTCTATTTAACCTTCAATCACCTAGAAAAATTGAACACTTGTCTCATGTTTCGCCTTAGATTCCAACTAGCCTTGGCTCCTTAGATGCACATACCCTTTGACTACATTGAGGTCTCATCTCCATTCTCCTCTATGACCTAATAAAGTAAAGGTTGCAATGGAGGATAATACCAAGTTGCTTAAAGCCTCAAATAATAGTTGAGCTGATTGTGTAGAAAGATTGACTTCAGTATGTGTGGTTGGATCAATTAAAGATGATGAGGACGGTTCTCTTGTATGGATTTCCCATGGCACATCATTGTTTAGATGGATGCAATCGACAAGGGATATAGCATTGAAAGAAGGCTTAAGGTTGATTAAGGAGCATTTTGTGGGTCCCCTTGTGGAGGGCACATCCAATTCTATCTTGTAGAGAGCAATGGCTAATCCACTGTGCACATTCATTTTCTTCTTGAATGAGATTAAGGAGATTATGGAATGTAAAGTTATTGAGTCTGAAAATTCTGTTGCCAAATTAATTTGGGGCTAAACAAGAATTAGTTGTCCCGTGATTGTTGGACCTCATCATCTTGTTCGCAGTACCAGATACCTGTTTATGACTAGGGTATTGATGTCAACCGATACGATACTTATAATGGTACTCGATTTCCACCAATACTTCTAGAGTACAAACATGGCGTATCTTACTGTTACTGAGTCCGTCATTTCATACCCTATATTAGTTCTCTTACTTTTTGACATAAGAAAAATATTAGAAAGGAATATTAATGAGGATAATTTCACTAGAATTTACTAAAGAACCAAGCTGATATTCATATAAAAATCTTTTACATTTTGGATAGATGATTGTATCCATATCCGTGTCCTGGATTTTCAAAGTGCATTCTTATCCCCAGTTGCCATATCAGACCATCTCCATATCCGTATATGTATCTAGGAATCATAGCTTGTTGGCTCCCTTTCTTTCAACCTTGTATAATTTTCTATATGTTCCGTTATCAATATAATTCTGTTGCTTTCTCCTGAAAACAGAAGCTTTATCTGCTTGTTACTTTTGCTTTTAAAACTCAAACTCAGGAGGCAACTTGGTCACTAGTCAACTCACCTAAATCCCCTCAAAACCTTGAAAAGTATCCCAATATGTGACTTGGCAGATGCTGAGTCGAAGTTGGCCAAAACTTAGCCAATTTTTATAAAATCATGTTTGCTGTCATTTACAAAATTATGTGATAACTACGATATAGAAGTGTGAATTTTCATGGCTATGTTTCACTAAAAGAATTGAGTTGTATGGAAGATTGTAATGTAAATGTTATAAATGTTAGATTCTCATATACACTTTCATATTGATAGTCTTCCTCTCTTTTTTTCTTTTTGATTTTCTCAGGTTCCACTTTTTAACATACTGAAAAAATTTGATGGTGAGTCCGTCACAGAAGTTGTCAGGCCTTGCATAGCTCGGATGAGATACCGTGTCACCAGACTGCCGCAGTATCTAATTCTTCACATGCGTAGGTTTACGAAGAACAATTTCTTTGTAGAGAAAAATCCCACACTGGGTGAGTTTGCATTTCCAAATCATCTTGTGGTATTCTTCGATTTGCTACTATTGCTTATGCTTACTGGTCCTATTACCTTGCAGTTAACTTTCCAGTAAAGAACCTTGAATTGAAGGACTATATTCCACTGCCGATGCCAAAGGAGAATGAAAAGCTACGATCAAAGTATGATCTGATTGCAAATATTGTTCATGATGGCAAACCTGGTGAAGGGTTTTACAGAGTATTTGTGCAGCGGAAATCAGAAGAATTATGGTATGTTAAAGTTCTTAGAAATCAGAATTACCACCTCAGTTGATTTTCACAACTTCTAACCTGAGTTGCCTAAAACTGTATCAGACGTCTCTAACCGGTTCAGATTGTTTTGGATAAATGATTGTCCACTGTGCCAGAAATCACATAATGTCAGATACTAATTTCTTTACCACTGCATATTATCACTGTCGGTCACTGATCTGGGTCCAGATAGAACCGAGGCCCTTGTCTATTTTTTCAATTTCCAGCCACCCAAAGTGCAGCTTGACATCTAAATATCCTTGATGTAGAAGTATATTGACCAGTATTAATTTTTATACATCCAAAGACACCCTAGGGTTTGACAAGTGAAAATCCAAACTCTCTGACAAACATCCAATCTAATTTGCAGGTATGAAATGCAGGACCTGCATGTGGCAGAAACTCTTCCTCAGATGGTTGCTCTCTCTGAAGCTTACATGCAGATATATGAGCAGCAGCAGCAGCAGCAGCAGTGATGGCATATATTAGTTCTCCTGTTTGTGTTGATTTAGATGAGCCTCAATCGACAGTATTAGCAATAGTTTCTTGCCTTTGTTTTTTACTTGTCTTTATTAGCCCTAGAAGAGAATTCATTGAAGGTGGAGAATGCACATGGTCCTTGTTGCAGTGGTCCCAACTGAAAGAAACTTTGATGTACATGGCATTAGTATGATTGCCACAGTAAATAAATATATATTGCGGCCAATATTTCTGTTGCAAGGAGCCTGTCGTCAGGGCCAGTCCCTTTTTGTATTAACATTAAAACAGTCTGTTTTGGGTAATCTAATTTTGTAGGGGGATGACTTTGTGTTACGTCATATTACAAAGAAAGGATATTTGGGATGCAATCCCACGTATCTATGTACTGGCAATGCAAATGAAATCAATAGATCCTTGTTTAATCTTTATCCTTTTCCACCTGTTTAGATAGCTTGAATTAGGACCGTGCTAGTAGGATTTTCATTTCATTTCATTTCATTTCTCTGATGGTTCATAGTAATCTTTATTATTAGTTGTATCATATTTATTCATATCCATGTAAGGCCAACCTGAAATACTGGATCTCCATTGTCAACTGGACGGGACCCGATGAAGTTGGCTCTCTGATCAGGGCACAGTAAAGTAGAATGATGAAACCAAACTGAAACTACGACTTTATTCTCTGATATCTTCAGTCCAGGCCGAATATATATATATATGTATGTATGTATGTATGTATGTACGTATGTATGTGTGTGTGTACGTATGTGTGTGTGTGTGTGAGTAGGAGTAAAGAAAGTTGTAGTCTGATCACATTTCACTGTTCACCGAATGCGGATCCAATATAATTAGATGCTCATATCTGGATCTTTGTCTCTTCCTTTTCCTTTTTTTTTTCTTCCCCTTGGGAGTTGGAATGTTACAAGGGGAAGGGTGGGACGGGCACTCTCCTGTCACCTCGGCGGCAGTATTGACCAAATCCGTTTGATATAATATGGCATTGGGATATTTCATCAATTAAAGTCAGTCCAATCGATTTCGTGGATTATTACTTCAATGATGGTGCGAATTTTATGAGACTTCCACGGTATATATAAGGGGCTCTCGCTCACTCTGCAGATAGGAATAGGATCCAGGATTTTGCAACACTGGATTAAAATAGTATAATGTAAAAAATTAATTGTTCATGGCCGGAGTACTAGTCTGATGGTCACACATTAAAGAAACTAATATGAACAAAGAAATACCAACTTTAAATAAAGCAATGAAGAATGACTTACATGCATGATCTATGAAATTCTTTTTTTAAAATATATAATAACCCAAATAAGTTTGAAAGAAAAAAAAAAAGAAAAGAACTAAAGTCGATCTGCAGATGAGTTACATCATGAGTGAGGTCTAATGATGAATTGATGATGGACGAGTGTAAATGAGTTCGATGAAAGATCCACAGAATAATTTACTGACATCTTGCAGCGCCCAGTGCATTGATCACAATCATAGAATATGTGTCAAGTGGTTTGAGAGGGTGTGTTGGGGGGTCGTGTCAGTGTAATTAATTTCTTACATCCACTTTTAAACAGCCCACTCAACATCCTTAGGCCACATGTACAAAAATGCAAAATCAAATCCGTATGTATCATCTCATCTCATCTCATTTTCAACGGGAATCTCATTTGATTGAAATGGAGGTGGACGGTTTTCTTGTCGTTGATGAATGTAGAAAGATCAAAGGGAGGGGATCTGATCCTTCTCGAATGGAGCTGTGTGAATAAAACAACAAGACCCAGTCCCTCCTCCTCCTGCTGCTGTTGTCAACTGCATCAGCTTCCAAACTTCTAGTATCGTGTCTCTCTCTCACTACACCCCCCTAAACCTTTATTAAGACCTACCTTTCTCCTCGTCTGAGACCAGCCCCGCCCCACCCCGCCCCACCCCACAAAAGTTTTCACATAGGAGACTCTGGTAGGCCACATGGGTGAGATAACAATAAGGTTTTGGTCCTTTTCAAGCCCTCCACATTCAGACTGGTCCATGAGGGGGCCCCAGCAGTGGTCGGTCAAGATGTGGACCACGTAAGGTGAGTAAGCTGAAAAAACAAATGTCTTCAATGAAACATGGGATCCTCCTCCAATCCTTTTCTTCCCTGATAAAGAATGGAAGAAAAGGACCAAAAGTCAACAACAATAACAACGAAACCCTCTCTCTCTTCCTCGGGCGGAATGCAAGCCGTATATTTTTGAGCACGGTCTACAAAAACCTACTCCTGAAGAAAAACACGGATGGAATGGATCGCCATCGTCTGATGCAGGAATCTCTCTCTCTCTCTCTCTCTCTCTCTCTCTAAATATATATACCTCTTTTGACTTTTGACGACACGTGCAAGAGTTGTAGGCTCAATCTCGCATGGCTAATCAGATTGAAGAACAATTTATCACCTAACAATCTTTAAAAAATCAGGCCCATCTGATGCCCTACTTATGAAATTAACAGGAGATAAAAAGTTTCTCTATTGACATCTATTTATTTCGTTTCATGTATGACTAATATAAATAGATTTTAAAATTCTCCTGCATTTAATAATAAATTATTATTATCCTGCAAATTTGGCCACACATTCTCTCTCTTTAAAACTGAATGTTGGTTGGAAAAAAAAACCTTCAACTCTGATCCTAAGAAAAGCCACATCAGATTCTTGAGACCCATTTGTGAATGTATCCTTTTAAAAATACATAATATTTGTCTTTTCATATGTGTTTCTTCGGCCATTTATGTGCATTTTCAATAAAATGTATCTCTTGAGCCCATTTGTATGGATGCGACCCAATTCATAAGAATGCCTTCCAACTCTATAAATTAAGGTGATTTTCAAAATTTTGATATAGTATTCAAAATGAGTAGAAATGTATACGAATCCTTTATTTTTAAAGATGCTGATGTAGATTAAAGGAAGAAAGATTTGATTTTCATAATTCTTTTATTGATTTAAGATTTTTAATTATTTTGTTATAAATAGATTTATATGAAATGGATATTAGTTTTAATATTATTTACTGTGCCTCTAATTTCAATGAAAAGAAGATGAGGCCCTTGGAAGGGCTACTCTGACTTTCAAACCTTGCCAAACACACACTCGTGGTGGACCGGTGCTAGCACTTTAAATCCACACACATGATACGGCTCGGGTCCATTTTGGGGTCCTCAAGTGAATATCAATCCTATACCACTTTTCCAAACTAGCTAGCAAAAAAAAATCTTAAATATGAAAAGAATTTCAAAAGTCACCATAAGGACATTTATGTACATTCATCCTTCACCATAGGTTGAGGGACACTTCCATAATTGAAAATTTTTCATGTGCAAAAAAGGAAAAAGTACTATTTTGTTATATGCATAAAAAGAATATTTGCAAAAATGAAATCTATGGTGAGGGATGAATGCACATGAATGTCCCTGTATGTGTGTGTGTGTATATATATATATATATTTGAGTAAGGCTCTCTTAAGCTCAAGGTTAGGAGAGAATTTATGTAAGCTCATGCTTGTAGGGCCAATCTTTGGTCCATCCAAATGGACCAAACACATGACCCCTCTAAATTGCACAAATCCACCAACTTTTGGTCAGATCAAACTATGTATCGATCCGAATGGACTATTGACCATTAAACTTTTGGACCCATATGGGGATGATAGAAATTACGGTCCCCATCCCCATGTAGGTCCCTAGGTATGCCCCAACACACACTTGAGCTTACCTCAAGCTTAGGAGAGTTGACTTCTATATATTTTACATTTTCATATACGCGCCTACCTACCATCCACTCTAACCAACCCATAACAAGAGCAGTTTTCCACAAGAGAACATAACACATGTTGCTAAAAAGAGATGATCAGTCAATATTGAAATCTCAGAATGCCCCTATTCAGGCAGAGGGGCTCCTATGATTTTCTAAGAAAAAACACACATCAATTATCATTTCTTTACATATGGCGCCTGTAAAGACTTAAATAACCGAAAATAGCCTTAGATGTAACAATATCACCCATTTGCAGCCATTCACACAGGAAGCAGTTTATAATACCCAACAAGAGAAAAAAGAAATTAACAAGGCCAAAAGAAAATAAAATAAAACATTCTTATTTCATTTCATTTTTTTTTTAATCTGCCTCAAATTTTGAAGGGCAGTTTCATATATGTTTTTTCTAACATATTTCCCACTAACCCCCATATCATTACAGAAAATCCAATAAAGGAGAGAAAAAGATAGTGAATGAGAGAAAAGAAGGTAGAAAGAATGCCTGGCTTTCCCATGTACGCCACCAATGGTTTGACGAGTTCCTCAAATAGAAACCCATTTCTTCACTTGAAATGGATGAATCGAAGGTCCCATGATATATGAAGGAGAAAACTCTCATGAAATAATGGAAGGCTGCTCTTCTTCTTCTTCTTCTTCTTCATGTTGTTGTTGTTGTTGTGATGAAAAGTAGGGTAAAAGAAGAAAAAGGTCTTATGGTTTAATTTGCTGTGTGAGAGAATGGGAGGGTCATACTCATACCATATGGTTTTGGTGAGAGAGACAGGCAAAAGGGGTATTGTAATTTGTAAGTGTGAATTTGAAATGAATATATAAAAAAAGGAGGGGGAGGGGGAGGGAGGGGGAGAGAGAGAGAGAGAGAGAGAGAGAGAGAGAGAGGCGTTTTGTAAGGAGTGTGTTCCTCCGTGTTAGTGTTCGTGTTCCCAAGAAGATGACGGACGTTTCGTATTTCTTATTCGTGGGGGTGTTCTGGTGAGCCCCACCGGCCTTTTCGTTTCCCACGTTCGGCCTTCTCTTTGTCTTCCCTGCTCACCCCTAGTCAATGGTTTTTTGTGGCCCCTTTCCTTTCTTACATACTTACATGCATTTGCATTTATTATTAGATTAGATTACATTAGATTCACGAAAACAAACCCCCCACCCAAAATACGTTTCGTTTTTCACCTAATCTATAAATGATTAAAAATCAACTTTTTTCTAATTCTAATCCTACTACTCTCTTCTTTTCTTTTTTCCTTTTTCTGTCATGGGCTCTAAATGGGTTGAGTTGGGTCGACCCAGTGTTGTTTCAAAACTTGAAAACTCAAGACTCAACTGGACTCCCTATCAACTCACCCCATATTGACTCAGGAATTCAATCAGACTTTGATAAACTAAGATTAGTATTTTACTGGTTTCATAAAAAAAAAAATGGTCCATTCGTCCACTCCTATCAGACACACAACCCCTATCAAATGACCCCAAAGACTATATATATCAAATATAAATCACGCTCATCGTCTGTCATCTTCGACTCAAGTTTAGCCTGTTTTCACCCTAACAAAATTCCAAATATAAAACCCCAAAATCGGAAATCCCAATTTCTTACCAAAAAGCAGATCTAAATCCATCTTCTTCTTCCATTTTCCATCTCAAACTAGCACATGAAATTCAAAAGAGAAAGGAGGAAATAGAAAAAGGAAAGAAAGCAGAGAGAGTGTGTGTGTGTGTGTGAGACAGTAAAAAAAGACCTTTTAGCTTTTAGGGGTTTTTATAACGGGCCCATGTAGGACCTAGCCCAACCCAATATTAAGTTAATATGGTCCAAATGCAACCCAGTTGGAGGGCACTTTTGTCCTTTTCACTAGCCTTTCTGCTAACGTGGACACATCGTCCAGAGATAACAGCAGGGGAGTGTTTTAGAACCGCCAATTATTTCAAAAGGCAGGGGCTGCACTACAATTTTGAAAAGGATTGTGGGATATCTAGACTAGAATCGGCTATAAAGAAGAAACAAAAAAACAAAAAAAAAAAAAGAAAAGAAAAGAAAAAAGAGGGCTAAATGTGAAAATCCATCAATTTACTTAAATTCAAAATTCCTCTTTTATTTAAATTCAGATTAACCAAAAAGAACATTCTATTGAAATAGTTCATCCATCCATCCACTTGCTTAATATTGCTTACACTGTTTCTCATATCATCAAGTCTTGTGATTGTTTCATACGAAGACCAGTGGCTCGCGAAGCACGGCATGTTGCTGCTCGAATTCAAAACAGGGCCATGATGGACTAGACAAATACGCCCGTGCTAATATTAAAATTTATAAAAAAAACGTTTATGATCAGTTTCTTTAAAATTAAATGCAAAATGTTTTAGTTTGAGAGAGAGGAAAAAAAAGAAGTCCATAATAATTCAATACCGAATACCATATAATTTAAAAAAAAAAAAACACAAGCCCATGAAAATTGAAGATTAATGATCAAGAAAACTAAAAAAAAAAAATCAAAACAAACAAACAATATAAACTAAGAATAAAATCCAATGAAATTTGAAAGACACGTAGAAATAAAACATATAAATGAAAATCCATAATCAACTCAATAACATAAGCAATTTAAAAGAATCAAACACTCATGAGGAAAAAAAATAAACCCCTCAAAAATGGAACACAGAAGGGCAAAGACAAAAGAATCTACAAATGCATGAAAAACAATCATAAAAAAAAACCAAAAAAAAAACTAAAACCCATCACAAGTGAGAAATTATAATAAAAAAATACAAAATAAATTAAAATAAATTTTATTAAAAAGTCTATAAAAATATATATATAAATAAAGATTCATATATAGACAATACAATGATAAAAGAAATTTAGAAGAACCAAACTAACTTATGATAATCTAATACTCAAAAGTAGAAATCTGAAGCCACAAAAGAAATAAGAAAAATCTATAAAAAGATTTCACAAAGAGAACTTAAAGAACCAAATGGAAGTAAAATTAATTAATTAACTCGTAATTATAAGCATTAAAAAATTTAAAAATAAAAAAGAAAAATGAGAATTCACAGAAAATCCCATGATAAAAAGTGATTTAAAAGAAAAAAAACCAAGGAAAACCCAATACCTAAAAGTTGAAACAAAAAAAGGGAAAAAAGAAACTCACAATCTATGAAAACCATACAAATACAAACCATAAAAATATTGCAAATCTATAGAAATTTAAAAATGATGATTCTTTTGTATAAATCATATTAAAATGACATAACTAAAATTTCTCAAATAAAATATGATAAACTAAAAAGTAAATGGATTAAAAAAGTATTACCTCTCAAATTGAAATATTTAGTAATTGCACCAATTGTCTCAAGATGTTCACATTTTAAAATGAGTTGAACACTAATCTAAACTATGCATGCAAATGAGACATGAGACGGTACTAAAAAGAGACAAAGAAACAAAAAAATTATTGAGGTTGCTCTAAAAAAATACAATGAACTTAAAAGTAAATGAATGAAAAAAAATGAAAGTTCTCTTGTTGACATAGAGAAATATAATTATATTGGAGAAAGTAGAAAATGATGATAATAATAAGAATGAGCTTAATTCTTTATTTAGATGGACCAATATTATTAGCGATTCCTTTTACCATTAGTTCCGCATTCTTAAAAAAAGAGTGTACAATGAAAATCAATATATAAAAAAGAAAGCAGACAACCCAGAATCAATAGTGGATTAAATAAAAAAGATTACGGATTAAATAAACCAGACAACGTAGAAATCGACATTTCACATTCTAAAAAAAAATCATATAATCAAAAGAAACAAAAATACTTGAAATTCCTTAGATTAGTGGCACTTATAGACACTGTGATCCATAAACACTCAAATGCTATTGCTTTGATAGAAATAGGATGATATTGAGAGTTTCTTAATAGACAAAAGGCATGATGGAGATTCCAAATCAAAGAAAAAAAAAACTTTATTTGGAAAACTCCAATATTTTGTATTTTTTTATCAGAGAATCAATTTGCGGTGAGAATTTGAGGTATCCTATAAATAGTAAGGATGTTTGCCTCAATAATTGTGATTTTTAATAGATGGGGTCAATCGTAGTGTTCCACTCCATTTACATCACGATTTATAAAAATTAAAACCACACACACAAAAAAAGAAAAAATTAGACTCCACCCTTTCTCCCTCAGCAAGCGTGCATGGTAGCACATCGGTTACATGGAAAGTTTCTGCCTCCTCTTTAGCTTCATGCTGTTGTCGCGATTTTATTTTCAATAATATTGTCATTTTCTTATTAATTATGAAACTTATTATTTTTGTTGATCAATTCCATATATTATATATTCATTTGAGTTTGGTTTTATTGTAAAAATGGTTGTCCTAGAAAATTAATGACTATATAGGAAATCATATAAAATAGTAATTTCAAAAGTTTGATAATCTATATTTAAAATACAATGCATAAGTATGAAAATAATAACAACAATATTTATAGGGGTCAATATTCTAAAAATATAGTTATTTTTATAAATACCTCGTAAATAAATTTCAACTTACGATCAATATTCCAAAGTGGGGCCGAGTCCTTTTCTCATTAACTAATTTTAAGTTTTTGTTTATAACTATTAACAAAAAGTTGCTACGTGCTGTAGTGGTAGGGTCGCTCCTTTGAAATTCATATTGTCCTGAGTTTGAGTCTTGGCACAAACCAGATTAATTTTTACTATCTTATTAAAAATATACGGATCAGGTTGGGTCCAAAGAGTGTGCTTTATCGTTGGCCCGACCTAATTTACCCCGATTCAACCTTTTTTCTAGGATCAAACTAAATTAAATTGGTAAATTGGATGAGTTGAATTTGGAAAGCCAGTCAAAATCAAATCTGAAATTGACAGCGAAATTGGAATTCAAATAATCAAATCCACTTCCACTTCACTTCATATTATACTAGCAAAATGCCCTCGTGCTTAGCACGGGCAATAAAAGTCATAATATTAAATATTGATAAACTCATAAAAAGAAAAAATAATGTTATCTTGATTGAGATGTTCAAAAATTGTAATAAAGACTAATTAATATACATATGTAAGATTTGAAATTTATGATCAACACTATAGACGTCAGTTTCTTTATTCATATATTTCTTAGTAACACAATTTTTACTATTTTCCATTTTTCAAGCTTCGACCCTTGTTTAAGTCGGATAGAGAAAGTCAATGCACTATTAGAGTCAATACACACACACACACACATATATATATATATAAAAATGGATACAACATCCAACACGATACTCGAAACCTTGAATGAGACCCCAGTTACAGATGAATGATAAGCCTAAGACACTCGCCAAGCATGTGTTATGAGATAGATTTATGGAATGATGTTTATTACCACTATTTTTTTTTTCATTCATTTCAGCAAAGATTATGGACCGCTTTGGGAAGTCATACAAAAAAATAGTTTTCAGTTCAATCTATTGAGTGCCTATATTGCATAACCATCACTTTAGCCATAACTAATTTAACACATACTATCATTCTATTTACTTCTTTTTCTTTTTTATAATATTAATAGTTTTTAGTTCTTATGTATGTTTTTTTTTCTTGGTATTAATTTCGGAGCATTATCATTACTGTTATACTACCACGGCCGCGCCACTGCTACTATAATTGTTATTATTATTTGGATATTTGAGGGTTACAAGGATGTGGTTTGGAGCTCCAAAGTAAGTGGCCCCTTTTATTATGGTTTGGGGTGGATTGTTGCTTCCTAATTTGTTAAATATTCAAATATTTTATGATAGGTGTTTCACAAGAGTACATGACCGTTACTATTCTCCCATTAGCCTTTAGAAAATAAACTAAAATAACTAAAAGAATGAAACTATAAAAATAATTAAAAATAAATAAAAATATAATGACTTTACAATTCTTTGTTTCATGACACTGTTGCTATTAAGAAACGAAATTAAGAGGAGAATTAAGAAGAGAATTATTCTGAATTAAATGACATTGACGTGACCATTTTCTATTGGAATACATTTAAGAAATGATATTAAGAAAGGAAATAAAAGAGAATTAAAAAAGAAAGTTAAGAAAATCAATTATAAAATCAATTAAAAAGATTAAAAAATAAAATTGTTGAAGGTAATAAAAAAAAGGATGAAATTGGATTTGGTGATCAAAATTGAATTCCAGAACAATAAGCTATAATATAATACAATGCTCAAAATTGAAGAGGACTAAAATATAAAATAATAATAGTCAAAGAAATAAGATCAAAGAAAAATGTATATAGAATTACATAAGCATGGAATGGCATCCCTATCAGCCCAAAAGTAGTAAAACTAAATCAACACAAGTCACAAACATGTCTAAAAAAAAAAAAAGTCACAAACATACTGGACATCCTAAAACTCCATACCAACCATAGCTTGTTGTGGCATTTTCTCGAACACAAGAAAATTAATCAAAAGTAGATAAATGAAAAGAAATGTAGGAACCAATGTAAATCATGTTGCTTGTATTACAAATAAATAAAGAAACACATATATATATATATATATAATATATGAAAGAAAAATATTAGATGACAATTTAAGATCCAATATCGGTGACTCAGAGATGCATAATTCAACTCACAAAAAAGTAAGGGGTACCCAAAGAGTGTGTATAAAATCATAATGGATCGGAAATCGCTACTGGAAAATCTCAATTTTGATTAAAAGGGATATTTGTAGGAAAAAAAAAAAAAGTTTGACCAAATTTAGAAGATGCGTTGAACTCTAATCACCTAATCATTTGGTGTTACACTTCAATCAAAGTAGAACCTCACACAGATCTAAGACTACCATTGTGCATCTCATGGATAGTTTAGATCTCACAAAAGATTGAGTCCTCATCGATAAGAAAAAGCGGGATCTTAAAAAAAATGCATGCCTATAGGAGGAGCTTCGAACTGTGAATCCTCACCTTCACATTTGTTTTTGTTTGTACAGTCGGGATCAAGTCTTGAACTGATTCACCATCGTTAGTGTTGGGAATTTTAAAACAATTTAAATTCAATATTTGGATTCTGATTTATTTGAAAATTGTTTTTATAATCTTGCATTTCTCTTGTAAGTTTCATGAAAAACAACACTTTTGAGCCTTAAATCTCGGATTAAGGGTTTTTTTTCTTGTTTTTATTTGAGAGAGAGAAAGCACTTTGGTTAAATGAAGAATATCAATATAAATATATTTGTAAAAAAATGGATTGTTAAGCGGATGCAAAATATATATAGAGTAAGAAAAGGAAATTGGGGAACCATAAAAGACCTAAAAGAAATCAGAGAAATACTGATTTTGGTTACCACAACAATGCGAGTGGTGTATCCGAATCAATGGCCAGTATAGTAGGCAAAGATGAGATGATCATGAGCAGATGAATCATGATTGTTACTTGCTTTATATCACCCTAGATGAGGAGTCAATTGCAATTGAAGAGGGAGACGTTTTTATTTATTAGGAGTTACAAACGTGGGAGGGCTATTGTGAGGAAGGTCAATAAAATTTAGTCAAAATCAATTGAATCCAATTGGCTGATTTTACAATTGGATTCACTTCGCTTCATATATATATATATATATATATATATAATTGGATGAGTCAAAATCAATTGGAACTGATTTGATATTAAATGGGCTAATGTTTTGGGCTGAATTTGGAAAGCCAGTCAAAATCAAATATGAAATTGACAGCAAAATTGAAAATCAAATCCACTTCCACTTTGCTTCATATTATATAACTAGAAAAACATTATGATATTAAAATATTATTAATATTAAAATTTATTAAAAAAAATTATGATCAGTTTCTTTAAAATTAAATGCAAAAGGTTTTAGTCTGAGAGAGAGGGAAAAGAAAGGAAAAAAAAAAGAAGTCCATAAGAATTCAATACCCAATACCATATAATTTAAAAAAAAAAAAAACACAAGCCCATGAAAATTGAAGATTAATGATAAAGAAAACTAAAAAAAAAAAAATCAAAACAAACAAACAATATAAACTATAAATCAAATCCAAAGAAACTCGAAAGACATATAGAAATAAAACATAAAAATGAAAATCCTTAATCAACTCAATAATATAAGCAATTTAAAAGAATCAAACACTCATGAGAAAAAAAAAAAACCCTAAAAAATAGAGCACAAAAGGGCAAAGACAAAAGAACCCACAAATTCATGAAAAACCATCATAAAAAAAAAAAAACTAAAAACCCATCACAAGTGTGAAATTATAATTTCAGAAATACAAAATAAAATGAAATAAATTTTATTAAAAAGGCTATAAAAATATATATAAACAAAGATTCATAGACAATACAATGATAAAAGAAATTTAGAAGAACCAAACCAACTTATGATAATCTAATACTCAAAAATGGAAATCTGAAGCCACAAAAGAAATAAGAAAAATCCATAAAAAGATTTCACAAAGAGAATTATATTGGAGAAAGTGAAAAGGAAATCAATAGATAAAAAGGAAAGCATAAATAATTAACTCATAATGATAAGCATTAAAAAGATTTAAAAAATAGAACAGAAAAATGAGAATTCAAAGAAAATCTCATGATAAAAAGTTATACAAAAGAAAAAAAAAACCAAGAATTTAGAAAAAGAAACTCACAATCTATGAAAACCATACAAATACAAACCATAAAAATATTGCAAATCTATAGAAATTTTAAAATGATGATTCTTTTGTATAAATCGTATTAAAATGACATAACTAAAATTGTTCAAATAAAATATGATGAACTCAAAAGTAAATGAATTAAAAAAGGTTTACCTCTCAAATTGAAATGTTTAATAATTGCACCAATTGTCTTAAGGTGCTCATATTTTAAAATGAGTTGAACACTGATCTAAAATAAGCATGCAAATGAGAAATAAGACGGTAGTAAAAAGAGACACAAAGGAAATGAAAAAATTATTAAAGTTGCTCTAAACAAATACTATGAACTTAAAAGTAAATGAATGGAAAAAATGAAAGTTCTCTTGTTGACATAGAGAAATAGAATTATATTGGAGAAAGTAAAAAATGATGATAATAAGAATGAGCTTAATTCTTTACTTAGATGGACCATTATTATTTGAGATTCCTTTTACTATTAGTTCCGCATTCTTAAAAAAAGTGTACAATCAATAGATAAAAAGGAAAGCAGACAACCCAAAACCGATAGTGGATTAAATAAAAAAGACTAAGGATTAATTAAACCAGACAACCCAGAAATCGGCATTTTACATTCTAAAAAAAAAAGAAAAAAATCATATAATCAGAAGAAACAAAAATACTTGAAATTCCTTAGATCAGTGGCACTTATAGACACTGGGACCCATTAACACTCAAATGCCATTGCTTGATAAAAATAGGATGATATTGGGAGTTTCTTAATAGACAAAAGGCATGATGGAGAGTCTGAATCACAACAACAAAAAAAAAAAAAAAAAAAAAAACTTTATTTGGAAAACTCTAGTATTTTGTATTTTTTTTTATCAGAGAATGAATTTGACCGTGGAAATAACCCAGAATGAGGTGAGAATTTGAGGTATCTCATAAATAGCAAGGATGTTTGCCTACAATTTATAAAATTTAAAGCCACCCACACAAAAAAGAAAAAAAAATCAGACTCGCCCTTTCTCCCTCGGCAAGCGTGCATTGTAACACATCACTTACATGAAAAGCTTCCCGCCCACTTTTTAGCTCCAAGCTATTGTCGCGAGTTTTTCTTTTTTCAATAATATTGTCATTTTCTTATTAACTATGAAACTTATTATTTTTGTTAATTAATTCATATATTATATATTCATTTGAGTTTAGTTTTATTGTAAAATGGTTGTCATAGAAAATTAATGACTATATAGGAAATCATATAAAATAGTTATTTCAAAAGTTTGATGATCATCTATGCTTAAAGTACAATGTATAAGTATGAAAATAATAACAACAATATTTATTGGGTTCAATATTCTAAAAATATAGTTATTTTTATAAATACCTCGTTAATAAATTCCAACTTACGGACAATATTCCAAAGTGGGGGCGCCGGGTCCCTTTTTGGTTAACTAATTTTGAGTTTTTTTGTTAATAACTATTAGCAAAAAGATGCTTTGTGGTGTAATAGTAGAGTTGTTCATTTGAAATCTATATTGTCTTGAGTTCGAGTCTCGGCACAAACCAGATTAATTTTTACCATGTCATAAAAAATACACGGGTCAGGTTAGATCTAAAAAGTGTGCTTCATCTCTGATCCGACCTAAATTACCTCGATCCGACCCGTTTGCTAGGGTCAAACTATATTAAATTGGTCAAAATCAATTAGAAGTGATTTCGAATTGAAATCACTTAGCACGGGCAATATAATCATAATATTAAAATTTATAAAAAATATATTATGATCAGTTTCTTTAAAATTAAATGCAAAAGGTTTTAGTTTGAGAGAGAGGAAAAAAAAAGTCCATAATAATTCAATACCTAATACCATATAATTTAAAAAAAAGTATACAATCAAAATCAATCGATCAAAAAAAGCAAACAATCCAAAATCGAGAGTGGATTAAATAAAAAAAACTAATGACTAAAAAAACCAAACAATCCAGAAATCGGCATTTCACATTTAAAAAAAAAGAAAAAAATATATATAATCAGAAGAAACAAAAATACTTAAAATTCCTTAGATTAGTGGCACTTATAGACACTAAGACCTATTAACACGCAAATTCTATTGCCTTGATAGAAATAAGATGATATTGAGAGTTTCTTAATATACAAAAGGCATGATGGAGAGTCCAAATCACAAAAAAAAAAAAAAAGAAAAGGAAAACTCTAGTATTTTGTATTTTTTTTTAACAGAGAATCAATTTGACCGTGGAAATAACCCATAATGAGGTGAGAATTTGTGATATTCCATAAATAGCAAGGATATTTTTCTTAATGATTGTGATTATTAATAGATGGGGTCTATCATAGTTTTTCACTCCATTTATATCACGATTTGTAAAAGTTAAAAACCACACACACAAAAAAGAAAAAAATCAGACTCCACCCTTTCTCCCTCGGCAAGCATGCATGGTAGCACATTAGTTACATGGAAAGTTTCCCGCCTCCTCTTTAGCAAAACGCTATTGTTGCGAATTTTTCTTTTTTCAATAATATTTTCATTTTCTTATTAATTATGAAAAATATTGTTTTTTTGATCAATTCCATATATTATATATTCATTTGAGTTTAGTCTTATTCTAAAATGGTTGTCATAAAAAATTAATGAATATATAGGAAATCATATAAAATAGTTATTTAAAAAGTTGGATCATCTATGCTTAAAGTACAATGAATAAGTATGAAAATAATAACAACAGTATTTACAGGGGTCAATATTATAAAAATATAGTTATTTTTATAGATACCTCGTAGATAAATTCCAACTCACAGTCAATATTCCAAAGTGGGGCCGGGTCCCTTTCTCATTAACTAATTTTAAGTTTTTGTTGATAACTATTAACAAAAAGATGTTTTGTGTTGTAGTGGTTGGGTCGCTTCATTGAAATCCATATTGTCTTGAGTTCCAGTGCCATTAAAAATATACGGGTCAGGTTGATCCGATCCGTTTGCTAGGGTCAAACTAAATTAAATTGGTAAATTGGATGAGTGAAAATCAATTAGAACTAATTTCAATTTGAAACCACTTATCTTCATGTATAATAATTGATAGGAGGATGAACCCAACACCAAATTATTGGGTAAAAGTTACACGTGTGAACTTAAATGCTTATAAATATTCTAAACGAGAGTGCACGAATATTTTAAAATGGGCGGCGAATCATGTCCAATTGTATCTATATAGTGTCTGATACTTTACCTGTAAAATCTGTGTCCCCATCGTATTTATGACATGTCATATCCATACCGCCATACCTTATCTAAAGGCTTCCATTTCAATTTGGTCTACATCCTACCCATCCTCAATGGGCCCCACAAATGCAACCTGTTTGGATTCGAATTTGATAGACTAAAAATGACAATAAAAGGGAGACCGCAGAAAGGGAGCGTAGCGATGATGAATCTCCTCGAGTCAATGTCAATTGTATGTGGTCGGTTGGTTACTTGGTTAGGTTAGGAAGTCCGACATGAATATGATTCCAACAACAACGAGAAAATATTGGCAGGAAGCAGACAACACTAGCATTATGTCTTAACCCCGGATCCATGATTGACGCTCGAGCCCCCAATAGGTTAAAAAGATGGTCTGGGCCTAGGTCCAGGTGAACCTCTTGACAAGTTCATGGGCCCTCCCAGTCTTATATGACTCCACATTACGCATCTATCAAGTTTTTGCCCCAAGCACTAGACGTGAACGTATGAAAAATTCTCAACATAATCCACTTTTTAGCTCCTATTATTATTATTATTATTATTATTATGTATGAGTAGCGATTCCACCTTTGATTATACACACTTACCCTTTGATTTGGTACTGATCCTAATCTCACATTGTTCTAAATATTAGGCAGACTTTTGAGAATCTAAAATTAAAGGCTAAAATCATTTGAACTGTATGACATCATGTCCATTGTCCGAGGCTTTCCCTTTGTTGACATGGGCATTTTAAAAAAGAATAACACCCGGTCCCCAAGAAGCTTGAAAACTTTAAATAAGTCCTTAAGTTTTTGCCTTATTTCAAACAAGGACACAAATTTTAAAACTTTTAAATTAGTTCCTAAGTTTTTTTATGAAGTTTTCAATTAAGGACACTCATCCATTTAAAGCTACTTTTGGGAAAAAAATTTCTTTAATTTTTTGAAACTATCCAAATTATCCTTCAATGAAATAAAACCCCCATTCACTTCCTCTATATTTTCTTCATTTTTTTCACTAGTAGCCTTATAGTGATTGAGAAAAATAAAAACTTGCATTTCCACAAAGATCGGCTAAATGTAGTGTCTGTCAGAACCATGCCATGGCTTTAAATGAAGGTACTCTGGGTATATTTTAAAAAATTGAAAGAAAATGCCATAAAAATACCTTTAAATGACCAGATGACCTTAATTGAAGTTTTCATCGAAAAACTAAGGGACTAATTTGAAAAGTTTTGAAACTTGTATCCTTTTTTGAAATAAGGCAAAAACCTAAGGCCTTATTTGAAAATTTTCCTAAATTTAACTCTTCCCACGCATGTGGTCACTCTTTCCACATGTGTAGGCTATCATAGGACCCAGCCAATTTGTCTGGGGGTATGTGGAGTCGGACGGGCTCCCGACATGTCTGGTGGCCCACTTTGATTTGAGCAGAGAATTCCAACAGTGTTGAGGAGGATTATAATATATTCGATTTGATAGTGGTGGACCCACTAAAACATTGACTGGTATAGACAATTGAACAATAGGACTATAGAAGAAAGAAAAAAAAAAAAACCACACACATACAACACACACAAAGATCTGCTATAGGTCTAGGTCCAAGTTTAGATCCAACACGCCAGTCTTTTCATTTATATATATATATAAATATATATATAGGAGGTGCTCTTTTAAGAGACACTCTCATCTAACTATGAGAGATAAAGGTTGGTGCCCTCGCATTTAAGTTGTTAACATTGAATATGGATGTGAGAGCACTCACCTTATCTTCCATAGTATAATGAGAGTGTCTATCAGAAGAGCACCACCATATATATATGAGCAAGGCTCTCCTAAGCTCAAGCTTAGGAAAAAATTTCGTAAGCTCATGCTTGTAGGGTCCACCTTTGGTCCATCCAAATGGACCAAACACATGACTTCTCTAAATTACACATGTCCACCAACTTTCGGTTAGATCCGAATTTATTAGACCGTTGGATTGACTATGTATCAATTCAAATGAACCGTTGATCATTAAACTATTGGGCCCATATGGAGATGATATAAATCGCATTTGGGTCTGATTTTTTGTAGAGAGGAAGATCGAAGGGAGTCGTTGAAATCCCTATATATATATATATATATGTGTGTGTGTGTGTGTGTTGAGTACACCAATCAATCCAATCCCCCCCCCCCCCCCCAACAGACGCACGCGCGCGCGCAGAGGCAGACACAGGCCTAGTTGGAGTGGAACTAGCACACATATCACCACCTTGTAGGATTGAAATCAGATCATAGCTAATCATCATCCGATAAAAATAAAATTAAAAAAACAAAGGAAAAAGAAAAAAAGGATAAGAAATCAGTGACACTATGTTGAGAGTTGAGACTGATTGCTGTCCACTCTCTCCCCTAATTACCTTCTTTATAATGTTTTTATTACCTTTTAGTATTTCCTACTGTAACCGTCAGGGTTACAGTCCAAGGCCAAAATATTCTCTTCTGAGACATTTCGGTCGATCGGATTGTTATTTTCACCCATCTAATCTGCAGAAATCTTCCTATGATTGGCCCTTGACCCAATTTACACTGTTTCAGACATTTAGTAACTGAACCTAATTTTTATCGCAATAAAATTGCACAATGTATAGCCATTAAACTTCATGGCCAAAGTAGAGGACTATGATCATTTGATACTCATTCCATAATCTTTCCCTGATCCAAATGAAAACCCGTCCAATGCTGTCTCCCTTGGTTGTCATGCATAAGCGGGCTCCAATGAAAGTGGCCATTTTCAAGATAAAGCCACACTAGCCTTGTGGTTGTGCGGCATTGCCTCACCCGGATAAATGAGCTAGATCACTGAAACAAGCGGATGTAAACCCCAATTTGAGAACTGTACCCAGACATACAGCAACCCGATTACCAATACCCCCAAATTCGTATCATATGCTCCAACCTAACCTGGATCCTAATCAGGATAAAATAAAGGGCAAGAGTACTATGGACTTATTATTTCTACATCTTTATTTGAATCGCATACAAGTATTCATTTGTAACATATGGCTCTTGCATTGTGTCTTTGGGTCATCCGGTATATCCATGGACCTGGACTGACCCTGAATTAAAAATGGGTCTGAATATTGGACCAATACCCGGTTTTTCCAATTCAAGCACTGCGGGTATTTGGGGATCCAGTTTTGGTTGTATGAAGGCTAGGCATCCATTCCACTTAGTTTGTTGGGACTTGGGGGTGTTCATAGGTCCGGCGGGGCTCAAACTTGTCCAAGGCCGACAGATTGTTTATTATTGTACTAATATTCATGCCCATATTCAACCCACAAACCTGAAAGTCAAGTCTTAGCCCTGCCTACAATTTTTATTATGTACTTCTTCATGCTAAATATGTTGGGTCGTCCTTAAGCATAGACATGCATGAGCACAGCCTGTTTTACAATGAGGCCATTCAAGGCCTAGCCCATGGGCCTGAGAAGATAGCCCGAATCCAACTAAATGCGTGCCAGGCAGCAACCCTATGTATGGCCAGCCAATATTTTACAGTCTTACACCACCTTGTTTATGTCGTATAGATAAAGATCCCTGAAGCTTTGTCACGGACTTGTGGCTCCATGTGGAACACAAGAAGGTTGTCTTATGGGTTTTCCAATTGGAAATGTAGGAGACCTCTCACCTTAAAACCACATTCCACAACTTGAGCCAAGCTGTTAACGAATGGCACATATAGTTCATAGGAAGACAATAATATATCACTTAAATTAGTCTCAAGGGCGACCCCACCCTAAGGATTGCTTAGCGGGCTATGGTAAAAAAGGAGTTCTCTAATCTTTGTTTAAATGGTATTCTTTTAATATGATAGTGCAATATTATAATATTGCAACATTGTCGCTATTTGGCATTTTCTCAAGAATGCAACAGATTTTAAACTGAGCTGTTTGGCAGTTGCGGAATATTATAATATACTAGTGCAATAGGCCTGCGCCCAACGTAGGCCATAATTAAGAAATTATTAGAAATATATCTAAATATTTAAATAAATTATAAATGAATACTAATATATAATTCATAATAAAGATGGAAACTCATTAGAAAAACTTTAGGTCGGTGGAAATATTTAGGGAAAGATCAAGTAAATAGTAAAGACTTTAGGACATTTATTTGATTATATTTGTGCTTAGTCATAAATTGAGTGCGATTTCATAATTAAATGTGGATTCTGGAATTAATTGGCTTTCACAATGGGGCCCCACAAATTAATTAATCATACCAAATATCTAAAGAAAAATAAGGAGAAAAATATCCATAATGGGCCCCACATATTAATCTTACTAAATATTGAAAGGAAAATAAGGAGAAAAAAGTAGTAGAATATAGCTTATGAAAGTGGCCCGCGCTCTAGTATAAAAAATGCTCTTAATGTGTTGGTATAAAAAAAAAGTGGATCCCGTAAATTGTGAGTTTGGAAAGACTTAGATCTCGTAACTAAAGAAAAGTTATTATTGTATGCTATGTTTTAGGAAAGGGATGAGTCTCTTATTTCAAGAATATTTTAAATTTGCATTGAGATATTTTAGGTGATGAGATTAGATTAGAAGGGTAATTCGGAATGTAGGATTGCAAAAAGTTTGAGGATGTTGCCACGTGTCGCTCTTTGATGAAGAGGCTGCTGCTTTTATATATATAATGCTGAAACAAAGACATCACATATTTTAGAGTCAAACAAATAATCATATGCAAATTTATAGTTTGCCGTCAAAGTTCATAATAAAAGAAATCAAGACGATAACTACAATCCATGATAAGCTTTTTATTGATGCTCATGCCAATCTCTTACCCTTCTAGTGCAAATGCTATATTCATCCCACATAGCATTTGCAATTGCTTCCCGCATTCTATTACCCTTCCAACATCGCTCATCCGTTCTATAATCATCATCTGGTTAATTGATATCTTCTTGTTCAGAAGGCTGATTCTCATATTGAAGGTCATACTCTTCATATATCCAATTTTCACCGTTAGAGTGGCTGTGGATGAAGTTGTGTAAGGTGCAACATGCAATTATTACACCTGTAACCATGTTAAATGAATGAGAAGAAGTGTTCTTCAATATTGGAAAGCGATTTTTTGTTACATAAAAAACACGCTCAATTGTATTCCGTAAAGAAGAATGGCGAAGGTTGAATAGTTCTTTGGCATCTTGTGGACCTATACTTCCAAGAGCAAACTCTCTCAAATGATATTGCACTCCTCGGTATGGGGCAATGTAATTAGGAGTGTTTCCATATCCCACATCAACTAAATAATATTTACTTGATAAAATACAAGTAAGATTTTCATTAATAAATAAATGGGATTATTTGATCGAAGCAAAATAAAATTACATACCTCGTGGTACTTTAAAGCCATCTTTTTCTATGGCCCTTAAAACAATAGTGTCTGAGGACCCTCCCATCCCGCTTGAATATGAATGAACTTCAAATCAAAAGTAGAAGCAGCCATAACATTTTTTGATAATAATCCGTGTCGATTTCGATACGGTGCTTGCTTATGGGACTCGACGAACATAGGAATGTGTGCCATCAATTGCTCCGATACAATCCTATATTACGTAAAATGAATCATTAAACTAATCATAAGTACAATGTCTAAATTAAAAGGATATTATTTACCTTGAAAAAAGGGTAAAAACGCGTATCATTTGCAATTTCTATGAGAAAATTGATTGATGGATCACGTATGTATTGTGTTGAAAGTGAAAGTATAGCTTGAAGAACTCCATTGAAATGACAACTGATTGTTTCACCTGAATGTTGAAAACGTTCTTGAACTTAACAATTGACAGCATTATGACCGATCGTGAATAGGAACATTATAAGTTGTTCTTCAAGAGTTATATCTCGTGTATCACATAAAAGATTTTTGCTATAAATAACATTGCACAACTTCATAAATATGGGCATTTCCATACGACAAACTTGTCGAAAACGCTCCAAATGACCAATTAATGATTCATTTACATAAGCAGCACCAGAAAGTGTTGAATCAAGACATAGCTTTTTATCCAAATAGGTGTCTATGTACCAACCAGCAACTGCTGCTACAGTAAGCATATTAAGTTTAACTTGCTCCATTTGACGAGCATTAATTTCATCATAAGACATTATATTTTTCTATATAATTTTCGCAATAAAATAAATATTAGTTTTAAGAAATGAAACCCATCCTAGTAAAATCAAATATATATCTGCAAAAAAATAAATACAATATTAAAGACATTCTATTAAGAACCACTAAAATTAATTCAAGCATTGATAAAATATCATTTGAAATCACACAATGAATTATTATTAAAACAGTAATGTACAATGTTTTAAACATCCTCAAACCCAACTTAAACGACGCAATGAAGCATTATTAAAAGAGTAACGAACAAAGTTCTTAACATCATCAAACTCATAATAAACCATGCAAAAAGGTTTATTAAAACCATTATAAAATTATAGAGATTTATGCATCAGGCCACCCCCCACAGTTTTGACGAAACCATCATAATCCCAATGGTCCTTTAAGGGTCATAAATGCGATTGCATTTTGTCATTCTTGAAGAAATTTTACTGCTTCTATGATAGTGTCTTCATCTAGTTCTTCTATGCATATTTCATACGAATCTTTCGTTAATGTAGGTGGAGTTACAACACATAAGCGATCAGATGATGTCACCATTCTTGAGATTTCATCAGCTATTCTCTCACCAACACTTGTTCGACCTCTTTTTTGATGATTTAGTGATTTTGGTACTGCAAAACAACATTTGCTTTGATTATCTTTTTGTGTCATTATCACTACATTCTTTGAGCTTGAACCAGACTCTTTCACTCGCTCATTAGATGAGGGCCGAGTTATAGCAGAAGCGGCGCAATTCTAAATAGGAATTTGCTCTTCCACACATGGTTGTGTAATTGGGATGCGACTTGACTTTTGTCGCTTGCCCTCTGCTGTACAACCTATAACAATAAGTTTATAATCAATATTATTTCTCATCATCATAATATATATGATTTTATTAATTAATAGATTAAATATTATACCATCATATATGATGCTAAGATTATCATATAGCGGAAAAGAAGTCCTTTTATAAGCTTTTGCTTCTGGGTGTGCCTGTGACAAAAAAATATAGTATTAATTATTAATAAAATTAGTTCAAATGGAAAGTTTTTATTAATGAAATTCATGTTTACATGCAAATATACTTGAATATAATGATTCCACACATCTTCATCTGCAATGCAAATCTGCACAAGGTCAGCTTAGTTTCCATCTTTGGAGTTGGAAGGCAATGAAGACATCTTTCAAGTGACACCTGATCAATTAAAGTTTTGATTTTTAATACCTAAAGTAAAGCAATTCACATAGTAAACACAATGCGTTACATACATATGGTGTGACCATCTTTCTTGAACGTCTAATTCCATTGATTTTTGCATGATGTGCTTCCATTGTATATGAGGACTTCTCATCTCCTAAAAGTTGTTTCAAGTGGCACCTAATCAACTGGAGAGAACTTGGTCCATCATCAATTGAAACTAGGACAATGATTTTGGTTGGCTTGGATTCACAGATGGGCCACAACGATGGGTTATTGGGTTGACCTAAGTCAATTCAATGACAATATTAATCACAAAAATGAGAAATTATCATAATAATAGCATAAGGAATTTATAATACAGTGTAGGGTTTGAACTCTGAAGATTTTCCTTTTCACCCTCTCTTGTTAAAATACTAAATTAATTCAAATGTCATGCAGTTTTGTCAAATATTGCGTTGTTTTTAGTAAGTCATTTTTTAAATGGGTCCTTTGAAGAAGTCACTCTACGTTGTGTATAAGTGTTTGCTAGTAGCTTGTGTTAATTCTAGAGTCAAGGTGTACATGGGACACTTGGTTGTGTTAGTCCTAGAGTCAAGGTGTACATGGGACACCTGTCCTGATTGCTAGCTACTTAACTCTATTTAAGTATCTTCTGTAAAAGAGCTTATGGATGAAAAACATTTAAATTTGATTCTTCTCTGCGTGTCCTCAAGAAACACCACTACCGGTTGGGGTCTGAAAAGAGTTTCATATCAGCAATAAAAGTCAACAGCCCAAAACCTTCTTGCCAACATATCTCTCCCTATCGCCTAACCCAATTGGGTGATCGTGAGTACCTGTCTCTTTGATCCAAATCCCCTACAAACCCAGAGAAGATCCTTGGAAATATGGTGGGTTCTTTCTCTTAAAGACATATAGATCTAGTGCCACTTAGCTAGACTTTTGACAAGGCTGCTATCCTTTGAGATAGCATTAGAGGGGAAGGGCTAGACAATCAAGAAGAAAAAAAAGGGTCCTAGTGGTGAAGGTGACTCCATCTAGTTTGGCAGGGCAGTTTGGAGACAGTACTTACACTAAGGTATCTGTTGGGGCCGTTGAGGCTGGTGCAGCCATTGGAATAGGGGTCACAATGGCCGACCAGGTTGATCATTGGAGTCTGGCCATTGCCGAATGTGGGGTGGAAGGCCAAGTTTACGAAGACAGTTCCCACTCGAACATGTCGCTGCTAAGGTGCCTTCGTTTCCGTTCTGGCCCCAGTAGATGGCGATTCCCCTGCATGAGCCTTCAAGGCTACTGTAAGCATCGTAACTAAGCAAAGAAGCAATGGTGGTGTCAGCTGCTTTTTGGCCATGGTGAGCTACTTGTGCTTATATGCTAAATACTAGCCTTAGAACCACAGGATGTCTCTGCCTAAGAAGTTTTACAAAGGATGTCTGTACTCAAGAATGGAGGCTGAGGATCCATCTTATAGTGAGAGGGATGACCCACTCAAAACAAAACTTGGGGGCTTGCTTGGGAGACTCGAAGAGACCATGAGAATATACTTTGACTAGTTTGGGGAGATCTTAGAGGCTGTTGTCATCACAGATAAGAACACCGGAAGAGAAGAAGGCTATCGATTTGTAAGTTCTCTTTTATTCTATGAATACATATTTATATGTTTAATATTGTATGTGTATTATCTTTTCTCTTCCTTCCTGGGTTATGTAATTTGGATGTTGATACTTTGTTCCCAATCTTGTTTCTAGGCCTGTCAATGAGACGGGTTGAAATAGGTAGAAAGCCCGGCTCAGCCTGGCCTAAGCCCGAAAATACAGGGCTTTATAAAAAAATTTGAACCCAGTGGGTTGGGCTTGGTCAATAATTTTAAAGCCCGACCAAAATGGGACTGGGACTGGGCAAAGGATGCCCAGCCCGTTCAGGCCCGGCCCGGCCCGCTCCAAGTTAATTTTGATCAAAAATTTATATTACCTAAACTGCCCGTCACTAGCAGTAAAAAAAAGGCTAGTTAGGAGGGGCATTCTTATAACTGCGCCCTCCATCAGTTCATCTCTTTTATAAGACGTTGCAAGCCCTAAAAACATCCCACACTCAATCGCTCTTCTGCCTCTTCTACTCTCTGCCTCTTCTGCCCAAGATTGGTTTAGTCATGACCTAACTAGTGATGGTGATTTAGATAATGATGGGAATGCACTAATTGATGTTTTAGACATATTAAAAGAAAATTAATTTCTGTTGATTTCTTTTTTATATTACTTGACCCATATAGGATACTCATTCTCATTCATTTTATTGAATTTCTGATTTTCTACTTTTAAAAAAAAGTTTTTAACTGATGCTACATTACTTTAACTTGACTCATATATGATACTTATTCTCATTCATTTCTATTGATTTTCTGATTTTCTACTTTTACCGGAAAAAAAAAAGTTTTTAATCATTCCTACATTACTTGACCCATATAGCCTATAGTATACTCATTCATTTCTATTGATTTTCTGATTTCCTACTGTCACTAGCAAAAAAAAAGTTTTTAACTCCGCCATGTTGCTTGTTGCATTGCATTGCCGGTCCCAAGCCTGGAAAAAAGAGGAGGGTTTAAAGTCAGGTTCACACCGGGTGTCTGGTGACAGTAGGAATAATGAGAGAATGTTTTGCTTATCTCCAGGATCGGGCTAAGCCCAGGCCCGGCCCTGTCCCAGCCCGGGCCCGTATGGGACGGGATTAGATGTAAGCCCGTTTAATTTAGGGTCGGGATTGGACAACACCTGGTAGGCCCGTCCTATTTTCGGGACGGGATTGGACAACCCAAGCCCAGGCCCGGCCCGTCTCATTGACAGGCCTTTGTTTCCATGGATTTTTTTTTTTTTTGTAATAAAAGACAAACTTGGTTTCAATCAGGTTCAGCTCCCTTTTAACAGATAAGAAATGTGGTGGGAACATTGCACAATCCCAAACATTTCCGGATGATTTGAGATCGTGTTTTACAATAAACCCCAAATCTTACTGCTAAAAACATGCCCTACTTCCATAACCTGTGTAAGTGCTGAAAATATTAACTCACTTGATTAGAGGGAGCCTTAGAGGACTTATCCAAATGACTGGAGAGAGCTAATCACTTCTGGGACCTGAAAGGAAAGAAGGAGAAGAAGAAGCAGTCAAAGGACCCCGTCTGTGGGCAGCACAGGGCTCTCTGATGCCTAAGTTAGTGCGAGGGGGCTGATCGGAGAAGAAGGAGTAGTGCGTGGACGGTTGCATGCATGTAAACATGCGTACCTCACTTTGGGGTGATGGATCAGCTTATATGTGGAAAGCCTTTGGATATCTGTTAGTGAGCCTCATGATTTGACTGCTAGGGATACATTAGTCCATAGAGTAATCGATGAGGGTCCGTCATAGCCCACATTGCATTAAATGAGGGTCCGATCAGCCCATGCTGCATTAAATGTCAGTCACGTTGGGCCTGATTTCACTTTGACTTGTTGGCGGCTGGGGTCCCATCGGATCCTTTCTTGGGCCCTGTCCCGTTATGGCTGCAGCCATTGGATGTGGCTTTGTCAGAGATTTGGTGAATGTGGACGGCTTGGATGACGTATATGTCCCATCAGCGCATGCCCGAACCCAGTCACGCGCCCAGGTGCCAGACGTGACGGCTTGTGCCCGTCTTGGGCAATTGCTCATCGCCTCGGCTGTAGCCGAGATGCTCATCTTTTTTGTCGCGGCATATTGCCGAGACGGTGGCCATCAGTGCTGGTCTCGGCGAGCGCTCCAGTTTCCATGCCGGGGCGTATGCAGCCGAAACGGAACACCAGCAGGGATTATCGCCAGTCTTTGCTTAACTTGAGCATTACGGGGTGCACCACACAATTGCCCCCTAGCTTCCGACTCCTTGGGATCTCGAATTCCTTGGGGTCGGGAGCTATAATTACGAAAGACTGCCAGAGGTTTTCGTCCTGACGTCAGCAATTGACGCGTGGCGCTCATTCAACTTCTCCTCGCACGCCAGGGGAAGTTTAATTGCAGTAAATGCCATGCTTAAATCACTGCGGGAGGCGAACCGCTGATGACACGTATCGCCACCTGGTTGGCCACGCTGTCGTACAAGGCACGCGTACAGTCTCCGAAGAGACATTTTTTTTTTTTGAATTTTTGGAAACGACGCCATTAGGGGGCACCCCTATCTTATAAATAGATGCGTCTTCGTCTTCTCCCTCTTTCTTACTTTTCATTTTAGAAAGAGTGCTTCTAAGAACCAGAGTCGAGATCAAGAACAGAGTTTCCATCTTCACACAGCGCTCCTTCGCCCGTTCCTGTTGTAGGTTCCTTGCGTTAGTAAGTCCCTCGAGTCTTTCACCTTTCTCTGCTTTTGTCTAGTCCTTTCCCTTCTTCACCTTTTTCTTTCTATCAGCCATGGGGATCTACAACCACTGGATTGACTCTCCCCAATCCATAGAAGGCCTTAGGTCTGCTTTTGGGATACCGGACGATGTCTTCGTCCGAAAGGCCGATCCCGTAGACTACGTCCGCCGGTCATATGCTGACGGCTGGATGCCCCTCCCGCTCATCGCGGTGATAGAGGGGGGTGTCAAGTTCCCCCTTCATCCATTACTTAGGGCCTACCTCAGTTCCTGGAACCTTACACCCTACCAACTGGTGTCCAATGCCTATAAGATTATAATGGGTACAGTGGCACTGAATAGGCACCTCCATATAGACTTAGGCGTCCACAACATAGAGGACATTTATAACATATGTAAGACGAAGGAGGACACCTACTACCTCCGCGTCAAGCCGAAACGAAAAGCCTTCGTCACGGCGCTCGAGGATTCAAATAAGTACGCGGGGGACGACCTCCTGTCAGTCTCGGCAGAGGCGGACCCACACTGTATTGACCTAGGGCGGTGGCCCCAGGTCAAATTTCAAAATCCTCTTGAAATAGTGTTGGGCCTTGGCCCATGCCCCACATCAACTCAATCCACGCCCCAGGTCAAGAAGGGAGAAGAAAAAAAAAACCTCTTCGACTCTTCTGCTCTGCCCCATGTCAAGAAGGAAGAATGAAAGAAAAAAAACCTCTTTGGTTGTTTGGCTCTTCCGCTCTTCCCTCTTCCCTCTTCCCTCTTCCGCTCTTTCGCTCTTCCGACCTACCCTCTTCCTTTGAGGATCGACGATTAAGGTAAATCTCTCTCCCTCTCTGGGTAGGGTTTGTGCAGTTTTCTTTCTTCTTTTCCTTCCTCTCTTCCTCCTTTGCACATTAGGGTTTATGTTTTACTGTTTTCGTTTTCCTTCTTTTTTTTTTTTTTTGAAGTGATGATTTCAGTTTCTCTGGCCTCTGTTCTATCAAAAATGAGAAAAGGGTGATTGAGAAGAATATGTTCTCTCTGACTCTCTCTGTCTGATAAATGGAGGGAATGAGGGAATGAAATCAAAATGTAGAGATATCATTGACTGACTGACTTGATCACATTTATGGAGGGAATTAGGGAAAAGGGCGATTTGATTGTTGACTGACTCGATCACATTCACATATATGCTTTTGTTTGCTTCTTTTAGTTGTGATTTCTTATTTGATTTTATTTTATTTTTTTTGGGTAAATGAGATAAGGAGATGCATTTGAATATGTGATGTTCTCAGTTCTATAGCACATCTTTTATTTCTTCACTTTGGACTGATGAGAAAATTTGAAGATAAAATTTCAGTTGCTTTCTGGTATGTATTTGATGTGAGAGATGAGTTGATGTCGTGCTGCCATTGGTGATGAGTGTTGCAACTTGCAAGGCTTGGACTTAAACATGCTGGGCCAGTGTCTATTGGAAGAGGCCATGATAGTATTGCCGTATTGGGTTCAATGAGGGAGGGATGATGATATGATGAGATGAAGGAACAAAACAACTTTTGAAGAAGCTCAGAAAGATCTAGCTTTCTTGCTGCAACTGCAACTGGGGCCTCTAGTCAGACAAAAAGAGCTCTTCTTGTAGCCTTCTCCTACCCCTGTTCAACGTCCCACACCATCAATAAAAACAATCCTTCACATCTCCCTAAAATGACAAAAAGCCAAAGAAGTCTTAGAAATCCTTACATTCAAATCAAATGAGCCCCTACTGAATGCTGCCCATCCAAATTCAAGATTTATTGTCTTGTGATTAGGGTTTATGTTTTAGTTTTCCCTTTTCTTTTGAAGTAAGATTTCAGTGCCCTCTATTCTATTAAAAATGAGAAAAGGGTGATTGAGTTGAAGGAAGTGAAACCTTGGTACATACCAAGTTATATTAAATGCAAACCAGGGTTTTATTTAGCAGTGTTTTGCATAATTAAGAAAAAGAGGAATGCAATCTGGGTCTGTTGATGTAATGGGTCCTATCCATGCCTCCAAAATCTCCTTGATGAGCCTGCACATAATTAAAAAAGAATTACAGCTGCTAGGCATACTCAAAGGTGAGGTTCGTGGTGTTGTATGGTGAGATATTCTGGTATGGCTGGCATTTGATTAGTGGCATTGATGCAGTGGCCCATGATGTTAATGATTTGGATCGGCGACAAGGCGACCCACATATATAGATTAAGAGGCCTAGAGATCCATGAATCCAGTATGATATCTCAACTTGAGAAGAATATTTTCTCTCTGACTCTCTTTCTCTGATAAATGGAGGGAATTAGGGAAATCAAAGTGTGGGGATGTCGTTCACTGACTGACTTGATCACATTTATGGAGGGAATTAGGGAAAAGGGTGATTTGATTGTGACTGACTCGATCACATTCACATTTATATTTTGTTTCTTTTTTTAGTTGTGATTTTTTTTTATTTGATTTGATTTGATTTGGGTAAATGAGATAAGGAGATGCATGTGAATATGTGATGTTCTCAGTTCTATAGCACATCTTTTATTTTTTCACTTTGGACTGATGAGAAAATTTTGCGTCTATTTACATGGAATACATTTTTTCTTTTGTTATTGTTGATGTGAAAAAATTCTAGCAAAAGTTCCGCCCCACCTAAATGAAAATCCTGGGTCCGCCTCTGCGTCTCGGGCAATTGGGAGTTCGGCCCCGAGGAGATCGGAGCATACAGCATCGTCCCCCATCACCCCGGGGTCATCCCAAGTATGAGATTTTTCAGTCTTGACTTGATTTTCCTGTCTTTGTTATATTCCCGAACTGACACTTCTCTGGCCTTGCAGCTGCTCGACAGAGAAAGGTCGGGCTGGTCGGCTAGAGAAGGAACGACTCCTGGCACCAGCGAGTAGCGAAGTGCACGGACTTCTCCAACAGGGCGGCTTGGGCGCTGCTCGACTATGAGCCAAAATACAAGGGCTATTATAAGAGGTCCGATGTCAGCCAAGAGAGGGCCGAGGTCGCTCCGGAGCATCAGCGGGCAGGCCTGAAAAGGAGGGAGATCGAGCCCGAGCCGAGGCCTCCCAACCTCAAGTAACTCCCGAGGTGAGCAGGCGTGCATCGGGCGCCGAGGCCTCTACATCCGAGGCCGAGTCAAGCGAGAGCCCTCTCGTTAGGCGACCTAGCCGTCCAGCTACAGTCCAAGAAGCTGAGGAGATGCCGCCTCGCTGCCGTCTCGCCATCAAAGACCTGAGCGCGCTGGCGTTCGGCGGGCCTGGCCGAGCTCCTCAAGCTCAGGCCCCTGCTGCCGACAAGGCTCCCTCCCCACCCTCGACATTGGAGAGCGAACAGCAAACCGGGGCAATTGTGGAGGAGGGGGGCAGCAGAGCTGGAAAGAGGCCAAGGACTGAGGCTTCGACGGACGAAGTCCCTGGATCTCCTGAGGTGCAACTGCTCCGCCCAGCTCCGTGGTGCCCAGCTTTCCAGTTTGGTCCTGGGAAGCTGATCACGGTGGAGGACCAAGTCCCTGGGAGCCCCCTCGTCATGGAAGCTCTTGCCAACGCCTGCGCGCTGCCGAAAGACATGGCGAGGCACAGGGGCATCGACGACATCGGGCTGGCGATGGCACAGATGCAGGCGGGGCTCCTGGTAAGTGTCGGGAACTCAAATCCCTTGTGTGTTCCGATTTCAATTACAGTTCTCTCACACTGTCTTACTTTTTCCATTTCGCAGATGGTGCAACGATCCCACGTGCAGCTGGAGAGAGCTCGGCAACACAGCGTGTGGGTGGCGGAGGCTGAGGCGAAGAAACGGGCCCTGGAGGCCGCGTTGGAGGAGTGCCGGAAGAAGGCGGCCGAGCAGGAGCAGTTGAACCAAAGTCTTATCGCCGAGACGGAAGCCGCCAAGGCCGAGATCGAAGCGTACAAAAAGAAGATGGCTGAACAAGAAGATGAAATCAAGGCCAGGCTGGAGGCCGAAGCCCAGAAGGCCTTTGACGAAGGGGTGGCAGAAGCAACGACTCAATACGAAGAGCAAGTCGTGGCCATCCGGAACAAGGCATGGGAGCTTGGCTGGTTCACCGCACTAGACAAGGTGGGCGTCCCTGAGGACGACCCAGCCTACACAAACCCGGCCAAGTTCCCGAGCTCGGATCCGGGGCCAGAGCCTGCCCCCACTCCAGCCAGAGCTCCTGTTGAAGATCCTCCCGCCAATGAAGTCGACGCCAATGCTGACACCTAAATTGCTGACGTATCTCCCCTTTTGTTTTTTTTTTTTTGTTTTTTTTTGTAATTGTAATGGAATGGTTGTAATATAATATCAATGAATTAATAAAATTGGGCCTCTGTCTTCAAATTGTGAACTTCCTCGCTCTGTGATGGTTTCTACATTTTCCTTTTCGTCTTGCTTCTTCTGCCTCTATTTTTGTTTTTTGTACAAGTGTTTGGGTTCGGCACGATGCGTTCCGAGTTGGTCCGAGTTGGAGGCACGGCCGAACTGGAATGCTATGCGAGATCAATAGTGACTCTCTGTAGTTAGTTAACCATGCCCATAATAGGGTTCCACCCCTTCGGTGGTGCAACAAAGCTTGTATACAATACGTTCAACACGTACTTAGGGTTGATTCTGTGGTACTTTGGCCTTTGGACATTATTCCTAGCAGAAGGCCTTATATCAACCCTCTTGCTAGCCGAAACGGATTCGTGCTAGAAGGGTCAGCGACCTTGGGAAAGTCTAGAGGGTCGGAAAGGCTTCATGCTGGGGTGGAGCTCGATCCGACCCTGAGGCGATCTCGTCAATGGCCGTAATGGCTTCACGCTCGGGTGGCATATATGCCGACCCTGAGGCAATCTCATCAATGGCCGTAATGGCTTCACGCCCGGGTGGCATATATGCCGACCCTGAGGCGATCTCATCAATGGTCGTTGCCGAACTGCTGATAAAAGTTGTCACGTCCTTTGAACAAGAAATTCACTTTCATTGAAATCTTCTAAGTACAGAGTACATGTTTCAGAAATAGAACTTCTTGAGATGCGACGCATTCCACGGCCGAGGCAGCTGTCGGCCCTCCATATCTTCGAGTATGTAGGCTGACTGTCCGGCAGTGGAGATCACCTTGAAGGGTCCGTGCCAATTCGGCGCCAGCTTGCCCTGGTTGGGATCTTTGTCGCTTGGGAGTGTCTTCTTTAGAACCAACTCGCATACTAAGAATTTCCTTTCTCTAACCTTCTGATTATAGCCTCTGACCAGCTGTTGCTGATAGGCGGCCAACCGGATTGCTACTGCTTCCCTGCGCTCATCGGCCAAGTCTAGCTCCAAAGCCAAGTGCGACTCATTCCGAAGAGTTCGGATCTTAGAGTAGGGAGACCAATTTCTAAGGGAATGACAGTTTCCATCCCGTAAGCTAGAGAGAGAGGAGTCGCCGAAGTGGAGCGCCTTGGAGTTGTTCTGTAAGTCCACAGGGCGCTCGGAAGTTCTTCTACCCATCTTCCCTTAGCTCTGTCGAGTCGCTTCTTCAGTCCGTCGAGTACCACCTTGTTAGAAATTTCCGCCTGACCATTGCTCTGTGGTTATGCCGGGGTGGAGTAGTGGTTGCGGAGGCCGAGCTCTTGGCAGAAGCTCCTGAAGAGGTTGGAGTCAAACTAGGTCCCGTTGTCCGAGACCAAAGCTCTAGGGATGCCGAACCTTGTGATAATGTTCTTCCAGACGAAGTTCTTGGAATCTTGCTCTATGATGGAAGACAACGGCTTCGCCTCGATCCATTTAGTGAAGTAGTCGGTGGCCACGATTAGCCACCTCCTGTTCCTTGGAGCTCGATGGAGTGGTCCCACGATGTCGAGCCCCCATTGGGCGAATGGTCATGGGCTGGAGAGCGGATTGAGGTCTCGCACTGGTTGATGGAGAGAATGGGAGAATTTTTGACATTTCTCACACTTTCTGGTGTATACTTGTGCGTCCTTCTGCATATATGGTCACCAGTAGCCTTGGCTGATGGCTCAGTATGCTAGGGATCTCCCTCCAATATGGCTCCCGCAGATCCCTTCGTGTATTTCAAAGAGGAAATCTTCGACTTTGCTCGGATGAACACACTGGAGGTATGGGCCTGTGAACGACTTCCTGTAGAGCTTACCCTCCGGAAACAACCAAAACCGAGCTTTGAGTCTGATTCGATGAGCCTCGCTCCTGTCCTCAGGGAGCTTGTCGTCCTTGAGGTAGGCTATGATGGGGTCCATCCAGCTCGGGCCGAGATCAAGGCACAATACGTCTCGAGGTGGATGTGGCTCTATGCTGGGCACAGCCAACGATCCTACTTCAATGTTTCTTTTCTTTCCTGGTTCGACAGCAGAGGCCAAATTAACAAGGGCGACGGCGTGAGAATTTGACTCTCTACCTATCTGCCTGATTTCGACCGTCTGGAACTGGGAGAGCATCTTCTTCGCAAGGGCTAGATAAGCGGTCATCCTCTTGTCGCGAGCTTGGTAGTCCCCGGTTAGCTGGTTCGCCACCAGCTGTGAATCGCTGAAGACCACTAGCTGTTGAGCTCCAAGGATTTTGGCGCTGTTTAATCCCGCTATCAGAGCTTCGTACTCAGCTTCATTGTTTGACGCCTTAAAATCTAGAGTCAAGGCTTTCTCGATGACTAACCCCTCTGGAGACCGGAGGACAACTCCTGCACCAACTCTTCTTGAAGTGGAGGATCCGTCGACGAAGACTCTCCAAACTGAGGTGAGGGTTTAGCCTTGTGGCTGTTCATCAGAGCCCGTGGGCGCTTCTTGCCCCGTGCCCCCCAGTTCGGTGTCGAGTTGGGTTGGTGCCGAACTCGAAGAGAATCCCACAAGAAAGTCTGCCAACACTTGGGCCTTGATCGCTGTCCTGGGCTGATACGTGATGTCATATTGCCCCAGTTCGACGGCCCATCTGGAGATTCTTTCTGAAAAGTCATCTTTTTTTAAAACAGATTTAAGTGGATGTTCCGTAACAATCACTATAATGTGAGTTTGGAAGTAGTGAGAGAGCTTGCGCGAGGCGCTGACGAGTGCCAGCGCTAGCTTCTCTAAGGGTATGTATATGGTCTCGGCATCGATGAGGGTTTTGCTCGTATAATAGACTGACCTTTGAAACTTGTCCTCTTCTCTAAGGAGGCCGAGCTCACCGCATGATTCGAGACCGCCAAATATAAGTACAAAACTTCTCCGCATATCGGAGTCGAGAGCAGAGGGGGTGAAGAAAGATAGGCTTTGAGTTCCTGCAAGGCCTGGTCACATTCCGGAGTCCATTGAAATTTTAAATTTTTCCTAAGAAGATGAAAGAAAGGTCGGCACTTATCTGATGATCTGCTGATGAAAAGATTGAGTGCGGCTGCCATGCCAGTGAGCTTTTGGACCTCCTTCGCAGTAGTGGGACTCTGCACTCTGAGAATGGCTGAGATCTGATCTGGATTCGCCTCGATCCCCCTGCGCGTGACCAAGCTTCCCAGGAACTTGCCGGAACCGACACCGAATGCGCACTTAAAGGCATTGAGCCTGAGCTTGAACTTCTTCAAAATATCGAAGACTTGAGCCAGATCTTTCAAATGGTTCTGCGCCTGTTTGGACTTGACGACCATATCGTCAATGTAGACCTCAACGGTCTTGCCGAGCTGGGCCTGAAACATTCTGGTGACGAGTTGCTGGTAGGTGACTCCTGCGTTCTTCAATCCGAACGGCATCACCTTGTAACAGTAAGTGCCTCTGGGTGTTATGAATATTGTTTTCTCTTCGTCCGGCCCATACATTGGTATCTGATGATAACCGCGGTACACGTCAAGGAAGCTCATTCTATCATGTCCAGCAGTGACATCAATAATCTGGTCAATTTTTGGAAGAGGAAAGTTGTCCTTCGGACAGGCCTTATTGAAAACCTGTTTGGGTCAAACGGGGGTGTGACACAGACGTCAACATCCCATCTCCTTCAATAGAAAAGAAAAATAAAAACAGAAAGTCTACGCGACCTGGGATCCAACGCCCCGCATGGGAGCCCGGGCTCAAAGTGGGACTCCCATTCAGGACATCCTGAGATCCAACGCCCCGCATGGGAGCCCGGGCTCAAAGTCAGACTTCCATTCAGGACATCCTGAGATCCAACGCCCCGCATGGGAGCCTGGACTCAAAGTGGGACTCCCATTCGGGACATGTAGCATGCCTCAAATAAAAATTCCTCCCTCTATGTGACACCTCTTTCTTGGTCCAAAAAGGGTTCCATTTTGAATTTTTGATATATTTGGATTGAGTATCCAGGTCTCGCCTGAGTTACGGCTGGAAGTGACTGAGAGTCAGACTGACAAGTGTATTTCAATCACCAGATATGTGTATATATTTTTTATAATTATAATTAGGGGGTGGAGTGTGGTAAGACCGTAAGAACCATCCAAATTCCGAAAACCCAAGAGGCGCATGCAAAAGACTAGTGTGTATGTATGTCAACGGGAGCTCACTGCCCTGAGGTACACAGTAAGTGATGATATATGTCTTTCTTTTCAAAATCTGATATCCTATTGAAATCTCAAGCATTAGCTAGGGTACTAACTATAGTACTTTTTCCACCACCCTGATAACCCAACCCAACACCCCCCACCAGCTTTTTATCTATTTCCAGGGGTGGTTTTCCATTTCCCATTCCCTCCACTCAATGCCCTCTTGCTCTTTCCCACAGACGGACCTTCCTTCTTACTGCATGTGGCCAATAGGGGGGTTCTTTTCCTTTGATCACCTTACTATATATAGAACATATTGTTTGTGCTGGACTTGGCAATCAGTTGTTTGGTGGTGCAGCTGTAAGTCCCTACCAAAAAAACCCACTAGAGATTTGGTGTTCTTCAATGGGCTGCTATTGCATTCTCTAGCTAGGCTTTTTTCTTTTTCTTTTTTTTTTCCCTTTTTAAAAATAATTTGGGCAGGATTTTGCATTCTATCTCTTCTTCATGCCAGATATAGAATCTTGGTGCCGTGGTCAATACAGAAGGATTTTCTTGCGGTGTCTCATGCCGGCGGTCCTTCATACTAGGGAGGGTTGCTAGACTGTAGTTTTAGGGTTTAGGGCGTTATCTTGACGCCTAATATTGGATATGTATTGTTGGTTGGTGCAAGTCCAATGATAACCCATCATGGCTTAATTTGTCTCTTTCCATGAGTTGGTTCGTGCAGAGGGCCATTTATAGCTCTGCCGGTGTCGCATCGTAACTCTACCGAGGCGACTTGACTCGTTTCAATGAATATTTTAGCTCACTGCAGCCATGGTCACCAGGGTCCATTTGGTGGGGTTGGGTGGTTTTAGGGGCTATACTTTTTCTTCTTTTTTTTTTGTTTGGGTTTCAGTCTGGATTTCTCGTGTGATTAAGCAAAAGTGGGTTAGAAATGTCCCAAGGGATTATCTTGTGATCCAAAGAAGAAACAAGGGTCTATTCATATTTTTCCACAGCTTTCTTGAACTTAGAGAGGAAGTTGAGTAACGAGGGGCTCCTTCCAGGCTCAAGAAAGCTGTGGGAAAACATGGTTAGATGCAAAATGATATTTATGGTTTCTTCGATCCCTTGTTCGGGCAGCTCTCTGTTTCTCTCTATCTCTATCTCATGCGCACAGGTATCATTTACTTCGCACTTTCTCACTTCTTTTTTTTTTTTTTTTTTTTTTTTGAACAGTTGGATTGATTTAGATTGGTGTTCTCTGCTTTCCAGATTTTGGTTCGACTATAGTACAACTACAGCTTGATTGAATGAGATTTGGAATCTGAACATTTCCAAACATGCGTGCCGGGCTTTAATCTCGGTCTTTTAAACCACAAACCTTGATTTGTACGGACTCATCCACCTTAATTACAAGAGGATGCCTACGAGCAAGCCTACATATATTATGATCATCCTTTGTGGATGTATTAGTATTTAATGTCGTCGACTCATCACCCATGGTCAGGGATACGGGTATCCCTGATATCATCAAGTGGTTTAGTAGAAGGCAACACATGATTCATGGCCTGTTTCTGAATCACACACATGCACAGAGGTTGGCACGTCTGTATCACACGCATGCTACTCAAGATTGGCATCTGTCCGGTAGGTCAACCTAAAGAAAAAAAAAAAATTTGTTGGATGATGCTTCTAGCTTGTCATCTGGAAACACTGAACTTACCTTGTTTACTCGTTAACGTGCCCAAATCCAGTGGGCCAAGAAACATATATATTAAATACCAACCCACTGTGAGTATCGTCAGGGGTACATATGAGGCATACCATTTTAATTCCAAGATGGCTCCAAATATAATGGATGGACTTAATAATCACTTGTAAATGTGAAACACCCAAATGATTAAAAAGTAGAAATTCACAAAGCCCCATTAATGAGATGGAAATCATGGAATGGCCGTGATGGACCAAGATGAGGTAAGCTGCATCCACTAATCCTAGTGAAGTTAACTTACTTTGGTTATTGGCCCCGGACTCTAATGGCATTGAGCAGAGATTCATACCAAACTAGCTGTTTGTTTATCCAGAAACTGCGAATTATATGGGCTAGCCCCGCGTTGATCGAGGGTTGAATTGAGAACTAGTAGGGATGGGTCCATTCAATATAGATTTTTTAAGATGGCAATGCTCGGTTCAAATGGCCAACCCCCTTGGCCAGGTTTGCTCCTAGTTCTCATAGGGTAGTGTCTGGGTTTAGAGACTTTAACGAGAGTTTTATTTAGGCATTTTATGCTAAACTATTCTCATATAAAATAACCATGCACTGGGCCCACTACCTTGAACTGTTCATCAAACGAAGCATGAATTTTTGTTTTTTCTACAGAGTTTTTCACTTGGAACGAGAACGTTACTTGTCGACAAACAAAACAAGATTCTCTCTTATTATATTGTTGAGGAAAATTATGATAGAGCCCATGAAAAGAAGAAGAAGAAGACGACGATGATGATGGGCAAACGTTCCTGCGTCAAACATACCTAAAAGCAAATGCATATGTAAAATATTACGGGCAAAGATGGGCAGCAACTCAGCCTCTGTGTTTTTTATTTTTATATTTTGACTCGTCCAAACGTAGCAGTGGCAAATGAGTAGGGTCACACCAAAACAGGTCAGGTTAATCTGAGTTGTCCACAGGTGGAAGGCCAACCAGTATTCAACCTGTTTTTAAAAGGGCCCAGATAATCCCAGCACACACCCAATGTGGGCCAATCTGACCAGCATAACCCGCATCTAAGTCACCCAGTTAAATCGATTTGACCCAACCCAACATGCAAGAGTTTGATATTGAAAATAGCCTAGTCCATTTCTAGTACTTTGGCTATATTTGAATTTAGTTGCAAGGATACGAAAGCCCAAGGGCATACAAATTTAAACACCAAACGGTTGCAATCGGCAGACATGCAGGCCTACCCTAACCCAACCCATTTTAATAAGAAAATTGACATTTAAATATGAAATGTGATCAACCCTAATCTGACCCGATTTACTTTACTGTAGGCCAGATTTATGCAACCCATGGCCGACCCCTATAAGATTTGGTCAACTTATGCAGGAAGGGATAGTGGGTCGAATCAGATTTTCACATCCTGTTGAAATGGCTGTCAACTTCTAGTAGTAAAAGATTTGCGGCACTATATGCTGTGATGTCTGGACCCACTAAAAATGTGACCCAATCAAAGTACAAGCCTTATGCTTAGCAGAGAAAACCAGTTTATCAATTCTCATTTTCATCCACATAAATTTTACATTTCTAAATTCTGGGTATAATTTAAAAGAGTAAATTGACTTTGCTGCTCCAAAGCATTATATTATATCCTAATCTTCTCAACGTTGGCAATTCTGCTTCCATTACTTTATTTTTTGATAAACTCAAGAGAGAGAACAAGCACAAAGAAGCACTGGAAATGTTATTACATTTGATGATAAGACTCGAAAGTTCTAAACAAAGAAAGATTGTCATTCAAGTTTAACCAAAAACAACAAACACAAAGAAGTAATTAGCCATCTGTCTTCAACAACAGCAGGAATGGGACCTACCATATGGAGAAATGACATGAGAGGAGAGCACCAACGTCGTCGACTCACTGTGGTGCTGGAAGAATCTTCCCCGAGCATGTACCAAATCCAACATTGTAACCGTTGCCCTGAAAACCTCAAGTTATAAAAAAAAAAGTGGGATGCAGTTTGAGCTCAATCTAGAGAGAGAAAAAAAATGCAAGTCATCTAGAAGAATAAAGGGATTTATCGATCAGTTCTGTTCTCCTTGTTAAAGTATCAAAACATCTAGAAATGAGTGCAAGTCAATAAGTATTTGAGGTCAATCTACCCTCCCGCAAATAAGGCAGGAGATGTATCAGCTCAACAGTACAGAAACTAGGTGGTTAAATATTTTGGCAACATAAATGGTAGCTGGGAAAAGTGTGCATGTGAAGTTTCGGATTTGAAATCACGTAAGATGGGAAAAAAGGGATGCAGTTTTCAGTCATTTTTCTCTCTCTGAAAAGGTGACCGTAATTTTCAGTCTTTTCAGCTCCATCAAGACTTATTTGGGCTAAAAATTTGGGAAAAGGGCACTTCACCAAATACAGTCTCGATTCTGTGTCATTGTCACCCTCTCAGCACACCATGGTATGAGAATTATTCAAACTGAACAATTGATCATATAAGGAGGGGTATAGCCAACGCTCCGTAGGTCATGGGCACGAATAGTTGCACCACTCAGCACACCTAGGAGGCTAGGATCCATTTGGCTCCAGCTTCAAATTCAGGTAAGTGTACCTACTGAAATACTGGTAATTAGGGTGCATTTTTTTCAAATAAAAAAGCGCACAGTTGAAATAAAAGTATATTCCTGCTATTTCTTTGGCTGGAGCAAAGAAGACTTTCAAGAAAATGTACTAGTGAATCCAAACATCTTTCCAAAGGTATTATCCTAAAATGAAGTACATCAGGGGGGAAAAAGCATAGTTGAATTGACCCAAGAACAAAGAAAAAACTCATCCCAAAATGATTCTCTCTTGTAGACAATTTTTATGCTGCATCTCGATATTTAATTGCAGTGTTTTCAAAAACCAAGCTGGAGGCAAACAGTTTGATTGGATGGTTTGGACCTAACTGGTTTTGACTGCTAATACAATTGATCCATGACATCATAATTAGAAAACATAATAATTAATAAAAAAAATATGAAATCTTTTTTTTTTTTTTTTTGTGTAAAGTTTCGAAATCAGTTAAAACAGTCAAAACTCTAAACTGAATTCTTTAATCATTTAATGATCTTGATCTTTTCTTTAACCATATGATCAGTTGGCTAGGACCACGGTTTGCACCCAGAGGTTGTGGGTTCGAAACTGTACTACTAAACTAGGGTCACAGGGGAATTTTACCCGGCTTTTTCTCCTGGGCCTATAGGGATTATTCTAGCCCAAAGGACTGGAACCCTGCGTTATCAAAGAAAAAAAAATCCAAAGGGCATCCAATGAATAGACGATCTAGATACATCATCATGTGAACAATCAACCCTATGAAAGGTACTTGAAAATAGGCTGACAACGGGTTAGGTCCAGCTCAAACCGGGCCTGATCCATAACTAAAAAGGCCATGCAATCAGGTCTAAGCCTGACCCCATAACCAGTGGACATATTAGTTGGCCGAAACATTCATTTTTATTTTTATTTTTAGGAACTGAAGATTCCTAATTTTTTAAAATATATACATAATATTATTATCTGCTTGTTTTGCCTAGTCAACAGAAAATAACATCTATCAAAAAAAAAAAAAAGAGGAGAGAATATAACAGCATGATTGCAGCTAAAGTTGTCCAAGAGCAGTAGTTTATGAAATAAGAACCTTGCAACACCCACTAAAGGTGATTTCATCTCCATCTTCTAGAAATTTACGAACTGAAGCGTTTAAGGACAGCGGCTTTTGCCCATTCCATGTTAGCTCTAGCAAACATCCGAAAGACTCTGGATCCTAATAAAGCAGGCAAGAAACAATATCAACTATGAAGAAAAGTGAATGGTTATAAAAAGGTCATTACCCAGTGCGGGTCCCACCGAAGCAGGGTCCTGGGAGGGTCCAGACTAGAGAGTAGAGACAGACCTAACTGCTCGCAGGTCATGAACCTGCATTATCATGCATGGCACCCGAGACTTTAACATTGCACCAAAGCAATGACCCCAAATAAAGTGAGTGATAAAAGAAAAATAAAAGATTAGAAATCACATCCATGTTATATTATTCACTAATGGAAGAATGACTAATCTTACAGGCCCACTTATGGTCCCAGTTCCAAGCAGATCACCAGGCCTTAAATTGCAACCATTGATTGTATGGTGTGCAACTTGTTGAGTCAATGTCCAGTATCTGTAATCCAGGCAATATGAAAGTTTCATAGATGATGTTATTAAAGCAGTTTAGATCACACTAATTATCTTAATATAAAAAATCAGGGAAGCATAATATCTTTATAGATGGGAAGAGGGTAAGATGATGCTGATGATAAACATAACAAGAGATCAGGAAACAAAGATGATGACAGCAACAACGATAGAAGCATATGATCCTTGTAGGCAAGTTAATTAGCCAACTAAAGGTTTTTTGAACTGTTAGAGATCCATTCATTGAACAACGATAAAGTATGCATATAGTGTTGTTTTCTCAATTGCCTTTCTCAAATATATGTGTTTTTAGAGACAATGCACCCTCTTAAAATAGACAGCTGTCCTGTTGAGCCATAAGCAACTCACTTTTTAGCCATAAGCCATAGCCAAGATTCCCCCACCATATTTTCAAGATCCTAGCCAGTTAAGTCACGAACAGATCTAAATGAAAAAAGGGTAGACTGGCAGGTGGTATACAGAACATATTACTTCTGTGCACTCCATGTGCTCCTCCTCAACTTCTTTCTCCCCTTCTCTTTATTTAACTCTGCACTCTTCACTCTGCTCTTATTAAAGAATCTCCTAGCATAGGCATAATAAGTAGATCCCACCCCTTTACATCAGAGAACCGAGAACATTTGTTCATGCACAAGACAGAAAGAAGCAAGCATTCCAACCTCTCAGAGTTCTCTACTCTGTTTGCCAAGATGAATAAAGGGTAAGCTTGCATTCCATCCTCTGTGTTCTCTTCCACTCTCTTTTTGTTAAGATGAATAAAGATTTCTTTAGTGTTCACTTCCTCAACAGCAATTAGCTTATGAAATGATAAGAATAAGCTCCATCTTTTTAGACAGCAAATAAAGCTCTACTCCTCTCTGCTGAGCCATTATAGTAGCAGACTGCAGACAAGTCTATCATCATGTTCGAATGTGATGTATCCTCTCTGCTGAGCCATTATAGTAGCAGACTGCAGACAAGTCTATCATCATGTTCGAATGTGATGTGTCAACTCTCTCTCTCTCTCTCTCTCTCTCTCTCTCTCTCTCTCTCTCTCTCTCTCTCTCTCTCTCTCTCTCTAAACACATAATTTTGACAATTAATGTGATGTAGGAAAGACCCATGGGCCATGGCCCCCATGGGTCAACCAGTCTGTGGTCCTAGCCCATCTATCTCAACCCAGTCCATTGGGTCCAGCCCATCCATTTTATGTTGTGTTTTATTTTATTTAGCGATATTTCATTGTTTATATCTTTTTATTTATTTAAGATGGGACGTTTTAATCTCAACCATAGGATTGTTTAGATGGTTGAGATTAGATCTAGTTTTAGCTTTTTCCTCTATAAAGCATTTTAATTGCCTCTTTTGAGATAAGACTTTGATTAATGAAAAAGATTGTGAGTGTCTTGCTCTCTTCTGCTTTCCAAAATCTCAATCTACCCCGCCCCGCATCATGATCTGCCGTCCACATCATAATGTCTCTGGATGTGAAGCTGGTCTTTCCTTCTTATCTTTTTTTTAAATGCAGCATCTGGAAGAGTTGAAAGACCCAGAATTGGAAGGAATTTTAGCTGAAATAGACAACATGCATGCTTGAGGTTGAATGGACCTACCTCTTAGTCTATACTTTTGTTGTGATTAGAGATGAACTATAAACTGCATTAGCTACTGAATGGATCACACAACCAGAACCAGAGCACTAGTGTGTAGTTTCATTATGCAATAAAGCATATGCGTGCATTGCTCTATGGCTGGATGATAATAATAATAATGAGTTATCAACCCCAAATCATGTAAGGCAACATGTCGTGTATCCCCTTTTTTTGGGAAAAATGACAAGTCATGTACCGTTGCAATGCATAACTGTATATTACTGGCTTAATGATTGGCTTTACTCTTAATGAACTCTATTAATCAGAAATGGTTAGAAGAGTATATTATTGGTCCAAGTGATGCCTATAAAATATAGCATATGTGAGAAAAAAACTCTACAAGTATGATAAGAAAATGGTTGTTCGGTATCAATCATCTTACAGGTGATTAAAGTTACTTCTTGTGACAACAGATGACTGTTTCTGTCCAGCAGGTTTGATACGGACCTTGCAGCAACAAAACATTCAAGTCAGTGTGAGAGTAAGATGTTACCACCATTCCTATTTTACAGTTAGCACATCAGCCATCTGTTTGACCACATTGTCCACAGGTGTTGGTGGCTAACAAGCATCATGCTGCCTGTATGTGCATTGAGACTTTTGTGTGTCCGTTTTGAATGTGCATGTTTAGGCTTGTGCAGTTGTGTGAAATCCCTCTTCAGGAACTTATGCATGATGTGCTTGGTACAAAAGTGTCTTCAAGTAAAAATAAAATAAGACGCAGTTATCGCTTGCAATGACCCACATTTCCCCCTCAGGTTTTAGATATGAGTGGAAAAAACATTGGGATTACCCAGAATAGAGCAGAAACTTGTGGATTGCACTGTGCCTGATGAGGGGAAGTGTGAGTCACACAGTGCTTAAATGGAAAAGTGAACTGAAGAACTTAGTGTCCTCAATTAATTACAACAGGCAAAAGGAAGGTGAAAGTTGTAAAGGAGAAGGAAATAGTGGAGTTCATGAAAATGTCATGTGTCAATGTGACGGAAAGGAGAAGTAAACAGAGAAGAGTTTTCATGTGTCGATGTAACAGCATGAGTTTCCTACTTTCCTGTATATAGAAAAGATTTCTTACAAGGTCAGGATCAAGGAAACTTAATCCAATATATTACAATAAACAGAAACCATCCTTTCTTCCCATCTCAACAGAAACTATACTATCTCAATCCAAGATTACAACTATCCAGAACCATCCGACTCTAGGCCCATGGATCAGGTCATGAACCCATTCGGCTCAGGTCCAATTACGAGACCCAATATGGGACCCAATTATGTTTACTTTACAAAAGCCAATGCTAATGCACAGAGGATAATATGAGTTTAATCAGTCTCAAATGGAGACCATCAATTAGGAATGCTAGGGGCTTGCGAGAAATTCAAAAGAGACGAAAGCTTGTGGCTAATTTAATAAGGTCTACCGGAAAAGGAGTTCCAAAGATTGAGCTTCTTGGATATGGTAAGAGACTGGTCGGTCGCAATAAATCAGCCAGATGAGAGTTATAGGGAGAGAAGATGTCAACCCCCTCAGAAGGGCTTTTGAAGATTAATATTGATGGGAGTAATTGTGGACTCATAAGGACAACCTTATGAAAATGACCAAGCGGAGTCGAGCAATTTCAATTGAGAAGAATCTATGGTCGTTGGGGAAAGAAAGGCCAAAAATGTTCATTGGTGAGTGTAAGAAAAAATCACGAGAACCTTCGAGATCCTACTTTCTGCTCAATTAAGTTTCTATGGTGTTTTCCTTTTCTCATGTTGAAGGATAACCTATAAGGAGGGGTATTCACTTGCCCAGTCACGAGTGGGAAGACATGATATTAATGTTTAAGTAGTTGTTTGTGCAGTTTCCTGTCACCAATTGGTTTTGGAATTACTGGCTAGTAACTTTGTCATGGTATCAAAGACAAAGGTCTCAAGTTCAAAAACACGCATGGCAAACATGCCCCATGCCGCGTTTTGTGTTTATGCGGGCGCAAATGCGCAGGTCAAGAAGGCCTCATGCCGCGTTCTGGGCGTGTGCTTCTGTTCTGGGCAGTGTCCCGCCCGGGGGGGGGGGGGGGGGGGGGGGGGGTTAAGTAGTTGTTTGTGCAGTTTCCTATCACCAATTGGTTTTGGGATTACCGGCTAGCAACTTTGTCAATTAATCATATTATAGAGGGTCCACTTTTGGTGCTTGGACCTTCCAAAGTTGTTTTGAGTTGTTCCCATCATCTTGATGGATCAACTCATGTCTTTGTCTGTCTTCTCATTATCCATAGCAGTAACATTTTTTCATTTCCAGAAAGAGAACGCACCTCTAAAGGAATATCATAGCTCTTGGACTTCTTTTCCGCCAGATATGGCAATGGATGAGGCTCCTGCAGTTTATAACCATCAGTAGCAAATTCCTTCAACGTATAAGAGAAATACTCAAAAATGCCTCCTAAACTTAAAAGTTTATACAGATCACATATTAAGCTAAATGAAACAGAACAAAAGCATTTCCAAGAAAACATTCAGTTATAAACTAGATCCTGGGATGGTTAAGAAATTCAGCCACCTGCTTAGGAGCATCACAAGCAAAAGGTTCAAGAGCATCTAGAGTGACAATCCAAGGGGATAATGTTGTGCCTGCAAGCACCCAAGATTCAACATACGAATTGGATCACATATATTCATATCTCGAAAATTTTCTCCTGTGCATGCTCCCGGACCGCACCAAGGCGACACCTCACTGAATAAAACTAGGTCACACGTGATGAATGGCACCAATGCACAGTGCGCAGGAGAAAATCCGCCATACATATTATATGAGAGAGAGAGAGAGATCACCAAAACTCTTCCCAAGAAAAGGCCCAAGCGGCACATATTCCCATGCCTGTATATCTCTTGCTGTCAAAACACACATAGTTAATGTGATATCCACAATTATATCCAAGTGGAAAAGCCCAACACTTTCACAAAACAATGATTACCACTCCAATCATTCATCAGTACAAGTCCGAAAATGTGATCTTCTGCTCTATTAACATCCACAGGTTTGCCCAAATCATTTCCTGGACCAACTACAGCAGCCTGCAAGCAACAATAAAATAATGAACACTCCAATGAATTTAAGTATAGCATCAATAGCAAAAAATTGCAACAAAAAGCAAGGTTACAAAATTGCCAATGATGTGCAATGTATCAACATCGTCTGCATAGCAAGATGGTTTTCAATTACCTAGGCAGGGTAAAAAAGTTCTCAATTACGATCTAGCAGGGTAAAAACATGCTACTCAGGTGAAGAAACAGACCGCAACAACTGTGGAACCATCCATTTGCTCTCAATCAGTTACTGCTGCAACAGCAATGTCAATAGTTGGTCCCAACTGGTTACTGCTGCAACAGCAATGTCAATAGTTGGTACCAACTGGTTACTGCTGCAACATCAACCATCAGCCCTCAACCAGCTGCTAGGGTAACTGTGATGACAACTTTTGGCCCTCAACCAGCTACTGCCTCATGATTTGTAAAGTACAGAAAGCATTATATTTGTTATAAAGGTTTTGTTGGCTGCCTTGGATGATATTTCTTTCACTGTTTGGGAGGAAAGTCACGTGTTTAATGGATCTCGTCGTCTTCAAATCTCCTGTTTATTCATTCTTGTATAGTATCCTTGATTTTATTTATTTATTATTTATTATTATTTGTTTAGACCCATGTACTATTGAGGTATTTATTGTGGTTTTTTATAATCAGCACCTATACAGGTTGAATCTGTTGTCCAGTGAACCTGTCCGTTTGCAGTGGACCCACCAATGGACCATGCATTATGTTTCTGATCGACAGTTGTGACCAGTCACTCGAAAAATGGATGCAGATGATGACATTCATTGTGGATAGTATGTTGGGATTAGCCTCACAAGACACAATATATAGGGAAGTCTCAATTTTTTTGGATCACTTTTCCTCACAGTTTATCTTTCAGCCGCTAATTATTGTGATCAATGATAATTCTATGAAAGAGAAGATAAATTGTAAGAAGATATTTGGTGGAAAATTCTGGGTGCTCTCATTGAGGTCCTTCCTTTTTATATCTATTGTGTGAGGTATTTACAGTAAATGTTGATTTATTACAGCAGTGATTATCCCCTTAATTGGGGCAATTTGAATCTAATTATACTCTACTAGATTTATATACAGTATAGTGTGCACGTGCTGCATTGTCATCTGTAATCCTCCCCCTTTCGCAGTCCGCATGATTATCTCTAATAATCACGAGGGGGAATAATTATGACAGTATACTAGAAGAAACTGATTTAGTCAAGTGGAAGAGTAGAACTCACAAAAGCAAATTTAAATAGATGAGTTATGCAATGGTGAAAATGAGCATGATGAATCCTTGACAAGTCAAAGTGCAACATAAACAACACCTCATATTATAGATAGAGACTAGAGAGTATATCCCATCCATGCCAACTCCTAGAGGGAGAGAAATATTTGGTGTTTTGGTCATAGCTTTATTACAGTTGTACAGTAATACTCTCTTAGACAATCTTTGACGGGATAAGGCCCTAATGATGATGATGATCGTCTAAATCAAGTACTATTTATTTATCCTGCTTTTTTTAAAATGGTAACATGACTAGAACCCGCAACCTTGTGTTGCGACACAGTAAGCACTTTCCAGCTTTGCCCTGGACTCTTGTCAAATCAAGTACTGTTTATGCCTGTCCTCTTTCTTTCTTTCTTTCTTTCTTTCTTTTTTTTTAATCCAGGTGCTAGAATGGATAAGGTTTGTCCAGTTTTTTTTGGCGTGGGGAGGGTGTGAAGGGGGTAAAGAGAAATGTTATTAAACAAAAACAAGAGAGTCAAGGATGAGGAAAGAAACAAAGGCATCACTCACTTAATGACACCACAACACTGAATCCAGCATCTCCAACGATCAGACACAAAATACCAGGCAAACTTGTTAGAAGAAAGAAAACATGAGATAACCCTTAGACAATCCTTCTTCATTTAGACTAATAATTGGTTGAGCCATTCCTTGTGTGGCATAGTTTAATATAACGACCGTTATGAAATGGTAACGGCCTATACCGTTACGATATTTACAATATAACGGTCATGGTGTCAAAAAATAGTGAAAAATAACAGTACATAATGGCTGATATTTTGAAAATAACGGTAAAAATATCGGCTGGCGATGATTTTTTTTTTTTAATTTTCTTTCCTCTTCTTTTTCATTTCTTTCTTTTCCAAACTATTTGTGGAGCTTCTTAAGACTATGTTAGAGCTTCCTATGCTTATTTTTTCACGAAATGATTTGAAAGATTTCGTGGATTCTCATATAATGGTTTCTTCCCTTCGCAACCACAATAACCTTATGTTCATACTCCGATGTTTTAATTAATTAATTAAACTTGATGTAGTAGTAAATGTTACTTGAAAGTTGAAATTCGGGCACAATTTACTTGGTTATTGAATAATTGAGTATTGTACATCTATACTACTACTAGTAGTTTCTTCACTTTAAGTGTGTAACACTAATGAGTAGCTCAAAATTATGGTTGCAATGCATATTGTAAAATTTATGATATTTGGACTTATTTTAATATATACACGTAAGCCTATTTAATTCATAGCAGTCTTTATAAGTATAAGACAGTGATACAGGATGTAATGACTTAGGGGGGACCGATGCTTTGTTTTCAAGTGTTTACTAATGGAGAAAGATATTTCTTTCTAGCATTTTAGAATATTATAGATTTTTTGGATTATTTTTAGGGGTAAAATAAAAATTAGCGCCACAATGACCGCGTTACGACACGATGACCGCAATTTTGAACCATGTTGAGTGGTGACTGCCATGAAATCTTTTTAATTGAAATGATCCCCATCAGTAAAGTACCATGTCCAATGATCCCACAATAATAGCATGGTTTCAAAAATTCTTTTGAATGTAAACAGTCCCATGATTGAGAGCATTCATAAAAACAGTTAAAATTGCTAATCATCAAATGTTTCGTTTTCATCTAAAAGCTATGTCATTAGCAAAAACCCTGATGGACATACACCTTGACCATGAGATGAATGGTATTTTTAAATACATTGGAAAATTAGGGAGTTTAGAGAGAGAGAGAGAGGGGGGGGGGGGTTGTCAGAAGATAGGGATGTCATAAATAACCCAAAAATAAGTTTCCCGTGATTTTAGATATCACTGATCATGAATGTTATTATTTAAAACAGATTAAAGCCTAACCATTTCAAGCTCAAAATCCAGCTTCTGCGAAGGTCCAAAATATGGTGGAGAATTGCCGATGGGAGGACCCTGACCCCTGGCAATCAAAAGAGAAAAAACAACACGAAATAAGATCTAGAAAGCCAAGAAGCTACTGAATAAAATGAGACAGAATTGGATGAGCAGACATCAGAACCATTTCCAGTGATAAGCTGGCAGAAAAGAGCAAAATCAGATGAGCAGATGGCACAGTGTGATATCTATGTGATAGCAATAAAGACAATAACCAGTATCAACTTGACAAAGAAATTAAGGTGTTGTACATAAATCTAGAGTTCCAAGTTCCAACTTTGGTTTATGCTAGTTTCAAAAACCATATTTCTGTTCTCAATGGTTAGCTCAGAAACTCTTTCCCAGAGCCCGGCAACCCTTTTATGAGAGATGTGCATCTAAATTTTGAAAAGTAACCAAAGATAGGCAAAAAATAAACATAATCCTCAAAACTTTAGAACCAACTTTACTTTCAAAACATCAAATAGTTCACTTAATTCATCAAATGCTTAAATTTGTATTTCTAATGTACTTTCCTTTTAGGAAAAAAGAAGAAGAAAATACTTTGATTTCCGTCACTTCTAAGGCAAGGTGGCAGTTGGTTATTTCAGTTACAAGTCTACAATTTCAGTTGTAGACACAAAAAAGAACAGTTGGCCACATAAATCTCTGCATAACTGAAATAATTTAAAAATTGATTGCAAATCTGGGAGGCCAAGACTCACAACATATGGAGTTGTGATTGCTGTTTTGGTTTACAATATAAAACATAAATATAATAGATATGTCCTATTCTTTGGTTTTTCTTCAAATACAATCTATGGACGTTTAACAGAATCAGAGACTGGGAGGTGAAAATTCAAAATATCAAGATAATCCTTGGGTGGCTTTAAGTGTTGTCTATGCTCAATCACAGTAGAATTAACTGGGCTTCGGATTGATTGCCATGAAATGGAATACTTTGCGGATTTGTGTGGCTGTTGCATGGGAAGCCTTCTTTTATCAATGTCTTCTTTTTTGAGTGGGTAAACCTTCTATAGATCTTTGGATTCAGTGATAGAAAGTTTTGAAAGGAAATTGTCAACTAGAAAAAAAGAAATTTTGGTAGATGTTCAAGACTGTAGTACCATTTGGCTGGAAGAAGGGCTGCCAGACTATAACAAAAGGTGGGTTTGGAATTTATTCTGTTAAGAGAATGGATAAAGCACTGCTTGAAAACTGGCTGTGGAGATTCCGTAATGACAATAATGAGTTGTGACATGCTATTTTGATCCACAGGTACCAAATTGCAAATGATGGAGGATATTCCAGATACCTGCCCAAATGCATCTTGAATGTGGAGAGCAGTTAGTTAGTTACAGCATTTTGTGGTCAGTTTCTCCCTCATGTTCAATATAGGCGTGTTAAGGGCAATCGGATTCATTTTCAGACCAATCCTTGGTGTGGTAGTACTAGATTGGCTAATCCATTTCACTCTCTCTCTGCTATTTCCGAGGACGTGGGTAAACTGCAAAGGCTTCAGATTATATGGAAAGATTTGGTGACTCTATTCTATGGAATCCTATTTTGAGGAGAAATTTGCGGGATGAGGAGATTAAAGTACTTGAGGCCTTAATAGATTATTTAAAATTAGGTTTATATAATTTGTGGGATGAGGAGGTTGAAGTACTTGAGACATTAATGAATTATTTAAAATCAGGTTTATATTCCATGCTTTGGAGAAGATTTTAGGCTATGGTAAAACGGCAAAAATGGTCAGTTTCTGTAAAACTCCATGATCAATTGATAGCAACAAGAGGATAATGAGGTTTTTCTTTTTGTTGGGAACTTAAGAGTTCCTCCAGAAGTTAGGGGGATTCCATTCGGAGGAAGTGGAGTGGTCCTTGGTGCTTAGGAGGGGATTGGAACATGGTTAGATTCCCCTCTGAGAAGTTAGGGGGCAGATCCATAACCTCAGATATTGTGGGCTTCTCAGAGTGGATAAATAAGCATTCTCTAATTGACCTGCATCTTGGGGGTTCTAATTTCACTTGGTCAAATCATCAATCATCTCCCACTATGTGGCATATGGATAGGTTCCTTCTCTCCTGCGATTGGTTTGATCTATTTCCCAAAGCCTGCCAATTTGCCCTCCCAAATCCCATCTCCGATCACTGCCCCATTCTTCTTGACACTATATGTGAAAGATGGGGCCCGGCACCTTTCCGCTTCGAATTAATGTGGCTGGACGAACCAAACTTCTCTACTCTTCTCAGGAAGTGGTGGCGAGATGCCGAAGTTGGGCATTGGGCAGGTTTCAGATTAGCCTCCAAACTTAAAAACCTCAAAGTTAAAATAAAGGAGTGCGCAAGCAGAACTTTGGTGACGTGAAAGCAGCTAAAGCTGAAATTTTGGAGGAGATCCAAAGTCTAGACATAAAGGAACAATCTCAAGTCCTATCTGAGGTAGAGATAGCTAGAAGGCCATTCTTAAAAGAGAAATTTGTAGTTAAGGTAAGGGAGGAAGAGATCAAATGGAAGCAGCGATCTAGGTGCATGTGGATTAAAGAGGGGGACAAAAATACTACATTTTTTCATAGTTTGGCTTCGAACAGAAACAGAAGTAACAAGATTTCTTATCTAATGGATGGTAATAGAAAACAAGACGACCGAGCAGACATCACCAAACACATTGTGGACTTTTTCAAGAATCTCTACTCTAAAGTGGAATGGGAAAGACCCTCTCTAAATAACTTACCCCTAAATAGTCTAAGCGTTGAAAATGCTTCTTGGTTGGAAAGAGGTTTCGAAGAAGAGGAAGTGTGTGCTGCAGTCTTTGACCTGGGGGGAGATAGAGCACCAGGCTCGGACGGTTTCCCGATTGCTTTCTTCCAGCACTTTTGGGACATCACCAAGGAGCACATCATGAACTTCTTTGGGGAATTCCATCAACGGGGCAAGCTTTCGAAGAATATTGGATCGTCCTTTATAACATTAATCCCCAAGAAAAAGGGAGCAGAATACATCAAGGACTTCAGACCGTAGTCTGATAGGCAGCATCTACAAAATTCCAGCCAAAGTTATGGCAAGTAGACTGCAGAAGGTTATGTCTTCCATTATTTCTCAGTCGCAAGCTGCTTTTGTGCATGAGAGATAGATCTTAGATGGGGTCCTCATAGCCAAAGAATGTATTCACTCCAGACACAAAGATAAGATGCCAGGTGTCCTATGTAAGCTAGATCTGAAAAGGCCTTCGATAAAGTGGATTGGAGTTTCCTTGCTTACTTGTTGATGAGAATGGGTTTTGGGGCTAAATGGCGGTTGGATCCAGGAGTGCGTCCCTTCCGCGAGATATTCCATCCTAATTAATGAAACTCCCATGGGTTTCTTTCAAGCAAAAAGAGGTCTCCATCAGAGCAACCCTCTTTCTCCTTTTCTGTTTGATATTGTTGGTGAAGCCTTTAGTAAAATGATCTCCATGGCAGGTGAAGTGAATCTCATCTCAGGTTCAAACCGGCAGTTAGTGGCCCAATTATAACTCACCTCCAGTTTGCGGACGATACTGTAATATTCTGTGACACGAAGGACGAGCAAATCAAGAATAGTGTGGCCATCCTCAGATGTTTTGAAGCAGTTTCGGGTTTCAACGTGAATTTCTACAAAAGCGAGATCATTGACATTTCTATGAGAGATCATCAGCTTGAGTAACTTGCTAGCATCATGGGCTGCAAAATCGCCTCTCTTCTCTCATCTTATCTGGGCTTACCGCTTTGCCCTGGTAAAGTTCCTAAATCAGTATGGAACCCAATTCTGGAAAGGATGGACCATAAACTGGCCTCCTGGAAAGCGAAATACCTTTCTTTTGGAGGTAGAGTCACATTAATAAAGGCAGCCTTAGCAAATCTTTCCTTATACTTCATGTCAATCTTCAAATGTCCAACATCAATCATTAAGTGCATAAAAAAACTTCAGCGAGATTTCTTATGGCAGGGCAAATCCAACAAGAAGAAATTTCATTTTGTCAATTGGAGCTCCATTTGCAAACCCAAAAAGGATGGTGGTCTGGGATTTAGGCCGTTGGCTCAAATGAATAGAGCTTTCCTAGGGAAATGGCTGTGGAGGATATGAGAGCACATAGTTATCAGAAACCTACGATTCGTATCCCAAATCTTAAGGAAAACGATTTATATCCATATAATGAATCTCATTTACAAATAAGTATTAGGATTCAAGTGTGAATACTACGATTTGATTCTCGTTTCAACGGATCTTATGATTCAAGTGATTCGACTAAGCGAGAATGACTACAGCCAATAAGTTAATATTAATAATCTTTTACCTTTGTTCTTTCTTTATTCTCTCTTTCTTTTATCGCTTGTATTTTAAAAAATTTATTTAGTAGTTCACAAAACCTCGTAAGAATTTTTTACGTCTTTGATAAGGTTTTAAAGATGAATAAAGAACATGCATTTAGCTAAAACATTTGACTGTACGTATAGTGCTTGTCTATATCTTCTTCTGTTTTTAATCTCTTTTTTCTTTTTTTTTTTCTTCATGAACACTTTCTTAAATTTAAGAGATATCCTACTGTGTAAGATTGATGGTTTGGATTTTATTTTATTTTTTTATTTTTATTTAAAGATAATAAATATATATTGATATTTTAAAGTTATTTAACTATTTATACCATTTATTTCATATATATATATATATATTTTAGTATATGTCATGATGTTCTTGATATGATTGTATGATAGACTTACTTGTTATTATATTTATACTACTATAAATGGGTAAATGGATGGTTATGAATAATTACTTTTTTTTTCTTTTCTTTTCTTTTAATTTTTAAATTTTTTTTTGTTTTTATTAGAAAAATAAAAAAATCCTACGATTCGTGATTCGATTTGATTCATGGGTATGAACGATTTGCGATACAATTCTGATTTTGAAAACTATGAGAGCACGATAATAGTCTGTGGAGGCAGAGTGAGAAGAAATGACTAGGACGTCTTGGGACCGTCATATAGACTCTTTGGCATATGGAGAGGCATACTTGCGGATAAGGCCCTCTTTGCTGGTAATATTAGATACAAGATTGGATTAGGAGAAGATGTTTTCTTTTGGATGGATGTTTGGGTGGGGGTTAGACCTCTTGCAGAGGAGTTCTCTTCTCTATTCAGCTGTGCCTCAAATCAATCAGCAAAAGTCAAAGAATACATGAAAAAGCTAAATGATCACATGGTTTGGACTCCAATCTTCAAAAGAGGCCTTCGAGAGGATGAGGAGAGAGCTTATTCATCTCCTCGGGGTCCTGGATCAGGCTTTTGTTCCAAAGGAGGGGCCTAGCCATAGGATCTGGATCCCCTCTAAAGAAGGAGTTTCACATTTTCCTCCTTTTCGGAGATGTTCGACTCTCCTTAGACCTACAGTCATTTCAACTCTTTATGGAAATCCAAGGTTCCTCCTAGAGTCTTGGGGTTCGCATGGTTGGTGCTCCAAGGCAGTATTCTCACCTTCGATAACCTTCGCCACCGCAAAGTGACAGTGGTCAACGCCTACCCCCTTTGTCTATCAATTGAAGAATCTGTAGACCACATTCTCCTTCAATGCCCAATGGTGTCTGATATCTGGAACTCCCTTCTCCAGTCTTTTGACTTATCCTGGGTTCTCCCTTCATCCATTCAAGATCTCTTCGATGGAAGTTTGTGTTTCGCTCCCACAAAAGGAGATTACTTTGGCGTGCTTGTTTTTTTGCTACAATATGGGCTATTTGGAAAGAAAGAAACTCAAGGTGTTTCAAAGGAAAATCTTCTCAAGCTACCATTGTTTTCTCTAGATCCAGATTTTTGGCGGCTTCTTGGGTTTCTATTCTTTCGGAGTTTTGGAGCCTGCCGTTAGATATTATCCTCCTTAATTGGAGGGAGGTGATATCTTAATTTTTTGGGTGGTTTTGGTTTCCCTTTTTGTAGATCCTGTCTCTTTGGTTTGGCCCGAGATACTTCTTTTGGGTCCTTGTCTTCAAGTTTTTCTCTGCTTTCCCATATATTCCTTTTGTACTATTAAGCTTTTGATTAACACTAGTTATTATTCAAAAAAAATAAAAATAAAAAGAGTTCCTTCAAGAGTTGAAGTTTTCATATGGGCACGCGCCCACCTGGTAGTTGGTGGAGTGGCATAAGATGTGGGTTTGCTCCCCACGTCTCGTGTTCGAAACTGCCCCCAGCTTTGCCTAGTGTGCATTTGTGTGGGTTTAGTCGGTGCCACCCGAGGGATTCGTACTATTGGCTCAAAGACCTTAGGGACACCCACATCATCAAAAAGAAGAAGAAGCTTTCATATGGGCGGCTGTCTTGAACAATTTACTGTTGATAATTTGTGACAGTGTCAAAAGGGATTGTTAATGTGTGAACTGTTACTAAAAAAAATTTGTGTGAACTGTGCAGCTTTTGTTTGAGAAGGGGAGAGGATACAAACCATCTGTTATCCCTTGTCCATTTACCAAGTCAGTTTTGACTTAACTCTTGCAACTGTTTGGAGTTTCTTGGGTTTGGCCAAGAATGCTTAAGGAGTTGGTATTAAATTGGTGGTTTGAATAAATGAACCAACACAGCACCATTCTTTGGAGTTGTTCTATGACAGCACTTTGTTGGTCTATTTGGATACATATTCGATGAGGAGTCAGATGCAATAAGTGCAGAGGCTATGAAGGCTTGAGCAGAAGTAATATCTTGGATGAAAATCAAATAAAGTTTTTGGTGTTTTTGCATCCGATGTTTGGAGACATTGGGAGGAAGATGCAAAGTATTTGTTATGAAATTTTGATCGATTTTGGCACTTTAACCTTGTTGGGCTGATCCTTTTTTTATAAATTATTCTCTTTTAGAATATTTAAGTAGTCAACATTCCAAATTAAAAAAAAAAAAGAAAAAGAAAAAAGAAACAGAAACATAGATCTAAAAAGAAGATTTTTCTCTCACCTAGGTCGAATAATATCCGTCCCAGAGATAACAATTGATGATGCTCGTCCATGATATGCGATAGGAAGGTGGAACCTGGAAATTGTGCCCCATTATCAAGCTCAATGAACAAAACCCATAATATAGAACAGAAGACACAAACCAAAGAATGCAAAATAAACCTAAAAGAGTAGCTGCATAAAATAAAGCCTAAGAAAATATGTTCTCAAATCATTCAAATCCATGAAGACCTGCTTTTGAGACTTCGTGATGTATTTGAGTTCACTAGATAGCTCAATGCCCAATATCTCATTCAGAAGCACCATTTCCCCTTACCATGTGATTAGGTCGGCCAACTCTTTGGCGGATGGTCTAGCTAAACAAGGGGTCGATAGAAGATCTCCTCGGGTGGCTCATATTATGTAATTTTTGTTTGTGTATAATGATCTTATAGCCCTTCCCTTGTTGTTGTTTGGCTTTGTAATGGTGTTCCTTTTTCTTAATAAATCCATTTTTGTCACCGATAAAATATATATATATCTCCCAACATGTGTGCAAGTGCACTAGATATGTCTACTTCCCATTAATAGGAGTAATGGCTGCTTTAAAAAAAAGTTAGGTAAAAGAAGGTCATCACCATGTGTGGTCCCGCCGAAGCAGTGTCCGGGGAGGGTCCAGACTGGAGACAAACCTAATCTCTGGCAATTTTACACAAAGTGGCTGTTCACAGGTCTCAAACCTGCGTTATCATGCATGGCACCTAAGACCTAAGCTTCTTTTTTTTTTCTTACTTTAAAAAAAAAAGGTTGTAGTTAGAAAAAATAAGAATTAAAATTCTGCCTAAAACCCACCCATGACAGCATGTTTTTCCAAAATGAGCAGCTTCATCACACATCATATTTCCCCAAAAGAAAATTCTATAGATGAAAAAAAAAAGTAACTAATTTATGATGTAGCAGGACTTGAAAATAAAAGCATATGAACATCATCAAAGTGGTGACACTGAACTACTTCAAAGTTATCATGGGATTTGGCTTTCTTGCTATAAATATTAATTCCACTAATTGTTGGGGTTTGTTATGTTTAACCATCCAGGTTTTTTTTTTTTTGGATTGGTCAGGTTAAAGTTCTTTCCATCAGTCCATTTATCCCAGAGTTAAAAATAACTAAAAATAAGGAAACACGGGCACTATTATTTTAAAGTGTAGAATCTTTCTAAAATGGTTTGCTTTCTTCCAATATGATAAACAATGCAACATTGAAGACAATGTTGTGAATTTTTGTATTTGCTTTTGCATTTTAAACAAGAAAAACAATGTTCATCTGTGCCATCTATATAGATGGCAACCACAATACAAAGAAAGCTTGATTTAATACTATTGTGTATAGCACCCCAACTGTATGAAATGCCATTGAGTTCCTGTGTGGCACTTCGAAGCATGAGGATCAGAATACCCACACATAATGTGCCACACACTCATCATTTTCAATTCTATATATACACTCCGTGATCGTACCAGTTTTGGGGAATTGGATTCTCTGGTCCGCGAAATATGGTTCCGCAATTCTTTGCATGATGCATGGATGAAAAGAAGTCTGTATAGTCGCCTATTTTAGCAGGCAAAAGCATCTGTACCTTTTCCTGAATGACCAAATATAAAATTAGCATTTTGATATGAATAACTTCAGGGAAGAAAATGCTAGAATCAGTGCCATAAAGGTTCTTACCATTGGTAAAAGTGATTTCTCCCTTAAACTTTTATCATCACGTAATTTTGGCTCTTCAGCTGCATAGTGAAAGAAGCTTGTAACATATTGAGGGAATATCAAAGAAAAATATGTTTTGCTAGCCTGAAGCCAAGCAATCCCTGTTTCTTCTTTTTATTTGGCAAGTGTTCATATATCATGGAAAAACAGGGTATTACATCACAAAAGAGCATGAATCCTTATGGTTCACTTTTTTAGGGCGTGTATGTGTAACAAGAAGAATCTGTGATTGAGAGAAAAACCGCTCCATTTTCCACGTGGCGCAGTTTCTCCATCATTTGTTGTGAGACTTTTCTGCACGGAAAAGCAGAAAAAACTGAATTTCTGTGATTAAGAGGATTTGAATTTACAATGGCAGGGTTAGCATAGCGGGATTCCTCTCTAGCGCAGAAATGGAAATAAACAAGCGCAGAATCTTCTCATTACACGAATGCTCCCTTTAAGGAATGACCAAGTTTTGATCCGTCAAGAGTCAAGAAACTGCAAACTTTCCATTCTCCAACTTATCCACACCATTGAATGTGATGAGACCCAACGTACATGATGATCCTATAAAGATCTCTTAAATTGTAAGAATAGAACCCTCTAATTGGCATCCTACAAGTAGAAACAGATGGTTCATGTAGAACATGGCAATGATCCAAGAAAAATAAGCAGAAAGAAGGGAACATTCTTTTTTTCTTAAAATCTCTGATAATTTATTGGATCCACCAAATACAGTGAGGTGCATAATTTCAACCCTTTAGATCACTGCAACAAATGCCCAAAGACGCTACATATATACGGAACTGTAAGTCCAAGAAACTGTATCTTTCCTCGAGCTTGGGATACTACAACACTTGCTATACCACACTACCACCCACACAAGTGACTGCCCTCATTCAAATTATGTTGTTTGCCAACACTCCGTATCATTTTTCCTAACTAAAGCCCCTGAATGATGATAACTCCAATCATACTCAAAAGGAATCCAGACTCTTATCTCCATAAACTAGAGTGCATAGCATACACAAATAAAATGTTTAAATTGTTCATTCATTAGAAAATCATATCCTTAGAAATTTGGGCAATGGGAGAAGGCACAGTAATTATGGATAATGAGCGCGATGGTGGAATTGTCACCCTCATAATAATAATAATAATAATAGTTCTTAGAAAGTATAGTATAATCAAAGTGGCGAATTTCAAATTCTTTAACAAGCTCCATAGTTTGTACTAACAATTTTCTTTTCTTGTTTTAAAGCAAGATAAACAGAATAGGAAGAAATCAATATGCTTTTACAAAACAGAAGCTCAGGCATTTACCAGACAACAGTTTTTGTATGGTTGAGCGAGCCTCCTTCCATGCAGGACGCCCCATTCCCAAGAACATATTAAGAGATGGCTGGCAATACAAAAAACAAAAGGGATTGCATTAGCATTAGCGTTTTTTAAGTTGTAACCCACGCTCCCCCAATCAAAAGCTCAAATAAGCATTCTTATGATCATTACAAAAACAAAACAAAACAAAAACGCCACACAGATATAACGTAAACTCCCATTAGAATTAGAATCATCAAGGCCGTGAGGTGATTTTGTTAGGAATAGTACGGACCATTCATCATCGATGGATCAATGAATGGATGTTATCAGTCAGTCAATGCGCCCCACCCACAAAAAAAAAAAAAAAAAAAAAAACACACACACGCGCGCATCCACTGATTGCGTAACCATGTAAATGTGTGTATGATGAGATGGGATGAGATGACTAATCAATTCAATTGAATAATGTCCGTCCGTCGGTCCCTATTTCTATTTCTATTTCTATTTCTATTTCTCCCTCTCTCTTTCTCTTCTCACTTTGAGTTGAGTGTGAGTGAGCCACTCAGGGTGGTGGGGTTTAGATTTAAATAATCAATTATCATCGTCCGATTATATGTATATATATATATATATAGATCTCCAAAATATGGGAACGGGGTGGGGTTTTGGATTAAAACTAAGCTAGGGAAAAAGAGAAGAAATATATAAAATTACATAGATACCCACCTGGAGGAAGCATTGGTAGTTGCTTTTGAGGATCGGCCCATCAAAAAGACCGGCAGCGGCGATCACCGAAAGATCGAGGACATAGTCTCCAATGGCCATGCAGGGCCGAGAAGAAGAATGAGATTCCTCGCCCTCGCCCTCCACCTCCAGATGCCTGAAAACGCCATATGGAAGGTTCTCTAGTGGGAAATGGGACTCTGGACCCACTTCTACGAAAGATTTCAGTGCCATCTCTCTAAAACTCCTCTCTCACTGAAATTATTGATGACAAGTCTGTCTGTTATGTAGATACTAGGGTATATGCCGAGAGAAGGCAGTATGCACTCAGCCAGGGAAAAAGGGCAAAACGAAATGAAGGAAGAAAAAGTGGAAGGGTGCTAATTAGATGTCCGTCCCATCACATGTAAGGTTAGGTCAAGGTGTGCCATCGCCATTGGTCTGGCGATCCAACTATTTATAATAATAATGAGTTGAGAATTGAGATCGAGATTATGTAAATAAAATAAAATTACATTTACGCACCCACGGGCCACGGCTGACGGCACATTAGACAGCACCAAACGCCCCGTCTCACAGGTCATAGACAGGACGCAGGTCACGTTTGGGTTGGCCCACTTGATACCTAATAGGATAGACAAATCCAAAACCAATGGAACCGAACAGATAAGACAGACAGACAGACCCCTTAACTCTTAAAAAGAGTTTTATTTTATTTTGAATAAAAACCAACAAACCACTTGAGTTGGAGTTTGATTTGGGCCCGTTCCCATATAATTTGGGTATTAATTAAATGGTTAGAGCAATTAGCCCATTTCATCTAACCCAGAGCCCAACTAACTTGCCTGCAGCTACGGGTTAGGTCCAATTAACTTGAACGGACTTACTACTCGGGTTCCGTGGGGTGGGTTGGCTTTGTGATCAATGGGTCTATTCTATTAGCAAACTAAGATTAGTGATTTATTGACAAACCCAACACACACTACAGTCTATATATATATATATATATATATATATATATAGTCTTCTTTTAAATTAAGTTTTCATCAACCAGGTTGGTAGATTTTAGAATCACGTGCTCATCAACCATTCAATGACGACGGGAGTTCGTCCTACTCTCGCCAACCAAACTTACAATAGATAGCTGACACATTTCCACTTTGTCAAGTGCAAGGGTTGAAAATCTCATGCTGCCAAACCTAAGATGCAAGTGTTTGCAGGATATCCAAAGCCCACCAAAAATACATCCGTAAAAGTACATAGAGGGTTTAAAATAAAGAATAACTTTACGTGCCCATTGAACCGAATAAGAAATTTTACCCTAACTCACACCAAATGGGAAATCTGTATAGAAAATTAATTTTCTTTTATCATTTCTTTTTTTTTTTAGTCGACGTCACCCTTCATTTTCCGTGTTGAGGGTCGACAGTGACCATCACTATAATAAGTGAGAGTCGCCGTCGACTTAAACAAGCATAAATTCCTCATTTTCTTCCTTCTTCTTCTCTTCTCTAAATCCAATCCATGAATTGTTTGTACATAATGTGCCCGCGCATACCTCATATTTTATTTGATAAAATCAGTCACATATCCACATGATATACATGAATTTTCTATACACATATTATTATTACTCATTGGCTCCGGTTGCACATGTGAGTTGGAATGCTAGCTTGCACGGTGGGCAGCTTGCTAATGCTTAGATTCATTACAATGCTACTGCTAAGGTGTTGAATATAGTTGTATCTTATGAAAATAAACCCTCTTTTAGTAGGAACTATAATCTTTCATATCAAGTTGATTTAATGCAGGTTTTAACAGATTAGGTCATGTAGAATTCACATGAAGCGCGAGGATTTTCGTAGAGAAGCACATAGTTCATTTATGGGAATTCAGCTTGACTTAGACAATAAAGGAAGTAGGGAAAAAACTGTACCTGAGAAGAAGAAGAAGAAGAAAGCGAGAAATTTTATGTGGGGGGTGATAATGGTGATTGTTGTTGGTGTTTGGCTAGGTAGGGTTGGTATCGGTTTTGTGATGGTAGTGAAGAGAAACATAGGACAACCAATGAAAGAAATGGTCAATCTCACATCCATGAATAGTGTCTTTCAAATAGGAGCACTGCAGTGGCGGCTCCAGAAATTTGAGTAAGTGGGGTTAACAAAAGACTTATCTTCCACAAATCAAATAAATTTGTTTTCTCCTTTATCAACATCTGACATCTACTTTTGATAATATTAAAGTTTTCTCATTCTAATACGGGGAGAATACCGTATTTACAAGTTAAGTTAGGGTAAATAAAGACTTACTGACAAAATGTCTAAAAAAGGGAATTTTCTTTAAAAAGTAAAAATTGGGACCATTAGTTTTTTTTTTTTGTAGACAAATGGCCCATTAACTTAGGCATTGAGTGGGGTCAAAAGCTTCTCATAACTTCAATTCATTAAAGAGCTCTTTCTTTTTTTTTAATATTTTTCCAAATCTCAGTAGGGTCAATTGACCCTACTGGCATCCATGTAGCACCGCCCATGGGGCAGGGCCTACTAGATTCTCATATGAAGAGTTGGTTTCATTTACAAGTAATTTCTCATATGAAAAGAAGTTGGGGCATGGACGGTTTGGAGATGTGTTGAAAGGATTCTTGATCGATTTAAACATGGTGGTGGCCGTGAATAAAATCTCTAGGAGATCCAAACAAGGCAAAAAGGAGTACATAACTGAAGTAAAGATCTTTAGCCAATTAAGGTATCGTAATCTAGTGCAGCTCGTCGGTTGGTGCCATGAAGGAAAGTTCCTACTAGTATATGAGTTCATGCCCAATGGTGGCCTCAATTGCCATCTCTTTAGCAAGAGAAGCCCTCCTTTTACAATTCATGGACTGTGTTTGGGGAAGAAATAAAGAAGGAAGAAGATGAGGAGTTTATGCCTGCTTAGGGTCAATATCGACCCTCACTTGTTATAGCGAGGGTTGCCGTCGACTCTCATCTATAGTTATTAATTTCATATCATTTTGGCCGAAATGGTCGAAATTTTATTTTTTTTTGGTGGGTGAAACTAAATTTTAGTGAAAACTTTTCAATTTGAATTTTGGTCGATTTCGGCCGAACTTTGACATTTCAGTCGGAATGGTATTTTAAATAATTTTTTTTTACTATTTTTACACATATATACTTTGTTTTTTGTATATTTTCCTAAAATATAATTCCAAAGAATTTACTAGAATGGATTAAATATATATATTATGTTATATTTTCCCTAAAATGTAATTCCAAAAAGTTTAGCAGAAATTTCAAATCGGCCAAAAATTTTCATTTTGTAGGCCAAAGCAAAATGGGGTCCAAAATAATATTGACAACTATACCCTTAACACAGAAAATGAAAGTCAATATCGATCACAAAAAATTATAATAAAAAAAATATTTTTTCTGTACAAATTCCCAGTTTGATGTGAGTTAGGCTAAAGTTCCCCTATTCGGTCCACTAGCCACAATGTTTTATATATATATATATATATGAGCAAGGCTCTCCTAAGCTTGAGCTTAGGAGAAGGTAAGCTCAAGTGTATGGTGGGGCCCACCTGGGGACCCATATGGGGATGGGGATGGGGATGGGGATGGGGATGGAGGGGCGGGGGGGGGGGAGATTTCAAGGACTCCTTGGGATCTTCTTCTATGCAAAAAATCAGCCCCGACCGTAATTTCTACCATCTTCATATGGGCCCAAAAGTCTAATGGTCAATGTCCCTTTAGATCGATACATAGTCGATCCAACGGTCCAGTAAATTCAGATTTGACCAAAAGTTGGTAGACATGTGCAATTTAGGAGGGTCATGTGTTTGGTCCATTTGGATGGACCAAAGGTGGGCACCACAAGCATGAGCTTACAAAATTTTTTCCTAAGCTTGAACTTAGAAGAGTCTTGCTCTCTCTCTCTCTCTCTCTCTCTCTCTCTATATATATATATATATATATATATATATAAAGCTTAACAATCACCACATGCAAATTTTGACACCCATCTAATTTTATAAAATCGCTTCGTTTTAGGCTGTTTTGAAACCCTCAGGATAGTACCTTATTCAGATGATTCTCTTCCCTGAAGGAGAAAAAAGAGAGAAATTATAGAAAGCCTTGCAGAGCCCTAACACAAGCCCTTCACCTCCTTCCAAAAACATTGTGGTCCTTTTAGGTGGGTGCAACAGCCAGCCAGCCACCCCTGGATTTGAGTGGATCCTAGTCCAAAATGAGTTGACTGAGCCGAGTCACCAAGTCAACTTGACAAGCTATCCTACCCTAGAGATTTAAGATATTTCAGAGCAAAATTGGCTAGATAATAAAAAAAATAGATAAAAATCAGTACAACGGTTCCCAGGCATCTAGCTCAGCTGATAAGGAACATCAAAATTTTGTAGCGTAGAGGCTGGGTAGCTAGCTAGGTTAGGTTCAAAGGCCCCAGTTGGAACCTGAAATATAGATTGTGAGTAGCTTAAGATGGTAGAATTGGATTACACCTGGAATGAATGAGGAAAAAAAAAAAAAAAAGTGTCTCATCCTTTTGAGTACCATGTGGGAAAGGATGAAACCTTCCAAGACAGTATTCGCAATTGAATTGATTAATCCAATTTGATACAGTAGATGGGTGACCGCAGAGCGAGCACAATAGTAAAATTCAATGTGACTGATCTCTCAAACTATTTGTTGTCGTAAAACTTCATTATTATCCAAAAAAATGAACAAATAATAATAATAAATACAATACAAACCCCAAACATATCCTGCCTTCCTGCAGATTAATATCTTCTATATAAATAATACTCTTAGATCAGTGAATCAGGATGTGGAGATCAGTAACTTCTGCCAGCCCGCCCGACACGGCTTAATTATCCCCGTCCGTCTTACTACTCTTGAAGACAAATGTTCAACACTCGAAATGGTTAAAGACCATGGAAACCCAAAGACTTTTTGAGTTTTGAGGACAAATACATTCCCTGAAATGGTTGAATATCAAGGAAACCCCCTCTGGTTCAAGAAAAATGCTCGGTCATTTGAATCCACCAGTGCAGTGCAGAGTTAACTAATTCGCTTTTCAAAGTGATGGAACCACATCATCTGGTGCTATTGGGATGGGGTGGGGGCACGAGCAAACAGCAGCGATGCATTTGTGCCACCAAAGCCAAAAGAATTTGATAGAGCTGCTCTTATTGGCATCTTCTTTGGGGAACGCAAAGGTACAAAACCATCATGGAAAGTGGGATCTGGTTTTTCAAGATTCAAGGTCGGTGGAGCAATCCCCTGCAACAGTACCATCAAAACCATGTCAGTCACAAGTAACATTATCACAATAGATGAATGTCGAAATTTAAATGAAAGGTCTTGGATCAGAGATGGATTTTCACCCACAAGAAAGTCCCAATAAAATATCAATTGTCACCCATCAGAGTATTCTTTCTTCTTCTTCTTCTTTTTCATGCACAGAAAGTCAGCAATAAAATATTAATTGTCCCCCATCAGTTTTTTCGTTCTTCTCCTCTTTCTTTTCATTTTTTGGTGAAAAAACTTAGGGAGTGAATGGTATGTTTGGTGGCACATTGTTATGATAGCGTACCAATCCAGACTGCCAGACTACAGATCCTATATTGGATAATTGGATGGAGCATACATCCAAATTACAATTCAACAATCCCAGCCATATCAAATGAATTTCTCTAAGCAGAAATCAGATGTTATTGTCAAATGAGGTGCAATTTCTGACTATGCGACATCCTGACACAGGCAATGGAAAGAACAGATAGACGTACGCATTACATGGGCTTTTGTTCCCAAGTTATATTTTTTTTTTCTCTTTAAATAATTGCTAGTTACTGGAGGGGGAAAAAATGCCACCCACAGAGTCACCTTGCTATGGACATAGGAATTGAAACTGAAAATTTCTGAAAATATGCAGCAAAAACTCTTTTGATTCCAAAAATTGGCACCCATGGAGTCTCACATTAAACAACTCTTGTCAAAAGTATAAGCAGATGAGTATGAACCATTTGAATAGCATTCAAATGTATTAGCAAGTATAACTGAATTTGAAAATAATGAATTATATGATGGCACTAAGGATGAATATGAAAAGAAGATTGGTAACAAAACATTGGCTGTTTTTGGCTCCTCGACATTATAGAAGCATATAAAGGGACTTCAAAGAGTAAACTACTCAAAAATAGGAAAAATATATACTCCCAAAATGGCAAGGAGCCAAACTTTGCCTTGGATTCAATTACAAGAGGCCAGAGGAAATAACCATTTACATGGTGTATAGCTAAGACTGCAAAGATCGCTTCCACAGCTCCAGCTGCCCCAAGAAGATGACCAGTAGCACCCTACAAGCTTGCATTAACTAAAAGTAAGCAAAATGGTGAACCATAAACTTTCTAAAACAATGAGATAGTGCTCATATAAATTCCAAAGCTTCAACCACGTGAACAAAATTGTACCACGCGCATGGCTTGGCCCCTGCTTTGAAGGGCCCAAGGACAGGTGATGATCATGTCCCATGTGTGGGACCAAGGACAATATGATTTACATGGTTCGCATATGTCACATGTAAATAGCTTTCTAGTTCTAAATAATTTCTTTCTGTGTCAAATTCAAATCCAAATCTAGGAAAACCTGAGAATCAATAAGGGGTATATTATTATTATTGTTATTTTAAATTTAAAACAGCTATGATTAAAACGCATTAGGCCAGAAGTTGATAGATGATTTTTACACAAAACCAGGCCGAAAGCCTCTATGCAGACTATTCTCATGTGATCTTGTTTCGGCTGGATTTTTTCGTCTTTTCCCTAGTAGTCTAGCGATCTAGTTCATCTGCCCCATTGTGTGGTTGCTAGGTGCACCAACAACAAACAGCCATTTGTGCATGTCATTTCTCATTGTCTAAGTTTAGATCTGCAGGGTTCTGCTAAAGAACAGGCGTGTGCTATTCTGCTCTTTTAATTCCAAACTTAGGCTCAGGTATGATTTGGGACTTGGGAGCCACATTCTGTATACTCTAATAAATTTCTTGTCATCAAACATTACAAATCTTAAGAAAGTTTGACTAGATTAAGGAGGAGATTAATGATGCAAATACGGATCCCTGGACTCATACCTCAGTCTTCCAAATTGCCGAATGATCTCCTAGAATTGTGCACTGATGCATGCGCTAGGGCTAGGGCTTGCATGGGAAGTGCTCAAAGCACAATGGGCACCGACACTTGTGTCCGAAGACACAATAAGTCTCCGCAAACACGATAACGAGGACACACCTCAATGGGAAAGCCCAATTTCATTAATCAACTCTGAGAAATAATTCTCTACAATGCCATATAAATAGGAAAACATAACTTAAGCCCTAAGAAACCTAATTAAAATAGGAAACCAAATAAATAGGAAACCTAATCTTAAATACAACTCATCAAATAAAACTACTAACTAATAACAATTAAAGAAATAAAAAAACCTCCTAAATCTACTTGGGCCCTACACATGTGGCCCGAGGTCAATCTGCATCATGCACCAAGAGGGCAGTATATAGTCAAACCACCGTAAGAAGGGGAAACCCCCATTTGAAGTAATATTTAATGCAAAATGTATTCCATATGGTCAAAATATACATACATATACAAAGAGCTTGGGACTTGCAGATACAAGTACTAGAACTATTTACATAAGGATTAGGCTAACACCTTTCTTGTTCCTAATAATAATAATAATAATAATAATAATAATAAAGATTGACTTGGCTGGTTTTTTCAAGTAACAAGCTAGAATCCTCATAAAAGCAAGGACACTTTGATAAGTCCTTAAAAATGCATATTTTCATACACATTTTAGACCATTTTAGGGACTTATTAATCCAAAATAGTCTCATTTAAGAAAAAATCATGTTCTTATGCATTTTGGGTTTATTGTAGTGGATTCATGCATAATGATGTGCATTTTAATTTAAGGGCCCACTATCATGCATTTGTGATTTTTATTCAAAATTATTATTTTAAATTGTAATTCACTTTTGCTTATAGGAAATGGATGAAATGGGTCCCACAACCAAGGAATGAGATAAAGAAAGAAATTGCAAGGAGAAGAGATAAGGCCTCCCATGCCCTATGTAGGCAACGCATGCCCTACATAGGCCTCCCATACCCCATGTAGGCAACCCATGCCCTATGTAGGCATTCCATGCTCTATATAAACATCACATGGGATGTTCTTTCCCTCCTCTTCTCATGGAAAGCAACTCCCTCTAGCCTCTCTTCACTCCGTCCTCTCCATTCTCCTTCTCCTCATTATGTTCCTCAAGGAGGCTTAGTCCTAAAGCCACACCACTCTCTTGGGATTTCTCATCTAGAAGAGGTTTTTCCATCCTAACATGTATTTCTCTATCATTTTTATTTTCCACCTTATATAAATGAATCTACATGTTAGTAAAAGTTTTTTTTTTTTAACATTCTTCTTCTTATGGTTTATGCTTGATGCTTTATTTATGTTGCTTATTTTGTGCTTGGATTGACAACCCAAGTTTATGAGGGCATATTTGAAGTGATTTTAAATTGTATTAAGAAAGAATTTTTTAGAAGATAATTTCACTATTTGAACTACATTTAAATTCTGCACAACTACATTTATTTTTCTTCACAACACTACATTTAAATTTTATTAGTTTCACTACTTTTACTTTTTGCAACACTACTTTTATTTTCCAGCAAATTCTTTTATTTCCTGCACTTTAAGTTTATGCATAATTTATTTCTTCATAATAATTCATGCATCATAATTAGAAATTGCATTAGAATAGGTTTTGTTTCTGAAATCACAATGTTTAATGACTGATTAATAATGCTACTTTCGGACCTAGTACATAGTGGAAAATCTGCACATTGAAAAAAACTGCACTGTTTCAGCAGTTTTGGTTTGACTGTGTTCCAAAAGTATGTGATTTGAAAACCAGGTAAAAGATGTTATTTTTCCTTGAAAGTTAGCAGAATTAAGGTAAGGTATAAGGACTTTGAAACCCCAGAATTTCAGCCAAATATAACCTCGGGAACTGTGTCAACCAGAGGAGGGGGTACCCAGCAAAGTCATGCCAGATTTCAGCAGCATAACTGGTTCAAGTAGACATCTTGTTGCATTCATATCTTTTTCATCCGAACTCCTTTTTCACTTCTGTTTCTTTTGTTGCGTTCATGAATCATCAAGGTTTGAATTCCACCCATTAAGTTTTGGTTTAGAGCATCTTAGGTAGGTTCTACAGTCCAGTGAAAACAGGCCTGTGCATAAGGTTTTTCATACTTGGAATTTTTCAGAGTGCATCAGATTTTTAGGAACTTGTCGAGAATTGCATTGTTTGCATGTAGGACCTCATAAATCATTCATATTTTCAATATAATTTGTTTTGGTAAGTAGGATATAATTTCGAAAATTTTATTTTGATTTTTCATATTAAATTGGTTGTTTGATTTGTGTGTTCTTTTGCAGGTTTTTAGACATTCTAGGATTGCTTAGATTAGGTTTCCATTAGTAGACTAGGTCTTTTATTTTTGGAAAGAATTGTAATTAAACTTTTTACATTCAGTTATTTTAGAAAAGTTGATGTAATTTGATTAGTTTGTTATTTAGGCTAGTTTTAGATTTTAATTAGGACAGGTTAAAAGTTGGAAAGTTTCTTAATCAGTATTGCTCCATGTGGATCGACCTGGTCTCACCAGTTTATTACTACATCGTAGCTCTACACTTGGAGCTCACAACCACACTTAAAAGACAAAAAATATCCTATGCTCACCTTTTTTTGTGCACGCCCGTGCACACCTCATAGTGGGGCCCACCCAATTATTTGGACAGTGTCTGAATGGGTTAGTAAGCGTCAGGAGTTTGTTGGAGTCTCTTGATGATCTTAATAGATCTTGGGATCCTTTCATGAAGGGATGTTGGCGTGATAAAGTAGTGAGAAAAGTTCTTTGATTGTGTCCCCCTGCCGATGTCCTTAAGCTCAATTTTGATAGTAGTTATTTTCATGATATCCAAAAAGGTGGAATCAGTGGGGTAATTCAAGACTGTGAGGGCAAGGTGATTCGAAACTATTCTGGGCCTGTGGACTCTATGAATGCTAATGCAGTTGAAGTGTATGCTATGTTGATTGGTTGTCGTGAGTTGCTCAGCTTGGGTAGTTGCAACGCAATTATTGAAGGTGATTCTCATTCAGCTATTCAGTGGGGTTCTGGAAAGGCTTCTCATCCTTGGAGTTTGACAGATTGGGTAGAGGAAGTGCAGGATATTGCTAAACAGCTTGGAGCCTCATCTCATCATGTTCATAGGGAGGCAAATATCATGGTAGATGCTCTTGATAAAGAGGGAGTGGGAGTGTTACGCTCTTCTATTCAGTTTAATGTCTAGTGTTTTCTTTTTCTTCGTTTTCCCTTTTAGTTTGCATTTTGGCTAAGTTTTGTTGGATTCCTTGTTTGTAATCTTTGTTTTTTTTTTTTTTTTTTTTTTGTGGAAATAAAATTTACTGTTATAAAAAAAATTTTAAAAAGTGGGGCCCACCCATTCCCCATCTAAATAGATGACACACATGGGACCCCCCCTGAATTGCACCGGTCCCTTTTTCTTTACAGCCATCTGAATGGACTGTACTGTTGGAATGACGGGTCAATTTTTAAAGAGGTGAAACTTGTTGGTTGTTGATGATGGGGTTAGGATGATCAGATTGGCCCATGTTTTGCACAAAGGTAGGCCCTAACCAGATGAAGACATTCCCCTGGTCCCATCCCCAAGAAGGGGCCCTAGGTGGGTGCAGACATTGAGTTTGAAGACTGGATTTTCAGGTTTCTAAATCCAGCAATAAATTTCACGTCTGATTCAGTACTCACAAAAGATTTTGACATGAAACTGGGGATATCATTTTGATATTCAGATCTGTTTACTGAGCTGTTTTACTGTTTTGCAGATCTGATTGTCATCATTATAGCCTTAACCCATCTCTCTTGGATATGTTAGTAAGTTACACGTTTCCACTCAACCTTCAGTAGGCAGATTGTAGTTTGCCGCTAAATTTGAATGCCCTTTTGGATTGGTTGCTGAATTTAGAACTAATTTCCTTGAAATATTTGTTGAAGTTGGAATTTAGATTATGGTGCTAAAATCTCATGCCAAAATTTCCTTGCACACAGAGATAAGGGTGCTAACTACTAAAATCTCTCTATCATGTGCACCATTTACCTTAGTGGAAGACAGGGCCAAAGCACCTGATGTCGCATGATCAGAAAACACAGATTTGATCGCATTGGCTTCTATAGCATCACCTGCATGAGGGACATTTTGGTTATTTATGAGGACAACTGGGATGGTAGTCTAAGCTAACATATAATTCATCAACGTGAAAAGTACAAACAATTTTACCCAAAGGTGTCGATGTGGCATGGGCATTTACATAATCCACTTGATTTGGATGAAGTCCAGACTGCACCATATAAGGAAGTAAAGAACTAACTCCAGTCAATATACCAACATAGAGCCCATTGGTGCAAGCATATGCACAAATGTATAACACAAGCACTTTGCCTTCTATAAATGAAGACTATCATGGTACACTTGCTTCTGATATATGCTTACAAAATGCAGTTTGACAAATGATATGCACAGTCCAATGAACAATTGAAAACACAGCAAGATGTGCTGTTTGACGACCGCCAGTTAGATATTAAATAAAACTCAAAACAATTTCTAACAGTAACTTTGAGGGAAAAAAGGAATAATTACTAATATAAGAAAAAAGAAAAAAATGCATATTTGAAATGTATTTTTCTCATATGCAACTGAAATGAATATATAGAATTAATCATAATAATGGTATGAAGAATCCACAAACTCAATAGTTGGAGCTGATTAGTTACATGCCGACAACACCGGATTACATTGCAGTCCTCTTGTGGAACCCACTTGGAAGCAGACTAATCAGGCTGTGAGGAATGGGGAAGTCTCTTTATGGATGAGGCTTAACTAAAAATCATCTTTGTTAGATGATTAGTCATGTTCTATCAATATTTCTTTTTTTTAATGGTTTTCTATAAATATTTCTTAAATACTGAGTTTTCAATACAAGAACCAACTGTTGTCCAAATCTTCAAGGTAGCTTAACCCACTCGGCCATTTAGATAAGTTTTTTATTTTTATTTTTGAACTATGGTTAAAAATAAGTAAAAATCGATTTTTTTTGGCAATATCCTCTTGTCCACTATCTTTCAGAGATTAAAAAAAGGACCAGAAAATGATCCTTAAATTCATCATATTAGAGCAACTAATGATAAGTAACAAAAAAAAAAATAGCATACCTGCCCAAGTGCACGTGTCATGGCCAAAAAAGCTCCTCTTCCATCATTGGGTGGCTGAGTTATGTGGTATGCATCACCTAACAGAATGATACCAAGTTCATGTACCAAACCTAACTGAAAAAATGAAGAAAGAAAATTCATATTCTATAATCATATTCAGATATTAATAAGACCTGACATCCCATAGCCTCGAATCTCAGCATAAACTTTTGCTCCTCTCTCCTCTGCATGCTCTAGTGCCTTCATTTCACAAGTAAACAACATTTCAGAAATCAATTAAAATACACAAACAAAGCAGACTTCAATTATTAAGAAACCAAAATGAGCTTTGAAACTATAGAAACATGCAATGCTCAACAGTGATGAAACATGGTTTCCTACAAAAACTAATTGAAAGTTGATGAGTAAGTATCACATATAGGGCCGGTTACGAGCATGCTTAGAATGAAAAAATTCATGTGCGGCACCAACACCCTTTTTGAATGTCCAGTTGAGAATTTAAGCCTAAGACACAAAATGTGACATGCATCTCTTCATCCACATTTTGAGGAACAGAAATACACTCGATATTAGCATTCCTCAGTAGGGTTCTGGGGCATGGCAGCGCTCATTGCATATGCAACCATATAGCCTTGAAAACAAAAACAAAAAAAAAAAAAAAAAAAAATCATCACTTTTTTTAATTTTTTGGCTCCTGGCACTTGACCATGAGAATCCGGTCCTACCTCCCACCATCCAAAACACCAAACCAACCATTTCTCATCCTTCATAGCCTGGTTGCAACTCTAACCCATCAACCAGTACTTTCGGCATCATAGTTACTTGTCACATTTGGAAAGGCAACAAAGAGTATCATTTCCACCAGCTCCGTTAAAGCCCGCTGCCATCATCTCAAAATCAATTAATTATTACCACCAGTGATACATTACCAATAATATGACTGTCAATGACCACCTAACTGGCCTTCCAAAAAACTCTTGTACTCCACCTCCTCTGGATTGGGTTAAGTTGAATTTTGATGGACCATACAACAATTTTACACAGCTTGGGTTTGGGGGGAGGGGAGAAGAACTTGTCCAATCTCACTAAGGGCAACTTTTAGTTGCTTAGTCTACTAGTATTGCTTAAAGTGAATCTCCTTGAAGCTGAACTGCAATCACTCCTACAGGGCTTAATCATAGTCAGTGGGAACTGAGAAGCACTTTAACCAGCTTATTATTGAGGGTCACTCACTCTTGCAACACAAAAGGGCGCAGAGTCTCATGAGGCTTTCACAAAAGGTCCAAAATAAAAAAGCAATTATCCCCCATCGGCAGGCCACATTTTGTCGCCCATGAGCAAATCAAGTTGCAGATTTGAGGGCTAAATTAACTTACCTGACACTCACGGTCTTTACAATGACAGATTGCTTCTTTATGTTCTAAAGATTTGCAACTGCAATCTCCACAGTGTGCAGATGGCACGCACAAAGTGCAAAATGGAAAGCCTCACTCACAGCAGCATGACTCCTTTTCACAACAGTTTTTCAGCTTCACCTCCTTTTGATGTTTAACATTTTAAATATGTTTTGGCCTTTTTTTTGTTCATAAACACTCTATTTTAAATAAATTAATTAATTAAAACCAGCACCAAATTGGCCAGTCTGACCAAGTTGAACCAGGACTGCTATATTGGATCCAACCTAAACCACTTACTCTCAGCAGAAACATGTGAACCATGTGCTTCGCCTTCAACTACCATACAGTTCAAACCGTTTAAACTGCCTTGTTTTTTTTTAAATTGGCAAACAAGTAGAATTGGGGATGACATTTTACAAACTAATTCTAGTCTTTCATTGTCAATACTTTAATTTTAGAACTTTTTTTTTTTAATGGAACTTTCATTTTAGAACTTAAACATGTAAATTCTACATTTTATTAAAATTTGAACTATTAATCTTAAATTACGGAAGACATTTTACAAAATAACTCTAGTCTACGTCTTAAATTGTCATTACTTTCATTTTAGAACTTAAATATGTAACTTCCACATTTTAAAAAAAATAAAAATTAAACTATTAATCTTTATGATATTACACAAGTCTTTATGATTTTACACAATAATGATGTCATGCTGATGACATAGTTCAACCAGAATGAAGCATTTGGTAAAGCCAGGTTCCATCAAACCTTAGCTTTCACCGGTTCAATGCCCTTCTAGTTTTTAAAATGTGCTTGATATGTGGACCTCATTCTAGATGAAATCCAAACAGGTCTATGTCTTCAACTTACCTCCAAAACCATGATACCAGCACCTTCACCCATCCTGTAAATTGATATATGTCAGCTGGTAACATGATCCAACAAAAACCAAATAAAACTAGTGATTCCAAAGAAAGACGCAAGAAGTGAAAATTTACACAAATCCATCTCGGCCACAATCAAATGGCCGCGAAGATTCTTGGGGAAGAAGGTTATACTTTGTAGCCAATGCCCTTGACCTGCATAGAAACATATATTTAATTTCAATGTTGAAATGGTAATATTATCGATTAACTCTTGAAGAAGAGATATCATAGCAAGACCATAGTGTCCATAACTTTGTTTCACCAATCATCACTTCCCGTAACAATATATCAGTTTCACGGAAAGGGTTTTTCTGTGGAATGCGGAAAAGGTTGTCTGCAGAACCAAGTTCCAGCAGCACCGCACAAACATGCCCTTAACATCATCTCAAAACAAGAAAAAATGGAAAATATTAAGTTTGGCCTTTTCCCCTATATGAGTTGGCTGTAGTTTCATGTCCTCGACAAGTTTTCAGAACCATGGCACTGTAGGCATGCCTTTGGGGCAGGTCTCTAAAATTAAGACTCTTAACAGTTGAGGGGCTACAATTTTCAAGCAGTCTAAAAAAGATGGGCATTTGTTTACATGGAGCTTTTAAGGTAAATAGCTTAAATCAGGTTTTTTATTTTTTTTACCTACAAAATCCTGCCATAGATAAAGCATCTATACTAGATTCTGTTCCTCCAGCTACCATGACATCTGCATCTCCAAATTGAATCATCCTCGCAGCATCTCCAATAGAATGTGCACCAGTAGCACAAGCTGTTACTGAAGCATGGTTTGGCCCCTAAATTCAAGTATAAGAGGTTGCTATAGTTCAACAATTCAAGTAAACAGGAACGTATGCTTCATACAATAATAGAGATCAAAGGAACAGAATTAAAAGAGCATATCAAATGGCCAGAAAAAGATACATAATAAATTATTTGAGCACCAAGAAATCTGGAAAATATCTAAAAGAACCCAGACTGTTAAAAAAAAAAAAAAAAGTTGTTATTATCTGTCATGTATTGCTGCCTGTTCCTAAAAATTGAGGTTCAGTCGGCCCATTCACTCCATCAGCTAAAATTTGAAAATAGACTACAAATTTATGTCTAATACATTTAATTTATTTGTTAACAATTAACTAAAGCAAAAATAACTCGCAAGTCATAAATGAGTATGGTTATGTTATTTATAAATTACTGACATATGAAAATTGAAGATTCTTCATTTAGCGATGAAAAGAATAAATAACCCACATTTATGATTGTGTTATGTATACCCTACCATGTTAACATATGGAAATTGAAGAATAAGTGGTAAAAAAAAATTATAGAAAAATTGAATCTAACAAGATACCCAAAATAATTATCAAATTTAAACATAGAAGTACATAGGTCCAATCATGAGTAGAGGGGCAGGAAAAAAAATCTAATAGGCAAAGGGATTGCATCAGCATAACTTAGACTGACACAAAACACATTTAGCTAGGACATCAGCCACAGCATTTGTTTGTTTGTTTGTTTGTTTGTTTTTTTAATGTGTGTTTCTCACTAACAAACCTAAAATCCTAATTTTGTTGCTCAAATTATGCTTGAGAAACAGCAGAAGCATTTTCCCTCTCTCCTCGTGTCTCCAGGTGTGGATTAGGACAGACGTCTGAGAAAAATTGTATAGAAAAAAAAAATCTGGTTTTATATTGAAACTTGTATACAGTGATAACTGTTGAGTTTTTTGGCAAGATGTTACTACCAAACCATCCTTGTTTCATGTCAATCCCCAGCCGATGACCAATAATTATTGGTCCATACAAGTAATATTTTGAATCTTGATAATACAATTAAGAGGGCAGGCATTTTGACCTTGATAATACAATTAAGAGGGCAGGCATTCAAAATAACTGAGAGAGAGAGGCATTTTGACCTTGATAATACAATTAAGAGGGAAGGCATTCAAAATAAGAGAGAGAGAGAGAGAGAGAGAGAGTGATGTAAACCAGACACCTGGAAGCCATATTTCATGCTGACGTGACCTGCTGCCATGTTGATCAATATTCGCGGGATGAAAAATGGACTAAGGCGGCGTAAGCGCTGTTCAAAAAGGAGGAAAAGTCACATCAAATTGTTGCCAGTGCGATGCATACGGGACTCGGAAGTACATGCCCATAAACTGGAAGAAAACCCAGTAAAGAAAAATCCATCATTCCATAAAATGTGATACTTATATGGCAGTGGTTGATAATAAATAGACCAACCTTTTCACGAATCATTTGTGCTGCATCCAGAATGTCACTGATACTGCCAATGCCCCCGCCAATAGAAACACCCTGATGGTTTTGCCATATGCCTTGAACTTTTAGAGTGGAATAAGTAATAATGACGACAGATGAAATCAGAATATACTTATTCAAATTAGTCCTTTCTAAATAAAATGACTTGAATCAAATCAGAAGCCCATCTCTCTCTCTCTCTCTCTCTCTCTCTCTCTGTATGTGTGAGAGAGAGATCAAATTCTTACCGTCCTTTCCTTCTTTCTAGTGTCACTTGGTATCCAATTTGCATCTCTGAGAGCTTCATCAGTGGAACAGAGCGCAAAGGCAATAAACCTTGCAATGGATCTGTGATCCTGAAATGGAAATTAAGTCATTCGTAGTAATTGCTATAAATCCCACAGGATTAATCAATGACAGAAATTTTATCGTGTTCGACACAGCCAAATGAATAATCCTATCTCAAATGAATATCATGCAATTGTCGTGCGGAATGGATTTTTTTTTGTCACGGTTTTGAAGTGGATAAGCCCACCGAAGGCCACTCTTAACATGGAGAGTGGATTGAGCATCGCAAAGAAGGCCCATGCAAGCGTCTAATTAAGGAATTGAAGTGGATTTGGAGGGTCCCCACCCCCAAACAGTCCATAATTGATGTTTAAAATTGAATTTCAAGGGGGGAGAGAATAAGACGCAAGACAGGGGAGGGAGGGGGCTTACATGTAAATTCAGTTAGAATTGAAACTCCAAAAACAGGGCACCACGAGCACGTGTTGTCCTGTTTTTGGAGAATGATTTGGGGGGCCATAGTAGATGCTGATACCCCAGGTCCTTCCGTCCAAATCACTGTGACGGCTTGAGAAAGCTAAAACCCCTCTTCAGTTTCGTCCAGATGAAACAGAATGGTTTTCGGCAAGGAGTAGGGGGTGCTGCGGATTGACTGACTGACTGACTCGAATGAAGATAGAAGATGAAAGATGAAGGCTTCATCAGATCAGATCAGATCAGATGATTAAAAACCCCTTCTTTTTCCCTAATTACTATTTACTACCTTAGATCTCAGCCATAAATCCTCGTTGAATTCGGAGGAGTCGTCGTCGTCACCAGTACCACCGGTAGTTCCACTTCCGCAAGGTACGAAGGCGGCGACCTTGCACGTGAGCTGATTGAATGCGTGGGAGCGAACCTCCTCGTCGAAGCCTTCCATCTTGAGATCTTCAGGGGATATCGCTCGGATTCCGCAGCCTCCATCGATCAGTCGCCTCCACGTGCACTCCACTCCGCACCCAAGCGGACTCACCAAACCCATACCTGTTCTCTTTTTATTTATTTATTTATATATATATATATATATATCCATCAATCAAAAATCAAAATATTCTTGCCCAATCCAAATTTCATAACAAACTGACTGACTGAGTCACTACAACAAATCCAGAACCAAAAAAGAAGAAGAAGAAATGGGGAGACTGATTTACCCGTGACCACAACTCGACGATGGGGAATAACGGGAGGAGGAGGCAGATCATCCAAGTATGACTGCGACGCTGACGCTGATGACAGGCGGCGTCTGCAGCGGTGGTTTATTCCGAGAAATAGACGGCGCTGATTCATCGAGGTAGGTGGATGGGTGGGTGCCTCACTTCCAGCCAATCTGGAACGAGATGAGAAAAAAGGGGTCGGACTCGTCGGAGACGAGGGGAAGGGTAGATGGGGTTGGAGAGAAATTCCAAGGATAGAGAGCGTGGGCGGTGGTGAAGATGTACGATGCGGATGAGCTGGGAGGAAAATGGGAGTCAAAAAAAACGAGAGGAATTTACGGCACAAACCTCCTCAACCCATGCGTCCGACTGAGATCCCCTGCCCCATTGGATACATACGGGAGAGGTCCTCACCTGACATTTTGACATTATACTCTATGATTTCATTTTTTTTTTTTTTCAACATTTAAGTATCTTATTTATTATTTATTAAACACGGAATGGTTGATATATGACTCGAAATAATAAGAAAAAAGACAAATTTGAGTTTTCTTATAATAAAAAAAAAAAAGACGAATTTAGATTTTCTTATAACAGTCTTATTTGCAGCAACCAAGGGAGAAAAGTCATATTCGTCCCTTTTTTTTTTTTCGCGATATAATCGATATCAACCATTTTGCTGTGTTTAGTAAAAATCTGACAAACATAATGGTCGATATCGACCATATCTTAAAACGACAAAAAAAAAAAAAAAAAAAAGAAAAATGTCACATAAAGACTCCTCCCGTGCCCAATGTGATATGGGGTTCTGGTAGGACGTGCGGGGTCCTACGGGGATTTGTCCCATAAATTCCTCTAAAAAGAAAGGAGGGTACGGAAGAAATAGAACTTAAAAAAATGGAGGGGGGCTTTTTATTTATTTTTTTAATTTAAGGGTGTTCTTGGACTTGCATATATTTATGAGGATTTTAAAAAAAATACTTTATTATGCCATAAGACAAAGTAGACAAAGTCACAGCAAATAGGGTAATTTATTTGACTATCATTTTGTTTGTTGACCGTCGATATCAACCCTATGTGGGAACATTAAAAAGGGCTCCAAACCCTCATTTCATCGGTCCCTACATTTGTGGTCCCTTTATCGGTATGGCCCCCTCCATTCACCTGCTCTGTGATTCTCGTCGAAAATGTATGTTTTGGAGGTTTGTTTATGGTTTAAATCGGTTTTTTCCCTCTTTTTTTTCATCGCCCGCCATCGCTCTTGAGAAATCAGAATGGATGCTACATGGTAGCAATGACGTGGTGAGTTTTTCGAAATGTATTTTATTTTGGTGTGATAAGGCAATGGTTTAGGTTTAGGTTTTGGTTTTATTTTATTTCAAGATGTAGCATCTAAATTTGTAAAGGTGGAGATCCACAAGAGAGTCCCGCAGTTCTGAGAACCTTCTCTTCTCGAAACATTACCAGTAGATTAAAAACTACCATAATGATTTCCAATTCGCCGGAGAGTCCCCCGGGAGAATATATATATATATATATATATATATAGAAGATGCTCATATAAGAGATATCTCTTGGATAAGGTAAGCTCAAGTGTGTGGTGGAGCCACATGAGGATGGAGATGAGGGTATAAAAGGGAAGTTTCAAGTGCATTCATCCCTCACCATAGGGTGAGGGATGCTTTCATAAATGGAAATTTTTAAGTACAAAAGTGAATTTTTAAGTACATAGGGTGATGTACACTTCCTTATCTTCATGTGCAAAAAATGAAAAGTGTCATCATCAGTGTCGTCATCATAGTTCAAAATCTCGGCCGAGACCGGTTCATCTCGGCCGAGATGAACCGGTCTCGGCCCATTTTCACCAAAATCTCGGCCATCTCGGCCGATATCTCGGCCATCTCGGTATTTTCAATATATATCGGCCGAGATGTATAAAAAGCATACAAACCCTAATTTTTTTTATTCTTCTCCCATCTTCATCTTCTTCTCCTCTCTTCTCAAGGCCCCTACTAACCATAGCAGCAGCTACCTTCTCTCTTCCATATTTTCAAATCTCACTTCTATTTTTTGAAGAAAATATTATCTAAGGTAAGAGGAAATCAACTTAAAGCATATTATGTGTTTTTTATTTTTTTTATTTTTTTTATAGATGAAGCATAGAGGTTTGTGATTTGTCACTTACTCACTTGTGTAATTGTGTTGTTTTCTTCATTTAGAAGTTAGATCTATATACTTTCATGCTAGATCTACTCATACACATGATTTTGAACTTTTTTTTCAAATTTTTTTATTTTCGGATTTTTTAATATTTGAATTATAATATATCATTTTTTGGGGATTTCATCATAAATATGTTGTTTTAATGATTCATGATCATTGTATGGTGTGTAAATGATAGATCTACATACTTTTATGTTAGATCTATATATTTAGGATTTTGAAAATGATTTTATTAATTTTTGCTTTCCAAAAAATAATTTTTGTTACTTGTTAGGATATTTGTGATACCATAGGCTTATTAATAGTGTGTAGATAATAGATCTACATCTACTCATTTCAGGTAAACCATGAACATTTTGATGCCCAAGTGCTTTATGATTTATCTATCTCAGTCACTAACTCACTATCTCATTCACTAATCTTTAGAATCTTGAATTTCACAACTTTATTTGATGATTAAGTTAGTATTAAATGATGATTGATATGTTATCTTTATCTTCTTATATTTGACACTAATAAATTGATCATGAGCAGAGCATCAATAATGTTTGCATTATATGAAATACTGGAAAAAAGACAGTGAACTGCGAGTCTTTGACACAGACATGACTCATAACTTAAGGTGACCGAGATTTTGATTTATTGTTGTTACTAATGGAAACAAATATAGTTTTCCAGCATTTTCTAATATTCTGGATTTTTTGGATATTTTTGCGATTTTTTTTTTATTAAAAAAAAAATTCACACCGCGATGACCGCGACGGACCGATATCCGCGACCGATACCGATATCATATCGGTTTTTCGGCCCGGCCGATACCGCGACCGAGACCGAGATTTTAAACCATGGTCATCATCCTATGGTGAGGGATAGATGCACTTGAAACTTGTGGGTATTCAAATGAGAGACTCCCTTTTTGGGAAGGTTTCAAGTACAAAAGGGTGTATTTTCGAAAAAGAGGAGTCCCTCAAAACACATGATGAGAGAATCCCTCACTTGAATATGTCTATATAGATATATACATATATCCCTCCCTCTTTACGGACTAGAAACACCGTCATGAAAGAAGAACCCCATTGGTTTAGGGCTTTTGCATCTGATAGTGAGCACCACCTAAGGTTCGGTGCTCCTCCATTCAACCGACCTGATCACATTTTCGTGCCCAGGGTGCATTTATACATGGCTTCATATAATGGAAGGACGCTCAGGATCACCAGAAATGGAGCCACTGGGATGCAGTCATGCAGTACATTATACTGATGGAAAACCTGATGCGTATGACTTGCGGAAGAGCGAGCCACGGGTAAATGATCAAACCAATATTCTATATTGAGGTGTTACAGAAGTGATCGAGAAAAATCAGCATTAATGGTTTCTTTTTTTCCTTTTTTTCTTATTTTTTTTTTATGTACCTGAAGGTTTCCAACCCTTTGAGCTAAACTAATCCCCCCGGGCTCAGAGAAAAGCTGGATAAAACCCTTATAGCCTCTAGTAATAGCACAAGTGGACTCAACCTTCGATTCTTGAAAAAGGAAGAACCGATTCTTGAAAAAGGGAGAACCGGTGGTCCTGACCACTTGGCCAACCCCTTAATAAAATGCATTACATTGAATTCTTATGAATTAAAAATATCGAACAAACAAATAAATCCTATATACAAAAAAATGAAAAACCATCCCATAATTCCCACTACTGCATGCCATTACGATTGTGTTGCACTTTGTTATTCAGCCTGTGGCCCACCGAAAAAGTGGCACAATAGAGATCTCATGCTAATAAGAACCTACATAGACCAACATATATGCTTAAAGAAACCCACATGTATATATTTTAAATAGTTACTATATCCACAGATACAACAAAGGCATGAAAATTTGGCCAAAAAAAAAAACAAAACAAAAGAATAGCAAGCAAGCTATTACAAAGTAAATAAATAAATAAAAATCACATAATGGCTTGTTTATATAAAAAGCACATAATATTCATATAAAAAGGTTAACACAAGAATCTCGTAATAACCCACATGAGAATCATACTCAAATAAACTCACATTTATGCTCAAATAAATCCAAAGATGTTATTAAATAAGAAGAAACAAGAGGGTCAGGCCAAGCTAGGCTAGTATTGTCCAAGCTCAGCCCTCAAACTGACAAGCTTACAAAAACTTTGTCCGAGCTTGTCTCTTGGGCATTTTAATAATAATAAAAAAGCCATAAGCCCTCATTTTGCAAGCTTTTTGAGGGCCAGGTTCGGCCCAGGACCAATGCCTGATTGACAGCCCTACTGCGAACCTGGAGCAGTAAACCATGATCAGATTTCAAGATTACCCTAACTCAAACCACTTTGAGAAACACGTTACAGTATACCCAAGATAAATCACTTTCCACATGTATATGACTTTCATTTACATCATACGTACGTCTCTCTCAAATCCGAACAGTTCATTTTCCACATTTATAATGCCCAGCAATGAGTTTTCTTCTATATTCCAATTCCAATTTTCAATTGCTATTCACACTCAATTATACAGAGTAATGGCTTTTAACATGTAACCTTCTATATTCAAATACATGTGCCAGTGTATGTTTAGACGACCACTTTATCTCTAAGCAATGCTCGTCTCCAAAGAAGATTTAGCAAGCCACAGCAAGCCGGGATCATTCCTTTTCAAAACCATGTAAGTTTCCACCCTCCCGACTTCGTCAGGAACGACGTCTTCACAGAAACCCACCATAGAGAGTACTTCCATGGCAGCTGGTATAAGAAACAATTCATTACAAATATTATGAAACACTAACAGAACCAATTAACATCTAACCAAACAGTCAAAGATGGCAACTAAAATAATGAAGAAACGTCAAAATTGCAATAAGAGGTATCGCGATAAAGAAAACCAACCTCTATAATTTGCGATGTTCTTTTGAAATAAAGGATTGGCCTACATTTTGAGCAACGGTTAAGAGACAAATGACATGATTTTGGTTTTAAATACAATGATATAATCTCAAATGGAAGACAGTGGTTTAGTAGTCCATTCTAGGCAGGCAACTTGGCATAGACCATGGATTATACAATACTTCCCCTCAATAGATGGAACTTTTTCAATCAATGGTGGCCTAAAAAGTCCGTCCATTAGTTGTGAACAAAATAAAAATAGATTGTCTGACCAATAAGATATTTCTTTTGTGGTAGATCCATAGTAAGAGGGACACCCATGAATAGTCCAGAGTCCATAGTGCAGACCAGAGACTATGAATCATTGTGTATAATGGTGATGTGCCAAACTTAGACATGGGAAGGTATGCCCACTGAACTGGTACAATCCATACCTCGATGCCAGAGTTTAAACAAACAATATGTAATCACCATTTAAACAAATAATATGTGATCACCATTTCAACATGCATGGGCTCAGATTAATCTGCATAGCAGACACACAATTCAACTGGTATGTACAACACAATCAACATCATTATCCAACTGGAATGAGGTGTGCCCCACACGTTGCTCAAGAGAGACATTGCTTTGGTAAGGCTCACCACAGATTGTGGATTGATGCTTGTGTATTGTGTGAACGAACACCTACTGAAAAGACGGTTCCTCTTATAACAGTTGATAGTGAAATAGATACCTTGCGCAGCTTTCTAAATTTCATGTCATCAGGATGCTCAGTCACATTCCTACCAACAAAAACATATGAGAAGGTAAAGCATGTCGCAAAGTCTTTCAGCTGACAATCAAAGACCATTAAAGTTAAAAAAAGTACTTGATGATCTTGAATAGAGTTTGAAGGACCAAATTAGCTTCTGTAGGTCTAGCTTCTGATCGCAGCATCTCAATGGCCTCATGCAAACGAGTACATATAACAGCAACCGGGTCTTCAATTCTTTTCAGTTCTTCATTGTCTGAAGCCAGCACCATTTGAAAACTATCAGTCACTTTTGAGTTATGGCCATCAGCACGAGACAACATATTATCTATCTTGGCAGTATCTGAGTCAGGCTCATTAATTCCCATGCAGTATTTGTCCCACATAGAAGCAATATCTCCCATGTCAGGTTTTGTAGCAGCAGATTCACCCATATAGGCATCAGAACCAGGCTCTACCAGAATGATATTTTCAGCTTGAGAATTATCAGGACCAGCTTTGGCATGTTTCACATTTTCCAAAATGGCCACTTTTTCTTTACAATCATCTGGATCGGGTTCCTTCTCACCACTCTTCTCTAGAACTTGATATTCACCAAGTTTCAAATGCGTTACATCTTTTGCAGTTTCAACCACCTGTGAATCATCAGGATCAGGTTCAACCACATTGCTCAATCGAGAATCAGCATGGACAGGTTCTTTGCAACATTCATGCCTATAAAGCTTCTCATTATGACATAAGTTAGGCTCAAACTCCATGGCTTCACCATAGTGAGAATCATCTGGATCAGGCTCAAACATGTTTTCATCATCTAAGCTGTCATCTGGATCAGGCTCACTGCTTTCTCTATTATCAGAACAAACACTCGGCTTGCTATGAATCTCAATATAAGTTCCAACAAGCATATTTTCTTTCACATGGGAATTGTTGCGATTGGGTTCCAACAAGTTCTGGTGTCCTGAAGTACCATTATTTGTTTCAAAATCACCAGGATGAGATTCATGATGAGCTTCCTTCCCATTTGCACCTATGCTTTCCACCTGTTCTTGAGCTCCAGTTGAACTACTATTAGTAGATGCATTCAATAATCGATGGTAAGCGGCTGCCACCGAAGATGCGCTTGCATCAGTTGATGAATTTAATGGATTGCCCCCAAGCTTTTGAGCACTATTATCAGTTCTCAGATCAAAATCAAACTCTTCAAAATCTGAATGCCTAAAGCTGCTCAGGGTGTGACCTCTTGACTTTGTCCAGTCTAGACTAGCAGCTTCTTGATTCAGCTGTCCACAACAAAGAGATTATTCCTCAACTTGATGTCTCTTCATTGAAGCAGATAATTATGTCAAAGAACTAAAATCATACACATCATATGTACCTGCTTATCTAGTGCATAAAAGTTGGCATCATGTTCCGAATGCACCATGTGCGCCTGATATGACCAAAATCATAAAAGTATCAAAAAACAGCATCAACCAAAAGCCGATTGACCTTATATAAGGCTGTCTACAGTCTAACATGGCACATTAGCCTTCTGGGCCTATTCATACCTTGTACATTTTTAATTTTCAGCTCAGCCAACTGCACATTGATTTCAACAGAAATGGTCTTAGCCGAAATCTAATGTGAGAGAAAAATAATACTTATATTGCCAGCCTGTCCCAATACATGTCAAAGACCCATTGATGCTGTCACAAAACAGCCTCAGGTTTGGTTTTGAGGCCCAAATAAGGCAAGCCTGATAGGCCCCACAGGTAAACGAGCTGAGCTAGTGATAACAAGGCCAAAAATAGCCCAGTTTGCTGACACCAGTCATCTTGCATAAATCAAGACAAGAACAGCAGAATTGTTTTAAGGCAGGCTTACAAGTTCATGCAACAAAGTTTTCTTAATGCTCTCGTATTTCCTGAATCCCTTGAGATCATCAGTCCGAAGACGCAGAGATATCTCCTCACCATGGTTCTGCACCAAATAGCAGTTAATAAAGAAAATGCAGAAACAGATGAAAATGGGATTTTCTTTGTTCTTTTTCCCCGTTATCGAATACTCATATTCATCTAGTCTCCTCTATTATGTTGTCTTTAGTGATTAAGAGAGCTTCCCTTCAGAAAGAGAAGTTTCTCCCACAACTCAATGGGAGAAGAAAGTCAAAGAATGATATAAATACTACTCCCTCAGTTTCCTTTGCTCTGATGGCAACCATTATAAGATCTAAACTTAATTACCCACTACCTTCTGAAGAAAAAGATAAGCCTTAGTGCACTCGCTATGGAAAGACGAGAAATACAAGAATAAGTGTTTTCAGATTTTGTTAAACAATATAAAATTGATAAAAACCCAATCCAGCATCTACAACACATCCTCTTATAAGATGGACACCTCTCCACATAATCCTGTCTAATCTCTCTGTGCACTCCTGTTTAACTTCCATTGACTGATTCCGTCTGCAGTCTGCATCTAAGAGTCCTCCCTTTGCCACCTCTTATATGGACAATTAGATAGATCACAATTAGCTATTCATGTGCCCTCTTCTACTCCTACACCTTGGCCATTGTTTACAGAGACAGAATACATGACTGGTATGTACAATGTACTCCTCTATCCTGTTTATCAACCAGATGATACTGGATTATTCTTGACAGTTCCTAATTCTTGTGATTTATTTATTTAATTATTATTTTTACTTGGTAACAGTAGAATTATGATGGAGAACATAGTGTGGGCATAATTCCTGTTATATAAAGGAATAGTAGTTTTCCCTCGTGCTTGTTCTCTTATGTTCTTCATATCGCTGATGTTTCCAAGAAACATTCCTTTTGTCAACAAAACTACTAAATTCTAAAAATCTGAAATCAAAGAGGATATTTAATTGTGATCAGAAAAGGACAAACTCTTGGAGCATTTATATTACTTGTTATCACTGCTCAAAGGATGCCCATCAAAATGAGTACTGGTTTTTTTTTTTTTTTTTTTTATTTCAGTTGGTGACGGATATGAAAACAGAGAATAACAACCACAACCGAGATGGACTTGAATAAAAGAGCATAGGAATAAGGATACCAAATTCCCTCCCTCCCTCCCTCCCTCCTTGCCTGATTTCCTCTATTCAAATTTCTACTCTAGGATGTCACATATTGCAGACTGTTCAAACATTTGGGCAAGAAAATGGTTATACATTCCACTCAACTCATGAATTGCATAGAAATTAGAAAGCACAAATAATAGGCTACTGATGATTTCTGACGCAGGCCACACCAATGACCTATGGGTTGACCGGGCCCATTGGGCCCAATTGGACCAGTTGGCCTGCCCACTCAACCCATGGGCTGGACAACCTGTTGGATGTAGGTAATTGAGTTTAATTTAGAATCTTTAATTAAAGTTAATTTATTTTGAACTCTTTTAGCAAGTTTCTAATTTTTAGGATGTTTAGATTCTCTCTTGTTAGAGAAGATTTAGGAGTTTGAGACAAATTAGGAAAGGGAAGAGGGGGATGTTCAATCCCTACTCGATATATTTGTAATTCCCCCATTGGAGGATCATCTCCATTACTTCAACAAAGAATTGCTCAGTTTCTCTTCAATCGTAGGTGCCCCTCTTCAATCAAGAACGCTTCTGTGTGGAATTCCTTTCAAGGATTTGGCCAGCCCTCTTCAGGAGCTTGGCCTATCTCACTTGGAATCCTGTGGATTCGGTGAACACTATCCAGGAGTCTGGCCTATTTTGTTCACAGATTGGGGCTGCGTCAGTTTCCCTTTTGGTAAAGTTGCCGACAACCGATATAAGTTTACAGTGGAAAAATCAGAACAATAGTATGCTACATGCCACAACCTCTAATTTCCACATGCACGTTGGGGTTGGCTACATGAATTATGTTTCTACATTCTGATCTAACCTGAGCCAAATCCTCAGGAGAATGGACACACCCATTGGACCAAAATTTTCAAGTCAAATCCAATGTGGAGTTCATCCAAAGCACACATTTTGAAGAATAATACCTTGTTGAAGCCTAGAATGCATTTAGGACTGATGCCCACATATCCCACAGGTGCCATCTCCGTCATGATTCCTATGCACCAACGATGCTGAAAGAAGCAGAAGGATGTATCATAAAACTACAGTAAAAAGAAAGAGTGCGTTAATATTACTGAGCCAATACCTTATTCATGATAGCAATGATACCCGGATCACATGCAAGCATATGCATTCTTTTCAAGGCCTCTGAAGCTGGAGGATTTAGCTGTGGGGAAAGGTAATAACACAGTCAATGATATTAATAGCACATGATCATACAGAACTCTGAGAATTCAGTGCCAGAGACTCAAAGGTGCTTTTAAACTCACCCCAAGTAGCAATCAGACTGAATGCTTTGGTGGTCATTCAAAAATTAAATCCAATGTGCATTTGGGACAGGAGATATATCTGAATATCACTTTAGGTATGTTTGGACGGGCATTGAATAACATGAGTAAATTTCCTTAACAGCTTGCACCACAAGTCATTTTTTCTTAGTCAAAGGAAACATGTAAAACATATACTCCCTTTGCCAAGTTCAATACCAAATACCAATCAAAGAAAGGGAGCTGATGAAATAGTGGAGCACTTCCACCATGCCACCTTGGCCCAAAACCGAGCACTTCCACCATGTGCACTTCCTTCCGTTTTCACCTGAAAACAATCTAAAATTTTGATCTCACCATCCCCAAGCTGTAGCTTAGCTGTTAAGAGAGAGGGTGTCAAAGTGAAAGAGCGCGAGTTTGAGTCTCCTATCGAGCAAAAGATTTATCTATTTATTTATTTTTACATCCAATATGGTTTTTACTTTCTCGATCTAGAAAACGCTTACGACATGGTACCTAGAGATTTAATTCAATGAGTTTTAAATAAAAGAAATATTCCAAGAGGTTAAACTAAAATTATTGAAGACAATTATTGAAGACATGTATAAAGGGGCAGTAACAAGTGCGAGAACTACCAATGGGGAGATAGATGAGTTTCTAACGGAGAGACAAGTGAGTTTCCAGTGACTATAGGTTTGCATTAGGGGTAGGCCCTAAGCCCTTATCTCTTTGCACCGATTATGAATGAGTTAAATGCTCATATTCAAGATGAGGTATTTTGGTGTATGTTGTTTGCTAGTTTTGGTGAATGAATTAAGAGATGGTGTGAATGCAAAACTCGAGAGATGGTGAGAGGCTTTGGAATCCAAAGGCTTTAAAATAAGTCGTACAAAGATAGAATATATGGATTGCAACTTCAGTGGGCATATACAAAGAGCTGAAACACTGTTAGAATTAAAGCCCAATGGATACCACAAAGAGATTCATTATGTTACCTTGGCTTGATAATTAGTTAGGATGGAAAGATTGATGAAGATGTCAAACATAGGATAAAAAGGGGATGGTTGAAGTGAAAATTTTCTACTGGAATGCTTTGTGATCGACGAATGCCAGTAAGACTGGAGGGAAAATTTTGTAGGACAACAATTAGACTAGTTATGATGTATGAAGTATAATGTTTGCCAATCAAGAAGCAACTTATGCATAAAATGGATATAATGGATATAGCAGAAATGAGAATGTTGAGGTGGATATGTGGTAAAATAGAGATGATAAAATTAGAATTGAGCACTTTAGAAAGCATTTAGGGGTAACATCAATATGGGATAAAATTAGTGAAATCCATTTGCGATGGTTTGGGCATGTCCAACACAAGCCGGTAAGGAAAAGCTTAGCCATGCAGGTTGATGGCCCACCAAGGGGAAGGGGTAAACTGAAGAGGATGTGGAGGGAGATAGTAAAAATAGGTCTGAGGAAGTGCAACTAATCTATGGGTTTGGCTCAAGATAGATCGGAATGGAGAAACATAATTCATGTAACCGACCCCAATATAGTTGGGACAAGGCTTTGATGATGATGGATTCTACTTTCTGCACCTCCATAAATACATGTAGAAACAAATCCCTCATACTGCTGCTGTTTTGCTTTTCCATAGAACAAAACAAAAAAAAAAAAAAGAAGAAAAAAGCAAAGAATACCAAAGGTACATAGGAAATTAAACATGAGACATTCTCTAAACCATTTCTTTCGAGGGAAGTTGTTCTAATCTCATCAAAAGCTATGATGCACGGATACTTCAAAATGGACAACATATCGTGTCGTATCGTATCTGATACTTCACTTTTTATGTGTAAAATCCGTGTCCCTGCCGTGTCTATAGCGTGTCCTTACCGTATCCATGTCGTATCTGTGCATCATAGATCAAAAGTGAATTACAAAAGAGTGACTAAAGACTAAGATAATATCTACTCAACCAAATAAATCTGGATTGATCTAATCCATGTAAAAGAAGTTCTCTCTTTTATTCCATTCGTGTGATCTATTGCTTCCAAAAATAGATAGCCACCCAATACATGGTGGATGAAGGTTTTATATTAATTTAACTCGTCATCTGTACAAAGTAAATAAAAAAATTCAACGTCTTCAAGCATTAAGAGATTCAAAACAAAGTATCCCAATCTTTTTTTTTCGATGCAGTGAGATCAAGGCATTCAGAACCTATGTTGCCTAATTCAGTTGGTAAGGTGTAGATCATTTTGTCTGTTTGAAACTAGTTCATAGGTTAGGGATGGTATTGGGGAAACAAAATTACATTAAAACAAAAAGATGAAATTGTCTGCAGTCTATTTAATCATTTTAAAAGCAGGAATTTCGAGGATGTTTGTTTAATAGGAACACATGCAAGACTGCAACAGAAAATTTATCGAAATTGTGAATTGTTAATGTAACTATAAGGTAAATAATTAAATGAAGCCGAGATACCAAGAGCCCGAAAAGATTAAATGCATGAGCTAGTCATTTCTGGAAACTACAAATCAGCCCTACCCTTTGACCTTAATAAATCCAATGGTATTAAATAGGCCATCAAGATCAACCATGAGTCCATGACAGTAGGTCATCACTGACTTCTAACCATGTGGTCTTCTACATACATGCCATTTTTTCCTCTAAATGGTAAAATGCTGCAACCCCGTGGTTATAGCAGCGAGAACCTTCCATCTGTGATACAGGCTCCCATGATATCTTCATGTAGTACTAGAGAAGACAGGAGAGAACTCATCAAACCTCAATTCCTGGGATGTGAAGAGTGCGAAAATCACAAAATATGTAGGTTCCTTGTGGAAGTTTCAGGGAAGCTTTGGGCTTATTGAACAATCGCTGCTTCAATCTCTTCTCCTCTTCGTCAAACCCAGCTATCCTCAAGTCTTTTGTACTGTTTTGTGACATGTCTTTAATTTCATCATCAAACACACCCATCATTCTAATAGGCTTTCCCTGCAAGTGAGAAACAAGGGGTACACACAGTGCCACAAGTTAAGCAGATATGCATGTGTATTTAAATGCAGAAAAATATGAATAAAATGAACCATACAGGAAACTGCTCAAGGACCAATACAAACTGTCCAATCCATGAAATGGGTCAGTGACTAGCTCTTAGATCAAGTTAAAGTCTCCAACATGAGTTGGTGGCCAACAGATAATCACAGCATTCTTATAGAGTAATTTAAGTTAAAAATTAAATATGATATACCTTTGTGATGTTCACATCAATCTTCTAGAGTACATTTAAAGTTTCCTTAGGCCTGCCAAGGATAGTTGTCAATTCCATTTCTGCAGCCACTCCATTTTTCTCGCAGGAATAGAATCTATTATGCACGGAGGCCTCAAAATGGGGCAACGCATCCTATCTGAGACTTCACTTTTTATGTGAAATCCATGTCCCTGCCCTGTCCTTGCCATATACAGGCCATATCTAAGCATCATAGGATTGACCATCCCATATGCATGGCCTGGGTGGTGGCTTTGTTCCCTAAGCATGTGGGTTGCATGGAGTATAAGGGGGAGGTGGTGGTTATCTTAGAAGTGCTATGGCCTTTTGCTTTCTCTTTTCATTCCAAGCTAGTAGTGAAAAGTGACTCTTTGAATGCTATCTCTTACATGTCATTTTGTGCCTCCCCGCTGGAGGTTTCAGTTTTATTTTAATGAGATTAAGGTGTTGTCGTTCTTGATACCTATGGATTTCCATCATGTTCGGTGGGCAGCAAAAGGCACGGCTTCGCAGATTGGTTGGCCAAGCAAGGGTGGACAGATCTCTTTCATTTATTAATTTTACCATGTATTTTTTGTTTCTTCTATGCTGTGTTTTTTTGTTTTGTCTTTTTGGTGAGGTATAATGCTTTTATACCTTATTTCCTTTTTGTTCTTTGTTGGGTGCTTATTGCTGTTTCTCTGCAATCTTTAATGACAGTTATTGTAACCAACACCCCCACGCAAAATAAATAAATAATAATAATAAAAAAAAAACCCGCACACCTTATCTTAATGCAACCACCCCATCATGGTTAGAACTTGCGACTTTTGTGACTATCTCATGCGGCTGGCTGTTGCTGTCTCGAATCAAGACTGCTATGAGTTTGAACAAGATTAACTCAGGATTTAGGTTGCATTAGATGCATCCAGGATTCAGTTTTCTGCTGGCCTTAAAATAAGTGCTGCGTATTCCACTGGTATTCCCAGTTTATGATACTTGGCGGTGAATGAGATATTTCCAAGGCCCAAGTGGTACCTTTCCAATCACATTGGTAACATACAGACTGCTGCATATACCTGCAATGATCAATCTCCATTGGCAATCAATAGACGGGTGCTTGCATGTCCAGGTTTGATATCTCCATATTGGGCATAGGTTTAGGATTAAAACAGGTCAGGTTTGAGTTGTGCCCACAGTGCATCAGACACAGACACTACTCTCTGAAAAGAAGACCCCAACCCAACACTAGTTTAGGGTACAAGACCTGTACCAATATCTGAATCTGGTGTATAGAACTGGACCCAAATTTACATATACTTCTTGCAACTTAAAAATATCTTTAACATTAATGTTAAATCTATGTTACAGTAATGCTTTGTCTCAAACATTCCAGACTCAAGGTTGGCTTTCTATGCGTAGTTTTTTTTTTTTTTTTTTTTTTTTTTTTTAAACCCAAGGTATCTCCCGCCCAACCTAGCGGGCAACCTTTGGCCCTGAGCCCGAGGGACACTCGACTCTAGACAGCCGAGAACTAATCCCTAGGGGCACATGCAAACCCTTCTATCTATCCACATGCACCATATAAAACTATGGGAGGTGGCCAATAAAGGTAGGTGTCGAACACAACTTTCTATGCGTAGTAGAAAGATGAAGGGACAAATGCCTCACTTAAATATCCCATATCTATATTTAATAAATGAACACTAGGGCCAGCCCTGCGGAGGCTGAGGGAGAATAACAAGTCAAAAGGTGAAACTCTCAGTCCTATTATTAGTATTGGTAAACATGCATTAAAATTTGTTCTGAAGAAAGATATAAACTTATCTAATTTAAGTTTACAATCCCAGGTGACAGCATACAGATATGCGATGTGGGTAAAAATCATATCAACCCTTTGGTTTGATGCAGTGGAGAATACCTGGATCCAAATTAAAAGCAGGTCCAAATATTCCACCTGTACTGCATTTGCTCAAGTTGGGCCCGTCAGGCATTACGGGACCTATTTTCATCCCTAGCCTAGGTTAGTCCATGAATAAGCACTATCAAATCAACTGACTCTTCCTTGGTTCTTAGACCAGGTAACTTTCTTGAATTTAATGGTTTAGGTCCTTGTTGACTTGATGGAATTTGCTTAGCATAGCAAAATTCAATTCGACATCACTCACAATTGGGCCATATTCAAAACGACCCAATCCAGACTAAGGCCTCGATTGGTCTGTACTGACCCAAATGCACCTTTTTAGGCCTGTGCCATCACTCATTTACACCCTAGATTGGTCAGGACAATTAACATTGAAGTGCAACAAAAGAACACACACAGAGATGTACACATGAATATATTGCAAACTAAAACGCTACCAAACATTTGAAAACAAATATGAACATCCTAGAATATATTTGATACCTCAACAATCGCAGCTTCTTGCAAACTTAAACTGGAGTGTTCTTCCGAGAAAGGGGTAAGTAATTTGGAGCCCATATTGGTAGATCTTGGCATTAGTAGACGCATAGTATCAGGCTTGACATTAGTCAATGTCAGTAGCGTATGTCCAAAATCTTTGATAGTAGAGTTTGAATCCATCTTCACATTAAAATGCTTCCCCCTCCAAACAACCACAATACTGAGCAAATTCTGTTGTTCAGCCATACTGTATTTCTACCGAGTTCCTTTTTCTGTCAAATGAAGCTGTTTCAATTTAATCATGCATTTACAAACCAGAAAGGCATAAAATTTCCCAGTTAAAATGTAAATTGTATCAAAGACTTAGGACTGGCAACTATGTAGAACTCATCATCAATTTAAGGAAATAGGGCTTAGCAAAACTTCCATTATTTTTAAAGCAATACAAATGCTAAAACCCTTCCCCACCCAAACCCCCACAACAACAACACAAAAAAACAAAAAAAGAGTATATCAAGATATTTTCCTGTGCTAAATGAACCAAAAACCAAAGTAGACCAAACTAATGAAAAGTATCCTACATTCCTACTTTTAAGATGGCCCTACCATTGGTTTGCTAGACTCCTGTTCAATATAGAATTAGATGACAAACCTTTCCCTAGCCCATAAGCTGTAGCAGAGGGCAGCGAACTAACAATGGTTTGAATGTCTGTTTAGAGAGTTCCTTAGAGCCAGTAATTGAATAAGCTAGTGCGTACATACTGATTCATAATGGCTTCCAAAGTCAATCAAGTGCTCCACAAACAACAAAATGATGTTTCTATTTACACAATCATTCTTCGAGAAGAAATCAGGACGAGCATGAGAGAATACCTGCCTTCTCTCCATGTTACAGAACACTATCAAGTGGGCATACACATAGAGATGAAGATCTAAAGCTTACAAATGGCATGATGTGTTGTTATGAATCATTGACAAGTGAAAAGGACAGAGAATTTATGTGTCCACAAGTATTTCAGGCTAATAGACAAGCAAAGTGCAGAGCCAGGTCTATTGTCATTGCCATCTCAATATGTGGATGATTTGAACAACTATGGATCTTCATCTATGATAGCTATTCTATCAATTTGTTGTATGAATCATTGTCTATTACAAGGTTCAAACCCAGCACAAATAGAACCGGCATAGGGTGAGCAAAGTAAAGACAAGCTAGTGAAGAGTCAAAAGGATTGTTGAGTGTCACTTTGGTTAAAGGGACATTTTTATAAGAAAAATATTAGACCCATTTTGCTGTATGGAGTTGAATATTGAGTACTTGAATAAATTCAAAGAATCTGAAGCGTAGTGGTTGAGAAGTGTTGTGATGGATGTGTGGATTTACAATAAAGGATATAAATAAGAATGAAAAAAAATAAAAGAGAACCTACATGTGGCTTCAATAAAAGGAGAAAACAAAACGCAATGAATGTCTTATGAAATGGTTTGGGTTTGTATACAAAATGACAAAAATAGCCCTTGTAGGATGTGTTGAAAGGTTACAAGATCAAGAAACTAGGAGAAGAGGAAGAACTAAGGAGATGTGGCATGAAGTAATGGGGAAAGACATGTTAGACTCTGGAGTTACAAAGAGCATGAATTCGAATAGGGCCAAGTGGAGAAGTTGAAATTAGGGAACCATAAAAAAATGGCTAAGGTTACATTGACAGCGAGGTTGGTTATCCCTTGATGAAGAAATGACTAGATTGAGAGAAGCATAATCAGCTTGTAATAAACAATAGAGTGGGTTACTACTCTAAAAGGAGCATATCAGGATATGTTTTGTAACGGGTGTGCGTTATGATTGTGATATTATCTTGTGAAGCGTTTTTCCTCTATGTCATCATATGATACATTACTTCAATCACTGACAACAATAAGTCCCATTTCAATGAACCTTAGTTCAAAAGTTGGGATATATGGCATAGCTTTCTATCAGTCTATTAGTAGAATTCTTGAAGTCAACCCCAAATTGATTGAATTAAGCTAAGATGACGGTGGTGGCGGTGTGATGATGCTGATAATGATGAAAAATGTGTCTTTCACTTTTTGTACACTACATAAACCTTATTTCCCCTATTCAAGATGATCATGCAAATCGTTGATGTTTGATAACCATCAAGTTCCAATGAGGGCCACTGGTTTAATGATGACAAAACCTTTAGACTCAGAACATGTACTAGACAAAAAAGAAATAAAAAAAAAAGAGCTCCGTTCCAATTATATATTATATATATGAAGCGAACTGGATTTGATTTCCAATTTCACTTGCCAATTGCCAATTGATTTTGACCATGTGTTTTTTTACCATTTAATAACTTCTCTAATAACTCTTCTCCCATTAGTTTTGATCATTCAATTTTGAAACATCCCCAATAACTCCTATCACTAGAAACTCCTCCCACACTTTTATATAAATTTTGACCGGAATGTAATTTAAGTTAGTATTCAATGGAAGTGAAAAATGTAGAGTTTTATGTTTCTTTTCACTTTATTGTAGTTATTTATTATATCGGTAGATGCAGGCACAAATATTCTCCTTTAAGGCAGCTCCAAATTGATTGGTCACGTAAAGAAGATAAAGATAATTTAGAGACTCGTGGATGATTGAAGGAGTTTTTTCTAAGCTATTTATTTTTTATATAAAAATTAATGTTCATCGGTATTTGCCACAATCCCAATGTTTTAAAGCAAATTCTTCTATATAAATTTTTCCTCCTTTCACTAGGAGATCTGTGTTTGCATTGTTGAAGGGAGATGATGCAATGGAATTCTTTTATTTCTAAGTATCGACTATAAATTCTGAACTGATTTTATAATATCTTAGATACAAAGGAAAATGATTTTTACCATGTAAATGAATTTACTTGCTTCTTTGTGGTAGATCCTTGACTTTATTAATTCTTTCTTTCGAAAAAAATTGATTCTTAATTTATTAATTTTTCATGTGAAAAGAATAATTCTCAAGTTAGCCACTTATGTTTTTCTAAATAAGGGTCCGAATCTAGCATGGAACATAGTAGCTTACCACATGACCAACATGACCATAAAGCTTCGGCACTATAAGAGGTCTGTCAATTGAAAGCCATATAATTATAAAATTATGTGATATCCATAAACCAAATCATCAATTTCATATAAAGTTCTGGTTTTTTTTTTTCAATTTTTTTTATATTTTTGTTAGAATTTGCTTTGTATTTAAATTTTTTTTATGTAGACTTCTTACATGCAAAATCAAAATACATTCAGGTTTGATTTTCGAATTATGTGATTTTTCTAAACATTTTACTTTTAAATAAATTTTAATAAATGGAATTCTAAAAATGATAAATGGTATATTTCTCCTTACTAAAATATTTCTATTACAAATAACAATATAAAATGGTATATTTGATTGTTCTAGATTTATCTTTTCTCTCAATAGTATCTCAAAAAATATTTTAAAATTAAAAATAATTTTATCTTTTGGCCCGAGCTTAGCACAGGCATATTTTGCTAATTTATATATATGAAAGAGACTGAGTTTAATTGCCAATTGATTTTGTCCACTCAATTGATTTTGACCACTCAACTTTTAATTTTCAAAACTGATTTCAATTGAAACCAAACATTTGATTACCATTTAACTGAATGGGAAGTTACTAAATGGTATTAAATCTCTACACATTTAATTACCGTTTGATTAATTAGGTAAGTACTAAATGGTTTTAAATTTTTATTGATTGGTTTATCAAAAGAAGAAGAAGAAAATCTCTATTGATTGGGCAATTACTAAATGGTTTTAAATCTCTACATTTTATCTCTATATCTTCCACTACCCCACTACTTTCTTCTTCCATATATTACAACTCTTATGGCCATTCATCTTCTTTTTCCCTACCAAGTATAACTGATTTTGTTCTATTTCTCATGCCTGTTAGGTGTGACTAGAAAGAAAATACCACTTGTGAGATCTGCCTTCAGGTTAGCAAGATTTGGAAATGCGGTTGGGTTATGCTCTTATTTAAATATTGTTGGTGTATTTTTAATTTTTATTAGATGAAAGTTGGGTTTAGGGTTTATATATATATATATTGATGGATTAAAGATTGCTTCGTTATTTCAATATTTATTTTTATTGCATTTTTTTTAAACTCTATATGTACAAAGAAATATCATATTCTAAATTTATTATAAATCATCTAATATATATGTATATTTCTTATATAATGAATTATATTGCCCGTGCTAAGCACGGGGCATGTTTTGCTAGTATCTACTGAAATCTATTGCAGAATCAAGGAGCTCTGGGAATTGCAAACTCAACGCTTTGTTAGGTACTAGTCTTGCCTCTATTGTTGAGTTTAGGATTGAAAGTAAACCATTAAATACAAGGGACATACACACACAAAATATATATATATATATATATTTTATCTCTCAAACATATAAAAGAAGACATCCAATTGCAAGCAGAACCATTAAATTGCTGAAATTCAAATAAAAGAAAGATAATTCTTTTAAAAGGACCAAATCTGCCTCTATTGTTGAGTTTACGAGTGAAAGATACCCATTAAAATTCAAAGAACGGATTAAAAAAAAAATTATTTTGTTCTTCAAACATATAAAAGAAGATATACAGCAACGAACAGAATCATTGAATTACAGAAATCCATGTAATAAAAATAAAATTAAAAAACGCTCTACTAAAAAGATCACATTAGAAGCAGCCACACCCCCAATAACAATGATATGAAGAAGAACACAATATATATGTATACTTAATTTATCTACATATCAAAACGACAAAAGAATCCAAGAATACCATTGAATTTTTTATTTTTTTCTCTCCTCAAACATGAGTAAGGAAATTTATACAGCTACTGACATTCTTACAAAACCATTTGACAATCAACAACTATAGGATGTGGATTTTCTAAAAGAGGAGAAGACAATCCAGGAAACAGAAACGCTTGTGTTCTTTCACATATAAGGGTAAAGCAAAAGAGACCTACAAAATTAAAAGCAGAAAAGACCCCAAAATAATAATAACAATAATCTCCATGCCTTAATCTGGTTGTAGAAACACATAAACAACAATCTGAAATTCAACATAGACATAGATGTGCAGAAATCTCACAAGAAGAAAAGAAGAGACAGAGAGAGAGAGAGAGAGAGAGAGAAGAAGCTCGAGTCCATTAGGACAATCCAGGAAACAGAGGGTTCGAGAAAAGAAAAACCGAAGAAGAAGAAAATGAGAAAGAGAGACATAAATGAGACCCGCGAAAATTCAAATAAGAATCAACACAATAAAGCAATGAAAAAAAAATATATATATATATATATATGATGAAACTGAGAGAGTCTGACTCATCAAAATTCAAAGTAAAAAAATGAACCAATTCCAATGCCAAAACAAGAACATCCAACTGATGTGATGTGATAAGCTATATAAACTCGATCAAAGGCAATATAATACATGGGTCATCTCATCACGGAACAAACTGCCCTAAAAACAACAAAAGCAGGAAATAGGTGGGAAACTCTGCAAGAAATATCTGATCTATTGAGAAACCAACCATAGATGATATAGATTGGGATGCGACGATTTACCTGAGGCTGAGAGAGAGAGACACACACAAAATCAAGCCCCTCGGAGAAACAGCTTTTTTAGATCACCTCACCTCTCGAAACGATCGATCGATCCAATTAATAAATGAATGGGTAAGAAAGAGGCTTTTTAACCTTTTAAGAGAAGACTGCCTGCTTCGTACAAGGAGAGAGAGAGGGAATATTCTCGAAGGTCAAACGGCGCGTTGGGCATTCATCGTAAGAACTCCCATTAAATAATAATAATAATAATAATAATAATAATAAAAGGATATGTTTTTTCATAAAAAAAAAAACCCTTAAGGCCCCGTTTGGTAATTTACTTTTAAAATAAAGTAGAGTGAAGTGAAATGAAAATAACCCTTAGGGCCCATTTGGCACTTTACTAATAAAATCAAAGTAAATTAAAGTCTTCATTTTTCAGATAAGATGTCACATCAAATACACTTTCTCCAAAACTCCCTCCATCTTTTTCATACAAAAAGTCAAAAAAATAATTACTTTTATCTACTTAAATACAAAAAAACTTCACTTTTTCATACAAAAAGTCAAAAAGATTCTTTAACAAACAACTAAAAACAAAATATTATCATAACCCACTTATATTTTATTCTTTCTTCAAAATCAATTTTACTTGACTTGACTATATTAGTAAAGTTACCAAACTGACCCTTAGGATAAGACTCTTGCTTCCCAAAAAACTTGTGGTAGTCCCCGGACTTGTTTTGTATTTTTTTTTTCCCATGAGTAACGATTTCACTGCTCGATTCATAGTGATAAAAATCTAAATGCTCTCATTCTGCCTCATCTTTTTCATTTTCCACTCCCTTGAAAGAGACACCTCATTGCTTTGGTCTCAAGCTCCTCCTAGCCATTTATCGTAAGAACTTTCCAACATTTGATTCTTACCAAACACTTGTGGGCTTTCTTGTCTACTTTTTTTCTCGTTTTGCCCATCGGTGGACGACCTTGGTTTAGCCTTCTTTTTGACTCTTTATTGGAGTTCACCTTCCACTAGAGTGAAGTGATGGAAGAGAAAATTCCCAAAGAGGGTTATGAGATGGAAAATGTTCAAGAATTTCTCTTTCTAGACCAAAAAGATGGCAAATGAGAAATAACATTTGGAACACTAAAATACTCTGTAAGTAGCGATATCGCTGCTTAGCGGGAAAGTGCAAAAAAAATAAGTAAAGTATGGTGGGGAGTCCAATCTAGTTACTAACGAAAATTTAGGTCCTTTTGGGTCTAGTAAGAGTCTAAGGAGTTTTTTCTAAAAAAAAACAAAAAACTCCTAATATATATATATATATATATGAGAGCGCCTCCTAATTTAGCCCATTGAGATGCATAATGATCATCAGGGCAGACCTAGGGGGGGTGGCAAGGCCATGGCTCCCCATACATCAATCACTCTCCTCATAACTCCCCTCAAAATAGTACTTTGGCCCCTCCATGTGTGGCCATCCATTAATCCATTATTCAGGGCCTTTTTTAAGATGGTTTTGACTCTTATAAAAAGAGAAATAAGAATATTGTTGATTTTTGAGAAAACCTAGAAGGAAAAAAATCGGGATCATCTAAGGATTTTCCCCACGGTGATCGTAAGTGGACCAATCATGACCCGCCACGTCACTGTAGATAGCTCCTGCCTGGATGCATGACAGGTTGCCCACGATGACATGACTGACCTTGATTGGTCTACTCGCAGTCACCGTAGGAAAAATCCCAGGAGGACTCGAACTCAAGGAAAACAGAAAGGAAAAGGAAGGAAATGAAATGATGAAAAGCAAAACAAATAATGAAAGCTTGGTGGAGATTGAGGAAGAGAATTTTTTTTTTAATGTTCATTCTCATCTTTGACTTGCCCCAAATTTTATAATCCAAGAGAGAGAGATGAGAAAGCACATCTTCTTATTAGAGATATTGAAAGAATTTGTAGGTTGCAGACTTGACTTTGAGGTATGAATAAATAAAAAGAATGAAAAACCCACTTTCTCTTCTATAATTATTTTCACATTGCATAGATGTACTAATTTCACTATAAGTCATTATGTATTTTCAATCTTGGTTGCTTATATTGAAATCTAATCCGCTTAGAATCAATGTTTGTTTGCATTCTATTATTATATTAAGTTTTAGTTCAATTGGCGTTTTATCCATTGTGGATAAAGAAATATAGTTGTGATAAATTTTTGTTATGATTATTATTAACCATGTCAGAAAAATCTGATTAAAGAAATTTATATCAAGGAGATAAAAACTAGCAAAACCATATTGTTGAATGGTTTAGATCTTAGATATGGGATGCTATTACTACTTTTCTTTGAGGTTTTAAATGATAAAATTTTAAATTGTAACCTACAAGCTACATGTATAAGAAAGGATGGGTATTTGTGCTATGATTGAATCACTAAGATTGTGATTTGGCCCCTCATAAGAAAAATTTTGGGTTTTGCCCCTGATGATCTTGGAAGTCCATTAGATGGAAAGATCTATATGGGGCCTATCTATATGCAAAGTCTTAAGTCTATAGGACTATACTAACATTTTGATCCATGGCCCTAAAATTTAATGGTTTAGAGGCATATTTTTATAATGATTTCAATTTAACAGTGAGGAAAGTTTGATGAATGTAAAACTTGGATTTATCGGGGTAGGGGTAGTGTGTGTGAAAAGACTTGATTGACACAATATTGGGCCTATGACTAAAAAAAAGAGGGGCGTGTATATATATATATAGAGAGAGAGAGAGAGAGAGAGAGAGAGTTTTATCAAAAAAATCACCTAGATGCCGACTACATAAAAAAGGGGTTTTTCTTGTTTGAAAGCACAGTGGATGGTCAATATCGACGCAGATCTCATCTTAAAAAAAAAACAAAAAAAAAAACAAAAAAAAAAAACGGAGGGACAACTTCCATGAGAGGAAAACTAAAAGGGACTTTTTGATGTAGCCCAGATGATTTTTCTAATAAAATCCTTATATATATGAATAATATTTTTTTCTATATTAAAATTTTGAGCCCAAAAAATCTAGTGTAGCTCAGGATCACTTATTAAGTCCTTTGGATCAAAGACGCCATAGATACCGACGTCATTGAGTGATTGAGAAGGTAAAAAAAAAAAGTGAAAAAAAAACTTACTCAGGGTTACCTGTATTACGTGTACCAGCTGATGAACAGCATCGGCCTAAAATAGAAAGAACAATAATCGATGGGAATGAAAATGAATTCACGTGTAGTAATCTATTTATTGCAAGATAACGGGCCCAAAGTCTAGATCGACTAAATTCAGGCCTCCTGAAAAATAACGCTAAAATTAAACTCCAATTTCTTAAATTCTACTCTTTAAACAAACATGATTGAGACTCCGTCATGTCTTATATTATATTATAAGCATGCAAGAATAATTGTGTTTAAAAAAATATAAATTATATATTATTAATAGAAATTTATTTATTTATGTACTCGATGATGGTCCGATTTTTTTATTTTATTTTATTAAAATCAAATTTGGTGATGAGATGATAACAGTAAGTTTGTGTGGTTGGGATTTTTTCCGAGGCGAAGCGTCGAGATCTGGCTTTGTGTTGGTCAAAGTTGTTGGAATCTGCAACGGGGCTGAAGCTGAGTTTTGTTTGTCACACCTAGAACTCGAAATCACGTGATAGATGCCCAAGGCTTCCAATCACAATACATCACATAATTAATAATCATGAATCATTATCATGTGTGTTTTTCAAATTTCCTTTTCTTATTGCTACATTTTCTTGAATTTTCTTATATGAAAAATTAGGCCTTCTGCAAAGGGTAGAAGAAGAAGACGACGAAGACGACGAAGACGAAGAAGAAGAGAGGTGAGTATTGCGATGGGCATTGAAGAAGATAAGTGGCTATTGAGTGAAGAAGAGGAAGAAGAAAAAACATAAGGAAGATGATGAAAGTGATATTATCGTGAAGGAGTTTGCATAGAGTATTTGGAAGGATGAAATAAACCATGAGAGTAAAAAAGGGGTCATTTTGAAAAGGCAAGAGAATGGGGTTACAAATAATCTTAAAGAGGATTTCACACGAAGTATCACCTTAGATGCTCACTGCACCAAAAAGGCATTCTCGACTTCCTTAGCATAGAATTGGTCAACTTGGTCCCTTTTTTCTTTTCTTTTTTTATTTTTTTTTATTTTTTATATATATATATAGAAGGGGAGCTTGTTAAAAATAAATTCATCCGATTCAAATCCAAACTTCAGAATCTCTTGTAGAAGCCTGGAGGAAGGGAAAGGTGAAGTGGTCTAGCTAGATTTCTAATATTATCGTTTTTTATTTTACCACACATCTACCTCAACATTCTCATGTTGTTACATCCATTTTATTCATATATTGCATCTTGATTGACCAACATTCTCTTCTGTAGGTCAAGACTCGTCTAATCACGTCCTTTAAAATTTTTCTTTCAATTTTGTTAGCATTCACCGGTCACGATACTAAAAAAGTAAGTTCTCATTTCTACCATCCCACTTTTATCCTATGTTTGATATCTTCATTAATCTCCGCATCCTTATTAATTATCGAGCCAAAAGTAGTCGAAAGAATCTAAGAGCATACATGGAAGTAGTACAATTAGATTTAAAAGAAGTGCAACCTCTATAAGGATTTGGCCTAAGATCATGTGTCCCACCCTAATATAATTGGGAAAAGGCTATGATGACGATGATAATATATATCTTGTATCTTGTTAAGAGGAACTTTTCACATAAGTAAGAGGTTAAACTTTAAGTCCCATGTGAGATCCACTTGAATGCAAACTAATCATGAGAGGGTAGTGTGAAGGAAAGGTCTCATTGTGAATATGTTGCTGGGATTTTTTCTTTTTTCGCTTATAGGAAACAAAAATCAGATCATCATAACGATTGACTATGGACTTTAAAGTTTAACAATTTTTTAAGTTACATAATTTATAAAATTTATCCAACGGTGGCCGTGATTCAAATTATGATTAGTGCGAATTCACAAGTCATTATTGACAAGGTGTTATTGAGTGTGAGGGGTTTGGATTTGCCACATAGAGTCTCATGTGGTGGCAGAAAAGTGAGGGGTTAAACTTTAGGTCGCTTGAGTGGTGCACGCATAAAATGAAGTTGTATTTTGTTTTTTTTATGGGAAAATTTCAAAAAGGTCTTTAAGTTTCTATCTTATTTCAAAAAAGGATAAAAGTTTCAGAACTTTTCAAATTAGCCCTTAAGTTTTACAGAAAGTTTTCAATTAAGGACATCCGTCAATTTAAAACTATTTTTCGGCAACATTTTTTTTCCAAATATTTTTAAAATACCTAAATTGCCCTACATTGAAATAAAACTTTCTTTCACTTCCTCTATATTCTCCTTATTTCCTTCACCAATATCCTCAAGGTGATCAAGGACAACCAGTGTTCCCACAACATTCGGGGCTACTAAAACCATGTCATAGCTTTAAATGAAAGGTAATTTGTGTATTTTTAAAACATTGAGGGAAAAATGCTAGAAAATGCCTTTAAATGGCCGGGTGCCCTTAATTGAAAACTCACAAAAAAAACTTAAGGACTAAATCGAAAAGTTTTGAAACTTTTATCCTTTTTTAAAATAAGGTAAAAACTTAAGGCCTTTTCTGAAGTTTTCCCTTTTTTTATCAACACCTAGCTAAGCTAGGCCGGGCATTTGAGGACTAGGATCTCTAAATCCACGGGTCAGGAGGATATACCCCATTTGCAGTACAGTCCACTAAATCAACAGTTTGTATTACTAAATAATTGGCTCTGCTTGTAAAGAATGGGAGATCAGATTCTGCACACTTCTTGCTGAATTGAAACAGAATATATCTTTTGCATGAGAACATATAGATTTACAGAGGATTTTTCACCAACACAAATCCTGCACAAGAGCGGGGCGGTATTTTCAATCACCACCTTCCATGGAAAGATCAAGGACCAAAAATCGCACAGGACAGCAACCGCGACCACGCTGTTGAAAAATCCCCCTAGATTTACAAAAAAATTTCATGAAAGCCCATGCTCTTAGCGTGAGAAACACCTTCCACTTCATGCAATAACACAACAGAGAGAGAGAGAGAGAGAGAGAGAGAGAGAGAGAGAGAGAGAGAGAGAGAGATTTATTGAATAACACAATACACTGACAGCATACAAAAAGATTATACACAGAAATTTCTGTCAAAATATATACAGTTAGAAAGCCTAACCTACCAACTTCCAGCTATACAAGAAACAAAATGTTACCTGCTTTCTATTCTACCTGTATCAAGCATGCACCGGTATGGATGAAGTCATGAGTATGCAGCTCATGAAGTGGTCAATAACACTCCGGGTTGATAGCCCTACATGTGGAAGGTGAGGATTCCCTTCCCTCAGACACTGATCATACTTCTCCAAAACTGACATGATGTAACTGAAATCTGGTCGCTTCGCAGGGTTCTGGTCCCAACAACGCTTTATAAGATTACCAAGCACAGGTGAGCAGTTGTCCGCCAAAGGTGGTCGTGCATTCTGAACAAGAAAACAATATTCAAACAACATTAAAAAATTTTAAGATCATAAATTGAAAAGAATGCGAACTACAAATGAATCAGCGTAATCTACACAAAAAAACATTGCTATGTATGTCCTTGTTGGTACATGAGATAATATAAAAGCTCCACACCATCAATTGGTGTTGGGTGCAAATTCCTACACACATTCCAAGTGGGGTTACATTCAGCAGACTCCGACTCAAAAGAACTACCGAGAAACATGCTCCACTGGTTAAAGGGTTCTCATCTCACATAGCTGCCCAGGGATTGATCCTTGGGCAGACAGGTTGTCACAAGTGAGCTGCCACAAAAAAAAAAAAAAAAAAAAAGGGTGAACTACCAATGTCGGGCACCTCCAGTTTCCTACACAACTTCTGGATGTCTTTTGTTCGGTTTTATCTCAATTTCAAATAGTATAAATTTGGATCTACTAGGGAGTACCATGTTGCAACAAATTCAACAAAAAAAAAGTTCTCTACAAAACTGAGGCATTAAATATCTATTGTAGCCGACGTTTTAGAAGCCATGGCTCATGCCCCTGTACCAGATATGTACACAAACATTTGTGTATTATATATATATATTCATATTTATATTTAATTATGTAGATCCCAATTTGTGGGGTTTGCCAAAATCAGACATTCTTCTGGTGTTACCCATATAAAGCGAGTTCGGATAATCCCTCTAACTCATCTCTCAACCTGCCATGACTTTAATGAAAGTATTTTCCTTTAATCTCGTGCCACTTCACATTGCATCAAGATCGTTTCCAGAGTACAAAAGGCAAAACAGGAAAAAGTGAGGAAGCAAAATATAGGAAACATGACACCTGGAAGGGCTCGTTTGTTTGAATGGAATTAAATTCCTAGGAAATCTAAGAAATGTATTAAAGTGGCCGAAATTGAAGAAACAAAGGTGAAGATCCACAAATGGCCGTAAAATGATCTTCCTTTTGGCGAAAAAGGAATACTCAACCCTCACCCTAGGAGGGCCGAGTTCCATCTATATCTCCGTTTTTAACCCATCACCTCTTTAATATTCTTTTATTGGAACCCATTTCACTATCAATTTTAAGGAATTCAGTTCCATGCAAACATATGGGCACTAAAGCAATAGAGGGAACACTATAATTTTTTATGAATATATATTAAGACAAAGTGAAAGCAACTCTAAACTATTTTCATTTTTTTGCCATTCCATTTTCTTTTAAAATTATTTTCATTTTTCATGAAGTTCAGATCATAACAAATAATCTCAAGCAACTTCTACTCTCTGGCAAAGTGTTTCTGATACTGTATGAACTTGTTTCTCTAGAATTGGGTCATCAGGTGTCATTGAGGTTACATGGTAACTGTGTTAGACAAAGATGATCATGAGTAAATCATAACAATGCATGTAAACCAATGAAATACAAACTAAAAACACTCCAAGAGAATGCCTTGCACTTACTCTCCACCATCCCTCCAGTGGGATGCAGTGCAGCATGGTACTGCACAGTTGCGTGGTGTCCACGAACAGAGTATTAAGCATCACTTGTCATGTATGGGATTTTGAGCTGACTCTTGAACAAGTTCCTGCTGCTTAAGGTCATCTCAGCTCAACTATAATCAGCGATGAAATAGTTCTGATTCTAGTTACCTAGATTGCACTAATTAGTGTCCAACTGTGAACTAGATTGTTCAAATACATCACAATCTTATTTTCTTTATAGTATGGAAAGGGTTCAGTCTACTAATAATTAATAAAAAAATTGATAGGGAATCAATCTAGTTGGCGAATAGGATGAACTAGCTTCTGTATTGCCGGAGATCAGACTATGAACCATGACGACAATGGACCAGCATATACCATAGAAGCAAAATAAGAACAAGTACAGCAAGCCCATCTTTATAGTGATTCCAATGCTGAAGTTTTGATGGATCAAGGGTTGGTGCTAAATGTACCTACACCAACTACTGAGAAGAGGTGATTGCAGAATGACATCTTTCGTCGTACATTCCGTGTAAATAACCAGATTTGTACTGTAGTGATTGATGGTGGAAGCTCTGGCAATATTGTGGTGTAGGCTCTAGTGGATTGTCTATAGATAAGGCTGCACAAACATTCTGGACCATATCTTGTTCATTGGTTGATGAAAGGTGATGAAGTGCAAGTTCAACGTAGGTGTTAAGTCACTTTTACTATTGGTGATGACTATAAAGACAAAATGTGGTGTGATGTAGTGCCGATGGATGTTAGGGATGTTCTACTTGGAAGACCATGGATGGATATAAGGCATGATCCTTCGAATGCGGGACAATATATACACATTTGTTAATAATGAGGTCACCCTAAATCCTACAGAGTTGGGACTACCAAAGAGAGGTTTGAGTTCAGGTGTCACAAAGGTTCACTTCAAGTATGGCACTTCAAGTACAGCACCTTTTGGAACAACTTCTTGAAAGGTGTGATAAAATTTGACATGTCAACAACTCCTGACCCATTGATCATTCCCAACATGGTCGATAGATTTGATATAGCTCAAATCTTTAGTAAACATGGTCCAAGTTTGACAAAAGTAGGTACTCATGTTCTTGTTTGGAACAAAACCTTTAGGTTCTTACATGTTTGAACATATTTGATTGAAAGACGACTTATTTCATAGATTCACAAAGTGAGAACATTGGCTTCAATGGGTGGGGATGTAACACTGTTATTTGATCATTAATTGGTTTTCCTAGAGTAGTTTTGCATTGGGAACTGCTTAGTTTCACATGCACAAATTCCTATTCCTATTTGACAATGTTCAAGATCAGAGCCAATAGTTTTCCACGTGGTAAATTTCTCATATTGACAGAACTTTCTAATGGTATACAGCTTTACACTTACCATGCACATTGTAAGATACTTCAGTGACGGTGAGACTTGTAAATGTTCAAAGATGGATAGCCTCATCAATCTCTGCTTTGACTGCTTATATGGTTTTTTATGGATCTACCTCTGTCATCTGTTTGTATTTGAATATCACTTAGAGGATTCTTTCCATTGTTTTCCCCTTTAATACATAACTAATGTCAGCCCTGTCATCTAATATCATTGTGTGAGGGATCAGACCTTGTTGTTTCTAGTAGCATTCAACTCATATTTTTCAGAAGTGATAATTAAATATTTAAAATCATAAATCATTGCTATAAGCACAACTACTGTTCCGATAATATTTTACCAATAAGAAAAGCATCCCTCTTCCTTTTTAAAATTGTAAGATAGCTCGAACCTGTAACATCGTGGTTGCTACAGTGAGCACCTTCCAACTGTACTGCTGGTTCTTGTCCAATAAGAAAAATGATCTTCTTCATCTATTATTTTACATTCTATGAACACACAACTGAACAATTCAAAGGAGGTGGAAATCTTTCAAAATAAAAAGAAATTATACCTGACAAGCAAAGATGATACAAGAAGAAACAACCTTTGGATGAAACCATAAATCTGTGCATATCATTTCAAGTCAAAGCATAACTGATGCTGTGTTAGAAACACGTGGAAATTGTGCAACCGAAGAATGTGAACCAGATCATGACTTAAACTTCAGCAGAATCACACACTCAGATTCTATTAGTACATAATATAGAATCAAACTCTGTTTGAATTGCTTAACCAGATATTCCTTTCCTTCCCAAAAACAGTATTACGTGGAATCCATAATCCACGTCAGAATCACAATTGCCATTATCTGGGTAATCCTAGAAGATGTTAACTTTGGACAATCAAATACTTGCATTTTGGAGGGAAAACCCTACAAACAACATGAGGAATCTGATTGATGAGTCAATTGTCATGGATGGGACCTAGAAAATCTTCTTTCTAATACAAGATTTTTGAGGATTGTAAGGCCTGAGTTAGTAAACTGTTCAGTTCCACACCTGAAGTATATATGGTACAATGACACTGTTTTCACAAGAAACCAATATCTAAATCATGGAACGTATGACACCCTTTTAACAAAAAGAAAAAGAAAAAAGGCAACAAACTAATACAATGAAATGAAACCAAAACAACTATGACAGAAAGCTATTGTAATAATCAGAGTTCCAGATTTTTTTTTTTTGAAATAGTAACAGAAAGTTTTATTGATAAACCAGAATTACACTCAAGGGGAAAGGGTAGAAAAGACCTATACCCCAAAGAAGATTACATTAGAAAAACCTCCCAAATAGAAGAACTAATGACTCCCTGTTTGGCTAAAGGCGTCTGCCAAACCATTAGCTAACCTAATAACATGAGAAAAAAACTACCCAATTGAAGAAGTCAATTCCTTTTTCTCATTGAGGTAAAGGTGAAATTTCCGTGGCTTAACCAGAGTTCCAGACATTATAGTCAATAGGGAAAAAAAACATGCAGAGTCCTCATCACAGTTCATGTAAAAATAAAAATCATGATGCACACCAACATAACATGATGAATGACCAAGTAGAAGACGACATAAAAATGTAGATGACAGAATGTCCATAACCTCATATGCAAAATGGGTAATGCCCAATAGCTACAATGTTATTTATTCCTAGGGTGCCAAGCTACCGATGATATTGAACTGCCAAACAGAACCAGCTACCAGCAGTAATGCTCTGCTAATCATGTATTGAACATCAAAACCAAATTTAATATTCAAAATTGCAAGTCTCATATCAACACTCAGCCAAACTGTAGCAAGTAATTGACATTTTTTATTAAAGCAATTACCTTCTCCGACACGGCAAATGCAGCCTGCACAGGAGTCATTCCTTGAAATGGTACCAGAGCTGTTGTCAGTTCCCACAACACAATGCCAAAACTGTACACGTCAACTTTCCTAGTGTAAGGTCTTTCCTTAATCATTTCTGGGGCCATCCAGCGATATGTTCCTGCATTACCTTTGGATGCTCGAGACTGAGTCTCCAGACAAGAGGTGCCAAAATCAGCTACCTTAACCCGCATCTCATCATTCAGGAGCAAGTTATGAGATTTGAGATCTCTGTGGATCACTCCTTGCGAATGAAGATACAGCATTCCTCGAGAAATGTCGAGGGCTAGCCTCAAAATTGTTTCAGTTGACAATGAATAAGGTTCTTTCTTGTGGAGATACATCCTTAAAGTACCTTGAGACATGTACTCCATAATAATACAGTACAATGGGGGCTTTTTGCAGGCTGCAATGAACTGTGATAGAGGTCCCATTATTAATCAAGGAATCAAGTTCAGCTTTCACGCTAAGAAGAATCAAGAAGATTATTCGGATGCACCAACACTTAAGGTGGATAAAAAGCTTTAGTGACATCAGCAACAAATATTTAGATAGTTCTATATGCCATGGGGATATCATATAGCATGGGTAACACATACAGCATGGATACTTGTAACATGCTGTTAGGCAATATCCTACCATAACGAGAGAGAATGTGTTCTCAGCTACCACAATGTTCTTATGGTATAAAGGTATCATATAGGATACATAATAGCATAGGTACCATATACAGCATGGGTACTTGTAAGATGCTGTTAAGCAGTATCCAAAAATAAAGAGAGAGAATATTTTCTCAGCTACCCCAATGTACTCATGGTATACAGGTATCAGATAGGAGAGTCGTATCCGTGTCCTAGATTTCAAGAATTGCAAGTGTCAGATCCCAGCTCCTAGTATCCTTGCCTAATGCACATCCATACCTTGGTATCATAGCCTTAGACATTTTCACGTGTTTCCATTCCATCTGTTTTTTGCAGAAAGGATAGGATGAGATGTTAATTTCAAGGTTAATTTAGCCATGGCTAGGTTAAATCACGAGTGGACAGTCCATTTTCTGCACTCCTATGGAAAGGAGATCAGATCCATGTGGATCATCACCCTTCTCTCATTCTATACCCTTCTCACCCTCTATCAAAGTCTTCAACCAGGCAGGAAATAGACTGTCTTCTTGTTTTTTATTTTTATTTTTTTTATCAACAATGTTTATTAAACAATAGAACATGGATCGAATGAGAATTACATGGATTGAATGAGAATAATTGTAGTCAAAGCCCTGAGCAGGGAACAAATTCAAAATCAAGATTGAAGCAGAAATTCAAAAAATAAAGTTGGAGTTGTCAAGTTATAGTGATTGTTTGCATTGATATTCATTAAATCAGCAAACTCATAATGGCATCTATAAATAAACAAATCACTTTCAAGAACTGTGAATAAACTCCACAAAGCATACAATGTTGTAGCAAAGAAATGCAGAGGATGCAGCATTTTCAATGGAATTCAGTGATTCACCATAACCCAAGATAAGACTCTTGTTTATGGAATTTGACGATAAGGATGAAATTGACAAGATGAAAGCATTGTTGAAGGGGTTCTGCTAGATTCCTTGTAGCCCTTCAGGTGTGGGCATCCTACACTGCAGCATGTATCCAGGACTCCAAGTGGCTCATGTCTACCACATCCATCCGTGAGACATGTGGACCACCAGGTAGATGACTAGGCAAAAATACACAATCCAATTTATTGATAGAGGTGCATACATTTCATCTGGACTGTTGAATAATTTTTTCGAACCCCCATCTATTTAGTGCGTGCTGCCTACTAGATGAATGGACCTGCCAAAATTTGGGGAGAGGATATCGACACATTGGTGGCCTGGATGTGGTACAAATGTGCCATTCTGGAAAATGTGGCAGTAGGATAATGATGATGGTTAAACAATGACAACTACAGAAAGAACATGACAATCAAAAATTAAAAACCAGTGAACTAAACATGAAAACATAAAAGGAAGAAAAAAAAATCGATTGTAAAAAATTGACTGTCAACTCCAATTGACAAAATTAAAGCGTTACGTGAAGGTGAATGATCATAGAAACAGATACGTGTTGATATCTCCAAAAGAAATTAACTGAACATACTCTTGATGTGATTGCTTGAACCCTGTTCTACGCTCACAGTTAAGACTTTAGGTTTTAAAATCGAAAACAATAGACGAGAAAAAGAAGAGAGAGACTATACAAACAAAATCCAATTAGCACATAAACAGCCAAAGACACCATTTTATCAAAACAAATAAAGGACAAATCATCAGGTGCTATAATATAAAACATTATTGACAGTTGCTCATCCAGACATTAAAAAAAAAAAAAAAGGAAAAAGAAAAGAAACCATCAACAGATACATATGAGGCATATGGTCGTTTTCGTTTTCTTAGAAAACTTTAACACTAACCTGCACTATGTTGGGGTGATAAAGGCGCGAAAGCAGGGCGACTTCAGATGAGAACTGCTTCTCCAGGCGGGCCCGGGTCTCCTCATCACGATCGGTGATCCTCACCACCTTCACTGCCACTGCCCTCTGCTTGTAGATCCCTCGATAAATCCTGCTGTGAGCTCCCGATGCGAACTTGTTCCCAATGAACAGCTGCGAGAGATCTGCCGCCCATTCTTCTGACTCTGCCCCCGCGTCCTTTCCTGCCGGATTATCTAAATTATCTGATTCCAGTAACATCGACCACGACTCCATGCTATTCCATCTCATCTTTTCAAAATCCACTGTCTCAGGAGGAGGTGTCGACGAAGAAGAAGGCAGCGGAAGGGAATCGTTCCTACTACTCTTCTTCCAAGGCCTCAGCGCCCGGAAGCAGGACGCCATACTAAGCATTCGATGAATGGACTACTGCACTGCACTGCAGCAACAGCAGCTGAGAGGATTGGAAAGATGATGATGATGTTCTGGTATCAAAGGTGGTGAAAGTTGGAGTCCGTGGAGAGGAAGACTTTGAATTTAGAGACATGGGTTGTGAAGAAGGAGGCGAGAGGGAGATGGGTTCTCATTGGTTTTCAGAGAGGTGAAGAAATCAGAGACGAAAGTTCATGAATCCATACTCAGACAGAGAAACAGGGGGGAGAAGAAAGAGAGAGAGAAAGAGAGAAGTTTCATACAAAATTCTCTCGGGAAGATTTTTATATTTCTATTTCTATTTCTAGGCTAAACAGTCATTCCAATCCAATGGGATGAGAATGCGAGTTTCGAAGTCATGGGTTCTCAATGGTTTTCGGGGGAAAAGAAGAAAAGAAAGAGAAAACAAATGAGAGAGAGAGAGCAGTCATTTTTATAGCCCATCTGCTGGACACCGGTCGTTTTGGATTCAGACTGAAACCGACCGTCTTCGGTAATGTCTTATTTTTAGAGAGAAAATTGAATTAAATCCTTGACAAGGAGACACAAGGATTCTGGTGGGCTTTAAAAAAGATGGATAAATTCGGGGAGAAAAATCCATGAAAGAGCATAGAGAGAGAGAGAGAGAGAGAGAGAGAGAGAGAGAGAGAGGAGGCTGCGAGTGCAGGATGGATGGATGGATGTTTTTTTTTTTTTTTATATATTTTGAAAAGAAAAAAAAAATCCTTTTCGTTTAAAGGACTTTTGGGATGGTTTCAGAAGAGTTCAATGTACGTAAGGAATTGTATGTGATGGTTAGCTATAGTGTTGTGGGATTCTCTTGGGCAACGCATGGCTTGGATTAGATTGCATCGAGACTGAGAGGATGGATTGAGGGATTAAAAGCTGTCATGGAAGTCCCGTGACTGCGTGGTTCGAAAGTAGATTGAACTTTTACCCTTTTTCGCCCTTTTCCCTCCCTCGCTCCTTCACTCACTCCCTGGTCCTCCCTCTCCAGTCTCTACGTATCTTTGGCGGCTTTTCCTTCTTTTCCCTTTCCCCTCACGCCTGCTTTGTATTTATACGCACTTTTGTTGGCGAATGCGACGCCCACTCCCACCCCTACCTCTCCATGAGCCGGCCCACTGGACTGGATGGTCCACAGCACAGCAGCCTCAAACAAAAAAACTATGTCCGTTGGAGTGGGCTGACATTCACCACTCGCAGTCAAAGTGGCTGTGGCACACATGAAATGATTAGATGGTCGGGGTCAGCGCTGATTAATCCGTGATCTCAACCAATGAGCAATTACCGGCTGGCTGCCTCCTATTCTTTTAACCATCCGTCTCATATATACTCTGTATAGTAATTGATGGTAGAGGTGGGGGATCATCGATTCCTGGAGGTCTTTGGACCATTTTGTTCACCTTGATGGTTTTCAGGGCATCGAAGGTCTCTTTCGGCCGGCCAGTAAAATAATAAAATGTTCTTACAAATTAGATTTTAGAGGAGGCACCCATTTCGTGTTCTTCCATGGCTGATACAGTATTGTATTAGTGGCAAGATCATGAGCCGATCACGCCCTGCCTTAAAATGTACAAGGCCAGAAGAATCACATGCTCGGGTAGGCATTTTCAATTTTCCATGAAACTTACAAGCATCTAACCGTTAATCCCCGTTGAAAATTGAAATGGAAAGAGTAAACCAATCATGACCTTTTTTATTCTTGCATCTTCTCTTGACATGAAAGGTTATGATTGTCCAAGAAAGAGTAAGCCTTGAGCTGTGATCGAGGGAGGAAATGGGTTCGTTTCGGGCCGCAACCATAATGCTCTTGAATTAGGATGTAAATGGGTCTCCGATTCTCCGATTACCAGAAAGTCTAAAAATCTGGTTTGGATCTTTATTTAGGCCCCATTAAGTAAATGGGTCCGGACCGGGTCCTTTTTTTTTTGGACTCGTGGCCTAAATGAGTCCGGTTCCGTTCTATAATGGTTCGGACCCATGGACCCAGGACTAGACACATTACCTCAGTTTTCGAAGATCTCTCTTTAAAATTAGTCATTCCCTAACTAGACTCTTACTCCGGACCCGCCCCATATATGGTTCCAATCCCGGGTTTGGTTCCACATTTTCTTTAACAGTTCTGGGTCTGAAACCAAGAAACTAGCCCGAGACAATTCAGAGGGTGGACACGGATTGGAACTGACCTATTTACATCCCTACTCTTGAAGCGGGAACTATTTTTAAAGGATAGTTTCGGCCCTAACTCAAAACTTATTTTGTTAGTTTCAAAACCGATTCTTATAGAAGGACACGGATCCAATTCTAGAACCAATTTCGACTAGGAAATGGGATTCAGTTCCAAAACGGACTCTTACTTCCTTTTCCTTTATTATTATTATTATTATTTAGAATAAGGATATCATTCAACTATAAGGATACATTACATTTACTACCTCCATAATTAAATATAAAAATGTCCAACCACTAGAGACTTGTATGTTGGGGTCCGGCTTCACGGTCAAAACCTATATTGGATTTCAAATCCGAACCTTGACCCATATATGAATTGGAACCTTTAACAAGCTCTAAACATGATTTTTTATAGATCAAAACTTTCAGATAATCAGATAATCGAATACTCATTTGCATCCTTAATATGATCCATCCACATGATATCATACTTTATCTGGATGGTTTCAAATGAGAAAAGGCTATACATGGGTCATCGTCACTCGAGCACCATTCGTGGGCACCACGTTGTGTGGTTTGTATGGGCCATGCAACTTATGGGGAGATGGAGGACTTAAAGAATTAAATGAGACCTAAGGATATAAAATAAATAAATAAATAAGCAACCTCTTTAGATCATCCTATCCTATACCTTCAAATTATGGCCCTTAGTTTAATGGTTTTACAGGACATCAATTTTTCTGCCAATTTTTTAGAGGATAGCTAGTGTGAGATCAGATTGATCATAGGTGTCCCACATACTAAAATAAGGAGGATGCTCACTTGAGGGTTTTTTTTTGTTCGTCCTAGAGTGGAGAAATGGTAGAGCCCATGTGACACAACCTACCGTCAGTGCCCAGGCTTTCGTCTTTATGTTTTCCAAAATCTGTGAATGTTGGTGCATCGATGACCCTGGTTCTCGCCTTGGTCTAAACGAATTCCCCTCTGGAACATTTATTCCTTTCTTTTTTTTTTTTTTTTCCTGGAGATTAATTTCGAGTTCGTTTGGTAGAGAATCTTTTCACGGTTTACTACTCTACCAGTAGGCCCGCTTTAAAGCTCAGAAGATGCCGTTGGTGCCATGTTTGACGATAGGAGGAAGATTTGCCATTATATATAATCTCTAGCATATAGGCTGAGAAGTGAGGCGGGGATTGAGAAGGGTCCGAGGTGGTGGAGCATAGCGGCCGCTCCAGGAATTCAAGTCAGTCGGGTCAACAAAAAACTTATCTTCTGTAAATTGAATAAATTTGTTTTCCCATTCATCAACATTTGTCATCTACTTTCAATAATCCGACATATATAATATAAAATTATCAAATAATCTATTTTCGATAATCCAACAAAGATAATATTCAATTCTAAAAAAAAAGAAAAGAAAATTTAATACATGTTACTAATAGTTCTTAATCCAAAAAGAAAATCCAAATACATAAACTCCTACAGCTACCCTCAACAGGTTTTCATGTGTTAAAATCGTTGCATAATAAGTTCATTATCAATACTAGCAACCACATCTTTTTCAATATATGTGACCAAACAGTCATTCATCCATTGATCTCCCATTTAGTTATATAACTGTTTTTTACGTACTTCATTGTTGAAAAATGTCTTTTTACCGTCGCAGTCGCTACTGGTAAAATCAACGCTAATTTTAAAAACAAATAAACCAATTGGTATACACATCCTTCTTTTATTTCACTCATTTTATAGCAATGTCACAAATTCCTTTAAGTTCTAAAAACTCGTTGCTAGGGCGCATGCTAGCAATGTGGGCCCATTAATTTTTTTATTTATTTTGGTAGATAGTTGGCCTATTAACTTAGGCGATTAGTATTTTATAGTGACTTTTATTCCCTACCACATCAACAAAGAAAATGTATAAAGTTAACTAATATGGGGGTGAAACGCTTAAATTAAGTGAGGTCAAAAGCTTCTCACTGAGATCAATGTGGAGCCGCCCCTGGTGGAGCACAGCAAAGGACAGAGGTGAGGCCAACCCATGAATTTTCACCAAGTGATGAAATATGCTTTCCAAAGAGGGAGGAGGGCAAGGAAGAAAAGAGTCACTTTTCTTGTAAAGTGAAATAAAAGTAAAGAGTGACTTTCAAGAGACGAGAAAAGAAAAAAAGGGTCTAAAAAAAATACAAAATTTCAAAATTGACCTCATTGGCTTTTTGTCATTTTGTAACATGTGAATGAGCTTTTTATTTTTTTTGTCTGAGTGGAAGGAAAAATCGACTTCATTACTTCTTTCTTTTTCTTCAAAGAAGAGGTGATTTTTGACATCTTATACTATTTTATAAGACCCCTCTTTTTTTCCTGTCTCTTAAAAGTGACCATTTACTTTGAATTCAATTTACAAGTGAATTGCCAAACCGATTATGTTTGGATTAAGATAGAACATAATATCAACATATTTATATATTATCAGATTTCATATCACATAAAAAGAAACTGGCTTGGATAATGCCCATCAACTCATAACCAACATAAAAAAGGATATTCATGACCAACCCAAAACCACATTTTTAATAAAAAAAAAAAAAAACCGAAAGCAACATAAAATATTTCACCAAATACAACATATTTTCATGAGTTACTATACTGCCTGGTGATCCACCGCTAAACAATTATCTACGACCCTCATTGCAAAAATCTCAACCATATCCATCCAAAAGATGGCCATTACGCTTACTTAGATACCTTGGGAAAATGCAGCTTAATTAGCATTGGAAGTTCAGCCAGCTCAACCTGAGGCTTACCCAACAAAATACTCTTCAACTTATCATCACAGATAACCATGTTTCTGTTGTTTGGATCCTGCAAAGTAACGACATTTTCCATCAAACCAGTAACAGTATGAAAGCATACAGCAGACTCACCCAACGTTGAAAGAAACATCTATCCATGAACATTTCACTGACGTACAGGAGTGCAATATGCACAGTGACAATACAGAATCAGCAACACAAACATATAGCTATATAAAGTCTTGAAAAATAAAGCACTGAGAAAAGAAGAAACTAGACTAGAATAATATGTTTATGGGAAATTCTCAAAAATGCCCCACTTAAAAAAAAACGCCCCTTTTCTGCTCCTCTCTTTTTTCGTAACAGGGCCCACGTTGAGTCAATCTAGCCTTTTAAACAACCCCCCAGAGTAAAAAGTCCAAGTTTGACACACATCCCAACTTTTCCTTACCGTTGGATTAAAATCATGATAAAATGATGTCTCTAAACCATTAATTTTAGGGACAGAGATCAAGAGCTCAGGATGATCTTATGGACTCAAGATTTTGCATATAAATAGGCTTCACATAAATCTTTCCATCCATTGGACTTCCATGATCATCATGCATCCCAGTGGGCCCAACTAAAAGGGGCGTTTTCTCCTAAAAAACGCACGGGAAACAATGTAGCGCTCCCCTGTTTATTTACTTATTTATACTTTCCTTTTATCAGCGGAATGATACGTTATGTAAGGAAATCTCATATGTTGCATGACTTAAATGAAGCAGTATTTAAGGTTAAGATCAGTAAACAGTACAAACAGGGTTATCTTGGTCATTGAATCACAAGTTGGAGTTTGTGGTTCCCAGTTCGCTAGATGTATAATTATCCTGTTTTGCTAGGGTAGGGTGCGAAAATTGGTTTTTTCATACGCTTTGTTGTGGATCTTGGTATTGCTTGTTAGTAGGTCTAGCCTTAACGAGTAGAGCTTTTATAATAGTCACATTTAAATCCAAATATAATCTTTCTGTTCTGTTCTTTTTTCAGCTAAGAAAGAACATATTATATTGCCAAAACAAAAGGACAATTGAATAGTAAGACCTTGGTCATCTAATCCTTGGACCTCTGCTCAATGCTCAATACATCAATTTGAATCGCTAAATATTTCTATCCAAAAAAATGAATCACTCGGGCAGTCTAAATAAGAAAAGTCGCTAAGTATCTAGTCAAAAGCCCCAAACTGAAATAAAACCCACGATTCTATTTCGATAATCAAAAGTCTGAGAAAACTTAGGGCCTAAGAAAACCTAAACTAACAATAGAAACTATCCTAATTACAATTAGAAACTTGCTAACTAATAATTAGGAAAAATAAAAATAAATAAAATAATTTCCATTTCCGTAGAAAACTCCCTCCTCTCTCTCTCTCTCTCTATATATATATATACAATTTATTTTATTATTATTAATATAAGAAAACTTGGTTTTCATCCAGGAATCCGCAGCCGGACCAAACAATATTAGCACCAATTCATCAAGGAAAAAAATCTACTCCAAACATGAACTTAGATACTTCCGCAAAATCCTTTTCCATGGCATTCATTTCTATGGACTTTGCTGACGTGGCAATTTCCTCTTTCAGCGGAAATGGCGTGTATACAAACATGCCTTAAAAGTCAGCAATCTTTTACTTGATTGCCAATGTATAGCCACTATCTTTCCTTATTCAGACATCAATTTGTAGCCATCTGCATCATAATCCTGCGTGCCAATTGGCAGCGGTCAAAGGAAATAAACTGTAGCATTCTTTGAGAACTAGTGGCAGGATCCACATTCATAACCATGGTCTGTGTCGCTGCTTTGTCATTTTGTAGCCCCAAGCCAGGTAGAGGAGGGTCATTGCCAGATTCGCACTTGGCTATTAAAAAAACCAAACTAGCGATGCTTCAATATGAATTCTACATTGAGAATGCTTCCCAATGTTGAAGCACTTAGCACTCTTTAAGATGCAACATGGCGTGGCAGAAATTAGTTGTGGTTTGCAGTGTCAGGAAAGTGAGGGTTCAGTACAGTGCCCTTTGAAAGCATCACGCTGCAAAGCAACCATTTTTCCTTTGAAAATAGACAATGCTTCTCATGTCTTCAATGGCATGTGGAAAAATAAGTTTGACCAAAAGTTAAACAATGACCTCTTTGAATGTTAGTTCTTTAACGGGAAAGAGTATTATGTTGGTTTGGTATTAAGAAAAGGAAAACATATAACAATTTTCTTTCAAGAGACTAAGTGGGCGAGAACTGAGAAGGCTAGAGATCTTAGAGAATTGGCTAAGCTTTCCTATTTAAGAAATAGGCTAGACTGAAGACATGTTGAGTGATAGAGAATTGAACAAGATGATTTTAGTAATTAGATGAAAAGAGTGATAGGGTTATTATGGGTAAGATTGTATTATAGATGAAAATGAAAAGATCCTAAATTTTATAAGTGCTTATGCACCTGGAGAAGGATTAATAAAAAAGAAATTTTAGAGATTGATAAATAATTTAGCAAAGGATATATTGGTAGGACGTGCATCAGACCATGGTCTGGTCCGGGCTAGGCCTAGCTGTATAGCAACAGAGACTCAGGCCCTCCTAACCCTGCAGCATAGACAGTCTGCACATGCAGACAGTTGAGGGCTCTCCTTGACACTCAAGTCTTCAATGTAGCACACACAAAATGAAGTCACAACAGTTGTTTTCTTATTTAACCATTACAGTCCTTAGTTACAGTTATCACACAAGTCTTTATCTAGCAAAGACCTAATTTAGTTGCAGTTCTGGCCACAGTCGTTCACATTGCAATAGAAAAATCTTCTACTATGAAGATCTAAATATCATGAGATAAGGGGTTTATCTTAATTCTTAACTAGAGGGTGTTAGTTCAATAGTTAAACAAACATCAGTATTTCAGAACAATCCATTTTTTAAAAAGTACAATCACGATATTACTGTGATGTCAACTTGAACCAAATGGAGAATTAATAAAGATCACATCATGGCATGTCAATAGTCCAATAAAAGAAGCATATGCTAAGAAGTACGAGTGGCAAGATTAAGCCAAACTCTGTAAAGGAATTATTGACGGATTGGTTTACTAGCCTAGTCTACTAGCCTAGTCTATAAGTAGTTACATTCTTTCAATTTAGGGGGATCAATGAATATATCTCTCTGTCAGCTAAGGCCCCTAAATGACTGCTCAGTAATAAAGGAGGTAGGAGTGCAGAGACAGCTAGGAGGTTTGCCTAGAAGCAGCCACCCTTGAAAGAGTGTGTAATAGCTCACAGATCGAGTGCTCTTGCGCCGAAGATGAACGGGGCTAAGCGATCTGTCGAAGCTGTAGGATGTAAAAATGCATTAGCAGGGGAGCGTTCCGCTTAGAGGGAAGCTCCCGCACGAGCAGGTGTGGACAAAGCAGAAGCGAGAATGTCAGCTTGAGGAACGCAAACATTGGTGAGAATCAAATGCCCCGAAAACCTAACAGTTCCTCCGCAAGGTTCGTCCATGGAGGGTGAATCAGGGCCTAAGATCAGGCTGAAAGGCGTAGTCGATGGACAATAGGTGAATATTCCTGTACTACCCCATGTTGGTCCCGAGGTACGGAGGAGGCTAGGTTAGCCGAAAGATGGTTATTGGTTCAAGGACGCAAGGTCACCTTGCTTTTTTAGGGCAGGGTAAGAAGGGGTAGAGAAAATGCCCCGAGCCAATGTCCGAGTACCAGGCACTATGGCGCTGAAGTAACTCATGCCATACTCCCAAGAAAAGCTCGAAGCTCGAAGGACCTTCAACAAAAGGGTACCTGTACCCGAAACTGATAACCACTTATGGAAATACAATCCTAGGAATTCAATCACATGATGCAAACAGGCACCAAAGCTTGTTTGGTTAAAAGAGCAATGCAACTGAAACAGTATTGGAGCAACGTTCACCTTTTGACAGAAACGACCCAACTATTACAAGATAACATTTAAGGTCATGAGTAACCTCACACATAACTGCCTATACATGATCATTTGGATACACATACATACAAAACACAAAACCAGCCAACCTAAGTATACATACTTGAGACATCCGATTAAAAGGAAGCACTTTCTATTCCACTAAAAAAAAGTAGAATCTCTTGCCATTTCAATTCCAAAAAGATGGAAAACAGAGGAAAAAGATAAAATATCGAATCCAGAGCAAGTAAAGGGGAAGAAGATTTAGAAAGAGAACAAAGTACCTGGAGATTGTGGGTCTTGATGTAAGACCAGACCTTAATGAAACAACCCAAACGGGAAATCTGAGATTGACCGAGGAATTCTCTGAGCGTGGAAGGCAGGTTAGCCAGATCTATCAGGCTTGCCACCTTCTTTGGGCTGTCAACAATGGTCTTTCTCGCCCGCTGTGGAAGCATCCTTTCTCCACTTGTGTGCAAGAAGTGAAGAGAGGAAAGAACGAATGGTCTGTCTAACTCTAACCTGGTTAATAATATCCATGACAACATTTTTTTCTTTAAAAACAAGCTCCACTTGATATGTCTTTACAGAGCTTGATTATAAAATTCAGATAAGAAAGAGATTAGACAAAACTGAACATGAAAAAAAAAAAGCACTCCATCCATCCCCAATGAAATTAAAAAAAAAAAAAAAAATCTCTCCTGATCATGGTTTTCTTTAACAACGACCAACTGATCCACTCGTTAGATTGGAAAGGGAAAAATCTCCTCTCCCCGCTTTAAAAAAAAAAAAAAAAAACCCTAAAATCTATTGTGAGAGTAATAGGAGAAAAAAATAAAATAAAATGTAAAGAGTATGCAATTACATATGATCGGATTGAAACGGAGATCAAACACCTAAATAGAATCCTAACTTACTCTTCTTCTATTGGGTATTGAAAAAAAAAAAAAAAAAAACCCAAAATCAGTTGGATGTGAAAAGGGCCACAATTGGAAGGGGCGTTTCATATGGAATATGCGAACTGGGTGTGTGCTCTTTTTTTTCTTCTTTTCTTCTTCTGAGCTGTGAGATGGAGAAGAGAAGAGAGATGAGAAATCCGATGTAAAGAGGTGAAAAACTCGATGGACAGACGGGGTTCGAACAGCCAGTTCCCGCTACTAGAAGGGGGATGATTTTCTAAAGCACAGAGGGTGTAGAATGAAAAAAATTAGGAAAAGAAGGAGAAGAAGAAAGAAACCGTTCACATTAGGGTTTTCCAAACGAGGAAGATGAGTCTCTCCCTACCTGGTTTTGTGCAGAAAAAATGATGATGGTGCGTGCCTCCACCAACAATGTTGAATCAAGCAGCTTTGAAGGCTAGTGCAGTTAATCAGTTATCATCCAACTTCCTGATGCGATTCAAGCAGAGATCGACCGCAACGTCCTTATAATAGGAAGAAAAAGGGAGCTGCTATATTCACATCTCTCTTTCCTCCCTGCACAGCCGACATGGGATTCCTCTGGACATTCCCAAAATACCTCCGTCCCGGGACTGAAAATTTTGAAAATAAAAAGATGTGGATGGCTTTTATATTTTTTTTTGAGGATTTAAAAAGAAAAACATTTTAGGTTACCAATGCCTAAAATGATTATTTTAACCGACCTAATACCAAATTTGTCATTTTACCTAATAATTTGTTTTTTTTAACACTTTCAACTAACGTCCCTATCACCCTTAGTTTTATGACGATAAAGGTCCCTAAGGATCTTGCTGTGTATACAAATTAGAACAAAATAAGCGTGTTTCCTCGAGTTTCGTTGTCAACAAGTTTATTTTCCTATGCAAGTTGCTGGCTGGGGCTGGGGTGGGATATGATGCGAGAAGTGTTAACAATGGTGCAGGTAGGTTGAGGTGGATGGCGCAAAGGCTTGGCTGGCTTGTACAAATGGTGGTGTTTGTTTGGTTTGTAGGCCAAAGAGGTAGACTGTTGTTAGTTGATTTCGTTCGCAGTGGAGACATGAGATGTTGAGGAAAATTAGGTGCTGGCATGTGATGGGTGGAAGTGGAGACATGAGTTGAGTTGCAGGCGATTTTAACGAAGATGACATATCGGTATGTGATGGGTGGCAATGGAGATATGAGGATGTTGACCGTGATGAGGATGAAGAGATGTGGTGGTTGGGCTGTTGTGCCTGGGTGCAGAAGAACGTGGTGAAGGAAAATGAACCATCATAAAATTAAGGTCGTTGAGGATGCTAGTAGAAAGTGCTAAAAAAAAAAATATTTTCAGACAAAATGACTGATCTAGTGCAAGGTTAGTTAAAGTGATCTTTTAGGCTCACTGGACACCTAAAGTTTTTTTTTCTTTTTTTTTAATAAAACCTTCTATTTTTTTAATGCATAATATCGTGTTTTTCTTATTATTGTCCCCCAATTTTTGAAAAAACAAAGGAATGGAATGACAAAAGGAGGAAAAAAGTGTCATTTTTGAAATCCAGTCCTGACGTACCGTATCCCGCACGCGGTGCTCTTCTAGCTCCTCTCTTTTTTTCATTATTTTTAACGTTTTTTAAATCATTTCTCTTGAGTACACTGTCGATGGTCCCCACTCCCCCTACACCTGAATTTGGCTTCGAGTTGCACGATGCCGTAAAATGTCAACACAATATTAGCCTAGGCCAACCCATTTTAACCCCTACATAGCCTTAGGTAGAACCTAACCAACCAAGCCCAAACCCGAAACCAAACGAACAAATTGAGGCCATGTTATTACTAGCCTAAATGGTTTTTTGACTCTCCTATGTTGGGTTTGGGGAAACAATTTCAATTTGAAAAGTAAATTAGTCGAGTTTAAGTTGGCCTAAATGCATTACTATTATTATACATAGAACATCTGAACATATACCACGAAGAACCTAACTCAACTCTCAACTGCAAGAGTCCGTTGATAAAGTGTTGTTTTCAACAACTTCATCCGTAAATGACAATCATCCATGAGTCCATATCCTCTAATAAGAGTCCCACTCATTCATGAGAAACTTATTATGCTCTTGAGCGAGCCTACTTAAAGAAAGGGATTATGAATTCTCATAGAAATTTTACACTAATATGATTTGGTACACAGTCAAATCAACCTCTAATACGATTCGACGAGGGAGAGAGGTTGTGTCCTTTTTAAAAATAGAAAAAATATATTAAATATTAAAAAAATATTTAAATAAGAAATTTCATAGAAATCAAATCAAAATAAAAGAGGAAGCTAATAAAAGTTGAGATAAAAGAGGAAAGAAAATTTGATATGCAATTTATTGCGTCGACTTATTCTACACTATCATTCATACATCTTATTGTATCAAATTTTAGTGAATGTTCTAATTTCCTTTTTGCCCCATTGGGAGAAATTTCTGGCTCCATCCCTGCCCGTCCCCTCCTTGTCCCTGCTCTTTACACAACTCCCCCGTCCCTCACCTCAACCTGCCCTCTCCCTTCTCTTGTCTCTCTCATTCTCCCTACTTCTCTCTCCTTCTCATTCTCCATGTCTCTCTCCCTCTCTCGTCGGCCAACTCCGCCCTGCACCCACCACTGCCCGCGCCATCTCCCTATGGCTCCCCTGTAGAAGGGCGTTGGGTCCAATGATAATTGGGTATGCAGTGGTATATAAGTCCCACATCGAAAACATGTCAGTCCAGATCTTGGGTATATATATGTGTGATTTGATCCTTAACTTCACATGAGGCATTTTAAAACTTTGATGCAAGATTGGGTTGGATTCCCACATGATTTTGCCACATGATTTTGCTTCCGCTAAACTTGAGCTCTTAACTATGCTCCTGGACTAGTTTATGCTCTCATATCATGTTTTATGTGATAGATGTTTATCATGGATGGATATCTATTGTTGAAATATACAGGTGAATTATACAATTTTATGAAAATTTAATCTCACACGTGAAATCATCACTACAAGAAAAATTACATTTAGCGGCGGATAAAAACCGCTGCTATATGTATGAAAACTGCCACTAATACCTTTAGCGGCGGAAAATGTCCGCCGCCACTTTTGTCGTAGAAGATCTTGTCGCTGATTGTATTTGCAGCGGAATACAGAATTGCTACTAAAAAATTATCAATAGCGGCGGATCTAAACCACCACTAATTATTGTATCTTATAGCAGCAGACATCACAAACTGCTGCTGAAAACCCGTGCAACTTGTAGCAGCAAACATCACAAACTGCTGCAGAAACCCCATGCAACTTGTAGCAGCAGACATCATAAACTGCTGCTAAAAACCCATACAACTTGCAATTTTCCAATTTTCTGAGTGCTGGCTTTCATCATTAACAGAACATTCAGTCAACCAACCCTCCAGACCCTCCACACACCTAACAGAACCGTTGGGAGTGATTGAATCAGAATATAACATAAACGACAGTGTCACATCATGTGATTAAAAACCTTATCTAGATTCAAGGGGGGGGGGGGGGGGGGGAAATAAAGCTTAAGCTTTATTTACATAGATTGATTTGGATTTAAAGCAACATATGACATTGACATCTGAATAGCCCATTTTAAACTGCACCCCTTAGAAATCACTGCCATATACAATCCATTTTAACAAGAAAAAGGGAGAATTCAGCTATAGTGCCCCACACCCTGACCCAACTAAGGAAGGATCTCCTAAAAATTCGAGATCCAACATCTTCCATCTTCCCATATATGTGTCTCTATTATCATTAGTTAGTAAGGAATATTATGTAGTATGGCATGGAATGGGATGGTTGTGACATGATTATTTTGGGTTGGTATCATGAGCGAGAGGTTGGGTGAGGGTCCAAGGCACGGATGAAAGGGGCATGAGGAGGAGGAGGAGCCCATGGGGAGATGGGGATGGGGTGGTGAGGTCGGTGGTTGGCATCAGAAGAGGAGACAACAACCCTTTCACAGGATGGGCAGAGGGTAAGGGTAGTAGGGGGAGGCATGTGCATGTACAGCTGAGGGGAGAGCTTCAAGGCCCTCAGCTCCTGCACCTCCTTTTGCAGCCTCCTGTTCTCCTCAGTCAGATTCTCACACAACCTTTTCAGAAACTCACAGTCCACCTCTGTCTGCTTCAACTTTGTCCTGTTTTCAAAATTTTCAAGGCTATGTGAGAGATCAGAACAAGCAACAATATTTTTCTTTTCTACTCTCATTTACACCACAACATTACAAGGGAAAAATTCATACACACACCTTGCTCTGCGGTTCTGGAACCATACTTCCACTTGTCTTGGACGGAGATTCAATTGCTTAGCCAACGCAATCTTCTGCTTCTGTTCATCCCATTTCCCATAACAAACAACAGAACACTATTAGATTCACCAACAGATTATAAGAATGTCCCACATGATATTCTCCATGAAACATCTACATAGAGCAACCAGTAACCCCACCTGTCATGCTGTTCCATTCTTCGCCTGTCACCGAGAACTCCCTTCATAAGGCCTGCTCATATTTTCATGCAACTCCAAACATGTGAAAATATATCAGTGGAGCAGAGAAGATGATGGAGTTTTTTTTTTTTTTTTTTTTTTTTTTAATACAGAAGATGTGACTGCTTCTGTTAGTATGAAGCGTTTTAGAAGATGAAACGTTGGAGACGTTTCCTTCAAAACTTTCAAGAGGCGTAAGTAGGGGATTATGGAGATTAAGGATTGACATTGCCGATGTGACGCATGGAAAAAAATCAAATCTTATCCTTTTTTTTCCTAACCGTTTTTCTAACTGTTTTTTAGTTTTCAAGAGAAAGAAGAAGGTCGGTACTGACCCTATATCAAAATTAGAACAAGAAAGTTGCCGACTGAATCTTCAATGCAGCCAGCTGCCGAGCTAGCTTGACATACATGTTTAATTAGAAGAGAAGTACTAACAAAAACTTGCGAGGAAAACTCACACTTTTAAAAAAAATTCAGGGAGAGAGAGAGAGAGAGAGAGAGAGAGAGAGAGAGAGAACTTGTTTCACTCAATGTAACTATACTATCTCTCTATATTTACGATTTCAAATCATGGAAACATCAAATCCAATTGAAAATTTATCAACAAGAAAAAACAAGAGAAGATTCTTTGACAAATCTACATGAGAAAGGAAACCCTTTATTTCATTATCCAATTCTCTCTTAATAAAAAAAAAAAAAGTCTCCACTTATAGTTTCACTCCCCTTCTTTTCAATCTATTAAGGAAATGCATGTAACATGCATAAAAAGGAATTCCAACCATAAGAGCTACCCTGAACAGTAGACGCAGAAGATGATGAAGAGGTATAATGTGACATAGTACCTACAACCACATTTAAATAAGAAACTCAATATTATGAAACAAATATTGGCTTGCATAAAGAATGACATAAACCTTGAATCTAAAAATGTTGAGATTAAAAGACATAAGCAATAATCATGTAGTGTACATAAATAGATTTACAGTTAAAAAAAAAATGATGACAATACTAAGTTATGAGTAGTACTTTGGACACACTTAAAAGCATGCAAATCAAGACATGGAGGCACCAAAGATCTCAATAATCAACTCAATCACCAAAACATTACAAAGTAGGAGACAAATACCTTTCACAAACAATTTGTTGCAGACTTCTAGTGACAAGTTCTAGTGCCTGAAATGCTAAAAGTTCTAGTGACAAGTTCTAGTGTGGTCATCAATTTCCACATAGCAAAATCATGCACAGAACTTTAATGGTCCAACTAACCAAATACTGCATAAATTCCCATCCAGGGACAGGAAAAAAAAAAGAAGATAACCCATGAGCCTTCTGGTAATATTGTTTTATTCTCAAAACCTGCAAAAGATGATTTCTCTGTTTGTCAAAAGAGAACAAGGAAAAGTGAGAAAAGTAAAATTAGAACCATTAGGTAAGTTCAGGTTTGAGTTCAGTTATATAAACCTAATCGGAGTCAAGTCCAGGTCCAAGTCCACCATTGACCCAACCTGAACCCAACACATCTACATCCCAAACTGGTAGCTACATGAACAATTGAACCGATGAAAACTACCAAAAAGAAAAACTACCAACTGAACAGCTTTTTTATTTTGTTTTTACCCTTTCAAGGAGACTTTCAATGAAGGAATAACAATAATAAACCCATGAAATCTGTGAAAACAATAGATGATTTTGGATTAAGTTGGAGAAGCAAGATCACTCAAACTCAGTTGCCAGTTTACACAATATGCCAAAAACAAGAAATCAAGTAGCGATCATTTCCATTCTACCCAAAGATATTGAAATCAAATACTACAGAAGTGCATTCAAGCACACTATCAATGGAAGTAGAAATACAAAATATGCCCTTGATTCCAGGCACCCACATGATGGCAATGCTGTTCAAACACCTTTATAAATAAAGAGTAAACTATCCCAAGTCACCCAACCCCCCAAACACATTTCTTGTCTTTTCTTTCAAAAATGATAGTGTTACAACACCTTGAGTTGAACATTTCGTTGATGACGAATCACCAAGGGAGTTACACCTTCAAATTTGTGCCATCACTCCCCATTGCAATAGGGATAAGCCTTTTTCCTGTGCCACTTCTCTCTGCACCACAAAAGATGGATTACTACTGAGATCACATTGTCTGTCATGCAATTCAAAAGAATGCCATGAAATTGAACAAATCATTTCTTGATTAGTTTTTGAGGTTAAACCTTTTATATCAAGATAAGATAGTGGGATACTATGATCCCACACTTGCATTATCTAACCTTACCCATGAGATTGAAGCAAGAACACTCATCATGCCGCCAATCAACCTCCTTGATGGATGGCTTTAGTTAATTAGTCATGACATTTTTTTCAGGTAATTTAGTAACCAAGTACCCATTTAGGGTCAAACTAGGCAGTGCATAAAATCTAAATAGTATTGTTAAATAAGTCCGTTTCAGTTATCAATAAATGGAGGTTAGCTATGAAAACACGGACAATATTTTCTGCATGTCCAGTGAAGAATTCTGTCACACTTTAACCATTCAATTTATAGGTATTGACATGTTCCACCGCCATGCATTGGTGCAATCGTGCACTCCAACATCAGAAGTAAAAACTAGTTAGAAACATACATTTTCTCAATACATTTATCGAAACACGTCTGAGTCAACCTGTATCAGACATAAAATCATCAGTTTATCAAATTTTAATATCAATACAATCTGGCACATGATTCATGGCATGCTTCTTTAACAACCCAACAAAGAACATGTAATCCTTTTCACATCCTAATATGCAAGCGATTAGAAGATGGGCAACTGTTAATTTGTCCTTGCTATTGAAAAATCAGAGCTAACTAATTCGAGAAGAAAGATACATGTATCTTGATTCTCACCTTTTGTTTTATAGGTAATCTCAGTTCTGACATTTAAAATTCATTATTTGGAAACATAAAAACATAAACGTTTGTAAATAAAAGCTCAACAAAAACATTGCTAAAAAAATCTTTAAATGCATACAAAAATTACAAGAAATTTCAATACATGTTGTTCTGTCATTCAAAATAAATGATTTTCTTTTTTGGTTGGTTGGGGTTTGTTTTTGTTGTGTGTGTGTGGGGGGGGGGGGGGGGATGTGGGTAGGAATGCAAACAGCATGCCATCTAAAAAGAAGTCCAATTGTTTAAATCAACACCTCTTTAAGTTCTTACAAAAAAAAAAAAAAACACCTCTTTAAGTTACATTCAAGTAATAAATTCTAAAGTTTTTTCCCTCTTTTGATAGGTAACATGAATTGAACCAAATTACAACCTCATGGTTGTGATAGTAAGCAATTTCCACCTACGCTATGACCTCTTGTCCAATAAATGTTAAGAGTAATTAGCATTTTAATAAAGTATTGAAAAATATAGAAATGAAAAGTATGCCACTACAGCATGAGAATAAAAGAAAAGGATGTATAAAAATGTATCGCATTACAATATTTCACTTCAAAAGATATGAAAATTATGTCACTTGGTGTGTGTATTAATTTTAAGAAATGAACCTCTGTCAGAGCGCACAGACCATTTAAACAGGGGAATAGTTATAATCCCATTTCATCATTATCATATTTCAACCTCAAGACATGTAGCATTAGAATCATGAATTGTCTTGTAAGGGTTTAGGGGTAAGGGTTTAGGGCATACTTGAGTAGTTGAAGTCTAAATCATTTTATTTTACTATATGTGGAAAGATTCATAACGCAGATCAATCACCTGTTGAAAAGGTCTACCCTATACTCCATTTCCTTTTCTGCCATCCCAAAGATCTGTATGATTATCGAAATGAATATATATATATAGTATGATGAGTTTGTGAGAAGGAAAATAAAGGAAAACAAACATGCTTATTTAGAAGAACAGTCTAACTAAGTTGCATAAGTATGGGTACATGATTTGAAATCCATGGACATTCCTAGTTGTCTAATAAAGACAGTATGTGAGGCCCCACCCTTTGTGGGCCCTCTAATTACTATTTTATAGACTAATCTATGCTAATATATACTAATTATATGCTAATTACTACTAATCTTTGCTAATTATTGCTAATTACTATTTAATTTGGGCTAATTAGGGGTTAATTATGGTGATTAGTTAGATTCTTCTAGTTTGTAGTTAGATTAGATTAGTGGAGTTAGTATTTTAATTAGTAAGGAGTTTTGGTTAATCCTAGGCTAATTTGTGTGGGGTAGGCTAGTTAGTGGTTTTAATTAATTAGAGTGAGTTTATGTTAATGGTGCTCCTCTCTAGAAGATTCCAGCCAAAGGACCAAACTAACCCTAACCCTAACCCTAACCCTAATTGCATGGAACTCTAAGGGCTAAACCTGTCATTAATCCCTTCCACTAACCTATAAATGGGCACATATCCCCAAAACCCTAAACTAAGCCAGCCACTGTTCATTGCAATTCCCTTCTCCTCTCCCTCAATTCTCTATTGCTGATTACGGTGCTGGGAGACCTCTTGAAGCTACTGCAGCAACTGTTCTTCTTCATTCTCTTTTCTTCCTTTCCCATTTCCTCTTTTCTTTCCTCTCATTTTCCTTTCCTCTGAGCCACTGTTACGGGACTGTTGCTGGGATTTTTTCACTCACAGCTGCTGTAACATCTTCTTCTTCTCCATTTCAGCTGGGTTTTCTCTTGTATTTCCCTCTCTCTACAAACCTTCTCTCTTATACAAAGGCAAGTACCCTATACTGGATTTCGTGGAATGCATGCTTCTTCCCTTTGTTTCTGTTAATTCATTTCAATTGTTGATGTATATTCTGTTTTTCTATCTGTTTGAGCTATGTTCATGGAATTAATGGCCATGATGGATGAGTTTTACCCATTTGGATGATCAATGGCCCAAGGAGGTGATGGATGGTGATTAGAAGTGTTCTTTGATGTTCTGGGTTGATTTTATGTCGTTTGGAAGTGATTGGAAGAGGATTGGATGGAAAATGGATTGGGGAGAAAAATTCAGGGACGGTTCTCTGTTACAGGTTCCAGGAAATGGAACTGTGAGAAACTTGTTTTGTTCGGTTGATACCGGGACCCAGGTGGGCCACCCGATGATCAATCTGATCCGTGGATCCGATAGAGGACCCACGGGCGACCCTATAGGTGGTGGACCCGTGCAAGGTGGGGCCCGTTTGGCCCACCATCCATGCACTCAAGGACCAGCAGGCGTTAGTGAGGGGAGAAACCCAGTTTTGGCTTCAACTGTTGCGGGACCCACAAACTGATCTGATCGCAGATCCAGTCTGTCCATCAGGTCTGGTTGGGTGGGGCGACCATGGGAGTGGAGCCTGATCCGGATTTGATCTGGGAAGGGCCATGACCCATGTGGTGGACACCCAACTGATAAACCCCCCAAACCGTGAGTGTTTTATTCCGTTTTTTTTTTTTAACTATGGGGCCCAGGTGGGCCACCCTTGGAAATCCAGGCCACACATCTTTTAGATGGGGCTTGGGCGACCCTGATAGTGTGGGCTGATCTCGGCATCAATCATAGTGGGGCCCACTACCGTAGTGCCTTGATGTTGCTGTCGTTGAACCCATTTCAAAATAGGTTCTGTGTTGTTATGTTCTCCCAGAACCTGACGAGATGGTAAAAGGAAAGAGAAGAAGATGAGTGGAATAGAAAAGAATGGAAAGAAAAGGGGTGGGTGGTGATGACGTGTAGGGATAAGTGATAAAAAAGGTAAGTTAGTGGTGTAAGGTAGTTTGAGGGTGCATGGGAATTAGAGAGAGAAGAGGAGTATGGGAAAGTGTGGTCCACTGAAGTTGTGGGGCCCAAGTGGGTCCCTGATTTCAGATCAGGTCCGGACATTAGATCAGGGGATGCTTAGTGACCTTGATGGTGAGGACTGATCTAGGACTGGGCCCAGTGGGGCCCACTGATCCAATAACCCACTAGTTGTATTAATTAAAATAAATCATATAGTTTTAATGTATACAATTAGCCCCATTAATTTTTATAAATTGGAAATAAAAGACCCTTTAGTCTTTAGTGAAATTAATTGAGTTTTGACCCTTAAGATTTATACTTTTGGGAATTTTATTAGATTTTAGAATTAGAATAAGCCCTTTAGTTTTAAATAAATCCAATTGGAATTTTTGGGTTTGACCTGGATTTCCTCTCAAACCTAGAGTTTAGTGTGCGGGGTCGACCGGGGACACATGATTCTTCATGAAAATGCTGAAATCCGGAAAAATCACTCTGTTGCGGGATTTCTGAGTGTGGGGTCCGCCTCTGGGCCAGGGGTTTGATCCGGACACTCTAAAATTTCGGAACTTAGGCAATGCATGCCAGGTGTTCGATCCTTGGTCCCAATGTGTGGGGTTGACTTCCAGGCCAGGGGGTTAACCCGACAGACTGAGATCAAGGACCTTTTTCCAGATTTTGGTATTTTCATCTTTGTGATCAAATGTGGGGTCCATTCACCATCCAAATAGGCTGTCCATCACTGTGCCATGCCCGAGTCAATGGTATGGCTCAACCTTGACTCGTGGGGCCCACTTAGGATGATTTAGGGATTCGAATCATGGGTAATCAAATCCTTAAATGAAATCAAAAGTGCCTATTAACTTCTGAAGCACCAATCCTATATTATTTGGCACTGTTGACTTCGTCTAGGGACTTAGTTAACCGATGAGGCCCTGAACACTAGTGGGGACCGTAACCTAGGGGGACTTGTCATTTCCCGTTTGATTCCGATGTTTGAGGACACTTTCTATTATTCCTCTTCATGTCATTATTTACACTCTTAGCTTATTTATTTAAATGAAATTAAAGGACCTGAACCTAGGGATACCTAGAGGAGACCCGGTGTTGTGCTCGGAGGTAATTTACTCGTGTCTGTGTCTAGGCGGGCCCTCATACGGCCTAAGTTGAGATGTTTGGAACCGTAGGTTGGAGAGGTTGACTGTTTTGGACTATTAATCCATTTTAGATGAGTAAGGGCTGATTATCACATTGTTTCATACATTAAGGCCACGAAAGTGAGTCTGATTGATCCAACGGTGATTGGACTTGGATTTGGACCGAATATTGGACTGAGATCCATAATGATGATGTTGACCTCATAGAGACTTGGATTAGGGCCTTGCTTATGCAAGATGAGCCTAGACAGACACAGACCCGTATTTAGATTCCCGAGTCGGCATTAACACTCACTCAGTTGATTTATGCTCAGCCTGTTGACCGATCATCACTGGTAGGAGCTATTTATATATTGTGTCGGATGGATGCTATCATGATGAGCTGTGTGGTTTGATGGACGGTGTGATACCGATCCCGGATGAACCTGATAAAGGGGTGTGATCGGTGATACTATTATTATTGATATTAGCGGGGCTGTTATCCCTTGCACTATTATATTATATATTCCCCGCCGCAACTGTTTATACTATGGGCTGTTTACAGTTCGGGAGGGCCGCGGCATAATATCCCGCGGTAGATACATGCTTGTGTGATGTGTGCCTCTTGATTTAGTATCTGTTAGATTATATCCTCTCATTCACATGATTCTATTTGTTTTTGATGCTCAACTGCTTAGTTTATATTTCCTTTGATATTCATATGATCATACACTCGTCTCTACTCTTTCGATACATGCACTCTATGTTATCTGTATATGGTGCCTTGCCAGATCTTTTAGATCTGACCCTTCATTGGTGCTTAGGCCTTGACCCAGAGATCCCAGACGATGCATTAGCTCTAGTGGAGGCACCTGTCGCTGGAGAGTACGCGTGGGGCCCGGCCGACCCGGATGTCGAGCCGGAGGGCGGAGACGATCTACATGGGTTCTGAGTGTCTCATCTTTATTTTGGGTTTGAGTGGAAATTTTGTAGTGAGTTGGGTAGAAACCAATATGTATAACTTTTGATTAACAACTGATACATTTAACTTGACCACTGTTTCGCTCTTACTTAATACATATAATGATACCTATTGCTTCCGCATTGTTTAATTGTGATGCTTCCGCAAGTTTTAACCATTGAGTATTATGTTGGTCAAAAAGTTTTAAATTGGACCTCACTGCGGCCTACGATCTTGGAAGTTCTCGGATTTTCCGGGAAGTAGCGCGCCAACTTCAGGTATTCGAACGGTTTTATCGATATCCGGAATTGGGGCGTTACACAGTAATTGAAACCATTTCATCATCTTTTATCCTCGAATACTTTGGCAGGTGACTCATTACATTTCTATGGGATGATGCTAGCTAGCTATTTCGAACTCCAATTGGAAAATTTAACTTCAGTTCTCACGAAATGAGCTAGAAATAGCTAGAAATAAATACATGGCAAGCATCCAATTCCAATTACATGTGCTTCCTACTCTTGTTGGTTTGATTCAAGAATTGCTTTCACTAATAAAAAAGAATTGTTGCATGTAAACATGATGAATGTACTTGTTCTTTGCCCAACCCTGCAGCTGCATTGTTAGAACCCATCGTAGCACACCTGATAATTAATACAGGATAAGTATGAAACTCTGTAAGCCAAAAGAAAAATGGGAACCGCACGTTTTGTGACATTTAGATCTGTGACGGCGCTAAACCCCCTAATAATGGAAGTATTGAAGAAGTAGCCCCAAATCCACATAGGGTGGTTTTGATTCCAAGCTAGTGCTGCCTCGACCGTACAGAGGAACTGATCATGTTCAGCTGTGATAAAATATTGCGATTTGAGATGGCATCCAAACGCACAACCAAAAATGAAGTACAACTGTTGTTCTGAGATCTTATAAAATCCTTCTCTTTTGGTTTCAATTTCGATTCCATCGACAATCAGTGGGAAAAAAGTGAAATTCTGAGAAGAAGATGAGATCAAACCTACCTTTTTTTTCAACAGAAGGAAGATTGCGGAAGAGAAATATCTCCCGACCAATCGATCGAAATGAAGGTCTTTTGAGTTTGAAATGACGGGGATATCTCGCTCGTTCTACAAAACCCTACCACAACCCTTTTAAGAACTGTCAATGACCAATCTCAACACAAATTTCTTCCTGTAAACTTCAAAAGCTAAGCCCTTTTTCGTTCGTCAAACATCGAAGAAGGAGCAAAATGGAGCTCCTTCTGCAGCAAAGATCTGTGACAAATACAGAGAAAACCTTCACGTTCAACAAAATCAGCACAAACGACCTTTTTCCTTAGTTCTTCTCTCCAAAAAAACCTAGTTTCCATTCCAGCTTCACCAAAAAAAAACCCTATGATCCGACTAGAAACAGCACAACAACTCAAAAAAAAGTCTCCTTTCTTCTGCTCTTCGACAAAACCCTAGCTTCCAGCCCTACAACGAGATACCGTAGCAAGATCTGACGAAGGAGAAATCAACAAATTAAAGCAAAGACCAAAACCCTAACGTAAGCAGATCGTCGAAGATCGGAAAATATGCAGGGAAGTAGGTCTTACCTTCTTCTTCTCAGCTGCTGGAAGCTCCAAACAAAGATTAGGGTTTTGGGGGAAGAGAGTTCTCAGAGATTACGGTTTTGGGGAAGAGAGAGATCTCAGTTTTGGGGACGAAAATGCTGGTTCTCGATGATGAGCTTAGGGTTTTGGGAAGAGAGAGATCTCAGTTTTGGGGACGAAAGTGCAGAGGGAGCCTTTTCTTCTCTACCACGGGAAAGCAGGAACTTGTTGTAAGGAAAATGAAAACGTCTAAGTGGTTTAAAGCAGCAGAAATGGTATTCTGCTGCTATACGTCGTCGACATATTAATAGTAGCAGAATACCAATTCTGCTGCTATACGTCGCCCGACATATTAATAGCAGCAGAACTGGTATTCTGCTCCTATATGTCTTACCAGCAAAATATCATTATGTATTACTTAATAACAGCAAAATACCATATCCACCGCTGTATGTATAACTACACTTAATAGCAGCAAAATACCATTTCTGTCACTGTATGTATTTAAAAACTTTCCTACACTACACTTAATAGCAGCAAAATATAATTTCCACCGCTGTATGTATTTAAAAATACATACTTAAGAGCAGCACAATACAATTTCTGCCACTATATATATTAAAATCCACTTAATAGCAGCAAAATACATTTTCTGCCGCTGTACTTAACATAATAGTTAGATGTAGTGACAGACAAATAAACCGCCGCTATAAACCGTCGCTAATTGTCAATTTTCTTGTAGTGCATGTAGGAAAAACCCGTTCATGGAAATAAATTGTGCATCAAGTTGGTTCGAATTTCAACGCAGGCGTACGTCGTGCTTTGAGATGAGCAAAATCTTGAGCTCAGGGCATGACACAACATCCAATTAATTTATATGAAATCTTTGACTTATTTATATTATTTTATTTGAATGCTTATAAATTATTAATTTGAAGGTGGGTCATTTTAGTAAAAACTGAGGAGGGTTATACATCACATGAAAATATTACTTTTTCAAAAATTTGGGTGTTTATAACAGGACCAACTGTGAAAGAACCCTTTCATGATTCAATTGATATGTTTTTCCACGTAGATAACTTTGATGGGCCTTTAATGGAAAGTTTCACTCCAAATGGTGTAGCCCGTCAGAAGATCTCTACAAAATATTTATATTTTCTGAATATCTTATCTAAGTATCATGAATTTTATTGCTCAGACTAAGGACCATTTAGGTGAAAATCTTATAAAAATTATATAGGGCGAAGGACTTTTTTTTTAATAGTTTAGATTTTTCATAAGTAGGCCCATTGATATTCTTGATTGATCATCCTTGTCCCCGCTAGATTAAAATCCCGGCTCTGTCAGCAAGTGCAGACCTAGGGGCTTGCAGGGGCCATGCTGCCCATACATCATAAACTCCCTTCAAAACCAGGGGCAAACCTAAGGGCTGGCAAGGGCCATGGCCCCGTACATGATAAACTCCCCTCAAAACATTACTTTGGCCCATCCATCGTGTGGCCATCCATTCTTTAAGGCTTTTTTTAACATGGTTTTCACTCTTAGAAAAAGGGAAAAAAAATAAATACTGGTTTTAGGAAAAACTTAAAATGAGAAATGAAAGGAAAAGAAAAGAAAGAAATTAAGGAAAGGAGAACAAGTAAAGAAGGCTTGATGGATATTGGAGAAGAGGTTTTTTAATATTCATTCTAACCCATCTACACTTGCTCCAAATCTTATGATCCAAGAAAGGAAGAGGAAAAAACACATCTTCTTATTAGAGATATTGAAAGGAGGTGTATGTTGCAGACTTGCAGAGACTTTCAGGTAAGAATAAATGAGAAGAATGACAAACTCACTTTCTCTTTTATAACTTCTTTTATATTGCATGTATGTACTAATTTCACTACATGTCATTATGTATTTTCAATCTTTGTGACTTATATTGAAATCTAATATGCTTAAACTAATGTCTGTGTGCGTGCTATTATTACTTTAAGTTTTAGTTCAATTGGAATTTTATCCACTGTGGATAAAAAAATACTAGTAAAACATACTTGTGCTTATCACGAGAATATAACTTATAATATTAACAATAATAAAATATTTAAATAACACGCAGTCTAAATTATATTGAGATGGTCAAAATTACAAAAAAAAATCAAAACCCATAATAATAACAAAAAAACAGTTGGTTAATTTAAAAAATGGGAACACTTTAATTTGTTTGAAATCTGAGTGTTTTACTCCAATCATTCTTTTGAAATCAGAAGAATAAACTCATAATAAAAAAAATAAGAATTGATAAAAGCACCACAAAATACAACATGAAAACAAAGATCCATAGACAATCTAATAATAAAAGTAACTTAGAAGAAACAAATTAACCCATGGAAATCGAATGCCTAAAAACCAAAAACTAAAACAAGAAAATAAAAGAGAAAATATAAATCCATGAAAATCTATCACCACTGAAACTAAAAGAACTCATCAAAATTGAAAAAAATAAAAATAAAACAGAACTATAACATGAAGAAAAAAAATCATTAAAACACCAGAAAATACATAAAAAAGGAAAAAAGAAACGAAATAGAAGAGATATGGCTTGATCGTGTTGCAAAAGTCATTAAAAATGCAGTTGTGGAAATTGTCGTGTTTTACTCACTCTCGTTAATTTAAATTTAAATTTGAATAACATGACTGAAGGGATATTAAAGAGTTTAGATCCAATTAAACTCCATCTAAAATAAAAAATCATGATGCAATTGCACTAGATAACAGATGAAAGGTTCAAATATGCATTGATTGATTAAAGACTGTGGTAGGTTGGACTCTTTAAAAAAAAGGAAAAACTCCTTTTAAAATGGCCTCTTTATTTAGATGGCTAAAATCGAAAATTTCTCTCGAATCCCTAAAATCCCTCCCTCAAAATTAAAACCAAAATATATTGATTTCCATTTTCTAAATCAATTGCAAAATTGGAGTTGAATTGTAAAATTGAATCATATCTCTTTCATATATAATAATATTTCTATTTTTTTGTTTTTTTTTAATTATTGTCCATGTTAGAAAAATATGATTAAAGAAACTCATATTATTGTATTGAAACAATAATTGATGATTTCAACTCAATGAAAGAATGTCGAGCTCAGCTTCAATAATTTGATTATTGCATATTTTATTTCTAAATTTTGAAAATTTGTTTAAAGATTTATTTTCTTTGCCCACCTAAACAAAATTCCTAGTCCCTCCCTTGTCCGTCGCTTATGTAATTGATGAAGAAACCAATCTTTCTTTCCTTCTTTGATGAACAAACGAACCTGCTTGCAAGAGAAGATGACAAAAGAAGCGATTCTCTGTTTCAATGCTGCACAATGGGTACATTCCCTTGAAATCTATTATTTGCCTCCACATTCCTTCTCCATCTCACATGTCACAACCCCCTTCTCCCTCCAAAAACCCCCACCCAACCTACATGCTTCTTGCCTCCATCACAATCTCACTTTCCTCGAACTCCCAAAAATGAAAATGAAGCCTCACAATTAACCGTCCTCCGCAGGATTCACCAAATTGAAATGCCTAAGGCCCCCAACCGTTTTGTAGGGGCCCATTTAGTTGGTCTAATAGTGATAGTAGCACAAGAACCTGTGCTAAGCACCAGCATGACTTGTGCGACCCCTCTCCATTTAACTATTTTTGACATTGTTTTGACAATTAATTACACATTAGTTTTGTATGGTGTAGTGATTAGGTTAGTTATTTAAACAAAGCAAAAGGTTATGGTACCAAACTTCCTAATATATATATATATATATATATTTTTAGTGTGAAAGTAATTTGGTCAAAATTGAATTCAAAACATTTGTCTTTTAATATATTATAACTAGCATAGTAAGCCTGGGTATGTAGCTTGGGAGAGGGCTGCTATCATCCTTTTGGGTATACTGATTTTACGCATGAAAAGTGAAATAAAGATCAGTAAATGCTAAAGAATAAAATAAAGATCAATGTTTATTGTCACCATAGATGTTAGATATTCCGAAAACAAAGACAATGGAAATCAATTAACACTAATTACAATTAGTGTTTTTTTTTTCACCACTATTGATGCATATCGTCATTGTATACTGTTATCCCCATTTTCTTACTGTTATTTGATCATTAGAAGAGTTTTTTAAGCCATTTATATGTGTATATAAATATATAATAGAGGATTTTACTGGAAAAATCCCAAAATATAGCCATTTATCCGGAAGGGTCTTGGCCAAAATCGAGTGACTAACGTGGTTCGTTAGTACCAATCTGGTTTTTTTTATTATTATAATCTAGGGTATGTGACGCTAGCGTCGTTGTTCGCAGTCATTTGAATCCGCAAACCCTTCTCATTTCGACCATTTTGAAGACAGTAACTTCTCCTTCTTCTCCAGAGCGACGACCCCGCTACATCTACCTTCTTCCTTCTCTATAATCCATCAACCTTTATTCGATATCACACGTAGAAGCGAAGGTATGTGACAGTAGCTTGGTTATTGCAAAAAAATTTCGAACATTATGGTCGGTTTGAAGTTCTTGATGCTTTGTGAGTGGTATGAAATGTGTATTCTGTATTTTCTCAGCATTATGTTTGTTTGGAGTGTGAGTTCTTCATTTTGTTTCATTTTGTAACGTATTATGTTCATTTTATTCTCTCATTTTGTCATTTTCACATTGTTTGCACTCACGCACGCCACTTGTTCGATGAAATCTGACATTGGAGGTCCTCCCTCATTATCATAGCAAAACACTTACAATCTTCTACCATTTCCATCATTGAAGGAATACACCACTGTTACAAAAAAAAAAAAAAAAATGAAGTGTGGTGTCCAATAAGAAAAACCACACTGCATTGGCTAATATGATACATAATGGCATAAATACACCATGTAGACCATAACAAAAGCATGTTGACCCACCAGCATGATGGCATAAATGAAATAATTTGGAAGTCAGAATGATGTTCCCATAATATTATATTCCTAGCTCCGTTGCTTTCATGAAAGTATCTTTCTTGAAAATATTTAAAACCATGTAAGCCACATTGCACATATTCTTTGAAACGAGCGACATATCAAAATTGGACAAGTCTTGAACATGTCAACCGTGTCAGATTCTCTTTGTTAGTACAAAAAAAAAAAAACATTCTTCTGGTTCTTGGTTTGTCTTGGTTCACAATTCTTCTATCTCTTTGTTAGTACAAAAAAAAACATTCTTCTGGTTCTTGGTTTGTCTTGGTTCACAATTCTTCTACAATTCCATCTTTTGTCTTGATTTGTTTCTTGGTTCAGAAGATAAATCACTTGAAAATCTATACCATACTCATGAATTGGATGAAAATTTCATATCGTATCTGTTCTTTGCTATAAAGAAAATTGTATGCCATGCATATATATATATATATATCTAAGTCAGTTGGTTAACTCATACTTGTACATGCTTCATATTACAATTTGTGAAACTGAACAAATGGTGAAAGACATTGAGGGTGATGATGAGGGAGAGTTATTGTACAATCAAGACTCACATGTTTCAAAATCCATACTAAAAGTAGTGGAACCCGAAACTTATAAATGCATCAATACCAACCCGGACAAAAAGATATGGGTCTTGATAGAAAAGCAGAAAGAGCATGTTAGAGATGCAGGTCTATCACATTTGTCAGAGATAGACTATATGAGGATAGATCATGCTCTAATATCCGGGTTGGTAGAACGATGGAGGCCTGAAACGAATACATTTCACCTACCCATGGGTGAAGCAACGATCACTTTGGAAGACGTTGTATATATTTATGGCCTCCCTATTGATGGTGAACCGGTTACGGGAAGAACCTTCAATAATGCCTTTGTCCCGAAAGTTTGTAAAGAATTGCTTGGTCTTGCACCACGTCCAGGAAAAGACACCATTGGCCTTACCATAAAGTTCAAATGGTTGGAGGATAATTTCAAGCCCTCTAAGAAGAGGAGTGAAGTATGCAAGACTAGAGCATACCTTTTTTTCCTGGTGTTTGGACAGATATTTGCAAATTCTTCTGGTGCAAGGGGGCCAGCATGGCAGCTAGAACTCTTTTAGGGACTTCTCCATATATGATACCATTGTTATATAAGCTTTCGCATTGTTAGTGTTAATGACCGTTATGATTCATTCATCTCACTAACATAAAGAAAGTATATCCTTTGAGGGTTTCATTTTAATTTCGGTTAATTACGAAATTTACTGGAGTATGTGTGGTCGCGCCTCGGAATTTACCAATATTAATCAAATCTCGGGCTCAAGACGTGACACTTTACTTGATCGAGCCCGTTCAATCCACATTTTTCATATATTGATTAATTTATCACTAATATTATTTAAATTGAAATGAAATTTGGACTAGTAAGTACTACATTTTGAAAGGGAGTTTATAATGTGTATAGCTTAGATGAGAAACAGTGAGGCTAGCCTGAGCCAGTATTGTAAATTGTTTGTTCATGTGTCATCTGCATTAGATCAATCCTCTTTAAATACACACATATGGGTCTCTTTGCATCGGCCATTACAGGATGAGGCTCTAGTCAGTGGCGGACCCAGAACTTTCACTTGGGTGGGGCGGATATGGACTACAATGAAAATCGACGATATTCTGCAAAAGCTCTATCAGCAAAGAGGATCTTTTCAAACTACATATATGGGAAAGATATGAAAACTAAGATGGAGTTAGACTCTGCACAGCACAACTCACAATAATTTTTATAAAATATACCCTTTAGTCATATTTATACAAAGGGCACCTGCCATAAACATTGCATTACAAAGCACATGTCACACTACATATCAAACAAGTCACACACAAGATACTCATTTATTATCATTATACCCTTTAGATGCTCTCTACTCCACACACACACATAACACTATAAGTCAGTGGATATTCTCCTCTAATTGAATTGGAGCACCAGCAGTGTTTTGGAGTTCCTTTATGCATGCCAGCAGAGGGACATGTGGGGCAATCTTCCCATGTACATGGGGCGACTAGTCACATACATGTACTGCATGAGTCAGGTCCTGTTTAAACTCTATGCAGATTACCAGATTTGATCTGGAGCGACCGCCCCAGATCATAACAAAGTGGGTCCGCCCCTGGCTCTAGTTCATCCCCTGCATTCATGATATGGACAACAAAATTGAATCGTACTTGGATGCATCGAAATGCCAATAAATTGAACAATCGTTTTCATACATGGCTCTAGACAATGAATGGTAAAATATGTATAATTATACCAAGCAACAGATACGTTTTTATTTTTGATGACCTTAGCCATCCACACTGGGGGAGAACTCGAAGCAGGCATATGTATACTACTACTGTATACTTGTTTTCCTCTCAACTCAGGAGACGGTCTTGGCAAGCGTGTGATCAGCAAAATCCATCTCCCAACTTTCATGCATGCCTCCAACATTTCAGTCATTTGTCGCCCCTTGAGAACAAACAACAACATATCTGCAGGTCCCAAATTTGGAGAAATTAAGAGAACATAAGCCAAATCCATAGATAGGATTATAGGAATTTATCCTATCCGCCAGATTTTTCTGGCACTTTTTACAATGATCCTTAAAATTCAATGACACGACTCATAAGTCAGGTTGAGCACTAGAGAACCGCTCCTTACCAACGTGGTAACGAGCAACAATTCTCACTTGGCAGCTCAAGGTTTGAACAATGGGCACCCTACCTTTTTATGTGTGTGTGGGCACCCTTCCCATTTGTGTGGGCTTGCTTCCCACGTGTGTAAGCACATTTTCTACTTGAGTGGACAGTCTTCTCATGTGCAAGTGGGCTCTCTCGCTCTCTGTTGGTCCTTGCCTCCTCGGTTGGGACACCAAAAAAAAGGAAAAAAGAAAATCAGGCCTTGTACTAGGTGGAATTTAAGGTCGCATTGCAATTCATTTTGATTGAATTTGGATGTTTTTTTATCTAAAAACTTGAGTTCTTTTTATTTTCAACTCCAGTAAATACATGTCAAGAGTATGAATTAATATATTTATAGAATTGTAAAGAAAAGAACTATAATCCAAGACGTGTTTGGATCTTTGAATTCAACCTGTCTGGTTAGGAACGTATTAAATTAAGTTGGATCTTCTTAACTTATCGCTTGTATCAATTTCTATTCAATAAACATCTAGCTTTACAAATGCATCTATTAATATATATATATATATATATTGTGCTAATGGAGAGTTTCCAACCCTTTGGGCTGGACTGCTCCCTCAAGGCCCAAGAGAGAAGCCGGGTAAAACCCCTGTGACTCCTTAAGTGGTAGCACAAGTGGACTCAACCTTTAGTTTCTGAGGAGGGAGGAACCGGGAGTTGATACCAAGATCTCTAGTTCCGGAAGAGGGAGGAACCATGAACCTGACCACTCGGCAACCCCTTGGGTTAATGCATCTATTAAATGAATGTAAGCATATCCACATGCACACCTTTGATTTCAAGCCAGCACTGTCACGACCTCGATGTCCTGTCCGACCAACGGTTTGCCCAACTGGCACAGTCGGGAACTTAGCTGCTCCAATGTGCTTCTCTTCTTTTACTTTGTTAAAAATGGCTGTAAACCCTTCACCTGATCTTGGATCTGTTTCGTCCCAAGCACCAAATTTGGGCACCGATGCAACTCTTTGATGCTGCCACCACCACAACATTTTACAAAATCAAATGACATCACTAGCACGAAAGAATTGGTGAAAATATTCTAGAACTTGGTCCATGAGGAATGCTAGTAATTGACTCAAGATACTAGCTACTTTTGCAGGCTTTTTTTTTTTTTTAAATGTACTTCGACTACTTGATCTAAGGGTGGCGGCGGTTTTTTTTTTTCCCCCTTCTTGCACGTAAGATAATGTATTCTCATAAAAGCAGTATCCCACAGAGTTTTCTATTTCTTCACCAAGTCATGATAGGGTGCTCAACATCTCTATCCATTTTGCTCATCACCCACACAGTTAGCAATGCAATATAGGGTATCATCATCCAAGCGTAAGGCATTCAATCCAAGACCCGTGTAAACATAGTTTTTTGGGGTTTTGACATATATATTAGCCTTCCTTAAATTCGATTTTTTAACTTCATTACTAAAACTCAGATAATGTCACTTGGCTCTGATCAATATTCTATTTTTTTAAAAAAACTTTTTTGTCTCATATCCTATGATATCATGAATAATAATATTTTATATCATATAAACGGATAAATCCTATGATATTATGTGACTATGCCATGATGTCATGACTTTTATGCATCATCTGAGGAATTTTTTTCCTAAATGACAGAACTGAGAAGTGGTGCTCAGATTTATTTATTTCCACAAAAACTCAATTTTTGTGTCTATAAAAAAATGAGTTGGCTTGTTGGTTGCAAAAAGATGTATGATACACAAACCGATAAACCCCATGATATCATCGAAATATCCCGTGATATGACACAAAAAAGATATAAAAGAAATATTGACAGGTGAGATAATTATCTTAATTTCAATTACAAAATTGGGAGAACCAAATTTATGGAGGACTAATATGTCAAGATCCCCAATTTTATTTTTATGTTGAAAAATGCAGGGGGTTAAGAGATTCAGGTTTTTGTGAGTTCCAACTTGAATAATGAAATCCATCATCCAGGCCCAAGCAAATATTGGACAGAAGAATAGGACGGGCAGAAATGAATTTACTTACAACTTCATCTCGTCGAGCATTTCCAGATTTCATGAATATGGCCTGTCCGGAAGAGCTATTGCCACCCTCATGAACATGGAGATGGTGGTGAGATTTTAGAAGCGAATAATCAGAGCTGGTTTTGTCGCTGCCAGAGTGTGAGGAGCTACTGCTTCTGCTTTTATGATGGTTTCTTCTACTTCCTTGGGAATCGTTGTCTACGACAGTCCTTTGATGATGAGAATAAGCCTGGTGTGTGGAACCTTCCAGATCTTCATTGAATGATGCTCCTCCTCTTCCCATGTCTAGATGTTTCTTCCTATGCTGCTGCTGCTGCTCTAGCATATGCTCACTCTTGGAACCAATAGGTAGTTTAGGAGGGGCACCAACTACTTCGCGAGAATTCTCCGTGTGGTGGAGTTTTTGCCTCGTCTCGCTCTCACGTGTCGATGATGTCCTACCTACTGTGATGAATGCATCTGGATTCTGCTCAGGATCATTTGGGTTTATGATCTTGGCTCCTCTATCTCTGCGTGCATTCTCGAAGTATGTGGTGTAAGGAACGTTTTCTCTTTCCCAATTACCAAACTTCGGAACATGAGAACTCTGCAGTGTTCATCAATAAGGACGACAACTGTCATAATTTGTGCTCTCCATTCTATTCAGTGAAAAACAAAATAAAACACCCAAAGTCATGTTGGGTCGAGTCGTCGAGACTGAGTCCATTGCTGGGGCCAGGATCTGACGCATTTGATCTGTGTCCGATCTCGGATCACTTGAGAGTACAAAACATTGATCCGATCCACGCAGGGATACCTTAATTTTTGCCTAGTTATCATGGAAGGACCCAATCGGGAAAGTGCAAGTGATGGATCTGGCCAAAATACGCATGTAGCACAGTGTAATATATACAATACAATAATACATAGTAATAGATAAAGCCATTTAAACTTGTAAACCACTGATGAATGAGTTAGATGTATTAGATATATTGACTTTAAATTTAATATCTAGATTGTCTTTACTTGGATCTTTCGATCAGCCTTTGTCCCATGATCAATGGAGTCCTAAGGTGGGCCCCACTCGGTGGTGCTTACCGTATAAGACCATGAGGACCGTCCTCATGGACCAGTTCTCTCTCTCTCTCTCTCTCTCTCTATATATATATATATATAGGGGGGGGGTATTCAAGTGAAGGATTTTCTCACCATGTGTGGTGAGGGACTCCCTTTTTGGAGAGGTTTCAAGTACAAAATGATGTACTCCCTTCAAATACAAAAGCTCTTTTATACTTGAAACCTCCCAAAAAAGGGGAGTCCCCCACCACACATGATGAGAGAATCCATCATTTGAATATTTTCATACATATATATATAGCGAGGTGCTCATGTGAGAGTTTACTATGAGAGATATGGGCCCCTCACATTTAAGTTGTTGGCATTGGATATGGATGTAAGGGCCCTCACCTTATCTCTCATAGTAAGGTGAAAGCATCTCCCATATATATATATATATATATATATATATATCTATATCTATATCACACAAAAAAATTTTAAATAAAATATCAGTGGGGGTTGTGGGGGAGCTTGCGTGCAAGATGAGAACCATTGATCAAGAGTGGTGCTATTTTGAAAGCTTCAAAATTATCAAGTAACTTAAACTTACACCCATTGTAGGCGAACGCGGTGCAACCCACGTAACTTGCATTCAACATGGGCCAACCCTTTTAACTTGACTCAAACTATAGAAGTATAACCCAAACATAGTCTGTTTCAAGTATTAAGGTTATATTTGAATTAGATTATAGGCCAAAAATGTCCACCACAAGCTCGGTTCATTTCATATAAGATAAATTATTCTAAGTATCAAAATACCAAATCATCATAGTCAAGGTTGGAAAACTCATGACTCGGACTCGAATCATCCCATGCAAAAAGAAAAAGAAAAAAACAAGAGAGTCAATGCAGAGACTCAAGAGATTCATATTTTTTAAAAATAATTTTAATAATATTTAAAGGAAGATGCTCATATGAGAGATATCTCTCACCTGACTATGAGAGATTGGGTGGGGGCCCTCGCATTTAAGTATTTGGCATTGGATATTGATGTGAGGGCAAGGTGAAAGATACTCTCATAAGAGCATCTCCCATATTTAAAAATAAAATAAATATTATAAAATATAAATATACATTTATTTACATGCATTCATGAAAATCAACCCAAATTAATAAATTTCTATATACAAAAAAATACTATATTAAGGAAATAGAGTAAAATTATTGCATATTATATAATTTATTATTCGATTGATTGACTGTAAGAGGTCAAGTATAAATTTCAAATTACATTTTGGTTATCATTTTTTAACTTTCAACTTCAAACCTCGTGCGTTATTACTTAAATATATACATTAATTTTTTAAAATCAGATCTACCAATCAAATGGTTTAGAATGCAAATAACTAGTTAAAATTAGGTGACTCGGCCAAGTCTTCTCTATATTTGACTCGGTCTTTCATAAAAAAAAAAAGAAGATGATTTGAGAGAGTTAAGAGTCAATTCAGCGAGTTTTCCAACTTGATCAAATTGCTTAAATGAGTTTGTGTATGTGGGTTGGTCCTAAACCAACCCATTTAAATGAACTAGGCGCGCGAGTTATGAAGGTTGGGTTGACCCCTCAGCCAACTCTTTTCTATAATAGGTTAGGTTCTGGTAACTCATGAGTGCCCTGTATATATTATGAGTTGAGGTTTTTTTTTTTTTTTTGGGTAGCCCAACTAAGGGGGATGGTACCCGTGAGACTACCCACGTACACACGAGAAAAGGACTTGCACACGTGAGAAGAGAATCAAGTTACATGGGGAGTGAGTAGTACTTGTATGCTGTGGGTCAAATTATGCAGGTCAAACGTGTATTGAGCCTGGTTATGCCGGTTGGATCAGGTTTTGCCACCCCTAGGCTGTACAACTCCAAATTTGAGTTGATTAATTATAATTCACAATGGGACTAGACTGATTATAAGAGGAAAAAATGTGGGCCCATATGTTAGCTAGACCGTTTCTATGCTGAGGTGATCTGTCTGTTTATGAAAATTTGCCATACACACTACCTATTAGTTATTATTATAATATACACACAGACGTTATATGATATAAATACGATTAATTTTCTCAAAAGCACCCTGTATTTTCATGGAACTATGGAAGCTTAAGAAGGCAACATTTAACCAAATCAAACTAAGCCTTTTCCCACTTGGTGGGTTAAGAAGGCAACATTTATTTTCACTTAAAAAGACTCCCTCAGTCCTCAAGAAATCCTGAATGCATCTATTATATACTAGGTTGTTTGTACCTGGGTTAGCTTGGATATGGATATTTGCTGGCACCAAGATCATTACACTCAAGGCACGGCTCCGCGGTAGGGTAGGTAATAACAGCCTCTTACCCAGTGGTAAGCGGGGCCAGCTTTTACTTCCCTCACCCAAGGGCTCGGTCCCATCCCGGGTAAAGAATAAAAAATACTAAACCAGTAATTACTGGCGGGTTGGATTTTAATGACTGCATCCCACCGATGAGCCTACCCAAGATTCCCATGACTCCCCCGACGATCCGACACTTACCTGCTAAACCCCATGTACCATGTAATTCAATCCAAAGACAAAACAGACCCGACATATCATCTATATATAGCAGCAGAAGAGAAAAGAATCACAGCTAGAAGAAAACACACGAAGGAAGGTTAGAGGAGAAGAGGAGAGGAGGACTCACCGCCATGAACTAGGCAATTAAGTCAATGAGAGACGACGGGTTGCGACAGCAGAAAGTGGGAGAAACCAGTAATCTTCACCCCTTTTCAGCTGCTGATGTCGCTAGCTACTTGGGCCTGCATGCCTTTGGAATTCTCGTTCTACAAACCAATCTAGATTCGATGGATTCGAGGCTCGGCTATCGGAACCCAACAAGGCCTCTTTACCCCTCTCTGTCGTTTTCCTTCTCCTTTCTTTCATTATATTTTATTTATTTATTTTTTTCTTTTAAGCTACGTTGGATTAATTGGTTCGATGGTATAGAGACGTGTGAGGTGAGACAATGAATCCGTGTATTTTCTCTCTCTCTATATATATATATATAGATATTTATATATGAGGGCTGCTCCCCTCAGCTGCAGCCCTCCTTAATATCAGCTGCAGGCATGTGAGGGGAGCAGCTGCAGCCCTCCTCACATGCCTGCAACTGATATTAGAGGGAGGCTGCAGCTGAAAAGAGCAGCAACCTTTATATATATATATATTTATATGACAATTTTTTTTTCTACGGCTGGTTCTTATTATTTTTTGGATGTCTAAACCAAATTATACACACATATATTTAGTATATATTGTATTTCTTCCATACACTGAATAATTACGTATCTGAACTCAAAACAACAGTGGACCAGTCATACACTCATACAGTGTAATCTGTTTAGAGCTCCTAATTCAATGGCCAATGACCTGATAAATCAGTATATGTGCAGAGCATGGACCCTGGACTAGGGGCTGCTGCACGTAGTAGTTTTTTTTTTTTCGTGTTTCTTTGAGAATCTATCTTCATGTTGTTGAAGATCGTAAGCAATAAGCAGGTAGGCTGCTGAAGATTGTCCCAGCCCAACATGCGTAGTTATCAGAATGGACCTAACGTTTGTTTGTTTATTTATTTATTTTATGCTATTAGAATATCAGGTTATCAGGGACCATGCCAAGGAGAAGTGTTCAAATATTCGGCCAGATAAAGATTCCATTTGAACATTAATTGCCCGAGCTGCTCAACTAGACACATTGTCTAGAGCCAAATGAGGAGCCTGGGCAATTGTTGATAAATCCGATTGCTTCATTTTTTAGAGTATTTTTTACTTACAAATGAAGACAGATTAGATAGATGGATATATAGATAGACAGACTGGAAAAAATAGAGTCATGGAAAGAAGAGTGACGTAAAAGAGAGAGGAGACCAAGTTTCTCTATTCATGAGATGCCGACAGTCTTTCCTAACAACCACAGGACCAAGGACATTTCGATCCCAAAAATGATCTGGATACCAGCTCTGTCCAACATGAAACCAAAAACTGTGATGCCGGCTCTGTTGTTCTCGAAATAAGTCACTGCGCCCACAAAACAAACAGAACAGAACAGTGAGAAAGGGTGGTAAAAAAGGGAGATAGATGGACGGCTGACTGGCTGAGGCAATCAATATTTACATCGTAAACTAAAATTGTAGGCATTATTAAAATCATATTATTATTTGGTTAATTATAAATTATGATCACGGTGAAGTAGATCATCATCAGTTTTGGCCTCTTGATCTTACCCAGTGCCTGTCTCTTTTGGAAGGAGATGGCGATGGCAGCATTGAGGGGCAATAATTTAGAGTCGGAACAGGAGGAGTCGGAGTCTTCTGTGCTGTCGTCATCGTCGTGGTGGTGATCTTGAGAGCTGGGAACGAGAGAAGGTGGGGGGCGTCTACTGGGAGGAGGAGCATCGGTAATGTGAGTGGGTGAGGGCGCCTCGCAGTCGATGGTATCGAAAGAGTCGATAGTGGCACAAACGTGCCACTTTGCAGCATGGCACGTGATGGCCTGCGCCTTGTGTGTGATCTTTGCCGCGCTTCGCAGACATATGAACAAACCGGTTACAAGTCCCATTGAACAGAGCTACATGACATATTCACAATAGCAAGCATTTTGTTAGATATGTGATCAAGTGCAAACAAGTCCTACTTTGAACAGGAGCAGCGGCAGCAGAAGAAGTCGATCACTCTTAGTACAAGATGAATCATTGAGAAATATGTCTCTGGATCGAATCATTTAAAATATGTTTCTTGACATTGCAATAAAAAAAAAAAAAAAAGGAAAATAAATTGCCCGCGTCCAGTAGAAACCATTGATGGATATGGTTAATGAAATGATAAAAAAGGCAAAAAGGAAAAATTAGTGTCTTACTCTCACTCACCGCCAGTTCTCCTGCCCTGAAGATATTGACGTCTGCATGGGACTTGGTGGTGTTGAGCAGCGAAGCAAACTGGCTGGCCGTGACGAAGGAGAGGGTGAGCAGTATGAAAGAGCGGAATCGATGGCTTATGATCCGCAGGTGCTTCTCTATCCTCATGTGCTCCGTCAGCATGGAGACGACGTCGGACTCCTGCGTGAAGACCCTGGTGAAGTCCTGCAGGCGGAGTATCTGGAGGTGGCAGATGAGGTGGAAGAGCACGCACACCAGGAAGAAAATGGAAGTCCTGTACAGCCACGAGCACAGCTCCAGCACGCACGCGATCGGATCGCTCAAGTACACGTTCCCCAGGAAAGGGATCCGAGAAGCGCCGGAGCAGTACCACCATATCTTATACGCGCTTTCTGCACAGAAACAGGGCACCACGAAGATGGACAGCAGCTTGAACGATCTCTGGAAGGAGAAATGGAACAATTTGTCATATGAATGATATTGATCGTTACTACTTGACTGGGTCTGGGACTCTGGGTGGGCATCTGGATGAATTCAGCGGGTCTTTTGGGAAAGAAAATAAAAACAAAAGCAATGCCATCAAAATGGATGACCATCTCAGCACGTCTTTCTTTATTAATTATATAAATGAGATGATAGATGGCCGTAACAGTCAATCTAAAATAACAAAAACTATAATGAGTTTTATTTTATTTCTCCTAAAAATAGAGATTGAATTGTATGTTTGTATGTGCGTATGTGTATAAAGAGGAATTTGGGCAAAATAATATTCCTCTTTCTTTTTCTTTCTCCTTAAGTTATTATGTTGCCACCATTCAAAAAAAAGTTATTATGTTGCCGTAAGAATTTGGACAGAAACTTCAGACACGTCGTATGAAAATCGGTGGTAAGATTACCACCACCATCATCATTGTCGTCGTCAATAAATGAGTTGGATCATATCAACAAACTTCCTTATATTTCTCTCTTTTCTATTTAGGGCGTTTTTGTTTACCTAAAATACATAGAAATATGAAAGAGTTATTAAAGAGGTGATGAGTGAGAATCTAAGGAATGATGTAGATGCACTTTTCTTCTGTAATTTCAATTGTGGTTGGGTATTCATTTCCCATCTCCCATTGTTTCGGCTTCTTCCATGAGAGGGGAGATAATATGAAGATCATTTTTAGAAATTCACTTTTGTTTCTTAATTCAAATCCTTTTTAAAAATAAATCTCCTACAATTCATATATATATATATATAGCCTCTTCTAAGTTCAACTTAGTTTATTTTAAGTTGGAATAATGCTGGTCTCACAAATCAAAGTTTAGTATATCTGTTTTTTGCTTGATGGAACTGAAAAATCCAGTTCTAATTGGATTTATCTTGATTTTGGAGACGATCATCATTCAAAAAATAGCATAATCGACTTTGATTTGTAGGACCAGTCCTGTTTCAGCTTAAGATAAATTAAGTTGCAGCGTAGGAGAGCTGGCCCATATATATATATAATTACATAAACAAATAAGCCCTTTACGACTGAATTGATATGAACGTACATTGAATCAATTGTTTTACTGTTATACATAAGAAAGCATCGAAGAAGAAACAAGCATACGAGAATGGGTTGGAATTTGGGACAGAGAAAGAATCTTAATTATACATGTATATATATAATTAATAATTAATATAAAATTAGCGCATATATATTTAATTAATAATTAATATAAAATTAACGCATATATATATATATATATATATAAACATACATTGAGCTGTTCTGTATAACCGTAGCGAACCTCCTCGCTCTCTTCACGTAGCTTGTCGAGGAAGAGGAAGCGGCGCAGGCCATATTTCCTCACGAAGCGGGAGAGGCAGATGAAGGAGAGGGCGGCAATGACCGTGAGGGAGAGCTGGACGGTCGAATCGTAAGGCCGACGGTGGCCCTTGTCACAGTTGGGGCAGGAGAGGACGAAGTGAGAGAGGGCTGGTACCGCGATGGCCAGCACGAAGAAGACGGTCCATGAGATGAATGCCCGGCATGGATTGGATTGGTCCACGCACAGCCATCTCAGGCAAGATCTGAAGCTCTTGAGTTCATCCCCTGCACGAGATGCGCACCGCAACAAGGCCTTCTTCTTTGCATCTGCATTTGCACTTGCTGCTGCTGATAATTCTTCTTCATCATCATCTCTTCCTATTCCTCCTCTTACTTCTCTGGAATGGGAAGCCATTGACCAACGAACGATCCTACAATCTCTCTTCAACTCTTTCACAAGAGAGAGAGGCGGAAAATGCCCATGTCATGTGTTGTTCGTCTCACACACACACATTTATAGAAATTCTAAAGAATGCCCCTATCAAAAAAAAAAAGTACCCGTCTAGCGCTTACTTAAATTAAAATGCACGGTTGATATGGCTTTTTGTATGAGATGGTGGTGGTGCAAGATACGATACTTCACTTGTTATCAAGTGATCACAAGTGAACCCTCTCACACTCGCTACCCTAATCCATTGAAAGTTGCAGCACAATTGCCATGCCCATGAACGACCGGTCTTCCCGTGATGCATCTACTTTTAGAGCCCATTTCAAAAGGCTATGGGCAATAAGTTATAAGTACCCGTCCCAGACCTGAACTGATGAAACAGTGGTCCAATGATCACACAAGTTCTGGCTTTATTGCAAAGGGGCTGCTCCCAAACTACTGTTGGCTCTGCTTGCACTGTTGCACGGTGCTTGCTTTCAATTAATAAATCAACAAATGATGCCTCGGCATACCAATAGTTGATTCTTGATCATTATAGATCCTCTTTCAATGATGCAAACAAATGCCAGAAGTTAGTTACTTGCAATGCCGACTCTGGTCAGGTACCAACTGTCGATGCTTTCAGATTGGTTTCAAAAAACCCCTGCCAGGATGAACACTTGGGCCTATTGGATTGAGTAAGGGGTAAAACGTGATGTCAACCCAAAGGCCTATTTAACATTCCATGCATGCACCTCCTAATCTAAAAAGATGCCAAAAATAGCACACCCATAAAACAATGTAAATAAGGAAAGTTAGAGAAGTTACCTTATATGGTGCTCCCCGGCAACGGCGCCAAAAACTTGATCGGACCCCAAGTGTAGGGTGCGATTGTAGTAATAAAACTGGTAAGACCAGGTCGATCCACATGGAGCTTTAGAAATAAGGCTTTCCAACTTTGTCACCTACCCTAAATAAAATCTATCTTTAGCCTAAAATCTAAAAAAGCACATTCAACATTCCTACTTTAAATTAAAATTAAATACATTTCCAAGAATAAAATTTTTTATTAAATCTAAAATCCTAAACTAAAAAACTAAAACTGCTACAAAAGAAAACACAAGTTAGAACATCAAGAATAAAAAGTACCAAAAAAAAAACTAAGAAACTAAAGTAGAAACAAAAGAAACCTAAGTTAGAAAGTTAGTAATGCAATAGATGCCATGAGATGCTAAAAATTCTAAGTCTTAAAAACTAGTAAGCAGGGCTGTTTTTATGCATGATTTCTCTTAATTTAATGCAACCTAAAACTAAGTTTAATGGCTGGGAATGATGCATGAATCAAATAAAAAAAATGGAAGTTAAAAACGATTTAAAACGAATGAGATATGAGTGTATGAACATGACCTAAAAAAAAACTGTGCAGAAATTTTGCACACAGGTGGGTCCGACCAGCTATGTTTGAGCCACTGGTTCACCATCTTTCCAAAATGATTTTTTCTTGAAATTCTGGGGTTTGAAAATACACTGATCAAACTTTAATTTCTCCAAGTTTCATCGAAAAATAATGTGTTTTGATCAGGTTTCTAATCGCAAACTTTTTACACAAAATATGTCCAAAAATTCCTGCAACAATGTGCTGAATGATGTACTTTATATTGGGATCCGAATTTCCAAAAATTATTTGGCCAAGATTATTGACTCAAATCTCTGATTTTTCTTGCTTGTTCTATTTCAAACTCCAATTCCAACAACTTAAACATGTCTAAACTCCACCAATATGAATGTGCATGCAATGCTAATTAGTTCCAACCATAAACTATGCATAAAATAAACATAAAATTGAATTGATCATAAAAATAAAGATAATAAACAAAAGTTCAAGAATTTAAATGTGTGGTGAAAACAAGAAAAGTAAATGTGTGGTTTTAACATAAACTTAAATGTGTGGAAGAACATAAATTTAAATGTGTGGAAGTGTATTCTCATCTTTCAAAATTCTTTTCTAAGCGGGGTCATAATTTGAATCATGCTCTTAGGGCCTTTGTGCCGTCAGTCCAAACACCTACAAGAAAAGAAATATAAAACAAGCACCAATCACCCAAGGACAAGAAAGAAAAATTAAAAGAATAAGAAACAATTATACTAATATGCAAAGTCTTACATAAGATATAAAAAATAAACAATGACAATTACATACTAGGATGAGAAGCCTCTTCTAGATGAAAAACCCAAGGGTGTAGTGTGATTTCCGGCCAAAATCTCCTTGAGGACTCAAATGGAGAGAAAGACAGAGGAAGAAGATGGAGTGTAGTAGTAATTCTAGAGAGAGTTGGTCTATCTTCCCATGAGAGGAGAGGGAGGCTTATGCCTTCAATTTATAAATTTTTGTTCTCTTTCTTTCCTTCTTTGCTCCAAGTTTGTAGCATGCAATCTTCTTTGTATGCCAAGTCCCTTCCTTGGCCAACAAGTCTTCAAAGAAATAGCAAGGTGTGTGAGAGATTTTTGGCGCTTTCCATGTGCAAAAATTGCAATCCCGAGTAGAAATTATAGCACCAACTTCTAAAGGCCATATCTTTCTCGTTTTAGCTCCAATTGACACAATCTTGGGTTCTAAAGATATTTACTCGAAAAGAGCTTTCCAACGGTATATGGATTGCACCAATCCGATGGCTGGATTAAGAGTTATGGCCAATTTAATACTGCTGCCTCTGAAAAATTTGAAAATAATTGTGCACATATGGAATGATAGTTGTGCGATGGCATGTGTGGGACCCATGTGGACATCCAAAGGCATCTTGGGATATTTATTTCCTTGTTTCTTGACTCTCTTTCCCTCTTTGGTTTGCTTCTAAGCTTCTTTGATTGATTAGTCAACTCTTTTAGTACACTTTCCTTTAATGAATTTCTTTCTTGATTTTTGAGTTTTCAAACTTAGTAAGAATTAGATCTTATCAAATTTGAAGTTTCCTTTCTTGATATTGAAATTACAAATCTAGCTTTCCATTGTCGACTTTTCAAACTCTCCAAAAATACCAAGATATGTGGGTCCGCCATGAAAGGTGTCCCACCCTTGATCTCTCTCAAATTTCACCAATGTAGGTCTCATTCTTGATTTCTCCTACACAAATTAAAACAAATGGATTCAAGAATAATTTTATGTAAGCGATTTAAATGGACAATGCATGGGACCCTACTTGATGCACCGAAAATAATTGACTTTCTAAAAATAAATTTCCAAAAATGATAGGTTTCATGAATTTATGCAAAAAGTGTGATTTTTGAGCAAATTATGCATGAATGCGCTACAATGAACCCTAAATGCATAAAAAAACATGATTTGATGCTAAATAGAGTTCTTTAATATTAATAAGCCCTTAAAATGGTCCAAAATATGTATGAAAATATGCACTTTTCAGGACTCATCACATGTTTTAGGGCAGAATTCTGGGGGACCCTCTTCCTCCGAATTGCCACTGGTTTTCCTTTATAAATTATCAAAGCAAGGTTTCGTGCACGGAGAAGGCAGTAAAAAGGGACCATTCACTCTATGCAGTTTCCAGTTTTCATGCCACGAACATACGGGCAACCCATTTTGCCAGATGATCTTAGCATTTGCCATTTGGAATGCATCCAAACATGCTAAAATTCAAGCAAGCTCCCCAAGCAAGCACTAACACTGAACATGTATTTACAAGCAAAATGTTCCAAGTGGCTGATGGACAATACCAAACAATCTACACACAGAGATACCATATTCCTCAGCTATTCCTACCCCACTTAAGAGCCATTGCATCATCCACTGTTCACACTAGCAACATCAGTTCCACTGGTATCACCAGCAGATTGATTCAGCTTTACATCATCCTTTTCAATTGTGTTGTGAATGGAAGAAACGCTGGAACAACCGACAGACACGGGCGCATTGTCTGAAGCATCCCCTTCTGACTGAACTGCAACCTCAGTTTCTTCATACTTGGAAACGACATTCAGAAGCTCCTCGTGAAGATTTAAAGCCTCAAAGAGCATATTCTCGCCATCAACAGTGGTTTCTATGATCCGTTGTATGACAGGCTGCGACTGCTTGCACTTCTCCAGCATGCTCAGGGTCAGATCATCCTGCAGATAACAATTAAATCCTAAGTTAGAATTAGGGCCAGAGGTTTTCGGACAACAACAATTTTAGTCGCATTAGTGGAAATTGATGGGACACACTTTGAAATACAGAAAGATTGCAGTGATATGCACTGGTAGCTGACTGTACAGCCAATATAACCAGTACAGCAGTAAGCAGTTAAATCCAGCCTATCCAGAAGTGCGACCCAACCTGTTTGGCCATGAACTGAATCCGGACATGGGATTTATTTTCAAATCATATCAGCGTAACCGGATTAAAGAACCCTTTGGCGGCCTAATAACCAGTCCTCTTGTTTTTTTTTTGAACGGTAACTGAAACTTCTTAATTAATTAAAAGAAGGATACAAAAAAGGAAAGCAAAGAGGAAGAGATAATAAAGAACATAAAAGAAAGAGGAAACACAAAAAGAGAAAAGAGCAACTAGGTACAAGAGCGTTGTAACCCACCAAAGCAAACTACAAGATAATACCCTCCCAAGGAGACATCCTCTCAATCCCCTGTTTAGCTAAAGCACTGGCGAAGTAGTTGGTTGATCTAAGCTCACGGCGGAAGTGAACATTGATTGAGGAAGATAAAGCCCAAATTTCATTAAAGAGGAATTGAAATTTCCATGGGTTCCTTTTCTGATTAGTCACCGAAGCGATCGCATTAGAGGAGTCACTCTCCACAATAAGAACACCATAGAAGTTTCTAGAGAAGCAATGAAGAGCTTCCAAAATTGCTAAAACCTCTGCTTCATTAGAGTCACAAACCCCTGCATGCTTGGAGAACATGAATAAAACCGCTCCCTTACTATTTCAAAGTACCCCACCAATTCCTGCTGGCCCCGGTTTACCTCTAGCAGCACCGTCGACGATGAACTTAAGAACACCAAGAGGGGGAGGAGACCCATGAACGAACTTCATCACCTTAAAATGACCACACCTCATACAAGCTTCCTAATTGACTAATATGTCATTGAGACTAAAATTCGAGAACTCCTTTCTAGCCAAAGCCCAATTAGCAATCATCAAAGAGATCGAGGCAACCAACTCTTTTGAAGTAGAGGAGTCATTTCTAAAAATTCTATCATTTCTTTCTTTTCAAATGCACCAAAGAATAGCAAAAGGAATCAACCTCCACAACGTACGCCCACATCCAACAAATGGACCTCTTGCCCAAGACTCTACCGCATCTGCAATATTCTTCGAACTGCACCAAGCTACTCCATACCTGCCAAAGAAATAACCCCATATACCTGCTGCAACTTCACAGTGAAGAAAAAGGTAGCTCACCGTGTTTCCTCTTTTTTATGACACATGACACAAATGTTGGAGATGCTAGACGTTGTCAATCATCTCCTTCTCAAATTGTCTGTCGTAGACACCTTCTCAAATAACCAGTCCTCTTTTAAAGTATTTTCCTCGTTTTTAGTGATCTTGCCCTATACGCAGCATCCACGTGAGACATTTGGTAGAGGTAATGACCAGTGATGTGGATTTAAATACAGATGCAGGCATAGAAAATCAGGTTTAAGTGTGGAATCCCCAGAAACCAAGAATGATAGGGTAGGTATCCTCCAACAAACAAGAAATCCAGTATCATTCATACCATATCAAAGATAGAAATCAACCTAAGTAATAAAATTGAATAACTAAGCATGCACAAAGTAGCAAGCTGGCATTTATGTATACTATCAAGAAAATGAAGCAAGGAGATTTCAGCTTGAATTAAAAAATGGAGAATATCAACATGGGGATGAATTCATTCAGGAATATTATTCCCAATTAATGACACTTTCGATTTAACCTAGCTCCTTGGTAACTGTTCCAGCTACAACTCATATTCCACAATGCAAAGACATCAATTCCTTATGAGAGTTTGAAAAGAATATGAACCCGTCCGTGCAAGCCTAATGAATTGAGCCCTTATCTACTCTAAGAATCTGTCTTCAAAAGTTTATCTGTGAAGAACAAAGGTGTCATTCACAAGTTCTACTTTAGAAACAATAGCACTCACCCTTTGGCAGCTTTTCTGGTAACTAGGATGGGGAAATATGGGTGAACCATCCTACTGGCAACGTACAATGCTATAGTTGCAAAGAATTCGGTTAATCAACATAAGAAGAAATCTTGTAAATCATGCAAGAAGCCTGACCATCTTATTGCTGACTGTCCCCAATGCCCTCAAAATCATGATGCTCAAACGCATCCTACCACTGCTATATATCTTTTTCCTCTACTTTTGAAGCTCCAACTCAGTCATCCCAAACTACAAGCACTGATGCCTCTTCGCCTGCTACTCTTAGTCTTGAAGCCTTACAACAGATTGTACAGGTTCTATCCGCTATGGTGTTCTCCAATAATGCCCCTCCTTGCACCACATGATACCTCAATTTTAGTGCATCAAATCACGACTGGTGCACCGGAAATTTTCAACCTTAAACCATATACTGGTCCAACTTATGTTCGTACTGTCAATAATGATAAAATGAAGATTTTCGAAGTTGGGTCTTTTTCTTCATTATCTCCATTCACTTAACATGATGTTCATTGTGTTCCTTATCTCATAAATTTTTATTTGTCTCCCAGCTTAATGCTGACTATTCTATGTTGCTTTCCTTAGATGGTTATTTAATATAGGATCAAGCAACTGGGAAGTTGATCGCAACGGTGCACAAGAAGCGACGATTATTTGCCTTGTATTTGATTCTACTTCGTATATCATTTCTTTCTTCGTTTATTTCTTCATTTTTTTTCTTCATCTGAATCTTCTAACAATAGTGATTTATCTGTGGAATAGAAAATTAAAACATCCAAACATTTTTTTTTTAGTATCCCAGTTTAGGGGGCTGTAACACCTGGCCCTCTAGAGAGGAAGCCCTTGGGTGAGGGGAGTACACCTTGGGTGAGGCGGGGGAACCCTCTAGTGAGGGGAGTTGACCTCTGGTGAGGTAGTACAACCTCGGGTGAGGAAAGGTGCCTGCCTAGGTTCAAACCCTAGGCAGACAGATAAGAATTGGCGCCTCTCTTACCACTAGGGTAAGAGGCCGTTCTTTTAGGAATAAAAGATCCAAACATTGAAAATTGTTATTTATGTTGAATTCTGACTTGTTTAGGAATAAAATACTTAATGTTTTTTTCTTTTAAGTCCCTTTTACTAGCTGTCATAGATAGAAGGAAAAACCCTTCATTTTTATATTAACAATTCACACTAAGTTAGGATATCTACTTATCTAGGCTAGGATACAAATATTTTGTTATATAACTTATATTTGTAGATTATTATAGTCCTCATAAATGGGTATATTTGGAACGTTCCAAATCTCCCTGGTTGTTTCTATGGAAGGGAGGAACCTCACCTACCTTCTTATTGTAACAAACCTAAAATAACTCAAATTTAATATAATCCTAATTTAAGAAACTAACTCTCATAGTGACAAATAAATCCATTAATCCAAAATTATAAATAAACCCCTGTTTTCAGCATTGAGATCCAACAATCTAGGTGACTCCATAGGTTGTGGCAGGGGTGGACAATTACTTGTGCAAATAAAAACAGGGTTGGAATCAAAGCAGAGTTTAGGGGCCCTCAAATCATGAAGGGTCATTCAAATAGTACTATAGCTTTAAAGAATGAGAGAAAGATGGAGCCCTGAAAGCTTTCTACTTTTACTTGAGGTCAGTGGTAAACAGTGTTAGTGGATACTTTGTCAGTCCAAGGGCCTAATTCCATCGACACTTCTTTATCTAAAGAAGTAGCATCTTATCAAATTGCTAAACCAAAAAAGAAAGGTCTAGGAAGGTTCTGTTCAATAAGATTACGCTTCTATTAGGGGCAAAAAGGTAAGAAAGCCAAATAACAATGAAGAGTGGAAACTCAGGCTCTCATACAGCTTTACTTCAACAAAACAGAGTAGACACTAGAAACTACATTTGTATTATTTATCAATTAGAAGCTACAGCTATATGCATGTATTCAGATCTACTTTGCCCAAATACACATATCAAGGCATGCATTCTTAGGTGATCAGAGCTATTCAAGAGGTAAGCCTTAATATTTATAGGTAATGTTGAGTCCTTGTGTTCCTCAAAGGATGATGATGCCCATATCTAAAATGATTTGAAAAACTGTTCTATACCTTAGCTTTTATTACTACTGGATACATGGTGGGATGCTTAAAGAATATGATGTCATATTACTTGTAGACACGAAATAACTTCTAAAAGTGCCAAAACAAGTTGGCCAATATAATTTGGAGATCCTTGTAATCTCCAACGTGGTTTTGGGCCGTCAAGTGGTGTCTAGGGTTTATGGTATCATAAGGTTTGTGTCGGCATAGATCCCTGCATGTGAAAAATAATTCTAAACCTAGGATTGGTTTGATTTGTATCTTTGTGTGATCCGCAACTTAGTTTGATATAGTATTGGCCTAGTTCTCTAGAATCTTGTCTTGTATGTTACCAATCATGTCTTGAATTGTCAAATCTGAAATTTATCCCATCTTTGAGTGGAGACTTGTTTAAACCCTAGAAACTGTTTAGAAAATCCTTGTTTTTGGTAGCATTATGATTCCATACATGATTAAGAGTTAATTGGGACAGTTGGATGTCTAAGAAGGGCAAAACTGTAATTTCCAGAAAAAGGCAGCAAGCATTTGGCCCAATTTTCAAGGGTGGTCAAACGTTGGAATTCGATGATCTAGGATTCTACGGCTTTGTCTCATCCATGGATGCAAATATCGGCTGCTACGCCGATATATCGGGCGTGGCGGCCGATACCGCCTCGCCACGGGGTATTTATCGGCCGCTACGGAAAATCGCACCGTAGCGGCCGATATTTTTATGTAGCGGCTGCTACATTGCGTGGGGCTTTATAAAGCCCCACAGCCGGCCCTAGCTCTCATTTCTTCCATTTTCAAGTGCTTCCTTTCATTTTCAAGTGCTGTGTGTGCCTCCAAACCATCTTATTTTCAAGTTTCAATCACAAGAGCCAAATTCGAAGGAATCAAACACAAACAAGTGAAACAACTACAAGATCCAAGGCCCAAGCTTCCATTCCATTTCCACCTAGGTATGTTTTTCTTTTTTATTTTTTTCTAGTCTTTTGACTTTTGAGAATTGAGATCATCTATTCATCTCTTTCTAAGAGTCTAAGTACTATAAAAAGCTTCATTGTCTTGTAATATGATGAGATCCATGTTTCCCTTTCATCATGCACACATATTTTTATTTTTATTTTATTTTTCTCTACTTTTTATTTTCGGATTTATTTATTTTTTTGAAAAAAAAAATTGAAAACTCATGGACAACCCAGGAAACCACTTGGAAATTGCTTGTAAATGATAGATCTATGTTTCCCATGGATCAATCCATCACATTTTCATTGTTTGTTGATTTTTCTCTACTTTTTATTTTCGGATTTATTTATTTTTTTGAAAAAAAAAATTGAATACTCATGGACAACCCATGAAACCACTTAGAAATTGCTTGTAAATGATAGATCTATGTTTCCCATGGATCAATCCATCACATTTTCATTGTTTGTCGATTTTTCTCTATTTTTTTTATTTTCGGATTTATTTATTTATTTATTTTAAAAAAATTGAATACTCATGGACAACCTATGAAACCACTTGGAAATTGCTTGTAAATGATAGATCTATGTTTCCCATGGATCAATCCATCACATTTTTCAATGTTTGTTGATTTTTCTCTAATTTTTATTTTCGGATTTTTTTTTTTTTTTGAAAAAAAAAAATTGAATACTCATGGACAACCAATGAAACAACTTGGAAATTGCTTGTAAATGATAGATCTATGTTTCCCATGGATCAATCCATCACATTTTCATTGTTTGTTGATTTTTCTCTACTTTTTATTTTCGGATATATTTATTTTTTTTGAAAAAAAAAATTGAATACTCATGGACAACCCATGAAACCACTTGGAAATTGCTTGTAAATGATAGATCTATGTTTCCCATGGATCAATCCATCACATTTTCATTGTTGGTTGATTTTTCTCTATTTTTTTATTTTCGGATTTTTTTTTTTAAATTGAATACTCACGGACAACCCATGAAACCACTTGGAAATTGCTTGTAAATGATAGATCTATGTTTCCCATGGATCAATCCATCACATTTTCAATGTTTGTTGATTTTTCTCTAATTTTTATTTTCGGATTTTTTGTTTTAAATAATTTTTAATATTTGAATACCAATCAAATGTCTTGAAAATGGTTCCTAGATTTGTGATATATGTTTCCTCTAACATGTTTATTTGTTTTTTTTATTTTTAACATACTACTTGTTCATATTTATAGTCAGCCAGGTATTCAGATTTCAGACTATCTGTCTTTGCCAATTGATAAGTTAAAATGCCTCGTGATATTGATCCCGCATGGAGCTTTGGTGGGGCAGTTGACAATAATAGGTTGAAAATCAAATGCAAGTTTTGTGGGAAAGTCACCAATAGAGGCATTACAAGATTCAAACACCATTTGGGCCACATTTTTGGCAATGTTGCTGGCTGTACCGAAGTACCAAGGGAAATCAGGGAAGAAATGAAAGCTTTGGTTGGCCAAAACAAAGCTAGAAAAGTAGAGATAAAAGAAAAGAAGCGCCAAGATGTTGATGCTGCCCGTTATGATGTATTTGGAGATAAATACTTTGATGAGGAGGATAGACAGATGGAGGCTGCACGCCGAGAGTCTTTGATGAGTCAACAAGAAGAATATGAACGTCATGCATTTGCTGGAAGCAGATATTATGATGCAGGGGGCTCATCTGCTTCTGTGCCAAGCAGGGGTAAGGGCATTGTGGGGTCCATGCGTAAGACATTTAGCACCCAGGAAGGGATGTTGATGTAGAGTTGATCTCTACGGGAAGAGCAGTTCCTCTCCCTGTTGATCCTCTAGCACAAAGAAAAGAGGGAGCTAAACAACCAAAAATATCTAGTGTTGTGAAAGGGGTAATGAAGGCTGCAAGAGATAGATTGGCCAAAGCTACAGCAAAATAGCTAATTCACAAGAACATACCACCTACAGCAGTAGATTCCCCATATTTCCAGACTATTCTTGATGTTACCGCAGAAGCTGGGTGGGGTATACAGGCGTCCTCCGTATATGATGTGGGCACTAAATATCTTGAAGAAGAATATAAAGAAATAAAGGCTTGGGTGGAAAAGTTTAGGCCTATGTGGCAACAGAATGGTGTTACCATCATGTGTGACGGGTGGACCAGCGGCACCCAAACACAATTAATAAACTTTTTGGTGTATTCAGTAGCTGGGACCGTCTTTGTGAAGTCCATTGATGCATCTGAACATAGACGGACAGCCACATATATATACTCTTATGGATAAAGTTGTAGAGAGTGTGAGAGAGGAGTATATTGTACAGATTGTTACAGATAATGGCGTCAATTTCAAGGTAGCAGGTTTGAAATTAATGGAGAAGAGGACCCATTTATTATGGACCCCATGTGCAGCACACTGCATAGATCTCATCTTGGAAGAGATTGGAAGGAAGACAAAAGTGGCTTCATTGATCAAGGCATGTAGAGGAATTACAAGATTTATATATGATCATTCATGGGTGTCAAGCTTGATGAAAAGATACACAAATAACCATGCCTTGTTGCGTCCAGGATTAACTAGGTTTGCAACCCATTTTCTGGCTATGGAAAGCCTTGTAAAGTTTAGAACGGAGCTCATTCAGATGTTTGCATCAGAAGAATGGCTTCGTTTGAAATGGGGCAATGCAACTAGTTGGTCCGGAGTTTGAAGTCCCAAACCTGATGAGGGACAATAAATTTTGGAAGAAAGTGAAGAAGATATTAAATATTTTTAAGCCTTTAGTTAAAGTGTTGCGGCTTGTAGATGGTGATGACAAGCCGACAATGGGCTTTATATATGAAGCAATGGATCGGGCAAAGCAATCCATTATGGAAAATGTTAGATATCACGAAAAATATATAAAGATTATTGATGCCCGTTGGAACGATCAGTTGTACCATCCATTGCATGCTGCAGGTAATTAATATATATCTTTGAATTTGGTACTTTTTTGTTTTCCTAACTAATGTATTTATTATCTTGTTTGCTCACAGTACATTCTACATATTTATAATGTAGGTTATTTTTTGAATCCCGAATTCTATTACCGCAATGTCGAAGTACACACCGAAGCAATAGATACGGACTTGCGAGTAGGATTACGGAAGGTGTTGAAGAAATTGTTAAGTCCAGATGATCAAATTGATGCCATACAAGAGGTGAGTGGGTGATTACTTAAGAGAATTTAATTATGTTGTAGGGGTTTACTGACTTATATCTAATTTTCACATTGTAGATATCTATATATACACAAAGGAGAGGAACCTTCGCTGACCCTTCGCTGACCCTCTTGTGATACGATCGATTGGAAAGATGCCACCTGGTATGACTATGAATAAAAGACATCCACATTGTAGATATCTTGTGATACGATCTAATTTTCTTTATTTATTTTTTGCATTTCAGCTGATTGGTGGACGAATTTTGGAGAGAGTGCTCCACATTTAAGGAGTGCGGCTGTTCACATCCTTAGTCAAACTACAACATCTTCCAACTGTGAAAGAAATTGGAGCACTTTCTCTTTGATCCACACGAAAGTCAGGAATCGGCTTACCATGCAGAAACTTAACAAGCTTGTATATTGTCATTACAATCTGAAGTTGAGAAACAGAATTAGGGAGAGAAGGGTAAGGGATAGTCCTGATTATTGTCCCATTAATTTGGATCACATATTTAGAGAGGACGATCCCTTACTCCCATGGCTAGCCGAGATAGAGAATCCACTGCTAGATTCAGATCCGGAGTTTCAGGAAACGGTTCAAGAGTTGATAGGTGAGGACATGGGTGAGGCACCTGCAGAAGGTCAGCCACCTCAGGGAGAAGGTACCAATAGTAGGACTAGGAGGAGTGGGAAAGAACCTGCTTCTAAGAAAGCTAGTTCCACCACAGTCTCTTCAAGTAGCCATGGTGGAGGAGATGGAGGAGGAGACAGTGGGACAGGAGGTACTAGTGAATACTATCAACATGATGAAGACGATGTCATTCTTGTAGAGGAAGTATAGGAGTTACCTCCATCTGGAAGATTTGATCCAAGCCGTGGTTATCAACGGCGCCGAAGAAATTCACCACCTGGGGCTGGAGGTAGTACTGAGCAAGGAAATATGAGTGGAGATTTTGGAGGAAAACAAGCGGCATCATGGACTGATTCGTGGAATCCACAAATCCAAAGAAGCCAGCCGCACCCACATCATAGGAACTTGGAGGAGGTGGAGGTGGACAAGGATCCTCCCACTCACAGTATTTTGACTTTTTTCCATATGGTCAAGTACAACAAGGAGAAGAACAGTCTTCAACTTCGGGGTCCTACTCATATGGTGACTATGGTGAAACGCAATATGGTAGATATCCACCTGGACCACCTCCACCTCCTCTAAATTCCTATGATGTGGGTGCGGCTGGCTTCTTTGGATTTGTGGATCCCAATACTCATCAATATCAAATTCAATATGGTGCCAATAGAAATGATAACACTGATGGGGATGGGGATGAGGATAACCATAGCCCCTTGAATCTTGGTAGACATTCCTTTTTGTAGTGATCAAGGTATTCCTAATTTCCTATTCTTTCACTAACTCTCTACTCTCTTTGTCATTTATAAATTGGTGTTGAATGTTGATTGTTGATCAATTCATAGTTCATTCACTTGATTGAATTTGAACTTTGAATGCTGAAGTATTGATATTTGATTGTTCAATGTTCACTAATGACCTAACTCTTAAGTCTTCTTAATTCTTATGCCTTTATTTTATGTTCTAATTTTTTTTAATGAGCCTTCCATTACTTTTTAAGTTAACATGACTAAGAAACATGAATACATGTGAAAAAACTAATCATTACTATTATTTTCTATTTATACAGCGATACAGGACCTCATATATTGAGGGCACCGCTACGCCCCCTTTTCTTACTTACTTTTGCAAAAGAACCACATTTTCTTTCATTTTACAATTTTCTGGATTTTCTGGAATTTTTTTTCAGATTTTTTTGGCGATTTTTTAAAATCGCACCGCTACGCCGTTACATATCCCCGCCACGCTACGTATCGCCCGCTTCGTATCGGTTTGGCGGCGGGCCGCTACGCCCGCCGCTACCGTTATTTTCATCCTTGGTCTCATCGAACAGTACGAGATCCATATATAGATAATTGAAATCAGACATTTTATGCAAATATTATAAGCAATGCAAGGTAGCCACTAGCCACTAAAATCTCTCTAATTCTGCAAATTCTGTTTTAATCTTTAATCAATTTCATAGGAGATGTAAATGGGCAGATTTGACGTAATCTGAGTTTGTGAATGAGACCTAGTATTCCCAATTAGTTTAAAGTGCGACTCTACTAGTCCTATCTAGCTAAATGTGAGATGTTTTTTTTTTTTACTTGCGAGGACTACTCAACCTAAAGGATGAAATCTGATGGAACTTACTAGCACTTGCAGTAGCCCCCTAGATGATTCTCATTTGTTTATTATTATGTCTTATCGAAATCTTTACTTGACTTATGAGTCAGCACCACTAAGTTGTTATTAATCTAACAAGGCCGAGATGCCGCTATGTGAGGATTCTAGATTATTTATACTAACTGCAGATTAGCTTTAGCCATTCAAAAAAATAAAAAAATAAAAAAAGACTGCAGATTAGCCTTGCTGGAAGTGACCAATTTTAAATTTGGTACCAAACCTGGACTCGATGGTCATAATTAAATTCCTGTAAAAAATCTTGGGTACCGGTCACCGGTCTATTCTTGTCTTGTCTTGTTCCCCACCACATTTATATAAGGGCCAATAGTATCGTGTGGCAAATTAGCTCATATGAATAGCCAATCTTTCTTGGGAAGTTTGTTTATGTTTTAGACTTGTCTTGATGATTCATATGTCGATGTACTTCTATTCTTGCATAATCTTGCATTGTTATGCTTATCTTTGAACTCAGATGAATGATCCCTTGTCTTTAATTCTATTTTGAGAATGTATGAAATATTTTGAAGCAACGAAAGGTGAAAGGAATATTTTAGCATACTTTTAAATGAAAACAGTATAGGAGACATAAGAACAAAAGAAGATACTTCAGTAGCAAAGCATAGTTTTTTTCGTAGAATTAGGGTGGTGTTAGTGGGGAAAGCATTAAAACAAATGAAAACAAGAAAGGCTATAGGTCCAGATGACATCCCGATTGAGGCTTGGAAATGCTTAGGAGAAGTTGGGGTCCTGGGGAGATTTGATTTGGTTAACTAGACTCTTCAATAAGATATTAATGACAAAAAAAAAAAAAAAAAAAAAGACGGATGAATGGAGAATAAGTGTTGGAGTATCTATATATAAGAATAAGGGAGATATACAAAATTGTACCAACTATCGCGGGACTGAACTTACGAGCAATACTTTGAAGCTGTGGGATAGAGGAAGGGAGCAAAGACTTAGACAGAAGACCAAGACATCTGAAAATCAATTATACTATATTCAATTGAAGGGTTTTTGGATTAGATTTTGATTGGTAGTTTTGATTTTGAAACTACTGTTATCCTTATTTTGCTCAAACTTTGGACGTCCTCTCTCCACCTATCCACCTCCCTTACCTTTATCTCATGTAACCACCTATGCAACACCCTTCTTATCTTTATCTCATGTAACCTCTCCTATCTTGCTTTTCCATGGTTCAAGTTCACCTTTTTCCTTTCTGCAACTTGTCTGGATTGAATATTGAAAATCGACTCTACACCAAAATGTACATATCAATTGCTGCTATGGATATTGGAAAGACTACTTTCCTGTTAGACTGCTCCATTTTACATACCCCCATGTGAGTCAAAAGCTTGGTATATCATTCCTATGTTACTCTATCTTGAGTTGAGTTTTTAATTTATACAAAAAAAATTATATTTATTTCTATGAATATTGCATGAAGGTATGCCCCTGCTAAGCACGGGTTATTGTCCTAGTTTGGTTTTATGCTTGGGAAGTCAACGATGGAAGCTATTTTCTCACTTAGGTAATTAAAGGAAAAACATCGAGCAAAGAGGAAAAAACTACATAGGGTCTCCATCGATCTAGAAAAAGCCTACGACAGGGCACCTAGATATTTAATTTGGTGGGCTTTAAATAAAATGAATGTTCAAAAAGGTTATATTGAAATTATTAAAGACAAGTATGAATGAGTAGTAACCTGTGTGAGAACTACTGGTAGAGAGACAACAGAGTTCCCAGTGACCATAGGTTTGTATCAAGGGTCAGACCTAATCTCTTTGCACTGATTATGGATGGGTTAACTGCTCATATTCAAGAAAATGTACCTTGGTGCATGTTATTTGCAGATGATATTGCATTGGTAGATGAATCAAGAGATGGTGTAAATGCAAAACTCTAGAGATAGTGGGAGGCTTTAGAATCCAAAAGGCTTTAAAATAAGCCGAACAAAGACGGAATATATGCTTTGTAACTTGACTGGGCATATAAAAAGTGCCTGAGCTACTGTGAGAATTGAAGGCTATGAGATACCACAAAGTGATTTTTTCCACTACCTTGGCTCTAGAATTAGTAAGGATGGGGAGATTGATGAAGATATCGAATAGGGAATAAAAGCGAGATAGTTGAAGAGGAAACTTGCTTCCGAAGTGTTTTGTGACCAATGAGTGCCAACAAGGTTGAAGAGAAAATTTAATTGGATAGCGATTAGACCAGCTGTGACCTAAGGAGCAAAATGTTGGCCAATCAAGAAGCAACATATGTAAAAAATGGATGTAGCAGAAATGAGAACATTGAGGTGGATGTGTGGTAAAACTAGGAAGTATAAAATTAGAAATAAGCGCTGTTGAGAGCATTTACGGATAGCAACAATAAGGAAAAATTTAGATAAACCCATTTGAGATGGTTTGGTCATGTCCAACGTAGGTCGGCAAGGAAAAGTTTGGCCATGAAGGTTGATGGCCCACAAGGGGAAGGGGAAGACCAAAGATGTGTAACTTATCTGAGGATTTGGCTCAAAATAGATCGAAATGGAGAAACAAAATTCGTGTTACCGACCCCAACATAGTTGAAACAAGGCTTTGATGATGATGATGATGAAATATTTTGAAGCTAAGCTTGCTAGTTTTTTAACCTAATCCATTCCCTTAGCATTTTGTAGGTGGAGAAGTAGAATCCATTCCTCATGATGTTAATGCAGTAGACAAGGAACCTCAGTAGAATAAAGAGTAGAAGGCGGATGAACGCTTCAAGAGGACCTTTAGTTTTGCCTTAGTTTCTTTCAAAGTTTAAGTATTTGTTTAGATAATTGAGGTTGATTAATAAATTAGGATTTATTATTACTTGTGTTCCGTTATGAATCTCTGGTAATTGATGTTTGAAAAGGATTCTGCTGCCATTCAATTTGTCCTAATCTCACAAATGCAAAAGAATTACATTCGGGGCACAAAAGACGAACTTCTTTTGAAATTCAAGCTTCGGGTTGTGAGAGATAATCTGCCATCAATTGGGTATGCCGGTTTGTTAGGTGAAAGCTGGGTTTGGAAACTGTATTAAACTACAACTATCTTAACTCCACTGGCACGGCATTGGCCTTCCTTAACTAATTTCCTTCGGATGATCTCAAAAAAAAAAAAAAAACCAGAGATTGCATATTGTTTTGCAATTAAACCTGGTAGGTAACACTTGACCGCTCCTTTTAGAAGTAATTCCTTGAAAAAAAAGCAAAAAATTTAAGGATAACTTCTATTTCAAGTGGGACTCTTGATGAAATAAACACTAAAAAAAAAGGTTTTTATTGTATTCGGGTAATCTTTTTATAGCTTACTGTTTGCATTGTCTTTTGTACTTTGATAAAATGTATTAGCGATTTGGAAAAAGGATGTGGCAGCATGGCTGAAGTTCTGTTCGATCAGTTTGCTCGAGAATCGATTCTCAGCAACTGAAGGACACCAACAAGAAGTCTATATTTAAGGAGTACGTAGCACCAGACACATTGTAACGACTAAAGAAAAGACAAAGGAATCACCTTCACAGGCTTGTTTTGTGATTCAGAGTTCAACATAGAAGAGAGAAGCTCAATGCAGTTTCGAGTGACAGCCAGAAATTCTTTCTTCCCTTCCACCGAGAGGGGGACACCGTGATAGGCAAGGGACTGCTGATCCAAGATTGAGTTTTTGGGATATCCTTCAGGAAGAGGCAGTGGTTGTTGAACAGGACCTGACTCCATTGAAGAATATAATGGCTCCAAATTTACATCCTCTTGAAGAGAAAATGGACTTCCTCTTGCCTTCAAGCTCTGTAAATGGTATCACAAACAGTTAAGTGCTTGGAGAAAACAATTATCTGCACTATTAACAACTAGAGAATACAGATAATGAAAACTATGTGTTCCAACTTCTAATCTTCGATGCAGCAAAAAATATATATATATATATATTCTGACAGCCTACAGAAGACAATGATCAGATGCAATACAATATGGATAGGTTGTCCATTTTGAAGTATATAGGTATCAAAAGTACAGCAGCAATGCACTATGGGGGCAGCTCTCCTAAGCTGAAGCTTAGGATAAGGTAAGCTCAAGTGTGTGGTGGTTGGTGGGGCCCACTTGGGGACCCACATGGGGATGAGGTTGAGGGGGATTTCAAGGACTCCCTGGGACCCTCCTCTTTGCAACTTTGCAAAAAATCAGCCACAACCATAGTCTCTATCATCTCCATTTGAGAACCAAAAGTTTAATGGTCAACAGTTCATTCGGATCAATACAAAGTCGATTCAACGGTCCAGTATATTCGGATCTGACCGAAAGTTGGTGGACATGTGCAATTCGGGGTGGGGGGGGGGGGGGGGGGGGGGGGGGGGGTTCCATTTGGATGGATCAGGGTGGGCCCTACAAGCGTGAACTTACGAAATTTTATCCTAAGCTTTAGTTTAGAAGAGCCTTGCTCTACATGTATATATACATATATATCTCACATTGGCAACCCCATACTTTTTTTGATGTTTCTAGGAATCAACAACATCTTGGCACCATCAGGATAACAGTTTTTCCCCCTTCTTCGGTATTCAGAGTAAACAGAACTTCAGGAATCTCAGATGTTTGAAAATAGCACATGCTTGTATTTGTTATTGACCCATAAAAGCCCAAGTTTCATGACCCATCTGTATATTGAGAACCCAACCAAAATGTCAAAGACTGAGCCAAAAGCCATTATAATGTACAGCTATTATTTGTCATATTAGGAGATTCTCTTGATTGTAATTTACTAGATTGTAGCCTAAATTGGGTATTCTGAAATCCATATATACAGTGGTCACTACTCAAGGAAGGGGACCCATCACCCAATTCAATCATTCTCATCTTTCATCTCTGATTTTATCATTGTCTCATGAAATTGACATCGTATCAAAGCCCCTAAAAGAATCTCTTCCGACTTTAATTTCATCTAAGAGTTTCTATCTAGACAGTGCTTCAGTTTTGAAGTTTTGGCATTCTGTTTTGACTTCGAAACCTTGTTTTCAAATTCGAGGCTTCATTACTTCGACATCTCTTATTTATTTATTTTTTCCTTTTGTTTTCCTCTTCTTCTTTTTTTTTTCCATCTTGGCATCTAGGATCCTTATCATCCTGCAGTTGATCTTCGTGAGCAGATCTAGTTTCTTCCTTCTATCCACCACCACTGATCTTGCTGGGTGCTGTGGTGCCTTCGTTTATATGACCAATCTACTGTGATTGGATTCTCTTCTTCGCTGTAATTGTTTCTTGAATAGATTTGAATGATATAAGTCTTTATAGAGACTTGTTGAGCAGCAGTAGTTGTCATCGAGCATCATCATCATCATTGCATATCCTGTGGTTCCAGATTCTTACCAGTTTCTTCACAAACTGCTTGTCTGGAATACATCTGTCCTTTGCAAGGATAGATCTGGGTTCTCATCATTTTTTTAAGGAGATTGTTGCAGTATAGTTGTCAGACTACTTCGACAGTTTCTCAGTGTTCCTCTGTGGGGCCCACTTGAGTTATTGAATCACGCTGAGATTTTGAGGAGTTGGTCACCTGGCCTAGAGATTTTCTGATATTTTCTGCAATTTTTACGCTTCATCCGGTAAGAGATTTACCCATTTTCTTAGTTTTACAATTTTCTCAGTTGATTTCTATCAAGACCATCTGAATTGCTGGATAGCAGTCCAAATCAAGATTTTCTTGTTCCCAGAGGAGGATAATTTGTTAGACCAGTTCAGATTAGCAGTTGATTGTTGATTAATTAAATATTTAGGGGATTTTAATCTGTTCTCTCAAGTCGACCCTTTCTCGATCTCCTATCTCCTCTGTGATGCAGCAATAGATCAATCTCATGAAGGATTGATCGAATCCAAAGATGGATTCCAGCCACCATAGGGCAACCTCACAAGAGGAGAAAACACCATAATTGAAGAGAAAACTCTCATAACTCAAAAGATTAATTGATAATAAGCATGTCTATTACAATGGAGGGCTTTTCTATTTATAATGTAATAAGGACTCTAAAATAGGAAGTTACTAATCCTAACAAAACATTAAAACAAGAAACAATTCCTAATCAATCATAAGATAAAAATAGAATTTCACAGTATCTTTCCAGCCAATTGGGCCTGTGGCTGAACCCAATGGACTAGGTTGGATGGCTGGGTCCATCATGTGGGCCCAGGGCCTTTTTTTACCATCCGTACTGCATCACTTTGTCCCAATCAACTTGTTTGGGAAAAGTTTGGAACCTGGGACCTTTATAAAGACTTCTGCCATTACTTAAAGCACTCTTCCTATTTTATGCTATTTCCAATAAGAAGTTGTTTGGATAGTATTTTTTGCATAACTGCTGTTTTTTGGAATCCGTTGTAATGGAAAAATCTGAGATTCCTCTAGTTCGCTTTACTGGAAAAAACTACCCACCATGGGCTTTCCAATTCCAAATATATCTAGAAGGAAAAGAAATGTGGGGCCACATTACTGGATCTGATCCAAAACCAACAGAGGATGTGAAACAAATTTCCTCATGTCAAAATCAAAACTTGGATCATTGGATCAGTGGAACCTCACCTTATTTTGAATCTTAGACCCCCACAAAATAGCAAAGGATATGTGGGATATTTGAAGATGGTCTATCACAAAGGAACTTCTGCACATTTATATCAATTAGAGTTTGAGATTGCAAAATATACTCAAGGAACCCCCTCTATCCAAGATTATTATTCAGAAATTCTTAATTTATGGACTGAATATGATGGGAAATCTCTGAAGCAGCTCTCGCTGAAATACAAACACTTCAGGAAACTAGTCATCGGACCAGTTTCTAATGAAATTACGACCAGAGTATGAAAGTGTCAGATCCGGTCTCATGGGTAGGGTTCCTTCATCATCATTGGATAACTGTCTAAATGAACTATTACGTGAGGAGCAAAGACAACTAACTCAAGTTGCCTTGCCACAACAAGCCACCAGTGATACTTTGTCTTGGTTAGGCCTCCTGAATTTATATCCTTTGATGAACTATCCATAGAAAATTTACGAAGATTTGTATTCCCTTTATTTGGGTGATTTATAACAAGGCTAAGATTTAATATGCTAACGAAGGTAACTACAATCAGCATGGAGTCAGCATAGTCAACTAAGAATCTCTAATGGATTCAGCCCATTTAGTCCATTCCATTTGGGCCGACCTGACCCATTTGCGAACTTCAATATCTTCAACAGATGCACAATAAAATCCTTTTAGTTTAGCATATTAGCCTCCTAGAGACATTACCCTACTTAAACTGCACAGTATATAATTAATTGATAGATTCGGTAGTTATATTTCTTGTGAGCGTATGCAATAAGAATTGAATCCTACAGAAATTTTGCAGTTTTAGAATACCAAAAGCTGGCTACAAGTATGTCCTCCATGGAATTAATGATCCAAATTGTTACTATCATGTTTTCAGCATCCCAATCAGCAAACTTTGGATTATCAATTCCAAGTTCTTTAATCCTCCCATCTAATTACCCAAGTTTTTTCGCTCCACCAATGGCCATCTTAGTAGAACATTACCACTACTCAGTTTTTCCATTGAATAAATTCACAGTAATCTGATTGTTTAGATTCATAAACCCAGATATTTGAGTCCCAGTAAAACTCCCTCCTAACTTGGAATCCATACTGAAAAATGTGTAATCAACCCTTCATGAAGGAAAAAAAAAAAAAAAAGAATCTCCCCAACACAACAAAACAACTAAGAAACAACAACCCCACAAACACCACAATCAAACTATGACACCTTGAACACTTTAGGAGATCTCCTTCCTCCACAAACCCTTTTTTTCATTTCAAATTTGGAAACCTTTTTTTTTTTTTTTTTGCAAGTTCTTTTTTGTGGCAAAAAAAAAAAAAAAACTTTATGTGGCCAGTGCACTGAATAAGGAACTTTAGCCTAACTCGCACCAAACAGGGAATCCGTATAGAAAAACCAACTTTATTTTACCTTTTTTTTTTTTGTGGTTGACTTCGACCTTCATTTTCTATGTTGAGGGTCGAAACTCGAAAGCGACCCTCGCTATAACAAGTGAGGGTCGCCGTCAACCCTTAGCAAGCATAAATTCTTCGTCTTCTTCCTTCTTCGTCTCTTCTCCAAACCCAATTCAATGATGGAAAAAAACCGCCCAAGCACAATAGGGCTTTGCAATGTATTGATCTAATGATCTCCTTGAGTTCATAGTGCATCCTAAGGTCTTTTATGACTATCTCTATCAAGATTCAAGATAGTTCTTGGATGGTCAATTTTGCTTTGTTTGGGCCAATCGACCTAAACCGAACAACTTTGTGAATTTTTTTTGTTCCACCTATGCCAACCTGATCAGGTGCAGTGGGCCTTGTGGGCCCCTATTTTGGCCAAACATGGAGAGTTAGTGTAATTCTTTTTCAATTTTTTAAACAAAAAAGCCCTTTAAATTGATTTAAATAGCAGTTTACCTTACCATATTGTCATAATGGTGCAAGGTTTTTTTATGACACTCATAATTGGAATGAACGTCCAATTTCACAGTATTTATTTGACACGTAGAATAACATATTGTGCCGTTGATTTAGTATAATAATTTCAATTTTCTCTGATTCTTTATATATTTTTAACTTTTTAAATAATTTCATCGAAACCGAACTCCAAAATGGAAAGCCAAAACACTGAATTGCCTAAGACATTTCAATGCAAAGTCAAACCTAAATGGAGTCCAAACAAATTTGACAACTATGGTTTTGGAGCTATGAAGGGAAGCCATCAAATTAAATTAGAAGAGTTACCAACTTCATCAGAGTAACAAGGTGCAATCATAGAACTGCATTTGAACAGTAAAAAGAAGCCCAATTCAAAGAATAAGAACACTTTAAAACGATTAGAAAGCTAGCAAAAGGAAGAAAATCTTGGTAAATCCTCATGGCCAGGACCATAGCTCATGTAATAAGAAAAAGACGTCCACAGGTAATGCATCGGTTTTCTCTATGGTGCAACACATTTAATATGAAGGGGAATAATCCAAACGGAAGATGATTTGAGAGATTTCTAATAAGGTATATCGGTTTTCCTTGTAGTGCAGTACATTTTAAAGTGAAGGAGAATAATTCCAAAGGGAAGATGATTTGAGAGATTTTTAATAGCCTTAGAAAAGAAGGAACTTCCAGAAAGATAGTAAACTTACAAGTAAAAGTAAAAGAAGATTGCAATTAAAGGGCGAGCTCCTATTTTTGCAACTTTCAGATCTCAAGCCACCCCCACCACCTCAACCCCACTCCTTCATCTCCCCCTATTCTAACACCCAAAGATCCCTTTGAGAATTGTAATGTTGGAATTTCGCGTCATGTGGATTCCCATTTCTGCACTGCCGTGAAAGAGTGCTTTAGCTCAATTTTTCATCTTTTGGGCAGAAAAACATAACACCAAACTGCAAAAAAAGGGGAAGGCGCAGAAGATACCCAGGTATTTTCTGCACTGCCATATTTCTGCAGTTTGTACAGAGGTTTTGCACGTGGAAAGATGAAAAAATTGAATAATTTTTCTAGAACTCCACGGAAAATCATTTCCTATAGGAGGCGGAACCGACTTTCCGTGGTACCAAGGAATTTTAGCATCACACAAATGCATCATCCTCAAGAAGACTTGAAGACCATCTGGACTGATCATCTTTACCAGTTGTGCACCCCACCCCCCCCCCCCCCCCCCCCCCCCCTCGGATTGTAAAATGAATACCATAAATATAAGCTTTTAATCACAATATCTATTACTATGCAGTGGTTTTTACCCAGAAATAATCTAATGAACCATTTTTTTTTTTTTTTACATGTTTCTAGATGCTTTCCCTACAACAGTGAAACGGCACATGTTTTGTGAAACTTTTTCATTACTGTTTTTTGTTTACCATGTCAAAACAAAATCTTATGACTCAAGATAGGCCAATTCATTGACATTGACCCAGCAACATGAATTCTGCAGTTACAGTAATATTGAGAGAACACAAGAACTCCACCGTCCATCAAAGCAAAAGTTAAAAAGAGGATAGAGAGAGCTTACCATATAAGTTTGGTGAAAAACAGGTAGATAACCAAGATCATCAGACTCGCCCCATGCCCGAATCAGTTGCATAGCCTTCTGCCTGTTGGTATAATGGGTCTGAGGATTCTCAATCATCCTCACCATCTCATCCAAAACCTTTTCAGATGCAATGGCAGAGAACACCTTCTCACAATTCAAAGCACAAGCCTCCAATAGATCAAGGCTCAAGCTCTGACTCGGCATATTGTTACTTACAATTTTCTTCTTTATTGCCTTCACAACCTCTGGCCCACTCAACTCATCGCCATTGAGCAAACCACAGATCCTCAGATTTAGACCCCAGTTGGGCTCTGCCAAGTTATTGGATGTCGCCTCATCTACCATTTTCGATTCCTGTGTCGGGCCTTGCAGCATCTCCTTCATCTTGTCGCCAATCGTTCGACTTATTTGAGCCCCACCAGTCTTCAGACGCTCGCCTCCAGTCTTCAAGCGTTCACCCAGTGCAGCTAATTTCAGCTTATCCATGATTATGATGATGAGGATTTCAGCACGAGGTTCAATCTAAACCAAATCAGCACCACTGTATTGAGAGAGAGAGAGAGAGAGAGAGAGAGAGAGAGAGAGACATTAGAAACCACAATCTAAAATCTAGCTCTATATATATGCCATCACAAATGAGATAGGTGTCTAAAACAACTTTATCATCGGTTATCTGAGTTAAAGATAATGGGTCCAGGTCAGGTCATGGGCCAATGTGCAACAACCCACCTCAGGAAACAACCGCAGAAGCACAGTCAAACAAAGACCCATTCAAATTGAAACTGCTCACTTGAAATAAGGAGTTCCTCTGCAAACAATCAGCTGCTGCTCTCTGCCACCTATCAGCTACGGTTGAGCATAAAATGGAAACTACAACACATGGATCAATTCCCTTGTAGATATACTAGTAGTACTCTATAAATACTCACAATTTTGTTAACCAGAACTCACTGAATTGATAACAGTGAATGTCTGGTAGTGTTCTCTTCACATGATTCTCTAAAGTTTTGAAACGTCTATCACTCATTATTATTTGTTTCTATTTTGTTATTTTTATATGGTATCAGAGCCAACCGGTCATGAGTTCGAATCCCAGGAGGAACGACTCGGCGCAAAAAAAAAAGTGTGTCGCCAAAAGTGCGCCGGCCGGGTTCCACCTGAGGGGGAGTATTGAGAAGTAGGCTCCACCCAAAGGGGAATATTGAAAAGTATTTCCGCTGCCTCTACTAACGCCTTGAGGTTTTGATAGGAATGACTAGCTAAAGAAATTTAATATGGTATCAGAGCCTGGTTCAATAGATTCAGTTTATATCTACTACAAATTGGTTTTCTATGCAGTCATGCAGACCCATCTCTGTTTGTTCTACATTGTCACCAAGGCACTATACTACTTCTCTTATATGTTGATGATATCATCATTACCGGTGATAATCAATCCCTTTTGTCACATTTAATTACAAATTTTGGCCATGGAGTTTGCAATGAAGGACCTTGGCCGCTGCATTATTTTCTTGGTATTGAGGTCATTCCATATGATGGTGGGATTTTCTTAACTCAAACCAAATATGCTATTGAACTGCTGACAAAAACAAAAATGATTCACTCCAAGCATGTTAACACTCCTTTAGCTGTTAACCATAATCTCCATCTCACCAAAGCCACAAAAGTTGACGGGACCTCCTATCGCAGTGTGGTTGGAGCATTGCAATACTTGACTCTCACAAGGCCTGAGTTAACACACGCCATCAACTTAGTGTGCAAATTCATGGCTAACCCAAATGCGGGTCATTATGATGCTGTCAAAAGAATTTTGCGGTATATCAAAGGGACTCTAAACTATGGACTTCGAATTATCACCCAATCTTTTACAAATCTCTATGGTTTTTCAGATGCCGACTTGGCTGGTTGCCCGCTCACCCGGCGTTCCACTACAGGATACTGTGTGTATCTTGGTGCGAATTGTATCTCTTGGACAGCCAAGAAGCAACCCACAGTGGCTCGGTCAAGTACTGAAGCAGAATATCGGGCCCTTGCTACTTCTGCAGCCGAGTTGACTTGGATATGTTACATATTGAGAGATATAGGCCTCGATCTCAAGCGACCTCCTGTTCTTTTCTGCGACAATGTTAGTGCTCTCTGTCTCACTGTTAATCCAGTAATCCATGCACGGACAAAGCACATTGAAATCGATTACCACTTCGTTCGGGAGAAGGTTGCAATTGGTGCACTTATCACGCGGTTTGTTTCCTCAATTGCTCGACTAGCAAACATCTTTACAAAAGCACTTCCAAAAGATGTGTTTCATCATCTCAGGGACAAGCTAAAAGTTGGAACTCCTCCACCTTTTAGCTTGAGGGGGGAGTGTTGAAGATAATGGGTCCAGGTCAGGTCAGGTCATGGGCCAATGTGCAACAACCCACCTCAGGAAACAACTGCAGAAGCACAGTCAAACAAAGACCCATTTAAATTGAAACTGCTCACTTGAAATAAGGAGTTCCTCTACAACCAATCAGCTGCTGCTCTCTGCCACCTATCAGCGACGGTTGAGCATAAAATGGAAACTACAACACATGGATCAATTCCCTTGTAGATATACTAGTAGTACTCTATAAATACTCACAGTTCTGTTAACCAGAACTCACTGAATTGATAACAGTGAATGTTCTGGTAGTGTTCTCTTCACATGATTCTCTAAAGTTTTGAAACGTCTATCACTCATTATTATTTGTTTCTATTTTGTTATTTTTATAATCTGCAACCAGCAACCCAACCCCATGCGAACCGGATCTAAAATTAAAGCCCTTCCATTTTATTGGGTGTAAAATTGGTAAATGAAATTTGGGAAATGAAGGTGTACAAATTAAACCCCTTCGAGCCATAAGCCCAAAACCCTAGAAAAAAGAAAAAGGAAAGAAAAAAACCCTCAACCCTGAACTTCCAAAACAAAACACACGAGATATTCCAAAATCCTAACCTAACTTCTGCCAGAAAAGGGGGAAAAAAAACCCAGTTGAAAATTTCTACAGACGCAATTTCCTATCAGAAACCCGAATTTCAAATCTCAAACCCTCCCAGACTCCGGAATCAGAAATTCCCAACGACCCGAATCTTAAACTCACCAAAACTTGCTTGGTACCCTAATCCAGCCTCTCTAGAACCAAAAGAGACAGATTCAAATTTCCATCCAGAGAACTAGAAAACTGTTGAACCGACCAACAGTTTCACACCCCAAAACAACATCCAGAAAACCTGTTGAACCCATCCGCAACTTCTCCGGAGAACTAGAAACTAAAAAGTCTATGGGATTTGGACCTTTTTCTCTCAGCATGCTATTTTTCTGACTATAAACCACAAATTCAGGGACGGGGATGGCACCATGGCCCAGATCAGCAAGCTTTGGAAATCAAAATAAAAAAAAATTGCCAAACAAAACGCAGAGAGAGAGAGAGAGAGAGAGCAGAAGTTCCGTACCTGAGAAAGAGAGAAGTTCGGGCTCGGCACAGTGTGCGTGTGAATAATGTGATACAGAAGAGGAAAAAAAAGAGTACCGCCCGATGAATGGTACACGTGCCGTCCGATCAAGACGGTGGGAATGGATGGACATGCGTCAGAGACTATAGAGACGGTATACGAGAGATATCGTGGTCAAACAGAAGTTTGAGTGAGATCCTCATCCCACTTCTGAAAGGCTTTGATGGCCTTTTGAAGGAAGTTTTCTGCTTTATGACTTTAAGCGTGTTTTTATAAGTTTATATATTCCTTTTAACCAATTCATTAACAAGGTCAAATCACATGAAACAAGCGGAATATTAAAATAGTCGATAATAAAGATTATAAATTAATGTCAAATCTCATGAAACAAGCGGAATATTAAAAGAGTCGATAATAAAGATTATAAATTAATTATGACTTGCATCCAGCTTTGACGAATATGAGGGCATTGTAATCCCTCCAGAATAATTTCTAAGGACCTTTCTATCAAACATAGTAGCAGTCTCTTGCGCTTAGGACCATTATGTAATTGAGGTGTCATTTCGGTTGTTTAGAATTCAGTGTCCCTCAGGCTCAAGACCAAAATACTTTTGGGTCCGGTTAGGCAGGAAATACCTTGGTTATAAAAAAAAAAAATGAAAGACTTTTCTATCAAACACGGTAATAGTCTCTTGTGTCGACGCTGAAAATGTCTCATGTAGTTAACGGAGGGTTTATCGGTAAAAGGCGGCATAAAAAGGGTTTTAAACCTAATTAATAGGGCGGTGTTCTTCAAAAAAGATAACTGAATGGAGAGAGATTAAAGGCATTTGAATGAGGAAACCGGGCACCACAAAAGGGTATCTTCATTTGCTATATATATATATATATATATATATATATGAGAGACGCTCCTATAAGAGTATCTCTCACATTACTATGAGAGATATGATGGGGCCATAGGGTGAGGGCCCTCACATTTAAGTTGTTGGCATTTGATATGGATGTAAGAGCCCTCACTATATCTCTTGTAATAACGTGAGAGATGCTCTCATAGGAGCATCTCTTTATATATATATATATATATATATATATATATATAAAGAGGCGATAGAGGAGATGAAAGGAAAGGGTGTCAAAATCAATTGAAAATTTTGAGGCTGATTTTTCAATTGAAATTAGTCTCTTTCATGTATATAACAACTCGGAGAGGTACCTAAGTTGGCCTAAGACCTTGGTTTGCACGTGGAGGTTGAAGGTTCGAAATTACACTACTACACTGGAGATTTATTTGGTTGCTCCTATATTCGTAGGAATTATTCTGGCCCAAAGGGCTGTGACACCTTCTGTTATATATTAAAAAAAAAAAAAGCAAAAACATGCCCGTGCTTAACAAGGGGCAATCTATTTATATATCGCATACAACCAATATAGGGTAACCGGGACACCTTCTGATATATATATATATATATATATATATATATATATAAACTAGCAAAAACACGCACGTGCTTAGCGAGGGGCAATCTATTTATATATCATATACAACCAATATAGGGCAAAAAATCCAAATGGTAGAAACATGAACAAGAAGTAAAGAGGAATAAAAAAATAAAAAATTAATTGAGATTTTTGATGGCGTTGAATTGAGTGTGGAAATTTAAGGCGGCAATGCGAAAAGAAGAAGAGGGGGGGTAGGGGGGTTTAATTTTTCATTTGAAACATTTGCTTCATATATATAGCTTCATATATATATATTGGATATTTAATATAAATGGAGATGCTCTTATGAGGGCATCTTTCACCTTACTATGAAAGATAATATGAGGGCCCCCACCTTATCTCTCATAGTGAGGTGAGAAATACTTTCATATGAGCATTTCCCAAATATAAAACAAGTAATGATTATTTCACTGGGAAAGCAATGTCCAATACTTGTAGATAAAAACAACTAATGATTATCTCATTTAAGCAAACATATGTTAAGATTTGCTAAAAGGGCTCCATATCAGAATAATTTTAGAAAATCGGAGAAAAATAAATATAAAAAAGTCTCAATTATAAGGAAAGAACGTTTGAATTAGAGGCACACATTCCAATAATAATTATTGGAGACAGTTATAAGGAAATAATGTCAAAAGATAAATTCAAATGCTTTAATTTGATACCCACGGTAAATGTGCTAGGACCATTTTGAAAACACAAATTTTTTCTTCAGATTTTACGCTAGTAATTATCAGATAATCTGGAATGAAGTTTAGACTTTCCAAAACATGACTGCATGAGAACATTCAATACATCCTACAATAAAATTAACAAATTAAAATCTCCTAAAACTCAAGCGAGTACAAACCTTCCAAAGGAAATGTGTAAATCATAGATCATAACGATGAATCCTTCTCTCTCTCTCTCTCTCTCTCTCTCTCTCTCTCTCTCTCTCTCTCTTGTGTGCTTAAAAATGACGAATACTTCACGACTACATTTAATTGGAAGTCTTTTGCAATAGATCAACGAACACAACTATATAGAAAAAAGAAAATTATTGCAAGAAATCAACATTATTCATCAAAAGAAGCAAATTTCAAGATAAATCCATTTGCAAGCACAATTTTTAGCCAAACCATCACATCTACACAAATCCTAAACCCTTAAATGCCATCCACATACATATAAAAAGAAAAATCTAGTGCCCGTGCCCAAACTTAGTAGGAAACAACTACCATACAAAAATCATTCAAAACTGAACTATGTTTGTCGGATCACCATAACAACAAACATCACCATTTGAGGGAGCCGCCTCACCAGAGGAGGATCGATCTCTACTGTTGGAAAATTTCTTAAAGGAAGTATCCGAACTGTTAGATCAATGGTCACGGTTGTTCTTGTTTCTAATGACGGACTTGTTGAAGTTGCAGCACAAGATATGTTGGTAGAAGTTGAAAAGTGATGGAAGGAGTTAAAGAGTAATGGGAGGGAGTTATTGGAGAAGTTACGAACCTTAATAATAAAAAATCAATAGCGAATTGGTGGGTGGAGTTACTAAAATGTAAGGAATTATTGAGAAGTCATCAAATGGTCAAAATAAATGAGAAGGTCAAAATCAACTAGCAAAATGCCCTTGTGATTAGCACGGGCATTAAAAGTCATACAAAAAATATCATTTAATTTTATGACATAAATAAAAATTTAATTTTGATTTCAAATATGTAATTTTTATAAATCTAAAATAGAAGTGCCTTTTCACACACAAATTTTATAGGCTTTCTTAAAAATCACAAAATTGAGAATTTAAATAAATATAGAAATTTAAATTTTTTTAGTAGAAACATAGAATATGAAATATTGAGATGGGAAAAATTATAAGAAATTTAAAAACTTGATATTTTCCAATTAGAGATAGGTTTGGTAGTGAGTTGGTTGCCATACGTTAACCAGTGAAAAATGATATATCTATTTCCATTACCACATACAAGTGCTATGCATAATGATCTATTCCAGAAATTGAAATTAAGATTCATAAAAGGAAACTAGAATCACCAAGAAAGTGTAAAATTTATGCAAACACCTAGCTTCTTGTAGAGGAGAAGAACCAATGAGACATGCGGCCATGTCATACGGAGAAAAGAAAAAAATGCCACATAAAAGAGAGGCTCGTGGTGAAGAAAACTATGCATAGACAATGTTATAACTAATTTTCTCAATTACTCATTTCAGTTGCAAAAAAGTGAGCTCCATTTATGTCAATTTTAGTTACAAATCTCCATAACGGTTTTAAGAGTTAATAATATGGTAAGGTGATAAACAATTGCGCTTAGCACGGACAACATAATTCATACAATGAAAAAACCTATAAACTTTTAAACTTTATAAAAAAAAAATGACAAACAATTGTAAAGGGTACAATGATCATAATTTTAAATTGTTAAGTGATATAGCGATGAGTTTTTTATTTATCATCAATAAAGTGGAGTTTCTCGTTTATATCCATTTTGATAAGTGGGATTAAAAAACAAATAAGACAATTATCTTAACCATATTTAAAAAGAAAAAATGACTCCAATAATTCTCTTCTCTTATTCTTAATTTTTTTAAAATAAAACAATAAACTCATGTTAGTTCCGTTCTTTTATGGCCCAATCACCGAAAGAAAAAAACCCTAAACCCTAAACCCCAAGGGGTAGTTTAGTTAGCTTAGGACCACGGTTTGCACTCGGAGGTTGTGGGTTCGAAATTGTATTACCACACTGGGGCTACAGGGAAATTTTACCAGGCTTTCTCTTCTGGACCCATAGGGATTATTCTGGCCCAAAGGGCTCGGAAACCCTGCGTTACAAAAAAAAAGTGTCATTTAGCATCTAATATAAACCAATAGAAATGCAACAAATATAATATGGAATATTACTTGTTAGATTTAAATTTGGTAATATAAAATGGTAATTGCTCATTATTCATCAAACAAAAATAGCATATTACATGACATATCAACCATCAATGAAAATTAAATAGATTACGAATAGCATTAGAGTTTAGAAGGACACCAAAAGTAAAAACAAATAGAGATTATACCGAGGATTGAAAATGATCTAAACAATAAGCGTCGACGACCAATGTCATTTGACAAATTAAACTTCATGTAATTGACAACATTATTCATTCCTTTCGACAAATTTAATCTTTCTTTTTCTTTCCATCTTATAGAGCTTTCATAGTGAAAATCATTTGTTTATTAAACTTCATGTGATATACAATATCATAGATTCCCTTTGATAAATCCAACCCTTTTCCCATCCCATCTTTTTTTTTTCTTGCAAGGTAAGTTTTGATATATTAATAAATAAATACATTAGCAAAAGAAGTAACAACCTATTTCCAACCGCCGTGAACAGAGACTGCCACAACAGTGTAAAACAAGTAACAAAAGAAGAAAAGGAGAAACAAGAAGAAGAACCTCCAAGATCCCAAAGTAGATGCCCAAGCTACGAGAAAAATCTCTAACCACCTACGCTATGAACTAGCAACAAACTAATTGTTAGCGGTTACTTGGTTAACAAGTCTTAGCCCTTTGACTATTCTAGACCATCGAACAACCTCCTGGGAAGAAATAGAGCAATGCTTAGCATTGAGGACAGTAACCAGGTCATTTAGCCTTCTTGCCTTAAAGTGATTAGGCCATGGAGAGAGAGAAGGGTCATTAAGGGAGTTTCTGAGGTCATTACTGTCTGTTGAAATGTGTATCTGAGCACAGTCCTTAGCAACTTCCATAATGAGAATGTGAGCTGCATAAAAAATGTTTGAAAGTCCGGGATCCGAACCCTAGAGGGGGGTGAATAGGGTGAGCTACAACTTAGTGACCAATTATGACAAATTTTAAAGTTCTTTAATTCAATTAGTCACAAGTGATGATATAGAACTACAATGCGGAAGCTAATAAAAATAATCATCACAAAGCATTCACCATCACACAATGATTTATAGTGGTTCGGGCTCAATGCCTACATCCACTACCGGCTTGTGATCCAACACCCCACCGGATTTTCACTATTTATGCTTTTCAATAGGCTAAGCAATAACCTTTACAATATGCTTTCCAAGGCTAAGCAATAACCTTTAACAATGATGTTTTTCAAGGCTTAACATCAGCCTATACACTATGTTTTTCTAGGCTAAGCAATAACCTTTACAAGATATGAATTCTCAAAGAAGTGTTAACACAAACACTTTAAGAGATTACAATTAAAGCTCAAAACATTTGCCTCTTAAATAGGCTGATATGAAAGTTAAAACAAACTCACACAACACTCTATGAAATGCAAAGATGAATGCTCATGGTGTGTGTGTGAAAACTTCAATCAAGTTAAAAATGATAGCTCAATGAATGTAAGCTTAACGCTTTTGAAGTGTAAAACACAAAAATAGATTTGATTGAAGTGAAATGCAAATCACATGTATGAATACTAACTTGTTGATGATATGAAAATCAAAGGCTCACAAGTTGTATGAAACTATTTAAGACTAAACATGTGATGCATGTGCAATGTTTTTTTCAAAAACAAAGTAGCTAAACTATGGTTCTAATGTGATTGAAAACAACAAGTAATGATTCAACCAAGTAAATGAATCATGATATAAAAGTAACCAAAGGTTTTGACAAAGCATGATTTAAGAAATTTAAAACAAACTTGGTTCGAATCAAGATGAAGAATCCAATACAACTTTGATCAAAGATTAAATGTAAGTAATGGATTCAACACATCATAGTTATCATGCTAAAATTCATTTTTAAAATATTTAAACAAAGCATGAAAACATATGATAAGGAAAACTAAGCTTACATAGATGATTTACTTCTGATTACAAGCTTTAGCTTCCCTTTTTGACCAACTAGCCTCCCTTAGCTCATTCCCCTTAGTTTGGCCTCAAAACACCTCAAGGAGTATCCCTTGGATCCTCACATTTGTCATAGGAATGATCTGTTTATATAGAAAAAATTGTCCAACGACTCTATTGTCAGTCAGCCGAACTCCCAACGGTCATGAAACGGCTAGTTTTGACAATTCTGGAATTTGAACCGACAGCTGACCGAACTTTCCCTGATTTTTTAAAGACTAGAAAAATGATTTAAAAAAAAAAGGAAACTTGGTCTTGGAGGTCTAGGCCATTGAAACAAGCCTGGAAACATGTTTTAAATCATTCTAAGAGTTTTAAAAACATGAAACCTAAAATGCCTAAGTTTATTTGAACCTTTTAAAACCATAGGCAAGCTTGATTCGAAAATCTTCTTTTGAAAACTAAATGCATCCAAGTTTAAAATCAAAACATGCATAAATCAATATTTCTACAAGTCTAAAAAACAATGCATGTGTAAATCAAGATTTCAAGAATTCCAAAGTCAATGTATGTGTGAAAATCCGAATGATGCTAAAATGATAATGCATCTATCAAATTGCAATAACACAAAATCCCTAACAATGTTATCTTGCTCTGTTGATCAAGACCAAATAATTCCATGTTGATGATCTCTATAAATTCCAATAGCAAAATCGTTTTGTGAAGAGATAAAGTAGTTCCAATTTTCTTTTCTCAGGATAGTAGGCACCTCAATTGACATTTTGTTGTTCAAAGGCAAATCCCAATTAGCATCAATTGTATATGGCACATTGAAGTTCAAGAACAAAGCCCGAGTTCTCACCTGATAGAAAATGTCCCTCGGAATCACATTGTGAGGCTTTAAAGAATTGCGAAAGATTCTATGATTGCGCTCCTTCCAAATGTTCCATACATAAGCAGAGAAACATAACTTGGATAGAGTACTAATCCCATCTTTACCTTGGCCACACATGCTGATGAAATTGCACATGAAGTCAGTTACCGAATTACTAGGTTGAGAATTGGCACCAAACTTTAGAGCAATGGGGATCCAAACTGCGATGTTGAACGGACATTCTAAGAACAAGTGAGTACATTCCTCAGGACTACTGTTGCAAAGGACATATCACATTGGACATTTCTGGAGTTGAGTAATACTTTTATCTTGAGGCTATTTTGAACTGTCATTCATGAGCAAACAACATGTTTCTTGATGTTCCATTTGAAGCAAATCATGTTGCTCCAGTTCACCTTAGGCACATTCTAGGAAATAGACTGAATGGAGGACTTCATACTAAAAGTCACATCTTCAGAGCTCTTCCATATAATTTCATCCCTAAAGGACACTTCAGGTTGAGGAGAATTTAAAATGAGCTGAAAAATATCAATAAATTTGCTAGATGTTGTACTTGGCAATGCCCATCTCCCATTTATGATGAAATTGCTAACTGTGATGTCTTTGCCCATGCCAAGATCTTTTATTGAACTTTCACCAAAACAATCAACGAGCCTCCCACATGGCAGCCAAGGTTCAAACCAAAATGAGGTATTTTCACCGTTGCCAATGAGGTGATGGGTCCCAGGTAGCACAGAGTCTCTACTTGCCAAAATTCCTCTCCACCCCCAAGATACATTAGAAGTTGGTTTCAAATTCCAAAAGAAATTTCACATGTATTTAGCATACACCCAACTGGTCCAAATAGATTTTCTTTGTTAAATGATGTGTCAAACTTGTCTCCTAAGAGCAACTTGAGCAATGGTAGCAATAGATCTAATTCTCAAACCTCCATTATCCACAGGTTGACAAATTGTCTTCCATGCCGCAGGCACTAGATACCTCCTTTCCTCGAAGCAGCCCCAGGAAAAGTTCCTCACATGTTTATCTAGAAGAGCAATACAAGCTTTAGGCAACATAAAACTAGTATCCCAATAAGTATGAAGAGTAGAAAGAGTTGAGATGATGAGCTCTAACCTGCCCGCAAATGATAGAGATTTTTCCTTCCAACCTGCGAGTCTATCTCTGATTTTTTTTATGAGCGATTGGCAGCATCCCATTTTAATTCTTGAGGAGAAAAGAGGAAGGCCCAAATACTTGATAGGGAGACTTTTTTGCTGAAATTTCAAAATGTCAGTGTTAGCTTTAGCCACATGCTCTTCACAGTTTGAGAAGAGAATAGAGCTTTTGTCACAATTTGTAAGGTGACTTGTGAAGCGGCTTAAGTCCTCCAACAACCTTCTTATGTTACCCACTACTTGAATCTAACAATCGTAGCATGTAAAAGAGATTTTGAGTTATAATTTTGTGTCCCTTCATTGGAGATTCTCTCCCATTATATAGAATATAGATGCCTCATCAAAGGCTACAAATTAGTTCATCACAGGCTACAAATCAGCTAATCTAATTACAATCTAATTAAAGAAAGAGTATTAGACTAAATCTAATTACAATCAAATTAAGGAAGGAAGAAAACTGTGCAAATATTTGACCAAATCCAACGAGATTGGATGCCACCATATTGGGCCCAAGTGGGCTTGAGCCATCTTGTATTTGACACCCCCCTCAAATTGATGCTGGGGAATCCACAAGCATCAATTTGCTAACCAAGAACTGATGGCGAGGTTGCGGAAGTCCCTTTGTGAGGATATCGGCAGTTTGAATATCAGAAGAGATGTGAGGAAGGCTAATGACATCACGCTTGTATTCGTCGCGTATAAAATGGCAATCAATCTCGATGTGTTTAGTGCGTTCGTGGAAAACTGGATTGGCAGTAATACGAATTGCACTAGTATTGTCTGCATAGAGAGGAGTGACACTATCAGCAGGAAATCCGAGGTCGGAAAGCAACCCGTGAAGCCAGAGAATTTTTGAACAAGCAGCAGACATGGCACGATACTCAGCTTCGGTGGAAGATTTTGAGACCTTATCTTGTTTCTTACATTTCCACGAAATCAAGCTATCTCCTAGATACATGCACCATCCTGTGGTAGAGTGACGAGTATCCGGACAACCAGCCCAATCAGCATCGGAGTATGCTTTGAGTGTCAGGGAATTGCTGGCCGGATAGAATAATCCACGGGTTGGTGTCCGAATTAGATATTTAATAATACGTCGGACTGCAGCCAAATGAAGATGTCGAGGATCCGCCATGAACTGACTGACTAAATTGACTGCATAAGAAATATCAGGACGAGTTATCATCAAGTAGATCAAGCTGCCAACGAGGCGACGTTAAAGTGTAGGATCAGAGAGAGGATCCCCACTGTCTTGCTGAAGTTTAACATTGACTTCGACGGGAGTATCGACAGGAGCAGATCCTTGGAGTCCATGTGAGAACCCGACCCCTAATCTCTTGGATTAGTGTTGTTTATTTGTGGATTAGTTTCTTTTAGTGGGATTAGTATTTGTTGGGTTGAGTTTATGAGCTAGAATGGTTTTTCTCTAGTTTTGGGGAATTTTGAGGGCCTTTGTGATTAGTGGGACCCTTTGGGGGTTCTTTTAGTGACTTTGCGCGAGATTGGGAGATTATTCGAATTCCTGATAATTCTTATTTTAGCCTCATTTGACTCATTTTGTTAACCTCTACAACTTTCGTGCTGACTCCGTACCCATTCGAAGCTCCGAAAATCAGTTTTTCCAGCCCGGAGGGCAAAACAGTCTTTTCACACCAAATATGGACCCAAATTTCGAGATCTCGAAACCATGCCAAAGTTATACTTTTTGGAAACTAGATTTTTTGAGAAACATCTTTCTCTCCTTCGTCGATCGCATCCGAGGCCCACAAATAGATGTTTTACCCTTTGCAAGCTTTGAGTGTAGTGGGACCCACACCCACCCATTATATAAGTGACTCCACTCTCTTTCTCCCTCATTTCTCCATTCCATCGACTGAAACCTCCATAGCTACAGTGCCAGCAGCCCCTCTTCTCCGTTTCTTCCATTTCTCTTGCTCTAATGGAGCCTCCAAGCCACCAATCCGACGAGGGAACTCCGGCAACTTCTTCTCCTTCATCTCCTCTCTTGTTTGACACCATTCTTGTGCAAAACCAAGGTGGGCAGCCCTTATTGCAAGCTCCTTCTTGTTCATTCATGACTCTAGAGGTAAAGACTCTTTCCCATTTTCCTTGGATGTGCAATGGCTTTCCCTTAGGTTCTATTTCCTAGCTTGGTTTGAGCCCTTTCCTTGTCTTTCATTGTTTAACCCATTTTAGGGTTTGTTTTGGGGGTTTTTGTAGAGATTGTTGATCTTGAGCTTGAGAGGTGATTAGAAGCTTGATTTGCTAGCTTGGAACCCAAGGCAAGTGGATGAATGGATGGTTTTAATGTTATCAAAGTTTTATGAGAATTCCTAAATTTATTACTTATTCTTGGTAATTTGACATATGTTTCCCATATGCTTCTTGCTATAGTTCTATTGATTTCGAAAATGCATATTATGGGTCTCGCTCTATTGATTAAATCTCTTGGAAATTCTGCATTTCAATTGATCAAGTTTGTTCATATGGTTTTATAAGGAATGAGGTCGGTTTGGCTAGTCATGGTTATGTTTATGAGTTACATTGATTGAAATTGATACTCATTTAAAGAGTTTTGCTAAAACATCTTTGGTTAAGGAAATGTGATCAATAGACTTTGTTTATCCATAGATTTGGGCTCAAATGAACCCCGGTATATGATTGGAACTCTCCTCCTTATTTGGTTTTAAATGAGAAGAAAGGAGATGTTTAGTTATTTGTTTTCATTGGAGTTTTCATGAGGAATGGGGTGGGCTAAGTCATTCAAGGTTTTATAAACATATTGGTAGAGTACTTATCATCCTTGTGATAGCCTTTATGAATGTTGTGAAATGGTTTCCTTCCCTTTTTCTTTGCATGGGACTTGACATGGAAGTAGTGATGGATAGAACTCAAATGGGGATTTGGAGAGGTATAAAGAGATGCATTGGAGGAGCGATTAGCTCAATGTTATTGTAAGGACTTGTGGATGTGAGGAAGAGGGTTTTGAGGAGGAAAATGGCTCAAAACTGAACACAGTGAGCATTTTCGTAACTGGCGGTCAGCTCACGGTCAGCCAGCGGCTAACCGCCGAGTGCATCGGCGGCTAACCGCCAGCTAACCGCGCACCGCGGCGACTTTTCCAGAGAGCATCGTTTTCCCCCTCAAAATACGGTCAGCCTCACGGTTAGCCAGCGGCTAACCGCCGAACACATCGGCGGCTAACCGCCAGCCAACCGCCCACTCACGGTTACCTTTCCAGAAAGCATCAGATATCCCACTTGAAAACTCGGTCAGCTTCACGGTTGCCCAGCGGCTAACCGCCGAATGCATCGGCGGCTAACCGCCAGGTAACCGCACTTGGCGGTCAGCTTTCCAGTAAGCTGCATTTCTGCAGCCCAGCCGCGGTCAGCTGTGCGGTCAGCCAGCGGTTAGCCGCCGCTGGGAACTGACCGCCAGGTAACCGAAATTCCCCCGATTTCGAAAAGCTCCCCGCTCGAACGAACTCTCCGGTTCGTTCGAGCGTTGAGCTTTGTCGATCAAAGGAGATTCACTAAGCATGGTATGAGGCCATTCGAGAAAGAAACCATATCACAAGGATGTCATTCGAAGTTTTGAAAAGTGTAAAAGTGCATAAGGAGCCCGGAATGTCTTCAAACTCAAGGAGTACCAAGTCATTTCAATAATCGACATACGGGACCCCTATTCACTTATATAGATCTTGAAATCAATATTTTCCCGAAATTGTTATAGTTCATTGTTTCACCTCTTTTCCCGAGATTTGCATTATATGACTTGTTTTCCCGAAAGCATTGGAGTTACTCTAGTAACAGTTACTTGTCCCGAAGTGCATTGCACCACATGATATGTCAGTGTGCCCTTGAGCACCCCCGTCTTGCCCGTTTGATTATGTATTTGTACTTGATTTACTTGCATTGTCTCGATTGTATTTGACCTATGAGTCGGCACCACTAAGCTTGGATAACCTTGTTGGTCTGATCCACCGACTTGGAGATCCCCCTCTTGTCTCGCCAGCTGCAGCTTGGATCCCGATACCCGGTTATTACCGTGGTCCCGTCCCGATACCCGGTTATTACCGTGGTCTTGTCCCGATACCGCAGATTGCTACTGTGGTCCCCGATGCCCGGCTCGCTACCGTGGTCCCGTATAGTATATGTATATGCATTCATGAGATCCCCTGTTTCTCCTCACCTCGAGTGACTGAGATCAGGGCCTAGTATATGTATATGTATTGATATGAGATCCCCTGTTTCTCCTCACCTCGAGTGACTGAGATCAGGGCCTAGTTATTGCTCTATCGCTTTAGTGATAGAGGACTTAGCTTCGTGTGGTTGCCATCTTGCCAGTTCCCGATTCCTTGGATACCCGACATGTTTTATATTGCTTACTTGCTTTCCGATAAATGATTCATTTTCTTTATGAAAGTTGTTATTTAAACAAGTGTTAATATTCTCCAATGTAAATTCAGTTATTATTATATTGTCTTCTGTTCTTTGTACCCGCACATGTTTTAAATGAATGCCTGTTGGGCGAATACCCATGCTTTTATATATGTTTCAAACGATCGATTGTTTTACTAGATTTATGTGATTACACATGTTTTAAATGAACACCCGAATTGTCTAATACCCATGCTTTGAAATATGTTTCAAATGACACTTGTTTTGCCAGATCACTGTGTTTATACCGGTTTCAAATGAATATCCGATTTGTTAAATATCCCTGCTTTGAGATATGATTTAAATGAACACCCAGTTTTATTAAATATCTGTATTTTCACATATCTTTCAAATGGACTTTGGTTTTGCCAGACTGCTATATTTATACATGTTTTAGACGAACACCCGATTGTCAAATATCTATGATTATAGATGATGCAAACGAACACATGTTTTATTAGATGTTCATGTTTTACCCGTGCTTGAAATGAATACAAGTTTTCCCCGAGATTCCCGACTTTGCACCCGTTTAATTATATGCAGCATTTTGAGCAAATCGCATGATTTATCATTTGTATTATTATTCGCTATATTGTGTTCTTTTCATCCACCTGCCAGACCGTCGTGTCTGACCCACTACTTTTGGTACTCAGGTTCAGATTTCTTCGCCCCGAGTTGAGTGCTTTTGTTGGCTGTAGAGCCATGCTTTACAGGTTAGTTTGTCGGCGATGTCATGTAGACATTGAGCTTGACATCGGAGCTACGTCACATTTGGGTAGTGGTTTATAGCTTCTTGTTGTATGGCTTTTGTTAGCCTTTTTCTTGGGATTCTTAATTAATGTACAGTGATAATTGTAACTTGAATATATTTGGGAATGTAATATCCTGTTACTGTCAGCTCTGTAATTTATTGTGTTGGTTACTCCAGTCTGATATGACTCCTGATATAATAGCGATATGCTAAAGGTTGAGTGCGACGCGGAATCCGATGGCCACGGACTTCGGGTCGCAACGCCACAAATGCTTCCGCAAAATATTCAGAATGTGTTGTCTTCACACACGCGGATCCTGGGAGAAGTAAAATATATTTATGCTTTAAATCCCATCTCCCGCCCCCGAGGTTTCGGTTCGGGGGCGTGACAGTCTAGCCATTTCAATTAATTCAAGAGCATATTTATGTTGATGAAGTACAATGCCTTTTGCAGATTGATGAACTTCAAGACCTAAAAAATAGTTCAGAGGACCAAGATCTTTCATGTGGAAAGATTCATGAAGAGAGGCCTGAAGTTGGTGAATCATATCTGCATCGGTACCTGTAATGATGATGTCATCCACATAAACAAGAAGAATAGTAATCCCCGTAGAAGTATGATGAAGAACCATTGATGGATCATATGGACTAGGATGAAACCCCAAGTGGCGAAGAGCATTGTGGAACTTTTCAAACCATGCCCTGGGGGCTTGTTTGAGGCCATAAAGAGAACGTCGTAGTTTGGCAACGACACCAGTGATGATAGATGAGACCCCTTGAGGAAGGCGCATATAGACATCTTCTTTGAGATTGCCATGAAGAAATGCGTTCTTTACATCCATCTGGTAGAGAGGCCAGGATTGGGATGCTGCGATGGCAAGAATAGTCCGAACATTTGTCATCTTTGCTACAGGAGCAAAAGTCTCATCATAATCAATACCATATTCCTGCCGATTACCTAGAGCGACAATATGGGCCTTATACCTATCCATAGTTCCATCAGGTTTAAGCTTGATAGAATAGATCCATTTGCAACCAATTGGCTTAACTGAAGGAGGACACGGAACCACATCCCATGTATTATTTTGCGCAAGAGCATCCAATTCATCCTGCATAGCTTTGTTCCAACAATCATGTTGCACAGCCTGAGAGTATGAGTGCGGAATAGATGTAGAAGACATGGTGGCCATCAAGGAAGTGTGGGTAAACCCATAACTAGTTGGAGGTACTGAGATCCGAGATGATCGACGCAAGGGAGGGTCTTCAGTTGGACCAGATGTAGTTGGGCGATCGTTAGGGGGACTATCTGTGTTTGCCGCATTACTCCGCCTATGATACACGAATTTAGGATCAAATTTAACAAATGGAGTTTTGTCCGAAAAACCAGGTAAGGAAACAACAGATGGGGACTCGACAGACTCAAGATATTGCTGGAAAAAATATTGATTTAAAAAAAAAACAACATTACGGGAGGTACGAATGCGCCGTATTTGAGGATCATAACAAAGAAACCCCTTTTGATGACTAGCATATCCTAGAAATGCGCATTTAGCAGATTTGGTAGTAAGTTTGTTACGCTCAGAAGGAGGTAAATGTACAAAACACACCGATCCAAAAACATGCAGATCATCATAAGACGGTGTAGTATTGTATAATCGAGAAAAAGGACTATCATTTGCAAAAGAAAAGGAAGGTAATCGATTTATAAGGTGGACAACAGTGCTAAGAGCTTCTGTCCAAAAACGTGTAGGAACAGAGGATTCAATAAGAAGAGAGTGAGTAACATCAAGGAGATGTCTATTTTTCCTTTCAGCGACCCCATTTTGCTGAGGGGGATAAGGACAAGATTTTTGAGAAAGAATTCCTTTTTGTTGTAAAAAGGTTTGAAACTCTGTAGACACATATTCACCTCCCGAATCAGAACGTAAAATTTTAATGCAAGTGGAAAATTGATTCTCAACATATGCTAAAAACATTTTGAAAACATTAAAGACCTCAGCTTTAGAATGCAGAAAATAAACCCAAGTAAATTTACTATAATCATCAATAAATGTCACGAAATATTTATAATGAGCATGAGACAAATGAGGAGCAATACCCAAAACATCACTATGAACTAAATCAAAACAATGAATGCTAGTAGAAGTGGAGACAGAAAAAGGAAGAGTTTTACTTTTTCCCATCTTACATGTAGCACAATCAAAAGAAACAAACTTAGAAAATCCTATTGAGTTTAACAATCCAGAATTAACCATGTGAGACATGGTTTTAAAATTAGGATGTCCAAGCCTACTATGCCATAATTGACAATTATTTTGAGCTGAAAAATAAAAAATCAATTGCTGAATTATTCCCAATTGGAGTAGATAGATCAAGAGAAAACAAGCGTCCATTTTTAGGCCCCCTCGCGATCTCCCTCCCTGACATCTGGTCCTGCACAACACAACCAGAGGAAGAAAATGAAGCATTATAGTTGTTTTCAACAAGTTGTCCAACGGAAAGAAGGTTTGAAATTAAATTGGGACAGTGATAAACATTCTTTAAGGGCAAGATATTGGAAATATTTCCAATGGCAGTGATAAGAAGATGTCCGCCATCGGCTGTTTGAACATGAGCATTGCCAGAATATTTTGTCAAGCTAGAGAGTTGTGCACTGGAATGAGTCAGGTGATTTGATGCTCCGGAATCAAGATACCAAATGAAAGAAGGGGTTTTAGATTTACCTGTGATGCCAAGTGCAGAAAAATCATTGACGATCATTTGTTGAACCAATTCGGGAGTGAGAGCAGGAGAAGAAGAACCAGGCTGTGCAGGCACAGATGTGGATGCAGCATCAGCAGGAGAATAGTCTACCTGGGCAGCATAAGCATTGGGAGTCCGAGTTTGTGGACGGCGGCGACATTCAGTAATGATATGTCCCTTCTTCTTGCAGTAATTACAAAACTTCTGGTTGCATTGAGTTGCAAGGTGTCCATATTTTTTGCAAGAGTTAGAGAAGACTGTAAGATCTGAAGAGACTGAGTGTTCCCTTTAGCAGAGTATGCAACAGGATAAGTTTCAGTGTGCTTTTGTTCCAGATGGGCTTTTGTGCGAATGCGTTGTTCTTCTCGCAAAAGCTCATTCAAACAAACATCCAAAGATGGTAATGGGCTCCGGCTCAACAGAGATGATGTTACAGTCTCATACTCAGGACACAATTTCATCAAAAACTGGTCCCTGTGACTTGAGACTTGAAGTTCTTGTATAGTTTTAATAATATTGTTCGGCACAGAAGCATATTTAATCCCATCATATTCACTCCACAGATTGCGGAAACCAGAATAGTAGTCCTGAATGGTCAAGGTGCCTTGACTGTATTCTGCAATTTCACACTCAAGTTGAAATTGTTCTACAGAATTATCTTGATGATAAACTGTCTGCAAGTAACCCTACATCTTCTTGGAGGTTGTATCGGGTTTGAGGTTTAGAATCAGATGAGGTTCCATAGCCCCAAGAATCCATGTTTTAATTTTTGCATCTTTTGTATTCCAAGTAGTAATCTTTTTATCATCCTCTGTAGGCTTTGGATCAGAACCAGAAACAAATCCCCATAATTATTTGGCTTCAAGATATAATTGAAATTGAAAAGCCCATGCTCGATAGTTTTTACCATCAAATCGAATCAAGTTTACCTCAGACTTCTCCATTTAGAACCAAAACAAAGAGAAGTAGGAAACAAAAGGCAAATCCAAGAGATCAGAACAACAGACAGAAGTCTGTGAAAATTTTTTACAGAAAAATGGTCCAGACGACCAAAAAAAGGGCTGTAGAATCCCTGCGTGGGGCCCACTGTTTGATCAGAAGAAGAATCTAATCAACTAGATGCAAGCAGTATCAAAATGTCTTTCCAGCAATACAAGTTTCACTAAAATCCATTTACGATACAAGATTTTGTACGACTGTGATCAAAACAATCTGATAAAACTGGAAAATCACAAGTGGGGTCCAAAAGCCTACCTCTGATCTCGAAAAAATGCTGAAAAAATCACCAAAAATATCAGAAGAGATGGTCGACCTTTGCTGTAGAGTTTCTTGAATATCCTATGATGATCACAGGTGGGCCACTGTTGATCATATCGTGACAGAAGTCCTGCTGCTTACAAAAATCACAGATCACTGATCTGGTTGATGCCAAGATTACAGATCCTTGATCTGTGTGCTTCTGAAACACAAGATTGTGTCTCCCAAAAGCAGTAGTGCTGATCGCAGGTGGGCCACAGTGATCAGATTTCAAGATGTTGAAGATCTGGCTTTCCTGGAACCAGATTTCTGAGGACAGACCCTTGATCTGTTTGCTGCACGACAGAGAGAAGGATTTCTCTCTGATAGAGTCCTTGAGGCTCTTCAAAAGATGAACACTGGTAACCTTTACAAAAGAAGCTCTGATACCATAACAATCGTAGCATGTAAAAGAGATTTTCAGTTATAATTTTGTGTCCCTTCATTGGAGATTCTCTCCCATTATATAGATGCCTCATCAAAGGCTACAAATTAGTTCATCACAGGCTACAAATCATCTCTACAAATCAGCTAATCTAATTACAATCTAATTAAAGAAAGAGTATTAGACTAAATCTAATTACAATCAAATTAAGGAAGGAAGAAAACTGTGCAAATATTTGACCAAATCCAACGATATTGGATGCCACCATATTGGGCCCAAGTGGGCCTGAGCCATCTTGTATTTGACAGAATCTTGGCCGATGCAAACAACATAACATCATTAGCATATATTAGATGAGAGATAGATATTGAACCTTTGACAAATGGAGTGGGGGATTAAACCATACTTTGCACATTTTGAAATGCTTGTAGAGAAAAATTCCGTAACTAAATAGAAGAGATAAATGGACAAAGGGCAACCTTGCCTGAGACCCCTTTTGCTGTTGAAAAAACCACATGGTTTTCCATTAATGAGGATAGAGTAGGCTGGTGCTGTGATGCATTCCATTATCCATTTCACTACAGCAATAATAAAATTAAAGCACTTTAAAGCCGCTTCAATGAAATCCCATTTAATACCGTCAAAGGCTTTACTAAGGTCCAGCTTCAAGCACATAGTTGGCGGACCTCTATTCAGGTGGAATCCACGAACCAAATCATGAGTAAGTATACAATTAATTTGTTAGAGATATAGGGCCAAAATCTGAAGGAGAAACTGGGTTATCCACCTTAGGAATCTGTGTAAAGAAGTCCATCACATCAGTAGATATTTCTTCTCCCACAATGGACCAACAAACTTTGTAGAAATAGGAATTGAAACCATCTGGACCTAGGGATTCTTGAGGATTTGTTAATTTAATCGCATTCTTGATTTCTGAAAGTTCAACCTTTCTCTCATCCCATCTTGTTGAGGCAATTTTCTTCTCCGGGAAACCTCAAAAGACACCTATCAAAAAGTCATTTATCCTTTTCTATTAAAAACCTCAATAAACAATAAAAATGAGAAAAATAGGAAAAATAGATCAGGTAAAGAAGAAGAGTCAAATAGAATAAATAAACCTATTGTGGGTAAGAATTGTTGCTTCCATATTATTGTGGTCAAGTGATACATTTATTACTATACATACTTTCTCTCCAGCTGAGATGCAACCCTTAATATCCTGGAAAATAAGACCACCCCTCATTTCAAATAAAACCATATGTTTTCTTTGATCAATAGCTTGCAAAATAGAAGAATGGGTAAAGAAAAAAAAATCACCAACTTTTTAATTGTTTCAACTAAAAAGAAAAATAAGGAGAAGTAATTTGATAATTCACTTAATTAAAAGGTAATATTGCATCCAAAAAAGGCAAAATAATCATAGTGCTAAGAGTGAGACTTTTCTATGGTGTGAGGGTTAGTACTTGAATTCAAGTCCACACCATCATGTATGGAGATTAAGAAAAAACAACAAATGGAAAGTGCAACATTCCAAATAGTAGAACAACACCCTATATGTTAAAATCCAGGGGCCCAAAAAAAAAAAAAAAAAAAACCTCTTCACAAAAAAGCACTTAAATTAGCAAAATCAGGATTGTCAAACACCTTAAAACAAACTTTCCTTGGCTGAGAGAGCTCTGTACCATATATTTTTTGAAAAACAATAAAAGATCCTTGGACGGTCTTGTGCCTACTATAAAAAAGTAGCCAATCCGATATAATGCCCATCAATGAGGGTCTTAATTTTATTTTCAAAAGATCATACCCATTATGCTTTGCTACGCTACAAGAATTTACACTTTTGCCGGCGTTTATCTCCGGTGCAATAATTAAACACCGGAAAAAGTGTAACTTGTGCTGGCGCAAAAGCTTATTTCGCCGGGAAAAGATAGAGTTTTAGCGGCGACATAGTTTTGTTAGCAAATGTTTGAATTCTCTTGGCGAAATTTTTTTTTCCGCCGGCAAAGGTTATTGTTTTACTGGCAGAAGATTCTTTTTGCCAATAAAGGTTATATTTTTGTCGGTGATCTAGGTAGTTAGCCGGCAAATTTCACACTGCCAACTCCGTCTAAGGATCGCGCCTTTATTTTCTTTTGCCGACACACTATTCGCGTCGAGATTATTATTATTAATATCCCTAGCCGCAAGTTCTCTCCCTTTTATCTATTTTCGTTCTTATTCCCCTATGGAGCAGAAACCTTCTCAATCCCCTTCAAATGACGAACTGCTCTATTTGGTCCCCACCCAAGCCGCTAGTTGTTAAAAAGAAATTGATAGAAAGTACTTACCCACTGAAATTTTAGCATTGTTGATTTTAAGATTTAAAAGCAAAAGTTGTCATTTTTTAAAAAAAATTTAGAACTGAAAGCATAAATTGAATGCATTATTTTTTAAGGGAATGATCTTAATCGGTGATTAGTCTCATTGACTTTGGGCCATACGTCAACCAGGGAAAAATATTATATATATTTTTATTACCCCATACATGTGCTATGCATAACGATCTATGTCAGAAATTGAGATCAAGATTCACAAAAGGAAACTAAAATCACAAAAAGAGAGAGCAAGAACTATGCAAGTACCTTAGCTTCTTGCAGAGAAGAGAATACCCAACGAGACCTACAACCATGTCACATGGAGAAAAGAAAAGAAAATGTTGTATAGAAAAGAGACTCGTGGTGAAGAAGACTCTGCATGGAGAAGGTTATAACTCATTTTTATTATAGAAAAGAAGGCTCCATATATGCCAATTTCGTTATAAATCTCCATAACAGTTTTAGTAAATAATAGGGCAAGGTGAAAATTAAGAGGGATTTAAAGAGGCATTAAAGATGGTCAAATTCATGTCAAGATGGTCAAAATGAAATTGAAATGAAGCAGCTGTTCTCAATTGAAATCAGTTAGCTTCACTCACACGCAAATATATTTATATATATATGTGGGGGATATTATTGTGCATCCTTCCCTCACCATGTGGTGAGGGACAAACTTAATGGGGCTCACCTAGGGACCCATTAATCATGGGACTTGTGGGGGATGGGAAGAGACATCTTGGATGAGATCAAATATCAATTTTAGGGTCAATCTCATGCCTCTAACCCCTTTATCTGTGGCCCACAAGTTTAATGACTTTATATTAAAGGAAAAAATTTAACCCTCGATCCAACGGTTCAATCTATTTGGATAGGTGAAAACTCAATGGGTTTAGTGTACGTGTGGATAGTTCGGATGTGTTATAAAGTCAACCCTACTACATTGTCCCTCACCATAACATGGTGAGGGATGGATGCATATGAATATTCCCCTATATATATTGGATCGAGTGTGAGAAAAATTGTTACGTGTGATCATCACACATGATGAGACGATCATTGTGATTTATTATTTAATTTGGGCGCCATGAAAAAAAAATTCTCACATATGAGCTAATGTGAAGTCTAGTGTGATTTAGGTGATACTGAAACCCATTTATAAGTCTTCTCAGTTGTAGACTTAGACTATTGGCATAAAATTGTAGTGGTGGTCTTAGATCATTGGCACAAAAGAACTCAACATAGACATTCATTCAAGGGCTTAGGGTCTAGGGTCTAGGGTCTAGCGTGCAGTGTCTAGGGTTTAGGGTTTGGGCATAGGGGTTTAGGGTTTGGGCTTGGGGCTTTAGGGCTTTAGGGGTCAGGGCTTAGGGCCTTAGGCGTAGGGCGTTTAGGGTATAGGGTTTGGGGTCAGGGTGTAGGGGTTGAGGCTTAGGGGTTAGGGCGTATGACCTAAAGCCTTAGGGCTTAGGGCATAGGGCCTAGGTTTGGGGGTTAGGGCTTAGGGCTTAGGGTTTAGGGGTTGAGTTTTAGGGCCCGAGGTCAGGGGTTTACGGTCAGGGTTCAGGGGTTTAGGGTTTAGGGTTTCAGGGTTCAGGGTTTGGGGTTTGGGGCTTGTGGTTTAGGTTTAGGGTTTGGGGTTTGGGGTTTCGGGTTTGGGGTTTAGGGTTTGGGGTTTGGGATTTGGGGTTTTGGGGTTTAGGGTTTAGGGTTTAGGGCTTGTTGGTCTAACTCCCTATCATCACCACGTTTCGCAGCAGCTTTGAAGGTAGGCATATACTTGGCCGTCTTGGTAAAGTGGGGAAGTATAAGTTCTTCAGAATGAAGAAGTAGAACCAGTTGTGGTTCTGGACTAAAGTGGACAGTGTATTTATCGAAATCTTCGAGAAAATCTTGTCCAAGGATAGATTCACTTACAGTCATGTTTTCTATTTCTAGAAACTTGATCTTATGTAAGGTATTTTGAATCTGAAGGAGAAGAGACTTGGTTTGTCTCTTGAGAGTGAAGGGTGCTGAGTTAGCCCCTCTGCCAACATATGGTGTGTCAAGGGTCACCCTGTGGCTTTCTGGAATTACTCCTTTCTTTATAAAGGAAGTACTTGATCCTGTGTCAAGCCGGGCTTCAATGGTGTGTCCTCCTAAATTAGCAAAGGCTAGTTTAGTAAAGAGGAGTCCACCGTTGTTCTGATGGATATTTATCTCAATGCTGTTGTTGAGGGTGACAGATTTTTATTTTCTTTCAGTAGATCCATCTTGGTTGAGTCGGATTGTTTCATCGACCTCTGGGTCAGATTCTTCTTGTGAATTGACATTGTGTATGAGCTGGGTCTAGAGATTCCCTAGCTCTCTCTGCTGAAGGTAGGATAGAAGTCTGGCTTCTTCAATGTCCTTCCAAAATTGTCCAAAAGCATTTATGACCACTCGCATATCTTGTATTCCTCTGTTGTCTTGTAATACAGCAAGGAAACAAGTCTTGTGGTAATGGAGATTATACTTTTCATTGACAAAGAGTATATCTCTTTCTTCCATCTCTATTGTTGTTAGATATCCACATTCTTCGCAGGTGTGGATTTCTGAAAAGACCATAGCTTGGAATTCTATAGCTATTTCGTCTGGGGGAGGTTCTGTTTTGAACTTCCATTTCTTGACTGACCATTTTTTGGTCTTCCACTTGATAGTTTGATTTTCAAACTTCTCATAAGGAGATTTCTTGTGAGAGGATTCTCCTTCTTGCTTGATGGTAACTACATTTGAGTAGATGCCGTATGAAGATCCTTGTTCTTTTTCTTCGGAAGATGAACTATTGTCTTCACTATTTGTAATTGCAGAATATACCGATTCTTCATCAATATCTCGCAATTCTGAATGATATAGTCTATCAAAATCATAAGAGTCTGCGTAGGGCAGTATGAGCTCTACAGTATTGACTCACGCATGCTTAATGTCCTTAGGACAAGCAGGGGCGAAATGGCCTGGTTCGCCACATGTCCAATGCTCTTTATTGTTTGGACCAGAAGATTGGGGTTTTCTATAATTAGAAACCCTTCTATTATTTGAAATGTTACTCTTCCAGTATCTTCTCTGCTTGAGGTTTTTATGCCTCTTTTCAGGATCCTTAAAAGTTTGGGATTTCTTGAACTTATGTGTCTTTTTTTCTTTTCTTGTAAGGAAAGAAGGCTGCATCCTTTTTATGCTTAAACCGTTTATGTTTATGCTTTTCTTTACGATGCTCATGTTCTTTGCATCCCCACTGAATTGCCTTAAGATTGTCTCTTTCATCAATGAAAGAAACCTCTGTAAAAGCTGATTCAATCAGCTTCCTTTCTCTATCGCTTTTCCTTTTAGTAGCGATATAGTCTTGAGTGAAGTTAATTCTTTCTCCTAAGGTGTTATCCTTAAGATACTGAACTCCGTCGAATTTACCGCGCCATTTGCGGTAGGCTTGGAGAATGGGTTCTCCAATGGTAGGAATTTTTCTGAAATACTCATCTTTCAGATAATCATCTCTACACTTGTAGAATATATTACTGAAATTATTACTATATTGTTCTATATACTTAAGATTGCATATCTTAAGCTGGGCTAGCTTGAACTTTGCTTGTTCATGCTATTGACTAAGAGTTAACGAGTCGGTTTATCCAATAAACTCTTTAGTCAAGAGGTAGATGTATCCATCTACATTTCTTTGATTCATGTACTCTTCTTCGAAAGCCCGGAGAAGAGCAACATGCTCAGGAATGAGTCCTTTTCTTAAGGTCTCCATATGATCCTTCACCATTCCATCGCAGGATAGCTCTGCATAGGTGTGGCAACTTACCGCATCCCATTCTGGTTTCATGGTAAAGCAGATCTCCATTTGCTTTTTCCAGTCTTCTAGAGCTTTTTTCTTGTCTCTAACTCCATCAAGTTGGAGCTTAATGCCCGTAGGTTCCATGGGCTGAGCAAGCATGAATGTCTTTCCTTCAAAGAATTTTCCTTTCTTTGTGATGACATCGTTCCGCTGATGATAAATGGGGACTTTGAAAGCAATGTTGGGCTTTGCAATGTCTTCCCTGTCTTGATCGCCATCTATACTAATGGTGTTTACCATTATAGGTGTATGAGCTTCTATTTTCGAAGGGTTGTTATTTCCCTTGATTATTGACTCAACTTGATTGAAGTCCTGTGCTTCTTCAACAGTTATCATGTTGGAGAAAATGCTTCCTTCGAATTGTAAGCTAGCAGATGAATTAGATCTCAATAATTTGATTACTGGTCTTCTCGTGCTTGGAGCTTTATCCAAAGATCTTCGATGGCGGCTTTCTTCAGCTGCCTTTGGTCTAGAGAATAAGAACTGTGTTGGAGTCTTAAAGTCTTCCTCAAGTTCTTCGTTGCTCAATTGCTTAACCGTTGTTGGTTTAGCAAACTTTATGGAAACTGAGTTTCCTTCTTGATGCACAAAATTAAGAGCACTGTATTTCTGCTTCTTTGTTTTTGGCAATAGTTCTGGGAAATTCCATATCCTCAGATCATTAATCATTCCTGCTGCAGGAATCTTTACAAAGGTATAGTCTGCCATATCCCTAGAAGTTCTGACTAAAACTTCTTCGTTTAGTCTTCCTTTCTGGATATGTCGTAACATACCATCTTCAGCAAAGTTTGTGAGCATAACTCTGCATTGGTGCTGAACTGATATGATGCCATGTTCTATATTATAATTCTCATATCCTTTGGTTCCTATCACCAACTTAATTTGGTCAACCGCTTCTATTGGTGTGACATATCCTGGAATAGTATTGAAGTAGGCAACATTCTGGAATAAATCCAGTTGTCCTATTCCTACAATACTAGTTCTAAAATCTTTAGCCCTTTCATCAGCCAAAATGACACATATCCTAACATTAGGATCTGGATTGTGTAGACCTTGAATTCTACACTGGAAGAGGGCTAGAGAGACATAAGAAAATTTTTTCCTTTTTGCCATCTCTATCCATATTGGATGGAAGACTTGGAACTTTTGTTGTTCTTTGTCAACCTTGTTTAGATCACCCCATTTGGTGATTTCATAATTCTTTCCTACTAGCCTGCTTGCCATAAGAAAGAGATCTTCATTTCGAACTGGGGGGTGTCTTTGTTCTTCCATGGCTTGTTCAATGATTTGCCACTCATTTTCTCCAAACTTATTCCAGTTCATTTTGGACTTTTGTTTAGAGCACTTCTTCTTAAGAGCTCTCCCAAAATTCTGTATGTGGATCATGTTTGAATCCACTCTTCCTAGAGGGCTTTGTACAGGCCTTAATTGGACATTTCTAGTAGTCCCGGGCTGTACTGGGGATGTGATCAGATTGTTGATCTTCTCTCCCTGTGTTTTGGTAGTTTTTTCTACCACTTCAAGCTGTGTGTGAACATCATCGATTTTGCTGTGCATCTCCTTTATCATCGTACTCTGAATGGTGTGATAATGGAGAATATTTCTTAATATTTTGTTAGGGAGGTCCTTAACAGGTTGGACTTCTAACAAAATTGCTACACAGGCATCTTCCATTATTTTGATATTTTTATCAAAGTTCTGGAGGATGTCGTCCTTAAGATTTTCTGCCATACTTCTGATATTTCTTTCTGCAAAAGCTATAGCATCTAATACGCCTTTGTAAGGATAGGCGTGTTGTGCTGAAGCCAAATCGCTTCTTATCCCTAAGATTTTTCGTTCTATTTGGGATAATCCATAAGCAGTCTTATCAGAGATGTTGTTGAGACATCTTTGTAGATCAGCTGTTTCTTGATTGCTCTGGTTTTGAGCTAACTGTGCTGCCAGAGATTTCATGTCTTGGCTCAAAGTGTTTTGGTATTCGGAGAAAATTTCAAAGAACCTTTGAAGTCCGTTTCTTAAATTTTCTTGATTATGACCAATATGGGAATGTATTTCTTCCCTCAACTGTATGAGACCAGTTACTACAAAATTCTGGGAATTTGCAATAGCATGGTTCAGCGAAAGGCTTGTCATTCGTTCAAGCTGTGACTTTGTATGAGGAAGTGGTGTCCTCCGGTTGTCACTATATTTTGAATTCGTTGCAGGAATCCATCTAATGAAGTAGCTGCTACTTCCTGTGCCTTTAAGGGGTTTTCATATTCTGTAATATTCATGAACAACTCCCTAGATCTGAACCGGTAGCCTTTTTGACTGCCTTTAGCCTTTTAGAGATATCTTGTATCTCTTGGGCTGATTGTTCCAATTGTTGGGACATTTCCTTAATTACTTTCTCGTTACTTATGGTGATGTTGTACATTTGGGTAAATGCTTCACCAAAGTTAAGAGGAAGTTCTGTGCTAATTTCATCTAAGAAATTATTGGCTAAGTCTATCTTTAGACAGACTTCATTGGCTATCTTTGATTGTGTTAGGCTGATCTTGCCTAAAACTTCGAATAGCCAGCTAATCCTATCACTCAGGGTATTTCCTAGTGCTGCTAGGTGCCCTAAGGTAGGTTCTCTGTCTGATATGTGAGAAGCATGAGGAGCGCCTTCATTCTCATGCCAACATTCAGACCTGGGCCTACATTCCCTTCTTAATGGAATGTAATTACTTTCTCTAAAATTGCTGATTCCGTATATCCAGGCATATATACGGGACATGATAGTTGGTCTTTGATTATTCATTTAAGACCAGAGGAAGATCCTTCATTGGATAAGGATAACTTATCCATTTTATTGAATAGGGCAAATTCTATAATGCCCTGCTGAATGGCAGCATCATATCTTGCCTTGTGGTTCTTTAGCTGGTTATAAGCCTGCATAAAGAACTCTTGATGAGACATGCCATACATGTCTCTGAATTGAATCCATAAGAAATTCCTATGGAAACTCTGGATGTCTAACATGTTTCTGTAGACTTGTCTGAGCAATCTTCTTTGCTCAACGTATATTTCATACAAGGTGGGATTCATTCTTTTGAAGAATTCCTCCATTGTAAGATGCTCCAGTCCTATTTTTATATCTTGTGTTAGGGATAGGATGTATTCTGGATACCAAAGGTGTCCAGGAAATTCATGTCAGAAACACTGTATCCAGTCTAAATGATCCCTGATGTAGGGTTCCATGATGAGGGTATTTCTTCTTAAGGATCCCCTTGTAGGGGTATCATTCATGATTCTGATAGTTTTTATCAGCTCTGCATCAGTATAATTTATCAGATTGACCACCCTGTGCTCTGCAAATTCGTATTCCTGATCTATCCTTAAATAGGGCCAGATTGGCTTAGGAATCAATTCCTCTTGATTTGCAAAAGTGAGTGCAGCTTGCCATAATTCTCTATGTGAATCTAGGGTCTGTACAAAAGTGTTGTACGCCCAACAGTAATCCATAGAAACTTCATAAGAGAGAGAGTGTGTGATGTCCTTCTAAAAAGATAGGCATATCCTCTGTTTACCCTTTTTACTGCATGCAGGAATGTTGTCACATACCGCCTGTGCCTGAGGAAAGCAGCATCCTGTGCTGGGTTTCCTCCTCTCATATATAGGATATCCTCTAAAAGGACAAACCTTCTTCTTTCTCTCATTATCTGAAGGGCCACTTCCAGATGTGGAAGGCCATGCCTTAATCGAGAGCCGTAATAGATAAGGTTCTGTATATCCTTCAGACCTTGATCTAATTGTTCTAAATAAAGAACTGATCGTCCTTCTGTGTATATCCCATAGAGTGGGTTCTGAAGGGAGACTTCATAGTATGGAAGCTCCTTAAAAATTGGTGGCTCTGTAGATGAGCTACCTGACTGTGCATGTCCGGATGTCCCCGGAACATCACTCATTCTTAATTCGAGTCAACCAAGTTAGCTTGGCTCTGAAACCAGACTGAGTTTCAACCAAAAGAAATGAGTTTCAACCAAAAGAAACACTACTACTACCAACTGTATAAAATACCAAATAAAAAGCCAGAAATAAAAGCAGTTAGTAAGAAGATGAGCAGTAGTAAATGAAGGCTGGAGAGGAACAGTATGATGAGAAACAGTAACTGTTAGGATACTCTGCTAAGAGCAACAGTTTCATTTATAATTATTATTCCAAATAATAATAACAAGTGGGTTATGGTCCACTAATGCTTCCGGTAGCTACTATTGACTCGGAGAGAAGAAGGTTTAATCTTCTTCTGTTGGGATTGCACAGAATTTAAAAGGACTTTGTCATTCCTTTTCTTGATGTTGACCTGAATTTTCACTTAAAACGATGGATGAAAAAAATGCATTGTTTCTGCGTGAATTTAGTGAATAAGTAAAAGGCATGAATAAATGCATGGAACCACAAGGTCCATGCGAAATATGGTGGATACATGGTGTAAATGATACAGTAAATATATCCATGAAATTCACAAGGATGGACATATCAACCATGGGCTAGATAATTGTTTATCAAATGGACCATATTATCAAATATACAATTTTCACAGTGGAACAATGAAGAAACCCATGTGAACTCATTTTCAAACAACACGTTGCATCTATGAGACAGTGAGCATACAATGGAAACAAACACAAATCTCTCCATTTTTTGGATCAACACCTTACCCATGTAGTAAAGTGTAGCAGTTCTCACCTGCATCCCTAGGATTATAACCCTGGGCATGCAACCTTACCTCACTCGAGATCTCTCCCACTGGCATTGGTTCAATGGGTCCCCAGCCCCTTAACGAGGGTACTGAAAAACACTAATCTCACATGCATAAGATCCATGAGGCAGTGAGCATATCATATAACCAATACAAATTCCCACTTCATATAGTGGGGCCACTGTAGGCATTGTGGCATCAAATTAGCAATGCAACAGAAATTCAGTTTCATACTGATTCATGGTAAGGGCAGTGAACAGACTGCAGCATGGAAAGCATATCCAAAGAATGAGTGAAGTGCATGGATGGCCAGCAACCAAACAGTGAATTTGTGTGCAAAATTCAACATGTGAACAGTGGGTCCTACCCAAACAGAAGATCATTCGATTGGAACATGAGGAATTCTAATGCCCAAACAGTGGGTACAATGCATGAAAATTCAGCATCCGGACTTGTACCCTAAGTGTGAAGACAATGTGTAGCAACCCCAACACCCAAAGCATGGGTCATTTCATGAAAAATAAATGGAGTTCTGAAAACCAAACCGTGGCTGCAAGGCATGGAATTTCCTCATCTAAACAGTGCACAAGACTTCAGCACTCAAATCCTTGTCCCAATACTGCATGTAAACATGATGATCACATCAAATCAACAGATAAGTTATGAAATTCATAATGAGGAGCATCAAGATCATGGCCAAACATGGGCTGATCATGGCTATCTGGGCGGAATCTCATCCAAACAGTGAATTAGATTATGAAATTGAGCACCCTGCACCCCAGTCATGAACAACAGTGGTCACAAATTGAAATTTATCATTACACTCTCAATCTAACAGTAGCAGCGTGCATGATGCTATGGAAAGCTGTATGAAATCATGCTTGACAGTGCATGGAAACATATAACAATGTGTGCACAACAAGTTCAACAATTATGTAAAATGCATACCAAGTCCGCATGAAATATATGCCTAAACCATGAATTATTGTGCATGGAAAGACATTCAAACAGTATGTTATCATAGTTAAAATTTACATGCAGGCAGCAAATTAAATGCATGAAATGCAGCAAACAGACACACATAAAATTCAGCATGCAAATCATCGCCCAGCAGTGAATCAAGTGACATGAACAAAGTTCTAGCACTAAGCAGTGGGTTTAAGGCAAAATAACCCTACCCAAACAGTGACTTGGTGCATGCAATTTTACACAGTAACTACCTTGAAACAGTGTATAAAATCCATACAACATACAAATAATGCAATCATATGAAGACAGGCTCATCTAAACATGAATTCCTATGTATTCTAATGGAAATAGACGAGCCCTGAAGGAAAAGAAAAGATATAAAAAGTAATATCAAAAGGAAATAATTATAATCAACAAATGCCCAGATTGCAGAAATAAACAAAATAAGAACAAAAGAAAACTCTTTTTCAATGATTTAACTCTTGAAAATTGAAAACTAAGGCAGACAATTAAAAGGGAAAATTAACAAAATCTTCATAGAATCGTAGACCGGAAAAAAAAAAACCCATGACATCAAAAATCAAAACAATTATAATGAGCAAAATATGAACTGACAAAAATACCAAGATTACAAAAAAAAAACCAATAAAAATCCTTTTTTAATGGTGATAACTAACTTGAAAAAAAGCATGAGTTTATGTTGAAATGGTTCTAATAAGCAAATCCCAGCCTGAAAATAATACAAAGATTACAACAACAAAAAACCAAAAAAAAGAAAAGAAATCGCTTTTGAATGGAAAGATGATTCGAACAACCCTTTGGTTGCAACATCGAGCACTTTCAAATTGTGACGCAAGCTCTAGTCAAAATCCAAAGAAAACACATTTTACCATCACCACAACATTGTTAAAACCAACAACATGCTAAAAAAATGACAAGATAGTAAAAAAATTAAAAATCTACACCTACATAATCCAAAGAGAAGTAAACGAACTTTACTACCAAAACAAAGAGATAATTATTGTAGACAATTAAAAGGAGATATTCCTAAAATCTCCATAGAGCTTCCTATCAATGACCATAAAAAGATTGAAAAACACATGACATCAAATTGAAATGATTGTAATAAAAAAAAAATCCAATCCAACAAAATACCCACATTACAGAAATAAAATAAAATCAATAAAGAAAAGAAAACCCAATTTTTCTTATTTTTTTTGGATGCTATCTGTAAATTGACAAGAGAAAAACTATAAAGTACAAGAGATCTATACTGAACCAAAAATCCAGATGAAGGCCACAAAAAGACTTGGCACGAATAAAAGACCACAAAAGGCACAAAGGCCACAACAAGCAAACCACCAATACAAACGAAAGGCAGACAAATCAACAGAAAAAAGGGCCAAATCAAAAAACTGAATTCCTCCTTTGGTTAGGTAATCTGACCTGACATTGGTGCTCCTCTTTATGTGAGAGAATGATGCCCCAAATCTATCAACATTGTTAATAACACATTAAAAAAAAAAAAAACAGAGACAGAGAGAGATGCACAAGCTCAGTTTAGCAAGTCACAAAGCAAATAATTCAAAGAGATGCACAAGCTGTAATATTTTTATGAAAAGAAATTGAATGAAATGAAAGTTCAACTCAGCAAGAAGGATAAGGAAATAGAAGTACAGGAATTAGCAACAGATGAAACAGTGCAACCAAATGAATTGAGCAAAATGCTGCAAGCAAGATGCATAGCCTACGAATGATAATCTTGGATATTTGAAGCCATAACATATTCAGTCCATGACAACAATAACATTAGAGAGTGATAACAAGTTGATAAACTGAACTCACCAAGAAAAGTCCAACCAAGTTTTGTCCCAACGAGGGCAATGGGAACACCATGCACATAATGTTTCAGTTCTGGTATCCGCTTGAAAAGAGAAAAAAATGTATCACCAATGAGGGAAAGATAAACTGTCAAGAAAAACAAGTAGAAGAGTACAGTATTCCAGAATGAATCAGCAATTGCTTACCATCTTTTGCAACATTTTCATAGCTAGCCTTGCACAAACAAGGAGAGAGGAAGTAATTTGATGAAACAACCCATAATAGACCTACATGAACACAACCCAAACTAGGCTCATACTGGACGCTAAAACTTCGCTCACAAAATCAGCCATGTGGATGTTTCCCACTTTCGAGGGTCCACAAACATACTCATGTGATGCCCAATACAATTTGAAAAGGAAGCAGTTTCAATCGTATAGGAACCTCTCATAATTCGAGACTTAATAGAACGGGCAAGTCATAAAGGGACCGAAATCAACAAGATAATAGCAGCCATGGCTCAATTCAACGGAGGGGTCCTTGCAGTAGCCACTAGTTCAGCCTTATAAGGATATGTGACAAACATGGTCATTAATTACCTAGATCCACTTGAATTATATCAAAAGAATTCAACATCCATGTTGAGGCAGGATAGATAAATTTAGGTCAAAACATGGAATCAAGTGCCAAGGTCGTTGTAGATTGGATTACCCTCTAAATCGGAAAATGAGTGGATCAATTGATTCCATCCATCGATCCCCATTTCCTATCAAATGGGCCCAATAATGCAGGTAATTCATGTATGTGGCCCACCCCAACATGACCCACACTACGCCCATATTGGTTGTCCAAAGTCCGTTCACAAAATCAGCCACGTGGCTGGTCTTACGAGGAACAATTCTGGGGGTCTACAACCCCGCTAATGGGATGCCCAATACTATTTGGAGATGAAGTAATTTAAATCGTACTTATAAACCTCTCCTAATTGGAGACTTAATAGAAGGGGCAAGTCATGGCAAAGAACCTATGGACCAAAATCAACAAGTAAAGAACTTTCGATCAATTTGTTTCTTTCTTTTTTCAGGAAGTTAATTATGTGGACCATATTTGTCATTATAATGGCAGGCACTGCTCAATTCAATGGGGGAAGTATTTCAAGCTGCTAATAGACAAGACCTATAGGGATATGTGACAGATTTGGCCTAAAATTACTCGGATTGGCTTGATAGATCAACGGATTTGAACATCCAAGTTTAGCCAAGATCAATAACTTTTGGTCAAAACATGGTATGAAGTATCAACATCGCCGCATATTGGATTTCCGTATTAGATCAAAAAGATTCTAAAATCTAAATTATAAAGGATGCAAATAAGAAAATTAGTTGATCGTTTGATTACATCCATCAATCCCCATTTTGCATTGAATGGGGCAAAATTAGATAAATAAATGTGCAATAATGTCATTAATTGGACCCAACTGAACATGACCCGAACTAGGCCCATACTGGACACCCAAACTTCTGCCACAATATCAATCATGTGGCTGGTCTTACAAGTACAACTTTTGGGCTCCAAAAAGGCAAAAACCCTCTAATGGGAAGCCCTGTACTCTTTGGAGACGAACTAATTTCAATCGTACAGGAACCTCTAATGATTAGAGAATTAATAAAATGGCCAATTCACGCGAAAGAAACAAGGGACCAAAATCAACAAGATAACAACTTTAAGTGAACAACCTTCAATCAACTTGTTTCTTTCTTTTTTGGGAAGTTAATTATGTCGACCATATTGGTTATTGTAATGGTAGACAATGCTCAAATGAATGGGGGAGTCGTTGTAGCATCCAACAATTTAGACCTATATTGATATTTGGCAGATCTGGCATATAATTACCAGAATTTACTTGATAGATCAAAGGAATTCAACATCCATGGTACGGCAAGATAAAAAAAAAATTGGTCAAAACATTGAATGAAGCGCAAAGATAGTTGTAGATTGGATCTCCAAATTAGGTCTAAAAGATTCCAAATTACGTAGGGAAATAAAAAAAAATAGTGGACTAATCCATTGCATCCATCAATCCCAATTTTTTTATCCAAGGGGCCCAATAAAGCATCAATCTAAAAGTATGATTTAGATCGGAATTATGATTTACATCTATTCATATAGCTAACCCCAACATGGCTTGATGGTGGTGGGAGCGGCTGCGACGGCGACGGCGGTGAAAGGTGCGAGTATCATGCTCTCAAATAAATTGTGAATGTCAGTATCTCACATGGAGAGATTTAAAACTTTGAACATTCATTTTATCAAGATTACCAAAGGCAACGTTAGTTACAATTGATTTGCAATTTGCTTGTATGACATTGGATTGCATCCCATTGGACCACATTGGGTAGATAAGGTACACAACTCTTACATGTACTCTATCCAAAGACAAATGCAACTCAAAAGACAAGTGATTCATGTGAAAGAGTTGCAATGGAAGCAAAAGAAGAGAAAATGACAGAGAAGACGACAATGTGAAGGGATGTTTACTAGATGTCGAAGCCTATTCAAGTCGTGGAGTCTGATTTAGGATCTTATAGTTCAAACCCACAGGGATATATGATAGATCTAGACTTTGATTATCTTGATCTACTTGATCGATCAAAAGAAATTCAAGATCCATAGTAGGGAAATATCAATAAATTTGGAACAAAACATAGAATGAAGGGCCAAGAAGAATGTAAACTATATTCCAAATAAAATCCAAAATATTCTACACTAAGTGGAGATCCAAATCAGAAAATTAGTGGAACAATTCATTCCATTGGACAATCCCGATTTATATCAAAAGAGCCCAATGATGCAGAATTTAATGGATAACGATGCGATGGATTGGAGTTGCATGATCATGACCCAAACCAAGCCCATAGTGGAGGTTCAAGCCAATTCCACAAAACCAATTATGTGGCTCATCATACAAGTAGCTCTTAGGGGTTCATAACCCCCACAAAAAGTATGCCAATATTACTTGGAGAGGGATTAATTTCCATTGCATAACTTCCCTGTTTTGGGGACTTAATCAAATGGGAACATATATCTCTCTAAGCAGAAGTTAGTACAAAGTAAAGTACAAGTGGGAAGTCACAAGAAAACAAGGAATAAGAATCTACAAGATAAGAACTCCGAGTGCATAATCTTCTATGACTCGCTGAATTTCATTTTTTTTTTTTAAGTTCATTCTCATTCTACTATAACTCTCAAAAGTTTCATTTTTTGTTTTTTTTTTCATTGTTATTTAGCAATTATGATAGCATGAATATCGTAAACTAGAAAAGAAAGATCATGAGACGATTTCATAGAGAAATTAGATGAAGCAACATCTGAATCTCATGTGATGATGCATGGGAGGAATTTAAGGAAAAAAGAAGAAATTGAAGAATTAAATCAAGAGATTGAGAAGTATAACTAGATAACCTCCCAAATATAGAAAAAAATTAAGCAGATTAATTAAAAACTGGATTACCTTTTAAAATAAAAACAATAGCAAAAAATATTGACCAATCAATTGTGTTGTGACTATTCTCTCTCAAATGAATCATCTAAATCATAAGTTCCAATAGAATAAGTATAAATTTTTTTTTGTAATATTCACACCTGAATCATAAGATTCAGGTCACATGCTTGGGATATTATTTCCTAAATCAAGCAGCAAACAGTTTCAGACTAAAGACACATCAAAATTGGAAGCTCCAATCACATGCTTGGAATGAACTCAATATCCTAGGATGAGATTTGAACAGATGTACAATGAGCAATAAAGAAAATAAAAAAGTAAAAAAAAAAAAAAAAACTCAAGTGATATTAAAAAGCCAATGCTTTTGAAGAGGTGAAAAGAAATGCTCTATAAGAGCTTGCTACTTGCAGGAGAAAAAAAATGGTAGGGAAATAAAAACAATGAAAGATTTAATACGTTAGTCTAGTTAAGCACTTACCTTAATGAGAACCAAGCCTCCAATAGAGTAGTAACAGTCAAGCAGTGACCTTGCATCCTTCAAAATAGACTAAAGTTTAGAACCAATGCCCTTCAAAGAAACAATATAATCAGAATTGCTGCAGCAAACTACCAACAAATATTTATACTATATACAAATAAATTGCAATGAGTGGGCATGTTGCTGGACTTGTATAAGCAATTTTATCTATTCCAACACCATAGAGATTTTGGCTTTTAGCGGCGGATAAGGGTATAGCGACAGAAAATTTCTGTCCCAAGTTCTGTTGCTAAAGATCTACGTCACTGATGTGTTTAGTGGCTGATAAAAAACCGCCACAAATGGAACATTAGCGGCGGTTTGTTTTATCCACCGCTAAAACCTCTCTTCTTTTTTTTGCAAAAAAATGTATTTTAACCTCCATTATATACAATATTCGTAAATGCTTTAATTTAACCCATGCATTGTGGGGGTACCAAATACAAGTTCTTGTGATGTGCCAATAGAATTTGAATAATGTTATTAGAGTACAAATTAACTAAATCCTAGTTTAATTAAAATATATACCCTGGTTCCTGATTCGAAGCCCACCTGATAAGGGCCATGGGCGGCCCAAAGGCACTTGAGAAAGAAGCACCCAAGTCCGATTAAGACCCAAACTTCGGATCTAGGATCTTCACACCCGAAACTTAAACCTGAGTCCACCAATTTGAGCTCAGATCATGATAGTCATAACTCAATAGCCATCTTTGGGCTCAAGTCTCACGAGAGTTGAACTCAGGATTAGGACCAGTGCCAATAAAGAGTTGTGATCCTAAACTGAGCCCAGTCCCATCCAATTGAGTCATTGACACCCCCAACCAAAAAGAATCAAAAGAAGAAAAAAAATAAAGAAGGTTGATGCTTGTCTACCTCTTCTCCATTCCTGCTGGCTTCTGCACCATACTATTTCCATGTGCATTTGGCATGGTTCTCTAGGCTTCACCGCTGCTCAATGTTCATGACTACTACTTCTTGGTAGTGTGGTGCACTGCTGGTGAATTTCTCCAAGGCTCTGACCAACGGTGAGATTGGTGACGGAAGATGTAGTGGGCCTTTTCATCAAATACTGTACCAAACAAAATTCATGTCTCTTGCTCCCTTGGAATCCAATAATCTAATAGTGAGAGAGAGAGAGTGCGGTGTTTGTTACCAATTTTCCGGCTTATTACTCAAAATGAACAGAACCTAGCTGAATAAAATCTAGAGAAGAACCCACATGACATGGTGTAATTTAGAGTGAGAAAGTGACCCAGTTTGGGTTTTTTGTTATTGAAGTTCCTATTCCATTCCCACCCAACAAAGAAAAATTGATGGAAACCCATCTAACTAAATTGTATTTCACAAAGTCTCTTTCCAACCCCACAAACAAAACCTGGAAGAAATCTCACCTATACTAGTGTTTGTTGCTTTCTAAACTTCCTAATAGGATTAACACAAAAACACACACATACACGAGAGAGAGAGAGAGAGAGAGAGAGAGAGAGAGAGAGAGAGAATTTCATGGCACCTGAGACAACCAGTGCAAGGCACTGAGGCTGACTGCCACATGAAGCTTCCTCTTTGGGAAGAGTCTATGGTAGAACATGGGGGGACAAACAATGTTAAAAGTCTGCTTGCTTGGTTGTGAGGGCTTACAAATAGGATTAGCATTTGTAGTAGTAGTGTTACCGGATATCATGAAGCCACTCTCAATGTTTCTTAACAGTACTCTTGTTTGATGTGTATTGAAGGGTAGTCTGGTTAAATTGATTCATCCCTCATTTCTTCACCCCCTTGATGTCAACAAGTGGGGAAGACTTCAGAAGTGGTATTTGGGCCTAAAAATGTTGACAACACTCTCTGCATGCATTATGTTCAGACTTCAGAAACAATCACAGGCCTGCACCAATTTAATGCAGTGAAATGAAGTAAGCAAATCTATGCCTTTGTCAACACACAATCTTTCAATAGGCTGCACTGTAAGTACAAGGAATGGTACCATTAAATTAGTGTCATGGTGGCCATTTGTCGGGTGGGCTCTCGATTGAGTTTGCAATGGCCCAAAAGTAGCATAGAGGATAAATGGACAATAATCATAGTTCGAGAACTTGGCTTGGCCTTACATGATTGCAAATGGGCCAGGTCACAGTACTTCGGAGCCAGATGCCCATATACATTTGCATCTTATATTCTTCACCCTTCACCTCTTTTTGATTCATGTTTGAGAGAAATTTTCACCCAAGAGTTCACACACATCTTTGATCACAGATTTAGGTGAGTGACTTTAATTCGCAGAATTCACTTCAGATGATGGTGAGAGACCTGAGAACTCAGCTCCTATTCAAAACCCTTTTTAACATGCAGACAAAAAGGTCAATTAGGTTGCAGCACCTAACATCATTTCGAGAAAGTAGATCATCATAAAGAAGAAAGTTTTTCTTATTTCCCTTCATCTTACTCTGGAAGTTGATCGATGTAATTTTTGACTTGCAAAGAAGAAATAAGATCATGAACTGATTTTCCTGATCCTAAATAAAAAATAACACCATGCATTGTGGGGGTGCGCTGATCTGACATAAGTCCTACCTGTATTGTAAGTTCCCAATCTGAGTGCATTTCAGGCTGAATCTAGATGCTGGGGCCAGATATGGAAATCTTCATTATGTAATCTGTAAGCAAAATAGAGCACCATGTATACACTGGCTGTTACAGAGAGTCATTCATAATCTTCAAACCTTATGCTCTTTCCAATTTTCCTAAACATTATTGTAAACAGAAATGGCTTTCTCCAAGCACTCTTCTGTTACCTGATATATGAATCTACATAGGAATGAATTCATGGTCACAAGAAACCTGATCTTCTTGTTGCCACCAAACTTTAGTTCAACTGATGTGCAAAGATAGCAATGAAATCCCTCACTTGTCTAGTATATCACATGTCTATATGCTATACAAAATGATGAATAACCAAAGTTACCACTCCATAGTCATCCAAAATCCTGCATTAACCAAACTACTGGATGCTCCACAATAACCCAAACTATCTTGAAGCAATTTGCAGCTGCCACTCCATAATCATTTAAAATCCTGCAGTAACCAAAGTTACATTTGGCATCTCCAGCAAAATTGAAAACCATGTTTCAAGAGTGTGGAAACTATCCTTGTTATCAGAAATTGATAGGGAGGAAAAGGAAAAAAAATGCATCATTGGAGGTAGTGGTCAGTAATGAGATCTACTATGAAAGACAGTGAAATTTAAAGACTGACTTGGCTTGTAGAGATTGAGCTTCCAATATAAAGAGGGCAATTTTGTACTGACAGTAGGAAGATCTGATATCTCTAAATTAGAGGGGCTCCAATTTATTTCCCTCTTTCACACACAAAAAAACACAATTGACCATTGCAAATTAACATGTGAAGGATGAAGTTAGACTGACTCATGAACATAGCATTCTTCATCCTTTAGCAAAGAAAAGCTCCTCCTGTTGCACGTTAGAATAGAAAGAGAGTAGCCCAGGTTGGGAAAACTCATTGCTTGGCATACGTGAGAATTCATGTCTATTTCCTGTTAAAAGGGGTACTCCCTTCCTCAATGATTGCTTAAAAGCTAACTACTATCATTCACGACAGCTGCTGATCCTACCGCTACTACTACTGCTTCTACTACTAGCTGGACATGGAGATAAAAAGGTGCACACAGGTCTCAACATATGTCCCATCAAGGAAGAACTGAATTACATGGAAAAAAAACAGTAAACAAGTCTCTCCAAATTATAGAAGTAGACACCTACATGTAGTTATCCTATCAATTACCTGCTATCAAACAGGCATTGGGAGATTGAGAAACTTATAATTCTCTTGCGTTAAGCTCTCAATTATATCATAATGCAGGTGGGTCATTGCTAACTTGCACCTGGGAGACCATAGACAATGTTCGTGGAGGGCGCTTCCTCTTCTTCTCATAGCTGATCCCTCAAAATTGAAAACCATATTTCAAGAGTGTGGAAACTATCCTTATTATCAGAAATTTAACCAAGGTTCAACAACACAAAAAAGAGCATCAAAGAGACTACTAAATCTCATGAGATCTAAGAGGCTATATAGATTGAGAAACCATGTTTCAAGAGTGTGGAAGATCAGTGGTTGAACTAATGAGCAATGCAGAACATGAAACATGAAAGCATCTTGTTAAATTTTTTTTTTTTATTAATTCCTAAGACCAAATCTGGCTAGATTATACACTGATAGCAAAGAATAACATCAACAGATGGCATATGTGCTAACAATTTCAATGCAGATCATACAACCTGCACCAGCAGTTGCTGTGTGGGCATCACAAGTCACAACAACTAACCATGTTTACAAGAAACAGTTGGGCAGTAAGGTACAACCAGCAGCACTACAGTTCATTTGTAAGTGCAATGAATTCTAGATTGAACACTACAGTTCCTAGGATTCAGATTTCAATAAGCAAACAAAAAGCACACTTTAAAATAACTACATTTAACCCTTGAACTAGTGAATCAATTGCTTGGTAAGCTGAGAACGCATTCATATTATTTATCCAAAACCCATATATAACCTGTACACACGAAATGAAAACCAATATGCATGACATTAAACCATTCAAGATTTTGGCTATGATTTTCCTATCTATAGTTCATTGCATTTTGCACCAATAGAAAGTCCACCTGCAATGGCATTAGGGCTAAAAGCTGCTGTTGACGCATGACGTGTACCAGATTAGCCTTACAGCAATTAAGGGTTGGAATTCATTGTTCATATAAAACCAGGGTCCCTTATTGAAGGGTTCTTCTTGCTTATGTCTATTAACTAGTAGAGGATGGGTCTTGGTTACTAAATTGCAGTTATTATGGCTGAGGTTTCCAATGAATATGTTAGGAAACAGAAATATATACATACTATAAAAGTGGGGCAAAAACTTTTTTTCTAGACCACCCACGTCAAACATCACGCTGGATATCGGGAGGAGCACCGAAAACCTATTAGGATGAAATAAGTAATATAGTATAAACTTTAAAGGGAATTACATCCAAATAAAATTAATTTTTAAGCTTAGAAGTGGTATTTGATTGCACTGAAGCACTGAAGCTGGTATTTGATTGCATGTGGTGGCCTTTGAGCTCCAAGGACAAACAGAGTTTGTAGTTGGATCTGTTTGTTTCTTTTTTCCTGCTTGTGAATTGTGATTTTCTTTGCTTTACATGAACGGTATATTCATGTTGAATATGAATATAATCTCTCTCACAAATCATGAACAGGTATCACCCTGACAAAAATTCCAACAATCCTGAAGCTTCGGAACTTTTCAAAGAGGCTGCATATTCATACAGCGCTTTAGCTGATGCAGAGAAACGAAGATTGTATGACACTGCAGGATTTGAGGTAAATGTCTATTTTGCTTCATATTTGCCATCTTAAAACTGCATTTAACAGAGTTGTAATATTAGCCAAGTCAAACCGTAAAAAAATTCACACAATTACACACCAATGCACTTTAACATATTCCATGTGATTTGTGGGAGAGGGAGACTATCAAGTGAATTTGAAGAGTGAAGGTTGAAAAAGAGGAAAAGAGATAACCTTTGCTAAATCTATGAGAAAATGAACTAGTATTCTTTTTGAGTACAGTGTCAAAAAGTCATCACTCTAACATTATCAATAAAAGAATAATAATAGGAAAATCAGATTGTCATCCAGCTGGGGTGGTCTTGTTTATGCAATTGTTTATGTGGTCATCCACAAATTGTTGGGCGTGGTGCAAGGGAGCTTAAATCTTCATCCAGCTGAAGCAATAACAGCATCTCAGCATGCATATTAGAAGGGAGCCACCACCAAAATGCATAGCTATTCAAGTATCTATCAGAAGCATGCATTTTATAGAAAGTAGCAGCCACCAAAATGCATAGCTCATTAAGCATTTATCAGAAGCACCACGGATGTCTGGTCTGGTGGTGATTTGTGCGTGAATTGCTGCAACCACATGCTATCTGTAATTAAAAATATCTCTCTCTTAGACTTTGAACCGGTTTTGATTGATTCAATCAGATTGTCAAGGCCCCTAAAATAAAAATAAATGTGTTGGCAAGGTAGTTTGCTTCTCTCTTAAGTCTTAATAGAATGTGTCGGCAAAAAGAAAGGAGATATTGGAAAGACTAGACCATAGTCCATATTAAGTACAACATCAGGATAAGAGGGGTGCTATGTAATTACCAGACGTAGATGTTTGAGTGTCCATTTGCAATGGCTGGACCCCCGCTCGTGGAGAAGATGACATATCTAGCATGTGCACCAATGAACTTATATTCAATAATAGTCACTTAGCATGTGCACCAATGAACTTATATTTTATGCTGAAGAATGACAATAATAACTTCGATAAAACAACACAGTTTTAAACAATTAATGAGTTCTGATGATTATACAGGAACTCAGTCAAAAACTAAAAAACCCACGTTATGCAGTAATCCTCTCTCTTTTTCTCATTTTTCTTTCCTTTCCAAATTTCAAACTTTACCTGCTAAAGAAACAAGACCCCAAAACAGATATAACAACTCATATCCAATGAATTTTGTTCTTTTTACCATCTATGAGAACACTTGTTTCCTTTGTTGGAAAAGCCTGAGGCTGAGATAACCAAAGTGTTGTTTTGTTCTTTGAAACCTGGCTGCAGAGCATCCAAGTTCAAACGGGCCCAACTGTGTATTTATAAGTATAATCCAAGTTCCTCATTTAAGTTACAGCCTGTGGGATATCAGGACAACATATTGAACTAAAACAGGCATACATAACCACCAAATTAACATATTGTAATGACTAACACATTGCAACCTACCAATTCAGATTTCCTCCATGGATCAACTTCGAAGCTAAAACCCTAACTTCTCAGCAGATTTCCTACTCTTTCTTGCTCTCTCTCCTCAAATTGTTCGAAAACACCTTTCTCAGCAGATTTGCTGAAGCAAACGCTGCAGACCTACAACTTCTAAGCAAATCACTCTTTCTCTACACAAAATCATGAAAAAAAAAGAGAGAGAAGAGGTATCAGGGCTACTTCAACACAACACCAAAATCCGTTCTTCTGCACAAGTACAGAACTGGAAATCGGAATTTGAAGCCTTCCGATCTAGAATTCCTGCATGCAGCAGATTCGATCGGAAGAACATGCACAAAGAGAAATAGCTGAGATGATGAGCTTCTTTTCGTGAAAAAAGACATGATCAAATTTGGAGCTTCTTCTTGCGCGATTTCGTAGCCGATCAGATTAAATGAAGAGATCGAGCATTCGAGAAGCAAAAAGAAGCAAACCCTCCAAGCCTCGCTGAGAGAGATTCTAGCAGAGAAGAATACCCTCCAAGCTTCAAATGCGCTCAGAGTTAGGGTTTTCGGGCTTCAAGAGTTTAGAGACATAAAAAGTGTGGACCTTTTAACAGCGGAAAATATAATCCGCCAGTGATACCTTAAAATTTTTTCAACATTGTGACGGAATAAAATATCCTTTGTTGATAAGAATTTTTAGCGGCGGAAAGTTAAAACAGCCGCTATTTAAGTGTCACTAAAAGTGACTTTTTTCATTGTGCAAGTATCTGAAATGCTCTTCTTGGTGCCTCACAAGTGTCTTACAAACTGGAATGAATAACAAAAAATCAGAAAAAATACAAATGAATTTCCTAAAGAGTTCGGTAGCCAAAGTTCAAATATTAAGTGTGTAGCCAAATCAGTGAGATATTTTGAAATAAAATTATGCATACGTTCCTCTGTGGTGCACACATGTTGAATATGCATGCTGGCATGGGGAGTTACATTGTAGTATGGGTCAGTTATTGCTACTGGTTGACTGTAGTTATTGTGTCAGTCACTAAATCATTATCCAATTATTGAGCTGGTTAGGAAGTTAAGGGCACATGTCATTTATGTATTAGATTGATGGAATAGGTAGTTTTCTGTAATGCTTTAAATGTATTTGAATGCAATGAGAAAAAGAGCAGCTAGTATTATTCTATTCTACCTCACTTCTGTGTGAAGAAAGGAGGGCAGTTCCCCTCGAAGTGAATTCTATTTCTCAAATTCCCTATTTCTATGTTTTCTTTCCTATCTCAGAACATTAAACCATGACATAAAATCAACCCATAAAGATGTTACATTCAATAATAAAATTTAATCAAAATTAGTATAATTCCTAATTCCATTCTTAAAATAGAATCGAATCCATTGTCTTGATGATCAAATCTGTACTCTTCTCTTTTCTTGGATAAAATTTTTACAAAACCAATAAAAGAATAATCCCATCCACCTTGCATTTTTCTCTTCCACTCCACCCTTTCTTTGTCACACCACATGCCCATGTCTTTTTTCACTACTTCACCCAATGTCTATCAATATCCCCCTTCTTGACTTCTTCTACTCCATTCAATTTGTAGACCTTCAATGATCTTACAGAGATATTTTTAACCTTTTATGGACAAGCCTAATCCATAGCATCTCATCATTATCAACATCGTTAAAGCCTTGTCCCAACTACGTTCGAGTCAGCTACATGAATTTTGTAGCTACTTGGGTTTTCCTATAGTTTTTTGGGAGCTACATCATCATCATAATCGATAAAACCCAATCCTTTTTTTTTTTTTTTAAATTGCTAACTGCATCTGAATTACATGTGAGAATCTAAGCATCACTTTATTAAATTTCTTCAGCTAACCATTCCTATCAAAACCTAAAGGAGTTAGTAGATGCGGCATAAATACTTTTCAATACTTCCCATTGGGTGGAGCCCACTTCTCAACACTCCCACTCAAGTGGAACCCGGTTGGTGCACTTTTGGCAACATGCATTTCTTTTAGTGCCGAGTTGTTCCTCCCGAGATTCGAACTCGCGACCGGTTGGCTCTGATACCATATTAAATTTCCTTTACTAACCATTCTATTAAAACCTCGAGGCGAAAGTATAGGCAACCTAAATGCTTTACAATACTCCCCCCCAGGTGGAGCCCACTTCTCAACACACTAGTGGTATTTATATGAGCCAAAATATATTTTAGCACAAAAAATAATGAAAATAAGGCGAAACCATAAAAGGAAACAAATCCTACTACCTTTCCTTTCACATAGATAGAATAAGATTTAACTTAAGCAAACAAAGAAGGTATTTGAGGCAAAGATCAGTATAACAAGTCATAAAGCAAACAGTTTAAAGAGATACACAAGCTGTAATATTTTTATGAAAAGAAATTGAATGAAATGGAAAGTTCAACTTAGCAAAAAGTATAAGGAAATAGAACTACAGGAATTAGCAAAAGACGAAACAGAGCAACCAAATGAATTTAACAAAATGCCGTAAACAAGATGCAAAGCCTATGAATGATAATCTTGGAGATTTGAAGATATAACAAATTTAGTTCATTTTCAAAAAAAAAAAAAAATCATATTCAGTTCATGACAACAATAACAATAGAGAGTATAACGAGTTGATACAATGAACTCGGCAAGAAAAAGTCCAACCAAGTTTTGTCCCAGTGAGGGCAATGGGAACACCATGCACATAATGTTTTAGTTCACGTATCCACTTGAAAAGAGAAAAATGTGTCACCAATGAGGGAAAGATAAACTGTCAAGAAAGCAAGTAGAAGACTCTAGTATTTCAAAATGAACCAGATATTGCTTACCATCTTTTCAACATTTTCATAGCTAGCCTTGCTGATGAGAAAGAGTGCCAATAGAAAAACATCTGCACCACAATAGCTTAGAGGTCTTAAATATGCTGCAATCCTCCTAATCAGTTTCATAGAGCAGAAAAATAAGACCCACATAATAAACTTTTCTAGCAAAAGAAAATAAAAAATTAATAAAGGGAAAATTTGATAGAGCGCATGGAATAGTTAAACAATGTACCTATTTTATCTGACCATCCTAGATTATTAGTGCTCCCATCCACCACCACATTTGCACTGAAATTGACAAAAACAGTCGGTACATAACCCTACATCCCATAAAAGAACGATAAAATTAATTAAATAAATTCAATAAATATTTATTAGATTGAGACTATAGAAAAATAAGTACTTCACACCTACACCTAAATGGAATAATGTCAATATGGCATGAGACAAAGCTCTTGAACAATGAAGTTTTTTCAATAGAACCAATGCTTGAATTAATGTGTGAAAAGAAAATTCATCATTTCATGTGTGAATCAAAAGTAATGCTCAATTTCTGACCTCTCATGCTAAAAATAGAAAGATTCATGATTTCATGTAAAAATATGATTTTCAAAGAATTTTGACTTGAATTCAAACTTTGATACATGAAAATATGAAATAATGAATTTCCAATAAAATCAAGCATGATTTGATGAATAAGTCCTTAATTACTACAAATTAGTGATGAAAATGTGCATTTTTAAGAAATTATCACACCCCCAACTAGCATTTTGCTAGTCCCGAGAAAGAAATGCAAACTAGGGTAGGATTCTAACATAATCTAAGAAAAGTAAATGCATAAACAAAAAAGGAAAAAAAATGGCCACATTCACTGGCACTCTCGACTGCATTTAGCGCGGGCAGCAAGCCCTTAAATCCTTTAAGTCACCTCTAGTGGACGAGTTGTGAATCGTGAGGGTTTGCAGTGAATACGCGCCCACAAAATTCATAGGGCCTAAAACCAAAAATAATGAAAGAAATTTTTTGAAAGAAAATTTATACTCATAAGATATATTCAAATCTTTAAAAAAATCGAATCTAGGCAATTTTGGAACCCGGTTCGCCAATCCCATCTTTGGAAAGAAATTTTCAAAAATCATGCCAAATTTGATAGTGTAGGGTGAAAAAAGTACGCATACATAAAAAAAAAGGTTTAAATGCTCCGCTAAAACTCTCGAGGAAATGACTCTCTATCGAATAATCTGGTCCACCTAGAGACTTAGCAAAAAAGAAGGTTTCCACTCAAGGCGACCATGACGGCTTTCTCACAACTGTTTTTCAAAAGGCCGGAAATTTTCATTTCTAGACTCGGTTACATAGATATCGAAGAGCATACCCAAATCTTACGTAACTTTGTTCACGGTCCCCAACAATAGGCAACCATTTTCATGTGCCTAATTTGATTCACTGGTCTATGGAAAAATCCACCCAAATAAACCAGGAAACTAATATAACTAAGTTTTGGTTTTCCTTCATATTTTCAATCAAATCGTCCAAAAAATTAGCAAATAATAGCTTCGCATTTAAAACTTTTGAAAATATATATGATTCTCTATCGAATAATCTAGTCCACCTAGAGACTTAGATAAAAAGCAGGTTTCCACTCAAGGCGACCATGACGGCTTTCGCACTACTGTTTTTCAAAAGGCCGGAAATTTTCATTTCTAGACTCGGTTACATAGATATTGGGGAGCATACCCAAATCTTATGTAACTTCGTTCACGGTCCCCAACAATAGGCAGCCATTTTCATGTGCCCGAATTGATTCACTGGTATGTGGAAAAATCCACCCAGATGAATCAGGAAACTAGTAAAACTAAGTATTGGTGTTCCTTCATATTTTTAATCAAATCGTCCAAAAAATTAGCAAATAATAGCTTCGCATTTATAACTTTTGAAAATATATACGATTCTCTATCGAATAATCTGGTCCACCTAGACTTAGCAAAAAAAAAGGTTTCCACTCAAGGCGACCTTGACAGCTTTCGCACTACTGTTTTTCAAAAGGCCGGAAATTTTCATTTCTAGACTCGGTTACATAGATATTGGGGAGCATACCCAAATCTTATGTAACTTCGTTCACGGTCCCCAACAATAGGCAGCCCTTTTCATGTGCCCGAATTGATTCACTGGTATGTGGAAAAATCCACCCAGATGAATCAGGAAACTAGTAAAACTAAGTATTGGTGTTCTTTCATATTTTTAATCAAATCGTCCAAAAAATTAGCAAATAATACCTTCGCATTTAAAACTTTTGAAAATATATACGATTCTCTATCGAATAATCTGGTCCACCTAGAAACTTAGCAAAAAAGCAGGTTTCCACTCAAGGCGACCATGATGGCTTTCGCACTACTGTTTTTCAAAAGGCCGGAAATTTTCATTTCTAGACTCGGTTACATAGATATTGGGGAGCATACCCAAATCTTAGGTAACTTCGTTCACGGTCCCCAACAATAGGCAGCCCTTTTCATGTGCCCGAATTGATTCACTGGTATGTGGAAAAATCCACCCAGATGAATCAGGAAACTAGTAAAACTAAGTATTGGTGTTCCTTCATATTTTTAATCAAATCGTCCAAAAAATTAGCAAATAATAGCTTCGCATTCAAAACTTTTGAAAATATTTACGATTCTCTATCGAATAATTTGGTCCACCTAGAGACTTAGCAAAAAAGCAGGTTTCCACTCAAGGCGACCATGATGGCTTTCGCACTACTGTTTTTCAAAAGGCCGGAAATTTTCATTTCTAGACTCGGTTACATAGATAATGGGGAGCATACCCAAATCTTATGTAACTTCGTTCACGGTCCCCAACAATAGGCAGCCCTTTTCATGTGCCCGAATTGATTCATTGGTATGTGGAAATATCCACCCAGATGAATCAGGAAACTAGTAAAACTAAGTATTGGTGTTCTTTCATATTTTTAATCAAATCATACAAAAAATTAGCAAATAATACCTTCGCATTTAAAACTTTTGAAAATATATACGATTCTCTATCGAATAATCTGGTCCACCTAGAGACTTAACGAAAAAAAAAGGTTTCCAATCAAGGCGACCATGACGGCTTTCGCACTACTGTTTTTCAAAAGGCTGGAAATTTTCATTTCTAGACTCGGTTACATAGATATTGGGGAGCATACCCAAATCTTATGTAACTTCGTTCACGGTCCCCAACAATAGGCAGCCCTTTTCATGTGCCCGAATTGATTCACTGGTATGTGGAAAAATCGACCCAGATGAATCAGGAAACTAGTAAAACTAAGTATTGGTGTTCCTTCATATTTTTAATCAAATCGTCCAAAAAATTAGCAAATAATACCTTCGCATTTAAAACTTTTGAAAATATATACGATTCTCTATCGAATAATCTGGTCCACCTAGAAACTTAGCAAAAAAGCAGGTTTCCACTCAAGGCGACCATAATGGCTTTCGCACTACTGTTTTTCAAAAGGCCGGAAATTTTCATTTCTAGACTCGGTTACATAGATATTGGGGAGCATACCCAAATCTTATGTAACTTCGTTCACGGTCCCCAACAATAGGCAGCCCTTTTCATGTGCCCGAATTGATTAACTGGTATGTGGAAAAATCCACCCAGATGAATCAGGAAACTAGTAAAACTAAGTATTGGTGTTCTTTCATATTTTTAATCAAATCGTCCAAAAAATTAGCAAATAATACCTTCGCATTTAAAACTTTTGAAAATATATACGATTCTCTATCGAATAATCTGGTCCACCTAGAAACTTAGCAAAAAAGCAGGTTTCCACTCAAGGCGACCATGATGGCTTTCGCACTACTGTTTTTCAAAAGGCCGGAAATTTTCATTTCTAGACTCGGTTACATAGATATTGGGGAGCATACCCAAATCTTAGGTAACTTCGTTCACGGTCCCCAACAATAGGCAGCCCTTTTCATGTGCCCGAATTGATTCACTGGTATGTGGAAAAATCCACCCAGATGAATCAGGAAACTAGTAAAACTAAGTATTGGTGTTCCTTCATATTTTTAATCAAATCGTCCAAAAAATTAACAAATAATAGCTTCGCATTTAAAACTCTTGAAAATATATACGATTCTTTATCGAATAATCTAGTCCACCTAGACTTAGCAAAAAAACAGGTTTCCAATCAAGGTGACCATGACGGCTTTCGCACTACTGTTTTTCAAAAAGCCGGAAATTTTCATTTCTAGACTCGGTCACATAGATATTGGGGAGCATACCCAAATCTTACGTAACTTCGTTCACGGTCCCCAACAATAGGCAGCCCTTTTCATGTGCCTGGATTGATTCACTGGTTTCTGGAAAAATCCACCCAGATGAACCAGGAAACTAGTAAAAATAAGTTTTGGTTTTCTTTCATATTTTCAATCAAATCATCAAAAAAAAAAAGAGCAAATCATAGCTTCGCATTTAAACAATTTGAAAACATATACGACTGTGTTTTTTGTGAAAAATCATAGCTTTGCATTTAAAACTTTTGAAAATATATACGACTGTGTTTTTTGTGAAGGGGTCAAAATTCAACACTTTTTTGAAAAACCTTTCCATAAACAAAATGGCAAACCAAATCTAATTTCACCTACTTTTTCAAAGTTCCCAAGATTTTCAATATCTCCAGTTCATAAAAATAATTGTGAAAATTTTCTTTCTCTCTGAAATCAAAAGAAAGTTGGCAAAAATAAAAAAAATAAAAAATTCCAAGCAAGTAAATTTTTTTTCTAGAAAATAAAAATGTGTAAAAATTCTATCTAACACAGGACAGGTGTGCTTGTCCCCACCCTACAACCTAAGATGAAAATCGTCCTCGATGTTTTGCATGCAATGCAGTACATATGCAAATGTAACATGCGAGGAAAGAAAATAACAAAGGGTTAAGTGGAAGAGGTACCTGAATATGTGATCCAATCCGCTTCCTGTCCATGGTTAGAAAAAAATATGCAAAAACAAAACAAAAAGAAAATATATGTACAAAAAGGGAGGGAAAATTGAGAAGCTTAGAGTTGAAATCATCGTCTTCGGAATAAAGGGAGAAGAGGCAGTTCCTTTGTTAGGTCAGTGCTAATATCGGTGTTATTTTATGCTAATTAGAGACGTTTGTTTGATTACCGATATTGCACTATAGAGAATAATTCTCTTCTTTCTTTTTTAAACCCTAAACCCTAAACGCTATAGAACTTTCTTTCACTCAAACTATTCAACTCTTATGAAAAGATACCATTCAAAAAAAAAAAAAAAACACTCTTACGAAAAGATTGTCTTTCGCCATGTTTGACCTGGTCAAGAGTCATTATTAATAGCGAATAAAATCAGTCTGGTATTTTTTTTATGGTGATTAAATATAATGTTGATTCTCTTTAAGGAATAAATAAAATAATCCCTTATGATTTGTTTACACAGAATGTGCACTGTTCTTTAATTACTACTGATTTAGAAGCCTTCTTGGAAGCTTTTTTCATTGTTAATTAGGTGCTACTCATTTTTAATGTTGACCAATAACAATGTTAATTTGATTGAAGATACCATTGGGTCCTAACGAAACCTAGGACTTCTTTTAGATAAATTTATCTAGATAAGGAAATGCTTTCGGATCTAGGTTACCTTGTGTTGCATTAGTCTTTCGATTTGAGAGATGGGTCTACTGACAAGGCATGCATCTATATTTTTTTTAATTAAATAATAGATATTAGGAATTATGGATATGCTCCATGAACACCCAACTAACAGGGAACTTCCAAATTCCCCATTCTTCACTCCAATCCATCCCTTACAATATTCTTATCTTCTTGGTCCCTCTTTATGAGACAGAATTCAATAAAATAGGAAGGAAAAAAAAATGCACAACTTACAATCCAAGGTTTTTTCTTTTTTTTTATCCTATAAAATTTGAAAAAATGAGAACGAAAAAGAGAGATAGGTTCCTAATTAATTAATGCATTTTGGCTGTATGAGATGCTGCTAAACATAAAAAGGAGCTATTTCTTCAAAAACTCTCATTACCTGATTCCATTTCCTTGCTTCTTAATACCACCCAATTACAATAATTAAGACCAAATTAACATCAATTACACTTGATTCAAATAAAAATACTGTAATAAACAAAAGGAATCGTGATTCATCCAAAACATACTTTTCAAGGTACCCTCTGATAGCATTTGCACATATTTCCGTTCAAAAGTAATGAAAATTGAGAACATGGAATGCAAAGCAAGGGATAAATCATCTCTCCTAAAGAATACAATCACCCACGTCTCTAATCATGCATGTGGCTCCATATCAAGCAGATCCAAATTGTCGATTAACCTGATTGTACAAATCCATAAAGAAGACTACTAAAAACCTCTAAACAGCTAATAAGAAGAATTCACATTGAAAAAAAATATCAAGTTCACGGTCGTTGCTTAACAAACACCAAAAATTACATGCCAAGATTCAATTTTTAAAACATAAATTCTAATCACGGTTAAGTTCATTGATTTCGATAAAAAAAAAGTCAAAGACTCATAATATGCTTATCCAGTGATTTAAATAAAAAAAATTACAACTCGTGAAATAACATTTGGATCTTGAATATGCTTTATCCAGTGAACTGCACATCCAAAGACGCTTGGCCATAATTAGAACCTTTACTAAAAAATAGTAAGGAGATTCAGCGGTTTCAAAAAATAAGCATGGCTGAAAAGACGGTATGAACAGAAACTACTGTCCAGTAATATGACAATGGGAAAACAACAGGTGGTCTTCCAAAAGTCCAAATTTGTGAAAATGGGGTGTCCTCGAAACACTTCGCAGTAATAGTTGCGGAAAAATGCAGCAAAATGTAGAATCACTCGTAGATCAGTCGTAAGGCACCTTAGCCTCACAGTACAGACTAGGGATCCATCCCTCATCCTAAGTTGAAATATCACTCCTTGTACTAATGAATTAGAAGTAAAAATATATAAATAAAGCAACAACATAGACAAGCTCACTGAAATCTTAGGCCGCAGGTCCTAAGTAAACACAACCAAAGATGCCATGAAATCTAAATAATATAAAACAAATAATATAATACAGTCTAATAAAATGTTGAATAGGCAGATATTAAAGAGGGGAACAGATCCATGCCGACTACCATCAACCATCACCTGCAAAGAATTAATATAATTGTTATCTAAATGAAGAAAAGTAATTTTTTTTTAAAAGAGTACACTAAACATCAATCAGTTTAATTTGGATAATTGAAGTAGAAATAACCCATGGGGCTTGTAACCACGCAAAAAAATTAAATGACAAAAGCCAAAAGAATCTAAATCTTCCAAGCATCCTTTTGTAGAGAAACATCCTAATGTAAATCAACAAAAGGGGAAAAAGAAAAAAGAAAAAAGAAAAAAATAGACAACTCGACACCCAAATAAACCCCAAGAGCGCTTGAATGCAGTATTATTTCCATTCTACCAAATTTACCAAAATTACAACCACCAATCCAACTGATACCCGCCACCTTTTATCGCAATATTGCAATAACCTTCATGTATAAAACCATTAACTTTTGGAGCCTTGAATAGATAGTGATTTATTGAGTTATATGAACCTCTCCTAATTTGAGACTTCATAGAATGGGCAAGTCACAGAGGGACCGAAATCAACAAGAAGGTAGCAGCCACTGCTCAATTCAACGGAGGAGTCTTTGCAGCAGCCACTAGTTCAGACTTTTAAGGATATGTGACAAACTTGGCCATTAATTACCTCGATCCACTTGAAATATATCAAAAGAATTCAACATCCATATTAAGGTCGGATAGATAAATTTAGTTCACAACATGGAATCAAGTGCCAAGGTCGTTATAGATTAAATTACCCTATTAGAACCAAAAGGTTCTAGATTTTCAAGGGATCTAAATCAGAAAATGAGTGGATCAATTGATTCCATCCATAGATCCCCATTTCTTATCGAATGGGTGCAACAATGCAGGCAATTTCATGTATTTGACCCACCTGAACATGACCCACACTATGCCCATATTGGTTGTCCAAAGTCCGTTCACAAAATCAGCCATGTGGCTGGTCTTACGTGGAACAATTCCGGGGGTCTACAACCCCGCTAATGGGATGTCCAATACTATTTGGAGATGAAGTAATTTAAATCGTATTTATAAACCTCTCCTAATTAGAGACTTAATAGAATGGGCAAGTCACGACAAAGAACGAATGCCCAAAATCAACAAGAAAAGAACCTTCGATCGATTTGTTTCTTTCTTATCTCAGGAAGTTAATTATGTGGACCATATTTGTCATTATAATGGCAGGCATTGCTCAATTCAATGGGGAAGTCTTTCAAGCTGCCAATAGACAAGACCTATAGGGATATGTGAAAGATTTGGCCTACAATTACCCCGATTGGATTGATAGATCAAAGGAATTAAACATCCATGATCAATAAATTTTGGTCAAAACATGGTATGAAGTATCAACATCGCTGCAGATTCATTTATATAAATAAAAAAAACATTACCACAAATTGGATTTCCGTATTAGATCCAAAAGATTCTAAATTATAAAGGATGCAAATAAGAAAATTTGTTGATCATTTGATTACATCCATCAATCCCCATTTTGTATTAAAGGGGGCAAATATTAGATAAATAAATGTGCAGCAATGTCATTAATTGGACCCAAGTGAACATGACTAGGCCCATACTGGCCGCCCAAACTTCTGCCACAAGATCAACCATGTGGCGGGTCTTACAAGTACCACTTATGGGCTCCAAAAACCCTCTAATGGGATGCCCGGTACTCTTTGGAGACGAACTAATTTCAATCGTATGGGAACCTCTAATGATTAGAGAATTAATAAAATGGCCAATTCACGCGAAAGAAACAAGGGACCAAAATCAACAAGATAATAACTTTAAGTGAACAGCCTTCAATCAACTTGTTTCTTTCTTTTTTAGGAAGTTAATTATGTCGACCATATTGGTTATTATAATGGCAGACAATGCTCAAATGAATGGGGGAGTCGTAGCATCCAACATATTAGACCTATACTGATATGTGACAGATTTGGGATGTAATTACCGGGATTTACTTGATAGAACAATGGAATTCAACATACATGGTATGGCAAGATAAAAAAATTTGGTCGAAACATCGAATGAAGTGCAAAGATAGCTGTAGATTGGATCTCCCCATTAGGTCTAAAAGATCCCAAATTACGTAAGGAAATCAAAAAAATTAATGGACCAATCCATTGCATCCATCAATCCTCACTTTTTATCCAAGGGGTCCAATAAAGCAGAAATAAACGGACGGCAATGTCATGACCGAAAATAGGCCCATAATGGACCCATTTGAACAAGACCCAAACTAGGCCCATATTGGACGCTGAAACTTTTTTCACAAAATCAGCCATGTGGACGCTTCGCACTTCTGAGGGTCTACAAACACGCTCACGTGATGCCCAATACTTGGAGAGAAAGTAGTTTTAATCCTATAGGAACCTCTCCTAATTCGAGATTTAATAGAACGCGCAAGTCACATAGTGACCAAAATAGACAAGATAATAGCAACGACTACTCAATTCATCTTATTGTATTTGTGATCATCAAAATATTATTGTGTACCAAGGCAATGATGTTGTAGATGGTCCGATCTACAACGAACATCGAGATGCGGATGACTCATTGAAATTAGATATCTATGAAGTTGGTGATGTTGTTAGTGATCAAGTCTACGACACATCCAAATAAACGAACCAATGATACAATCGATTTCGATGCGAATCAAGATTACGAACAAGAAACTCAAAATTTTAGTATATGCATATAGAATTTGAGGGTTCAACTATACATGAACGACATCTAGATGAAAATTATGGTGATTGGTGAAAAGCGTGATTTAGATCGGAATGGAGAAAAAGAATTCATGTAGCTAACCCCAACATAGTTTGATGACGGCGGTGGTGGAGGTAGCGAAAGGTGTGAGTATCATACTCTCAAATAAATTGTGAATGTCAATATATCCCACATAGAGAGATTTACAACTTCGAAGATTCATTTTATGAAGATTACCAAAGGCGATGTTAGTTACAATTGATTCACGGTTTGCTTGTACGACATTGAATTGCATCCCATTGGACCACATTGGGTAGATAAAGGTACACAACTGTTAGAAGTACTCTACCCAAAGACAAATGCAACTAAAAAAACAAGTGATTCATGTGAAAGAGTTGCAATGGAAGCAAAAGAAGAGAAAACGACAGAGAAGACAACAATGTGAAGAGGATGTTTACTCGATGTCGAGTCCTTTTCAAGTGGGGGAGTCTGATTTAGGATCTTATAGTTCAAACCTATAGGGATATGTGATAGATCAAGACTTTGATTATCTAGATTGACTTGATCGATCAAAGAAATTGAAGATCCATATTATGAAAATATCAACAAATTTGGAACAAAACATAGAATGAAGGGCCAAGATGAATGTAAACTGTGTTCCAAATAAAATCCAAAATATTCTACACTAAGTAGAGATCCAAATCAGAAAATTAGTGGATCAACTCATTCCATTGGACAATCCCAATTTTAAATCAAAGAGCCCAATGATGCAGAATTTAATGGACAACAATGTGATAGTTTGGAGCTGCATGTTCATGACCCAAACCAAGCCCATAGTGGAGGTTCAAGCCAAGTCCACAAAACCAGCTATGTGGCTCATCATACAAGTAGCTCTTAGGGGTTCATAACCCCCACAAAAAGGACGCCAATATTACTTGGAGAGGAAGTAATTTCCATTGTATAACTTCCTTTCCTGTTTGGAGTCTTAAGAAAATGGGAACAGATCTCTCTCTAAGTGGAAGTTAGTACAAAGTAAAGTACAAGTGGGAAGTCACAAGAAAATAAGGGATGAGAATCTACAAGATAAGAAATCTGAGTGCAGAATCTTCTATGATTTGCTGTATTTCTTTTTTTTTTAAGTTCATTATCATTCTAATAAAACTCTCTAAAGTTTCATTTCTTTCATTGGTATTTAGTAATTATGATAGCATGAATATCGTAAACTAGAAAACAAAGATCATGAGAGACAATTTCATAGAGAAATTAGATGAAGCAATATCTGGATCTCCTGTGATGATGCATGGCAGGAATTTAAGGAAAAAAAGAGGAGAAAATAAAGAATTAAATCAAGAGATTGAGAAGTATAACTAGACAACCTCCCAAATATTTTTTTGAACTCTCTAACCTCCCAAATATACAAAAAAAAAAAGAAGCAGATTAATTAATGACTGGATTTCCTTTTAAAATAAAAAACAACAGCAAAAAATATTGACCAATCAATTGTGTTGTGACTATTCTTGCTCAAATGAATCATCTAAATCATAAGTTCCAACTTCCAATAGAATATGTATAAAAAAATTGTAACATTCACACCCGAATCATAAGATTCAGGTCACATGCTTGGGATATTATTCCCTAAATCAAGTAGCAAACGGTTTCAGACTAAAGACACATCAAAATTAGAAGCTCCAAGTGATATTAAAAGGCCAATGCTTTTGAAGAGGGGGAAAGAATTGCTCTATAAGAGATTGCTACTTGCTGGAGAAAAAAATGGTAGGGAAATAAAAACAATGAAAGATTTAATACGGTGGTCTAGTTAAGCACTTACCTTAATGAGAATCAAGCCTCCAATAGAGTGGTAAAAGTCAAGCAGTGACCTTGCATCCTTCAAAACAGACTGGAGTTTGGAACCAACGCCTTTCAAAGAAACAGTATAATCAGAATTGCTGCAGCAAACTACCGACAAAGATTTATACTATATACAAATGAATTACAACGCTGGCATGAACTTGTTATGTGTCAGATGAAAGGTTACCTCAAAAGCTCCAGCGTCAATCGAACATCTCAAAATGCTATTGACTATCAGAGCATAGAAGAGGTCCTTTACTTTAGAAGATTGTGATACAAGGGTCTCCACAACTAGTGGGCATGTTGCTGGACTTGTATCAGCAATTATCTATTCCAAGTATCCGCAATGCTCTTCTTGGTGCCTCATAAGTGTCTTCCAAACTGGAATAAATAACACAAAATCAGAAAAAATACAAATGAATTTCCTAAAGAGTTCGGTAGCCAAAGTTCAAATATTAAGTGTGTAGCCAAATCAGTGAGATATTTTGGAAATAAAATTATGCATACGTTCTTCTGTTGTGCACACATGTTGAATATGCATGCTGGCATGGGGAGTTACATTGTAGTATGGGTTAGTTATTGCTACTGTTTGACTATAGTTATTGTGTCAGTCACTAAATCATTGTCCAATTATTGAGCTGGTTAGGAAGTTAAGGGCACATGTCATTTATGTATTAGATTGATGGAATAGGTAGTTTTCTGTAATGCTTTAAATGTATTTGAATGCAATGAGAAAAAGGGCAGCTAGTATTATTCTATTCAACTTCACTTCTGTGTGAAGAAAGGAGGGCAGTTCCCCTCGAAGTGAACTCTATTTCTCAAATTCCCTATTTCTATGTTTTCTTTCCTATCTCAGAACATTAAACCATGACATAAAATCAACCCATAAAGATGTGACATTCAATAATAAAATTTAATCAAAATTACTATAATTCCTAATTCCATTCTTAAAATAGAATTGAATCCATTGTCTTGATGATCAAATCTGTTCAAATTTCTTTAAGTGAAGTATATATGTATATATATACAGAGGGAAAAAAACAGAATCTGAAGAGGGTGGGTGGTAAATACGAAGAAAAATGGTGAACTGCTGTCATAAATACGGTAGTGACAGCAGCAAAAATGTGATTAAAACTGTGGCTCCTGCATTTATTTGGTTCCACCCATTCATATCATACGCATTCATCAATATAAGCACTGGCCCATATTTCACTCCAGTCGAAGAGATACACACCAACAGATTCATCATATTTGAAACATATAGTTATAATTCTTTATACATGATCAACCCCAAATGAAATCTCAACTTACCTACAGCAGCACGGATCATTCATTGGCTGGAACATGTTCACCATTTTAACCAATTGAAGTAACCATGCAATCAGGACAAGCATAATGGAATTTGACAGAAAATATGAACTTTGAAATCTTATTATTCTTATTAATTTTTTTTACAAGCATAATGGAATTGAAGCCTGTTATCCCATAAACAACATACCACAAAAAAAGAATCAGGTTGTTTTAGAAACAAAACATCCAAATATTTTTGTTACAAAGCAAGAAAATTACTTGTTAATGTTCTATATACAGTGACATTTCAGAGCCCACCTGGGACCACCACCAAGATGGTGGGGATAGCCCAAAATGGCCCCATGTTGGATCATCACATCAATAAAATAAAGAGCTCTAAAAGATAAAAAGATGAACGCCCAGAGAAACATTAAAGACCATGTTGGTCACAGATAATGTAAACTGAGTCAAAGCGTTCAAATTTAAACAATTTGATGAATTTGTCTTTCTACGGTAAAGATCGGCTGCTGATGGACCCTGCATGTGACCGAAATACTGTAAGATAGCATAGGATTATATCAATTAGAAACTTCCTCGTATCTGGTAGTACTAATTCCAATGACCTCTGTAGTGATTCTTTGGAGCAGAAGACTGTCGTGAGTAGAATTGACAGAGAAAGAAAAATAATTTGAAACTGGAAGGATTTTGGGATATTCTTTGGCTAGTAAGAAGAATTTGATTTTGACATATGAGAAACCAATTTCTTTATGGGAATAATACTTCAAATCATATGATTCATGTCCGCGATGATGGTTGTCCTATAAATCCAGATTATGTAATAGGTGTGATAAGGGGCAGAGTTGGTTGAGCAGTTAGCTGAGACAAGAGGGATCATCTGTAGCCCATGTCAGATGGGCGGCTAGTCAGGTTAGGATTGCAGAAGCCAAGATCAAGTTTATTATCAGCATGCAACTGAAGAGCCAGGCTATATAGAATCTGATGTTAATAGGATGACACAGATTGGAAAACCACCGGGTGGGTATGTTACTAGGATGATAGAGATTGGAAAACCAGTGGGTCTCATTTGGGTCTAATGATGACATGTGAATGCTTCTCAAAGGGTCTTTGGAAAAAGATGGGGAGGGAGAGTCTACAAAAGGAATCAAAAGGGGAGTGTATATGCAAACTCCAGAATGTTCACATCGCGAGAAAAAAGTTAAAAAAATGGGAGAAGGGTCTGTATTAGTTTAGATCGGTTAATACTAACCTCTGTAATTTTAGCAATGTGTTCTTTGATGGGGCATGGCTTGAAGTTGGCCATTCAGCGTTCAGCCCCTTGTCGCCGCCGTTTTGGATTTAGTGGAGACTCTAATTTACCATTTCAAAGTGGGAAAAAATGACTAGTGTGTGAAATATGGGCATCAAATAAGTGGAAGCCACCTGACAGATAGTTGTTTTGTGAGGGTTTTTTTTTTTTTTCCTTTTATTGTTGTTGTGGGGATGGTGCAGGAGGAGGGAATGTTCACGAATTTGAAAGGTCTATGCATGGATAAGGGGTAGTCCAAACATCAGCCAAATGGGAGATCAGATGGTGGAGATATCAAGGCCTGAAGATCGAGAGTGGGAAAAGAAAAGACTCTTTTAAGGCCAAATCCAACAGTAGTTTCAGACCAGATTAGTGTAAAATTGGGTCCGGTGAGAGTTCAAATGAGGAGAGGATGGTAAGTGTTACGGCGCTATGGAGTGTACAAATGAGTCTCACCCTTATATCATTGTCTATGCATGCATTCTAGGAATAAGATTTTTAAGTTCTTTTGATTCATTTTGAAATATAAATTATTTGTCGAGTGAAAACTCACTACTCACAACTTGTTCTGAAGCAAGGAGAAAAACCTGAGAACTGTAGATATATTGGAGCCTATTATATAGGCTTTGACTCCACAGGTTTTGGCTCAATTTTTTATTCAAATCTCAAACGGTGTGGATTATGTCATAGGTGGTGTTCAATTTTGCAATGACTCGTGGATTGAACAACATCGATGAACACTTAGAATAAAGACAGTTTGTTATTATGCTAAAGCACACTTTTTCCACAGGAAATCTTTTTTTTTTTTTTCATTTTACAGTCCTACACAAAAAAGTTTAAATTTTATTTGGCAACCATTTGTTATTATGAAGTTTTAAGGTTTTCTTAAAAAACTGACCCTCAGTGTGGTATCAGAGCCATTCAAACTTGGCATAGTCAAGTTGTAAAGATGCGTAATCTCAGACCCCCAGAGCCTCCGGACAATCTGGACTCTACCCAGAACCCAGTATATCAAATATCTTGGAACAACATTCTGATATGTACATTAACAACCTTGATTGGCATATCCAGAACCTCAGGGGAATCACCCAAAATCCACCCTTACGATTTTCATTCCCAAATTTAATGTCATTCTAGATATAGCCTTGCAAAGAAGAAGAACCCTCTTATTAGAGGATGTTCTCCATTATCACAAGATAAGACCAGAACTAGATCTTATCTTTTCAGAGCACAGAATCTCTCTCATCCAAGTCATGAGTAGAATAAAAAATGTAAGGACATATTTACAAGGTGTTAATGATATAGGAAGACAGTTCCTTGAAGATTATTACACTCTTTACAGTCAATTTTTAGAATTCATCCTTGAATACGAAGCTACCTTCCAGGAAGCATTCATATATGCTTACCAAAGAAATTTGGTCCCAATCTCAGTTGTGCCATACCTTATATATGGATAATCGTATTCCTCCTTTAGGAGACCATAGGCTTGTCCAGCTTATGGAAGAACTCAGATTGGACTTTAGGAGACTTTTTGGAATAATTCCCCCTAGAATCTATGAACCTCAATATCTGTTTGATATCCAGAATATCATAGAAAGATTCCCTGCAAACCAGCAGACCTCAGAATACATGATGAATATTCTAGAAATCACTAGATCTGGAACAAATAACTCTGACTTAGAAGAATTTATAAAAATTCACAACCCAGAACTCTATTCCATATACATAGATAATAGAAGGAAAATAACCAACACTATTTTGAAAGAAGTTTTGGGAAAACCCCCCATGAGTACTCCCTGGAATTCTTAAATGAACTAAAAGAATTCCAAAATACTTACCAGGCAGCCATATAGCAAGGATTTGTAGAACTAGCCCAGATAGTTAAAACCAACTGCCTAGAAAATGCCACTGTTCAAAATGACCGAGCAAAGACCTTCTCTCATAACCCGTATATATACATGGATATACGGATATAACAGAGAAAATAACTATGTCCCTCTAAATGGAGAACATAGACCCAAATCTGAATGCTGGCAAGAGAACATGGCTTGTGAGCATTCAGCACACATCTCAGAAAGGAATCCAGGACTAATCCACTTAGTTGCACTAGGAAACCACCTTAGTGATAGGATAAACTGGCTATTTGAGGCATTAGGCAAAGTTAGCCTAACTCAAACAGAAATATCCAACGAAATAAATCTAAAGCTAGATTTAATAGACAACACCTTAATTAAGGTAGATGAACAAATCCCAGTCAACTTTGGAGAAGCCGTCGCACAAACTTAGATGGAGACTCACATGAAACCAGAGAAACTCAAGACAGATTACTCCAACAAATGGAAGAAATGTCTAGAGAGATAAAAACTCTCTCTAATAAGCTAGCAGCCATTAAAAAGGCTACATGCACAGATCTTAACACACCATAATGAATATAGTTCCTTATGAAAACCCTATTGCAGCACAGGAAGTAGCTATTACTTCATTAGAAGAATTCTTACAAAGAATTCAAAACGTAATCATTAAAGGAGGATATGAATTCCTCATACAAAGAAGAGATTTAGAAAAACTTTCTGCTCTCCACCTTACCCAAGCCATAGGAAATTCGCAAAATTTTCTAACTTCAGGATTAATCCAGCTCAGAGAAGAATTAATATTATGTGGGAAAACCACTAAAAATAGCCAAGAAAACCTAAGAAAAAGGTTAGAAATGTTTTTTCAGGTTTTCACAGAATATCAACTTAACCTCAGCAAAGGTTTAACAACTCTAGCGTCACAAATTCAGATAACAAAAGGACTTGGCAACAGCCATAGCCAAAACATCACCAGTACTTATCTGAAAATCTCTGGCACAGAGACAAAAATGAGTTATAACTTCTCCCAAATAAATAAAGAGGTAGAAGATACTAAAACTCATTTAAAAACTACAGAGCATACTTATCCCTATCAAGGAATAAGAGATGCTATCAACACTGCTGAAAGAAAAATACACCAAATAGCAGAGAATGTTAAAAGGAGAAATCTTGATGAGTTTTGATAAAAACACAAAACTTATGGAAGATGCCTGCTCTGCCATAATATTAGTTATCGAACCATTAAAAAACACAACCGATAATACGAGAAGAGAAAACCAGAGTAACTCGGATATGCAAGTTACTATGGTAAAGGAAATATATAAAAAATTTGCTAACATACATAGCAATCTGGTCAGAGTAAAAAAGACTACTAAAACCCAAGGAGAGAAAATTGACATCCTTATTGAAAGAACAAAAAAGAATGAAAAAATTCTCTCAGATCTTTCCCAACCCTCTGAAAGACAACTAAAAGCACAGCTCACCCAATTAAAACCTCCTAACCCACCATTAGGAAAATTAAGTTTAAATATGATACACAACAAAAAATTTGGGAAAAACCTTAAGAACAAATGTCTTGAAGGGAAACCCCAAATGAACTGAAACGAGTTTGGTGACAATGAATGGCAAATAGTGGAAAAGGCTACGAAGAATCAAGCATTACCTCCAGTAAGATATGAAGATCTTTTCCTAAAAGGAGAAGATCCTAAAGGAAAAGACTATGAAATAACCAAATGGGGAGACTTGGTCACAGTTGACAAAATATGCCAAAAATTTGACGTTTAACATGGATAAACATGAGGGAAAGAAAATGATATGAATTCCTTTCACATGGTTTATTCCAATGTCTAATACAAGGACTACATAGCCCTGACCCTGATGCTAAACTATGTGCCATCCTTGTAGATGACAGAATTCAAGAATTCAAGAAAAGCATAATTGGAATAGGACAACTGGAATTCCAACAAAATGTTGCCTAATTCAGTGTGATCCCAGGATTTGTCTTGCCACTAAAGTCAGCCAAATACATAAAATTAATAATAGGAACTCAGGAATATGAGAAATACATAATTTCTGAAGGTATATTATCAGTTCAACACCCAAGCCGAGTAATGTTTACACATTATGCTCAAGATGGATTACTAAACCATATCCATAGAGGAAGAATGAATGAAGAAATTCTAGTACGAACTTCCAGAGGTATGGCAGATTACGCTTTTCGAAAAATACCTACCCAAGGTATGCTCTCAGATGCTAATCTGAAAATGTGGAACTTTCCACAAATTCAACCAGCAAAAAAAAATAAAAATACGATCTCTTAAGATTTCATACACCAAGACGAAAATAATGTCTATCAAATTTGGACAGCCCAGCCTAGTTTATCATGAATCTAAACAGGAATTGGAAGATGACTTTAGAACACCTAACTCTATTTTCAGAAATCCTGAAATAGCCCGAAAAAGCTATTCGGCTCCATCCAAAGCCACCCACCCAGCAAGGTAGCAAGAAGCCGAGTATAAAATTACAAAGGTCTGCTTCCACTTCTAGCTTTAATTCTAGTACCACAAATTGCAAGGATTGTAATATAATGGTAGGTTAGCTGTTTGCAAGATAACAATTTAAAGTGGAAACCACAGAAAAACAGTTATCAAGTCCAATAAGACTCCCAAATCTTCTATCCGAAATGCACAATGGATGGATAACCATCCATGCTACTGGAAATCAAACTAATTGCAGTTTCAGCTAGCCTACCCGAAATCACAATTTGTTTGAGTATTAGGAAAAGTGACCTGCTCCAATAGGAAAGACCTGGCAGCTTCCACATCCATCAGAATTCATGCCGATAAATGCTCCACTGAGCAGACTGTCACTGCTGGCGGGAGTTAAAATGACATTTTCATGAACATCAGACAAAATTTCGCTCCCAAAAACCACCAAATTCCCATCAGCAATAGTAATCCCGGCCCCAACAGTCATCTTGGAATAAAACTAATTCACAATAAGACCCAAATGAGAGGCTAATCAAAAGCCCTAATAGAACAGAACAACAACTTTGGAAACAGAAATTCAATGCCTTGATAAAAACTCAGAAACTCTCCCAAATAGCCAAAGTAGAGAAAAAAAAAAAACCAAGGAAGTAGAATCAACGCATCAAAAGAACACACAAATTTCAAGAAACAAATCCAAATGGAATTCAGAGAAGATAAACAAAAGGGAATTCAATGACATGAATGCAATTACCCATCAAAGAAAGAGGCCTTTTATAGAGAAATGAGTTTGCAGTCTCATGGAACCTTCATCAATGTTGAAGTCTTGTTTGTTTGTTTGTTATGGGATTAGATTTAGATTTACACACATTTAGATATATTTAATCTTTTACGATTAATCAAAATGCCCAAACAAACAAACACGTCTTACCCCACCTGTACTTCCACATTCATACCAGTTGATTCTAAAATGCACAAAACAGATTACCCTAATCCCTATCATCCAATTAATAGCATTTTTTTTTTTTTGGGTGAGTGGCTGGCTGGATTAATTAAGTTTCTATATATGCATTGAAAGCAAAGGTGATTTCCACAAGTACATCTGATTCATATACCTTCAAATATAATTCTTGAAATGGTTCCCGTCAAAATGCATTAAAAGATAGATAGATAGATGGGTTTCTTGAGAGGACTGAAATCCTTCATTTCAGACCCAGAAGGAAGTAATCCCTTTCAACTGAGCAGAAGGGTCCTTCCCACCACTGCAATTCCTTTGTAAGGCTATAGTAAACGAACGTCATTAAACCACCAAGAACTCAGTCCTCACATGGACAGAACCAAAATTTCCAATCATCAGATGCATATTTTGTTGTTAAATCAGAAATACAAAGCCAAACAAACCCTAGATTTCCCAAAAACCTAAGATTCAATCCTCGCCAACTTATCAAACTACTGAACAAAACACAATGAAGAAAGAAATCAAGAAATAATTTATCAAAAGAAACCCTAAATATTGGAGAAAGAAAAGATCAGAAACCCCAAATACCTGGATTCTTTTGGCTTTGACATTGCTCTCGACTTCGATTCGGGTTTTGCAATACGAGTAGATGCATTTGCCGATCCATGTAATTCTTCCAGCACTGCAGCAATTACAATTTCATCAATCAGAAGATCAAGAAAGAGAAGTTCGATCTGCTTTTGCTTGTCATCTTCGTTTTCCTTGGATTTCGTCTTCTCTCTTTAGATAGAAAGAGGAGTGTTTGAGGAATTAAGGAGTGCTGGAGAAGCAAACGTTGGCAGGGAGGTCGCTTAGGCGCGGAAACTTGCCGTTGTACGCGGAGAAACTTGCCAAATAAGTACGTGGGATTCACAGCTGGCACTTTCTAATTAATTTGAAAAGGTAAGGATGATATTTGCGCGGTGGCCCACCAAATTTCGATAGTTCCCTTTGGATTTCCGAATTTGACGGCCATGATTGAGTGACCTGTAGGACCCAATGTCGATGGTGCCATCATTGCCGCTGGCCCGGATCCTTTGTCCCAGCTTTTTACATGCGTGGGCCCATACAGGGTGCGTTGAAGATAAATCTCTTCGCATTATATATAGATCCTCAAGTTTCGACTAAATATTAATGGGTCCCATCACACAATTGAGTACATGATAAAAATGTAATTAGGAGATGACATGGCATCACTGCTTGTGTGGTGTTAATCTCGGTTTCCATCTTAGATTAATCATATAATGGGACCATTTACGTTTAAATTGAAAAAATTACTTCCCATGCCACTAAATAACAAAAAAACAACTAATCTTTAAAAAAAGTTAAAAAAAGTTATATTCTCATCTCACTCAATTACAAAAAATAATGCTATTTGACCCCTATTCTTTGTTGTCATTAAATTTGACACTTTACCCCACTTCATTTTAATAATAAAATTACCAAAATGACCCAAAAAATGGAGTTTAATATGTTGTTTCTATTTAATAGCTACGATAGAGGATTTGGATTCGTTGTTGCTTAGACATCGACCATTAAATGGTCCTTGTCAAAGACAAATGGACGACAGTAAAAAAGGTGTATAAAAGTAAATGTGGGTTCTCTTTCTTCTCTAAAGACGTCCAACGCATGAAGAGCCCACCAAGGGAAATTCTCATTTTTCCAATCTTCCTCCATTTGTGACCTTTTTTTCAATATATTTTTACTGTGTCCAAGAATTTGGAATTCTAAATCCTCTTATGTTTGGTAACTTCACTAGTAAAGTAAAGTAAGGTAAATGGTTAAATTAAGAGACAAGAGAAGAATAGGGGTCAAATCAAAAGGTATCAAAATTAACAAATCACCACTTCTTCTTATTTTTAATTGTAAAAGATATTTCCTCTTCCTTTTTTTTAAGTCTAAAAGATATTTTCTCATGCCATTAAATGACACCAAATGCTCTTTTTTCACCAAAAAAAAATAATAAAAAGATACCTTCCTGTGCCATTAGCATTATTTGATTTGGCCCCCTTTTCTTTTATTTTATCTGGATTTGACATTTTCTCTTCACTTCACTCTAAGAGTAAATTACCCAAATAAGCCAAAGTATAGAGTAGTTTCATGTGGCAAAGCATATGCCTGTTTTTTTTTCTCTTGATTTGACATTTTCTCTTCACTTCACTCTACAGGTAAATTACCCAAACAAGCTAAAGCATAGAGTAATTTCATGTGGTAGAGCAGATGCTGTGTTTTTTTTTTCCTCTTAATTTGACATTTTTCCTTCACTTTGCTCTATAGGTAAACTACACAAACAAAGCTAAAGCACGGGGTGATTTTATGTGGCAGAGCAGACATTGTGCTTTTTTTTCTCTCCTAATTTGACATCCTCTCTTTACTTCACTCTACAAGTAAATTACCCTAACAAGCCAAAGCATAGAGTAATTTCATGTGGCAAAGCAAACGCTTGCGTTTTTTGAAAATGAAGAAATTTTAAAATGATTCCGAGTGTTTGTCCTAATGTCAAAAAAGCGTTTCATAAATTAGTAATACTAAAATCGTCTCTAATTTTGTGGTTGCCATTATCACTAAAAAAATAGAGTCTAGACAAAGTCTAAGGATTTAGTTTTTTTGCATCCACTGCTTTTTCAACTATTTGATGCAATGCTTTATCGTTAGGAAAGACCTAGGAAAAACCATTTTTCAAAGAAGAGAGGCCATCCAAATTGCTTTTTCATTGACTCTCTTTTCACATGTTACACAAATGTGTCCTCAGAGAAAAAATATTTTTATTTCCATGCAACTCATTATTCTATGACCGTGTGTCATTTTATTTTATTTTTTGAAAAAATGAGTGATTCTCCTTAATAAAAACCATTTCAATTTCCTATAAGAAAGATAGAAATGTAGGGTCCCTTTATCCTAAAAATACAACTCTCTATTCATGAAATCTGTGTATGATACAAACCATTTCAAGCTGTGAACATTAAGAAGTAGAGAAACGAACATATCACAGTTGATGAGGATGTTTCATCAGCATATCATTTTATTTTACCCTTTATTTCTATTTTAGTTTTTCATCAAACTACTCTCTTTCATTGCCAAGCTATGATGCACTGATACGACATGGATACGGCAATGACACGTTATAGACACGGTAGGGACACGAATTTTACACATAAAAAGTAAAGTATCGGATACAATACGACACGATACGTTGTCCATTTTGAAG